>OZ014525.1:240485819-241935819 GCA_963966055.1 Lathyrus aphaca
GATAATGGTTCTAATCTCAACAACAAGATGATGGCTAACTTGTGTCGAGACTTCAAAATAGAACACCACAACTCTTCTCCATATCGTCCGAAGATGAATGGCGCCGTCGAGGCGACAAATAAAAACATCAAAAAGATTGTGCAGAAGATGGTTGTGACATACAAAGACTGGAACGAGATGTTACCATTCGCCTTGCATGGGTACAGAACATCAGTACGCACTTCAACTGGGGCAACTCCATTCTCATTGGTGTATGGTATGGAGGCAGTCCTACCAATCGAAGTAGAAATCCCCTCATTGAGATTGATGATGGATATCAAGCTAGATGAAGCTGAGTGGCTCTGATCCAGGTATAATCAATTGAGCCTCATTGAAGAGAAGCGTCTAGCAGCTGTATGCCATGGACAGTTGTATCAGCGACGAATGAAGCAGGCTTTTAACAAGAAGGTGCGACCACAGAGGTACATGCCAGGAGATTTAGTGCTGAAAAGGATTCTTCCTCCTCTCAACGATCACAGGGGCAAGTGGACACCCAACTATGAAGGACCGTTTGTGGTTAAAAAGGTTTTCTCAGGCGGAGCCTTAATGCTGACAACCATGGACGGAGAAGATTTTCCATCCCCTGTCAACGCAGATGCAGTAAGAAAATATTTCGTGTAAAAAGGACCCGCTGGATAAAAACAGAATAAAGATCCAGGCAAAAATGGGCATCCCGGCGAGCCAAAAACAGAATAAAAAGGCTCGGGCAAAAGTTAGGGAAATCTTGAAAAAAATGTACACCCGCTGAGTTGAAAAGCCACATCGGACAACTCAGGCAAAAAAGGGTATCCCGGTGGATTGAAAACCTGAAAGGGCGATCCACGCAAAAGAGTGATTAACACGAACGACTGCAATCTGCGAGATCCACGACCTACCTACAGTTGAGGCTATCCTAAGGGTTGAAAATCAGTTCACTTACTTTTTCTCAAGAGGCAGAGCGAGGGGGAGCGTCTGGAAGACATACGAGTCATAACTGGGTTGAGACTTGATGAGATTCACTTCCCACATTGCCAATAGGACAGTTTGTTTTTCTTTTCAGTTGTTCCCTCATTCCAGGGGACTGCTTCCTTTGTATTGCCTATTCAGGGCCACCTTTTCCAAATCAATAAGAATTCAACTTCAGTCAATTGACTATTTTGCTTCTTTGTTTTTTACTTTTTTCATCTAGCATTGATTGATTGTGAAAACGTCTAGCAAATGGTAACTTGCATTGTGTTATGAACATTTGAATGCTTTTCTAACTCGTGCAGGAGAATAGAAACATTTAATATAACTCAGAAAGGGTGTAGAGATACCTACACAATGATTCATGCTATGAGCTTGGGGCAAGAAGGTCCCAAACTAATTCTCTATGTTGCAGGTACTATCGATTGTGTTCATGCAGGTACAGGTACTGGTGATGCTAACAAAGCTAACAACTATTATCCAGGATGGGCGTTCCCTTTTGTTTGAACAGAAACAAGTGTCTCCTAGGGTGTTTCTAATCATCCCCAGCCATGTGGAAGTTGAAATTTCACCCAGCAAGATAGCAGAGGGGGGGTGTTGTCCCCAAGCAGAAGTCTCCTTTCAGACAGGGGCAATTCTCTGCAGTATAAGGAGTGTTTTGCCTCCCCAGCAGTTTCTTCCTCAGCAGTGTCATGCCTTTGGTTCCCAGGAAGTCCTCACTTCCCCATCAGATTTCAAGAAGGGCCCATTTCCAGTAGGGTCTTGGCGCTCCAATCTCAAAGTCCAATTTATTTTTGGCAGTGGCGGCTATTCAGAGCCAGTGAATTATTAACAGCTTTCCCCGCAGAGTCGTTTCCTCCTCATCAGGATGAACCAGATCAATGCAGTGATCATCGTTTCTTCCCATCCAAGTTATCTGGGATACCTGCAATCTCCTTATCAGGAGATCTTTTTGCATTGTCATTCGCATAATCATCATTACATTTGCATCCTCTAAAGCGTAGCATTTCCATTGTCATGGAGCATTACGCCATAAATTCAAACATATGCATGCCAGCAAGGGCCAGTTTTGAGGTATAAGACCCGTTACATCTCCAATCAGATTGAAGTATTACCCAGAGAATACAACTTCATCTCCCAGGGTGGATGCGTCCACCAAGTCTTGTTGTTATCCCCAGTTGAGTCTGGTTTCAGTACAACAGTCTTATTTTTTACGTCTCCGTTTCAGTACAACGGTCGCATCTTGGGCTCTCGTTTAAGTACAACGATCCCATTCATTTCGAGTATCCATTTAAGTACAATGGTCTTGTCTGTGAGTCTTGTTTCAGTACAACAGCCTCACTTTTTCGCGTCTTCGTTTCAGCACAACGATCGCGTCTTGAGCTCTCGTTTAAGTACAACGATCCCGTTCCTTTCGAGTTTCCATTTAAGTACAATGGTCTCGTATTTGAGTCTTGTTTCAGTACAACGGTCTCATTCGTTCGCGTCTCCGTTTCAGTACAACGGTCGCGTCTCAGGTTATCATTTAAGTACAATGATCCTGTTTGCTTGGGCTCTCGTTTAAGTACAACGATCCCGTTCCTTTCGAATCTCCATTTAAGTACAATGGTCTCGCCGTTGAGTATTGTTTCAGTACAACAATCTCATTTTCTCGTGTCTCCGTTTCAGTACAACGGTCACGTCTTGGGCTCTCGTTTAAGTACAACGATCCCGTTCCTTTCGAGTATCCATTTGAGTACAATGGTCTCGTCTTTGAGTATTGTTTCAGTACAACGATATCATTTTCTCGTGTCTCCGTTTCAGTACAACGGCCGCGTCTCGGGCTCTCGTTTAAGTGCAACGATCCCATTTCTTTCGAGTTTCCATTTAAGTACAATGGCCTCGTTTGTGAGTCTTGTTTCAGTACAACAGTCTCATTTTTTGCGTCTCCGTTTCAGTACAACGGTCGCATCTTGGGCTCTTGTTTAAGTACAACGATCCCATTCATTTCGAGTATCCATTTAAGTACAATGGTCTTGTCTGTGAGTCTTGTTTCAGTACAACAGTCTCATTTTTCGCGTCTCCGTTTCAGTACAGCGGCCGCGTTTCGGGTTATCATTTAAGTACAATGATCCCGTTCCATCTTGTCCTATTTTCTTTTTGTGTTTGGTTATTGGTCGAGGCTGATATACCTTTGCGTCTCCATTCGAAGACGGTTTCGTATTAGATCCGAGGATCTTGTGAGTTGTCATTCGAGGATGGCATTCTTCCCAGCATATCTCCACCTGGTTCTGTTTTCGCTACCTATTCAGAGGTCAAAAACAAAAAAAATACATAAATAAATAAATGGGCAGATGGCATTTCTGTTGCCCTCAGTGTGCAAATTTTCAGGTTTTATTCGAGTATTCAATCACTCCATACCTTGAACGTCTAATAGCTTTCACTATTATTCATTCGAGTATGTAGATGATTGAATAGGGGCAGCTGTAATACCTCAAAATTTGCCCTCATTCTTTTCACCTTAATTGGCTTGCGCTTCATATTCATCTGCATTTCTCACTAGGTCATAACATCATAATCATGCATTTCATTGATTCCTAAGGCATGTGATCAAAGCATCTCCTTGTGATAGGAATTTTCCTATTCATAGGTGATTTATCTGGCCATTATATTCGAGATGAGACAGTTTGAGTTCACATCATCAAAATCATGTTCTTGTTATGAGATTCATCAAGTTCCAAAGTTTTCATTATCCAGAGGTTTCATTAGACTATTCTCCTCTTCTTGGTATCCTAGGTTGCACTGGTGATTCAAAAAGCAGGGTTTAAGATGTTGGCTTTTAGATCTACTGTGGCATCACGGTTCATAAGAATTGGTCTTGGATCGGGAATGGGGTTCGAGTTATAGGTGGAAAGCGCATGTTCATGGTTTATTTGGAAAAAAAACACCAGAGTGTTACTACTGTTCATTCAAAATTTGCCATAAACTCGTTGAATATCCTTTTCAAGCCCAAATCTCTACTATTGCCTTTATCCATTTGAGTCCAATTTCTTTCTAAGTCATACGTATACAACTTTTATTTTTTTCCCTCTAATCCTTTCTCGTTTCATAAACCATTTTCGGGGTCCATGTTAATCCGTCATCACTATTTTAAATCAATTCCCATATTTTCATAAATTATTATTAATTTTTTCTTCATATTCCAATTTCTCAAATTTGCATTTTTCTTCTCTCCTTGTCACCATATGACCCTTTTCCATCCAAAATTCTATTAGGTCCATATTTGATTTGTTGCCAAGCCCATTACAAACCCACCTTTATTTCACATCCATAAGTCATTTACCTATCCCTACCATAAGTCGTTTTGTTGAATTCTAATCTCATTTCCAAAACTCCTATGTTTGTGTAGAACAAAACCCATTTATATTTTTCAAGCCAAGACCATTCATTAGTTCATATCATATTCATTTCATTTTCGAAAGTCATTCACGAAATTTTCTTAGTCAAATTCATCTCTTTTCTAGACCATATGCCATTGATCTTGATTTGTCTCAAATAGAAATCTCAAGTTGTAATCATACAAAGAGCTTCAAATTACAACACAAAATTCAGCCAAAATAAAAAAGGTTCATTACAGGGAAAGAAAAAGATTCAATAACCAAAGGATGAAGTTTCGTGTAGAAAGTCAGTGGTAGTTACAACAATGATAACCAAAAAAAAAGTCAGGAAGAAAACTGTCATTTTTAAAAATTCTCTTCAATCTATCACCATCTCTTCTTCATCTTCATGATTCTCCTCTTATCAACCTTCAACAACAACAACAAATATTCATAAACTCCAAGCTTCATCAAATCTTCAACAAACTTCTGGCCGAGATCTCGCATCATCATCATCAACAACAATTATCATAAAAAAAAACCTGCAAATCTAGTATTCACCAACACAACAAGAACTCAATAGTTATTCCATAACAAATAAATAAAAAAATGCTTTGCAGGAGAATTCAGAAAAGAAATGAGAATGATTTATTATAACCATAACCGATTTTCTTGACTAACTTATCAAAATTGAGACAGAACAGAATTACCATTGCCACTACTCATCTTCAAACCATCCCCATTCTTCATTTTCATTACCATAGTCCATCAAATTTCGAGCTCTGCAAACAACAATCATATTCAGCCGTGCGAATTCTTCACCCATCTCAATCTCAACAATTCATCTTCTTCCAATTTTGCACCCTTAACGACCGTAGCCACTGTTACGTATAGTCTTATCCGTGGATCGCCAATCATCAATACCTTCGTCAATTATTGATAGTTAAAGCCTGCAGGGAATCAAGTCATATTTATGATGAGCTCGAGAGTGTGTATAGAAGTAAAAGAAAACTTGCAACAGAACGTAAAGAAAAAAACACTTCCAGGGAGTTATAACAGAGGAATAACGAAGGAAAACCTTCACAAAAAGAACCTTGAGAGCATCTGGCCAGTCTGATATTTTGGGAAATGCTTTGAAAGATCTGCTCCTCACGCGCGAACTAGGTGAAAACATTTCCCAATGAAGGAAGATTTTACTATGGCTCACTTGCAGCAGGCACGTAGCTACTGATGTATTCTAATGGTGCGGCAACCGTTATGTTTGTAGCCGATGCGAGAGCTCTCGGATTTGTGTTATGAAGCAGAACTGCGGTGAAAAGGGAGGAAAAGAGAAATTTGATCCATCTCTTGGTAGCCTTCATGTACATTTGTCAGTCGGCATCACTTTCCCTCAACAATATTTAGCCAACCTGCAATCAGAGAGAAAGATAGTTGAGAAAATTCAGTTATAACAGATTAACTGAAATAGCTAACAGCACCCCTGTTAACTTATGAAAAAATCTTATATAGAATTTTAACCAAAAAAAACCAATAGCAGTCTCATAACAGAATGGAGAATGAAAACCATAACAGAAAAGATAACTAATTTCTTAACTGATTCCAACAAACTCTCAACAGAAAAAAATCCAGAAACTTCACCTGATAAGCTTTTCACAGGAGCTGTGTTCTCCTATAAATCAGATCTTCCTCTCTTCTCACTGCTGCTTCTTCACCATTTTTTCACCCTTTCTTCACCCTTTCTTCAATCCTTCTCCTTCAATCTTCTTTCTTCACCATTTTTTCACCCTTTCTTCACCCTTTCTTCAATCCTTCTCCTTCAATCTTCTTTCTTCACCATTTTTTCACAAACCTGCAATTATTTTCTCTCCCTCACCATTCCATTTTCTTCCACCATTTTTTCAATCTCTCAACTATTCATCATACTCTTCATCATTTCCAATTCTCCAACCCTTCTGATTCAATCAACAGCCTAAAACCGCCGCAAGCACTCCCAAAAACCTGCATACAGGATCAAACATCTTCAACAACAGCACGATAATAATAATTTGTTTTTTCATCAGTAATATCACAAACCAGAAGTGAATTTGTTCTTCTCGCCACTAAGCGAAGAAACGGAAATCTTGGAGCATTATCATCAACATCATCAGTTTTGGCAAGGAGGATTCGCAGAAGGAGGAAGGAGATTTCAAAGGCGATACGAAAGCGAATTTCACTGTGAGCTCCTTGTTCGTAACCGCAATTGACAGGTACGCCTCTTCGGCATATTCTTTAGATGATATTTGCTCTGAGCTTGGTTGAGCTTGTTGCTGCATGTGTCGATTTAGTGAGCAAATTAGGGCTATAGTTGATGGCGGAGTTATGACTAGGAGGAGATTCGATGAATGCCGTTTGCGGATCCGTGCCGGTGGAAGGTTCTTGGTGAGGACTTTTGTTCGTAGTTAAGTTGTTAGGATAGGTTAGAGGAGAGTTTGAGAGAGGCTAGGTTAAGCTGAGGCGGAGGAGTTTCGATGATGTTCGAATATTATTGAGGAAGCAGAGTTGGTGGCGGAAGGCGTGTGACGGCGAGGTTGTAAGGAAGAGGATGAGCTGTTGGTGGAGACGCCGTGAATGGACGGAAGTTATGTTCGGGCGAAGAAGAAGAAGGGTAGGTTGAAGGTTTAGGTGGCGGCGAGGGAAGCCATGGCGGAGAAGAAGAAAGGAAGAGTGGAGAAGAAGAAGATTGAGGGTCGGTTATGGCGGAAGGGATGAAGGGATGAGCGGCGTAAGGGTGAGGAAGAGAAGAGGATAGCCGCCGCCGGGTATAAGGGGGCTAGGGTTTTGTTCTTGTTCTTCTTGGTTTTATTTATCTGATGTTAATTTTGTGTTTTAATGTAAATTATAAGTGTAATTTTGGGAATAATTCATAATTAAATCCATTTAATCAACATTAAAACTCATTAGCAGCCATTAATCGTTTTAATTTATTTATATTAATTGTTTAAATTTTAGATTCCATGGATTCTTGAAGATAAGGATAAAGCTTTTGTTTTTGTTGTTGCTATTTGCACCCGCCTTCCAAGGCCCATCACGAAATCAACATAGCAATATCACTCTTCTCACCCCCCTGGTTTCTAGCGCAATTGGGCTTAACCCTTTTGCTATCCGCGCCTCCCATTCTGAGCCCATCATAAAATAACTTAAAAAAATTTGCTATTTGCACCCTCAGCTATTCCTGCGTTTTGGGGCCTTGTCCGTGCGCTATTTACACCTCCATTTTAAGGCCCATTGCATAATCAACTAAAAACCATGCTGAATACACCCCTCTTCATAGCTTGTGAATTTGGCTTACTTCATTTGCTATTCAAACCCCACATTCTGGGCCCATTATGAAAAGCAACATAAAATAATTTCTTGCTACACCTCTCCCCAGCTCCCTGCGTATGGGCCTTATCAGTTATGCTTTCTGCACCCCCGTATTATAAGCCCAACACGAAAATAACTAAAAAATGTGCTTTCTGAACCCCCTATTAGTTTCTTAAGAATTTTCTTTTTAGTTTATATTAGGTTAGAAATAATTCAAATAAAAATAGAAAAAAGTGTAATAAAATTCTCAAAAAATTTGAATAGATTTTTAATCCCTATTAGAAATAATTGACACTTTATTTCTCTGATTTTTTTGCATTTTTGATTTTATTTGGATTTTCCTTGTAATTAGCTTTTAGTGAATTTCTTTTAATTGTGCTGGAACTTGTTGATTTTATTTTGGTGACTTCCATTAACTTTTTTAGCCCACTCTTTTTTCTGTGATTAGAGGACTCATAATAGTACTTAGGATATTTTTAGTGGATTTTTTAGGACCTTTTATCTTAGGTTTTAGTGGTGTAATCCTTAGAAATTAGTGGTTAATTCTTAGCTGAAAAAAAATAATTTTTTAGGCATAGGAAAAATAGGTTTTTTTAGGATCCCTTTTAATACAATATTATAGATAGTATTAGGTCCCTATAGTTTAATTTTCATAATTTTTCCAGAAGTTTAGATATTTTTTAGAATATTAGTTCTTAGGATTAGTTATGTGTAATTCCCATTAGTTTAGGCCATTATTAAATAAAGTACAAAAAATATAGTTTAGGTTAGATTTAATCCTAGAATCTAATATAGACTTAGGTTAGTTTAAATTGAGTTTTAGAATGAAAATATTAGGCTTGACTTAGTTTAGAACTTAGGCTTAAAGTTCCCTTTTCATTAGAACTAGAATAAATAAAAATAGACAATTTTTTTTTAAATTCATGCCTTTAATGGTTTTGTTTAGAAGTTTATTTCTTAATCCAATTGTATTGTTTCTGCCTTATCACTTGATCTTATAACTTGTATAGGCTTCCCTATTGTTCTTAGAATCAACTTAACTTCATTAGGAAGTAAGTTGAATTCTAATAGTTTCTAGTTTTCTCATTAGGAATAGAAAACTTCACAAACCATAGGATCTCTTGTAAATAAATCAATTAACTTAGGATTGAGTCTTAGTTCCCCTTAGATTTTGTCCTTTTGCAACTTGAGTCATTCTTTCTCTCTTCATAAAGAAAAGCAATAAAACACTTAATAAAAACCGAACAATCTTGTACGACACGAGACTTTGTTGCGGAGTGTTTATACGCGTCCTGTTTCGGGGCGAGGTGTAAATGCTTCCCGCGATGGATAGGTCTTACTACAAGACCGTTCACAAACAAATTTAAAACATTTCTTTTAAAATACAAAAACAAATAACAAGCGACTATCCTGCGGGAACTTCTCTTCTCATCTCATTCACTCACAACGCGAACTCGCGGCAACTTGTCTTTCATGCAAGACGGTAAACGCACTCGTACCAGACGAGCCTGCGACACCTGAGCATAGACATACGCAGTTCCAGCTGTAAAAAAAACAAACAAACAAATAGTTCCCTCCTAGGTTAGGCGAACTACGTTGACTCTGATCCTCATTATCCCGATGAGGTACGTAGGCAGTGGGGTAGGGCCCGTTCGAGCACATTCTTTATTTTCCCTACATTTTCCCCATTCTTTCTTTCCATTCTCCTTTCTCATTTCTCATTCCAGTTCCAGTAGCAGTTTTATTCAGCGGCATTCTTTATTTCTCACCCTTTGAAACAAGCAAGCAAGCGTGGATCCCGTCGGGTACGACAGACGGATTGGGGTGCTAATACCTTCTCAATTCGTAACCGACTCCCGAACTCAGATCTTTGGTTCGCAGGACCTTGTCCTTTCCTTCTTTCTCAGGTTTGTGCAACATTACCTTTCCCATTCTTTTGGGATAAAAATGTCTAGCTGGCGACTCTAACCTTTCCGCGCCACTTTCGCGTTTGTACTAGGATGAAAATCCCGGGAGCGACAGGCATATGAACTCCCTTAGGTGTAATGAGCACTGTACCAACTCCTCGACCATTCATATTAATAGCCCTATCAAACATCATTGTCCACTCTTCTTCTGGGTCAGGCCCTTCAGTGTGAATAGGCTCTTCATGATCTTTTGCTTTCAGGAACATGATGTCTTCATCAGGGAAGTCAAATCTCATTGGTTGGTAATCAACAATGGATTGCTCAGCTAGATAGTCAGACATTACACTGCCCTTGATGGCCTTTTGAGATGTGTACTGAATGTCATACTCTGTCAGAATCATTTTCCATCTTGCAACCCTTCCGGTAAGTGCTGGCTTCTCAAATATGTACTTGACTGGGTCCATCTTTGAAATCAACAAGGTAGTGTGAGTCAACATATACTGCCTTAGTCGGCGAGCAGCCCACGCTATAGCACAACAAGTTTTCTCGAGTAGTGAATAACGTTGTTCTCAGTCGGTAAAATTTTTGCTTAGGTAGTAAATTGCATACTCTTTTTGACCAGACTCGTCATGCTGGCCTAACACACACCCCATTGACCCTTCTAATACTGTCAGGTACATTATTAGAGGTCTTACTTCAACTGGAGGCATAAGGATTGGAGGTTCTTGTAGGTACTCCTTGATTTTGTCAAAAGCCTTCTGACAATCTTCGTTCCACTTGGTCGTTTGTTATTTTCGTAATAATTTGAACAAGGGCTCACAAGTTGCTGTAAGATGAGATATGAACCTTGATATGTAGTTCAATTTACCTAAGAACCCTCGAACTTCTTTTTCAGTCCTAGGTGCAGGCATTTCCTGAATGGCTTTGACTTTGTCAGGATCAACCTCAATTCCTTTTTCACTTACAATGAATCCCAGCAGTTTACCGGAACGTACCCCGAATGTGCATTTGTTGGGGTTTAGCTTTAGCTGATACTTTCTCAGATGCTTGAAAAACTTCAGCAGATTTACCAGATGGTCTTCTTCAGTGAGGGACTTGGCAATCATGTCATCCACGTAACACTCAATCTCTTTGTGGATCATATCATGTTATAATGTCACCATAGCCCGTTGATAAGTAGCACCGACATTCTTCAATCCAAAAGGCATTACCTTGTAACAAAATGTGCCCCAGGGTGTAATGAAGGTAGTCTTCTCCATGTCGTCGGGTAACATCCTGATCTGATTATACTCGGAAAATCCATCCATAAAAGAGAACACCGAGAACTGAGCCGTGTTGTCAACCAATACATCAATGTGAGGTAACGGGAAGTCATCTTTCGGGCTAGCTCTGTTCAGATCCTGGTAATCCACACACATCCGCACTTTGCCATCCTTCTTAGGCACGGGTACAATATTAGCAACCCACGGAGGGTAACTAGTTACAGCAAGGAAACCAGCGTCCACTGTTTTTGTACTTCTTCTTTAATCTTCATGGCCATATCCGGACGCGTACAGCGTAGCTTTTGTTTCACTGGAGGGCAATCTTCCTTCAAAGGCAACTTGTGCATAACAATATTAGTATCTAGTCCTGGCAGGTATTGATATGACCAAGCAAAGACGTCAACATACTCTCGAATCATGTCAATAAGTTGTTTCTTCACTGAATCTTGCAGACTGGCCCCAATCTTCACTTCTTTCAAGTCTTCTTCGGTACCAAGATTAACTGTTTCCACCTCCTCCTGATTAGGAGTAATCACTTTCTCTTCTTGTCTCAACAACCTGGCTAACTCTTCAGGCAACTCATAGTCTTCTTCAACCCCTTCATCAACTTGATTAATCTGATTGTCGAAGTCATACAAGGTCATAACAGTGTTGTTGTTGGTGCAATCTGGAGGATGATTTCTGCAAGGGTTGAGATTGGTTCGTTTTAGTGATCAGTTTTAATCTTGTTTAGAAAAAGTGAAAATGAAGTTATTTATTTTGAAAACATTTCCATTTTATTGTTTTGTACAAAAGTGAAAAATGAAAAGATAGTGAGGGAAAAAGAGACTCGTTTGCAAAAGATGTCCGATATTCATTGATTAATCATTTGCACAAAATTACAATATGGCCCTATTACAAAATGAGTCCTGACACCTTGGGAAAGATGCAGGACTTGATACATGCTAAAAGGACAGGAAATAATAATTACTCTGCAGGAGTAACCCTTATAATTTCTTGGGAAGACCACTTAAGGACTTGGTTCCACGGAATCCTTGGACTTATCCAGCTCTCTAGGTTGCGGTCGCTTTCCGCCTCATATTCAAGATTATTAACAGCATCTGGGGTGAGCATCCCCCCACTGATGAACTTAGGCTCCTTGGCAGCCTCTGATTGATCTTGTCGGAATGGTCTGTAACCCAAACCGAATCTATCTTCCTTCTTTTCCACTGGCAGCAACTTGCCCCAGCCTTGAGCAGTACCTTCTTCAACAACCTTTAGGGCTTGCTGATAGGAGATGATTGAAGTACCCGTCTTGTCCTCCTGGGATGCAGCAAATACTTTAGTAGCCTCATTAACATTTAGGGCCTCGAACCCTTGGCTTATTGTCTCATGGATTTCACCATCCATCTCAATATACTTGTAAGAAGCCAAATGGCTAAAAAATATGTCCTCCTCACCACAGATGGTGATAATCTGTCCTTCCCATTCACAAATGAGAACTTGCTTCTTCCGTCTAATGCAAGACAGTTAGCACTCGAGCCAGACGAGTCATACACTTGAGCATAGACACGCAAGTAGTTCACAGTCAAATCTTTCTTTCAGTCTCTTTGAGTCGAACTACGGTGTTCTGACTTCCTCATTGCACGAGAGGATACGTAGGAATAACTTAACAGTTATCGAACAAAAGTCTCTGCATCCCCCCCCCCCTCTTTAAGCATTCTTTTCTAAGCCTCAGTTCCTGAGCAATTCACCTTTTTGCACTGACTCTTGTACATTCTTTTCCAGCTTTTGCACACAGATAGCACATACACTACCCCTTTAAACACAGTCTTTTAAGCGTGGATCCCGTCGAGTACGACGGACAATCTGGGTGCTAATACCTTCCCAGGTTGTAACCAACCCCCTTTCTCAGTTTCTCTGGTTCGCAACCGTCTTATCCATCTTTTTCTAGGTTTATGCAGCATTACCTTTCCTTCGGGATAAAAATGCCTAGCTGAGTACTCTATTCATCTTAACCTTCATTTTCTCCTTTGTCCGACCGTTTGCGTCTGCAACGGGATGCAAATATCATGGAGCGACAACTTGGCGACTCTGCTGGGGATTCTGGTTCTTTTTGTGGGTTTCTCTTAGCGCTTGTTTGATTTGTGTTTATGGGGGTGTTATGTGCTACTTGTGCTTATTATTTATTGCTTTATTTATTGCTTTCTGTACAACTTTATATATTACTTTCATCTATTGTTTATATGCATTTCATACTGTTATCATCATCATCTGTGATGGATCTGTGTTTACCTTGGTGGGAGGGATTTTTGAGTGATTAAGGTTCCATACCGGGGACCTGAGTGTCACATAGGATAAAGTGGCTTCATATTCTTTCCCATTCCATTTCAGTCTGGTGCGGGAATATGAAACACGGTTCAGACATGGTTTTCTTCTTGAGAACTCTGTGCTATGGATTTCCTGTAGTACTAGGGCTATCTGGGAAGCCTGCTAAGTCTAGATGACCTTTTTATGACCTTCAGCATCTGAGGTGAATTAGAGGAGATCTTTTATGGTTATTGTAAACACTGTACCTCTGGGTTAGAAGTGTTTACACTTCTCATAACGGATCCAAGTCTGAGGATCCTTGTTTTAGAACAATACATGCGAGGGGGTTGGGATGTTTACAGGTTTGGAGGAACCCTTGGCCTCATCATACCCTTGTTACTTGATTTGTTAAAGTTGTATTATTTTGGACAGTTCTTGTGAAACCCTGGATTTGTGACTCTTTATTTGACTCTCCCACCTAGTTACTAGTTTTCTAAACCTCCATCCGAACTTATGAACACATGGGCCCTATCAAGGTAGATAACAGATCCAACACTTGATCATAAACCCTTTGCATATCATTATGCATCCATCATTTTGCATTTTTTAACATTTGCCTATTTGTTTTACAGGGTATCCACCTTCTTATCTTTGGTTTGGTTTTGACCTGTTCTGCTGCTCATACTTCCTCAATTATCTTCTCCAGCACCTTCATCAGTTTGTCTTTATCAGAGACCCTTCTTCAGCACCTTCTCCAGTTATCTTCATCAATTTTCAGCAGTTACCTTCATCAGGGTTTCTCCTCAGTCTTCTTCACCAGCATCCATTATCAGCATGGACACTTCCAGGAAGAGCAACATCACCTATCACTTCTTTGAGCCCACTCAGACAGGCATCAGACAGATCCAGTCTCTCATCACTCCTGATCATGTCCCATTATTCAGGGAACATTATGGAGGCATATTGGACATGATCATGGACCTGGATGCATCCCATAGGAGCATGATTCACACTTGCTTGCAGTTTTATGACCCTCCTCTCAAATGTTTTACATTCCCTGATTTCCAGTTGGGACCTCTGCTAGAAGAATTTTCCATGTTGTTAGGTGTCCCCATCAGGAGAGGGATTCCTTTAAACCCTGGGATGGTTGCTCCCAAGAATGAAGATATAGCTAAGGCCTTGCACTTGGAGCCTACCCTCATTGATCAGAGCATGACCACCAAGGCTGGAATTCTAGGCCTTCACTTAGACTTCTTGATCTCCCAAGTCACCCTGCATGCTGTAGTAGGGAAGTGGGATGTTGTTTGTGCACTTCTAGCCCTCAGCATATTGTAAACACCCCAAATTTGCCCTCAACCATTCACACCATGGCTTGTGGTCATCTCATATGCATAAACTCAATCATACCATCTCATATCACATTTTTGATTCACTGCATTGGTTCAAAGTCATCTGCATCTAGGGTTTGTGATCTGAGCAATCTAGGAGCTTCTTGATCCACTCCAAAGGCCATCAATCACTTCAAAGGGGTCCATGTGTGTTCAAGTATCATATTATACTCCCTCAAAGTCAAGAATGTCAAAAAATCACAAGAGGTCAGAAAGTTGCAAACTGAAAAGCTTCAAACTCAGGTAGCTTCATGAACATTTTTTCCAGAAATGGATTTGTAAGTTCCTAAGTTGTTCTTCATGTCTTGCTGATCATTATGATGTTCTTGGTTTTGAAAATGGTTGAGAAATAAGCATTTAATCTTACTCTGAAACTTTTCTGACCTAAAAATGTTTGCTTTCGATTCATGCGATTGATGAAAGATAAATGAGCTTTAAGTTAGGGTTTTGATTCAGGGGGATGTGGGAATGATTTTTGGGTTGTTAGTTTTTATTTTAGTGAAGATTTGAGGAGTTTAGGAATTTTCAGGTGGGGTTCCCACCGGAGAAGACGACCAGAGGTCTTCTCCGGCCACCTGAAAATAATTAGGGCTAATCCCTGTGTTTAATGAAGTTTGAATTTGGTCCCTTGGATGTGTTGACTCACGCGTGTTTGGACGCCCAGGATTACTCCATCTTGCCCTAATCCCAGTTGACTTTATTAATCTGGATTAATTAATTCATAAATCAGAAATTAGGAAGTTTGAATGTGGACCATAGGATTGCGCGCGCAGTCAACTCCCGCCCCTGCCAGTTTGAATTTCGTCCATTGGATCTGATTACTTTCTTATTTTTCATTTCATTTCATTTTTATTTTCATTTAAATACATTTGTTTTCTACAATTTATTAAAAATAGCAAAATCAATTTAAAAATTCTGAAATTTTTTATACAAGCCTCTATTTAATTTCAGAAACCAAAAACATTTTTATTTTTATTTTTTGCATTCAAAAAATATTTTTAAATATTTAGAAGTTTATTTTTAATTAATTAATGAGAATTAATTAATTAAAAATACTTTTAAGTATTTAAAAATCACCAAAAAATTCATGAGACATTTAAAAACATTTAGAAACATTGTCCAACCCTCAAACCAAATTTCTTTTTTGATCTTGATGCATTTTGAGAATTTTCCATGGAATTAATTCATTTTCAAGGCATTATTTTGATCCAAACTTCCAAAAATCATTTCTGCCTAACCATTGAGAGTTGGACCTTGATTCTTTTTGCATTGCATTGTGTTTAGCATGTAGTTTGTGAGATTAAATAGTCATGATTTGATCTTGCATTTTCCATTTGTTTGGCATTTTTCTTGTTAAGGAACCCTAAAACCCTAGAAAACTTAGGAAAATCATAACTTGAACTAGGTTAAGAGTTGGAACTTCTCCTTTGGGAAGTGAGTTATTATAGGTTTAGGGATCCTTTAAGTGCACTTTCAATTTTTTATATTGATGTTTTCTTCTGATTTTGGTTTGTGTTTGATGCTTTGATCATAAACCCTAATTTGGGCTTCCATATGCATCCATCTTGCATTTGCATTCATACCTTGACTTTCCATAGCATTTTATGCATTCTTTTGATTCATTGAACATCTTAAGACATATTGAGAGCATGTTTGATCATTGCATCTTGCATTTGCCATGTTGTATGCCATATGCACTTCATGACTTTTCATGTATGTTCATTTTTCTTAACATGTTTCATTTGCACCCATGAACTTGTATGATCATCCCCATGTGTTGTTTCATGTTTGTAGCATCTCATAGCATCATTAGCATCATGTATGTGCTTCTGGTTTTGTTTCTCATCATGTCATTGCATTCCATTTGACATTGCATTGCATCTTTCTCAGTAACTTTTCAGGTGGTAAGCAACTTTGAGAAGTGAATTTGCCTTCACTTCTCATAACTTCTCTTCATCTCTTTTATGCATCCTTGCTGCATTTTTGTATGTGTTTGAGTTTGAGCTTGTTCATTCTTCTTCTTCTCACTTTCTTCCTTCAAGTGACTTGACTTCTTAAATGAAGCAAGTTACTTTGCTTCTCCTGATCCTTTCATCTGCTTCCTGGTGGTTCCTTTGAAGATCTTCTTGTTAAACCTCACAAACCTTAGGAACAACCAAGCATGACAATGATTAGGGTTTTGGCTAGTTCCCCACTTAGTTCTACCTTTGTGTCTCTTTTGAGTCTTCTCTTCTCACCTCATAATTAGGGACTAAACCCTAAAGGCTTTAAGGCTTTGTGATTAAGTTTATACCTGCATCCTTCTATTAGGATGGAGTGTATAACTTTAATCCTAAGTGTTAAACCCTTAATGTGTTTAACTCCTTTAATCAATTCACTTAATAATCATCAAGACATCACACTTGTAACTTGGGCCTTGCATTAGGGTTCTAATTCTTCCTTAATTGGTTAAGAAGGACCAACCCTAGTGTTAATGGACAAGTCCCCCTCAAGTTGTCTTACAAACTCTAAAAATCACTTCATCATCTTACCATTATCTAAAATCCATCTAATAAAGGTTTTGTTTTGTCATGAGTTTAATCCCTAATCATGGATTAAGTTGAGGAGCTTTCCTCAGCTTAAACATTCTCATCTATTATCCTTTTATTAGGATGGTGTAATGAGTCTGTTTAATCCCTGATTATGGCTTAATCTCATTACTTAACACTAAACAAAAACACCAAAAACATCTAAATAATCACAAGTAGGTTAATGATCTTAATCCTATACCAAAGGTGATTAAGTGTGAGAATCTGACTTCACACTTATGGTATTCTCATTACCCCTAATCAGAGGGAAGATGTGATGAGTTTACTAACCCATTGGTTTGGGCTTAAGCTCATTAACTTATGACAAATTTCCAAAAGCAATAAAAGACTGAAAATACAAAAACAAACAATAAACGTCTCCTCCGGGATTCTTTTCTCATCTCATTCACTCATAAACGAGAACTTGCTTCTTCCGCCTAATGCAAGACAGTTTGCACCTGAGCCAGACAGGTCATACACTTGAGCATTGACAAGTAAGCAGTTCACAAGTCAATTCATCTTTCAGTCTCTTTGGGTCGAACTACGGTGTTCTGACTTCCTCATTGCACGAGAGGATACGTAGGCATAACTTAACAGTTATCGAACAAAAGTCTCTGTATATTCCCCCTCTTTCAGCATCATTCTCTTAGCCTCATTATCATGAGCATTTCACTCTGGTCCTTACACTGACACTGTATATATCACCCTTCACTTTTCTCTTACACTGACACCTGTACATCCTTTTCCATCTATTTTATACACAAATTGCACTGACACTACCCCTTTAAAACACAAATCTTTTAAGCGTGGATCCCGTCGAGTACGGCGGACAATCTGGATGCTAATACCTTCCTAGGTTGTAACCAACCCCCTTTCTCAGTCTCTCTGGTCCGCAACCGTCTTATCCATATCTTTCTAGGTCTATGCAGCATTGCCTTTCCTCCGGGATAAAAATGCCTAGCTGGCGACTCTTTTCATCTCTAGTGAGTTCACGGCTGTGTGTTCTCATTGTTCCCTTTCGCCGACCGTTCGCGTCTGTACCTTTATTTGGGCCAGTCCCATCTATTGGGAGCGACAGCTTGGCGACTCTGCTGGGGATTTTTATATTGTAACCAGGGCTTCTGGTTCTTTTTTGTGGGTTCCTCCTAGCGTTTGATTGATTTGTGTTTACTGGGGTGTTATGTGCTATTTGTGTTTGTATATTTGTATCTATTTTTGCTTTATGTACAGTTGTTTTACTGCTTTCTTTATAGCTTTACATATATCATACTGTCATACTGTGCTGGCTGGATCTGTTTTGTTGCTTTGCTGGGTGGATGTTCTATTGAGAGTTGAGGTCCTATACCTGGGACTTGAGTGACACCTAGGCTAGAGTGGTTCATATTCTTTCCCATTCCATCTCGGTCTGGTGCGGGAATGTGAAACACGGTTCAGATATGGGTTTCTTCTTGAGAACTCTGTGTTGCAGATTTCCTGCAATGCTAGGGCTATCTGGGAAGCCTGCTAAGTCTGGATGACCTTTAGTATTGACCTTCAGAAACTGAGGAGAATTAGAGGAGGAACTCTTATGGTTATTGTAAACACTGTACCTCCGGGTTAGAAGTGTTTACACTTCTCATAACTGATCCAAGTCTGAGGATCTTTGTTTTAGAACACCACCTGTGAGGGGGGTTGGGCTGTTTACAGGTTTGCAGGTACCCTTGACCTCAGTATACCCTGTTACTTTGAGTTGATTAAGAGTACTCCATTTTGGGACAGTTCTTGTGATTTTTTAAACCTGGACATGTGACTCTTTATTTGAGTCCCCCACCTTGGTCACTGGACTTATGAACCTCCATCTGGATTTCTTGAACATACCTGGACTTATATCAGAGAACTTGATCAGATCCAGCTCAGTCACAAACCCTTGCATATCATTAGCATACATCATCATTGCATCATTTTAACATTTGCTTATTTTTTTTTCAGGGTATCCATACTTCATTTTGTCTTGGTTTTGACCCCATCATCAGCATAGACCTATCTTCATCAGTATTTACTTCAGCTATCAGCTACTTGCTTCAGTCACCTGCACCAGCCAGTCAGTGGCCCATTTTCAGTGTTATCATCAGCACCTGTCTCAACTCTTCTTCAACCACATGGCACCTAAGAAAAGTAATATCTCCTACCATTTCTTTTAGCCTGGGCTAGCTGACATCAGGAGGATTCAGACCCTGATTACTCCAGACCATATACCACTGTTCAGGGAACATTTTGGAGGAATACTTGATGTGGTTATGGATTTGGACCCTTCACAGAGGAGCTTGATTCATACTTGCCTGCAGTTCTATGATCCCCCTCTGAGGTGTTTCACTTTTCAGGATTTTCAGTTGGGGCCTTTATTAGAGGAGTATTCATCATTGGTTGGTGTACCTATCAGGGGTGGAGTCCCCTTCAACCCAGAGATGGCTTTTCCAAGTGATGAGGAAGTGGCAAGGGCATTACATTTGGAACCAGTACTGATTGGGCAAAATATGACTACTAAGGCAGGAATCTCTGGTCTACATCTAGATTTCTTGATATCTCAAGCCACCCTGAAGGCTTCTTTGGGAGAGTGGAAGGCAGTCTGTGCTTTATTGGCCCTGAGTATATATGGGATTATTTTATTTGCAGATGAGCCTAAGTTTGTTAGCAAGAATGCAATCCATCTTTCCATCCTGAGGAACCCAGTGCCCACTCTATTGGGAGATTTCTACTACTCTGTCCACTAGAGGAATGAAAAGCAAAGGGGAAGATTAGTGAGGTGCTGTGCTCCTTTGTTCCATACTTGGCTGCTCAAGCATTTACCAAAGACTGATGCATTCTTGAATCCTCATCAGCAAAGAAACTGGGCTAGAAGACTCACTGATTTGACCTCAGCTGATATCAGGTGGTGCACTCAAAGCACAAAGGGCAGGGACATCATTACCAGTTGTGGGCAGTTTCCCAATGTACCCCTGATAGGAGTTAAGGGTTACATCAATTACAACCCCCTGCTATTCAAAAGACAACTGGGCTATGCATTGGTCCACACTCCTAAGGCACAAGACTTGGCTGAGACTCTTTACTGTGAGAACAAACCTAATCTGGCTATTGTCAGGCAAGCAGCTTGGGCCTGGGACAATGTTCAAACTAAAGGAGTAACCATTCTTGGGAAGTGCAACAATGCGGCATCAGCACAGTACTATGAGTGGTCCCGTGCTAGGGCTCAATTTTCTAGGATGCCCTTCACCATGGAGGATATACCTGGACCATCCTCAGCACCACCTCCTGTCACTGTCAGCTTAGAGGAGTTTGAGAATCTGAAAGAGAGAAATGAGAAGTTGACTCAGGCCCTACAGAAGACCCTCTGGGAGAAGAGTGATGGTAGGTTGGATATTGAGAGGTTAGAGAAGCTGAAGGTAGAGCATCTGGAAAGAATTGAGAAGTCTGAGGATTACATCAAGAAGTCTAGGGCTGGAGAGCGGATCTTGAAGAATGCCTGCAAGGAAGCTCAGTTCCAAAAAGCCAGGACTGATTTGTATCTGAAGGAGATTCAAGCTAGGTGGGTCAGGATTACCGAAGCTCGTACTCTGGAAGATAAAAGGACTCAGGACAAGATTGAGCAGCTGGAAGCTAGTGTAAGAGAACAACAGGAAGCCCTGGCAGCAGCCCAGAGAGAAATATCAGAATTGAAGATTAGAGCTGGAGTGAAGAGGTCAAAGGACCAGAGTCAACACAAGAAGCTAACTGCAGCTGTTACTACCAGGAATCTCCTTATCAGGAACCTCACAGAACGTCCAGCTGATCCTGTGACTGAAGCACTTCTCAAGGAAGTTCAGGAGGATGAGTTTTGTCTTGGTGTCTGACTTTTGCTTGTTGTTGCTTTCATTTCACGTACTTTTATTTTCTTATGTTGTATTTTTGACCCCTCAGAGGGCTTGTGTTTGTAGACAAACTATGTATCAGTTACCTTTTGTAATATATGTATCTGTTTGTTCCATCTGATTTCTTCAAGCAACATCAACAGCATCTTCAAGGGTCTGGAAATGTCAAAACCAAGTGCCAAGCCGGATACCTTGGAAACAAATAAGCATAACTGCATTGCATACTAACCCTTGTTTGTTTTGTAGGTTTGTTTGTTGCTAACTCTGTTGTGGTTTCAGGAACTATTGCTCGCCGACGGGTGTTCCCACTCAACCGTCCACACAGATATCCTACCCGCAACAATCTTCCGGGCATACAGATGGACCAGGTACAGCAGGACCTTACAGAGGTCAGGAACCAAATGGCCAATGAAAGATTGGAAATGAGGGCTCAGATGACACAATTTATGGAGGTGATGAACAACATGGCTCAGAGCCAAGAGAGATTAAGAGCAATGGTAGAGAGGCGGAATCAAGAAGATCCCCATCTAGGGACTGCTGGGACAAGCAACAATGAGAGGGTCCAACCTCATGTCAACCCCCCTGTATTTGGACCCCACCTTCACCCAGAAATCAACATTCCTGCTAATGTTCAAGGGACTGCCACTGCAGGCAGAGTGCTGCAAGAAGACCCCCAGGAAGATCAGTTCACAGTGATGGGAGCTAGGGAGGAGGCCTATGACAGAAGGCTGGATGAAATTGCTGAAAAATTAAGGTCCTTGGAATCTCAAAACTCTTTGGGCTTTGATGTTATGGACATGGGCTTAGTAGACGGGGTCAGGATTCCCCACAAATTTAAACCACCGTGCTTTGAAAAGTACAACGGGACTTCCTGCCCACGGACCCACTTGCAATCCTTTCTGGGGAGGCTGAAGGCATATACCATGGACGAGAAGCTATGGATGTTTTATTTTGAGGATAGCTTAACGGGAGCTTCAAGGGAATGGTATTCTCATCTGACTAGAGCCACCATCAGGTGTTGGAAGGACTTGGCAGAGGCCTTCATCAGACAATATCAGTATAATCTGGATATGGCACCCAACAGGACCCTCCTGATGGGGATGTCACAGTCATCCAGGGAAAGCTTCCGGGAGTACGCCCAGAGATGGAGACAGCTGGCTGCTGCTGTCCAGCCACCTATGTCAGAAAGGGAGATGGCAGATATGTTTATGAACACTCTCCAAGGGACATACATTGACAGGCTGGCTGCTTTCTCTTCTACCAGCTTTGCAGATGTCGTTATAGCTGGAGAAAGAATCGAGAGCCTGTTAAAGATGGGCAAAATTTCTGACAACGGTGCCAGCTCATCCAGCAACACAAGGAAGCCTTTTGTGGGCCCAAGAAGAACTGGCGAGACCAATGCTATCCATACCAG
Source organism: Lathyrus aphaca (assembly GCA_963966055.1). Classification (NCBI taxonomy): domain Eukaryota; kingdom Viridiplantae; phylum Streptophyta; class Magnoliopsida; order Fabales; family Fabaceae; genus Lathyrus; species Lathyrus aphaca. Next base: position 240,508,213 of record OZ014525.1, read on the forward strand.
CAGGGGCAGACCCCAATATGTTCATAGGTCTGTGGCAGCAGTCACCATTCCCGCTCCAACTCATCCACAACCAGCTTATCAACCACCGCAACAAAATTATCAGCAACAAAATCAGTATCCTCCTCAGAGAAACTACAACAACACCAACAACAACAATCAGCAACATTACTGCCATATGCCACATTACTGCCACAACTCCTGAAACTCAATCTGGTTGAGCTAAGGACGTTGGCACCTCCAGATCCCACCAGTCTACCCAGAAATTATGACTCTAACGCCAGATGTGCTTTCCATTCAAATGCACCTGGCCATAGTACAGAAAAGTGCAGAGCTTTGCACATGAAGGTACAAGACTTGGTAGACTCTAAAGCTCTGAATTTTGCACCACCACCAAATGTTAACAAGAACCCTATGCCAAACCACGGAGGTCCCAGAATCAATGATATTGAAGAAGACAAGCCGTCTTATTTGATAACCAGTGTGGGTCAGATTCGGACACCGTTGGAAGAGATTATAGCTCAACTCCTCGAATGTCAAATGTTCCCGGGATGTGAGCTAGGGTGTGCTTATTGCAACATTTCAGTGAATGGTTGTGATAACTTGAGAGATGGCATAGATGGTCTCATCCAGAGTGGCCTGCTTCAAATCACAACAGCAATACCTACCAATCCAGCAATCTCCTTAACAATAGTTCCCGAGTCTTCTACAACTACAACAACCATTGTTCCAAACAACTTTTCAATTTCATCAACAAATGCATCATCTGTCACTTCAGCTGACCAAATATCAGCAAACCTCCCTTCTACAACTTCAGCACCCCTTTATTCAGAGTCTCCTACAACAACAACACCCATCCTTCCAGCAATGTCTCCTACAACTTCAGCAGCAAACGTATCAACGGTTACAATTTATTATGATCCTGAAAATGATTCTGCCTACAACTCACAAAATGCCACTCCTATCAGAGCACCAGTCACAATATACTATGATCCACAGACTATCATGGTCCCTTCTGCAGCTGCCATCAGTCCGGTTACTATCACAGTGCCTGGGCCAGTACCTTATGAAAGCAGTAATGCCATCCCTTGGCATTACGGCTCTGATCTATACTGCGAAGGACAGAAAATCACTCTTGAATCATCAACACCTGCACCACAAATAGACAATGTGGGAGGAGGCGGAGGCTTCACTCGAAGCGGACGTCTCTTTGCTCCACAAATTCAAAGACCCACAGCCGAAGCAAAAGCTGCTGCCAAGGCAAAAGGGAAGAGCTTGGTGCAGGAAGAGCAAATTGTTAAAGAAGCTCTGAGAACACCCTTTGATCAAGAAGTTGATGAATTCATGAGAATCATCAAGAAAAGTGATTACAAAATAGTGGACCAGCTTCACCAGACGCCTTCCAAGATCTCAATCCTATCACTGCTTATGTGCTCTGAGGCCCATCGGAACGCACTACTAAAAGTCTTGCACGCAGCTTATGTGCCAGAAGAGATCACCGTCAATCAGTTGGAAGCTGTGGTTGGAAATGTTAATGCTAGTCATGGACTAGGGTTCACCAACACCGACTTGACTACGGAAGGCCGCAATCATAACAAGGCTTTGCACATTACCATGGAATGTAAAGGTGCAGTCCTTTCCCATGTGCTGGTAGACACAGGATCATCCCTCAATGTCTTACCTAAAAAAGCCCTTGTGAAGCTAGAGTATGATGGATTGGCATTACGTCCCAGCAACTTTGTAGTGAGAGCCTTTGACGGCTCTAAGAGATCAGTTCTGGGGGAAATTGAGTTGCCTATAATGATTGGCCCACAAACTTTCAAAACGACCTTCTAAGTGATGGATATACAGCCCGCCTACAGCTGTCTATTGGGTAGGCCATGGATTCACGCCGCTGGCGCCGTGACCTCAACCCTTCACCAGAAGTTAAAATTCGAGTGGGAGGGTCAAGTCGTTACTATTTGTGGAGAGGAAGATATTTTTGTTAGCCACCTGGCTACCTATAAATACATTGAGATGGATGGGGAGATCCACGAAACGATGAGTCAAGGGTTTGAGGCCTTGAACATAAATGAAACATCTGCTGTACCTGGGACCTCAATGACATCATACCAACAAGCCCGGAAGGTTGTTGAAGAAGGAACTGCCCAAGGCTGGGGCAAATTGTTACCTGTGGAGAAGAAAGAAGATAGATTTGGGTTGGGTTACAAACCAACTCAACAAGATCAAGCAGAGGCTGCTAAGGAGCCCAACTTTGTTAGTGGGGGGATGCTCACCCCCGATGCTGTCAACAATTTGGAAGACGAGGATGAAGGCGACCGCAACCTGGAGAGTTGGATCCGTCCAAAGATCCCGGGGAGCAGTATCTCAAACTGGTCTTCCCAGGAAATTATAAGAGTTACTCATGCAGAGTAATTATTATTTCCTGTATATTTTAAGCATGCATCAAGTCTTGCATCTTGCCCAAGATGACAAGACTCATTTTGTAATCGGGCCATCTGTAATTTTTGTGCAACAAGATTAATCAATGAAATATCAGACATCTTTTACAAATGAGTCTTTTTCTTTTCCGCTCACTGTTTTTCCATTTTTCTTTTTGTACAAAAAATAAATGGCAATGTTTTCAAAATGACAACTTTATTTCACTTTTCTAAACAAGATTAAAATCAATCACTAAAATGAACAAACTAAACCCTTGCAGAGAGTGCCTTCCAGACAACACCGACAACAGCACGGCTATGACTTCGTATGACTTTGACAATCCAATCAATCAAGCTGATGAAGGGGTTGAAGAAGAGTACGAGCTTCCTGAAGAGCTAGCCAGATTGTTGAGACAAGAGGAAAGGGTTATCACTCCACATCAGGAGGAGGTAGAGACGATCAATCTTGGTACAGATGAAGACGTGAAAGAAGTTAAAATCGGGGCCTGCTTACAAGACTCAGTAAAGAGACAACTGATTGACCTGCTTCAAGAGTATGTGGATGTGTTTGCGTGGTCTTATCAAGATATGCCAGGGTTGGACACCGACATCGTTGTGCACAAGCTGCCTTTAAGAGAGGAATGCCCGCCGGTTAAACAAAAATTGCGCCGTACTCGCCCAGACATGGCAATGAAAATCAAAGAAGAGGTACAAAAGCAATGGGACGCCGGGTTCCTTGCTGTGACTAGCTATCCGCCGTGGGTTGCTAATATAGTACCTGTGCCTAAGAAAGACGGCAAAGTAAGGATGTGTGTTGACTACCGGGATCTGAACAGAGCCAGCCCGAAGGATGACTTCCCATTACCTCACATTGATGTATTGGTGGATAACACGGCTCAGTTTTCGGTATTCTCCTTCATGGACGGATTTTCAGGATACAATCAGATCAAGATGTCACCTGAAGACATGGAGAAGACAACCTTCATCACGCCCTGGGGCACGTTCTGTTACAAGGTAATTCCATTTGGACTGAAGAATGCTGGTGCAACGTATCAACGGGCTATGGTGACACTATTCCACGATATGATCCATAAAGAGATAGAATGTTATGTGAATGACATGATTGCCAAGTCCCTTACTGAAGAAGACCACCTGGTAAATCTGCTGAAGCTATTCAAGCGTCTGAGGAAGTACCAACTGAAGTTGAACCCTAACAAGTGCACGTTCGGGGTGCGATCTGGTAAGCTGCTGGGTTTTATTGTAAGCGAAAAAGGGATTGAAGTTGACCCTGATAAAGTCAAATCTATTCAAGAAATGCCTGCACCGAAGACAGAAAAAGAAGTTCGAGGGTTCTTAGGTCGATTGAACTACATTTCAAGGTTCATATCTCACCTTACAGCAACCTGTGAACCTTTGTTCAAATTGTTGAGAAAAGAACAAACGGTCAGGTGGAACGAAGACTGTCAGAAGGCTTTTGACAAAATCAAGGAATACTTGCAAGAACCTCCAATCCTTATGCCTCCAGTTGAAGGAAGACCTCTGATAATATACTTGACAGTATTAGAAGAGTCAATGGGGTGTGTGCTGGGCCAGCATGACGAGTCTGGTCGAAAAGAGTATGCAATATACTACCTGAGCAAAAAGTTTACCGAATGTGAACAACGTTATTCACTACTCGAGAAAACTTGCTGTGCTTTAGCGTGGGCTGCTCGCCGACTGAGACAGTATATGTTGACCCACACTACTTTATTGATCTCTAAAATGGACCCAGTCAAGTACATATTTGAGAAGCCAGCTCTTACCGGACGGGTTGCAAGATGCACAAATGATTGTCACAGAATATGACATCCAGTACACATCTCAGAAAGCCATCAAGGGCAGTGTATTGTCTGAGTATCTTGCTGAGCAACCCATTGATGATTACCAGCCTATGAGATTTGACTTCCCTGATGAAGACATCATGTTCATAAAAGCGAAAGATCATGAAGAGCCTGTTCACACTGAAGGGCCTAACCCGGAAGAAGAATGGACTATGATGTTTGATGGGGCTGTTAATATGAATGGTCGTGGTGTTGGTGCAGTACTCATTACGCCTAAAGGAGTTCACATGCCTTTCTCGGCAAAACTCACTTTCAACTGCACTAACAACGAAGCTGAATACGAAGCTTGCATTATGGGTCTTGAGGAAGCCATTAACCTCAGGATCAAGACTTTGACTGTATTTGGAGATTCAGCTTTGATAATCAATCAAACCAACGGCAAATGGTACACCCACCAGGATCATCTGATACCTTACAGGGATTATACAAGGGGGTTATTGACTTTCTTTACAACAGTCAAGCTTGAGTATATCCCTCGGGACGAGAATCAGTTTGCAGATGCTCTGGCTACCATTTCGTCCATGATCAAAGTTCAAGCTGCCAACTTTGTACCTCAGATTCCAGTGTCCAGACTTGACAGACCGGCATATGTGTTCGCAGCAGATGTTGTCAAAGATAATAAGCCTTGGTTCCATGACATTAAGTGCTTCTTGGAGGATCAAACATACCCACCTGGGGCATCTTCCAATGATAAGAAGACTTTAAGAAGGCTTGCTGGTAGTTTCTTCCTGAATACTGATGGTTCCTGTACAAGAGAAACTTTGATATGGTACTCCTCAGATGCGTTGACAGGACAGAAGCAGACTTGTTAATGCATGAAGTGCACGAAGGATCCTTTGGTACCCATGCTGGAGGACATGCAATGGCTAAGAAGTTGCTAAGATCAGGTTATTATTGGATCACAATGGATGCCGACTGTTGTGCCTATGCCAGAAAATGCCATAAATGCCAGATTTATGCGGATAAGGTGCATGTGCCTCCCAATCCTTTGAATGTGATGTCTTCACCCTGGCCCTTTGCTATGTGGGGCATTGATATGATCGGTAAGATTGAGCCAACTGCTTCGAATGGCCACAGATTCATCTTGGTCGCCATTGACTATTTCACCAAGTGGGTTGAAGCAGCTTCCTATGCAAACGTTACCAGGCAAGTGGTAGCCAGATTTCTGAAGAGAGATATCATCTGTCGATATGGAGTTCCCGGGAGAATCATTACTGATAATGGTTCCAACTTAAACAACAAAATGATGGCAGAGCTGTGCCGGGACTTCAAGATCCAACACCACAATTCTTCTCCTTACAGGCCAAAGATGAACGGCGCTGTTGAGGAAGCTAATAAGAATATCAAGAAGATTGTGCAGAAGATGGTAGTTACGTACAAAGACTGGCATGAGATGCTACCATTTGCCTTGCATGGGTACCGCACGTCAATCAGGACATCCACTGGGGCAACACCGTATCAGCTTGTATATGGTATGGAGGCAGTCCTACCTGTTGAAGTTGAATTACACTCCTTACGGGTACTGATGGATGTTAAGCTGAACGAAGCAGAATGGGTCCGATCCCGATACGAACAACTAAGTCTGATCGAAGAAAAAAGATTGGCTGCAATCTGTCATGGGCAGTTGTATCAGAAAAGAATGAAGAGAGCCTTTGATCAGAAAGTCAGGCACCGAGAGTACCAAGTAGGAGATCTTGTGCTGAAAAGAATCCTCCCTCCTCATACAGACCACAGGGGTAAATGGACTCCGAACTATGAAGGAACATTCGTAGTAAAGAAAGTTTTCTCTGGTGGAGCACTGATGCTCAGCACTATGGATGGTGAGGACTTCCCGTTCCCTGTGAATTCAGATGCAGTTAAAAAATACTTCGCATAAAATGACCCGCTGGACATAAAAACAGAATGTAAGTCCAGGCAAAAATAGGGCATCCCGACGAGTCAAAAACAGAATAAAAGACTCGGGCAAAAATAAGGGAAAATAAACAAAAATGTACACCCGCTGAGTTGAAAAGCCGCATTGGACAACTCAGGCAAAAATAGGTATCCCGATGGATTGAAAACCCGAGAGGGCGATCCATGCAAAATAAGGGAATAAGCGAACAACTGCACTCTGAATTCGTCTGTATCACTTACAACTTGGTAAGCTTCGAAAGGATCAAGCCTCTTTCAGAATCAGCCTTCTTCAGAAAGCAAGACGAGAAGAACGTCAAATGTCATACGATTCATAGCAAAGGGAAGCTCCTTAAAGCGTCGTCAACATTGCCAACACATTTTTGTTTCTCAATTTGTAACAATCTCCTCATTTTAGGAGATATGTTTCTTTGACTGTATCTTGCCAATTCAGGGCATTTGAATTAATAAAATCAAATTTCCAATCATGTTTCGTCTTGTACATTTTTTTTTTTTTTTTTTTTTTTTGCAAAAATGTCTGATGTCTCTAAAAAACTGATTGCATAAATACAGATGCTTTTCCTCTAAAAAAAAAACCACATGCTTGCAGGAAAATACTTACTCTCAGAAGTATCTAACTCCTATGACGGAATCCGGTAAGGGATACCTCGGGGTTATTTGTGCGTTTCTATATCTTTGCAGGATTGCGGGTGTCCAGAATGCAACTTGGGGCATGTAAGCTTCATTCCAGCAAGCTGGCAAATCAGTACTCACTCAGTCTCAACACTCAAAGTGTTTTCTCCCCAGCCGAGTTGCCACTTGTGGATTCTCCCCATCAGAGTTGCCAGGCATCACCTCTCCAACAGGGAAGTACCAGAAGGCACCCATATCCCCGGCTGAGTCAAGAATCCTCCTCAACAGAATCTCCAGGGAGATCTTTCAGTGATATCTCTTTCTCCCCAGCCGAGTTGCCATTTCATCCTCAGCCAAATACAAAAGTCAGGGAACCATCTCCCCACAGAGCTTCAGCCTCTATCCAGAAGAGCAACGCATGAAGGAATCACAACAGAGTGACGAAAGCTTCTACAAACCCCAGCTGGGTCTCTCATTTATAAGGATAGGTCTATCATTGACCCATATCCCCAAGCAGATATCAACTCATCAGATCTACCAATGATCTCATCCCCAGCTGGGATGTCCTTTACAAGCAGATCGGCCAGAGATCTTCACAGCATCGGGATCTGAGTCCCGGATTGGTATCCTCGCATAATCATAGTATTCGCACCATATTCACCCACAAAGCGTAGCATTCCGTCTGATACGGAGCATTACGGCAAAAATCAAACATGTTGCATAATCATAAGCCATGTCCTGAATCAAACACTTGTGAATATTGACAATCCATCAACATACAGAAAACTCCCCCCAAAATCCCAGAGGAGATTCCCCAGCAAATACAGTTACCTCACATTCACAAACACCAGTATATACTCTCTTTGGCACCCGTCCGTGTCAATACTCCCCAGTAAAGTCGCCTGAACGCTCTGTGCGAACAGTACCACTCGTATTACCGATACTTTTTGACACCCGTCTGTGTCTTACCCCAGCAGAAAGCCAAAGACATCCTCTTTGCACTCACATGTACTTATAATTTCCTTGACATCCGCCCGTGTCATCTTCCCCAGCACAGTAACATAAACACTTTGTATGTCAGATATTTGTTTATACTATACTTTTCCTCTTTTGACACTCGTCCGTGTCACTCTCCCCAGCATTTAAACACTCATTTGTACATCATACTTACTACTTATACGGATACTCGTCCGTATCTTGTATACACCTTATATCCCCGCAGATTCAACACTAGTCCGTGTTATTTGTTAACCAGTTGGTGCTCGTCCGTACCATCATCTCAGAACATGTGTCAAGCGTTTGTTTCTACATGATACTCGTCCGCATCATAGTCTTAAGGATGCTCGTCCGCATCTTTAATCCATACACGCGTCAAACACTTTTGTCTTCTTGAATATAGACACTCGTCTGTGTATACTATTCCCCAGAAGAGTCCCTTCAGATTCAACACTCGTCCGTGTTCTCTGTTAACCCGTTGATACTCGTCCGTATCATCATCTCTGAACACGTGTCAGTATTTGTTTCTACCCGATACTCGTCCATATCGTAGTCTTAAGGATGCTCGTCCGCATCTTTAATCTATACACAAACATCTAAACACTTATACCTTTTATTTCTTGGATATAGACACTCGTCCGTGTTTACTATTCCCCAGTAGATCGCTACCAAAGCAATTTTCTTTTTATCTGACATTCGTCCTATGTCATGATAAACCCTGAGAGCAGCCGTACCCTGCTAGGTGGTCGTCCTCCACCTCTTGATGGCCGTCCTCCATCATGCTCATCCGATGGTCGTCCCCATCGTTGATTTTCTATCCGACATTCGTCCTATGTCGGGATATTTAGCAGCCGTCCCCTGCTAGGTGGTCGTCCTCCACCTTTTGATGATCGTCCTTCATCATTTTATCCAATGGCCGTCCCCATTGTTGATTTTGGTTATCTGGCATTCGCCCTATGTCATGATAAACCTTGAGAGCAGCCGTCCCCTGCTAGGTGGTCGTCCTCCACCTCTTGATGGTCGTCCTCCATCATGCTCATCCGATGGCCGTCCCCATCGTTGACCTTTTATCCGGCATTCGTCCTATGTCGCGATATTTTCGGCAGCCGTACCCTGCCAGGGGGTCGTCCTCCACCTTAGATGACCGTCCCTCATCTTATCCCCAACAGAGCAGCCGTCCCCTGCTAGGTGATCGTCCTTCACCTTTGATGACCGTCCCTCATCATCTATTTATTTCATTTATTCTTTAACCCGATGGTCGTCCCCGTCGTGGTCCCTTTTCCTTTTCCTGATGATCGTCCTTCATCAGTTTAGCCCGATGGCCATCCCCATCGTTGGTTGCTTTACTTTTTGAACTTGATGGCCGTCCCCGTCATGTTCCATTAATCCCCAGAGATTTTTACAGCTTTATTTGATGGCCGTCCCCATCATAATTCTTTTTACCCCCAGCATGTCGGCTGTCCCCGTCATTGCCTTATTTTCCGCACTTTTTCCAGCATGTCGGTCGTCCCCGTCATTGCTCTTTACCCAGCAGTCGTCCTCTGCTCGACGGTCGTCCTCCGTCTCCCCCACTTTATAGTATACTTTATTTTCTTTTACAATCTATATCCCTTTTCTTCTTCATTCTGTGAGTGCAAATTTTGGACTGTCTTTGGTATTCAACCACAAGTTATCTTGTTTGCCTGTTAAGTCGTTGCTTACAACCTGCACAGCTAACTCATGTTTGAATAGGGGCAGCTGTAAACACCCCAAATTTGCCCTCACCCATTCACACCATGGCTTGTGGTCATCTCATATGCATAAACTCAATCATACCATCTCATATCACATTTTTGATTCACTACATTGGTTCAAAGTCATCTGCATCTAGGGTTTGTGATCTGAGCAATCTAGGAGCTTCTTGAGCCACTCCAAAGGCCATCAATCACTTAAAAGGGGTCCATGTGTGTTCAAGTATCATATTATACTCCATCAAAGTCAAGAATGTCAAAAAATCACAAGAACCGGAAAAGGTGTGGAAGCAGGGCCAGGCTTGACTGCGCAGATGACCTAAAATTAGGGTTTTGGTTTCAGAGGCCATAACTACAAATTTTTTGGTCATTCTTGTTTCTATTGGTCTCTATATGGTATAGGGAGTATGCATATCAATTTTCATGAAGAAATTCCATGGGGAAGTCATCTGATCAAGAGTTGACTTTTCAAGCAAGTCAGTGCAAAATCAGGGCATCTGAGGCCCCCAATGACCCAACCAAGGGGTGTTATTCATCATTTTGATTGTATATGATCTTTATTTGATCATAGAAGAAGTTGGAAGTTCACAAAATTCAAGAATTTCAAGTTTTTGCAAAGTTGACTTTTTGGGCAAGTTTGACTTTTAATGAAAATGTCATTTTAGGCAACTTTTTCAACCCTTACTTTTTGATCCCAGAAAGATTCAAATGGAAACACTTTGGTCATGAAAGTTGTAGAATAGATCTTTCCCTTTTCAAAAAGTACAAGAACATGACCTAATTCATTATGGATCAAAAGTTATGGTTTGTCAAAGTTGGCAAAAATCACTAAATTTCAAAGTTTCTACCAAAGAGGTATTTTGCAAAATGACTTGATCAAGTGTTCAAAAGCTATCAAATGCACTTATAATCCACATAACATGATCATGTAACACCTAAAGTTCAGAATGGATCAAAGAATTACACATTTGTGTGGTTTTTGGAACAAGATCTTTTCATAAGAACCAAAGTGGACCAAGTTGCAAAAGTCATCATATCTCCTCATCCACTTGCTGGCTATTTTGCTGATCCACCCTAGGCTTTTCCTCACCTCATGCTGCACAAGACAAGCCCTTTGTACCAAGCTAGCAAGTAGCCCATGCCCTTCTTACACAAAAGTTGACATTTTGCAAAAGCACCCATACCTATCACAAAAGGACATGTCATGTCATCTAACCAATGAGAATTGTTTATGTGAATCAATTGCAAGCCAAAGCACATAACAAGCAAGCCTGAAACAAGCCATAGCATCACATTCCCATTTTCACTCCATTGAGCAAAAGCTTTCGAAACACATCACACAGCTCACAAACACACAAATAAACTTCATAAACCAACTCAACTCATCTCCCTAATCACAAAGCACCCTTCAAAACAACCTGAAACTCGAAGAATCGCAAACACGATTCTCACACCACCCTGAACAGAACTTGTTCAAACTTCCAAACCAGCCATCACAAACTCTTTCTAAGCATCAAGAGTTCATCAGGGGCCTAAAAGGAGTGGATTGCACAAAGAGAAGAGGTCAGAAAGTTGCAAACTGAAAAGCTTCAAACTCAGGTAGCTTCATGAACATTTTTTCCAGAAATGGATTTTTAAGTTCCTAAGTTGTTCTTCATGTCTTGCTGATCATTCTGATGTTCTTGGTTTTGAAAATGGTTGAGAAATAAGCATTTAATCTTACTCTGAAACTTTTCTGACCTAAAAATGTTTGCTTTCGATTCATGCGATTGATGAAAGATAAATGAGCTTTAAGTTAGGGTTTTGATTCAGGGGGATGTGGGAATGATTTTTGGGTTGTTAGTTTTTATTTTAGTGAAGATTTGAGGAGTTTAGGAATTTTCAGGTGGGGTTCCCACCGGAGAAGACGACCGGAGGTCTTCTCCGGCCACCTGAAAATAATTAGGGCTAATCCCTGTGTTTAATGAAGTTTGAATTTGGTCCCTTGGATGTGTTGACTCGCGCGTGTTTGGACGCCCAGGATTACTCCATCTTGCCCTAATCCCAGTTGACTTTATTAATCTGGATTAATTAATTCATAAATCAGAAATTAGGAAGTTTGAATGTGGACCTTAGGATTGCGCGCGCTGTCAACTCCCGCCCCTGCCAGTTTGAATTTCGTCCATTGGATCTGATTACTTTCTTATTTTTCATTTCATTTCATTTTTATTTTCATTTAAATACATTTGTTTTCTACAATTTATTAAAAATAGCAAAATCAATTTAAAAATTCTGAAATTTTTTATACAAGCCTCTATTTAATTTCAGAAACCAAAAACATTTTTATTTTTATTTTTTGCATTCAAAAAATATTTTTAAATATTTAGAAGTTTATTTTTAATTAATTAATGAGAATTAATTAATTAAAAATACTTTTAAGTATTTAAAAATCACCAAAAAATTCATGAGACATTTAAAAACATTGTCCAACCCTCAAACCAAATTTCTTTTTTGATCTTGATGCATTTTGAGAATTTTCCATGGAATTAATTCATTTTCAAGGCATTATTTTGATCCAAACTTCCAAAAATCATTTTTGCCTAACCATTGAGAGTTGGACCTTGATTCTTTTTGCATTGCATTGTGTTTAGCATGTAGTTTGTGAGATTAAATGGTCATGATTTGATCTTGCATTTTCCATTTGTTTGGCATTTTTCTTGTTAAGGAACCCTAAAACCCTAGAAAACTTAGGAAAATCATAACTTGAACTAGGTTAAGAGTTGGAACTTCTCCTTTGGGAAGTGAGTTAGTATAGGTTTAGGGATCCTTTAAGTGCACTTTCAATTTTTTATATTGATGTTTGCTTCTGATTTTGGTTTGTGTTTGATGCTTTGATCATAAACCCTAATTTGGGCTTCCATATGCATCCATCTTGCATTTGCATTCATACCTTGACTTTCCATAGCATTTTATGCATTCTTTTGATTCATTGAACATCTTAAGACATATTTAGAGCATGTTTGATAATTGCATCTTGCATTTGCCATGTTGTATGCCATTTGCACTTCATGACTTTTCATGTATGTTCATTTTTCTTAACTTGTTTCATTTGCACCCATGAACTTGTATGATCATCCCCATGTGTTGTTTCATGTTTGTAGCATCTCATAGCATCATTAGCATCATGTATGTGCTTCTGGTTTTGTTTCTCATCATGTCATTGCATTCCATTTGACATTGCATTGCATCTTTCTCACTAACTTTTCAGGTGGTAAGCAACTTTGAGAAGTGAATTTGCCTTCACTTCTCATAACTTCTCTTCATCTCTTTTATGCATCCTTGCTGAATTTTTGTATGTGTTTGAGTTTGATCTTGTTCATTCTTCTTCTTCTCACTTTCTTCCTTCAAGTGACTTGACTTCTTAAATGAAGCAAGTTACTTTGCTTCTCCTGATCCTTTCATCTGCTTCCTGGTGGTTCCTTTGAAGATCTTCTTGTTAAACCTCACAAACCTTAGGAGCAACCAAGCATGACAATGATTAGGGTTTTGGCTAGTTCCCCACTTAGTTCTACCTTTGTGTCTCTTTTGAGTCTTCTCTTCTCACCTCATAATCAGGGACTAAACCCTAAAGGCTTTAAGGCTTTGTGATTAAGTTTATGCCTGCATCCTTCTATTAGGATGGAGTGTATAACTTTAATCCTAAGTGTTAAACCCTTAATGTGTTTAACTCCTTTAATCAATTCACTTAATAATCATCAAGACATCACACTTGTAACTTGGGCCTTGCATTAGGGTTCTAATTCTTCCTTAATTGGTTAAGAAGGACCAACCCTAGTGTTAATGGACAAGTCCCCCTCAAGTTGTCTTACAAACTCTAAAAATCACTTCATCATCTTACCATTATCTAAAATCCATCTAATAAAGGTTTTGTTTTGTCATGAGTTTAATCCCTAATCATGGATTAAGTTGAGGAGCTTTCCTCAGCTTAAACATTCTCATCTATTATCCTTCTATTAGGATGGTGTAATGAGTCTGTTTAATCCCTGATTATGGCTTAATCTCATTACTTAACACTAAACAAAAACACCAAAAACATCTAAATAATCACAAGTAGGTTAATGATCTTAATCCTATACCAAAGGTGATTAAGTGTGAGAATCTGACTTCACACTTAAGGTATTCTCATTACCCCTAATCAGAGGGAAGATGTGATGAGTTTACTAACCCATTGGTTTGGGCTTAAGCTCATTAACTTATGACAAATTTCCAAAAGCAATAAAAGACTGAAAATACAAAAACAAACAATAAACGTCTCCTCCGGGATTCTTTTCTCATCTCATTCACTCATAAACGAGAACTTGCTTCTTCCGCCTAATGCAAGGCAGTTTGCACCTGAGCCAGACAGGTCATACACTTGAGCATTGACAAGTAAGCAGTTCACAAGTCAATTCATCTTTCAGTCTCTTTGGGTCGAACTACGGTGTTCTGACTTCCACATTGCACGAGAGGATACGTAGGCATAACTTAACAGTTTTCGAACAAAAGTCTCTGTATATTCCCCCTCTTTCAGCATCATTCTCTTAGCCTCATTATCATGAGCATTTCACTCTGGTCCTTACACTGACACTGTATATATCACCCTTCACTTTTCTCTTACACTGACACCTGTACATCCTTTTCCAGCTATTTTATACACAAATTGCACTGACACTACCCCTTTAAAACACAAATCTTTTAAGCGTAGATCCCGTCGAGTACGGCGGACAATCTGGATGCTAATACCTTCCCAGGTTGTAACCAACCCCCTTTCTCAGTCTCTCTGGTCCGCAACCGTCTTATCCATATCTTTCAAGGTCTATGCAGCATTGCCTTTCCTCCGGGATAAAAATGCCTAGCTGGCGACTCTTTTCATCTCCAGTGAGTTCACGGTTGTGTGTTCTCATTGTTCCCTTTCGCCGACCGTTCGCGTCTGTACCTTTATTTGGGCCAGTCCCATCTATCGGGAGCGACACATATATGGAGTTATCTTGTTTGCAGACGAGCCAAAGTTTGTAAGCAAGAATGCTATTCACCTGTTCTTACTGAGGAACCCAGTTCCTACCTTGCTTGGAGACTTCTACTATTCAGTGCACCAGAGGAATGAGAAGCAAAGAGGAAGATTGGTCAGATGCTGTGCACCCCTCTATTACTGTTGGTTGTTAAGACACTTGCCGAAGTCAGACACTTTCCTGAACCCTCATCAGCCAAGGAACTGGGCTAAGAGATTGATTGCCCTTACCTCAGAAGACATCAGATGGTGCACTCAGAGCACCAATGGCAAAGACATCATTACTAGCTGTGGGCAATATGCTAATGTGCCTTTGATTGGAGTAAAAGGTTTCATCAACTACAACCCTTTGTTCTTCAAGAGACAATTAGGGTATGCTTTAGTTCATCCCCCAAGAGGGCAAGACTTGACAGAGACCCTCTATTGTGACATCCAGCACAACTCTGCTATTGTCAGACAGGCAGCCTGGGCCTGGGACAACATTCAGACTAAGGGGACAACTATCCTTGGCAAGTGCAACAATATAGCTTCAGCTCAGTATCTTGACTGGTCTCGTACCAGGGGACAAATCACCCGGATGCCATTCACTTTAGAGGATACACCTGGACCATCAGCAGTGCAGCCTGCATCTACTGTCAGCTTGGAGGAGTTTGATAAGTTAAAAGAAAGGAATACTCAACTCTCTGAAGCCTTGAAGAAGACCCTCTGGGAGAGGAACGACAGCCGTCTAGATAATGAGAGGTTAGAGAAGCTCCGGATTGAGCACTTGACCAAGATTGAGAAGACGGATGACTACATCAGAAAGGCTAGAGCAGGAGAGTTAGTGCTGAAGAATGCTTGCAAGGAAGCAAAGACTCAGAAGGCTAGGGCAGAGCATTACTTAGAGGAGAGCCAGGCTAGGTGGATCAGGATCACTGAGGCTCGCACACAAGAAGATCAAAGAACTCAAGCTAAGATAGAGCAACTAGAGGCTATTGAGAAGAAGCATCAGGCAACATTATTAGCAGCACAAAAGGAGATCTCTGAGTTAAAACTCCGGGCGGGGTTGAAGAGGTCAAAGGATCAGGATAAGCACAAGAAGTAGACCAGTGCCATTGCCACCAGGAACCTTCTCATCAGGACCATCACAGAACACCTAGTAGGTCCAGTGACTGAGGCTCTCCTGAAGGAAGTCAGGGAAGATGACTTTGGGCTGGATGTTTGATTTCCTTGTATTGGTATTTCCTTCTGTTTGTACTTCATTTTGATTGTATTTCTGTTTGTTGTTATATTTTGACCCACCACGGGGATTTTATTGTAATCAAAACTATGTATCTTCACTCTTTGTAATATATATGGTTTGTATTATTTTTGTGGGCTTAATCTCTCTGCAACATCAGCATTTCCTCGAGGTCTGGAAAGGTCGAAACCAAAGAACCAAACCGGATACCCTTGGAAGACAAATAGGCATCTTGCATTGCATACTAACATTTCTTTGTTTTGTAGGTCTTTGTTTTGTTGTTGTTTCTCACTTTGTTGTGGTTTCAGGAAACATTGCTCGCAGAAGAGTGTTCCGTTGTCAATAGAGTGCATCGGTATCCGACAAGAAACAACCTTACGGGATTACAAATGGATTAGGTCCAACAAGACTTTACTGAAGTGAGGGCCCAGATGGCCAATGAAAGGACAGAAATGAGGGCCCAAATGAATCAATTTATGACAATGATGACTGGTTTTGCTCAGAGCCAGGAAAGACTGAGGGAGTTAGTCGAGCTACAAATTCCTGAGGAACACCATCCAGGTACAGGGGGTACTAGTAACAACGATCATGTGCAACCTCACACTGATCCACCAGAGTTTGGACCTTATCTGAACCCAGACATCAAGGCCATAAGAAACAACCAAGGTAACACTACTGGAGGAAGGGCCTTGCAGGAGGACCCTCAAGAAGAGCAGTTTACTGTGGTTGGGGCTGGAGACGAAGTTTATGACCGTCAGTTGGATGAAATTGCAGTGAAGCTAAGGTCTCTTGAATACCAAAACTCTCTAGGTTTTAATGTCATGGACATGGGATTGGTGGAAGGGGTTAGAATTCCTCACAAATTCAAACCACCTTGTTTTGAAAGATACAATGGCACATCCGGCCCATGTACCCATCTCCAGTCTTTCCTGGGGAGATTGAAAGCATACACCATGGATGAGAAGCTGTGGATGTTTTACTTCGAGGATAGCTTGATAGGGGATTGGAAAGACCTAGCTGAAGCTCTCATCCGTCAATATCAATATAATCTGGTCATGGCTCCAAACAGAACCCTTCTGATGGGAATGTCACCGTCTTCCTGTGAAAGTTTTAGAGAGTATGCCCAAAGGTGGAGGCAACTAGCTACTGCCGTTCAACCCCCGATGTCAGAAAGGGAGATGGCAGATATGTTCATGAACACTCTCCAGGGTACTTATATTGACTAATTGGATGCATTTTCTTCCACAAGCTTTCCAGATGTGGTGATAGCTAGGGAGAGAATTAAGAGCTTACTGAAGATGGGAAAGATCTCCGACAACGGTGCCAGTTCATGCAGTGCAAGGAAGCCATTTGCTGGGCCCCATAGATCTGGTGAAACAAATTTTGTACATATGGGAAGGGAAAGACCCCAATATCTGCCCAGAACAGTTGTTGCCATCACTATTTTGACTCCACCTCCTCAGTATACTCAACAACCACAACACTTTCCTCAATAGCCATAGTTTCCGCAACAGAGATCCTACAACAACAATAACAACAATCAACAACAACACCCTTTTCAACAACGACCATCTCAGATCAACAGGGTGATTGACCCTATTCCTATGCCATATGCCACATTACTGCCGCAACTCCTAAAGCTCGATCTTGTTGAGTTGAGGACATTGGCTCCACCTGATCCTCAGAACCTTCCAAGAAATTATGATGTCAACGCTAGGTGTGCTTTTCATTCTAATGCACCTGGTCATTCCACGGAAAAATGCAGGGCTCTGCATATGAAGGTTCAAGATCTGGTAGATTCAAAGGCCCTGAACTTTGCACCACCTCCCAATGTCATGAAAAATCCTATGCCAAGCCACAGTGGGCCAAGGATTAATGCTATAGAGGAAGGTTCGCCCATGATTTCAATTGAAGATACTGCAAGTATTCAGACACCTCTGGCAGAGGTTAAAACTCAGCTTTTGAAATGCCAAGTGTTTCCAGGCTGTGAGGCATGTTGTGAATCTTGCAAAGTTTCTGAGAACGGGTGTGCAAGCTTGAGGAATGGCATCAATGGCTTGATCAAAGAAGGCATTTTGCAAATAACCACAACAACTTCTACAACACCGGCAACTCCTTTGTAAACAACAAATGATTCTCCTACAACTGCAACAACAATTATTCCGTACAGACTCGTCTACAACCTCAGCAACCACTTATTTCATCACTTCAACAAACAACAATTCCATTTCATCTCCTTCTACAACTTCAGCAACCACCAACAATTATGTCTCCACAGTTACTATCTATTATGACCCTGCAACAGTCCCGAACTCCAGCAACTTTCAACAACAATCTCAGCAACAGTTTCAGCAATAACCAAGCTTCAATTCATCACCACCAACATCCACAAGAAGTCATGTCACCATCTTCTATAATCCACAAACTATAACGGTTCCAACTTCAACAACAGTAAGCCCAGTCACCATCATGGTGCCAGGGCCAATTCCATATACCATGGCATTATGGTGCAAACCTTTACTGCAACAGAGAGAAAATCCTTCTTGATTCTTCGGTTCACACCCCTCAAGTGGATAATGTTGGGGGAGGCGGAGGCTTCACCCGAAGCGGACGCCTCTTCGCGTCACAAGCTCCAAAGACTAACACTGAGGCAGAGACTGCTTCCAAAGCCAAAGGTAAAAGTGTAGCACCTGAAGAACCTATACCAAAAGAGACTCATAAATCATCCTTTGATCAGGATGTGGATGAATTTATGAGGATAATTAAAAGAAGTGACTACAAGGTTGTGGATCAGCTCCACCAGACTCCTTCTAAGATCTCTATATTATCCCTGCTATTGTGTTTCGAAGCTCACCGGGATGCACTACTCAAAGTTTTGCACGCTGCCTATGTGCCAGAAGAGATCACAGTGACTTAACAACAGAAGGACGTCACCACAACAAGGCTTTGCACATAACCCTGGAATGCAAAGGAGCTGTACTATCTCATGTTCTTGTAGACACTGGGTCCTCACTCAATGTCTTACCAAAGAAAGCTCTTGTCAAGCTCGAATATGATGGAATAGCTCTCCAACCAAGAAATCTTGTGGTCAGGGATTTTGATGGTTCCAAGAGGTCTGTTCTTGGAGAGGTGGAGCTGCCTGTGATCATCGGTCTGCAGGTCTTTCAAACTACTTTCTACGTGATGGACATTCAGCCGGCCTACAGCTGTTTGTTGGGTCGAACATGGATTCATGCCGCTGGCGCAGTTACGTTGACCCTTCACCAGAAATTGAAATATGAGTGGGAAGGACAGATTATCACCATCTGTGGTGAAAAGGACATCTTTGTTAGCCATCTGGTTACATATAAATACATTTAGATGGATGGTGAAATACATAAAACTATGAGCCAAGGGTTCGAGGCCTTGAATGTCAATGAGGCGACGTCTAAAGTATTTGCTGCATCCCAGGAAGACAGGATGGGTACTTCAATTGTCTCTTATCAGCAAGCCCGGAAGGTTGTTGAAGATGGTAATGCCCAAGGCTGGGGCAAGCTGTTGTCGGTGGAGAAGAAGGAGGACATATTCAGTTTTGGTTACAGACCATTCCAACAAGATCAATCAGAGGCTGCTAAGGGGCCCAAGTTCGTCAGTGGGGGGATGCTCACCCAAGATGTTGTTAACAACCTGGAAGACGAGGCGGAAAGCGACCTCAACCTAGAGAGTTAGATACATCTAAGGATCCCGGGGCACCAAGTACTTAACTGGTCTTCCCAGGAAATTATAAGGGTTACTCCTATAGAGTAATTATTATTTCCTGCCTTTTTTAGCTTGCATCAAGTCCTGCATCTTGCCCAAGGTGTCAGGACTCATTTTGTAATAGGGACATATTGTAATTTTGTGCAAATGAATTATCAATGAATATCAGATATCTTTTGCAAACAAGTCTCTTTTTTTGCTCACTGTCTTTTCATTTTTTTACTTTTTTACAAAACAATAAAATGGCAATGTTTTCAAAATAATAACTTCATTTTCACTTTTCTAAAACAAGATTAAAATCGATCACTAAAACGAACAAATCTTAAACCATGCAGAGATTACCCTCCAGATTGCACCGACAACAGCACTGCTATGACCTTGTATGACTTTGACAATCCAATCAATCAAGCTGATGAAGGGGTTGAAGAAGACTATGAGTTACCTGAGGAGTTATCCAGGTTGTTATGGCAAGAAGAGAAAGTGATCACTCCTCATCAGGAGGAAGTTGAAACAGTTAATCTTGGTACCGAAGAGGATTTGAAAGAAGTGAAGATTGGGGCCGGTTTGCAAGCTTCAGTGAAGGAACAGCTCATCGACATGCTTCAAGAATACGTCGACGTCTTTGCTTGGTCCTATCAAGACATGCCAGGTTTAGATACGAATATTGTTATGCACAAGCTGCCATTAAAAGAAGATTGTCTTCTAGTGAAGCAGAAGCTACGTCGTACTCGTCCGGATATGGCCATGAAGATTAAAGAAGAAGTACAAAAACAGTGGGACGCCAGTTTCCTTGCTGTAACTAGTTACCCGCCATGGGTTGCTAACATTGTACTAGTGCCTAAGAAGGATGGCAAAGTACAGATGTGTGTGGATTACCGGGATCTGAACAGAGCTAGCCCGAAGGATGATTTCCCATTACCTCACATTGATGTATTGGTCGACAACACTGCTCAGTTCACGGTATTTTCTTTCATGGATGGTTTATTCGGGTATAATCAGATCAAAATGTCACCCGAAGACATGGAGTAAACAACCTTCATCACACCTTGGGCACATTTTGTTACAAAGTAATGCCATTTGGACTAAAGAATGTCGGTGCCACTTATCAACGGGCTATGGTAACATTATTCCACGACATGATCCACAAAGAAATTGAATGCTACATGGATGACATGATTGGAAAGTCCCTCATTAAAGAAGATCATCTAGTAAATCTGCTGAAGTTGTTCAAGCGTCTGAGAAGGTATCAACTGAAGCTAAATCCCAACAAATGCACATTCGGTGTACGGTCCGGTAAATTGCTGGGATTTATCGTGAGTGAAAGGGGAATTGAAGTTGATCCTGACAAAGTCAAAGCCATTCAGGAGATGCCTGCACCAAGGACTGAAAAAGAAGTTTAGGGGTTCTTAGGTAGATTGAACAGCATATCAAGGTTCATATCTCATCTAACTGCAACCTGTGAACCCCTGTTCAAATTGTTAAGAAAGGAACAAACGGTCAGGTGGAACGAAGATTGTCAGAAGGCTTTTGATAAGATCAAGGAGTACCTGCAAGAACCTCGGATTCTTATGCCTCCAGTTGAAGGAATCTAACACCCCAAATCTACCCGGCGGAAAATAATAATTCAGAGTTTCAAAAATTTCAACATTTAATACATGATGCTACATTTTTCAACTTTAACAAATTCATTTAGTTTCGTAAACATCGATACATAACACTTTCAATCAGGATGAAACCATAACGTCAACTCAATTATTCATTTCTTTAAAATAAAGCAACTTTTACAAATAGGCAGCGGACTCACAATATTCAACTTTGCATCAGTTAACATCTTATTCAACCTATCAACTTGGTAATAACACATTTCGCATTGAAACAACTTAACTCAACAACAACATAATTTAATAACAAAACAACTAAGCGTTCATCCCCCCGAGTGTTACGTATCAGAGCGAAGACACCGACTTGATTACGAAAGTAAGCAACTCTAAAATGGAATACCTGCACGTTACCAGTCAAGGTAACATCCAACAACAAAAAGGGGTGAGATATCGAACCATATAAACAAGAGTATGATAATTAATACGATAGATAGAATCATACAATTTTCACACTATCCACAACAACGTCTTACTAAACACCCCAAACAACCAACATATTTTATCATCTTAATTCACACATCAACATAATCAATTCCAACTATAACCTTAGCATACACAACTTCATCAACTTCGACGAACGTTTACAACATATTCAACTCCTTCAATATCAGCATAATCGGCATTACAAACATAAATATATAAACAACTCAGGCAACATAATCCTATAATCAACTCATCCATCATAATAATATAATCAACTTGGCAATATAATCAACATATCCAACATAATAATATAATCAACTTAGCAACATAATCAACTTGTCCAACATAATAATATAATCAACTTAGCATGAACCACTTACTCGACATAATCAACTTAATCCACATAATTCACTTAAATATACATAAACAACTTATTCAACTTGAGCAATATACACAACTTTATCAATGTAAGCAACAAGAACAACTTTATCAACTCAGCAACATAAACAACACAAACAACTTAATTAATGCGACACGGAATGTGACTCGACTGTGCATATGCATGTGGTACCATTGGAGTTAAACTTCCAACTTAAAATATACCAGGTTATCGAGGTATCTGTAAGGCATAAGCCTTCAACTTAATAAATTTGCCAATCCAGGCCAACGTGGTGAGCATCCGCTCCAACATAGAAATGCAATAGATGCCATGAGACCATCAACGCAACACATAAACAACGAACAACTCAAACAACATATCATAACAACGTAACAACTTAATTTCAACATGATTCAACCTTGGCCATAGGCCTACAACTTTCAACGTTTGTCATACGACCTACAACTTTAACGTCAACATTGGTCTTACGACCTACAACTCAAATAATCAAAATGGGTCCTTCGACCTTCAGCTTAAAAATACCCAAATATTGGGACAAAACGACCTAAGCAACTATACTAGAAAAATTCACACGTTCAACAATAATTAACAAAATACACCGACTAAGATCACCTATTTATTATTTCGAACTAACTCGACAATTTTCGTTAAATTTCGGACAACTAATTTCTCCGCTTAAATTCACTTATTCGGCTAAACAGACAAACTACATTGTTTTATACTCCACGACTATTACTAATCAATTTTACAAATTATGTTCAATTTCCAACTTACTGATACCAACACATCATACTGCCAATTATACTATCATAAGAATTCAGCCACGATACCAAAATGTCAACACTTGCTAAATCTCATGTTACTAATTTCTTACCTCTGTCTCTCTTAAGGATATGCTAAAATATGCTACTTCTATACTCCATCTCTTAAAATTAATTAACATTATTATTTAATTATAATAAACATTTATGTTAATTTTATTAATAATAAAAAGGTAAATAATCCTTTATTTATTTTCTTATTATAAAATTTGTATGACTTTATTTTATATATATATATATATATATATATATATATATATATATATAATATATATATATATATATATATATATATATATATATATATATATATATATATTTATTCCTTTCAAACTAACGTTATAAAATATAATACTAATTACTAAAATCATGGCAAGGGCCATGAATCCACGGCCTGGGCCGTGAGTGAAAAGCAGCCAGCGCCACACGTTGGTTATGGCCTGCGCCACATAGGGTTGTGGCCTACGCCACATGTTCCTCTCATAATGGGTGGCCTGCACCACCCTTTTCTTGAATGATTGTGCAGAATTTTTCCCAATTAATTTTTTTCTGAAAATTCGAATAACTTTACAGCAGCATCTACCGATTCAATTCGGTAATAAAATACAACCGAAATTGACAATTCGACCACAACAAAGTGTAAACACCCCAAATTTGCCCTCACCCATTCACACCATGGCTTGTGATCATCTCATATGCATAAACACAATCATATCATCTCATATCTCATTTTTGATTCACTGGATAGTTTCTAAGGCATCTGCACCTAGGGTTTGCGATCTGAGCAACCTCAAGGCTTCTTGAGTCACTCCAAAGGCCACCAATCACTTCAAAGGGGTCCATGTGTGTTCCTATATCATATTCCATCTCCTCAAAGTCAAAATTGCAGAGGAATCACAAGAACTAGGGTTTGAGTGGATGCAGAGCCAAGTTGAACTGCACAGTTGACTGAAAATTAGGGTTTTGGTTTCAGAGGCCATAACCCCAAATTTTTTGGTCATTCTTGTTTCCATTGATCTCTATATGGTATAGGGAGTATGCATATCAATTTTCATGAAGAAATTCCATGGGGAAGTCATCTGATCAAGAGTTGACTTTTCAGACAAGTCAGTGCAAAATCAGGACATCTGAGGCCCCCAATGACCCAACCAATGGGTGATCTTCATCATTTTGAGTGTATATGGTCTTTATTTGATCATGGAAGAAGATTGAAGTTCATAGAAATCAAGAATTTAGGGTTTTTGCAAATGTTGACTTTTTGGGCATAGTTGACTTTTAAAGAATGCATCATTTTAGGTCATTTTTCAAGCCATGATTTTGGATCCAAAAATGCTTCAAATGAAAAAAACTTTGGTCATGAAAGTTGTAGATCTCATCTTTCCCTTTTCAAAAAGTACAAGAACATGATCAAACTCTTCTTGGATCAAAAGTTATGGTGTGGCAAAGTTGGCAAAAATCACTAAAATTCAAGTTATGCACCAAATGGAAATTTTGCAAAACCTTGAACCAATGCATTTTGTAACTTCTAATTGGCTTCAAACCAGTATGCAAACATTCTACAAGTCACAAAATTCAGAATGGACTAGGCATTGCTCATGTTTCATGGCTTTTGGGACAAGATCTTTCCATGTGAACCATAAAGCAACAACTTGCAAAATCATCATTGTGCTTCTACCACTTGATACATTGGATGCTGCACTTTGGCTAGCCTCTCACCTCACCATGCTGCACCAGAACCATATCTTGTACTTAGCTAGAGCTTAGCCCATGCCCTCTCTTACAAAATTTGACTTTTTTGCAAAAGGTAACTTACCAATCAATAAAGCACATGTCCAATCAACTGACCAATGAGAGAGGTTTATGTGGACAAAGGGCAAGCCATTCCATACATCTAGCAAGGCTGAAAACACTTCATTGACCACATTCACAAAATCACCTCACATTGCAAAAACTTTCGAATCTGCCTCCACAGCCAAGAAACACTCAAACTTTCTTCATCATCCAACTCAACACACTCCATAGGCCTCAAACCACCAAAGCTCAAGCCTGAAACAAGCCTGACCTGAGCTCCACCATTTCTCACTTTCCAAACCAGTTCCCTTCGAATCTCACTACGCAGCCATCAAACACTTCATCTCTCTTCACCAGCAAATCAGGAACACTCAAAGGAGTCCAAACCACCCATTACACTGACCTAAAACAGCCTACACACCAAGTCCATTCTCTGCTATATCAGTTTGGTAACTCTTGAAATAGCTTGCTAAAGCTCATTTCAAGCCTGCCATTAGCACCAGGGGAGTCATTGGAGCTAGCTTGCATCAAGAAATTGCTCTGAAAGCCCAGAAACAGGAGTTGTCACCTCAGGTATGGCCATGAAACTTCTTTCTCAAAGCTTTGATCTTTTGTTGTAAAGTGAAAGTGCATGCCTTGGGGATCATAGTGATATGTTTAGAAACAAAAATGGTGGAAAAATGAGCATTTTACAGTTGTCTGAAAGTTTGACACCATTTTTGTTTTTGTTTCGATTCAAGCTTTTCTTGCCAGTAAAATGATGTTTGATCATGGATTTGGGTTGTAGGAAGTGTGGGGAATGTTTCTGGGCAGTTAATTTGACACGGGTTGGCCTGGATAAGAAACTAGGGTTTTGGTATGGCCGGAGAAGACGACCGGAGCTCATCTCCGGTCGCCTGAGTGTAATTAGGGCTTAATCCAGTATTTAAATGCCATTTGAATTTGGGCCATAGGATCAGTTGACTCACTTGACTTCCCGCGCGCATGAAAGGCCAGGATCTGTTTGCTTAACCCTAATTTCGTTTAATTAATTTAATCTTGTTTAATTAAGTCAGGTGCAATCCCCACCATCCATTCACGCGCCAGTCAACACTTTTGAACCCAGAGCGCATCCTGGCCTTCCATTCAGCCTACTTTTATTTTATTTAATTTTTAATTCATTTTCTTTCTATTTAATTTGCATAATTAATTTAAAATAGCTAAAAAATCTTAAAAATTATGAAACTTTTTCTTTAAAGTTTAATTAATTTTTAAGACCCAAAAATATTTTTATTTTATTTTTTATCATCAAAAAAGTATTTTTAAATATTTAAAAGATTATTTTTAATTGATTAATGGGAATTAATTAATTAAAAATACTTTTAGGTATTTAAAAATTACAAAAAAATTCATGAAATGTTCTAAGACATTTAGAAACATTGTCCAACCTTCAAACCAAATTTCTTTTTTGATCTTGATGCATTTTAAGAATTTTTCATTGAATTAAATCATTTTTTATGCATTATTTTGATCATGGATTCAAAAATTCATTTCTGCCAATTGGTGAAGGTTGAGACATTGATTCTTCTTGCATTGTCTTTTGTTTTGCATGTAGTTTCTAGGGTGAAAAGGCCATGAATTGTTCTTGCATTTTCAAATTATTTGGCATTTGTTTTGTTAAGAACCCTAAAAAACCCTAATAACTTAGAAAATTCATATCTTGAGTTTGGTTGAGAGTTGAGAGCTCCCCTTTGGGCAGTGGTTTATTATAGGTCCAGGGTTTCCTTGGGTACCATTTTCCATTTTTTACTTTGAGGTTTGCTTCTGTTTTTGGTTTGTGTTTGATGTTTGATCCATAAACCCTAATTTGGGCTTTCTTTTGCATCCCTCTTGCATTTCCTTGCATAACATGACTTGTCTTTGCATATTGTGCATTCTCATGATTCATTTGACATGTTAAGACATTTAGAAAGCATGTTTGGTCATTGCATTGCATATTTGCCATGTCATTTGTCTTGTATGCTTCATAACTTTTCATGCTTGTTCATGCTCCTTAGCTTGCATCATTTGCATTCATGATCTTGTATAGACATCCCCATTGTCTTGCCTCATGTTTGCAGCACCTCATAACATCATAATCATCATCAATATGCTTCTGGTTTTGCTTAGCATCATATCATTTCATCTCATTTTGCATTGCATTGCATTTTCTTTCTAACATTTCAGGTGGTAAGTAACTTGAGAAGTGGATTTGCCTTCACTTCTCATGCCTTTTCTTTTCATCTCTCTTGCATCCATTGCTGCATTTTTATATGTGTTTGAGTTTGAGATTGCTCATTCTTCTCCTTCCCACTTTCTTTCTTTAAGTGACTTGACTTCTTGAATGAAGCAAGTCACTTTGCTTCTCTTGATCTTATTCATCTGCTTCCTGGTGGTTCCTCTGAAGATTCTTCTTGAAAACCTCACAAACCTTAGGATCATCCAAGCATGATAGTGAATTAGGGTTTTGATTAAGTATCCCCTCATAGTTTTACCTTTGTGTCTCTCTTTGAGTCTTCTCTTCTCATCTCATAATCAGGGACTAAACCCTAAAGGTTTTAAGACTTTGTGATTAGGCTTATGCCTGCATCCTTCTCTTAGGATGGAGTGTATAACTTTAATCCTAAGTCTTGAACACTTAAGGTGTTTAAATCTCTTAATTAATTCACTTAATAAATATCAAGACATTACACTTGTAACTTGGGCCTTGCATTAGGGTTCTAATTCTTCCTTAAGTGGTTAAGAAGGACTAACCCTAGTGTTAATGGACAAGTCCCTCTCAAGTTGTCTTACCAATCATAAAATTCACTTCATCATCATATCATTAACTAAAATCCACTTAATAAAGGCTTTGTTTTGTCATGGGTTTAATCCCTAATCATGGATTAAGTTGAGGAGTCTTCCTCAGCTTAAACATTCTCATCTATTATCCTTCTTTTAGGATGGTGTAATGGGTCTGTTTAATCCTTGATTATGGCTTAACCTCATTACTCAACACTAAACAAAAACACCAAAAACATCTAAATAATCACAAGTAGGTTAATGATCTTAATCCTACACCAAAGGTGATTAAGTGTGAGAATCTTACTTCACACTTAAGGTATTCTCATTACCCCTAATCAGAGGGAAGATGTGATGAGTTTACTAACCCATTGGTTTAGACTTAAGCTCATTATCCTATGACAAACTCCAAAAAGAAATAAAAGACTGAAAACTCAAAAACAAACAATAATCGTCTCCTTCGGGATTCTTTTCTCATCTCATTCACTCATAACCGAGAACTTGCTTCTTCCGTCTAATGCAAGACAGTTAGCACCTGAGCCAGACATGTCACACACTTGAGCATAGGCAAGCAAGCAGTTCACAGGTCAATTCACCTTTCAGTCTCTTTGGGTCGAACTACGGTGTTCTGACTTCCTCATTGCACGAGAGGATACGTAGGCATAACTTAACAGTTATCGAACAAAAGTCTCTGTTCATTCCCCCTCCTTCCAGCATTATTTTTTGAGCCTCATGATCATGAGCAGTTCATCCTCAGTTCCTACACTGACACTGTATATAGCACACTTCACATTGTTTTTACACTGACACCTGTACATTCTTTTCCAGCTCATTTACACACAAATTGCACTGACACTACCCTTTTAAAACACAAATCTTTTAAGCGTGGATCCCGTCGAGTACGGCGGACAATCTGGGTGCTAATACCTTCCCAGGTTGTAACCAACCCCCTTTCTCAGTCTCTCTGGTTCGCAACCGTCTTATCCATCTTTTTCTAGGCCTATGCAGCATTGCCTTTCCTCCGGGATAAAAATGCCTAGCTGGCGACTCTATTCATCTCCAGTGAGTTCACGGCTGTGTGTTCTCACTGTTCCCTTCGCCGACCGTTCGCGTCTGTACCTTCATCTGAACCTGTTTCATTTGTCGGGAGCGACAGCTTGGCGACTCTGCTGGGGACCCTTATATTGCAACCAGGGCTTCTGGTTCTTTTTGTGGGTTCCTCCTAGCGCTTGATTGATTTGTGTTTACTGGGGAGTTATGTGATATCTGTGCTTGTATATCTGTTTTTTTTATTGCTTTATGTACAGTTGATTTATTGCTTTCTTTACAGCTTTATATTTTTCATACTGTCATACTGTGCTGGCTGGATCTGGTTTTTCTTTGGTGGGTGGGTATTTCATTGAGAGTCAAGGTCCTATACCTGGGACCTGAGTGACACCTAGGCTAGAGTGAATCATATTCTTTCCCATTCCATTTCGGTCTGGTGCGGGAATATGAAACACGGTTCAGATATGGGTTTCTTCTTGAGAACTCTGTGTTGCAGATTTCCTGCAATGCTAGGGCTATCTGGGAAGCCTGCTAAGTCTGGATGACCTTTAGTATTGACCTTCAGAAACTGAGGTGAATTAGAGGAGGAACTGTTATGGTTATTGTAAACACTGTACCTCCGGGTTAGAAGTGTTTACACTTCTCATAACTGATCCAAGTCTGAGGATCCTTGTTTTAGATCATCACCTGTGAGGGGGTTGGGCTGTTTACAGGTTTGCAGGTACCTTGACCTCAGAATACCCTGTTACTTTGACTTTGTTAAGAATACTCCATGTTGGACAGTTCTTGTGATTCTAAAACCCTGGACTTGTGGCTCTTTATTTGAGTCCCCCACCCTGGTTACTGGATTTTTAGACCTCCATCTGGAATTCTTGAACACACATGGATCTATACCAAGGCAGTTAATCAGATCCAGCTCAGTCACAGACCCTTGCATATCATCTGCATACATACTCATTGCATCATATTAACATGTGCTTATTTGTGTTTCAGGGCATCCACCTCCATCTGGTTTTGGTTTTGACCCCATCTGCAGTTTTGACCTATCTCCACCAGCACTTGCTTCAGTTTTGTCAGCCATATACTTCAGTTACTTGCACTAGCCAGCCAGTGGCCCACTCCTCAGCATCTTCATCAGCACTTACTCTACTCAGTCCTCAGCATCATGGCTCCAAAGAAAAGCAACATCACCTATCATTTCTTCCAACCAGACTTGTCAGACATCAGGAGGATCCAAACCCTGATCACTCCAGATCACATACCCTTGTTCAGGGAGAATTATGGGGATATACTTGACATGGTTATGGATCTGGACCCTTCACAGAGGAGCCTCATCCACACCTGCATTCAGTTCTATGATCCCCCATTGAGATGTTTCACCTTTCAAGACTTTCAGTTGGGGCCTCTTTTAGAAGAATACTCATCTTTGACTGGTCTGCCCATCAAAAGAGAAATCCCATTCAACCCTGAAATGGTCTTTCCTAGCAATGGAGAGGTAGCAAAAGCTTTGTACCTGGAGCCTGTTTTGATTGAACAGCATATGACCTCTAAAGCTGGGATCCCTGGATTTCATCTGGACTTCCTGATTTCTCAAGCTAGTCTGAAGGCCTCCTTGGGGGAGTGGAAAGCTGTTTGTGCTCTGTTGGCCTTAAGTGTATATGGAATTGTGATGTTTGCAGATGAGCCTCGATTCATTAGCAAAAATGCAATCCATTTGTTCATCCTGAAGAACCCAGTGCCGACTTTACTGGGTGATCTCTATTACTCAGTCCATCAGAGAAATGAGAAGCAGAGGGGAAGATTAGTGAGGATTTGTGCTCCATTATTCCATGCTTGGCTTCTCAGGCATCTACCCAGGACAGATGCATTTCTAAATCCTCATCAGCAAAGCAACTGGGCTAAGAGGCTCACTACTCTCACTTCAGCAGATATCAGATGGTGTACTCAGAGCACCAAGGGCAGAGATATGATCACCAGCTGTGGGCACTTTCCCAATGTGCCTTTAATAGGAGTTAAGGGAAGTATCAATTACAACCCTCTGCTGTTCAGGAGGCAATTGGGCTATGCACTGGTTCATACTCCTAGGGAACAAGATTTGGTGGAGACCCTCTACTGTGAGAACAAGATTAGTTTGACTGTTGTTAGGCAGGCTGCCTGGGCCTGGGATCATGTTCAAGCCAAGGGAATCACCATTCTGGGGAAGTGCAATAATGTGGCATCAGTCCAATATTATGAGTGGTCCCATGCTAGGGCCCAATTCTCTGGAATGCCCTTTACCATAGAAGACATGCCTGAGTCATCTTCAGCACCACCCCCTGCCACTATCAGTTTGGAGGAGTTTGAGAGCTTGAAGGAAAGAAATGAGAAGTTAACTCAAGCCTTGCAGAAGACCCTCAGAGAGAGGAGTGAAGGTGTGAGGGAGATTGAGAGATTGGAGAAGTTGAGGGTAGAACACTTGACTAAAATTGAGAAGTCTGGAGATTATATCAACAAGTCTAAAGCTGGTGAACAGATTCTGAAGAATGCTTGTAAAGAAGCCCAGTTTCAGAGAGCAAGAACAGACTTGTATTTGAAAGAGAGTCAGGCCAGGTGGGTCCGGATCACTGAGGCCCGTACTCTAGAAGACAAGAAAGTTCAAGACAAGATGGAGCAGATGGACAAAGCCCTGGCAGCAGCCCAGGAGGAAATATCAGAGCTGAAAATCAAAGCAGGATTGAAGAGGTCTAAGGACCAAAGTCAGAGCAGGAAGTTGACTGCAGCAGTTGCAACAAGAAACCTTCTCATCAGAAGTCTCACGGAGCATCCGGCTGATCCTGTGACCGAAGCACTTCTCAAGGAAGTTCGTGAGGATGAGTTTGGCCTTGGAGTTTGATCATTTGCTTGTTGTTGTTCCTTTTCCATGCACTTTTGCTTTTTTTGTGATGTATTTTGACCCCTTTGAGGGTTTGTGTTGTAAAATGAACAAGTTGTATTATTTCACCTTTGTAATATATTTGTGTTGGTTTCTATCTGGGTTCACATCAAAAGCAACTTCAACAGCATCGTCTTCAAGGGTCTGGAAGGGTCAAAACTGAAGGCCAAACCGGATACCTTGAGAACAAATAAGCATAACTGCATTGCATGCTAACCCTTTTGTTTGTTTTGTAGGTTTTTGTTTTGTTGTTGCTAACCTCTGTTGTGATGTTCAGGAATTATTGCTCGCCGCCGGGTTTTTCCTCTCAACAGGCCTCACAGGTACCCAACTAGAAACAACCTTCCGGGAATTCAGATGGATCAGATGCAGCAGGACCTTACGGAGGTCAGAAACCAGATGGCCAACGAAAGGTTGGAGATGAGAACCCAGATAACACAGTTCATGGAAGTAATGAACAACTTAGCTCAAAGCCAAGAGAGGCTCAGAACTTTGGTAGAAGGGAGGAATCAAGAGGAACCCCATGTGGGGACTGCAGGCACAAGTAACAATGAAAGGGTGCAACCCCATGTTAACCCTCCTGTGTTTGGCCCACATCTACATCCTGAGATTAACATCCCAGTCAACATTCAAGGAACAGCCACTGCAGCCAGAGTACTTCAAGAAGATCCTCAGGAGGACCAGTATACAGTAATGGGTGCCGGAGAAGAAACATATGATAGACGATTGGAAGAAATAGCTGAGAAGTTGAGGTCCTTAGAGTCTCAAAACTCTTTGGGGTTCGACGTCATGGACATGGGTTTGGTAGAAGGGGTCAGGATCCCCCATAAGTTCAAGCCTCCTTGCTTCGAAAAGTATAATGGGACTTCATGCCCCCGAACTCATTTGCAATCATTTCTGGGAAGGCTGAAGGCCTATACAATGGATGAGAAGCTCTGGATGTTCTATTTCGAAGACAGCTTAACTGGAGCGTCGAGAGAATGGTACTCTCACTTGACAAGGGCAACTATTAGATGCTGGAAGGACCTGGCAGAGGCCTTCATCAGACAGTATCAGTATAATCTAGACATGGCACCCAACAGGACCCTCCTGATGGGAATGTCACAGTCTTCAAGGGAGTGTTTCCGAGAATATGCCCAGAGATGGAGGCAATTGGCTGCTGCCGTTCAACCACCAATGTCTGAGAGAGAAATGGCAGACATGTTTATGAACACTCTTCAGGGAACCTATATTGACAGGTTAGCTGCTTTCTCTTCCACCAGCTTCGCAGATGTTGTCATAGCTGGGGAGAGAATTGAAAGCCTGTTAAAAATGGGAAAGATCTCAGACAACGGTGCAAGCTCGTCCAGTAGTACAAGAAAGCCTTTTGCAGGCCCACGAAGAACTGGCGAGACCAATGCCATCCACACCAACAGGGGTAGGCCCCAATATGTTCAAAGGACAATAGCTGCAGTCACTATCCCTGCTCCAGCTCATCCACAGCCAGTCTATCAACCTCCTCAACAAAACTTCCAACAACAACCTCAGTATCAGCAGAATCAGTATCCTCCAAGGAACTTCAACAACAACTCCAACAGCAACAATCAACAGAGGCCATTTCAACAAAGGCCATCCCAAGCTAACCGAGTGATCGACCCGATCCCAATGCCATATGCTGCCTTGCTGCCACAACTTCTGAAACTCAACCTAGTTGAGCTAAGAACGTTGGCACCTCTGGATCCCAACAGTCTACCAAGGAACTATGACTCCAATGCTAGGTGTGCTTTCCACTCGAACGCACCTGGTCACAGTACAGAAAAATGCAGAGCTCTGCATATGAAGGTACAAGACTTGGTAGACTCCAAGGCTCTGAATTTTGCACCTCCGCCCAATGTCAATAAAAACCCAATGCCAAACCATGGTGGTCCTCGAATTAATGCTATTGAAGAAGACCAACCGTCTTATTTAATAACAAGTGTGGATCAGATCAGGACACCATTGGTGGAAATCAAAGCTCAACTCCGTGAAAACCAGATATTTCCGGGGTGTGAACTAGGGTGTCCCTATTGCAATATTTCATGGAATGGGTGCGAGGACCTGAGGAATGGCATTGACAGCCTTATTCAGAGTGGCCTGCTACAGATCACTACATCATTCCCAACAAATCCGGGAACTTCATCAACAACGGTTTCAGACCCTCCTACAACTGCAGCAACTATTGTTCCCGACAATTCATCAGCACCATCAACAAGTACTTCACCTGTCCTCCCAAATGATCAGTTTTCAACAGTTCCTCCTGCTACAACTTCAGCTTCATTCCATTTCGACTCTCCATCAGCAACAACAACAGTCCTTCCAACAGAACCTCCTACAACACCAGCAATCAATCATGAAGATGTCTCTACTGTTACCATATTCTACGATCCTGAAAATAATTCCGCCTACCATTCAGAAGGTGCTGCTCCCACCAGAGCACCAGTTACAATCTTCTATGATCCACACACAATTACAGTCCCTTCAGCAGCAGCAATCAGTCCAGTCACTGTCACGGTGCCTGGACCAGTACCATATGAAAGCAATAGGGCCATCCCTTGGCACTATGGCTCTGACGTATACTGCGAAGGAAAAAGAATCACTCTGGAAACATCAACACCCGCACCACAAGTAGATAATGTGGGGGGAGGCGGAGGCTTCACTCGAAGCGGACGTCTCTTCGCCTCACAAGTTCAAAGACCTACTGCCGAAGCAGAAGCTGCTGCCAAGGCAAAAGGAAAAGGCCCGGTGCAGGAAGATCCAGCTGCCAAAGAAGCCCTGAAGACTCCATTTGATCAGGAAGTTGATGAGTTTATGCGGATCATCAAAAAGAGTGATTATAAAATTGTGGATCAGCTTCACCAGACGCCATCCAAAATCTCCATCCTCTCACTGCTTATGTGCTCCGAAGCCCATCGGAATGCACTACTCAAAGTCCTGCACGCAGCTTACGTGCCTGAGGAGATAACTGTCAACCAGTTGGAAACCGTGGTTGGAAACGTTACTGCTAGCAACGGGCTAGGGTTTACCAATTCTGACTTGACAGCGGATGGCCGCAACCACAACAAAGCCTTGCACATAACCCTGGAATGCAAAGGAGCTGTCCTTTCTCATGTGCTGGTGGACACAGGTTCTTCCCTAAATGTCTTGCCAAAGAAGGCTCTGGTGAAGCTTGAATATGATGGATTGGCATTGAGACCCAGCAACCTGGTGGTACGAGCCTTTGATGGTTCGAAGAGATCGGTTCTGGGAGAGATTGAGCTGCCCGTGACAATTGGCCCACAGACTTTTCAAACTATCTTTTATGTGATGGACATTCAGCCCGCCTACAGCTGTTTGTTGGGTAGACCCTGGATTCACGCCGCCGGCGCAATAACGTCTACCCTTCACCAAAAGTTAAAATTTGAGTGGGAAGGCCAAGTTGTCACAATCTGTGGGGAAGAGGATATCTTTGTTAGCCATCTGGCTACTTATAAATACATTGAGATGGATGGAGAGATCCATGAAACAATGAGCCAGGGGTTTGAAGCCTTGAATGTCAATGAAGCATCTGCTGTATCTGGTACTCCAATGTCATCTTACCAACAAGCCCGGAAGGTTGTTGAAGAAGGAACTGCCCTAGGCTGGGGCAAGGTATTAGCTGTGGAGGAGAAGAAGGACAAATTTGGGTTGGGTTACAGACCAACTCAACATCAAGCAAAGGCTGCTGCAGAGCCTGGTTTTGTCAGTGGGGGGATACTTACCCCCGATGCTATCAACTGTCTGGAAGACGAGCTGGAAGAGGAGCGCAATCTGGAGAATTGGATTCGTCCGAAGATCCCGGGGAGCAGTGTCTCGAACTGGTCTTCCCAGGAAATTATAAGAGTTACTCATGCAGAGTAATTATTATTTCCTGTATTTTTATAGCATGCATCCAAGTCTTGCATCTTGCCCAAGATGACAAGACTCATTTTGTAACCAGGGCCATCTGTACTTTTGTGCAAACAAGATTAAATTAATGAAATATCAGACATCTTTTTGCAAACGAGTCTTTTTCTTTTCTGCTCACTGTTTTTCCATTTTTCTTTTTGTACAAAAAATAAATGGCGGTGTTTTCAAAATGATAACTTCATTTCACTTTTTCTAAAGCAAGATTAAAATCAATCACTAAAATGAACAACTTAACCCTTGCAGAGAGTGCCTTCCTGACTGCACCGACAATAGCACGGCTATGACATCGTATGACTTTGACAATACGATCAATCAAGCTGATGAAGGGGTTGATGAAGAATATGAGCTTCCTGAAGAGCTAGCCAGGTTGTTGAGACAAGAGGAAAAGGTTATCACTCCTCACCAGGAGGAGATTGAAGTGATTAATCTTGGTACTGACGAAGACGTGAAAGAAGTTAAAATCGGGGCCTGCCTGCAAGACTCAGTAAAGAGGCAACTGATAGATCTGCTTCAAGAGTATGTTGATGTGTTTGCTTGGTCGTATCAAGATATGCCAGGGTTGGATACCGACATTGTTGTGCACAAGCTACCTTTGAGAGAAGAATGCCCACCAGTCAAACAGAAGTTGCGCCGAACTCGCCCAGACATGGCTATGAAAATCAAGGAAGAGGTACAAAAGCAATGGGACGCCGGGTTCCTTGCTGTGACTAGCTATCCGCCGTGGGTTGCTAATATAGTACCTGTGCCTAAGAAGGACGGCAAAGTAAGAATGTGTGTTGATTACCGGGATCTGAACAGAGCCAGCCCGAAAGATGACTTCCCATTACCTCACATTGATGTATTGGTGGATAACACGGCTCAGTTCTCGGTATTCTCCTTCATGGATGGATTTTCAGGATATAATCAGATCAAGATGTCACCTGAAGACATGGAGAAGACAACATTCATCACACCTTGGGGCACGTTCTGTTACAAAGTGATGCCATTTGGACTAAAGAATGCTGGTGCAACATATCAACGGGCTATGGTGACATTGTTCCACGATATGATCCACAAAGAAATAGAATGTTATGTGGATGATATGATCGCCAAGTCCCTTACAGAGGAAGATCACCTGGTAAATCTGCTCAAGTTGTTCAAGCGTCTGAGGAAGTATCAACTAAAGCTGAACCCCAACAAGT
The DNA here is from genome assembly GCA_963966055.1 of Lathyrus aphaca. NCBI lineage: Eukaryota > Viridiplantae > Streptophyta > Magnoliopsida > Fabales > Fabaceae > Lathyrus > Lathyrus aphaca. Next base: position 240,544,718 of record OZ014525.1, read on the forward strand.
GCACATTCGGGGTGCGATCCGGTAAGCTGCTGGGCTTTATTGTAAGCGAGAAAGGGATTGAAGTTGACCCTGATAAAGTCAAAGCCATTCAAGAGATGCCTGCACCGAAAACTGAGAAAGAAGTTCGAGGGTTCTTAGGTCGATTGAACTACATCTCACGGTTCATATCTCACCTCACAGCAACCTGTGAACCCTTGTTCAAGCTGTTAAGGAAGGAACAAACGGTCAGGTGGAACGAAGATTGCCAGAAGGCTTTTGACAAGATCAAAGAGTACTTACAAGAACCTCCAATCCTCATGCCTCCAGTCGAAGGAAGACCTCTGATTATGTACTTAACAGTGTTAGAAGAGTCGATGGGGTGTGTGCTGGGCCAGCATGACGAGTCTGGTCGAAAAGAGTATGCAATATACTACCTAAGCAAAAAGTTTACCGACTGTGAACAACGTTATTCACTGCTCGAGAAAACTTGCTGTGCTTTAGCGTGGGCTGCTCGCCGACTGAGACAGTATATGTTGACCCACACTACCTTATTAATCTCAAAAATGGATCCAGTCAAGTACATATTTGAGAAGCCAGCTCTTACCGGACGGGTTGCAAGATGGCAGATGATTCTCACAGAATACGACATACAGTACACATCTCAGAAAGCCATCAAGGGCAGTGTACTATCTGAATATCTTGCTGAGCAACCCATTGATGACTACCAGCCAATGAGGTTTGACTTCCCTGATGAGGACATCATGTTCATTAAAGCAAAAGATCACGAAGAGCCTATTCACACTGAAGGGCCTGACCCGGAGGAAGAATGGACTATGATGTTTGATGGGGCTGTTAACATGAATGGCCGTGGTGTTGGTGCAGTGCTCATTACACCTAAAGGAGTTCACATGCCTTTCTCGGCAAAACTCACTTTCAATTGCACTAACAACGAAGCTGAATACGAAGCTTGCATTATGGGTCTTGAGGAAGCCATTGACCTCAGGATCAAAACATTGACCGTATTCGGAGATTCAGCTTTGGTAGTCAATCAAACCAGCGGGAAATGGTACACCCACCAGGATCATCTGATACCTTACAGGGATTATACAAGGAGGTTATTGACTTTCTTCACAACAGTCAAGCTTGAGTATATCCCTCGAGACGAGAATCAGTTTGCAGATGCTCTTGCTACCATTTCATCTATGATCAAAGTTCAAGCTGCTAACTTTGTACCCCAGATTTCAGTGTCTAGACTTGATAGACCAGCATATGTATTTGCAACAGATGTTGTGAAAGATGATAAGCCTTGGTTCCATGACATTAAGTGCTTCTTGGAGGATCAGACATATCCACCTGGGGCATCTTCCAATGATAAGAAGACTTTGAGAAGGCTTGCTGGTAGTTTCTTTCTGAATGCTGATGGGTCTTTATACAAAAGGAACTTTGACATGGTACTCCTCAGATGTGTTGACAGGACGGAAGCAGATTTGCTGATGCATGAAGTGCACGAAGGATCTTTTGGTACCCATGCTGGAGGGCATGCCATGGCTAAGAAGTTGTTAAGATCAGGCTATTATTGGATCACAATGGATGCAGACTGTTGTGCTTACGCCAGAAAATGCCATAAATGCCAGATCTACGCAGATAAGGTGCACGTGCCTCCCAATCCTTTGAACATCATGTCTTCACCATGGCCCTTTGCCATGTGGGGCATTGATATGATTGACAAGATTGAGCCGACTGCTTCAAACGGCCACAGATTCATCCTGGTCGCCATCGACTATTTCACCAAGTGGGTTGAAGCAGCCTCATATGCAAACGTCACTAGACAAGTGGTAGCCAGATTTCTGAAGAGAGATATCATCTGTCGATACGGAGTTCCCGAGCGAATCATTACTGATAATGGTTCCAATTTGAACAACAAAATGATGGCAGAGCTGTGCCGGGACTTCAAAATCCAACATCACAATTCTTCTCCTTACAGGCCAAAGATGAACGGCGCTGTTGAGGCAGCAAATAAGAATATCAAGAAGATTGTGCAGAAGATGGTAGTCACATACAAAGACTGGCATGAAATGCTACCGTTTGCCTTGCATGGGTACCGCACATCAATCAGAACATCCACTGGGGCAACACCGTATCAGCTCGTATATGGTATGGAGGCAGTCCTACCTGTTGAAGTTGAATTACCCTCTCTACGGGTATTAATGGATGTTAAACTGAGTGAAGCAGAATGGCTACGGTCCCGATACGAACAACTGAGTCTGATCGAAGAGAAAAGATTGGCTGCAATCTGCCATGGACAGTTATATCAGAAGAGAATGAAGAGAGCCTTCGATCAGAAAGTCAGGCACCGAGAGTACCAAGTAGGAGATCTTGTGCTGAAAAGAATCCTCCCTCCTCATACAGACCACAGGGGCAAATGGACTCCGAATTATGAAGGACCATTCGTGGTGAAGAAAGTTTTCTCTGGTGGAGCACTGATGCTCAACACCATGGATGGTGAAGATTTCCCGTCCCCTGTGAATTCGGATGCAGTTAAAAAATACTTCGCATAAAATGACCCGCTGGACATAAAAAACAGAATGTAAGTCCAGGCAAAAATAGGGCATCCCGGCGAGTCAAAAACAGAATAAAAGACTCGGGCAAAAGTAAGGGAAATATGGAAAAAAATGTACACCCGCTGAGTTGAAAAGCCGCATTGGACAGCTCAGGCAAAAATGGGTATCCCGATGGATTGAAAACCCGAAAGGGCGATCCATGCAAAACAAGGGAATAAGCGAACAACTGCATTCTGAATTCGTCTGTATCACCTACAACTTGGTAAGCCCCAAAGGATCAAGCTTCAATCAGAATCAACTCTCTCCAGAAAGCAAGACGAGAAGAACGTCATTGCCATACGAGTCATAGCAGGAGAGGAAGCTCCTCAAAGCGTCGTCAACACCGCCAACACTTTATTTCTCAATTTGTAACAATCTCCTCATTTCAGGAGATATGTTTCTTTGATTGTATCTTGCCAATTCAGGGCACATGAATTAATAAAATCAGATTTTCGGTCATGTTTAGTTTTTACATTTATGTTTTGCAAAGAGTTGTCTGATATCTCTAAAAATACAGTTGCATAAGTACAGATGCCCTTCTCTAAAAAAATAAAAAACACATGCTTACAGGGAATGTGATTATTCTCGAAAGTACTTAACTCCTATGACGGAATCCAGTAAGGGATACCCCGGGACCTTTCTGTACGTTTCCTTACCTTTGCAGGATTGCAGGTATCCAGAGCGCAACCTGGGGCATGCAAGTTACGTCTCAGCAAACTGGCGAATCATTATCAACTCACATGGCACTGGGAGGTGCCCATTTCCCCAGCTGAGTTGCCTCTTGTTGCTCTCCCCAGCTGAGTTGCCTCCCACTTCCCCAGCGAAGTTGCCAAATCAACATGCACTCAATCTCAGCATCCGAAATGCTCTATCCCCAGCTGAGTTGCCTCTCGCAATTCCCCAGCCGAGTTGCCATTCTTCCTCAGCACAATGCAGAAGTCAGGGAACCATCTTCCCACAGAGTTCCAGCCTCTAGTCAGAAGAGCAACGCACGAAGAAGTCACAACAGAGTGAAGGAAGCTTCTGCAAACCCCAGCTGGGTCCCATATTACAAGGATATGTCAACCAGTGACCTATATCCCCAAGCAGATACATCATTAGATCTACCAATGATCTCATCCCCAGCTGGGACGTTCATTTCAAGCAGATCGACCAGAGATCTTCGCAGCAATGGGATCCGAATCCCGGATCTGTACCCCTTTGCATAATCATGGCATTCACATCATACTATCCCTCAGAGCGTAGCATTCCGTCTAATACGGAGCATTACGGCAAAATCCAATGCATAGCATAATCATGAGTCATGTTGTGAATAAAACACCTGTGAATAATAAACCGTTCATCATCATTATACAAACATCCCCATCAGAGTCCCAGCAAAAGCAGCTGCCCTTCCAAACCGCAAACACCAGTATATACACCTTTTGGCACCCGTCCGTGCCATCTTTCCCCAGTAAAGTCGCCTGAACACCCTTTACAAACAAATCACCCGTACTACAGATACGTCCTGACACCCGTCCGTGTCATACCCCAGCAGAAAGCCAAAGACATCTTCTTTGCACTCACATATACTTGTATATACACCCTTTTTGACACCCGTCCGTGTCATATCCCCAGCGCAGTCGCTTACACCTTTATCACCCATACACTTGTTAATATTATACTTGTCTCTCTTGACACTCGTCCGTGTCACTCTCCCCAGCAGTTAAAACACTCATCTATACAATACAATGCTCCCTACTCATGGTACGTTTATACAGATACTCGTCCGTATCTTGTATACATCATCACTCATATCCCCACAGATCCGACAGTAGTCCTTGTTCTTTGTTAACCAGTTGGTACTCGTCCGTACCATCATCTCAGAACATTGCGTCTAGTTTTTGTTTCTACATGATACTCGTCCGTATCATAGTCTTAGGGGTGCTCGTCCGCATCTTTAATCCATACACCATGTCAAACACCTATGTCTTCTTGAATACAGATACTCGTCCGTGTCTATTATTCCCCAGAAGAATTCTTTCAGATGCAGCACTCGTCCGTGTTCTTTGTTAACCAGTTGATACTCGTCCGTATCATCATCTCTAAACATGTGACAGTTTGTTTCTACATGATACTCGTCCGCATCCTTAATCTATACACAATACCAAACACTTATACCTTTTGTTTCTTGGATGTAAACGCTCGTCCGTGTTTACTACTCCCCAGTAGATCACCAACAAATTTTTCTTTTTATCTAACACTCGTCCTGTGTTATGATACCTCTGAGAGCAGCCGTACCCTGCTGAGTGGTCGTCCTCCACTTCATGATGGTCGTCCTCCATCATGCTCATCCGATGGCCGTCCCTATCGTTGATTTTAGCAGCCGTCCCCTGCTAGGTGGTCGTCCTCCACCTTTTGATGATCGTCCTTCATCACTTTATCCAATGGCCGTCCCCATTGTTGATTTCGGTTATCTGACATTCGTCCTATGTCATGATAAACCTTGAGAGCAGCCGTCCCCTGCTGAGTGGTCGTCCTCCACTTCTTGATGGACGTCCTCCATCTTGCTCGTCCGATGGCCGTCCCCATCGTTGACCTTTTCTATCCGATGGCCGTCCCCATCGTCGATATTTTCGGCAGCCGTACCCTGCCAGGTGGTCGTCCTCCACCTTTGATGGCCGTCCCCATCATATTTCTCTTATTCCCAACAGAGCAGCCGTACCCTGCTAGGTGATCGTCCTTCACCTTTGATTGGCCGTACCCCATCATCTGTTTATTTCATTTATTCTTTAACCCGATGGTCGTCCCCGTCGTGGTCCCTTTTCCTTTTTAGCCCGATGGCCGTCCCCATCGTTGGTTACTTGACCTTTATGAACTTGATGGCCGTCCCCGTCATGTTTCATTAATCCCCAGAGAACTTTGCAGTTTTATCGTGATGGCCGTCCCCATCATGATTTTACTTTCCCCAGCTAGTCGGCCGTCCCCGTCTTAGCTTTACCTTTTTATCCCCAGCATGTCGGCCGTCCCCGTCATTGCTTTATTTCCTGCACTTTCCCCAGCATGTCGGCCGTCCCCGTCATCGCTTTGCTTCACATACCACTTTACCCAGCAGTCGTCCTCTGCTCGACGGTCGTCCTCCGTCGCCCATACTTTAAAATACGCTTTATTTTGCTTTTACAATCTATATCCCTTTTCTTCTTCATTCTGTGAGTGCAAATTTTAGACTGTCTTTGGTATTCAACCACAAGTTATCTAGTTTGGCCAGTTAAGCCGTCGCTTACATCCTGCAAAGCTAACTCATGTTTGAATAGGGGCAGCTGTAAACACCCCAAATTTTCCCTCACCCATTCACACCATGGCTTGTGATCATCTCATATGCATAAACACAATCATATCATCTCATATCTCATTTTTGATTCACTGGATAGTTTCTAAGGCATCTGCACCTAGGGTTTGCGATCTGAGCAACCTCAAGGCTTCTTGAGTCACTCCAAAGGCCACCAATCACTTCAAAGGGGTCCATGTGTGTTCCTATATCATATTCCATCTCCTCAAAGTCAAAATTGCAGAGGAATCACAAGAACTAGGGTTTGAGTGGATGCAGAGCCAGGTTGAACTGCACAGTTGACTGAAAATTAGGGTTTTGGTTTCAGAGGCCATAACCCCAAATTTTTTGGTCATTCTTGTTTCCATTGATCTCTATATGGTATAGGGAGTATGCATATCAATTTTCATGAAGAAATTCCATGGGGAAGTCATCTGATCAAGAGTTGACTTTTCAGACAAGTCAGTGCAAAATCAGGACATCTGAGGCCCCCAATGACCCAACCAATGGGTGATCTTCATCATTTTGAGTGTATATAGTCTTTATTTGATCATGGAAGAAGATTGAAGTTCATAGAAATCAAGAATTTAGGGTTTTTGCAAATGTTGACTTTTTGGGCATAGTTGACTTTTCAAGAATGCATCATTTTAGGTCATTTTTCAAGCCATGATTTTGGATCCAAAAATGCTTCAAATGAAAAAAACTTTGGTCATGAAAGTTGTAGATCTCATCTTTCCCTTTTCAAAAAGTACAAGAACATGATCAAACTCTTCTTGGATCAAAAGTTATGGTGTGGCAAAGTTGGCAAAAATCACTAAAATTCAAGTTATGCACCAAATGGAAATTTTGCAAAACCTTGAACCAATGCATTTTGTAACTTCTAATTGGCTTCAAACCAGTATGCAAACATTCTACAAGTCACAAAATTCAGAATGGACTAGGCATTGCTCATGTTTCATGGCTTTTGGGACAAGATCTTTCCATGTGAACCATAAAGCAACAACTTGCAAAATCATCATTGTGCTTCTACCACTTGATACATTGGATGCTGCACTTTGGCTAGCCTCTCACCTCACCATGCTGCACCAGAACCATATCTTGTACTTAGCTAGAGCTTAGCCCATGCCCTCTCTTACAAAATTTGACTTTTTTGCAAAAGGTAACTTACCAATCAATAAAGCACATGTCCAATCAACTGACCAATGAGAGAGGTTTATGTGGACAAAGGGCAAGCCATTCCATACATCTAGCAAGGCTGAAAACACTTCATTGACCACATTCACAAAATCACCTCACATTGCAAAAACTTTCGAATCTGCCTCCACAGCCAAGAAACACTCAAACTTTCTTCATCATCCAACTCAACACACTCCATAGGCCTCAAACCACCAAAGCTCAAGCCTGAAACAAGCCTGACCTGAGCTCCACCATTTCTCACTTTCCAAACCAGTTCCCTTCGAATCTCACTACGCAGCCAGCAAACACTTCATCTCTCTTCACCAGCAAATCAGGAACACTCAAAGGAGTCCAAACCACCCATTACACTGACCTAAAATAGCCTACACACCAAGTCCATTCTCTGCTATATCAGTTTGGTAACTCTTGAAATAGCTTGCTAAAGCTCATTTCAAGCCTGCCATTAGCACCAGGGGAGTCATTGGAGCTAGCTTGCATCAAGAAATTGCTCTGAAAGCCCAGAAACAGGAGTTGTCACCTCAGGTATGGCCATGAAACTTCTTTCTCAAAGCTTTGATCTTTTGTTGTAAAGTGAAAGTGCATGCCTTGGGGATCATAGTGATATGTTTAGAAACAAAAATGGTGGAAAAATGAGCATTTTACAGTTGTCTGAAAGTTTGACACCATTTTTGTTTTTGTTTCGATTCAAGCTTTTCTTGCCAGTAAAATGATGTTTGATCATGGATTTGGGTTGTAGGAAGTGTGGGGAATGTTTCTGGGCAGTTAATTTGACACGGGTTGGCCTGGATAAGAAACTAGGGTTTTGGTATGGCCGGAGAAGACGACCGGAGCTCATCTCCGGTCGCCTGAGTGTAATTAGGGCTTAATCCAGTATTTAAATGCCATTTGAATTTGGGCCATAGGATCAGTTGACTCACTTGACTTCCCGCGCGCATGAAAGGCCAGGATCTGTTTGCTTAACCCTAATTTCGTTTAATTAATTTAATCTTGTTTAATTAAGTCAGGTGCAATCCCCACCATCCATTCACGCGCCAGTCAACACTTTTGAACCCAGAGCGCATCCTGGCCTTCCATTCAGCCTACTTTTATTTTATTTAATTTTTAATTCATTTTCTTTCTATTTAATTTGCATAATTAATTTAAAATAGCTAAAAAATCTTAAAAATTATGAAACTTTTTCTTTAAAGTTTAATTAATTTTTAAGACCCAAAAATATTTTTATTTTATTTTTTATCATCAAAAAAGTATTTTTAAATATTTAAAAGATTATTTTTAATTGATTAATGGGAATTAATTAATTAAAAATACTTTTAGGTATTTAAAAATTACAAAAAAATTCATGAAATGTTCTAAGACATTTAGAAACATTGTCCAACCTTCAAACCAAATTTCTTTTTTGATCTTGATGCATTTTAAGAATTTTTCATTGAATTAAATCATTTTTTATGCATTATTTTGATCATGGATTCAAAAATTCATTTCTGCCAATTGGTGAAGGTTGAGACATTGATTCTTCTTGCATTGTCTTTTGTTTTGCATGTAGTTTCTAGGGTGAAAAGGCCATGAATTGTTCTTGCATTTTCAAATTGTTTGGCATTTGTTTTGTTAAGAACCCTAAAAAACCCTAATAACTTAGAAAATTCATATCTTGAGTTTGGTTGAGAGTTGAGAGCTCCCCTTTGGGCAGTGGTTTATTATAGGTCTAGGGTTTCCTTGGGTACCATTTTCCATTTTTTACTTTGAGGTTTGCTTCTGTTTTTGGTTTGTGTTTGATGTTTGATCCATAAACCCTAATTTGGGCTTTCTTTTGCATCCCTCTTGCATTTCCTTGCATAACATGACTTGTCTTTGCATATTGTGCATTCTCATGATTCATTTGACATGTTAAGACATTTAGAAAGCATGTTTGGTCATTGCATTGCATATTTGCCATGTCATTTGTCTTGTATGCTTCATAACTTTTCATGCTTGTTCATGCTCCTTAGCTTGCATCATTTGCATTCATGATCTTGTATAGACATCCCCATTGTCTTGCCTCATGTTTGCAGCACCTCATAACATCATAATCATCATCAATATGCTTCTGGTTTTGCTTAGCATCATATCATTTCATCTCATTTTGCATTGCATTGCATTTTCTTTCTAACATTTCAGGTGGTAAGTAACTTGAGAAGTGGATTTGCCTTCACTTCTCATGCCTTTTCTTTTCATCTCTCTTGCATCCATTGCTGCATTTTTATATGTGTTTGAGTTTGAGATTGCTCATTCTTCTCCTTCCCACTTTCTTTCTTTAAGTGACTTGACTTCTTGAATGAAGCAAGTCACTTTGCTTCTCTTGATCTTATTCATCTGCTTCCTGGTGGTTCCTCTGAAGATTCTTCTTGAAAACCTCACAAACCTTAGGATCATCCAAGCATGATAGTGAATTAGGGTTTTGATTAAGTATCCCCTCATAGTTTTACCTTTGTGTCTCTCTTTGAGTCTTCTCTTCTCATCTCATAATCAGGGACTAAACCCTAAAGGTTTTAAGACTTTGTGATTAGGCTTATGCCTGCATCCTTCTCTTAGGATGGAGTGTATAACTTTAATCCTAAGTCTTGAACCCTTAAGGTGTTTAAATCTCTTAATTAATTCACTTAATAAATATCAAGACATTACACTTGTAACTTGGGCCTTGCATTAGGGTTCTAATTCTTCCTTAAGTGGTTAAGAAGGACTAACCCTAGTGTTAATGGACAAGTCCCTCTCAAGTTGTCTTACCAATCATAAAATTCACTTCATCATCATATCATTAACTAAAATCCACTTAATAAAGGCTTTGTTTTGTCATGGGTTTAATCCCTAATCATGGATTAAGTTGAGGAGTCTTCCTCAGCTTAAACATTCTCATCTATTATCCTTCTTTTAGGATGGTGTAATGGGTCTGTTTAATCCTTGATTATGGCTTAACCTCATTACTCAACACTAAACAAAAACACCAAAAACATCTAAATAATCACAAGTAGGTTAATGATCTTAATCCTACACCAAAGGTGATTAAGTGTGAGAATCTGACTTCACACTTAAGGTATTCTCATTACCCCTAATCAGAGGGAAGATGTGATGAGTTTACTAACCCATTGGTTTAGACTTAAGCTCATTATCCTATGACAAACTCCAAAAAGAAATAAAAGACTGAAAACTCAAAAACAAACAATAATCGTCTCCTTCGGGATTCTTTTCTCATCTCATTCACTCATAACCGAGAACTTGCTTCTTCCGTCTAATGCAAGACAGTTAGCACCTGAGCCAGACAGGTCACACACTTGAGCATAGGCAAGCAAGCAGTTCACAGGTCAATTCACCTTTCAGTCTCTTTGGGTCGAACTACGGTGTTCTGACTTCCTCATTGCACGAGAGGATACGTAGGCATAACTTAACAGTTATCGAACAAAAGTCTCTGTTCATTCCCCCTCCTTCCAGCATTATTTTTTGAGCCTCATGATCATGAGCAGTTCATCCTCAGTTCCTACACTGACACTGTATATAGCACACTTCACATTGTTTTTACACTGACACCTGTACATTCTTTTCCAGCTCATTTACACACAAATTGCACTGACACTACCCTTTTAAAACACAAATCTTTTAAGCGTGGATCCCGTCGAGTACGGCGGACAATCTGGGTGCTAATACCTTCCCAGGTTGTAACCAACCCCCTTTCTCAGTCTCTCTGGTTCGCAACCGTCTTATCCATCTTTTTCTAGGCCTATGCAGCATTGCCTTTCCTCCGGGATAAAAATGCCTAGCTGGCGACTCTATTCATCTCCAGTGAGTTCACGGCTGTGTGTTCTCACTGTTCCCTTCGCCGACCGTTCGCGTCTGTACCTTCATCTGAACCTGTTTCATTTGTCGGGAGCGACACAAAGAACACACATAATTCACCAAATCAAGCAACGTAAAAAGTACCAATTCAAAAACGGATAACTTGAAATTATTCAATCCCAATCCTACATACTAATTATCATAATCCCGAGTATAGAGTTCGAATCCCACCCTTACCTTAATTGATGGTCGTTTCGAATCTTCGATTGACTTTTTCGATTGGGCTTCCGACGGTGACTTCTAGTAACCGTTTTCTCCATTTTTCCTTGTTCTCCAATTTCACGTTCCACTTTTTTTCTCTACTTCCACTGATACTACTTCTCATCTTGACTAATTCCCCTTTTATTTTCTCTTTATTATAATAATAATAATAATCCAATTATAACTAATGGGCCTAACTGCACACCCCCATAATTTTCTATTACGAACACGGTTTCAAGCCCACTAATTAATCTACTACAACAACTATAATATTTATTCCGATAATATTTCTACGGCTTCCTACTTATTTTCCCGACTTAACAACTTAAATTCACCACAACACCTAAATTTAATTTAATAATTCACTACTAATTATTTTCTCCAGACTTAATTAGATTATCTTCCAATTATTAACCAAAAGGTCCAAACAACCCGATCGACATATCCAACAATAAACGAAAACTTCGTATCTTCTTCCATAACTTATATCAACTTAATTAATTAAATTCGACCTAAACCAACTTATAATTATCAACACAATATTCTGATATTTTGGAAATCAACTTAAATACGCAAATCACCGCAAATCAACACAACACAATACACTTATATTTAATTAAATAATTAATTAAATAAACGGGCGTTACATCTATCCCCCATTTAGAATATTTTCGTCCTCGAAAATTTATCCGATTCAACTACTCCAACTACTTATTTATTCTGACTAATCAACTCTCATCCTCGAAAGGCAACCCCACTTATAATACAGACAACAATTCATAACATCAACGTTAACAACAACACAAACAACAATGAATCAATACACTTGACAACCATCAACACAACACAACGAGTAACCGACTTACAACTTAGAACACATCAACACAAGAACATACAACTTAATCACAACATTAATACAACCAAAATACCAACACCATTGTCATCCGCGTACGAATGACGACGCCACGCCCTAGCTGCGCACTCTGATTACTTGCAAAATACCAAGTTTACCGAGTGTAAATCCATCTTACAATCACCAAAATCGACATATCAATAAAGCCTCCGACTCACTCCTCGGAATTTTTATTCCAACAGGTATTCTAACTCTTCATAGTTACCGAACACTTCCAACTTAGGTCTATAAGACAACAACTTTGAATGTTCGGCGTAATTACAACAGCGACAACTTTCCAAACTTGAATAAGATGTACTTGCTCTTCCCAATTATCCTCAACACAATTACAACTTTACTATCTTTTAGCAACACGTCTTCGACAATCATCTTAATCACGCAACATCATTACACATATATAAGATACAAGGATCCAACGAATCTCCAAAAGATAACTCATACGCTTCACTTCCAACTAATTCAACTTATCAAATACTCGATTCTTATTCATACCGACACAACCTTTTATAGATTATTATCTGAATCAACACAACCAAACAACTCTTCTTGTTCCAACCAAAAATCGTACTATAATAATCCAACTTATAATTTCACTTCTTCTAATACTTTGCAACTTAAATTTGTCCGACATTCTTGTCAAATCATCGTTTTACATTTCCACCAACTTTCCTTTCTAATCATCTTAAGAAAACTTCAAGTCTCAAGCTACTTAATCCATCACTAACCAACATTCCAATTATTCAGAGTTCAACTATGAGTTTCCTTATTACAGCTCAATCCAACCGAAACTTCATACTTTCTTCTCAAAATTCCAATTAATACTCCCATATAATAACTTGCATCAACAAAACAAACAATACTCAAGCACTCGACTTGACTTCAACCAATTCGACGTACATATTATACTAGTTGGCATGACACATCTATCCATCAATTATGATTGCGTCTTCTATCAACAATATATTAAGGGTGATCAGTTCCTCAATTTATCGATAGACATCCGACAACCATAACAGAGGCATCAATCATCATTACCCAACACCATAATGTACTTCAACTTGTTCCCAGAGTCCGTAAGCATAATGTCCCGCCAACTCTCTACGGCTTATCAACTCCTTATTAGTCTCCTTAATTCCATCTTCATCAACGATACAAAACATCCAAAAATACAATACACATTCTCTTATGTACACACATAGTACCATACGACTTTCAATATCCATCTAACACCGAAGTCGTTACAACAAGTACAATCCAAAACCGTCCGTTCCAATTACAACTTCCATCCAAGTTAAAATTCTTAACAGAACAATTCAAACATTTGTCTTCCTCTCGACATTACTACCATCTAACATCAGCACTTTAATCATTCTCATTACATATTTATTCATTCTCCGAATACTTATGCATTCCCTCTAATACCAACATCTTATTATTTTTCCAACATTTTCATCTTTCTAAAATTTCCAGCAACACACGCTCCACTTCGAACGCAATTATCTTCTCCAATACAGACCTCCAAATTACAAAATTATATTCTATCATGAAGATAAATTTGTTCAGATTCCAGAACTTCAAGAATCGCTCGAATTCGACTTACGAGTAAAAAGTTATCCTCCTTTCAATGGGGCTGGTCGACAATTCCCGTATGCAGAATTTTCCAAAAATCAGCAGCAGACCCACCTATTAAAATGCACTTATCTTCCTAATTATAAACCTCCTGAATGCAAATCTTATATTCAAACTGTAGGGAATTTCATAAGTTTTTCAACAAGTCCTGAACCGCTTCAATCCGAATCACGGGTAAAAAGTTATGCCACTTCTCGTGACAGCTGCTCCAAGATTGCAAGAACAAGAATTTTTGAGATCGATGAATGTAAATTCCAACTCTCTCCATCTTACTTCCAAGTTCTACCAAAAATCTTGCTCTACATCCAACTTCGAAAATTACTCGACTTTAATCCAACTACACTCAAGGCATAACAATCTACCGACTTGATCCTTCAACTTAATTCATCAATTTGTCTTTTTATTTTGAATAAATCCTTCTTTCATAAACAATCTCCATCCATAAATCCACACACATCTCAACCCAACCGATACAAATTCATGAATCCATGCTCTCGCTGGTCCACAACAACATCTCTTGAACAACCTTGCACTCTTGTAATCAACATCAACTTTGAACTAACTTCGACATTTCAACAACAGTCAAGGTGTCAAGCTTCTCCCCCCCTTAATTCCAACCAACACTTGCAGACAACGACTAAAAACTAACAACAAGTACCGATAGTGTTTCACACACATGCCACGTACTAAGGGATTAACAACACTAGACAACATTGGCCGGACGGACCAACCTGCTCTGATACCACTAATGTAACACCCCAAATCTACCCGGCGGAAAATCATAATTCAGAGTTTCAAAAATTTCAACATTTAATACAGGATGCTACATTTTTCAACTTTAACAAATTAATTTAATTTCGTAAACATCGATACATAACACTTTCAATCAGGATGAAACCATAACGTCAACTCTCTTATTCATTTCTTTAAAATAAAGCAACTTTTACAAATAGGCAGCGGATTCACAATAATCAACTTTGCATCAGTTAACATCTTATTCAACCTATTAACTTGGTAATAATACATTTCGCTTTGAAACAACTTAACTCAACAACAACATAATATAATAACAAAACAACTAAGCATTCATCCCCCCGGGTGTTACGTATCAGAGCGACGACACCGACTTGATTATGAAAGTAAGCAACTCTAAACTGGAATACCTGCACGTTACCAATCAAGGTAACATCCAACAACAGAAAGGGTGAGATATCGAACCATATAAACAAGAGTATGATAATTAATACACTAGATAGAATCATACAATTTTCACACTATCCACAACAACGTCTTACTAAACACCCCAAACAACCAACATATTTTATCATCTTAATTCACACATCAACATAATCAATTCCAAATATAACCTTAGCATACATAACTTCATCAACTTCGACGAACGTTTACAACATATTCAACTCCTTCAATATCAGCATAATCGGCATTAGAAACATAAATATATAAACAACTCAGGCAACATAATCCTATAATCAACTCATCCATCATAATAATATAATCAACTTGGAAATATAATCAACTTATCCAACATAATAATATAATCAACTTAGCAACATAATCAACTTGTCCAACATAATAATATAATCAACTTAGCAACATAATCAACTTGTCCAACATAATAATATAATCAACTTAGCATGAACCACTTACTCGACATAATCAACTTAAACCACATAATCCACTTAAATATATATAAACAACTTATTCAACTTGAGCAACATACACAACTTTATCAATGTAAGCAACAAGAACAACTTTATCAACTCGGCAACATAAACAACACAAACAACATAATTAATGCGACACGGAATGTGACTCGACTGTGCATATGCATGTGGTACCATTGGAGTTAAACTCCCAACTTAAAATATACCAGGTTATCGAGGTATCTGTAAGGCATAAGCATACAACTTAATAAATTTGCCAATCCAGGCCAACGTGGTGAGCATCCGCTCCAACTTAGAAATGCAATAGATGCCATGAGACCATCAACGCAACACATAAACAACGAACAACTCAAATAACATATCATAACAACATAACAACTTAAATTCAACATGATTCAACCTTGGTCATAGGCCTACAACTTTCAACGTTGGTCATACGACCAACAACTTTAACGTCAACATTGGTCTTACGACCTACAACTCAAATAATCAAAATGGGTCCTTCGACCTTCATCTCAAAAATACCCAAATACCGGGACAAAACAACCTAAGCAACTATACTAGAAAATTCACACGTTCAACACTAATTAACAAAATACACTGACTAAGATCACCTATTTATTATTCCGAACTAATTCGACAATTTTCGTTAAATTTCGGACAACTAATTTCTCCGCTTAAATTCACTTATTCGGCTAAACAGACATACTGCATTGTTTTATACTCCACGACTATTACTAATCAATTTTACAAATTATGTTCAATTTCCAACTTACTGATACCAACACATCATACTGCCAATTATATTATCATAAGAATTCAACCACGATACGAAAATGCCAACACCTGCTAAATCTCATGTTACTGATTTCTTACCTCTGTCTCTCTTAAGGATCTACTAAAATATGCTACTTCTATACTCCATCTCTTACAACTAATTAATATTATTATTTAATTATAATAAAAATTTATGTTAATTTTATTAAGAATAAAAAGGTAAATAATCCTTTATTTATTTTCTTATTATAAAATTTATATAACTTTATTATATATATATATATATATATATATATATATATTTATATTTATATTTATTTATTTATTTATTTATTTATTTATTCCATTCAAACTAACGTTATAAAATATAATACTAATTACTAAAATCATTGCAAGGCCCATGAATCCACGGTCTGGGCCGTGAGTGAAAAGCACTCTTGTGTGACCTGCGCCACACGTTGGTTGTGGCCTGCGCCACATAGGGCTTTGGCCTGTGCCACATGTTCCTCTCATAATGGGTGGCCTGCGCCACCCCTTTCTTGAATGATTGTGCAGAATTTTTCCAAATTAATTTTTTTCTGAAAAACTCGAATAACTTTACAGCAACATCTACCAATTCAGTTCAGTAATAAAATACAACCAAAATTGACAATTCAACCACAATAAAGAACACACATAATTCACCAAATCAAGCAAAGTAAAAAGTACCAATTCAACAACGGATAACAAGAAATTATTCAATCCCAATCCTACATACTAATTATCATAATCCCGAGTATAGAGTTCGAACCCCACCCTTACCTTAATCGATGGTCGTTTCGAATCTCCGATCGACTTTTTCGATAGGGCTTCCGACGGTGACTTCTCGTAACCGTTTTCTCCACCTTTCCTCAATCTCCAATTTCACGTTCCACTTTTTTTCTCAACTTCCACTAATACTATTTCTCATCTTGACTAATTCTTCTTTTATTTTCTCTTTATTATAATAATAATAATAATCCAATTATAACTAATAGACCTAACTGCAACACCCCCTTAATTTGCTATTTCGAACATGGTTTCAAGCCCACTAATTAATCTACTACAACAACTATAATATTTACTCCGATAATATTTCTACGACTTCCGACTTATTTTCCTGACATAACGACTTAAATTCACCACAACACCAAAATTTAATTTAATAATTCACTACTAATTATTTTCTCCAGACTTAATTAGATTATCTTCCGATTATTAACCAAAAGGTCCAAACAACCCGATCAACATATCCAACAATAAACGAAAACTTCGTATCTTCTTCCATAACTTATATCTACTTAATTAATTAAATTCGACCTAAACCAACTTATAATTATCAACACAATATTCTGATATTTTGGAAATCAACTTAAATACGCAAATCACCGCAAATCAACACAACACAATACACTTATATTTAATTAAATAATTAATTAAATAAACGAGCGTTACAAGGAAGACCTCTAATAATGTACCTGGGGTGTGTGTTGGGCCAGCATGACAAGTCTGGTCGAAAAGAGTATGCAATATACTACCTAAGCAAAAAGTTTACCGACTGTGAAAAACGTTATTCACTACTCAAGAAAACTTGTTGTGCTTTAGCGTGGGCTGTTCGCCGACTAAGACAGTATATGTTGACTCACACTACTTTGTTGATCTCAAAGATGGACCCCGTCAAGTACATATTTAAGAAGCCAGCACTTACCAGAAGGGTTGCAAGATGGCAAATGATTCTGACAGAGTTTGACATTCAGTACACATCTCAAAAGGCCATCAAGGGCAGTGTACTGTTTGACTATCTAGCTGAGCAACACATTGATGATTACCAGCCAATGAGATTTGACTTCCCTGATGAAGACATCATGTACCTAAAAGCAAAAGATCATGATGAGCCTGTTCACACTAAAGGGCCTGACCCTGAAGAAGAGTGGACTATGATGTTTGATGGGGCTGTCAATATGAATGGACGTGGAGTTGGTGCAGTGCTCATTACACCTAAAGGAGTTCATATGCCTTTCTCGGCAAAACTCACCTTTGCCTGCACTAACAACGAAGCTGAATACGAAGCCTGTATCATGGGACTTGAGGAAGCCATTAACTTCAGGATCAAGACTTTAATTGTATTCAAAGATTCAGCTTTGGTAATCAATCAGACCAACGGAAAATGGTATACTCACCAAGAGCATCTGATCCCATACCGTGACTACACGAGGAGATTGTTGACTTTCTTCACAACAGTCAAACTTGAGTACATCCCTCAAGACGAAAATCAGTTCGCAGATGCTTTAGCTACCATTTCCTCCATGATCAAGGTTCAAATTGCAAATTATGTGCCTCGGATTTCGGTATCCAGACTAGACCGACCAACATATGTATCCTTTGTAGACATTGCCAAAGATGACAAGCCTTGGTTCCATGATATCAAAAGCTTCTTAGAGGATCAAACATACCCACCAGTGGCATCATCCAATGATAAGAAGACATTAAGAAGGCTGACCGGCAGTTTCTTCCTTAATGCTGATGGTTCATTATACAAGCGAAACTTTGACATGGTACTGCTCAGATGTGTTGACAAGAAAGAAGCTGACTTGCTGATGCACGAGGTGCATGAAGGATCTTTCGGTACCCATGCTGGAGGACATGCAATGGAAAAGAAATTGTTACGATCAGGTTACTACTGGATCACAATGGATGCAGACTATTGTGCCTATGCCAGGAAGTGTCACAAATGACAGATCTATGCAGATAAAGTGCATGTGCCTCCAAATCCTTTGAACGTGATGTCTTCACCTTAGCCCTTTGCCATGTGGGGCATTGACATGATTGGAAAGATCGAACCGAAGGCTTCAATTGGCCACAGAGGCATATTGGTAGCCATTGATTACCTCACCAAGTGGGTTGAAGCAGCTTCATATGCAAACGTCACCAGGCAAGTGGTAGCTCGATTTCTGAAAAGAGACATCATCTTTCGATATGGAGTTCCCGAGCGAATCATTACTGACAATGGTTCCAATTTGAACAACAAAATGATTGCAGAACTGTGTCGGGACTTCAAAATCCAACATCAGAACTCTTCTCCTTACAGGCCAAAGATGAATGGCGCTGTTGAGGCAGCTAATAAGAACATCAAGAAGATTATGTAGAAGATGGTGGTTACTTACAAAGACTGGCATGAGATGCTACCATTTGCCTTGCATGGGTATCGAACCTCAATCAGAACGTCTACTGGGGCAACACCTTATCAGCTTGTGTACGGTATGGAAGTTGTCCTACCTGTTGAAGTTGAACTACCCTCCTTACGGGTACTGATGGATGTAAAGATGAATGAAGCAGAATGGATCCGATCTCGGTACAATCAACTGGATCTGATCGAAGAAAAGAAATTAGCTGCTATTTGTCATGGGCAGTTATATCAGAAAAGACTGAAGAAAGCCTTCGATCAGAAAGTCAGGCTTCGGGAATACCAAGTGGGAGATCTTGTGCTGAAAAGACTTCTTCCTCCTCATACAGACCACAGGGGCAAATGGACTCCAAACTATGATGGCCCATTCATAGTAAAGAAGGTCTTCTCAGGTGGAGCACTGATGCTCACTGCTATGGATGGTGAAGATATCTTATCTCCAATGAATTCAGATGCAGTTAAAAAATACTTCGCATAAAATGACCCGCTGGACATAAAAACAGAATGTAAGTCCAGGAAAAAAGGGCATCCCGGCGAGTCAAAAACAGAATAAAAGACTCTGGCAAAAATAAGGGAAAAATCAGAAAAATGTACACCCGCTGAGTTGAAAATCCGCATTGGACAGCTCAGGCAAAAATGGGTATCCCGGTGGATTGAAAACCCGAATGGGCGGTCCATGCAAAATCAGGGAATAAGCGAACAACTGCATTCTGAATTCGTCTTTATCACTCACAACACGACAAACTTCGAAAGGATAAAGCATCAGTTAGAATAAACCTTCTTCAGAAAGCAAGATGAGAAGAACGTCAAGGTCATATAGGTCATATCAAAGGAAGTTTACCGGAGCGTCGTCAACATTGCCAACACTTTTCCTTTTCTCAATTTATAACAATCTCCTCATTCCAGGGGGTTTGTTTCTTTGACTGTATTTGCCAATTCTGGGCACCCAGATTAATCAAATCAGAATTTTTAGTCACACCTCACTTTGTACATTTTTGTTTCATTTGCAAAGTGTCCAGTATTCATAATATAGTATTTCCATAAAGACAAGTGAGCCATTTTTAATAAATGCTTGCAGGAAATAAATTTACTTTCAGGAAAGCCTAACTCCTATGACGGAATCCGGTAAGGGATACCTCGGGATACTTGTGCGTCTCTTTTGTCTTAACAGGTTGCAGGAATTCAATACGCAACATGGGGCATGCCAGGCATCACTTCCCCGACATACCTCCTCCCCAAGCAATATATGGAATGCTTTTCCCCAGCGGAGTTGTCAAAGCCTCCTCATCCCCAGCACAGGTCTACTCAACAAGAGCATCCCCAGCCAAGTTCCCCACAGAGTTTCCAGCCCCTCCCTAGAAGTGCAATGCCTGAAACTCTTACACAACAAAGTGACGGAAGTTTCCTTCAACCCAGCTGAGTTCTCCTTGCGGATAGGTTTATCGATGATCTATTTCCCCAAGCAGAGCTATGTCTAAATAGATCTACCAATGATCTCTTCCCCAACTGGGATATCCTTCCAAGCAGATCAGCCAAAGATCTTTTCTTCAGTGGGATCCGAATCCCAGATCGGTTTCTCTTTTGCACAATCAATAGCATTCACATCATATTCACCAAATAAGCTTAGCATTCCATCTAATACGGAGCATTACTGCAAAAATTAAACATTTGCATGATCACAGGCCAGGTTCGAGCCAGTCACCTGCCATTACCGTCGGTATTTCATCAGCAATACGTATAAAAACTTACATCCCCTGCAAATAAAAGCCAAAGCGCCCCCTTTGCACTCTCCCGCGAAAATGCATGTTCATATATATATCCCCTTTTCGACACTCGTCCATGTCGTATTATTCCCCACAGATATAAGCCAATGCATCCCCCTTGCACTCTCAGATACAGATACCTATTCATGCTCTTTTAACACTCGTCAGTGTCACCTTTCCCCAACATGGTTGCCAAACACTTGTTGCCAACCAAACACTTGTTTATAACACACACTCTTTTCGACACCAGTCTATGTCATCCTATCCCCCACAGGTCGCTGGAACACCTTTTACACTCTCACATACAAATGTTTGTTCATAACTTATACACATTCTCTTCTGACACCGTCCGTGTCATACTTTCCCCAGTAAGTTGAACACTCGTCCGTGTCTTGCTCATACTTCACCAAACTAATACTCACTCATACTTATACAGAAGTCTTTGATACTCTTATGTATCTTGTATATATATCACTCCCCACAGATTCGACACTCGTCCGTGTTCTTTGTTAACCAGTTGGTACTTGTCCGTATCATCATCTCTGAACACACGTCAACGTTTGTTTCTACTGATACTCGTCCGTATCATGGTCCTAAGGATGCTCGTCCGCGTCTTTAATCTATACACATCGTCGAAAACTTATACCTTTTATTCTCAAGCGTAAGCACTTGTCCGTGTTTACCGTTCCCCAGTAAGTCATAAACAAACCAACTTCCCTCTATCCGACATTCGTCCTATGTCGTGATACTTTCGGCAGCCGTGCCCTGCCAGGTGATCGTCCTTCACCTTTGGATGAACGTCTCTCATCCTTTCCTATGTCGTGATATTTAGCAGCTGTCCCCTGCTAGGTGATCGTCCTTCACCTCTTGATGATCGTCCATCATCATTTCATCCGATGGCCGTCCCCGTCATTGATCTTGTTATCCGGCATTCGTCCTATGTCGTGATAAACCCCAAGAGCAGCCGTCCCCTGCTAGGTGATCGTCCTTCACCTCTTGATGTTCGTCCTTCATCATGATTATCCGATGGCCATCCCCATCGTCCACCTTTTTTATCCGACATCCATCCTATGTTGTGATAAAGAGAAGTCATCCCCTGCTAGGTGATCGTCCTTCACCTTTGATGACCGTCCCTCATCATTATTTCATTTATTCTTTAAACCGATGGCTTTCCCCATCGTTGTTTACTTTACCTTCGCAAACCGGATGGGCGTCCCCATCATTGACTTTACTTTAATCCCCTAAGAATCTTGTTTCTTTACCCGATGGCCGTCCCCATCGTGGTCTCTTTATTTCCCCAGCTTGTCGGTCGTCCCCGTCATTGCTTTACTTACCTTACCACTTTATCCCCAGCAGTCATCCTCTGCTCGATGGTCTTCCTCCATCGCCTTCATTTGATAATCATACTTTACTATCTTTTACAATTTATATCCCTTTTCTTCTTCTATCCAGCGAGTGCAAATTTTGGACTATCTTTGGTATTCAACCACAAGTTATCTTGCTTGTCTGTTAAGCCAGGCGCTTACACCTTGCACAGCTAACTCATGCTTGAATAGGGGCAGATGTAAACACCCCAAATTTGCCCTCACTCATTTCACACCATGGCTTGTGATGTTTCATTTTTGCATTAACATAAGCATTACACCTCATATTGCATATTTGTTTCATCTGCATAGTTCAAGTTCATCTGCATCTAGGGTTTGTGATCTGAGCAATTCAAGATTTCATCTGAGCCATCCCAAAGGCCTCAAAGCTTTCTAAGAGGGTCCATATGTGTTATATCATCATATTATGTCCCTCAAAGTTCATGGAAGTCAAGAGATCACAAGAACTGACAAGGCATGAAAGCAGAGCTAGGGTTTTCACTGCACAGATGACCAAAATTAGGGTTTTGGTTTCAGAGGCCTTAACACCAAATTTTTGGCCCATTCTTGTTTCTATTGTTCTTAAGATGTTATAAGAATCATGTGTACCAAGTTTTATGAAGAAATTCATTGTGGAAGTCATATGTTCATTAGGTAACTTCTTGAGCAAGTTAAGTCAAAATCAGGGCATCTGAGGCCCCCAACAATGGAACCAAAGGGGTATTTTCATCAAATTGAAGTTCTATGATCTTTATTTGATCTTATAAGAGGTTGGAAGTTCAAAAGATTGAAGAATTTTGAGCCATTTGAAAAGTTGCCAAAAATGGAAATGACTTGTAATGGAAAATTTCCATTTTGGGAATGTTTTTCAACCTCCTCTTTCTTGATCAAAAGTGCTTTAAATGAAAAATTCTTGGGCATGAAAGTTGTAGATTAGGTCTTTCCCTTTTCAAAAAGTACAAGAACATGTCTTGATTCATTATGGAACTCAAGTTATGATCCTTCAAAGTTGGCAAAAATCCTATAATTTTCAAGAATGCACCAAAGAGGGATTTTTGCAAAACCACTTGCCAAGAATTCTAATGATTTCTAAGGTGCCCAAATACTTCATAACATGATCAAGCAACTTCAAAAACTCAGAATTTCCCAAGGAACCACAACATTTCATGCCTTGCATCACAAGATAACTCAAAAGGGGAAAAAAGCAGAAAGTTGCAAAACCACTTGAATCTTTCCCTCCAAGCCATCCAACTGCATCAAACCTTTCCCATGGCCATCCTTGATTCATTCTGAGGCCAGACACCCTAAGAAACAGCTTCTGCCATGACCCATGCTTGAGGTACAACAACTTTTGACTTTTTGCAAATGAAGCCATACCAATCAACATAGGCCACAACCACTCTTCTGACCTATCAAGACATGATATGTGGACATTATGCAAGCCATAACACACAACACACAAGCCAGCAAGCACCCACAAGCTCAGAATCACAAAATCCTCTCAAAACATCCCTTCTTCGAATTTCATCATACAACCACAAAACTTCAAACCCTCTTCACCATTCATCTCAAAATCACTCAAGGAACACAACCCACCCTTTACAATAGCTTGAAAACCTCTCAAACCAAAACACGATTTTTGAACTTCAGAACTGGAACTTCCAAAACAGTTCATATAAACTCCATCTAAGCCTTTTAGAAGCACAAGGGGATCCATTGGAGTGGTTTTACACAAGAAAGGAGGCTAGAAAGCTCAAGAACTGAAAGTTCAATCTCAGGTAGCTTCATGAACATTTTTTCCAGAACTCCCATTTTAAGCTTCTAAATGGTTCCTTATGCTTTGCTGATCACCATGATAGAATTTGTTTTGAAAATAAGTGGAAAATGGCCATGTATGCTTGTTCTGAAATTTTGCCCGTGAAACTTGTTTGATTCGAATCTTGCTTTTGACGAAATATAAATGATATATGATGATGGATTCTTGTTTGGGGAGGGTGTTAGATCATTTCTGGAGATTTAGAGGAGTTAATTTGACCTAGGGAAGGAGTTTGGCTTTTTGGGTAGCCGGAGAATATGACCGGAGCTAGCTCCGGTCACCTGAAAATCATTAAAATCCTAATTAGGGTTAGTGGCCCAGATTGATTCTACACCCTTGGATCTTATTTAGGTTAGCGCGCGTACGGCTCAGATTAATCCACTTAAGTTAATTTCTGTTTAATTAATTTATTTAAAGTCATTTAGCCAGTTTGAATGTAGACCACTGGATTGTGCGCCAGTCAATTTCCACCATTTTTGTTTGAATCTCAGCCATTGGATGTGCTGACTTCCTCATTTTATTCATTTTATTTTATTTTCTTTCTATTTCTTTTGCATAATTATTTAAAAATAGAAAAAATGATTTAAAAATTCTGAAAATTTTTATCAAGACTTTTATTAATTTTCAGAAAACCAAAAAAATTTTTATTTTTATTTTTTGCATTAAAAAAATATTTTTAAACCATTTAAATGTTTTATTTAATTAATTAATTCATTTTAATTAATTAATAACACATTTAAGTATTTAAAAATCACAAAACAAATCAGAGAACATTCTTAGACACTTAGAAGAATTTATAAACTCACCATACAAATTTCTTTTTTGTTTTGATCATACTTTGAGATTTTTCAATGAATTAGGGTTCTTAAAAATGTTCATTTTCTAACACTAACTTCCAAAATTCATAACTTTTAAACCAAGTTGAGTTTGTGAATGGTTCTTTTTGCATTGTTCTATGCATGGCTTCTAGCATCCAAAAACATTTTTGTTTCATTTTTATCTTTCATTTTCAAATTGTTTGGCATTTTATATTGAAGATCACCCAAAAAACCCTAGAAACTTAGAAAATTCATAACTCCTCTTAGGTTTAGCTTCTGACCTCCCCCTTTGGATGGTAACCTCTGGTCTTTGTATTTTCACTTACATTTGCTTCATTTCAATTCATTCCTTTCATATTGCATTTTGTACTAATTTTTCAGGGTTAATGGTAAGTTGTTTGGGAGGTGGATTTTCCTTCACCTCCCACCTCTTCTCATCTCTTCATATTGCATTCTTACTGCATTTTTGTTTGTCTTTGAGTGGGCTTGCCTCACTCATGCTTCTCTTCCTTTCTTCCTTTAAGTTACTTATCTTCTTAGGAAGTAAGTAACTTATTCTTCTGCTTCCTCCTCTTTTCATCTTGCTTCTTCTTGGTGGCTTCCTTGAAGATCTTTCTCAAGCCTTACAAACCATAGGATATCCAAGCATGATAATAATTAGGGTTATGATTAGTCCCCCTTAGCTTTTTACCTTTGAGTCTCCTTGAGTCTCTCTTCTCATCTCAATAATTAGAGACTAAACTCTTAAGGTTTTAGGACTTGGGAATTAGGGTTATGCATGTATCCTTCTCTTAGGATGGAGTGTATAACTTTAATCCTAAGTGTTAAACCTTTAATTTTTTTAAACCTCTTAATCAAATCATCTTAATAATCACTAAGACTTCATCTTGTAACTTGGGCCTTACATTAGGGTTTTAATTCTTCCTTATGGTCAAGAAGGACTAACCCTAGTGTTTAATGGACAAGTCCCCCTCAAGTTGTCTTACAAACCATAAAATTCACTTCTTAATATTATCCCTTAATTAAAATCCATTTAATAAAGGCTTGTTTTATAATTAATTTAATCCCTAACCATGGATTAAGTTGAGGTATCTTCCTCAGCTTAAGTGTGCTCATCTATTATCCTTCTATTAGGATGGTGTAATGAGTTCACTAATTTGTGATTATAGATTAAACTCATTACTTAACACTGAACAAAAACCAAAAAACATCTAAATAATCACAAGTAGGTTGATGATCTTAATCCTACATCATCATGGCCATTAAGTTGAGATGCTTATCTCATACTTAAGTATTCTCATTATCCCTAATCAAGGGAGGATATAATGATTTTACAAGCCCTTTGATTTAGGCTTAAGCTCATTAACTTATGCAAAACACCAAAAATAATAAAAAAAACTAAAAACACAAAAACAAACAATAATCGTCTCCTTCGGGATTCTTTTCTCATCACACTCATTCACAAGCGAGAACTTGCTTCTTCCGTCTAATGCAAGACAGTTAGCACTCGAGCCAAACGAGTCATACACTTGAGCATAGACAAGCAAGCAGTTCATAGTCAAATCTTTCTTTCAGTCTCTTTGAGTCGAACTAAGGTGTTCTGACTTCCTCATTGCATGAGAGGATACGTAGGCATAACTTAACAGTTATCGAACAAAAGTCTCTGTTACCCCCCCCCCCTCTTTTAGCATTCTTTTCTAAGCCTCAGTTCCTGAGCAATTCACCTTTTTTCACTGACACTTGTACATTCATTTCCAGCTTTTGCACACAGATAACACATACACTATCCCTTTAAACACAATCTTTTAAGCGTGGATCCCGTCGAGTACGACGGACAATCTGGGTGCTAATACCTTCCCAGGTTGTAACTAACCCCCTTTCTCAGTTTCTCTGGTTTACAACCGTCTTATCCATCATTTTC
This sequence comes from Lathyrus aphaca, assembly GCA_963966055.1. Taxonomy (NCBI): domain Eukaryota; kingdom Viridiplantae; phylum Streptophyta; class Magnoliopsida; order Fabales; family Fabaceae; genus Lathyrus; species Lathyrus aphaca. Next base: position 240,571,754 of record OZ014525.1, read on the forward strand.
TAGGTTTATGCGGCATTACCTTTCCTTCGGGATAAAAATGCCTAGCTGACGACTCTATTCATCTTCACCTTCATTTTCTCTTTTGGCCGACCATTCGCGTCTGCACCGGGATGCAAATCTCCGGGAGCGACATACCCTACCCATTATGTGTAAATTTTGAGGGTACCCATTTGGTATGGGTCTAATTTTCATCCCTACAAACGAGTCTACAACACCTGAACATAGACATAAGCAGTTCAAGCTTTAAGAAACACAAACAATTTTCCTCCCTAGTTAGGGGAACTATGGTGACTCTGATTCTCATATCCAATGAGATTTGTAGGCAGTGGGGTAGGGTCCATTTGAGCACATTATTTATTTTCTCTACATTTTCCCTTACCTTTTCTTTCTCTTATCCAGTTCCAGTAGCAGTTCTTTTTCAGTAGCAGTTCTTTTTTAGTAGCAGTTTATTCTCACCCTTTGAAATAGTTCAAACAAGTGTAGATCCCGTCGGGTACGACGAACGTCAAAGGGTGCTAATACCTTCCCTTCACGTAACCGACTCCCAAACCCAAGCTCTTTGGTTCATAAGACCTTGTTCTTTCATTCTCTTCGGTTTGTGCAACATTACCTTTCTCATTCATTCGGGATAAAAATGTTTGGCTGGTGACTCTATTTCTTTTCCGTACCAATTTCGCGTTTGTACTAGGATGAAAATTCCAGGAGCGACAGCTAGAAATCTGTTGGGGATCGAACCTATAATCTATGGTTTCTCCTATGAGAGTCAATCCTAGTGCTTGTCTATTTTTGTTTCTTTGGGTGTTTACCTCTTTGCTGCTGTGTGTTTAGTTTACTGTTTTTATTTACAGTCTTACTTTACAACTCTATTTACTCCTTTCAGTATTTATTTATCATGCATCATTATTATACTTCCTGGACTGTCTGGTTTTCTTTGGTGGGATGGGGTTACTGTGAGATGAGCCCAATACCAAGGCTCGAGTACACCCTAGACTTTAGCATGAACATATATTGTACTTCCATGTTATATCATCTTGATGAGTGGCGGTGTGTTCCACACACAAATTGCGACCGTCTTGGAAATATTTTGTGTGGGGATTTCCTCCACTTCAGGATACGACCTTGATAGTTATGTGCATCTGGTGACCAATGATTGAAGACCTTTGTGGAAACATCCCTCTTCAGTGGTGACAATAGCATACCATATGTTTTGGCAAACCCACTCTCACCCGAGGGCCCACTGTGAACTCGCATAGGATGGCCTAGTTCTCTCATAGGAACTCAGTTAAAGCACTTTTAGTATGAAGATAGTATTGTACCCTTAGGGATGAATGTTATATTATTTCTCGATCCCAGTGCTTGAAGCTGGGAACTTATGTAGGATGCTTGTTTTTTCCGGACTCAACTAACACCTCCTTTTTAGTGTATAATGCTAAACCGTTTTTCAGAGATGGGGAACGTATTATCATTACTCGACTTGAGAGACTGTAATGTTGACCCATAGTAGCACACCTATGAGATGGGGGGATTGTTTATAGGTTTGCAGGAACCTTAACCTTCAACATACCCACTTCATCAGTGTTATTCAAATGATGTGATCCAGTTCTATGTGGTTCTTTGGTTCTTAATTATGGGGTTCTGCACAAAGATAATAGTATTATTATGACTCTCCACATACATTTGGTTCACCATTCAACACCAACATCAGACCATTGATCACATGCCTGCTACATACATGACATCATAACATTTATGCACACATGTTCAGTTATTTCCGAGGATCGCATATCTGAATCTTGTCGTTGGATTGTTTTGTATTAAAACTTGAATCTAAGCAGATATATTCCTTGGAAATAACGGAACATGGCATTTGCATACATCCTTGCATTCATGACAGGTGCTCAGATTCTTATACTTAGTTGGTTTATCTTCACAATGGCTAACTTGAATCACAATTATTAAGGTATAGACATGGAACAACTCCGAGCGGAAGTGATTGAGATGAAGTCCCGTCTGAGGAATTTTATAGTGGGCATTCGAGCATTGTCCCATGATCAGAAACTGCTGAGAGAAGAGGTCAACAAGATGAAAGCTCAGATGGACCGGATTACAAAAATGTTGGAAGTTGTATTGAAGAAGGAAACAATCATTTTCCTACTGCTGCAACTGAAGTTCTGACTCCTCTCACCTCTTTAGGATATGTACGGGAACATGGATTTCCTTACGAATCTCTTCAATTGTCATAATTTTCTCATCAACAACTATCTCCTGATAAGTTCATGTTAGGAAAGTTGGAGAGGATCTTCGATCTGATCCCGATGTCGTATGTGCAGCTGCTTCAACTTTTGATGGAATCGAGGTTGATTAAGTTGATTGATATGGGACCTCAACACACCAGATATCCTATGGGTTCGAATGTAAGTACTAGGTGCGAATTCCATTCAAGAGCATTTGGTCATAACGTGGAAAATTGCAAGATGCTCAAGCATAAGGTCCAATAACTCACCGATTCAGGAGCAATCGGGTTTGTGCCTGTCCAGGAGGCCAAGAAAAGGGATGTTCCTCTACCTGCTGCTAAGGATCTGGATATCCCTCCCATTGTCCAGGGATCTTCCTCACATTGTAAGCCTTGGGTTCTGAAACTACCACATCAGCAGATTATAATTGGGGCTTCCCTAGTTGTACCACCACATCAGCAGAAGCGAGAAAGGGTTTTTAATCCCTTACCAATCTCTCGTACTGATCTACTTCAGCATTTTCTTCAATTGAAATTGATTGAGCTTCGCAAGTTGTCCCCACCTCCTGTTCCACTACCGGACGAATGGCATGCCAACGCCCACTGTGATTTTCATTCTGGGGCACCAGGTCATGATATTGAAGGGTGTAAATCTTTCAAGCACATGGTTCAAGACTTAATTGATTCCAGAGTAATCAAGTTTGGACCAAATTGTGTGAAAGTAGTTGGTAATCCTGCTTTAATGACTTCCAAAGAAGTGAATATCCCTTCCATTTCTACAGGAATTACCCTAAGTTATGGGTATGCTCCTCATCCTTGGTTTTCAAAGTCATCACATCAATTGTCTTTGACAAATATGGGAAGAGAGGTACATGGACATTCTAGGCACCCTAATCAACATAGTCAGCAGAATCGTCAACAATAGAGATAGGGGCCTAAGAAACCTAAAAGAGTGTACTCAAGTTCCAGTTTCTCGAAGCCAAATGCTTACTCGCCTTCTTCAGGGTTCTTTGATTAATTTAAGCCATGTTATTCCAGTGCCATATCCTTTTCCTCCAGACTGTGACATGACTGCTCGATGCGAATTCCACTCAAGGACATTCGGGAATACAATCGACAATTGTAGAGAGTTCAAACATAAGGTGTAAGGTTTGATTGATGCAAAGGTCATTACACTAGATGGTATTCCTTTAAGATGAAGTCTTCAAATTAACCACCCAGTTTGCAAGGGCATCTTCAGAAGCAATAAATCCATAAGTATCCCAATACGCTTAGTAATGGGAATCATTGGTTTCCTTCATTGCATTTTCATCCTTAGTGGGGGAACTACGTCGCTCTGATTCTTCATTGGTCTTGGGTCAATGGAGATACATATGCAGAAGATCGCCAGGTCTTTGCAAGCAAACTTATGGGGAAACTTTATTTCTCATCTTTACTCTTTCCTTCAGATGTCTCGTGTCAGTATTCAATGCCGGAGCCTTAAGGTCAAAATAACTGGAAGATGAGGTATGATCTCCATGTTGGGCATGTAACCATCTAATTGAAGATTGAAATTCTTTCAGAGGAAAAGGTAAAGACATGGTCCCGGACTTTATGGATTCCAAGACTATTGTGTTCACGCCAGGAAAAGGTGGGAATACGGAACCAAAATGGAAATGGAATGAACATCCAGACTGCTGACCGCTGAAAGTCTCTGAGAGAAATAAGTCCAGACGGAGTCAAGTATCCTTAATAATGGAAATTCTCAGTTTTTTTACTGCATTTTCATTTGTAGTTTCTTTTTTTTTGTTTAAACATTTGTATGCATACATGAAACTTGTTTTATTTTGAACGATAATCATAATAAAACGAACATGTTTTTTCTGGAAGTAATTCATTCATATTCACTCATGATTTTATGTATATGCATTGCAATACCAACTCTTATGCTTAAACTCTTGAGGGAGGATGACGAAATGAAAACGCAAAAATCTATAATTGTGTGCTTTTGAAAAAGACCCCGGTGACGATGTACAGGCATTGTTTCAAATCCAATTAGTTGAAGATATAAGGAAGATAACCCCTTTCCAACCCTTTTGAGCCTTGAAGTATGAGTTTATTTTCGCATGAAAAAACCCTTGCATTTAACACAGGGATAGGGTAGACATCAATTAGTTTGACGGAGCGTTCAGGCTTTCATAAAGGAGTGTATCTGAGGATACATTACCTTTCATTGTATCAAATCAAGAGGTCTAAAGACCAGAAACCACAAGGGTTATCCCTAATTAATTGAGAAGTGAGACAATCACAACCCTTTCAAAGCAATCAAGACAACCAGTGTCATACGAATTGTTCAAAAATGAGAGAATCAGAAGAAAGAAATGAAAAAGCCTGCTAGGTCGAACTCGAGAACGAGCAACTTAGGCAAAAGTTAGGGAATCTTGTTGGACTCCACAATCAAAGATTCACAAGAATCAGTCCAGGAAAAAGTTAGGGATAAACAAAAGAACCCAAAAGTGAAAGACGAAAAGGATTACATAGGAAAGATCCTTAAATAAGAAATAATTCATATGTCACAGACACAAAAGACAAATGGGTGACTGACTCAAACAATAACCTGATTGGTACTTGAATCATTAGTATCATTGGTTCCTCAACCATCACAAAACCCTTTTGTGATGAGAGTGCTCATTTTGAATTGGCTGATCATAGGAATGAAGGACATCACGAAGGGGGGTACATATAAACTTAGAGCCTATATCCTTTGTTTCTATAACTGTGAACTAGTCCACAATACAACACTCAAAAGTCCTACATAAAACAAGGTTATTTTGAGAGCGTACTACCACGAGACCATGTTCCTGACACCTATGAGTTGTTCTAAAAGATCTTTGTTGGTGTTGCATGTGCATGCTTTTCTAAAAAATCAATGTCATATCTTAACCAGTGCTTCGTTCACAAAGGTTTGCGACATCTTTTCAATAAATACTTCAAGATTAACATGTGTGTTGCATTAGAATTTTCATTCTTAGAATCAACATTTTCTGCTTGCATACATTTGTTCGACATCAAAGAAGTTCACATACGAAACTTCAGTCCATAAGCTTAATCTTGCCAAGTTGAGAAGTCTGAAACTTCTGAAGGACAATCCTGTCAAGATTCACTTTTCTAAGAAACTCCATTGAGTAGGGACTTTCCCAACATGTTATGTTCAAGTGTAGACAATCTGAGGCAGTTACGTCGATCAATTTCTTCAAATTTTAGCCGAATTGGGGTAATTACTTCGAGATTCAAATTTCTCCAAGAATAATTAATTTGGGCGTTTTATTCAAAGCACAGTCAGTCAGAGAATCACATCAAGGCTCGTACTAGGGCATGCCACCCCAAGAGAACTAGAAGTTACTCTCTCCCAAAGATGCCAATAAGAAGAACCTATCCAGGTTTCAAAATACTGAGGCATGATATCTCATTGTGATATGAGGTTTTTCATGAATCCTCGCGAGGCAAGTACTTTCATAAACCACTCTGTATGGGGAATTTATTCGAGATCCGATGAATCTCTCCAAGAGTTTGAAGACACTTAGGAATTTTGGATGCCAGGTTTCCTGTAAAATCCTCTTTAGACGATTTTTGTAATGCCCAAATATTTAATTATTTATTTAAATGGATATTTAATTATTTATTTGTGATTATTTCGGTCGATTTTGTGTTGCAGTAAATTAAGTCGTTAAGTCGGATTATTAAGTCGGAAAGTCATGGAAATAATATTAGAAGTAATATTATTATTGTTGGAGTGTGTTGGTTTAGTGGGCTACAATTCGTGTCTGAAATTAGCAATTAGAGGGGTGCATTGTTTAGGCCCATTAGTTAAATTAGTAGAATAATAATATTTGATAAAAAGAAATAGAAGTTAGAGAGTTAGGTTTGTATCAGTAAGTGGAAGTAGAAGAAAACATAGCACGATTGTGAGAGAAGAGGCTGTGGGAGAGAAACTGAAATCAAAGCAATTTCCCAGAATCCGATCAAGTTAGAGTTGTTTTTAATCCAAGGTAAGGATGGGTTTGACCTTTATAATCGGGTTTGATAATTGGTACATAGGGTTGGGTAATTCGTGTGTTGTTGTGAAATGTTGATGTTGCTATGATATTGTGATTTCTTACAGTTGTTGATTGATCAATATTGTTAAGTTGTTTAGTTGATAAGCTGTTTAGGTTGAAGAAATGAATTGAATGGGAATGTTGTATAAACTGTAAACAAATTATTTAAGTAATGTTGAGGGTGAATCTGTTGTGTTGTTGTATGGAGTTAATTAGATAGTTGGTATTGTGATGTATTTGGAAATAGTGCAGAGAATACAGAGAATACGAAGGAAACAAAGAAGAAACTAGAGATTTTGAGGCTGGAATGTTTGTCCCTTGTTTCGAATGACCGTTAGGGAGAGGTGATGCTCGTCTTTTCCCTGTGTCGTCCGTCACAACATGACAATAGTTACATAGGTGTGACGATAGTCACACTGAGGAGAATGCTTAGTTTTGACGTTCTGCTTCATGTTTGTTAGACTGAGTAATTTGGCTTTCTAATATGCTTAAATGTTATTACTGAAACTTGATTTAAAATAAGTAACTATGTACATAGACTAATTAATTGACTTAGGATGTTGTAAGGAGTTAAGAAGTAATATTGAGATTGATTACCAAAAGTTAATTACATAATATTACCATAAAAAAATTGATAGCAGGTTTGGTGAGTTGGTTACTACCATGGGTTTAACAGAGACTTAAGAATAGGTTAGTTGACAAGTTGTTGTTGTGAATTTAAGGCGTATAGCTAGCATTGATTTGCCGTTGTTTTTATGTTGAAGGACTTTGGCCAATTTATAAGTTGTATGTTGTTGTGTCTTTATGTTGTATTAGTTGCTGTTGTTGATAACCATTTTGAGTCACAAATCATATCATTGTGTATGTTATTGCTCACACCACGTTGGTTTGGATTGGAACTAAGTTGAAAGTTGAAGGCTTATGCCTTGATTCCTTGGTAAATTGGCAATTTTAATTTGGGAGTTTTACTTCGAATGGTACCAAATGCATAACATAGTCGAGTCGCATTAAAGTTGCATTTCTCAAGCTGTTATTGATTGATTTCTCTATTGATGATGTGAAGTGGTGATATTTATATGAACCTTGCTTATGTATTATTTATCATATTGTGTTTATAACTTTCGATATCTCACCCCTTTTGTTTGAATGTTTTCCCTATGTTGGAAACATGTAGGTAATCAAGAGGAGTAGCCAGTTACCTTTAGTTGAGTCGGTGGTTGTCGCTCTGATAGGTAGCACTCGGAGGGATGACGTGTGTCTTGTTTTGTTGAATTGTTTACATGCTGAATTTTGTTGTAGTTGAATTATAGTAGACTACTTGTTGTTTAAATGTTGAATTTTTAAGTTGAATCGTCGAAGACTACTTTGTTGCTTTGTTTTAAGTTGAATTTTTTTTATTAAAGATGTTATGATTTGAGTATTAAATCTGATGCGTAGTATTGAATAAATTTAAACTATTTTAATGATTATATGATTGTTGAAGTTCTCTTCGAACATGTTATGTATCTTTTCTTAATTTGTTTTAAGTTGAAAATGTGGTATCCCGTTTTATGTTGGAAATTCTATAACTCTGATTTTAATATAAATCTCGGGTAGAAAATGGGGTATTACAATTTCCTCGTAAACAATACAGTCAAAGGATTGAAAGAAAACATCATTTTTTCAGCACACAACATGGTGAAGATTTTTTCTAATCAGAATTTATGTATATTTCAGGTTCTACTCAGAGCAAGATGTTAAAAGGTGGTATTCCCTAGGATGATTTTCTCCCTAGCGAGAGACACCTTACAACTCATATCCCCAGCGGAAGGGTGGTTTCCATAAATCATCCCCAGGGGAATTTAACATCGAAATTTTCCTCAGCCAAGACAGAACATATGGTTTCCACAACATAATTTCAAAGAATGATTGAATAGGTGATAGTCTCCGAGCAGATTTATCTTTCCCAGGGAAGTATTCTTAGCAGACAGCTAAATGCCTTACTTCCCCACAGAGTCAGATACTGTCAGAATATTTTGGTCTCATTTCTCAGTAGGATGTTCTCATCCTAGTGGAGTTTCATAAATAGAATTCTCCCCATGCAAAGTTATTCACCTTGTTATTCTTAACTTAAGAATCCATTCTTAGTGGATTAACTTCAGAATCCAGTCTCAGTGGATTAACTTCATAATCTAGTCTCAGTGGATTAACTTATGAATCTAGTATCAATGGATTAACTTCAGAATCCATCCTCAGTGGGTTGATTTCAATATCCAGCCTCAATGACCGATCTTAGAGTTCTTATCTATTATAGAGATGGCACGTCTTTTCCTTGGAAAGAATCTTACAGTGCGTTCCTCAGATGCAAGATTCTAATCAATGCATTCAATTAAGGGGTACATGAAAGGAATCTTACAGCGTGTTCCTCAGATGTAGGGTTCTAACAGTGTACTTTTACCTATCGTACCTCAGAAAATATGATCATCACGGTGACCTAGGAACAAAAAAAATGACAAAGTTGCCACCTAATTCTATTTATTCTAACAAAAGAACAGGAAGATATAGGTAAAACCTAACAATGAAAGAACGTGGTCGTTGAAACCAAATTATAAGTTCGGGAGTCGGTTACGTAAGGGGTGATAAGGGGACGGTATTATCACCCCTTACATCCATTGTACCCAATAGGAACCTCTTAGTTTAACTTGTGATTAAATGTTGACTTATACTATTGCTTTCTTCTTAAGGGTAAAAATGCGGAGAATGGGTGGTGTTTTTCCTTGGGTGCTCAGCAAGGAGTGAGATCTGTGTGCCTACATATTCCCTCATGCAATGGGAAAGTTAGAACCTCGTAGTTCGTGGTACTACGGTTGGTTGGTATTTTTTAATGAACGATTATTTAAACCACTCTCTAACTGATAAGCATTGACTTGTCTACTTGCGATAGGAGGCTGAAGCACTAACTTGTTTGCGAGATAAAAGGGATTTAAACAATGTTCGTTTAAGGAAAGATGTTTGACTTGATTAGTATTTTAGGAACGAAAAGGCGAATGAATCACATCCCATGGAGCGAGCCTCAGGAGCATTCATTCAAGAATTCAAGGAATGCTAGACTCCAGAACTTAGTTCTTTCGTTATTTGATATATAGTAGTTAGGTGTCTTGAGAGACGAAAGGTTGAATGAATTATATTCCATGGAGCAAGCCTCAGGAGCATTCATTCAAGAATTCAAGGAATGTTAGACTCCAAAACTCAGTTCTTTCGTGATTTGATTAAGAAAAATAGTTTGAGTATTAAGATTAAAAATAGTTGATTAGTTTGATGGTGACACACGATGCGGCCGACTTATAAGGGTAAATGCAAATGGAGTTTATTCGGTTAAGGGTTGATTTGGTTATGTGGTATCGGTTCCTAGACTTAAGAGAGGCGCCTAAGGGAAATGCGAGTGTGCGAGTGAAGCCGCTTGGCGTTGGGCCAAGGGTTCTTGAAATAAGTGAAAAAAGTAAATAAGTGACATACATCAGAATCGAGAGAGGGGTACAAAATAAATTACACGGGATTGCACAAAATAAAAGGGTTCATTGTATTTGCCAAAGAGGAAGCGTGTGTGAAGTGTCATAAGCTACACAAAGCCGTTGGACTTTGAGATTAAGTCAAAAGTGTCGAAATGTAGCTCTTTAACTATCTTAGAATCGATTCAATGTTAGAATCATTCTATGAGAAGTCGAGCATTAATTTATGTTATAATCAAACAATTACTTAAATAAATAAATGGTCTAGTCTTACGATTTGTTGACTATCACGATTTTTTGAATTTCATCAACCATAAAGAATAGCGAAAAACGATAAAAAAAGGTTGTTCTCATATTGATTTAAGTAACGTCGATTTGTTGAAATCGAATATTTAAATAGTTTGTTATATCATTGACCATAGAATAAAATAAAGTCGAAAGATAATAGTGAAAATAAAAGAATGGCCTCATATTTAGTTTAGATAACGTCGATTTATTCGAAATCGAATATCTAAACGTTTAGTCATCAGCCGAATAAAAATAAATTGGGAAAATGGGAGATAATAAGGAAAATAAAAGAGTGGCCTCATATTAGTTTAGATAATGTCGATTTATTCGAAATCGAATATCTAACCTTAGTCATTGGACAAAATAATAATAAAATCGATAAATAACATTTGATATAAAATTAATTAGAAACCATAAAAAATAATAGAAAAGAAGTCTCATATCGATTTTAGACAACGTCGATTTATTTATGAAATCGAATGTTAAAAGAATCGGATAATAATATCATAGACCAAATAATGAATAAATCGATTAATCAATACATGATAAAGAAACAAAAAATGGGCTCATATTGGTTTAGATAATGTCGATTAAAAAATCGAATATCGATAAACCTTTTATAGTATCATTGGTCGAATAAAAATAAATCGGAAAAATGGGAAATAAGATAAATAAATTAATGACCTCATATTTGTTTAGATAACGTCGATTTATTCGAAATCAAATATCTAAACTTTTATTCATCAACCAAAATAATAATAAAATTGATAAAACAATGGGTCTAAAATTAATTAGAAACCATAAAAATAATAGAAAAGGGGGCTCATATCGATTTTAGACAATGTCGATTTATTTATGAAATCCAATGTTAAAAATGAGATAATAATATTATAGACCATGAAAAAAGAATAAATCGATAAATCGGGACATAATGGAGAAACATAAAAGTTGGCCTCATATAGGTTTAAATAACTTCGATTAAAAAATCGAATATCGATAAATCATGTATTTATATCATTGGCCCTAAATAATATATAAAAAACGAAATGAAATACAAAAATACAAGAGAGTGAAAAATGAAAGATCAAAGGCTTAATACCAAAACCCACCATGAATTGAAAATATGTTTAAAAAAGGATGAAATAGGAAACCAAAATAATAAAAAAAACAAATGAAGATACAGAGAGAGGGTGTCGATCAGAAAAACATTGAGACCCAGTGCTCAAGGAGCCAAATCGTGATCATATTTGAAGAACCAAAACAACAACAGAAAACCTATGCCATTTCTATATCCTCTCTTGGTCAAACACAGGGCTGGAGAATCTCATAAAAGTTGCCATATGTCACATATCCGATAAAGAAATGTTGGGTAATGCAAAAAAAAGGTGGAGAGTCATCATTAAAACTAGGGATGGACAAATATTTTTGATCTGATGGTAACCGTCCTAGCCGAACCAGATATTTTCCATTCGGTCGGTTTTAAACAGATAACGGGTTAGACCAGATGGTTTATTTGGATATGTTATGATAGAGACGGTTCGGTTCGGGTGGTTATTTTGAGTCCGTCGGAAACCGAACTCGACCGTCATATTTTATTATTTTAATTATTAATTATATCTGTACTATTAATTAACATGGTTAGTCTTACCCATATCTCAAAACCCAATTTTTCACTCTTCTCTCATTCTCTTAACCTCACTCTCACAAAAACCCTAATCTCCCTCACTCTAGCTTCATTCATCTCGTCTTGTCTTTGATGCCGCCTCATCAACCATCATCGTTACATCTTCCTCGTATCACCTTCATCTCCGTTTTTCATCATGGTTTCACCACCCATTTATCATCACCATTGTCTCTCTTTCATGTGTTGCTTTCTTCTTAACTTTTGGAGTAATTCAATGCTTCAAAATGTTGTTCTACCACTTTGAAGACATGATTTTCTGCTAAAGGTTTGTTTTTGTCTCTTTTTTTAGGATTATGATTTAGGGTTTTTTTTAAAAGTTATTTAGTGTTGGGTTTGTGTTGCAATGGTTGCAACTTTGACGGAAAAGATGGAAGGGCTGATACAACTACCATAGTACCATACAACACGGTGAAGTTCATGCTTGGTTTACTCGAAAAGGTTAAACCTTTATGTATTTGTTTTGTGTCAACCCTATGTTTTGAATATTTAGAAAAGGTTAAACCCTTATGTATTTGTTCAACATTTTGAGTTATTTTTGAGTAATTTTTTGATTTTCTCATTTGATCTATGAAAGATTAATGTTTTATGTATTTTCTGATGGATTTATTGTATTTGTGAAACATGACTAGAGGATTATAACAGAGCAAGAACTTTGAGTTTGTGTTATTGTTTGGGTGAAAGTATACTGAAGACCGAGCAAGAACAGTGCCTAAAACTTATTTTCATAAGCTTAGTAAGCAAAGGTTAGTTTTGTTTGATCTATATATATATATATATATATATATATATATATATATTTCCAGAAAATCCATACTAACCTGAATGTTCATAAATGTTCTATGAAAGAATGATTAGTCCCCTGAATGTTCAATTCATAAATTTGTCATAGCAATTATTTGTATAACAAGTTCATCAATTTTGCATAACAAGTTCACTTTTTTTCCTTTACAGGTTCACATCTCCAACAATTTATTAGGTATTTTGACCATTGGTTTTCATAAGAGCATGTTGAACTGTTAAGATTTAGTATTATCCAACATTTGGTTTTGAATTTTGTTATTTCTCATCTTTTGAAATTGTTCAATCTTCAAGAAAATATTTTTGATCTACTTTGGCTTGCTTGTGATTCAAGATGAAGGTGAAATGTTACATCCTTGAGTTGTCATAATCAGTTTTGTTCTATTAATATTAGTTTTATACATTTAAATTTTTATATATTGCTCTTTTGTGCTTGATACAATAGCATATTTGCATAGTTTTCGTATCAAGTTCACTTGGAACAAAAAACAAACAATGCTATATAGTTCAAAAGAATAGAAGAGTGAACTTTTAAGTTAAGGGTATGTTGATAAATGAGTTATTCTAATAATGTCAATATTTTATTTCACACTGATGTTGATTTCTTACTGTCACATTAAAAATGGAAGCTTGAAAATGGAAAGCTTGCATGTAAATGGAAACTTATAAAAATGATTATATCTTGAGAAGTGTCAAGTCAATTATAATAATAAAAAAACTGTATTTTGAGATGAAAAATTTAATTTATTTAGGATTTTAAATTTGTTTAATGAATTTACTCTAGAGTACTAATTTCTTAAAAATGGATTGTCTTGTTTTGAATGAATAAAGGTTTAAAATATTCCAATTTATTGAATAATGAGAAAAAATTCAAAAATTCACAAAGAAAATTGTAAAATAGACTGCCATAAAATTTTAACTGGCCCAATAATAGAGTCCAAAGATGCATGAATATAGGCTCAAAATAGCCAATTAATTAAATTTAAAAATGAAGAAAAAAAATCAAAATTTTTAAGTGGGCCATAACATTGGACTGGCCCAACAATTAACTAGTCGAAAAAAACCGATCCAGTTACCCGAACCCAAAAAAAAACCGAACCCGAAAAAATCGATGTTAGTTTGGTCGGAATTGGGACAGTATATATCATCTGAGGGGTTGGGCTGGATTGGGGTTTTGGGCCCAAACCCGAACCGGCCCGAACCGATATCCACCCCTAAATTTAAAACACATTAACAAAACCTTGGGTGATGCACGTTCATCTTGAAAAGGATACCAACATAAAAAAAAACCATTTAAAAAATAAATGAAATAAAGGCATATTTTATCAAATGAAAACGAACTTTAAGGTTATAAGTCATGAAACGATGTTTCAGCTTCAAGCTCAGCTTTTTATTCTTCTCCCAAAAGGAAATACATGAAAAACCTTCATAGCATATTATCAACATCATTAATCAAACCTTTTTGAAGAACACTGAACCACAAATTACACATAATAAAAATCACTGAACAAACACCAAACAAGATAAACATTATCCCCAAATCCGAAACCCTAGTGCCCCCATTTACATCATATTTTTCAACCATTTTTTTGTTACATAATGATTACAACAAACATGGATAAAAGCAATGGAGCAAAGGTTAGGATTGTTACTAATAGATGAAGAGAATTTGCTCGAGTTTCTTCATGGTATGTACTCCTTTTGGCTAATCACTTCTTCTTCTTGCTTCTGCTGCGTGTTGTTGTTGTTTGTTGTGTATGAGTGGCTTAGCTCATGATTTGTTGAGTTTCAACACGAAAACTTCAACAAATTTGGGTATGAAATAAGAGCTTTGAGTGATTTAGAGTGTGTTTGGATGGGGTAATTGAGATGTTTTAAGGAATTCAAAATTCTAGGTAATTAAAATGATTCAATTAGAATTCATTCAATTTTAAATTATTTTATTTGGATAGAGTATTAAAATGATTCATTTTAAACAAATTGGAGCAGTTTTCATAATTTTTAAATTTTTTTGGGTCAAATCTAGAATATGATAAATATGGACCAATTTGCCATTTTTGAAAATTTAAAGGACCAATTTGTAAAATTTGAAAATTATTTAGGACTTATTTGTAATTTTTTTGAAATTTAAGGGCTGAATTTGAAATTTTCGTAAAATATGAGGACTATTTTGCAAAATTTGAAAATTTAATAATAAACGATTTAACATCCATATTATATAGAGTGATGAAGCAATTTAAAATTCTATATTTTTTGGTGTCATTTTAAATTTCTTAAATTTAACATGAATAAAATACTTTATAAATTACATCATTTTAACAATTCTTCATATTTTTATCCAAACAAAGGAATTTGGTCAGGTCATTTCAAATTCCCTTAAAAAATTACTTTCCCTTGTTAAAATACTCCATTCAAACCCGCCTTTAGGGTTTTTTTGAGAAAATTTGCTCTGTTGTTTTTTCTAGGGTTTTCAATGTATATCGTTTTGTGCCAATGATTAGTAGTTTTATAAGGAAAGAATGGATTAGGTACGTGTGAAATTGGAGAGGAATTGGAGAGAATAATCGTGTGAACAAAAAATGATTTTTGTGAGGTTCGTGTGAATTCGCTAGAGAGGATATTCTTGTGTGATTTTGTGGGGACTGATTATTGGTGAGTCACTGATCTGAATTTGTCTGTAGTGTGTATTGTGGTCCATGATGAATTGAAATTTCCACTGCTATAAATTTTGTTCTTACTGCTATATGAACTTGTGAATCCTTCTATATGTATCTTTTTGACTTGCCTTGTTTTTTTGTTACATAACTTCCCTTCTGAACTTTTCAATGAGTTATGCATTTTTAATGTATTGAGGAACAACATTTCTCATCAATATGCATTTATTTGTGTGAATCTGAACTGATTTTTTTTGAGGTTTTGTGCATTATACTTCATCACTCAACTTGTAACCTCTCCCTTTTCTCTCTTTTCTTGCAGGACATGAAGATAAAGGTGTTTAAGGCACCTGTATTTGACTTTCTCATCAGTGGCTTGG
Organism: Lathyrus aphaca; assembly: GCA_963966055.1. NCBI lineage: Eukaryota > Viridiplantae > Streptophyta > Magnoliopsida > Fabales > Fabaceae > Lathyrus > Lathyrus aphaca. The sequence goes on from OZ014525.1 coordinate 240,587,355, forward strand.
AGTTAGATTTTGGCATCAAGAAGCACAACCCTGGCATGACATGAGATTTGATGATAACTTAAGGCGTACCAGACATGAAGTTTGTGGTCTTTATTCTGCAATTCCATAGACTTAGAATTCAATAGACATTGTAAATCTAAAAACCTTAAGTTTTGCATCTTATGTAACCGTTTACTGTTATAATTGTGCAGGTTGGGATTGAATCTATGGCATCAATTGTTGTTGTGGCACTTGTTCTTAATTTAAACTTAAGCAGTATTGCTTTCAAGAAGCTTCTCAACCATGTCCGCTGCTTCTTAAACGATGGTAATTACCTGGGCACTTTCTTCTTCAACAAAAATCCTCCACAAGTCCCATCATAATATCAATCGTGTCAATAGGATCAGCTTCAAGTACAACAAATCTGGAATCTCCAGTAACCTCAGTAACCTCAATCCTAGCTTTAGGTTTAGTTGCACATTGCTCTTTCATCATGGAAGTTCTGAACTTCCTTAAAACTAATTTATGCCATGTTGTGTAATTAGGTATGTTCTGAATTTTGTCATGACTTACCAACTTATTGTATACTCATGTGTGTCATGTTGTTGCAAATTAAACTTTATACTGAAATTCCTTATGCACTTTGTCGAATAAACTTTGGCCTTCACATGTTTGAGATTTGGTGTGCCCGTGATGTTACACTCGCCTTCTTGCAGGTTGTTGATGTGAAATGAAAGCTTCTTTGTAAGTTGAGTGTGTTTGAAACATGAGGAAAGTTGGAAGAATTTGGAAGCATGAGACATGAAGAAACTGTGGCATCTTGCTAATAGATTAATGAGGCTTAGGCAATGATTTTGTAGGTTGTTGTAAATTTAGCTTGTGTAAATGATAATGATGTCTGAAAAAATGTTAGAACATCATCTTAGAAAGTGTCAGATGTCTGTAGAAGAAGAAGAAGAAGTTAGATTACATGTTCAACCTTTTATAAGAAGGTAATCTTATCTGACCATTAGTAAATACCTTGACGAGAGACTTGGTATTTGTCTACTGGTTTTATGTTGCATAAAGGTGGATACTTGGATGGGAGACTTAGTATTTAGCTAAGTCATACCTTAAACGGCACTTTTGAAAAAGTGTTGTCTAAGATACAACTTAGACAACGCTTATAGAAAGCGATGTCTAAGGTGTATCTTAGACAGCGCTTTTTCAAAAGCGCTGTCTAAAGGCTTTCAATTTTAAAAAAAATTAAAATCAAAAGCGCTGTCTAAGGTTGACCTTAGACAGCACTTGTCAAAAGCGTTGTTTAAGGCCTCCCTTAGACAACGAACCGTGCGAATGCCATTTTTAACCTAACAGAACTTTCAATCGCAACCGTCGTCTACCACCATTCTCCTCTGTGAAGTGTACTGTTGTCGTCGTGCTCCTTCCTCCACCGTACACCGTCTCATTTTTTGGTAAGTTTCTTCTCTGTTTAGGGCAATAATGAAATCCATATATCTCTGTTTATTTTAAGCTCTTTTTGTATATAGTTGACATTGTTGTAGAAGTGCTTATTAGTTTAAGCTCTTTTTGTATATAGTTGACATTGTTGTAGAAGTGCTTATTAGTTTAAGCTCTTTTTGTATATAGTTACACTATTCTATACATAAAAACTAGAAAATAGCTTATTATTTTAATCCCTTATTGAGATTGAGAAAGTGCTTATTTTTTGGATCCCTTTTTTGTAAATTCTTGTTTAGGTTGAGATGTGTGGCTTATTTGTGAATAGTGTGCGATAGTAGAATAATATGGATAAACATTTGTGTGGCTTATTTTGTTTACCTTAATAAGTAGGAAAACCATGGATAAAACATGGATCTGTGTCGATTGATTGTTCAAAGAGTACGAGAATGGGGTTGCGGAATATGTTAAGTTTGTTGTTCAACACGTTAAAAACCCCAGACGGATGAAATGTCCTTGCTTGCATTGTTATTATATTGGTAAGGTTGACGCAGATGGATTGAAATCGCATTTACTGAGGCATGGAATTGATCGAAGTTATCAGTGTTGGAAATTTCATGGTGAGAAAATTAACGAGAATGTTAAACCGAGTGGGAAAAGTAATACGACCTATGCTTCAGATGACAAAGACACGAAAACATATGATTTTGATCAAGTTGAAGAGATTGTAGAAGCACTTGAAGAAGATCTTCATGATTGTCCTGAAATGTTTGAGAGGTTGGTAAGTGATGCAGAGAAACCGTTGTATAAAGGTTGCAATAAAATCTCAAGACTGTATGTGGTATTAAAGTTTTACAATTTAAAGGCGGGCAATGGATGGTCGGATAAAAGTTTCATAGAGTTGTTGGCCCTTATGAGAGAAATGCTACCGGAGGATAATGTTATTCCTAATCGAACCTATGAGGAAAAAATGTTGTGTTCTATTGGCATGAGCTATGATAAGATACATGCTTGTCCTAATGATTGTGTTTTGTTTCGTAACGAATATGCATTGTTAACTGAGTTCCCTAAATGTAGTTTGTCTCGATATAAGAAAAGATTGTCTCCAGCAAAAGTCTTATGGTATTTTCCTATAATTCCGAGATTTAGGCACATGTTTCGTAGTGAAACCGATGCAAGACACCTGACTTGGCATGCAGATGAAAGAATTATTGATGGAAGATGACAAAGTTTTTGAAAAGGTGAAAGATGTGCGTACTGAGTTTGGCAAGCCTTTTGCACATAAGGTTGTCAAAGGTAGGAGGAAGAAAAGGTCGATATATTTTGAATTTCCATATTAGAAGTCTTTGTACGTGAGACATTTTCTCGATGTTATGCATATTGAAAAAAATGTATTTGAAAATGTTATCGGTACGTTACTCAATATAAAAGGAAAGTCTAAGGATGGCCTTAAAGCAAGGGAGGACATGTTAAAAATGGGAATAGGAACTGAATTAGCACCCGTGAAGAAAGGAAGACGAACATATCTACCACCTGCTGTGTTTACTTTATCTAGAAAGGAGAAAACAATTGTGTAAGTTTCTGAGTGAAGTTAAGGTTCCAAAAGGATACTCATCAGATATTAGAAGACTTGTGTCTATGAAAGACCTCAAGTTGAAGAGTTTGAAGACACATGATTGCCATGTTATAATGGAACATTTTCTACCAATAGGTATACATTCTATTTTGCCAGAAAAAGTAAGTGCCATAGCTAAATTTTGTTTTTTCTTTAGGTCAATCTGTAGTAAGGTGGTCGATCCCGAGATCTTACCAACACTATAAAAAGAGATTGTAATTACCTTGTGTGAGCTTGAAATGTATTTTCCTCCCTCTTTTTTTGAAATAATGGTTCATCTAGTTGTTCATCTTGTGAAAGAGACACAATAGTATGGACCAACTTATATGAGATGTATGTACCCTGCTGAACGGTATATGAAAATATTAAAAGGGTACGTGAAATTCTGATTCAACCAGAGGGTTGTATTGTTGAACGATACATTGTTGAAGAAGCTGTTGAGTTTTGTACTGAATATTTGTCCAACATTCAATCGATTGGACTCCCCAAAGCTCAGATTTTCGGAAAAAAAAGGAAGGTAAGAAATTAATTGGAAATAAAATTGTGACAAGTATCAAGGGATGAATGGGATCAAGTTCATTTATATGTTCTGCACAATGATAATGAGGTTGAGCCATATGTTGAAATGAACAAGGAAGTACTCTGAAGGTTAAATCCGAACAGAAATGAAAATTGGATAGTATGAGAGCACAATCAAAGTTTCATACAATGGTTAAAGGATCATATTTATTCGAAGCACTATTCAGATCCTGCTTCGGTAACAGAAAGGTTGATATGTTTGGCATATGGTCCAAGATTGCATGTGTTTTCTCATAGAGCATACACAATTAATGGATACACATTTTATACCAAAGAACAAGATGATAAGAGTACTATGCAAAATAGTGGTGTCACCGTGCTAGCTGAAGCAATGCATATATCAAGTATGAAGGACTTAAACCCTAAATATGAAAATTTGTCCTCTTTTGGAGCTATTGAGCACATTTAGGTGTTTGATTTCGAGAAGTTTCATATTCCCATCTTTGGTTGCAATTGGGTAAATAGTAGTGGCATACGAATGGATAAGTCAGGATTTTTGCAAGTTGATATTACTAGGGTGGGGTACAAAGATGAACCTTTTATTCTAGCATCTCAATCTAAACAAGTGTTCTATGTCAATGACCCGACGAGTACAAAATGGTCTATAGTTCTTTTCTCTAACAAAGTGGTTGATGATAGTGGTGTCGATCAATGTGATATTGATGTTGAGAATGAGTCATGCGTTAGACGGAATGATTTTAATAGAAATCAAGATGAGGATCTTATATCGGATGAGTCATATATCAAAAATGATCATAACGGGGGAATTTGGATCAATTCATCTGTACGCATTGCTAAGAAACAAGTAATTAATATTCCAACAAAGAAAAGAAAAAAAGATGTTAGTGAAAGAGGTAAATTATATTTGATATCCTTGGTTTCTTTATTTTTCATTTTCTATTGCTTTCATTCTAATTTAAATGTGTAACTTTGTAACTATAATATTGTATTCTTTTAATTGAATTACAATCTTTGTGTTGTTTCAGGACCTATGTAGATTTGAAGCAATGCTTTGGTTGGATGCAAAAGTAGTATAAGTAATGATTTGTAATATGTTTGAATTTGTACATTTGTAGAAAAAATAGTATGAGTAATATGTACATTTGTAAGTATATATGTTTGAATTGCCAATCCATTTGGATATATAATTTTGGTGCATAAATTGGTACATTTAAATAGGCCAAATTGGAATGTTTTGAATATCCAAATTGTGATATTTTTCTGGAAAAAAATTGGTTCAAAAACATGTCAAAATTCTGGTTGAAAAATATGGTATAAATTGTGGTTTTAAAAAAATTATATAAAAAATTTTGTATACCTTAGACAGCGCTTTAAACAAAAAGTGTTGTCTTAGGTGGGGCTTAGAAAGTGCTTTACTTAAAGCGTTGTCTAAGGTATACCTAAAAATGTCCAAACAACGTTGTCTAATGGTGGGTCTTAGACAACGCTTTTACCAGAAGCATAGTCTAAGGTATAACTTAAAATGTCAAAAAGGCACTATCTAATGGTACCATAGACAACGCTTTTCAGATTTAGAAGAGCGATGTCTAAACCTTTAGCAGTGCAAGTTTAGAAAGCGCTTTAAAGCGTTGTCTAAGGCCAAAAAAGCATTGTCTAAGGTCTTGTTTGGTGTAGTGATTGTCTTGGAACAAATTTCTCTTTGGCAGAAGAGTGATGAGTTGAAGACTCAAGGAGATTTGTTCTTATTGAAGGTGGGTGAGAGTTTAACTCTCTTTCTGGATTTCTGATTCTAGCTGGTGGCACAGTGCAGTTGAACATTTTTAGTTCTTGGATTACTATGTTATAGTAAGTCCAGTTGGTGGAACACATCTAGGATCATGGCGATAAGGTCTTGGTGTGTGGAAAATGTTCTAACTATGCGTTAGTACAATATCTTGGGTGTTTGTCTACATGGTTTCTATTCTTAGCCTACCTAATCATATGGGAGAATGATGGAGTAGTTGATTTGTATTAGAAGAAACATGTAGAAGAGACTGAAGTAGATCAGGTATTGATTGCTTGGAAGTCTATTTTTGGACATTCTTACTAATTTCAGAATTAGTTTGAATGATGTTTTGTCTGGATTGTATGGCCAAAGGACTGTAAAGAAATTATGTTGGGCCAGTTTCAAGAACCTGTGTGCATAAGATGTTCAGCTTGTGTAGTCTATGGTAACTACAAACCAAGAATGGATCAGGTATATTTTGGTACAAGGAGTGAATGTGTTCAATTGGGAATTGAACAGAGGGTGAGCTCTTGAAGACATGAAGATGCATCTTATGTTTTCCTTTTATAATAGTGCAGAGAAGCATGGAGTATCTTTGATAGGGGGAGTATGTTACAAGTCTGTGCAGCTGATTTTGTGGAGTTAAAGGGGAGTATTACCTTAAACAGGTTATGTGATGTTACACATAATGTTGTGACGTATGCTACTAAGTATGTTCTCCTGATTATTTTATTACTTAGTGGTTGTGATGTGCATGTCTGTGTGATCGAGATGAGAAGTGTCCAAGGATGTCTAGAAGATTTTTTAAAGCCTATTTGGAATAATGCTGCTTTTTGCAGGTTATTTTGGATTCTTCAGGGGATGTGGACAATGTTGTACTGGGTTGTCAGAACATGTTACAAAACATGTGAGTTGAGGATGACAAGGCTTGATGTGTGGACGGTACAGGTGTGAAACGCGTGCTTATAATGCTTGTTTTGGCTGATTCACTTTATTGGATGGAGAACCTTTTGCGCCTAAAATAACGAGTCTTGACTAAGAATGTATCTGTTTTTCAAGGCAACTTCGTCATTTTCAAGGTTAACTTTGTCCTATTTATAGAGAGCATCCCCTCTCCTTCAGCCAATGTGTAGTTTTTATTCCTCTTCCTTCAGATGGGGTTTGTGTATTTCTGGGAGAGTAATGCATGGGTTTGGCATTGTGTTTCTGATGGCTGTTTTTGCCAATTTTTGGCTAAAAAGGGGAGAGAAACCATTGTGTTGTGTCTAGTGATGTGATGAGGCTAGAGTGTGTGTTCCAATGTCTGTATTGGATGTGTTCTGTATGTGTGGCATGTGGAATAGCTAAAGATGTCAAGATGGATGTTATAGCTTGTCTTTGTGACTTGTGTTCTGAGTTGAGAGCACAGTTGTGACTTGTGTTATGAGTTTTATAAGAGAATGAATACCTTGTTCTCTTGTGAAACCATTTGATCTCTCTGAAGAGGGATGTTTCTGCGGACCTGAATGGATAGGGGTAGTACTCAGTTTGTTCTTTCAAGAGTTCTAGACTTTCTGCTCAGAGTTCAGGAGGTATTTCTCAGAATTCAGGAAGACTTTCTACTTCTTGTCCACTGCTATTTCCACTGAAAGAAGAGCTAGGCCAGGGTGGAAGATGTCAAGCAACATGTCCAAACATGATCAAGAAAAGGTTGTTGTTTCCACTTTTGTTTTTGCTGCTGAAGGTTAATGTATTATTTTTAATATTTGTTTTTGAAATTCTGGCAACAACCACAAAATGTCGAACACGATGTCACGACACTTAACAACAATAAAACTGTAAATGACAAAGATAGAGTATAAAAGACACAGAAAGTTGTTAACCCGGTTTGGTGCAATCACACCTACCCTGGGGGCTACCAAGCCAGGAAGGAACTTCACTATCAGTAGTATCAATTCAAATATCCACAGCAAACACCTACAGTTTGCAATCTTTTCACTTAATCTCTACCCAATGACAGTTCTACCTAGGAACTCCTAGATATGATACCTCTCTCACTTCCTACATAATCACAGTCAGTAATCTTAAATAACAACACCAAGAAAACCAAAATACTCTTCAAGACAATCTTTGACCTGCTTAAAAGCTTCAGTCAAATAAAAACACTCTTGCTTAAAAGCTTCGAGTGGACAAAATACAAATGAACACCATATCCAAAACAATCATCAAAAGAAAATTGCTTGGCTCACAAGAAAAACTAACACACACGTGAAAAACACTGAAAGTACAATCCTTATTTTCCACACGTTCACACTAGGGTTGAGCATCTTTAAATAGAAACTCCAATGGGCATTGGGTCTGCTGAACTTTCCCACAATTCAGAATAAATGGTTCCTAAATTACAGGAACAAACATAACAAGAAAAAATGTTCTGCTATAACAAAACCAAAACGAATCCTCCTTTTCCTTCTGAAGCAAATACACTAAAACAACAATAAAATCTCAGTAATAAAGACAGCAAGATGCGCGCACAAATTAGGATTCAACTAGGTCTTCAGGCCTAGTCACAGATGTCATGTCATCAGTCTTGACATCCTGAAAACAAACAGGTGCACAAACACATTACACACCTGCATAATGCTTAAATCACATGTCATAACATTGCTTATGACATCCTGAAACACACAAGAGTATTACCACAAAATATAGCCAATCAAAACATCTACAAACTCCCCCTTTGGAAGATTTTTGCCTAAAAAAATTTAAGCATTATCAGCTAAAACAAATCAGAAAGCAATAAACACAACAGCCAGTTGTAGCGGTAAAAACATGAGTGTAAGCTATTAGTTAACTTAACTTAAAGTAAACAGAGTCTCCAACGCGCTTTTATTTTATTCTAAGAGGAAAAGGAAAAAAAAGCGTATAAATCCTAATGAATCTAAAAGCTAAAAGAAACAAGCAAAGAACCGGGTAAGGGGACAGGATACACAATGGGAAGGTTTTACACACCCAAAATGTCAGTGGTACTCCATGGAAGCACTTTGAAAAATTTACTGCTTTTGGTTTGGAAAAGGTTTGTTAAAAAAGAGTGGAGGGATGAGAGAAGAATTAATTTTTAATATTTTGGTATTTGGAGAGGTTTACCACCTCATGCCTACGTACCCACAAAGTGCAATGCGGGATCAAAACCCCATAGTTTGTGGTACATTTAGTGAAAAACATTAGTGTGTTGGATTGATTTTAAAATGTAAAGATAAGTCGTCATTATTTAGCGAATAATTCTTCTAGAAGGATGAATCATATCTAAACATGTGAAAAAGTTAAAAAGAAGAGTGCACAAAGGCACAAAAAGAATTAAATGACTTTTCTTTATTTTTAAAATTATTTTGAAAAAGGTTTAATAGGCTTATGAGTTTTAGAATTTTATTAAGAAAAGAAATAAAAAGAGTAAAAACACTTGACCTCAGTCAATGTTTGATTATGAAAGTGGTTAAAATTTAAAAACAAAGAAGGTTTTGGAAAAAGGGAGAAATTTTAAAAATTAAAGAAGGGTAGGAGATGAGGAGACTATCCTAAAAAGAAAATAAAAGAGATAAAGGAGGAAAGATCTAACCAAACTTGACGTTACTTCCAATTATGAGCACAAGAGTTCCATCCTTACAAGCTAGTAAGTGTCCAAATAAAGGTGGATTTACCAACTTCATGAAGATCAAAGAAAAGGAGTAGTATCCTAGAATCTAAGTCCAAAATCTCCATTCTGATGCTAAGGATAGTAACCATAGTCCAAAAATCAAGATCACAAGTTTTTTAGAGGTTTAATCCTTTATTAATATTTTTGTGTCCAAATGGACAAAAGAAAAATCAACACAACAATAATAAGAGCAAGAAATATAAACATGATAATGGATGAGTAAAGCATAATAAAGCATGATAAAATAAAAGCAATAAAGGTGCAAGAAATTAAATGTTAGTAATAGTAATAGTATAATAATATTTACATAATAGTGGTATGGTGAACTTAATCAACAACAACCGAAAGAGTGACCAAAATCGATAGGCAACCGGATCCGTTTAGTATATTACACTATAGTGATCAATTAAGGAAAATTGGACCAAAACACCTAAGCATCAAACATTCATAAGTCTTGGTTCTTAATGCAAAATGACCAATCACTTTGAGATTACACGACCAACAAGAGTTCCGGTCCACGAAAGTGCAAGTATCCAATTGGATTTTTTATTCTGAATTCGGGACACATTTAGGTCTATGTTAAGCAATCACCGAGTAATTTACGAAGTAATTACCCTACAAATGAGGTCGGCCACCACCAATTAAGGTGAAAAATGTTAGTGCTAATGCATGCGAGATGAACACCAAATTGAGTGACACTTATGGTATACCAAACTAAAGATGAATACCAAATTGAGTTACACTTATGGTATTCTTAAATCTTTAATATCAATCACTCATTTTTTGTGGATTCAAGCATGAAAATGTCTCACTAATGCAAAGTACCTTAAATGATTTGAATAATCCACTTAAAGGTAGTTTTGAATTAATGAACATTAACTACTCTAATCTACACCCAAAGTCCATTGAAATTAAAGAGAAATCATTCCCAAAAGTACTTCCCAAGGTAAAAATGAAAAGGAGGGAGAAGAAGAAGAAAGAGTAACCAAAAATAAGTTCAAAATAAGCCAAAAACAACTTCTCGTCTTGTGTTAACCGGTTAACCAAATAGGTTAACCTGTTAACACAAAAAAAATTCAAATCCTGCACCAAATAACACTGGTTAACTGGTTAACCAAAATACATTGGAAATGGTTAACCGGTTAACGTTGTACCAGTGGTAGAAAAAATGTTGAAATTCAGCATGATCCATTTTAAAACCTTTTTTCAAACACTCGATGCTCATGAACTGAATTAACACGAATTTTAAAACCAAAATACATTGAAATACCTGCAATCAAACAAAAATATAAGATACAATGGATCTAGAATCAAAGGTACCAAAGATCTACATCTTGAATGTTGATGATGAAGATGGAATCATGGAAAGAGTGAATTACCAAATGAACTTATTCAAATTGGACCAAATCAATCTTGATCTACTGAAATTGATAAACAAGAAAGAAGTAGGATGAAGGTTTAGCTCAAGTTGATCAAGAATACAATGTGAATTCTTGATAACTTCAAAATAAAGAAAGAAGAGCTTTAGTGAAATTTTTGGTTTGGGGGAATATTTTTGCAAGAGATTTGTTGGCTTCAAGAAATTTTTGCAAGGTGAATTCGTCTCTTAAAAGCTTATCAAATGAATGAAATTAGGGTGTTATTTAAAGAATTTAGGTATGGGAATTTGGTGTAATGGAGCTTGCTTTGGTAATTCAAATTAGGCTTGGTAATTGAAAATTTGGAGGAAAATGGAAAAGAGTGGTGATTAGTGAGGGTTTATGGTAGGAAATGATCAAAGTGATGTAGAGAATTCAGAGGGAAGTGGATCTAGAATATTCCAAATGAGATCAATGATTAAAGTGTGCTGAATTTGAACAAAATATTCAAATTTTGCATTGGTTAACCAGTTAACGCATATGGTTAACCGGTTAACCAAGCTAAAGTTTGAATATTTTGTTAAAATTTAATTGCTTGGTTGTTGTGGCCCGATTCTCTTGTGCGTCAAAGAAGGAATGGAAATAAACACATAAACCTCGGACTTCCTTGAATAGATCAATTAACTTGAGAAATCCTTGATCAGATAAATTTGAATTATTTGCAGATCAACTACGACTTTTATATGTGAAATTTTATTCGAGCTGCAGGACTGCTATTTTTGGCATTTTCACTTGTTCTTCTTCCTGAAAATATTAATGAAAGAAAACAAAATATTTTTGGATTTTAACTAATGGTTAGTAAACACAAACAAATAAAGCAACTAAAAGCAACAATGATCCCCTGTGAGGCATAAACCTACATCCGAGAAGAACCAGGAAACCCGTGCGATCTTGTTTGTATGCAAGATGCAGATGAAATGCGAAGAAACCTTAGGGCAAAAATTAGGGTATTACAGCTGCCCCTATTTAAGTTTCTTCAATCTGAAGATATGAAGATTGACATCTTCGTCTCTACAAGATGGGAGAGACTTAAATAAAGAAAATCCAATTTTTTTACTAAGAGAACATGATATGAATATGATATGATATACAAACCCAAGATCTCTGTGGGGAGAAAACGACCACCAGAGGAAAGCATAGCTTGGGGACACAGAAGAAAATCCCGTTGGGAAAATAACATATGCCAGAAGAGTTTCATCCAGATAATAAACTGGAAAGAAAACTGAATCAATAATCATCCATGAGGAACAAACTCAGTGGGGAATTTAGAAAGGATAAACACTTTCTGCCTAATGGTCGACACTCTAACTTGAGAGGAAGACAACACAGAAACTCCGTGGGAAAATTCACACCAAAGAGTGGGGAACAATGATAAATGCAAGAGTGCAAACATGATGATATGCATAAACCGGATGCATGAATATGCGTATGAATATGCTGACAAAATAAACATGAAGATAAGCAACAAGTGACATAAACACCACAACAACCAGATACTCGGCTAATCCCAAGACAACAAGGCTGGGAAATCCTACTAGAAATTCAACTTGAAATTTTGTAAAGGAACATCAAAAGCCATCAAAGGAAATAAATCCCACTATAAGGCTTAACTCAGACTAAGGAAACATCTGCTAGGGATCCAATCCACAAAGCAATCTTCAACAATCCATGAAGAATAACATCAAAAATTCCACTATGAGAGGATAACATATCGGAGATACAATAACACAAAATCTTCCACTCTTTGGGGAAATAGGAAAATGTCCCTGTTAAACTCTGATGGGGACAAATATTTTCATAACTATGTTTAGGGAAACAAGGTAAAGATCTACCAGTGATGTAAATAAAGAAAATCCTAATGGAGTATCAAACATCAACTCAACTCTGTATAAGGATACATCCCTACTGAGGAAAGGTAATAATCTATCGGAGAGGGGGAAAGCTTCCACAATCCTTGCTAAGGACATAAGTATTCTTGTTAAGAATCAAACTCTACAAGGAATAACCATCATACCACTCCTGCTCCGCTTGGGGAAAGGGTGCAAGATTTGTTAAGGATCACATAGGAACTTGCTAGAAACTATCACACACATACCTACTGGGGAACTGTGGGAAAGATCTATGGAGATCATTCATCACTGAAAATTTTGGACTTACCGACCCACACAGGGATACCAGAAGTTAACATCATAGCCAAAACAAAGTTACAAGGGATTTTAAATCAATACCCATCATCAGGTGAAAGAAAACCTCTAAACTGACTACTATATCAATACTTCTACTAGGGTATACAACCAACTCAAGCTGAGGAACAAGAACTCGACTGAGGATTAATGCTTCAAAGATAAACTGCCGAGGAAGAGATCAAAACTCAGTTGGGGATTCTTAAGAACATCCTTTCTAACAATTCATCCGGGGAAGACATTGGAACTTAAACTTGTAACCTTCAACCAATCCCCGTTCATGCTTGTTTTGGAACAAAACATTATCAACAATCCAAGACTAATCAGGCATTCCATAAAGAAACAAACAGATCAAACCCTGCTTTGGGAGAAGCGAGTTACACACATTAAGACTTCACCATCCCTGGAATCACTGTTGGTATCCTTTCTTTATCCTCATATCAAAAGAAAAATGTTTTTATAATCTTCATATAATAACCCGTATTTTATTTAAAGCTCTGGACAATATTAATTAGTAACAATATTATTCCGGAATACTCTATGAAATTTTAATGGAACCAAATAGAGTAATCAACAGGATATTATTTTATTAATTGATATTAGTTGACTCAGAGGTTTTATAAAATATCGGATTAAGATACATTTTCGGAGATTCTCTAATTTTGACCTATTGGTAAAAATATAAAGTTTTATATTTATATATATATAGAAATATTATGAGAGGGAGAAAGAGTTGGTAAGAAAGAAGAAAAGAAGGAAAAGGAGAAGAGAAGAGAAGAAGAAGAGAGAAAATCCCTAAAGCTCCAATTCCTCATTTCCGATCATCCGTCCGTCGAATCAACTCAATCTTTCTGCCAATCTTCATCTCTCGAGGTGGGTTCTTAGTTAGAAACATTTATCTTTGATTTTGGTTGAGTTTTAGAGATTTTGTGGTTAGGGCTAGATTGGAAAATCTAAGAGAAATCAGAAGTTTAACGGTTAAAACTCGATTAAAACCTACTTAAAATACTCATATGATGATAATGGATACATTTGATTATGTCTTGTTGCATTGGTTGATGTTTGGGAGTGTTTGGGTGTGGAAAGAGTGTTTTCCTGTAAGGCTGGAATTTCCTGAACTGGTGTAGCTCGCTCAGCGAGCATACCTCGCTCAGCGAAAGTTCTAGGGCGATTTTCGCTCAGCGAGAAGGAGCTCGCGTAGCGAGACCTGTAGGTTCCAACCTTAGTTTTTAATTCGTAACTTATGATCCGGGTATCCGTTTTTAGCGTTCCACATATCATTTTGAAGCTAATGATGAAATCTATATTTTGAGATCAAGAAATGTTGGTTCCACACGACTCTTACCCGACTCTTCGATTAAAAGGTAACAAAACATAATTATGGAATTGTGAGTTAAAGATAAGGAATTGGTGAGACTTGTGAGACACCTAGGAGTTCATAGACTAATAAGAATTGAGGATCACGCTTGATTGTGTTCCCCTTTGTTAGCTTGAGGTGGGTATTACATTGAGTCCCACGGGAAGCGAGAGTTAGCTTGAGGTGGGTATTACATTGAGTCCCACGGGAAGCGAGAGTTAACTTGAGATGGGTATTACATTGAGTCCCATGGGAAGCGAGAGTTAGCTTGAGGTGGGTATTACATTGAGTCCAACGGGAAGAGAGAGTTAGCTTGAGGTGGGTATTACATTGAGTCCCACGTGAAGCGAGAGTTAGCTTGAGGTGTGTATTACATTGAGTCCCACGGGAAGCGAGAATTTAGCTTGAGGTGGGTATTACATTGAGTCCCACGGGAAGCGAGTGATAACTTGAGATGGGTATTTCATTGAGTCCCATGAGAACTCTAGTGGTTCATACTTGAGGTGGGTATTTCATTGAGTCCCACGGGAAGTCTTGTACGATGTATTGTTAGGTTGTTCCGTTTCGACTTGTTTATTTTTTAGAGGAACCTTGTACTCGTAGAATTGTTATGCTTGACCCTTAGAGCCGAGAGAACTCTAAGATAGGGAACCCACTGAGGTTTTTTATCTCACCCCATGTTGATGTTGTTATTTCAGGTACTTCAAGTTCCGCTAAGAGTAAGGATAAGGCGACTTGATTATCTTTGCTAGTTGATGGCTTAGTCTTCCGCTATGAACTTTTGAGATCTTCGGATCTATTTCTTAGATCTTTTTGTAGTTGAACATCTTGTACTATTTTATAGCCTTGTCTAGTACCTTATGTTGTAGTGGCTATATTTATACAATGTGTTGCTAAGAACTTATTTGTATTTCAGTACCAAATTATTAATATTATATATGAAAAATATGCTTCATGTATGTCTTTTGTATATGGGTATTACAGTTGGTATCAGAGTAGGTCGTATCCTCGACCTAGCCTTGAAATATTATAAGTGTTTCCTTCCGTTCATACACGTTGACTTGTGATAGGACTAAATGTTATGTTTATGGTATTGAGCCTGATCAACTTAATCATGTTTTGATGACATTTAAGAATTATGGATGGTAGACATGGAACTCGTGCTCGACCTAGTGTCGCTCCTCCCGGTAGCGATCAAGCAGGTCGCGATGGGAATGCTCCTATGTTCTAATTTATGCAACAGATGCAGCAACAGCAGCACCAATTCATGCAAGAAATGATGCATCATATGACTAGGGGCCTTCACCCTCACGTGGTTGCTCCTGGAGCTGTGGGAGGAACATTTAGAGACTTCTTCCGCATGAACCCCCAAGATTTTCATGGCGGATTGGATCCGGTTAAGGCTCACGAATGGGTGACTGGAGTAGAGAGGATATTCCAGATTGTGATTTGTAGTGAAGAAGACAAGGTGACTTTTGCGTCACATTTACTAAAGGGTCCTGCTGCTAGGTGGTGGGAGAGTGCTTCCAATTTGATGACGGTACAAGGGATTCCGAGGGTATGGCAGCAATTTAAGACAGTTTTTATGGATAAGTATTTCCCGAGTTCCTCGAGGACACAAAAGGAGTTCGAATTTCAACAATTGAGGAAAGGGAGCATGACTGTGGCCAGTTATGCTGAGAAGTTTCAGAATATGGCGGCCTACTCTAGGCAGGCTATGTATGCTCCTGATGAAAGGTGGAAAATTGACCAATTCTTGTTTGGACTAAGGGTCGAACTCTCGCATTAAGTCTCTCAAAGGGAGTTCACTACCTACTCTAATATGTTGAGGCAATGCTATGTTGAAGAACATAGTCAATCTTTTAGGCCGAGGCCTCAACCCTTCAAGGGGAAACAGGTGTCGAGTCCTAGATCCAGTGCTCCTCCTTCTTGCTCCCGATTCCATAAGAATCATTTTGGTAGATGAAATCCGGGTATCGTGGTTTGTTTCCTTTGTCAGAGAGAAGGACATTTTGCTAGAGATTGTCCCCAGAAGAAGGACCAAGTGCAAGCAAGAGTTTACACTATGGATGCTAGTGTAAACACCCCAAATTTGCCCTCACTCATTTCACCATGGCATGTGATTCTTTTCATATTGCATAAGTTCAATCATATCATCTCATGTTGCATTTTTGCTTCACTGCATTGGTTTAAAGTCATCTACATCTAGGGTTTATGATCTGAGCCATCCCTGAGCTATCTGAGCCACCCCAAGGATCTCCAATCATCTCAAGAGGGTCCATGTATGTTAAATCATCATATTATATCCTCCCAAGATCAAGAAAGTCATAAAATCACAAGAATTGAGAAAGACATGGAAGCAGAGCCAGGTTTAACTCCACAGATGACCTAAAATTAGGGTTTTGGTTTCAGAGGCCATAACTCCAAATTTTTTGGTCATTCTTGTTTCTATTGGTCTCTATATGATATGAGGATCATGCATACCAATTTTCAAGAAGAAATTCAATGGGGAAGGCATCTGATCAATAGATGACTTCTTGAGCAAGTCAGTGCAAAATCAGGGCATCTGAGGCCCCCAACCATCCAACCAAAGGGTCTTCTCCATAACTTTGGGTGTATATGATCTTTATTTGATCTTAGAAAAAGTTAGAAGTTCACAAAATTGAAGAATTTCAAGCCATTTGCAAAGTTGCCATTTTGGGAAAGTGGCTTGTAATGCAAACTTGCCATTTTGGGAAAGTTTTTCAACCTCCTCTTTTTGATTCAAAAATGCTTCAAATGAAAAATTCTTGGTCATGAAAGTTGTAGATTGGATCATTCCCTTTTCAAAAAGTACAAGAACTTGATCTAATTCATCATAGAACTCAAGTTATGGCCTTGCAAAGTTGGGAAAAATCACAAAAATTTCACTTATGTACCAAAGAGGGAAACTTGCAAAAACTCATGTCAAAACCAATTTGTGACCTCTAATTGACTTCTAACCATTACACAAACATCATACAAGACCTATAATTCAGAATTGCCCAAGGAAATCTCAAGTTTCATGCCTTGATCATCAAGTATTTCAAAAGGGGCCAAAACCTTCACAAATTGCAAAACCACCCACAAACTTCATTCCACTTGATATTTTGCCTAAATTTGAATTCCATGGCTGCCCATGAATCAAGCTGCGCCAGACACCCCCTTGTCCTCAGCCTGCCATGAGCCCATACCTCCAAGTACAACTTTCTTGACTTTTTGCAAAATGAGCCATACCAATCACACTGCTCCCCAACAACTCTCTGCCCAATCAGAACATGTTATGTGGACCTTAAGCAAGCCATTTCATACAACAACACAAGCTAAATCCTCCCATAAATCAGCATTCACCAAAATCCCCTCTTATGCATTTCTCTTCGAAACACAAAACTCAACCATCAAAACTCTAAACCTTTTCCACCATTCAACTCCACATTCATCACTGATCATTTCCCACCCTTCATTTTGCCTTTAAACACCCCATATCAAAAATACGATTTTCACCTCCCTTGACCTGAGCTTCAACAAACTTCACATAGAGGCCATATAAACTCCAACCAAGCTTTGCAAACTCTTCAGGGGGATTATTGGAGGTGATTGGAAGCAAGGAACTGGCCAGAAAGCTCCAAGGGTGAAAGCTCCAGTTCAGGTATCACCAAGAACAATTTTTCCAGAACTTGTATTTCTTGTCATAGAGTTGTTCTTCGTGCTTCACTGATCATGCTGCTCTTTTTATTTTTGAAAATAGTTGAGAAATAAACATGTTATGACTCTCTGAAACTTTGTCCAGTTTTTTTATTCTTCTTCGATTCTCCATGTATGCTTGTTATAAATTATGTTTGGATGGTGGTTTGAGTTCGTTTTGAGTGGGGGATCATTTCTGGGCAATTAATTTGGGGTGGGGTGGCTTGTAGAGAGAGTTAGGGATTTGGCCTCGCCGGAGAAGACTACCGGAACCACTGTTCCGGTCGTCTGAAAGTAATTAGGGTTAATTAGGGTTTTAGGTCAGTTTGAATATAGGCCCTTGGATCCAGCTTCGCGCGCGTTTTGGACGTCCCAGATTTCACATTAAAACCCTAATCAGTCATTAATTAGCTTAATTAGGTTTTATTAAATTCAAATTCTCATATGCAATCTCAGCCTTCCATTTGCGCGCGGGTCAATTCCCTCCACCCCAGTTTGAATCCTGGCCTTAGGATCTGCATACTTCTCATTAAAATTGATTTTATTTTCATTTTATTTGCATTTCTTTGTTCATTTTATGTAAAATAGCAAAACATTTTCAAAAATTTTTATTTTTTGCATCATGACTTTAAATATTTTTCTCATTCTGAAAATAATTTTTGTTTTATTTTTTGCATTAAAAATCATTTTTAAATCATTTAAATGTTTATTTTTAATTAGTTAATGGAAATTAATTAATTAAAAAATACATTTAGGTATTTTAAAATCCTAAAAAAATTCAGAGAGCATTTTAAAACATTTACAAACATTTACAAACTCACAAGACAAATTTATTTTTGGTTTTGATCATGCTTTGACAATTTTCATTTGAATTAGGGTTCTTTAATTTGAATTTTTTTAACCCTAACTTCAAAAATTCATAACTTTTGATCCAAGTTGAGTTTGTGAATGATTCTTTTTTCATTATGTTAAGCATACTTTCAAGCTTCTAAAAATATTTTTGTTTCATTTTTTATCTTGCATTTTCAATTTGTTTGGCATTTTCCCTTTAGGATCACCCTTAAAACCTTAGATAACTTAGGAAAATCATAACTTCCTTAGGGTTAAGAGTTAGGTATCCTCCTTTGGGTTGTGATATCATTTGAGGTTAGGGTTCCTTTGATCCCATTTTCAATTTTTTATCTCATGTCTTGCTTCTGGTTTTGAATTTTGCATTGCATATTGTATGTAAACCCTAATCTTTGCCTTCATTTGCATTCATCCTTCTTATGCTTGCATACTTGAACTTGCCATGACATTTTGTGCATCCACATGACATATAAGACATCTTAAGACACATTAGAATCATGTTTGATCATTTCATCACTCATTTTCCATGTTATGCATCCATTGCATTTCATAAGTTTCATGAACTTTCATGCCTCGTTTTATGTCTCATTTGCATTCCCATCCTTTGTATGATCATCCACATCTCATGACAACCATTTGTATCATCTCTTAGCATCATTTACATCTTAATATGCTTCGGACTTTGGTTTTCATCTTTGCATTTCATCTCATTTTCATTTCATTTCATTTCTTGTTGCTAACTTTTCAGGTGGTAAGTGTTTGAGAAGTGAATTTGCCTTCACTTCTCATAATCTCTTCTCATCTCTTTTATGCATCCATTGCTGCATTTTACCTTTGTACTAGAGTGAGCTTGCTCATTCATGTTCCCTCCTCACCTTCTTTCTTCAAGCAACTTATCTTCTTAAGTGAAGTAAGTTGTCTTGCTTCTTGTTGCTTCTTTTTCTTCCATCCTGCTCCTTCCTTGGTGGCTCTCTTGAAGATCTTCTTGCAAGCTTCATAAACCCTAGGAATACCCAAGCATGATCACAATTAGGGTTTGATTAGTCCCCCCATTAGTTTTACCTTTGTGTCATCTTTGTTTCCTCTCTCCTCATCTCTTAATCAAGGACTAAACCTTAAAGGTTTTAAGGCTTCGTGATTAGGGTTATGCTTGTATCCTTCTATTAGGATGGGGTTTATAACTTTAATCCTAAGTGTTAAACCCTTAATGTGTTTAAACCCTTTAATCAATTCACCTAATAATCACTAAGACATCAAGCTTGTAACTTGGGCCTTGCATTAGGGTTCTAATTCTTCCTTAATTGGTTAAGAAGGACTAACCCTAGTGTTAATGGACAAGTCCCCCTCAAGTTGTCTTACAGACCATAAAATCCACTTCTTAATCTTACCATTAACTAAAATCCACTTTAATAAAGGCTTTTTTTTGTCATGAGGTTAATCCCTAATCATGGATTAAGTTGAGGAGCCTTCCTCAGCTTAAATGTTCTCATCTATTATCCTTCTATTAGGATGGTGTAATGGGTCCGTTAAATCCTTGATTATGGCTTAAACTCATTACTTAACACTAAACAAAAATACCAAAAACATCTAAATAAATGCAAGTAGGTTAATGATCTTAATCCTACATCATGGTAATTAAGTGTGAGGTGTTTACCTCATACTTAAGGTATTCTCATTACCCCTAATCAGAGGGAAGATGTGATGAGTTTACTAACCCTTGGTTTAGGCTTAAGCTCATTCTCTTATGACAAACTCCAAAAGCAATAAAAGATTGAAAACACAAAAACAAACAATAATTGTCTCCTCCGGGATGCTTTTCTCACCTCATTCACTCACAAACGAGAACTTGCTTCTTCCGTCTAATGCAAGACAGTTTGCACCTGAGCCAGACAGGTCATACACTTGAGCATAGATAAGTAAGCAGTTCACAAGTCAATTCATTTTTCAGTCTCTTTGAGTCGAACTACGGTGTTCTGACTTCCTCATTGTACGAGAGGATACATAGGCATAACTTAACAGTTATCAAACAAAAGTCTCTGTATATTCCCCCTCTTCCAGCATTATCCTTCAAGCCTCATAATCTTGAGCTTCATACTCTTTTCTTACACTGACACTTCTCCACTTCATTTCACATTCCTTTTACACTGACACTTGCATTCTCTTCCAGCTTTTGCACACAAAATAGCAATGACACTACCCCTTTAAACACATATCTTGTAAGCATGGATCCCGTCGAGTACGACGGACAATCTGGGTGCTAATACCTTCCTAGGTTGTAACCAACCCCCTTTCTCAATTTTTCTGGTTCGCGACCGTCTTGTCCATATCTTTCTAGGTTTATGCAGCATTACCTTTCCTTCGGGATAAAAATGCCTAGCTGGCGACTCTTTTCAGTTCACCCTTGTGTTCTCTCCTTCGCCGACCGTTCGCGTATGTACCCCTTCTGACCAGGTGTCATTTGGTGGGAGCGATAGCTTTGCGACCCTGCTGGGGATCCTTATATTGCAACCAAGGCTTCTGGTTCTTTTTGTGGGTTCCTCCTAGCGCTTGTTTGATTTGTGTTTACTGGGGTGTTATGTGCTATGTGTGTTTATTTATTTTGCTTTATTTACTGCTTTATGTACAACTTTATGTATTGCTTTCTTTACAATTTTGCATATTTCATACTGTCATTGCTGGATCTGGTTTTCTGTTTTGGTGGGTGGGGTTCCATTGAGAGATTAAGGTCATATACCTGGGACCTGAGTGACACCTAGGCTAGAGTGGTTCATGTTCTTTCCCATTCCATTTCGGTCTGGTGCGGGAATATGAAACACGGTTCAGATGTGGGTTTCTTCTTGATAACTCTGTGCTACAAATTTCCTGTAGTGCTAGGGCTATCTGGGAAGCCTGCTAAGTCTGGATGACCTTTATTTTGACCTTCAGAATCTGGGGTGAATTAGAGGAGGATCTTTTATGGTTACTGTAAACACTGTACCTCCGGGTTAGAAGTATTTACACTTCTCATAACTGATCCAAGTCTAAGGATCCTTGTTCTAGAACATTACCTGTGAGGGGGTTGGGCTGTTTACAGGTTTGCAGGAACCCTTGGCTACATCATACCCTGTTACTGTATTGTTTAAGAATACTCCACTTTGGACAGTTCTTGTGATTAACCTTGGACATGTGACTCTTTATTTGAGTCCCCCACCCTGGTTACTGGATTTCTGAGCCTCCATCTGGACTTTTGAACATAAGTGGGCCTTATATCAAGACAGATAATCAGATCCAGCTTGATCATAAACCCTTGCATATCATTTGCATGTATCATCATTGCATCATTTAACATTTGTTTATTTTCTTTTCAGGGTATCCACTTCATTGTATCTTGGTTTTGGTTTTGACACCTTCTTCTGCTTAGACCTCTGCTTCAGCTGTCTTCTTCAGCATCTGCTTCAATTATCTTCATCCTCACTAGCATTAGTCTGTCAGAGACTTACTTCCAGCTTCTCAGTTTGTGATCTTCATCAGCATTTGTCTACAGCTTCTTCAGCAGCACTCATGACTACTCCCAGGAAAAGCAAGATATCATACCACTTTTTTGAGCCTGTGTTGACTGGTATCAGGCAGGTCCATTCACTTATCACACCTGACCACATCCCACTGTTTAGAGAACACTATGGAAGTATCCTGGACATGGTTATGGACCTTGACCCTTCTCAGAGGAGCATGATCCACACATGCTTACAGTTTTATGACCCTCCATTGAGATGTTTCACCTTTTCAGACTTTCAGTTAGGGCCTCTGCTGGAAGAGTTTTCTTTATTGATTGGAGTACCTATCAGGGGTGGAATCCCCTTCCACCCAGAGATGACTGCTCCCAGAAGTGAAGAGATTGCAAGGGCATTGTACTTGGAGCCTTCCCTTATTGAGCAAAGTATGACAACAAAAGCTGGGATTCCTGGTTTGCATTTGGACTTCTTGATTTCTCAGGCCATCCTGAAGGCTTCATTGGGAGAGTGGAGGGCAGTCTGTGCACTGTTATCCCTCAGTATATATGGGGCTATACTGTTTGCAGATGAGCCAAAATTTGTCAGCAAGAATGCCATCCATCTGTTTCTTCTGAAGAACCCAGTGCCTACATTGCTAGGAGATTTCTACTACTCCATTCATTAGAGGAATGAGAAACAAATGGGGAAGTTGGTAAGATGTTGTGCTCCTCTGTTCTACACCTGGTTGCTCAGACACCTGCCTAAGTCAGATGCTTTCTTTAACCCCCACCAGCAGAAGAATTGGGCCAAGAGGTTCATTGCCTTGACTTCAGATGATATCAGATGGTGCACCCAGAGCACCAAAGGCAAGGACATTATCACCAGCTGTGGACAATACCCAAATGTGCCTCTGATAGGAGTGAAGGGTTGCATCAACTAAAATCCTTTACTATTTAAGAGACAACTGGGATATTCCTTGGTTCACCCTCCCAGAGGACAAGATTTAGCTGAGATCCTATATTGTGAAGTGCAACCTAATTCAGCTGCTGTCAGACAAGCATCCTGGAATATGTAACAATGTTGCTTCAGCTCAGTACTCAGACTGGTCCCGTACCAGAGCTCAGATCACCAGAATACCTTTCACCTTGGAAGACATACCTGGACCATCTACAGTACAACCTGCAGCAACAGTTAGCCTGGAGGAATTTGAAAAGTTGAAGGAAAGGAATGAGCAGTTATCTCAAGCCTTGAAGAAGACTCTTAGGGAAAGAAGTGATGGTCGTCTGGACATTGAGAGATTGGAAAAGCTCAGGGTTGACCATCTTGCCAAAATTGAGAAGACAGAAGACTACATAAGGAAAGCAAGGGCTGGGGAACAGATATTGAAGAATGCTTGTAAAGAGGCCAAGATTCAGAAAGCTAGGGCTGAACACTATCTGCAAGAGAGTCAGGCTAGATTGGTCAGGATCACTGAAGCCCGTACACAAGAAGACCAGAAGACTCAAGCCAAGATTGAACAGCTAGAGGCCAATGAGAAGAAACAGCAGGGAGCTCTGTTGGCTGCACAGAAAGAGATATCAGAGTTAAAGCTCAGAGCAGGATTGAAGAGATCAAAGGACCAGGACAGGCATAAGAAGCTGACTACTGCCATTGCTACCAGGAACCTCCTCATTAGGACCATTACAGAGCACCCAGCTGGTCCAGTGACAGAGGCACTCCTGAAGGAGGTCAGAGAAGATGAGTTTGGACTGGTTGTCTGATTCTTTGCTTGTTGTTTGTTTCCAGTTGATGTACTTTTCCTTTTATTATATTTTGACCCTCCACGGGCATGCATTGTAAAACAAACTATGTATTGTTCATCATTTGTAATATATTTTAGTTTGTTTTCATTTGGGCTTTCTCTCAGCAACATCAAGCATCTTCCTCGAGGTCTGGAAAGGTCAAAACCAAGAACCAAACCGGATACCTTGGAAAACAAATAAGCATACTGCATTGCATACTGACTTTGTTTTTGTTTTGTAGGGTTTGTTATTATTATTATTTCTAACTTTGTTGTGATCTCAGGAAACATTGCTCGTCGCCGAGTGTTCCCTGTCAACCGCACGCACCGGTACCCGACTCGTAACAACCTTCCCGACATTCAAATGGAGCAAGTACAGCAAGACCTGACGGAGGTCAGAAATCAGATGGCCAATGAGAGAGTAGAGATGAGAAATCAGATGTCTCAGTTTATGGCCATGATGACTGGCTTAGCCCAAAGTCAAGAAAGGTTAAAAGAGCTGGTGGAAAGACAAACTCCTGAGGAGCCTCATCTTGGAAAAGTAGGAACTAGCAACAATTAACGGGGCCAGCCTCATATTGACCCACCGGAGTATGGGCCTCATTTGAATCCAGAAACTAACATCCCGAGGAATGGTCAAGGTAATACTGCTGGGGGCAGAATCCTGCAGGAGGATCCCCAGGAAGAACATTTTACTGTTATAGGGGCTGGAGATGAGGTATATGATAGAATATTGGATGAGATTGCTGAAAAGTTAAGATCTTTGGAATCTCATAATTCTTTGGGCTTCGATGTGATGGATATGGGACTAGTAGATGGGGTGAAAATTCCCCACAAATTCAAACCCCCATGCTTTGAAAAGTATAATGGTACCTCCTGTCCACGAACTCATCTGCAGTCTTTCTTGGGAAGGCTCAAGGCTTATATCATGGATGAGAAGTTATGGATGTTCTACTTTGAGGACAGTCTGACTGGAGCTTCGAGAGAATGGTATTCGCATTTGACTAGGGCCACCATAAGATGTTGGAAGGATTTGGCCGAGGCTTTCATCCGGCAATATCAGTATAACCTTGACATGGCTCCCAATAGAACTCTTCTAATGGGCATGTCTCAGTCTTCCAGAGAGAGCTTCCGAGATTATGCTTAAAGATGGAGACAGCTTGCTGCTGCTGTCCAACCACCCATGTCAGAAAGGGAAATGGCTGACATGTTCATGAACACATTGCAAGGGACTTATATTGATAGATTGGCTGCTTTCTCCTCTACCAGTTTTGCTGATGTGGTCATAGCCGGTGAGAGGATTGAAAGTCTCTTAATGATGGGCAAAATCTCCGACAGTGGTGCAAGTTCCTCCTGCAATCCCAGAAAACCTTTTGTGGGACCCCGAAGGGCAGGTGAAACAAAATCTATTCATACAAGTCGGGGCAGACCCCAATATTCTCACAGGTCAGTGGCAGCTGTTACCATCCCAGCTCCAATTCCACAACAACCATTGTATCCTCAACAATAACAACCTCACTATCAGCAACCATCTCATTTTCCGCAACAGAGAACCTACAACAACAACAACAACAACCAACAACAGCGTGCCTTCCAACAGAGGCCATCACAAGCAAACAGGGTAATTGACCCAATCCCAATGTTGTATGCTGCACTCTTGCCACAACTCCTAAAGCTCAATCTAGTTGAGTTAAGGATGTTGGCTCCTCCTGATCCTCTCAATCTGCCAAAGAACTATGATGCAAATTCCAGATGTGCATTCCACTCAAACGCACTAGGGCATAATACTGAAAAGTGCAGGGCCCTACAGATGAAAGTCCAGGATTTGGTGGACTCAAAAGCCCTCAATTTTGCGCCTCCTCCGAACGTCACAAGAAATCCAATGCCTAGTCACAACGGGCCTAGGATCAATGCTATTGAGGAGGGCAAACCATCCACATTAATTAACAATGTTGCACAAATCCGAACACCCTTAGTTGAAATCAAAGCTCAGCTGTTAGAATGCCAAGTGTTTCCCGGATGTGAGGTCGGCTGTGGATATTGCAACATTGTCGTTAATGGATGTGAGAGACTGAGAAACGGCATAGATGGCCTCAATAGATATGGCATTCTTCAGATTACGACAACAACAACTACAACTCCAACAATTCCTTCATCAATAATCACGGATACTTCTACAACGTCAGCAACCATTGTTCCAACGGATTCTGCTACAACTCCAACAAATATTCAATCAATCACTTCAACGGATACAGATTAAGTCACAGTTCCTGCTACAACTTCAACACCCATCCAATCAACAGTACCGTCTACAACATCAGCAACAGTCATTGAAAGCGTCTCAACGGTTACGATATACTACGATCCCGCAAATGTTCCTTCCAACAACTCACAACAAAATGCTACTCCTGTCAGAGCCCCGGTTACCATATATTATGATCCACACACCATTGTGGTCCCTTCTGCAGCTGCTATCAGTCTGGTCACTATCACAGCGCCTGGGCCAGTTCCTTACAAAAGCAATAATGCCATCCCTTGGCATTATGGCTCAGGTTTATACTGCGAGGGGAAGAAAATCACTTTAGAGTCATCAACTTCTTCACCTCGGATAGAAAATGTGGTGGGAGGCGGAGGCTTCACTAGAAGCGGACATCTCTTCGCCTCGCAAATACCAAGACCCATTGCTGAAGCAGAAGCTGCTGCTAAGGCAAAAGGGAAGAAAATGGTGCAAGAAGAACCAGTTGCCAAAGAAACTTTGAAGACTCCTTTTGATCAAGAGGTTGATGAATTCATGCGGATAATCAAGAAGAGTGATTATAAGGTGGTGGACCAGCTTCACCAGACACCTTCCAAAATCTCCATACTATCATTACTAATATGCTTCGAGGCTCATCGGAATGCACTATTAAAAGTCCTGCACGCAGCTTATGTGCTGGAGGAGATTATTGTCAATCAGTTAGAGGCCGTGGTTGGAAATGTCAATGCTAGTCATGGACTAGGATTTACCAACGCTGATCTGACAATGGAAGGTCGCAATCACAACAAGGCTTTGCAAATTACCTTGGAGTGTAAGGGTGCAGTTCTTTCTCACGTATTGGTGGACACAGGGTCATCACTCAATGTCCTACCCAAGAAAGCCCTGGTGAAGCTGGAACATGATGGATTGGCACTACGCCCAAGCAACTTGGTAGTGAGAGCCTTTGAAGGTTCTAAAAGATCAGTTCTGGGAGTGATAGAGTTGCCAATAATGATTGGCCCACAGGTTTTCAAAACGACCTTCTTTGTGATGGATATACAGCCTGCCTACAACTGTCTATTAGGTAGACCATGGATACACGCCGCTGGCGCCGTGACGTCAACCCTTCACTAGAAGTTAAAATTTGAGTGGGAGGGCCAAGTCATTACCATTTGTGGGGAAGAGGATATCTTCGTTAGCCAGCTGGCTACTTTCAAATACATTGAAATGGATGGGGAGATCCATGAGACCATGAGTCAAGGGTTTGAAGCCCTTAATATCAATGAAGCATCTACTATGTCTGGGACTTCCATCACATCATATCAACAAGGCCTGAAGGTTGTTGAAGAAGGTACCGCTCAAGGCTGGGGCAAGCTGCTGCCAGTTGAGAAGAAAGAAGACCGATTCGGGTTGGGTTACAAACCAACTCGACAGGATCAACCAGAGGCTGCAACGGAGCCCAAGTTTGTCAGCAGGGGGATGCTCACCCCGGATGCTGTGAATAGTTTGGAAGATGAGTCAGAAGACGAGCGCAACCTGGAAAGCTGGATACGTCCAAGGATCCCAAGGAACCATGTCTCAAACTGGTCTTCCCAGGAAATTATAAGAGTTACTCCTGCAGAGTAATTATTATTTCCTGTTTTTAAAGCATGCATCAAGTCCTGCATCTTGCCCAAGATGTCAGGGCTCATTTTGTAATCGGGCCATCTTGTATTTTGTGCAAACGATCAATTAATGAATATCAGGACATCTTTTGCAAATGAGTCTTTTCTTTTCCGCTCACTATTTTTCATTTTTCATTTTTTGTACAAAAATAAAATGGCAATGTTTTTCAAAATAATAACTCCATTTTCACTTTTTTCTAAGCAAGATAAAATTGATCACTAAAATGAACAAATCTAAACCCTTGAAGAGAGTGCCCTCCAGACTGCACCAACAACAACACTGTTATGACTTTGTATGACTTTGACAATCCAATTTATCAAGCCGATGAAGGGGTTGGAGAAGATTTTGAGCTACCTGAAGAACTAGCCAGGTTGTTAAGACAAGAGGAGAAGGTGATAACTCCTCATCAGGAGGAGGTTGAAACGGTTAATCTTGGTACAGAAGAAGACTTGAAAGAAGTTAAGATCGGGGCCTGTCTGCAAGATTCAGTAAAAGAGCAACTTATTGACATGCTTCAGGAATATGTGGATGTTTTTGCTTGGTCTTATCAGGATATGCCAGGTTTGGACACCGACATTGTTATGCACAAGCTGCCTCTGAAAGAAGACTGTCCGCTAGTAAAACAGAAGTTGCGCCGTACTCGCCCAGATATGGCAATGAAGATAAAAGAAGAGGTACAAAACAGTGGGACGCCGATTTCCTTGCTGTAACTAGTTATTCGCCGTGGGTGGCTAACATTGTACCTGTGCCTAAGAAAGATGGCAAAGTACGGATGTGCGTGGATTACCGGGATCTGAACAGAGCCAGCCTGAAAGACGACTTCCCATTACCTCACATTGATGTATTGGTCGACAATACGGCTCAGTTCTCGGTGTTCTCCTTCATGGATGGATTTTTAGGATATAATCAGATCAAGATGTCACCTGAAGACATGGAGAAGACAACTTTCATTACACCCTGGGGCACATTCTGTTATAAGGTAATGCCATTCGGACTGAAGAATGCTGGTGCCACTTATCAACGGGCTATGGTAACATTATTCCACGACATGATCCACAAAGAAATTGAATGTTATGTGGATGACATGATTGCCAAGTCCCTCACAGAAGAAGACCACCTGGTGAATCTGTTGAAGTTATTCAAGCGTCTGAGGAAGTACCAATTGAAGTTAAACCCCAACAAATGCACATTCGGGGTGCGATCCGATAAGCTGCTAGGATTTATCGTAAGTGAGAAAGGGATTGAAGTTGACCCTGATAAAGTCAAATCCAATCAAGAAATGCCTACACCGAAGACTAAAAAAGAAGTTCGGGGGTTCCTAGGTAGATTGAACTACATTTCACGGTTCATATCTCACCTTACAGCAACCTGTGAACCTTTGTTCAAGCTGTTAAGAAAAGAGCAAACAGTCAGGTGGAATGAAGACTGCCAGAGGGCTTTTGACAAAATCAAGGAATACATACAAGAGCCTCCGATCCTTATGCCTCCATTTGAAGGAAGACCTCTAATCATGTACTTGACAGTATTTGAAGAGTCAATGGGGTGTGTGCTGGGCCAGCATGACGAGTCTGGTCGAAAAGAGTATGCAATATACTACCTAAGAAAAAAGTTTACCGACTGTGAACAACATTATTCACTGCTTGAGAAAACTTGTTGTGCTTTAGCGTGGGCTGCTCGCCGACTACGGCAGTATATGTTGGCTCACACAACCTTATTGATTTCCAAGATGGAACCAGTCAAGTATATTTTTGAGAAGCCATCACTTACCGGACGGGTTGCAAGATGGCAAATGATTCTCACAGAATATGACATCCAGTACACATCCCAAAAAGCTATCAAAGGCAGTGTATTGTCTGATTATCTTGCTGAGCAACCCATTGATGATTACCAGCCTATGAGATTTGACTTCCCTGATGAAGACATCATGTTCATAAAAGCAAAAGGTCATGAAGAGCCTATTCACACTGAAGGGCCTGACCCAGAGGAAGAATGGACTATGATGTTTGATGGGGCTGTTAATATGAATGGTCGTGGTGTTGGTCCAGTACTCATTACACCTAAGGGAGTTCACATGCCTTTCTCGGCAAAACTCACCTTTAACTGCACTAACAAAAAAGCTGAATACGAAGCTTGTATTATGGGTCTTGAGGAAGCCATTGACCTCAGGATCAAGACTTTAACTGTATTCGGAGATTCAGCTTTGGTAATTAATCAAACCAACGGCAAATGGTATACTCACCAGGAGCATCTGATACCTTACCGAGACTATACAAGGAGGTTGCTTACATTCTTCACTACAGTCAAACTTGAGTATATCCCTCGAGATGAAAATCAGTTTGCAGATGCTCTGGCTACCATTTCATCCATGATCAAAGTTCAAGCTGCCAACTTTGTGCCTCAGATTTCAGTGTCCAGACTTGACAGACCAGCATATATATTCTCAGCAGACCTTGCTAAAGATGATAAGCCTTGGTTCTATGACATCAAATGCTTCTTATAGGATCAAACATACCCACTTGGGGCATCTTCCAATGATAAGAAGACATTAAGAAGGCTAGATGGTAGTTTCTTCCTGAATGCTGATGGTTCCTTGTACAAGAGAAACTTTGATATGGTACTTCTCAGATGTGTTGACAGGGCAGATGTAGACTTGTTGATGCACGAGGTGCACGAAGGATCTTTTGGTACCCATGCTGGAGGGCATGCAATGGCTAAAAAGTTGTTAAGATTAGGCTATTACTGGATCACAATGGATGCAGACTGTTGTGCTTATGCCAGGAAATTCCATAAATTCCAGATCTATGCAGATAAAGTGCATGTACCCCCGAATCCTTTGAATGTGATGTCTTCACCTTGGCCCTTTGCCATGTGGGGCATTGATATGATTGGAAAGATCGAACCGACTGCTTCAAATGGCCACAGATTCATCCTGGTAGCCATTGACTATTTTACCAAGTGGGTTGAAGCAGCTTCGTATGCAAATGTCACCAGGCAAGTGGTAGCCCGATTCTTGAAAAGAGACATCATCCGTCGGTATGGAGTGCCCGAGCGAATCATTACTGATAATGGTTCCAATTTGAACAACAAAATGATAGCAGAACTGTGTCGGGACTTCAAGATCCAACACCACAATTCTTCTCCTTACAGGCCAAAGATAAATGGAGTTGTAGAGGCAGCTAACAAGAATATCAAGAAGATTGTGCAGAAGATGGTGGTCACCTACAAAGACTGGCATGAAATGCTACCATTTGCCTTGCATGGGTACCGTACGTCAATCAGAACATCCACTGGGGCAACACCGTATCAGCTTGTGTATGGTATGGAGGTAGTCCTACCTGTTGAAGTTGAATTACCCTCCTTGCGGGTACTAATGGATGTTAAACTGAATGAAGCAGAATGGGTCCGATCCCGATACCAATTCGTGAATCTGATCGAAGAGAAGAGATTAGCTGCAATCTGTCATGGGCAGTTATATCAGAAAAGAATGAAGAAAGCCTTCGATCAGAAAGTCTGACTTCGGGAATACCAAGTAGGAGATCTTGTGCTGAAAAGACTCTTTCCTCCTCATACAGACCACAGGGGCAAGTGAACTCCAAATTACGATGGTCCATTCGTAGTAAAGAAAGTTTTCTCTGGTGGAACACAAA
This sequence comes from Lathyrus aphaca, assembly GCA_963966055.1. Classification (NCBI taxonomy): domain Eukaryota; kingdom Viridiplantae; phylum Streptophyta; class Magnoliopsida; order Fabales; family Fabaceae; genus Lathyrus; species Lathyrus aphaca. Next base: position 240,618,671 of record OZ014525.1, read on the forward strand.
TTAATAAAATCAGATTTTCAGTCACATTTTGTCTCGTACATTTTGTTTTCATTTGCAAAAATGTCCGATGTCCCTAATATAATGGTTGCATAAATACAAATGCGTCTTTTCTAAATTACATGCTTACAGGAAATAGATTTGCTCCCGGGAGTTTCTAAATTCCTATGATGGAATCTAGTAAGGGATACCTCGGGATACTTGTACGTTTCTTTGTCATAATAGGATTGTAGGTATTCAAAACGCAACATGGGGCATGAAAGCTCTTCCCCAGCAAGCTGTAAAATCATTATTTAATCAACACATCTTCCAAACTGCACCTGGAAGTGCTCTTTCCCCATCAAAGCTGTTTGACATCACTTTTCCAGCACATCTGTCAGAGCAGCATCAGAAGGTGTTCATTTCCCCAGCTGAGTTTGTCACCCTCAGCAGGATCCTCCACAGAAATCTCTAGGAAGATCGTTCAGTGATCATTCCTCCCCAGCCAAGTGCTAGACAGGGAACTATATCCCCGCAGAGTTCCAGCCTCTATCCAGAAGAGCAATGTTTGAAGATCTCACAACAAAGTGACGAAGGCTTCCCCGGGCCCCAGCTGGGCTCCTCATCATTAAGATAGGTCTATCAGTGACCTGTTTCCCCAAGCAGTCATACATATTATCAGATCTACTAATGATCTCATCCCCAGCTGGGATATTCTTTCAAACAGATCAATCAGAGATCTTCACAGCAACGGGATCCGAATCCCGGATCGGTATCTTTGCATAATCATAACATTCGCATCATATTTCCCCCAGAGCGTAGCATTCCGTCTAATACGGAGCATTACGGCAAAAAATCAAACATATTGCATAATCACAAGTCATGTTTTGAATCAAACATATGTATGCACCAACATTCCATCATCCATATATGTATATACAAAGACTCACAGTCACAACAGAAAGCCAAAGCATCCCCTTTGCACTCACTAATACATATTAATATATACCTTTTCTGATGCTCGTCAGTGTCATATCACTCCCCTGCAGATATAAAGCATAAACAAATATCTATACACTCTTTGGACACTCGTCCATGTCACCACCCCCCAGCATGGTTGCCTAAACACTTATTGTAAACCAAACACTTGCTTATAATACACTCTCTTTCGACACCCGTCCATGTCATCCTATCCCCACAGATCGTCAGAATATCTCTTACATTTATAAATTCATAACTTATACACTTCCTCTTATGATACTCGTCTGTATCATACACTCCCTAGCAAGTTGAACACTCGTCTGTGTCTCACTCATGTTTATTTTCACTCATACAGATACTCGTCCGTATCTTTTATACACCACTTATCTTCCTCAGATTTGATTATCGTCTGTGTTCTTTGTTAACCAGTTGGTACTCGTCCGTACCATCATCTCTGAACATGCGTCCGCGTTTATTTCTACCGATACTCGTCCGTATCATAGTCTTAAGGATGCTCGTCCGCATCTTTAATCTATACACAATATCAAACACTTATACCTTTTTCTTGAATTTAGACACTCGTCTGTGTCTACCCTTCCCCAGAAGAGTCCCCAGCGAATCCCAATAAATTATTCCCTTTCTATCTGACATTCGTCCTATGTCATGATACTTCCGGCAGCCATACCCTGCCAGGTGATCGTCCTTCACCTTTTGATGATCGTCCTTCATCATCCCCAGCGGAGTCTCCATTATTGGAACCCTTGCCTATCCGACATTCGTCCTATGTCGTGATATTTTTTAGCAGTCGTACCCTGCTAGGTGATCGTCCTTCACCTTTTGATGATCGTCCTTCATCATTTTATCCGATGGCCGTCCCCATCGTTGATCTTGTTATCTGACATTCGTCCTATGTCATGATAAAACCCGAGAGCAGTCGTACCCTGCTAGGTGATCGTCCTTCACCTCTTGTTGATCGTCCTTCATCATGCTACTCCGATGGCCGTCCCCATCGTCAACTCTTTCTATCCGAAATTTGTCCTATGCCGTGATACTTTCGGCAACCATACCTTGCCAGGTGAACGTCCTTCACCTTAGATGATTGTCCCTCATCTTTATCTCCAACAGAGCAGTCGTCCCCTGCTAGGTGATCGTCCTTCACCTTTGATGACCATACCTCATCATTTATTTAATTTATGCTTTAAACCTGATGGTCATCCCCCTCATTTACTTTACCTTTAATCCCCAGAGAGTTTTGTTACTTTACTTGATGGCCGTCCCCATCATGATACCTCCAATTCCCCAGCATGTCGGCCGTCCCCGTCATTGCTTTATCCCCAGCAGTCGTCCTCTGCTCGACGGTCGTCTTCCGTCGCCCGCACTTTATAATCATACTTTATTTTACTTTTACAATCTATATCCCTTTTCTTCTTCATACCCAGTGAGCGCAAATTTTGGACTGTCTTTGGTATTCAACCACAAGTTATCTTGTTTGCCTGTTAAGCCGTTGCTTACATCCTGCACAGCTTACTCATGCTTGAATAGGGGAAGCTGTAAACACCCCAAATTTGCCCTCACTCATTTCACCATGGCTTGTGATTCTTTTCATATTGCATAAGTTCAATCATATCATCTCATGTTGCATTTTTGCTTCACTGCATTGGTTTAAAGTCATCTGCATCTAGGGTTTGTGATCTGAGCCATCCCTGAGCTATCTGAGCCACACCAAGGATCTCCAATCATCTCAAGAAAATCCATGTATGTTCAAGCATCATATTATATCCTCCCAAGATCAAGAAAGTCATAAAATCACAAGAACTGAGGAAGACATGGAAGCAGAGCCAAGTTTAACTACACAGATGACCTAAAATTAGGGTTTTGGTTTCAGAGGCCATAACTCCAAATTTTTTGGTCATTATTGTTTCTATTGGTCTCTATATGATATGAGGATCATGCATACCAATTTTCATGAGGAAATTCAATGGGGAAGGCATCTGATCAATAGATGACTTCTTGAGCAAGTTAGTGCAAAATCAGGGCATCTGAGGCCCCCAACCATCCAACCAAAGGGTCTTCTCCATCATTTTGGGTGTATATGATCTTTATTTGATCTTAGAAGAAGTTAGAAGTTCACAAAATTGAAGAATTTCAAGCCATTTGCAAAGTTTTCATTTTGGGAAAGTGGCTTGTAATGCAAACTTGCCATTTTGGGAAAGTTTTTCAACCTCCTCTTTTTGATTCAAAAATGCTTCAAATGAAAAATTATCGGTCATGAAAGTTGTAGATTGGATCATTCCCTTTTCAAAAAGTACAAGAACTTGATCTAATTCATCATAGAACTCAAGTTATGGCCTTGCAAAGTTGGGGAAAATCACAAAATTTCACTTATGTACCAAAGAGGGAAACTTGCAAAAACTCATGTCAAAACCAATTTGTGACCTCTAATTGACTTCTAACCATTACACAAACATCATACATGACCTAATTCAGAATTGCCCAAGGAAATCTCAAGTTTCATGCCTTGATCATCAAGTATTTCAAAAGGGGCCAAAACCTTCACAAATTGCAAAACCACCCACAAACTTCATTCCACTTGTTATTTTCCCTAAATCTGAATTCCATGGTTGCCCATGAATCAAGCTGCGCCAGACACCCCCTTGTCCTCATCCTGCCATGAGCCCATACCTCCAAGTACAACTTTCTTGACTTTTTGCAAAATGAGCCATACCAATCACACTGCTCGACAACAACTCTCTGCCCAATCAGAAAATGTTATGTGGACCTTAAGCAAGCCATTTCATACAACAACACAAGCTAAATCCTCTCATAACTCAGCATTCACCAAAATCCCCTCTTATGCATTTCTCTTCGAAACACACAACTCAGCCATCAAAACTCCTAACTTTTTCCACCATTTAACTCCACATTCATCACTGATCATTTCCCACCCTTCATTTTGCCTTTAAACACCCCATATCAAAAATACGATTTTCACCTCCCTTGACCCGAGCTTCAGCAAACTTCACATAGAAGCCATATAAACTCCAACCAAGCTTTGCAAACTCTTCAGGGGGATCATTGGAGGTGATTGGAAGCAAGGAACTGGCCAGAAAGCTCCAAAGGTGAAAGCTCCAGTTCAGGTATCACCAAGAACAATTTTTCTAGAACTTGTATTTCTTGTCATAGAGTTGTTCTTCGTGCTTCACTGATCATGCTGCTCTTTTTATTTTTGAAAATAGTTGAGAAATGAACATGTTATGACTCTCTGAAACTTTGTCCAGTTTTTTTGTTCTTCTTCAATTCTCCATGTATGCTTGTTATAAATAATGTTTGGATGGTGGTTTGAGTTCGTTTTGAGTGGGGGATCATTTCTGGGCAATTAATTTGGGGTGGGGTGGCTTGTAGAGAGAGTTAGGGATTTGGCCTCGCCGGAGATGACGACCAGAACCATTGTTCCGGTCGTCTGAAAGTAATATGGTTAATTAGGGTTTTAGGTCAGTTTGAATATAGGCCCTTGGATCCAGCTTCGCGCGCGTTTTGGACGTCCCAGATTTCACATTAAAACCCTAATCAGTCATTAATTAGCTTAATTAGGTTTTATTAAATTCAAATTCTCAAATGCAATCTCAGCCTTCCATTTGCGCGCTGGTCAATTCCCTCCACCCCAGTTTGAATCCTGGCCTTCGGATCTGCATACTTCTCATTAAAATTGATTTTATTTTCATTTTATTTGCATTTCTTTGTTCATTTTATTTAAAATAGCAAAACATTTTCAAAAAATTTTATTTTTTGCATCATGACTTTAAATATTTTTCTCATACTGAAAATAATTTTTGTTTTATTTTTTGCATTAAAAATCATTTTTAAATCATTTAAATGTTTATTTTTAATTAGTTAATGGAAATTAATTAATTAAAAAATACATTTAGGTATTTTAAAATCCCAAAAAAATTCAGAGAGCATTTTAAAACATTTACAAACATTTACAAACTCACAAGACAAATTTCTTTTTGGTTTTGATCATGCTTTGACAATTTTCATTTGAATTAGGGTTCTTTAATTTGAATTTTTTTAACCCTAACTTCAAAAATTCATAACTTTTGATCCAAGTTGAGTTTGTGAATGATTCTTTTTGCATTATGTTAAGCATACTTTCAAGCTTCTAAAAATATTTTTGTTTCATTTTTTATCTTGCATTTTCAATTTGTTTGGCATTTTCCCTTTAGGATCACCCTTAAAACCTTAGATAACTTAGGAAAATCATAACTTCCTTAGGGTTAATAGTTAGGTATCCTCCTTTGGGTTGTGATATCATTTGAGGTTAGGGTTCCTTTGATCCCATTTTCAATTTTTTATCTCATGTCTTGCTTCTGGTTTTGAATTTTGCATTGCATATTGTATGTAAACCCTAATCTTTGCCTTCATTTGCATTCATCCTTCATATGCTTTCATACTTGAACTTGTTGTCGCTCCCACCAAATGAGGCCCGGGGTCAATAGGGGTACAGACGCGAACGGTCGGCGAAAAGGGAAGAGAACACACAAGGGTGAACTCAAAAGACAAGAGTCGCCAGCTAGGCATTTTTATCCCGGAGGAAAGGTAATGCTGCATAGACCTGGGAAAGATATGGATAAGACGGTTGCGAACCAGAGAGACTGAGAAAGGGGGTTGGTTACAACCTGGGAAGGTATTAGCACCCAGATTGTCCGTCGTACTCGACGGGATCCACGCTTAAAAGATTTGTGTTTTAAAGGGGTAGTGTCAGTGCAATTTGTGTATCAAAGCTGGAAAGAATGCAAGTATCAGTGTAAAAGAAATGTGAAGTGTATAAGTGAAGTGTCAGTGTAAGAACAAGAATGAAATGCTCAAGACCATGAGGCTTAAAGGATAAGGATGGAAGGATGGGGAATATACAGAGACTTTTGTTCGATAACTGTTAAGTTATGCCTACGTATCCTCTCGTGCAATGAGGAAGTCAGAACACCGTAGTTCGACCCAAAGAGACTGAAAGATAAATATACTTGTGAACTGCTTGCTTTCCTATGCTCAAGTGTATGACCTGTCTGGCTCAGGTGCAAACTGTCTTGCATCAGACGGAAGAAGCAAGTTCTCGTTTATGAGTGAATGAGATGAGAAAAGAATCTCGGAGGAGACGATTATTGTTTGTTTTTGATTTTTCAATCTTTTATTGCTTTTTGGAGTTTGTCATAAGTTAATGAGCTTAAGCCTAAACCAATGGATTAGTAAACTCATCACATCTTCCCTCTGATTAGGGGTAATGAGAATACCTTAAGTGTGAAGTCAGCATCTCACACTTAATTACCATGATGTAGGATTAAGATCATTAACCTACTTGTGATTTTTTAGATGTTTTTTGTTGTTTTTGTTTAGTGTTGAGTAATGAGATTAAGCCATAATCAAGGATTTAATGGACTCATTACACCATCCTAATAGAAGGATAATAGATGAGAACATTTAAGCTGAGGAAAGCTCCTCAAATTAATCCATGATTAGGGATTAACCTCATGACAAAACAAATCCTTTATTAAATGGATTTTAGTTAATGATAAGATGAAGAAACAAATTTTATGGTTTGTAAGACAACTTGAGGAGGACTTGTCCATTAACACTAGGGTTAGTCCTTCTTAACCAATTAAGGAAGAATTAGAACCCTAATGCAAGGCCTAAGTTACAAGCATGATGTCTTGATGATTATTAAGTGGATTGATTAAAGGATTTAAACACATTAAGGGTTTAACACTTAGGATTAAAGTTATACACTCCATCTTAATAGAAGGATGCAGGCATAAACTTAATCACAAAGCCTTAAAGCCTTTAGGGTTTAGTCCCTGATTATGAGATGAGAAGAGAAGACTCAAAGATGACACAAAGGTGAAAGCTAAATGGGGGACTAATCAAACCCTAATTATTATCATGCTTGGTCATTCCTAGGGTTAATGAGGCTTAAGAGAGAAAGATCATCAGAGAAACCACCAGGAAGGAAGCAGATGAAAGGAGGAAGAAGCAAAGAGAAGCAAAAACAACTTGCTTCACTTAAGAAGACAAGTTGCTTGAAGAAAGAAAGTAAAATGAACAAGAATGAGCAAGCTCAATCCAATACACATACAAAATGCAGCAAAGGAAGTATGAAAGAGATGAAAAGAGCATGTGAGAAGTGAAGGAAAATTCACTTCTCAAACAACTTACCCCCTGAAATGTTAGCATAAGAAAATGAAATGTAATGCAAATGAGATGAAATGTGATGATGCAAACCAAAACTAGGAGCAAGGACATGAAGTTAATGATGCTAATAGATGATACAAACATGATTCAAGACAATGGGAATGATCAAACAAGCATGAGGATGCAAATGAGGCATGCATTGAACCATGAATGTACATGAAAAGTTTATGAAATGACATGAATGCATAACATGGAAAATGAAAGATGCAATGATCAAACATGATTCTAACATGTCTTAAGATGTATTATGGATCATATGGATGCACAAAATGGCATGGCAAGTCAATGGATGCAAGCAAATGAAAGATGGATGCAAAGGAAGGCACAAATTAGGGTTACATGCATCATACAAAGCAAAAATCCAAAACTAGAAGCAAATGACATGATAAAAATTTGAAAATGCAATCAAAGATACCCTAAACCTATACAAACTCACTTCCCAAAGGAGAGGATCCAACTCTTAATCTATTGAAAGTTATGAATTTCCTAAGATTGCTAGGGTTTTAAGGTACCTCAACAAGAAAAATGCTAAAAAAATTGAAAATGCAAGATCAAATCAAACCAATTTTATACTATAAACTACATGCTATGAAGAGTGTAATGCAAGAAGAATCATCATCCAACTCTCAATGGTTAGGCAGAAAGCAATTTTTGAAGTTTGAAGCAAAATATTGCCTAAAAATGAAATTAAATCCAATGAAAATGATCAAAAGGGATCAAGAACAAAAAATAAATTTGGTTTGAGAGTTGGACAATGTTTCTAAATGTTTCTAAATGCAATGTGAATTTTTTTGTGATTTTTAAATACCTAAATGTATTTTTAATTAATTAATTTCCATTAACTAATTAAAAATAAACATTTAAATGATTTAAAAATAATTTTCAGTGCAAAAAATAAAAATAAAAATATTTTTCGGTTTTAAAAATTAATGAAATCTTTGACAAAAAATTTCATAATTTTTAAAGGTATTTTGCTATTTTAAATAAAATGTAAAAGATAAATCAAAATAAATGAAATAAAAAATAAAATAAATGAAAGTATGCAAAGGGGAGGGCCAGGATTTGATCTGGGTTTGGACTGGTTGACTGCGCGCCAGATCCAAAGGCCCAGATTAAAATCTGGCTAATTTGTTTAATGATTTAATTAAACAAGATTTAAATTAATTAATCAGGGATTAGGGCTTTAATGAAGCATCCAGGCCACTCGTTCACGCGGGAGTCAAACTTAGTCAAACGCATCTACGGTCCACATTCAAAGTTTCATTAATGACACAATTAGGGCTAATGAACTTCAGGTGACCGGAACAGTGGTTCCGGTCATCTTCCCCGGCGAGCACAAACCCTAAAATCTTCTACAGGTCACTAAACATGAAATTTCTTCCACCAAAACAAACCTCTCATCAATCTAAACCTAACCCCTCATCTCAAATCCATTTATTTTCACTCACAAGCCTGAATCGAAGGAAAACATGAAACACGGGCAAACTTTCAGAACAACACAAAATGGTCATCTCTTGCTTATTTTCAATTCTAAACACATCTAGATGATTAGTGCAACATGTAGATTCATTTTGTAACAAGAAAATGAAGTTCTGAGAAAAATGTTCTTAGGTTATACCTGAGCTGGAGACCTTCGAAAGTGAGCTTTCAGAGCCTCCCTCTTGTGCAAATGATCTCCTTTGAACCTCCTGAGGCTAATGGAATACTTGAATGAGGTTGAAAGTGGCTAGCTTTTGTGGTTCAGTTCTGATATAGCAGGAAATGAAGTTCTTGTGTGTTGTGTTTCAGATCATTGTGAGGGGTGGGATCTGTTCTATGGATGATTTGTGGTTGATTGGTGAAGGAATTATTGAAGTTTGATGGCTGTGTTGAGTGTTTCTAAGAGGGAAAGGTTTTGACAGATTTTGTTGGATGCTGCAATGTGGGAGGATTCAGCTTGTGTATGGTATGTTTTTGGATTGCTTGATGTCCACATATCATGCTCTGGTTGGGCAGAGAGTTGGTGTGTCACTGTGGGATTGGTATGGGTCTTTATGCAAAAAGTCAAGATATTGTGTACCCTAGGCATGGCTCGGGTCAGAGGCAATCTAGAGGCTTGTCCTGCCTCAGCTGGAGTCAAGGATGGCCCTTGGATGGTTCATGAAGGACTGCAGCATTTGGATCATAAGTTGGAAGGGTTTTTACAACTTGACAACTTGTTACATATCATGATTTTTGGCTATGTACATGTGATAAATCTTGCTGAATTTTTGGTGTGGCATGCTTCATTAGGTCATGGAAAAGTTTTGAAACCAGCTAGAAGTCAAACAAACCCTTTGAGAAAAATTTGCAAGAAATCCCTCTTTGCACTTTCAAGAAGAATGGCTTATGGTTACTTGAAAAACAAGGCATAGAAATGGGAAATTCTTTGGGCCAAACTGATTTTTAGGTCATGCATTGCATTGGTATGATGATTAGAGGTCACATTGAAGTCACATAAAGGCTTGTCATGAGAAATTGCAAGTTTTCCATTTTGTGCAAAAGTGAAATTTCAATGATCTTATCCAACTTTGCAAGGCCATAACTTTTGATCCAAAAGGAATTAGAATGAGTTCTTATACTTTTTGAAAAGGGAATGATCCATTCTACAAATTTCATGACCAAAGTTTTCTCATTTGAAGCATTTTTGAATCAAAAAGAAAGGGTTGAAAAACTTTTCCCAAAATGGCAAGTTTCCATTACAAGTCATTTTCCCAAAAAGGAAACTTTGCAAATGGCTTGTAATTCTTCAATTTTTTGAACTTATAACATCTTCTATGATCAAATAAAGATCATACACATTCAAAATGATGAAGAACACCCTTTGGTTGGGTCATTGGGGGCCTCAGATGCCCTGATTTTACACTGACTTGCTCAAGAAGTCAACTCTTGATCAGATGCCTTCCCCATGGAATTTCTTCATGAAAATTTATATGCATGATCCTTATAACATATAGAGACCAATAGAAACAAGAGTGACCAAAAAAATGGAGTTATGGCCTTTGAAACCAAAACCCTAATTCTAGGTCATCTGTGCAGTTAAACCTGGCTCTGCTTCCATGCCATTCTCAGTTCTTGTGATTCTTTGGCTTCTTTTACCTTGTGAGGATACAATATGATGCTTGAACATACATGGAACCCTTTTAAGTGATTGATGACCTTTGGAGTGTCTCAAATAGCTCTTGGATGGCTCAGATCACAAACCCTAGATGCAGATGACTTTGAACCAATGCAGTGAAACAAACAGTACAATATGAAATGATATGATTGAACTTATGCATATGAAGATATCACAAGCCATGGTGTGAATGGGTGAGGGAAAATTTGGGGTGTTTACAGCTGCCCCTATTCAAGCATGAGTTAGCTGTGTAGAATGTAAGCAACGGCTTAACAGGCAAACAAGATAACTTGTGGTTGAATACCAAAAGACAATCCAAAATTTGCACTCACAGAATGAAGAAGAAAAGGGATATAGATTGTAAAAGAAAATAAAGTATAATCATAAAGTGCGGGCGACGGAGGACGACCGTCGAGCAGAGGACGACTGCTGGGGATAAAGCGATGACGGGGACGACCGACATGCTGGGGAAGATGCGGAAAATAAAGCAGTGACGGGGACGGCCGACAAGCTGGGGATATGAGAGATTATGATGGGGACGGCCATCAAGTAAAGATATAAGACTCTCTGGGGATTATGGGTAAAAATAAATGATGAGGTACGGTCATCAAAGGTGAAGGACGATCACCTAGCAGGGGACGGTTGCTCTGTTGGGGGATAAGATGATGGACGGTCATCTAAGGTGAAGGATGATTACCGGGCAATGTACGGTTGCCAAAAGCATCGCGACATAGGACGAATGTCGGATGAAAAGGTCGACGATGGGTACGGCCATCGGATAAGCGTGATGAATGACGATCATCAAGAGGTGAAGGACGATCACCTAGCAGGGTACGACTGCTCTGAGGGTATCATGACATAGGACGAATGTCAGATAACAAGATCAACGATGGGGACGACCATCGGATAAAAATGATGAGGGACGATCATCAAAGGGTGAAGGACGATCACCTAGCAGGGGACGGCTGCTAAATATCACGACATAGGACGAATTCCGGATAGAAAAGGGTTCCAATAATGGAGACTCCGCTGGGGAAAGGATGAGGGACGGTCATCCAAAGGTGAATGACGATCACCTGGCAGGGTAAGGCAGCCGAAAGTATCACAACATAAGACGAATGTCGGGTAAGAGAAAGTTGTTTTGCTGGGGAATGGTAAACACGTATGTGTCTACATCCAAGAAATGAGAGGTATGAGCGTTTGGGTATTGTGTATAGACTAAAGATGCGGACGAGCATCCTAAAGACAATGATACGGACGAGTATCAGGTAGAAACAAATACTGACACATGTTCAGAGATGATGATACAGACAAATACCAACTGGATAACAAAGAACACGGACGAGTATCGACTCTGCGGGGACTCTTCTGGGGAATGATAGACTCAGACGAGTGTCTAAATTCAAGAAGACATAAGTGTTTGAAATTATGTATGGATTAAAGATGCGAATGAGCATCCTTAATACCATGATACGGACGAGTATCAGTAGAAACAAACGCTGACGGATGTTCGAAGATGATGATACAGACGAGTATCAACTGGTTAACAAAGAACACGGACGAGTGTCGAATCTGAGGAGGTATAAGTGGTGTATACAAGATACGAACGAGTATCTGTATGAGTGAAACAGGAGTAATAAGTATGAGTGGTGTACAGATGAGTGTTTAACTTGCTGGGGAGAGTGACACGGACGAGTGTCAAAAGAGGAAAGTGTAATATAAACAAGTGTATGGTTTACAAAATGTTTTAGGTATCTATGCTGGGGAAGGTGATACGGACGGGTGTCAGGGAATTTGTATAGATATGTATCTGTGAGTGCAAAGGGGACGCCTTGGCTTTCTACTAGGGATATGACACGGACGGGTGTTAGGAAGTATCAGTATCTTTAGGGAAAGTGCCTTGGCTCTCTTCCAGGGAATCCGGGGAGTTTTTTTGTATATCTTTGATGGATTGTCAGTATTTACAAGTGTTTGATTTAGAACATGGCTTATGATTATGCAATATGTTAGATTTTTGTCGTAATGCTCCGTATTAAACGGAATGCTACGCTCTGCGGGGAGAATATGATGCGAATGATATGATTATGCAAAGATAACGACCCGGGATTCAGATCCCAATGCTGTGAAGATCTTCGGCTGATCTGTTCGAAGTAGACATCCCCAGCTGGGGGTGAGATCATTGATGGATCTGACATATATGCCTCTGTTTGGGGAAAATAGGTTACTGATAGACCTATCTTTGGTAATGAGGGACCCAGCTGGGGGTTTGTAGAAGCTTCCTTCACCCTGTTGTGAGATCTCCAGGCGTTGCTCTTCTGGATAGAGGCTGAAACTCTGTGGGGTGATGGTTCCCTGGATTTTGTACTTGGCTGAGGTGGAAAAATAAATGGCAACTCAGCTGGGGAGAAAACACCTCCGGTTCTAATTGTGAGATGGACGGAGTAGGTAGTGATTTGCCAGCTTGATGGGGTGAAGATTTCATGTCCCATGTTGTGCTCTGAACACCTGCAATCCTGTAAAGACAAAGAAACGTACAAGCATCCCGAGATATTCCTCATTGGATTCCATCATAGGAGTTTAGGCAACCCTAGGAGCAAATATATTTCTTGTAAGCACGTATTATTTTGAAAGGGAACATCTGTATTTATGCAATCAATATCTTAAAGACATCAGACATTTTTTGCAAACGAAAATAAAATGTACGAGACGAAATATGACTGAAAATCTGATTTTATTAATTCGTGTGCCCTGAATTGGCAAGATACAGTCAAAGAAACAAATCCCCTAAAATGAGGAGATTGTTATAAATTGAGAAACAAAAGATGTTGGCAATGTTGATGACGCTTTAGGGAGCTTCCCTTTGCTATGACTCGTATGACATTTGACGTTCTTCTTATCTTGCTTTCTGAAGAAGGCTGATTCTGAAAGAAGCTTGATCCTTTTGAAGCTTACCAAGTTGTAAGTGATACAGATGAATTCAGAGTAAAATTGTTCGCTTATTCCCTTATTTTGCATGGATCGCCCTTTCGGGTTTTCAACTCATCGGGATACCCCTTTTTGCCTGAGTTGTCCAATGCGGCTTTTCAACTCAGCGGGTGTACATTTTTTGTTTATTTTCCCTTATTTTTGCCCGAGTCTTTTATTCTGTTTTTGACTCGCCGGGATGCCCTATTTTTGCCTGGACTTACATTCTTTTTTTATGTCCAGCGGGTCATTTTCATGCGAAGTATTTTTTAACTGCATCTGAATTCACAGGGGACAGGAAGTCTTCACCATCCATAGTACTGAGCATCAGTGCTCCACCGGAGAAAACTTTCTTTACTACGAATAGCCTTTCATAGTTCGGAGTCCATTTGCCCCTGTGGTCTGTATGAGGAGGGAGGAGTCTTTTCAGCACCAGATCTCCTACTTGGTACTCTCGGAGCCTGACTTTCTGATCGAAGGCTTTCTTCATTCTTTTCTGATATAACTGCCCATGGCAGATTGCAGCTAATCTCTTCTCTTCAATTAGACTCAGTTGTTCGTATCGGGACCGGACCCATTCTTCTTCATTCAGCTTAACGTCCATCAATACCCGCAGGGAGGGTAACTCAACTTCAACAGGTAGGACCGCTTCCATACCATACACAAGCTGAAACGGTGTTGCCCCAGTAGATGTTCTGATTGACGTACGGTATCCATGTAAGGCAAACGGTAGCATTTCATGCCAGTCTTTGTAGGTAACCACCATCTTCTGCACAATCTTCTTGATATTCTTATAAGCTGCCTCAACAGCGCCATTAATCTTTGGCCTGTAAGGAGAAGAATTGTGGTGTTGGATTTTGAAGTCCCGACATAGTTCTGCCATCATTTTGTTGTTTAAGTTAGAACCATTATCAGTAATGATTCGCTCGGGAACTCCATACCGACAAATGATGTCTCTCTTCAGGAATCGGGCTACCACTTGCCTTGTAACATTTGCATAGGAAGCTGCTTCAACCCATTTGGTAAAATAGTCAATAGCAACCAGGATGAATTTGTAGCCGTTTGAAGCAGTCGGCTCAATCTTGCCAATCATATCAATGCCCCACATGGCAGAGGGCCAGGGTGAAGACATCAAATTCAGGGGATTGGGAGGTACATGCACTTTATCCGCATAAATCTGGCATTTATGGCATTTTCTGGCATAGGCACAACAGTCGGCGTCCATTGTGATCCAGTAATATCCTGATCTTAGCAACTTCTTGGCCATGGCATGCCCTCCTGCATGAGTACCAAAGGACCCTTCGTGTACCTCGTGCATCAACAAGTCTGCTTCTATTCTATCAACGCATCTGAGGAGTATCATATCAAAGTTTCTTTTATACAAGGAACCGTCAGCATTCAGAAAGAAACTACTAGCAAGCCTTCTCAGTGTCTTCTTGTCATTGGGAGATGCCCCAGGTGGGTATGTTTGGCCCTCCAAGAAGCACTTAATGTCATGGAACCAAGGCTTATTATCTTTGGCAACATCTGCTGCAAATACATATGCTGGTCTGTCAAGTCTGGACACTGAAATCCGAGGTACAAAGTTGGCAGCTTGAACTTTGATCATGGATGAAATGGTAGCCAGAGCATCTGCAAACTGATTCTCATCTCGAGGGATATATTCAAGCTTGACCGTTGTAAAGAAAGTCAATAACCTCCTTGTATAATCCCTGTAAGGTATCAGATGATCCTGGTGTGTGTACCATTTGCCGTTGGTTTGATTAATTACTAGAGCTGAATCTCCGAATACAGTCAAAGTCTTGATCCTGAGGTCAATGGCTTCCTCAAGACCCATAATGCAAGCTTCCTATTCAGCTTCGTTGTTAGTGCAGTTAAAGGTGAGTTTCGCCGAGAAAGGCATGTGAACTCCCTTAGGTGTAATGAGTACCGCACCAACACCACGACCATTCATATTAACAGCCCCATCAAACATCATAGTCCATTCTTCCTCTGGGTCAGGCCCTTCAGTGTGAATAGGCTCTTCATGATCTTTTGCTTTTATGAACATGATGTCTTCATCAGGGAAGTCAAATCTCATAGGCTGGTAATCATCAATAGGTTGCTGAGCAAGGTAATCAGACAATACACTGCCCTTGATGGATTTCTGAGATGTGTAGTGTATGTCGTATTCTGTGAGGATCATTTGCCATCTTGCAACCCGTCCGGTAAGTGCTGGCTTCTCAAAAATGTACTTAACTGGGTCCATCTTTGATATCAATAAAGTAGTGTGGGTCAACATATACTGCCTTAGTTGGCGAGCATCCCACGCTAAAGCACAACAAGTTTTCTCGAGCAGTGAATAACGTTGTTCACAGTTGGTAAACTATTTGCTTAGGTAGTATATTGCATACTCTTTTCGACCAGACTCGTCATGCTGGCCCAACACACACCCCATTGACTCTTCTAATACTGTCAAGTACATGATTAGAGGTCTTCCTTCAACTAGAGGCATAAGGATAGGAGGCTCTTGCAAGTATTCCTTGATTTTGTCAAAAGCCCTCTGGCAGTCTTCGTTCCACCTGACCGTTTGTTCTTTTCTTAACAGCTTGAACAAAGGCTCACATGTTGCCGTAAGGTGAGATATGAACCGTGAAATGTAGTTCAATCTACCTAAGAACCCCCGAACTTCTTTCTCAGTCTTCGGTGCAGGCATTTCTTGAATTTCTTTGACTTTATCAGGGTCAACTTCAATCCATTTCTCACTTACAATAAATCCCAGCAACTTACCGGATCGCACCCCGAATGTGCATTTGTTGGGGTTTAACTTCAGTTGGTACTTCCTCAGACGCTTGAATAACTTCAGCAGATTTACCAGGTGGTCTTCTTCTGTGAGAGATTTGGCAATCATGTCATCCACATAACATTCAATTTCTTTATGAATCATGTCATGGAATAATGTTACCATAGCCCGTTGATATGTTGCACCAGCATTCTTCAGTCCGAATGGCATCACCTTGTAACAGAACGTGCCCCAGGGTGTGATAAAAGTTGTCTTCTCCATGTCTTCAGGTGACATATTGATCTGATTGTATCCTGAAAATCCATCCATGAAGGAGAATACCGAGAACTGAGCCGTATTATCAACCAATACATAAATGTGAGGTAAAGGGAAATCATCTTTCGGACTGGCTCTGTTCAGATCCCGGTAGTCCACACACATCCTCACCTTGCCATCTTTCTTAGGCACAGGTACAATATTAGCAACCCACGGCGGGTAACTAGTTACAGCAAGGAAACCGGCGTCCCACTATTTTTGTACCTCTTCTTTGATCTTCATTGCCATATCTGGGCGAGTACGGCGCAGTGTCTGCTTTACCGGTGGGCAATCTTCTTTTAAAGGCAGCTTGTGCATGACAATATCGGTGTCCAACTCTGGCATGTCCTGATAAGACCAAGCAAAGACATCCACATACTCCCGAAGCATATCAATCAGTTGCTCTTTTACCGAATATTGTAGGCAGGCCCCGATCTTAACCTCTTTCACGTCTTCTTCCGTACCGAGATTAACCGTTTCGACCTCCTCTTGATGAGGAGTGATAACCTTCTCCTCTTGCCTTAACAACCTGGCTAGCTCTTCAGGAAGCTCATAATCTTCTTCAACCCCTTCATCAGCTTGATTGATTGGATTGCCAAAGTCATACAGAGTCATAGCTGTGTTGTTGTCTGTGCAATCTGAAAGGCACTCTCTACAAGGGTTTAGATTGTTTATTTTAGTGATCAATTTTAATCTTGTTTAGAAAAAATGTGAAACAAAGTTATCATTTTGGAAAACATTGCCATTTTATTTTTGTACAAAAATAAAAATGAAAAACAGTGAGCGGAAAAGAAAAAGACTCATTTGCAAAAGATGTCCGATATTCATTGATTGATCTGTTTGCACAAAATTACAAGATAGCCCGATTACAAAATGAGTCTTGACATCTTGGGCAAGATGCAAGACTTGATGCATGCTTAAAATATACAGGAAATAATAATTACTCTGCAGGAGTAACCCTTATAATTTCCTGGGAAGACCAGTTTGAGATATGGCTCCCCGGGGTCCTTGGACGTATCCAGCTCTCCAGGTTGCGCTCATCTTCCGACTCATCTTCCAAGTTGTTCACTGCATCCGGGGTGAGCATCCCCCCGCTGACAAAATTGGGCTTCTTAGCAGCCTCTGATTGATCTTGTTGAGTTGGTTTGTAACCCAACCCAAATCTGTCTTCCTTCTTTTCCACGGGCAGCAACTTGCCCCAGCCTTGGGCAGTACCCTCTTCAACAACCTTCCTGGCTTGCTGATAAGACGTCATGGAGGTTCCCAGTACAGCAAATGCTTCATTAATGTTCAGGGCCTCAAACCCCTGGCTCATGGTTTCATGGATTTCTCCATCCATTTCAATGTACTTGTACGTAGCCAGATGGCTAACAAAGATGTCTTCTTCCCCACAGATGGTGATGATCTGGCCTTCCCATTCGAATTTCAGCTTCTGGTGAAGGGTAGACGTAACAGCGCCAGCGGCATGGATCCAAGGTCTACCCAACAAACAGCTGTAGGCCGGCTGAATGTCCATCACATAGAAGGTAATTTTAAAAGTCTGCGGGGCAATCATCACAGGCAGATCAATCTCCCCTAGCACTGATCTTTTAGAGCCATCAAATGCTCTTACCACCAAATTACTCGGACGCAATGCCAAGCCATCATAATCCAGCTTCACTAAGGCTTTCTTTGGTAGGACATTGAGCGATGACCCAGTATCCACCAGTACATGAGATAAAACAGCACCCTTGCATTCTAGAGTGATGTGTAAAGCCTTGTTGTGGTTACGCCCCTCAGTTGTTAAGTCAGCATTGGTAAAGCCCAGTCCATGACTGGTGTTGACATTTGCCACCACAGTTTCTAGCTGATTAACAGTGATCTCCTCTGGCACGTATGCTGCGTGCAAGACTTTCAGTAATGCATTCCTGTGAGCTTCAGAACACATTAACAGGGATAATATGGAAATCTTTGAGGGAGTTTGGTGAAGCTGATCCACCACCTTGTAATCACTTCTCTTTATAATCCTCATAAACTCGTCTACATCTTGATCAAAAGATGTCTTCTGAGTTTCTTTGATGATTGGTTCTTCAGGCACCACACTCTTCCCCTTTGCTTTGGCAGCAGCTTCTGCTTCGGCATTAGGTCTTTGCAATTGTGAGGCAAAAAGGCGTCCGCTTCTGGTGAAGCCTTCGCCTCCCCCAACATTATAAATCTGTGGAGAAGAAGTTGAAGAGTCCAAGGTGATTTTCTCCCCGTTGCAGTAGAGATCAGAGCTATAATGCCAAGGTATGGCATTACTGCTTTCATATGGAACTGGCCCAGGCACCGTAATGGTAACTGGACTGACTGCAGCAGAGGAGGGTATTGAAATGGTGTGCGGATCGTAGTAAATGGTGACCGGTCATCTGGCAGGAGGTGCCACTATTTGTTGTTGAAAGTTGTTGTTTGGAGGAACATTTGATGGATCATAGTAGATGGTGACTGCTGAGATATCTTCATTAATTTCTATTGGCGTTGTAGAAGATTCTGCTGAATAAATGGATGCTGATATTGTAGAAGAAATGGTTGTTGACATCTGATTTGTTGAAGTGATAGATGAAGCCATTGTTGATGATATTGATGAAATGGTCAGAATGATTGTTGTTGCAGTTGTAGAAGAATCAGGAATTGTTGTCAAAGGATTTGCTGGATTTGTAGGCACCGTTGTTGAGATCTGAAGTATACCACTTTTGATAAGACCATCTATGCCGCTTCTCAAGTTATCACACACGTTGACCGAAATGTTGCAATACCCACAACCGAGCTCACACCCGGGGAACATCTGGCACTCTATAAGCTGAGCTTTAATTTCGACCAGAGGTGTTCGAATCTGTCCAACACTGATGATTAAGAAATATGGCTTGTCTTCCTCAATGGCATTAATTCTTGGCCCTCCATGATTGGGCATGGGATTCTTGGTGACACTTGGAGGGGGTGCAAAGTTGAGGGCTTTAGAATCCACCAGATCTTGCACTTTCATTTGTAAATCCCTCATTTCTCAGTATTGTGGCCAGGTGCATTGGAATGAAAAGCACATTTGGCATTGACATCATAATTTCTTGGAAGATTGGAGGGATCTGGTGGTGCCAATGTCCTTAATTCAACCAAGTTGAGTTTCAGGAGTTGTGGCAATAAGGCAGCATAAGGCATAGGGATGGGGTCAATCACCCTATTTGCCTGTGACGGTCTTTGCTGAAAAGGTCTTTGTTGTTGATTGATGTTGTTGTTGTTGTAGGTCCTCGGTGGCGGATACTGAACTTGATGCTGATAATGTGGTTGTTGTGGTTGTTGATATGTTGGTTGTTGAGGAATCGGAGCTAGAATAGTGACAGCTGCTACTGATCTGTGGACATACTGAGGTCTGCCCCTGCTGGCATGAATGGCATTTGTCTCACTAGTTCTTATAGGTCCCACAAAAGGCTTCCTGGGATTACTGGACGAACTTGCACCATTATCAGAAATCTTACCCATTTTCAAAAGGCTTTCAATTCTTTCTCCAGCTACAACTACGTCAGCGAAGCTGGTGGAAGAAAAGGCAGCTAGCCTATCAATATATGTTCCTTACAGAGTATTCATGAACATGTCGGCCATTTCTCTTTCCGACATGGGTGGCTGGACAGCAGCAGCAAGCTGTCTCCACCTTTGGGCATATTCCCTGAAGCTTTCTCGGGAGGATTGAGACATTCCCATCAAAAGGGTCCTGTTAGGAGCCATGTCCAGATTGTATTGGTATTGTCTGATGAAGGCCTCAGCCAGGTCCTTCCAGCATCTGATATTAGCTCTGGTCAAGTGCGAATACCACTCTCTGGATGCCCCAGTCAAACTGTCTTCAAAGTAAAACATCCACAGTTTCTCATCCATTGTATATGCTTTAAGTCTTCCCAGAAAGGACTGCAAGTGAGTTCGTGGACAGGAAGTTCCATTGTACTTCTCGAAGCACGGGGGTTTAAACTTGTGGGGAATCCTTACCCCATCCACTAACCCCATATCCATGACATCAAAACATAGGGAATTTTGAGACTCCAGAGATCTCAACTTCTCAGCAATTTCATCAAACCTCCTATCATAAACTTCATCCCCAGCTCCCATTACAGTAAACTGCTCTTCTTGGGGGTCTTCTTGTAAGATCCTTCCTCCAGTAGTATTTCCTTGCACATTACCTGGGATGTTGACTTCCGGATGTAGATGAGGCCCATATACTAGTGGATTAACATGCGGCTGACCCCTCTCATTGTTACTTGTTCCTCCAGTTCCCAGATGGGGTTCTTCCGGGGTTTGTCTTTCTACCAATGCCCTCAACCTTTCTTGACTTTGAGCCAAGCCATTCATTACTTCCATGAATTGGGTCATTTGGTTTCTCATCTCCAGCCTTTCATTAGCCATCTGAGTTCTGACCTCTGTCAGATCTTGTTGTACTTGATCCATTTGGATACCAGGAAGGTTGTTACGAGTAGGATACCGGTGCGGACGGTTGAGAGGGAACACCCGGCGGCGAGCAATAATTCCTGAACCACAACAGAGTTAGAAGAATAAAGTAATGACAAAACCTACAAAACAAAACAAAAGTCAGTATGCAATGCAGTATGCTTATATGCTTTCCAAGGTATCCGGCTTGGTTCTTGGTTTTGACCTTTCCAGACCCCGAGGAAGATGTTCTGAAAAGATGTTCTCATGTTGCTTGAGAAAAGACACTCAATGAAACAAACTAACAAATACATTACAAATGGTGGATCATACATAGTTTGTTTTTTACAACATACGCCCCTGAAGGGTCAAAATACAACATAAAAAGAAAAGTACATGAAATGGAAATAACAACAAGCAAAGAAATCAAACATCTAAGACAAACTCATCCTCCTTAACCTCCTTCCAAAGTGCTTCAGTTACAGGACCAGCCGGATGCTCTGTGATGTTCCTGATAAGAAGGTTTCTGGTGGCAATAGCAGTGGTCAACTTCTTGTGCCTGTCTTGGTCCTTTGACCTCTTCACACCAGCCCTAAGCTTCAATTCTGAAATCTCCTTCTGGGCTGCCAGCAAAGCTTCCTGTTTCTTCTTTTCATTGGCCTCCAACTTCTCAATCCTAGCTTGAGTTCTCTTATCTTCTTGAGTGAGAGCTTCAGTGATCCTGACCCACCTAGCTTGACTTTCCTCTAGATAGAGATCAGTCCTAGCCTTCTGAAACTGGGCCTCTTTACAGGCATTCTTCAATATTTTCTCTCCAGCTCTTGATTTCTTGATGTAGTCCTTTGCTTTCTCAATCTTGGCTAGATGCTCCACTTTAAGCTTCTCCAACCTCTCAATGTCTAGACGACCATCACTCCTCTCCCAGAGGGTCTTCTTCAGAGCTTGAGACAGATTCTCATTTCTTTCTTTCAACTTCTCAAATTCTTCCAGGCTGACAATGGCTGGAGGTGGTACTGTGGATGGTCCAGGTGCACCCTCAATGGTGAAGGGCATCCCAGAAATCTGAGCCCTAGCATGAGACCATTCATAATACTGAGCTGAAGCCACATTATTGCATCTCCCCAGAATGGCCATCCCTTTGGTCTGGATGTTGTCCCAGGCCCAGAATGCTTGTCTGACAACAGCTAGATTAGTTTTTATCTCACAATACAGGGTTTCAGCCAAGTCTTGCACTCTAGGAGGGTGAACCAAAGCATAGCCCAATTGTCTCTTAAACAGCAAAGGATTGTAGTTGATGCAACCCTTCACTCCTATTAGAGGTACATTGGGGTACTGCCCACAACTAGTAATTATGTCCCTGCCTTTGGTGCTCTGGGTGCACCATCTGATGTCATCTGAGGTCAAAGCAATAAGTCTCTTAGCCCAATTCTTCTGTTGGTGAGGGTTCAGGAAGGCATCAGTCTTGCGTAAGTGTTTAAGTATCCAAGTGTGAAATAGAGGAGCACAGCATCTCACCAACTTCCCTCTCTGCTTCTCATTTCTTTGGTGAACATAATAATAGAAATCCCCCAGCAATGTGGGTACAGGGATCCTCAAAAGGAAGAGATGAATGGAATT
Source organism: Lathyrus aphaca (assembly GCA_963966055.1). Lineage (NCBI taxonomy): Eukaryota > Viridiplantae > Streptophyta > Magnoliopsida > Fabales > Fabaceae > Lathyrus > Lathyrus aphaca. The sequence goes on from OZ014525.1 coordinate 240,641,086, forward strand.
CTTGCTGATAAACTTGGGCTCATCTTCAAATAGTATAACCACATATATACTGAGGGCTAACAATGCACAGACTGCCCTCCATTCCCCCAAGGAGGCCTTCAGGATGGCCTGAGAAGTCAGAAAGTCTAAGTGCAAACCAGGGATTCCAGCCTTTGTGGTTATGTTCTGCTCAATCAATATAGGCTCTAGGTACAATGCTTTTGCCACTTCTCCATTGCTGGGAGAAGTCATCTCTGGGTTGAAGGGAATCCCACCCCTAATAGGCACTCCAATCAGTGATGAAAACTCCTCTAGCAGAGGTCCTAACTGAAAGTTCTGGAAAGTGAAGCATCTCAAAGGAGGGTCATAAAACTGAAGGCAAATGTGGATCAAACTCCTCTGAGAAGGGTCTAGGTCCATAACCATATCAAGGATGCCTCCATAATGCTATCTAAATAATGGGACGTGGTCTGGAGTGATAAGTGCCTGGACCTGCCTGATGCCAGTCAGCACAAGCTCAAAGAAATGGTATGAAATATTGCTCTTCTTGGGTGCCATGACTGCTGATGAAGAGCTGAAAACAAATGCTGATGATGAAGACTGATACTGGAGATGAGCCACTGATAGGCTGAGGCTGGTGATAAAAGTAGCTGAAGCAGGCAACTGATGGAGATAGCTGAAGCAGATAACTGATGAACAGGGGTCTATGTAGATGAAGGGGTCAAAACCAAGCCAGATGTAATGTGGATACCCTGAAAAACAAATAAACAAATGTTAAATGATGCAAATGATGAGTATGCAAATGATATGCAAGGGTTTATGATCAAGCTGGATTTGATTACTGCCTTGATATAAAGTCCATGTATGTTCAAGAAGTCCAGATGGAGGTTCAGAAATCCAGTAACCAAGGTGGGGGACTCAAATAAAGAGTCACATATCCAGGGTTAAATCACAAGAACTGCCCAAAGTGAGGTACTCTTAAACCAAAAACAAGTAACAGGGTATGATGTAGCCAAGTGTACCTGCAAACCTGTAAACAGCCCAACCCCCTCACAGGTGGTGTTCTAAAACAAGGATCCTCAGACTTGGATCAGTTATGAAAAGTGTAAGCACTTCTAACCCGGAGGTACAGTGTTTACAATAACCATAAAAAAAATCCTCCTCTAATTCACCTCAGTTTCTGAAGGTCATAGTAAAGGTCATCCAGACTTAGCAGGCTTCCCAGATAGCCCTAGCACTACAGGAAATCTGTAGCACAGAGTTCTCAAGAAGAAACCCACATCTGAACCGTGTTTCATATTCCCGCACCAAACCGAAATGGAATGGGAAAGAACATGAACCACTCTAGCCTAGGTGTCACTCAGGTCCCAGGTATAGGGCCTTATCTCTCAATGAAACCCCACCCACCAAAACAAAAACCAGATCCAGCAAGATGACAGTATGACAGTATGATATATAAAGCGGTAAATAAAATAATAAATAACTGTACATAAAGCAATAAATAAAGCAACTATATAAACACAATTAGCACATAACACCCCAGTAAACACAAATCAAACAAGCGCTAGGAGGAACCCACAAAAAGAACCAGAAGCCCTGGTTACAGTATAAGTTCCCCAGCAGAGTCGCCAAGCTGTCGCTCCCACCAAATGAGGCCCGGGGTCAATAGGTGTACAGACGCGAACAGTCGATGAAAAGGGAAGAGAACACACAAGGGTGAACTCAGAAGACAAGAGTCGCCAGCTAGGCATTTTTATCCCGGAGGAAAGGTAATGCTGCATAGACCTGGGAAAGATATGGATAAGACGGTTGTGAACCAGAGAGACTGAGAAAGGGGGTTGGTTACAACCTGGGAAGGTATTAGCACCCAGATTGTCCGTCGTACTCGACGGGATCCACGCTTAAAAGATTTGTGTTTTAAAGGGGTAGTGTCAGTGCAATTTGTGTATCAAAGCTGGAAAGAATGCAAGTGTCAGTGTAAAAGAAATGTGAAGTGTATAAATGAAGTGTCAGTGTAAGAACAAGAATGAAATGCTCAAGACCATGAGGCTTAAAGGATAAGGCTGGAAGGAGGGGGAATATACAGAGACTTTTGTTCGATAACTGTTAAGTTATGCCTACGTATCCTCTCGTGCAATGAGGAAGTCAGAACACCGTAGTTCGAACCAAAGAGACTGAAAGATAAATTGACTTGTGAACCGCTTGCTTGCCTATGCTCAAGTGTATGACCTGTCTGGCTCAGGTGCAAACTGTCTTGCATTAGACGGAAGAAGCAAGTTCTCGTTTATGAGTGAATGAGATGAGAAAAGAATCCCAGAGGAAACGGTTATTGTTTGTTTTTGAGTTTTCAATCTTTTATTGCTTTTTGGAGTTTGTCATAAGTTAATGAGCTTAAGCCTAAACCAATGGATTAGTAAACTCATCACATCTTCCCTCTGATTAGGGGTAATGAGAATACCTTAAGTGTGAAGTCAGCATCTCACACTTAATTACCATGATGTAGGATTAAGATCATTAACCTACTTGTGATTATTTAGATGTTTTTTGTTGTTTTTGTTTAGTGTTGAGTAATGAGATTAAGCCATAATCAAGGATTTAATGGACTCATTACACCATCCTAATAGAAGGATAATAGATGAGAACATTTAAGCTGTGGAAAGCTCCTCAACTTAATCCATGATTAGGGATTAACCTCATGACAAAACAAAGCCTTTATTAAATGGATTTTAGTTAATGATAAGATGAAGAAACAAATTTTATGGTTTGTAAGACAACTTGAGGAGGACTTGTCCATTAACACTAGGGTTAGTCCTTCTTAACCAATTAAGGAAGAATTAGAACCCTAATGCAAGGCCCAAGTTACAAGAATGATGTCTTGATGATTATTAAGTGGATTGATTAAAGGATTTAAACACATTAAGGGTTTAATACTTAGGATTAAAGTTATACACTCCATCCTAATAGAAGGATGCAGGCATAAACTTAATCACAAAGCCTTAAAGCCTTTAGGGTTTAGTCCCTGATTATGAGATGAGAAGAGAAGACTCAAAGATGACACAAAGGTGAAAGATAAATGGGGGACTAATCAAACCCTAATTATTATCATGCTTGGTCATTCCTAGGGTTAATGAGGCTTAAGAGAGAAAGATCTTCAGAGAAACCACAAGGAAGGAAGCAGATGAAAGGAGGAAGAAGCAAAGAGAAGAAAAAACAACTTGCTTCACTTAAGAAGACAAGTTGCTTGAAGAAAGAAAGTAAAATGAACAACAATGAGCAAGCTCAATCCAATACACATACAAAATGCAGCAAAGGAAGTATGAAAGAGATGAAAAGAGCATGTGAGAAGTGAAGGCAAATTCACTTCTCAAACAACTTACCCCCTGAAATGTTAGCATAAGAAAATGAAATTTAATGCAAATGAGATGAAATGTGATGATGCAAACCAAAACCAGGAGCAAGGACATGAATTTAATGATGCTAATAGATGATACAAACATGAGGCAAGGCAATGTGAATGATCAAACAAGCATGAGGATGCAAATGAGGCATGCATTGAACCATGAATGTACATGAAAAGTTTATGAAATGATATGAATGCATAACATGGAAAATGAAAGATGCAATGATCAAACATGATTCTAACATGTCTTAAGATGTATTATGGATCATGTGGATGCACAAAATGGCATGCAAGTCAATGGATGCAAGCAAATGAAAGATGGATGCAAAGGAAGGCACAAATTAGGGTTACATGCATCATACAAAGCAAAAATCCAAAACCAGAAGCAAATGACATGATAAAAATTTGAAAATGCAATCAAAGATACCCTAAACCTATACAAACTTGTCGCTCCCGACAAATGAAACTGAGATCAGATGAAGGTACAGACGCGAACGGTCGGCGAAAGGAACAATGAGAACACACAGCCGTGAACTCACTGGAGATGAATAGAGTCACCAGCTAGGCATTTTTATCCCGGAGGAAAGGTAATGCTGTATAGACCTAGAAAAAGAGATGGATAAGACGGATGCGAACCAGAGAGACTGAGAAAGGGGGTTGGTTACAACCTGGGAAGGTATTAGCACCCAGATTGTCCGTCGTACTCGACGGGATCCACGCTTAAAAGATTTGTGTTATAAAGGGGTAGTGTCAGTGCAATCTGTGTATAAAATAGCTGGAAAAGATGTACAGGTGTCAGTGTAAAAGAGAGTGAAGTGTATAAATGAAGTGTCAGTGTAAGAAGTGAATGGAATGCTCAAGATCATGAGGCTTAAAGAATAAAGCTAGAAAGAGGGGGAATGTACAGAGACTTTTGTTCGATAACTGTTAAGTTATGCCTACGTATCCTCTCGTGCAATGAGGAAGTCAGAACACCGTAGTTCGACCCAAAGAGACTGAAAGATGAATTGACTTGTGAACTGCTTGCTTGCCTATGCTCAAGTGTATGACCTGTCTGGCTCAGGTGCAAACTGTCTTGCATTAGACGGAAGAAGCAAGTTCTCGTTTATGAGTGAATGAGATGAGAAAAGAATCCCGAAGGAGACGATTATTGTTTGTTTTTGAGTTTTCAGTCTTTTATTGCTTTTGAAAGTTTGTCATAAGTTAATGAGCTTAAGTCTAAACCAATGGATTTAGTAAACTCATCACATCTTCCCTCTGATTAGGGGTAATGAGAATACCTTAAGTGTGAAGTCAGATTCTCACACTTAATCACCTTTGGTGTAGGATTAAGATCATTAACCTACTTGTGATTATTTAGATGTTTTTGTTGTTTTTGTTTAGTGTTGAGTAATGAGATTAAGCCATAATCATGGATTAAACAGACTCATTACACCATCCTAATAGAAGGATAATAGATGAGAATGTTTAAGCTGAGGAAAGCTCCTCAACTTAATCCATGATTAGGGATTAAACTCATGACAAAACAAGCCTTTGATTAAATGGATTTTATTTAATGATATGATGATGAAATGAATTTTATGATTTGTAAGACAACTTGAGGAGGACTTGTCCATTAACACTAGGGTTAGTCCTTCTTAACCATTTAAGGAAGAATTAGAACCCTAATGCAAGGCCCAAGTTACAAGTGTAATGTCTTGATGATTATTAAGTGAATTGATTAAAGGAGTTAAACACATTAAGGGTTTAACACTTAGGATTAAAGTTATACACTCCATCCTAAGAGAAGGATGCAGGCATAAGCTTAATCACAAAGCCTTAAAGCCTTTAGGGTTTAGTCCTTGATTAGGAGATGAGAAGAGAAGACTCAAAAGAGACACAAAGGTAAAACTAAGAGGGGAGACTAATCAAAACCCTAATTCATTGTCATGCTTGGTTGTTCCTAAGGTTTGTGAAGTTTTCAAGAGAAGATCTTCTAAGGCCACCAGGAAGCAGATGAACAGGAGCAAAGAGAAGCAAAGTAACTTGCTTCATTGAAGAAGACAAGTCACTTGAAGAAAGAAAGTGGGAGAAACAAGAATGAGCAAGCTCAATCTCAAACACATATAGAAATGCAGCAATGGATACAAGAGAGATGAAAAGAAAAGTTATGAGAAGTGAAGGCAAATTCACTTCTCAAGTCTACTTACCACCTGAAATGTTAGAAAGAAATGCAATGCAATGCCAAATGAAATGAAATGGTATGATGCTAAACAAAACCAGAAGCATGTTGATGATGATAATGATGCTATGAGATGCTACAAACATGAGGCAAGGCATGGAGATGCTCATACAAGATCATGGATGTAAATGATGCAAGCTAAGGAGCATGAACAAACATGGAAAGTTATGAAGCATACAAGGCAAATGACATAGCAAATGCAAGATGCAATGATCAAACATGCTTTCTATATGTCTTAAGATGTCAAATGAATCAAAATGGAGGCATGGAATGGCATGGCAAGTCATGTTATGCAAGAGAATGCAAAAGGGATGCCAAAGAAAGCCCAAACTAGGGTTTATGAATCAAACCACAAACAAAAACCCAAAACAGAAGCAAACCCTAAGATAAAAAAAGGAAAATGCCACTCAAAGAATCCCTAACCCTATACTAAACCAAGGTCCAAAGGGGAGGTCTCAACTCTTAACCAATCTCAAGTTATGAATTTTCTAAGTTGTTAGGGTTTTTAGGGCTCCTAAACAAAAGAAATGTCAAACAAATTGAAAATGAGGAAGCAAATCATGGCCATTTTACCCTAGAAACTACATGCCAAACACAAAACAAAGCAAAAATAATCAATGTCCAACTCTTCTCAAATAGACAGAAATGAATTTTTGAACTTTGGATCAAATTAATGCATAAAAAATGATTTTAATTCAATGGAAAATTCTCAAAATGCATCAAGATCAAAAAAGAAATTTGTATTGAAGGTTGGACAATGTTTCTAAATGCCTTAGAACATTTCATGAATTTTTTGGTGATTTTTAAATACCTAAAAGTATTTTTAATAAATTAATTTCCATTAATCAATTAAAAATAATCTTTTAAATATTTAAAAATACTTTTTTAATGATAAAAAATAAAATAAAAATATTTTTGGGTCACAAAAATTTATAAAACTCAGAAGAAAAAGTTTCATAATTTTTAGGAATTTTTAACTATTTTTAAATAAATGTGCAAATAAAATGAAAAGAAAATGAATTAAAATTAAATAAAATGAAAGGTAATCAGAATGGAGGGATGAGATTCACTCTGGATTTGAATCTGTTGACTACGCGCGTCATCCAAGGGTTCAGGTTGACTCTGATTAAATTATTTAAATTATGATTAATTAAGCTAAACACGTGGATTAGGGCATAAACAGGCAGATCTGGACCACTCACTCACGCGCGAAGTCAATAAGTCAAAGGCCATCAACGCTCAGAATTCAAACTTGAGTTAATTACGTGATTAGGGCACAAATCACTTTCAGGTGGCCGGAGAAGACTTCCGGTCGTCTTCTCCGGCCAGCATCTCCCCTGAGAAATCCCCAAACCCCCAAAAAGCCAACTAAAATGAAATCTAAGAATTGGGAAATGATCTCCAACCACTCACGAATCAAAACCCTCTCTCAAAACAAATTTATTTTCCCTAACAAAGCTGAATCGAAGAAAATAAGAACTAGGGCACGCAAGTTTCAGAAGCTAATTAAATACTCAAATCACCACCATTTGCAAAACCAAAAGCATACTCATGATCAGGAAGATATGTAGAACAAGTTTAGAACAAAAGAAATGATTTCTGGAAAAATAATTTCCAAGCTACCTGAGATTCGAAGCTTTCACTCTGATGACTTTCTGGCCACTTCCTTCAGTGCAATCCACTCCACTTGATCCCCAGATGATGTTTGAATGCTCAAAAGGAATTTATGTTGGCTGGATGAGGAGTTTGACAAACTTCTGCTCAAGCTCAGTCAAAAATGGCAATGGAGTTTCAGGCAGTTTCAGGCCATGGTGAGTGGTTGTTTGTGATCCAGATGATGTGTGGAGAAGGTCTGTGGTGTTTGTTTTGATGTTTGTGAGCTAGGGAGAGAGATTCGAATGGAACTGCAAGTTGAGGTGAAGAATGGCAGTGGGGTGTTCTTGCTTGTTTCAGGCCTGGCTTTTGGTGGTTTGAAGTCTATGAAGTGTGGTGAGATGAATGATGAAGATGGTTTTTGTGTTTTTGTGCTGTGGAGACAGATTCGAAGGCTTATGCAAAAGGGAGTGTTTTTGTGAATGTGTTGAATGAGAGTGTTTCAGCCTTGCTAGATGTATGGAATGGCTTGCCCTTTGTCCATATAAACCTCTCTCATTGGTCAGATGATTGGACATGTGCTTTATTGATTGGTAAGTCACCTTTTGCAAAAAGTCAAATTTTGTGTAAGGCAAGTATGGCTTGATCTATAGCTAGTACAATGGGCATGGGCTGCGCAGCATGATGTGTGTGTGAGGCTAGCTTGGTTCAGCAGCCAATGCATCAAGTTGGTGAGATGAAATGAGTGGTTTTGCAAGTTGTTGCCTTTATGGTTCACATGAAAGAAAGTCTTGTTACATGAACCAAAACATGAGAAACCTTGGCCCAATTCTGACTTTAGGACATGTAGAATGTTTGTGTACTGGTTTGAAGTGAACTAGAGGTCACAAGAGGCATTGGTTCATGATTTTTGCAAAATTTCCATTTGAGGCATGCCTTGAAAATCAATGATTTTGGCCAACTTTGCCACACCATAACTTTTGATCCAAGAAGAGTTTGATCATGTTCTTGTACTTTTTGAAAAGGGAAAAATGAGATCTACAACTTTCATGACCAAAGTTTTTCCATTTGAAGCATTTTTGGATCAAAAATCAAGGCTTGAAAAATGACCTAAAATGATGCATTCTTGAAAAGTCAACTATGCCCAAAAAAGTCAACATTTGCAAAAACCCTAAATTCTTGATTTTTATGAACTTCAACCTTCTTCCATGATCAAATAAAGATCATATACACTCAAAATGATGAAGATCACCCATTGGTTGGGTCATTGGGGGCCTCAGATGCCCTGATTTTGCACTGACTTGTCTGAAAAGTCAACCCTTGATCAGATGACTTCCCCATGGAATTTCATCATGAAAATTGATATGCATACTCCCTATACCATATAGAGACCAATGGAAACAAGAATGACCAGAAAAATTGGGGTTATGGCCTCTGAAACCAAAACCCTAATTTTAGGTCAACTGTGCAGTCAATCCTGGCTCTACATCCACTCAAACCCTAGTTCTTGTGATTCATTTGAAATTTTGACTTTGAAAGGATGTAATATGATACTTGAACACATATGGATCCCTTTGAAGAGATTGGTTGCCTTTGGAGTGGCTCAAGAAGCCCTGAGATTGCTCAGATCACAAACCCTAGATGCAGATGACCTGGAACCAATGCAGTGACTCAAAAAATGAGATGTGAGATGATATGATTGTGTTTATGCATATGAGAATGATCACAAGCCATGGTGAATGGGTGAGGGCAAATTTGGGGTGTTTACAGCTGCCCCTATTCAAGCATGAGTTAGCTGTGTAGGATGTAAGCAACGGCTTATCAGGCAAACAAGATAACTTGTGGTTGAATACCAAAGACAGTCCAAAATTTGCACTCACAGAATGAAGAAGAAAAGGGATATAGATTGTAAAAGGAAAATAAAGTATATTGTACAGTGTGAGCGACGGAGGACGACCGTCGAGCAGAGGACGACTGCTGGGCAAATAGCAATGACGGGGACGGCCGACATGCTGGGAAAAGTGTGGGAAATAAAGCAATGACGGGGACGGCCGACATGCTGGGGGTAAAAGGTAAAGCCAAGACGGGGACGGCCGACTAGCTGGGAAAAATATGAAATTATGATGGGGACGGCCATCAAGATAAAGCTGTAAAATTTCTGGGGGCTAATGACACATGACGGGGACGGCCATCAAGTTCATAAGGCAAGGTAACGGACGATGGGGACGGCCATCGGGCTAAAAGAAAAGGAAAAGGGACCAAGACGGGGACGGCCATCGGGTTAAAGAATAGATGAAATAAACAGATGATGGGGTACGGCCATCAAAGGTGAAGGACGATCACCTAGCAGGGGACGGCTGCTCTGTTGGGGATAAAAGGAATATGATGGGGACGGCCATCAAAGGTGGAGGACGACCACCTGGCACGGTACGCCTGCCGAAAATATCAATGATGGGGACGACCATCGGATAGAAAAGGTCAACGATGGGGACGGCCATCGGACGAGCAAGATGGAGGACGACCATCAAGAAGTGGAGGACGACCACTCAGCAGGGGACGGCTGCTCTCGAGGTTTGTCACAACACAGGATGAGTGTCAGATAACCAAAATCAACAATGGGGACGGCCATTGGATAAAGTGATGAAGGACGATCATCAAAAGGTGGAGGACGACCACCTAGCAGGGGACGGCTGCTAAAAACGACGATGGGGACGGCCATCGGATGAGCATGATGGAGGACGACCATCAAGAAATGGAGGACGACCACTTAGCAGGGTACGGCTGCTCTCAGGGTTTATCATAACACAGGACGAGTGTCAGATAAGAAGAAATTTGTTTGTTGGTGATCTACTGGGGAATGGCAAACACGGACGAGTGTTCACATCCAAGAAACAAAGGGTATGAGTGCTTGGGTATTGTGTATAGATTAAAGATGCGGACGAGCATCCTTAAGGTTACGATACGGACGAGTATCGGGTAGAAACAAAAACTGACACGTGTTCAAAGATGATGATACGGACGAGTATCAACTGGTTAACAGAGAACACGGACGAGTGTTGAATCTGAGAGGATTCTTCTGGGGAATAGTAGACACGGACGAGTGTCTATATTCAAGAAGACAAAAGTGTTTGACACAGTGTATGGATTAAAGATGCGGACGAGCATCCTTAAGACTATGATACGGACGAGTATCATGTAGAAACAAACACTAGACACAATGTTCTGAGATGATGATACGGACGAGTACCAACCGGTTAACAAAGAACGAGGACTACTGTCGAATCTGTGGGGAGATAAGTGATGGTGTATACAAGATACGGACGAGTATCTGTATAAGTGTATCGTGAGTAGTGAGTATATATAGATGAGTGTTTTAACTGCTGGGGAAAATGACACGGACGGGTGCCAAGAGAGAAAAGTGTAATATGAACAAGTATCTGCTATACAAAGTCTAGGCGACTGCGCTGGGGATATGACACGGACGGGTGTCAGGAAAGTGTATATAGCTATGTGTGGGTGCAAAGAGGATGTCTTTGGCTTTCTGCGGGTGATTTGACACGGACGGGCGCCAGGAAGTATCTGTAATACGGGTAATCTTGCTTGTAAAGAGTGTTCAGGCGACTTTACTGGGGAGTGATGATACGGACGGGTACCAAAAGGTGTATATGGTAGTATTTGTGATTTGAGAGGCAACTGTTTTTGCTGGGACTCTGGTGAGGATTTCCGTACAATGATGATGAACTGTTATTATTCACAAGTGTTAATTCATAACATGGCTTATGATTATGCTATGCGTTTGATTTTTGCCGTAATGCTTCGTATTAGACGGAATGCTACGCTCTGAGGGGATAGTATGATGCGAATGCTATGATTATGCAAGGAGGTACAGATCCGGGATTCGGATCCCGTTGCCGTGAAGATCTCTGACTGATCTGTTTGAAATGGACCTCCCAGCTGGGGATGATATCATTGCTAGACTTGGAGAGATGTATCCGCCTGGGGATATAGGTCACTGATTGACATATCCTTGTAATATGGGACCCAGCTGGGGTTTGTAGAGGTTTTCTTCACTCTGTTGTGATCTTCTATGCGCTGCTCTTCCGGATAGAGGCTGAAGATTCTGTGGGAAGATGATTCCCTGACTCCTGTACTCAGCTGGGGATGAAATGGCAACTCGGCTGGGGAATTCTGAGAGGCAACTCAGCTGGGGAGAGCAACAAGAGGCAACTTAGCTGGGGATAGAGTATTTCGGATGCTGAGATCTTTTGTTGATTTGCCAGCTTGCTGAGATGAAGCTTACATGCCCCAAGTTGCGTCCTGTATACCTGCGATCCTGCAAAGGTAAGGAAACGCACAAAAGGTCCCGAGGTATCCTTTACTGGATTCCGTCATAGGAGTTAAGTACTTCTGAGAGTAAACATATTTCCTGTAAGCATGTTTTTATTTTCTTAGAGAGAAACATCTGTACTCGTGCAATTAGTTTTTTAGAGACATCAGACATCCTTTGCAAATAAAAATATACACAACGAAACATGACTGAAAAATCTGATTTTATTAATTCAAATGCCCTGAATTGGCAAGATACGGTCAAGGAAACATGTCTCCTGAAATGAGGAGATTGTTACAAATTGAGAAACAAAGTGCTGGCAGTGTTGACGACGCTTTGAGGAGCTTCCTCTGCTGCTATGACCCGTATGACAATGACGTTCTTCTTGTCTTGCTTTCTGAAAAAGGCTGATTCCGATTGAAGCTTGATTCTGTTGAAGCTTTCCAAGTTGTAAGTGATACAGACGAATTCAGAATGCAGTTGTTCGCTTATTCCCTTATTTTGCATGGATCGCCCTTTCGGGTTTTCAATCCATCGGGATACCCATTTTTGCCTGAGTTGTCCAATGTGGCTTTTCAACTCAGCGGGTGTACATTTTTTCATTTATTTCCCTTATTTTTGCCCGAGTCTTTTATTCTGTTTTTGACTCGCCGGGATGCCCTATTTTTGCCTGGACTTACATTCTGTTTTTATGTCCAGCGGGTCGTTTTATGCGAGGTATTTTTTAACTGCATCTGAATTCACAGGGGATGGAAAATCTTCACCATCCATGGTGCTGAGCATCAGTGCTCCACCAGAGAAAACTTTCTTTACCACGAATGGCCCTTCATAGTTTGGAGTCCATTTGCCCCTATGGTCTGTATGAGGAGGGAGGATTCTTTTCAGCACAAGATCTCCCACTTGGTACTCTCGGTGCCTGACTTTCTGATCGAAGGCTTTCTTCATTCTCTTCTGATACAATTGTCCATGACAGATTGCAGCCAATCTCTTCTCTTCAATCAGACTCAGTTGCTCGTGTCGGGACCTAACCCATTCTGCTTCACTCAGTTTGACATCCATCAAGACTCGTAAAGAGGGTAATTCAACTTCAACTGGTAGGACTGCCTCCATACCATACACAAGCTGATACGGTGTTGCCCCAGTGGATGTTCTGATTGACGTGCGGTACCCATGCAAGGCAAATGGTAGCATTTCATGCCAGGCTTTGTAAGTGACTACCATCTTCTGCACAATCTTCTTGATATTCTTATTTGCTGCCTCAACAGCGCCATTCATCTTCGGCCTGTAAGGAGAAGAATTGTGATGTTGGATCTTGAAGTCCCGGCATAATTCAGCCATCATCTTGTTGTTTAGATTGGAACCATTATCAGTAATGATTCGCTCGGGAACTCCGTACCGACAGATGATATCTCTCTTTAGGAATCGGGCTACCACTTGCCTTGTAACATTTGCATATGAGGCTGCTTCAACCCATTTGGTGAAATAGTCAATGGCGACCAGGATGAATCTGTGACCATTTGAAGCAGTTGGCTCAATCTTGCCAATCATGTCGATGCCCCACATAGCAAAGGGCCAGGGTGAAGACATTATGTTCAAAGGATTGGGAGGCACATGCACTTTATCTGCGTAGATCTGGCATTTGTGGCATTTCCTGGCATAGGCACAACAGTCTGCATCCATTGTGATCCAATAATAGCCTGATCTTAACAACTTCTTAGCCATTGCATGTCCTCCAGCATGGGTACCAAAAGAGCCTTCATGCACTTCATGCATCAACAAATCTGCTTCCGTCTTGTCAACACATCTGAGGAGTACCATATCAAAGTTCCTCTTGTATAAAGACCCATCAGTGTTCAGAAAGAAACTACCAGCAAGCCTTCTCAAAGTCTTCTTATCATTGGAAGATGCCCCACGTGGGTATGTCTGATCCTCCAAGAAGCATTTAATGTCATGGAACCAAGGCTTATCATCTTTGACAACATCTGTTGCGAATACATATGCTGGTCTATCAAGTCTCGATACTGAAATCTGAGGTACAAAGTTAGCAGCTTGAACTTTGATCATGGACGAAATAGTAGCCAAGGCATCTGCAAACTGATTCTCATCCCGAGGGATATACTCAAGCTTGACTGTTGTGAAGAAAGTCAGTAACCTTCTTGTATAATCCCTGTAAGGTATCAGATGATCCTGGTGTGTATACCATTTGCCGTTGGTTTGATTGACTACCAAAGCTGAATCTCCGAATACGGTCAATGTCTTGATCCTGAGGTCAATGGCTTCCTCAAGACCCATAATGCAAGCTTCGTATTCAGCTTCGTTGTTAGTGCAGTTGAAAGTGAGTTTTGCCGAGAAAGGCATGTGAACTCCTTTGGGTGTAATAAGTACTGCACCAACACCACGACCATTCATGTTAACAGCCCCATCGAACATCATAATCCATTCTTCCCCCGGGTCAGGCCCTTCAGTGTGAATAGGCTCTTCATGATCTTTTGTTTTAATGAACATGATGTCTTCATCAGGGAAGTCAAATCTCATAGGCTGATAATCATCTATGGGTTGCTCAGCAAGATATTCAGACAATACACTGCCTTTGATGGCTTTTTGAGATGTGTATTGGATGTCGTATTCTGTGAGAATCATTTGCCATCTTGCAACCCGTCCGGTAAGCGCTGGCTTCTCAAATATGTACTTGACTGGGTCCATTTTGGATATCAACAAAGTAGTGTGGGTCAACATATACTGTCTCAGTCGGCGAGCAGCCCACGCTAAAGCACAACAAGTTTTCTCGAGCAGTGAATAACGTTGTTCACAGTCGGTAAACTTTTTGCTTAGGTAGTATATTGCATACTCTTTTCGACCAGACTCGTCATGCTGGCCCAGCACACACCCCATCGACTCTTCTAATACTGTCAAGTACATTATCAGAGGTCTTCCTTCAACTGGAGGCATAAGGATCGGAGGTTCTTGTAAGTATTCTTTGATCTTGTCAAAAGCCCTTTGGCAGTCTTCGTTCCACCCGACCGTCTGTTCTTTTCTTAACAGCTTGAACAAGGGTTCACAAGTTGCTGTGAGGTGAGATATGAACCTTGAAATGTAGTTCAATCGACCTAAGAACCCTCGAACTTCTTTCTCAGTTTTCGGTGCAGGCATCTCTTGGATGGCTTTGACTTTATCAGGGTCAACTTCAATCCCTTTCTCGCTCACAATAAAACCCAGCAGCTTACCAGATCGCACCCCGAACGTGCACTTGTTGGGGTTCAACTTCAGTTGATACTTCCTCAGACGTTTGAACAATTTGAGCAGATTTACCAGGTGATTTTCCTCTGTAAGGGACTTGGCAATCATATCATCCACATAACACTCGATTTCCTTATGGATCATATCGTGGAATAATGTTACCATAGCCCGTTGATACGTTGCACCGACATTCTTGAGCCTAAATGGCATTACCTTGTAGCAGAACGTGCCCCAGGGTGTGATGAATGTTGTCTTCTCCATGTCTTCAGGTGACATTTTAATCTGGTTGTATCCTGAAAATCCATCCATGAAGGAGAATACCGAGAACTGAGCCGTGTTATCAACCAATACATCAATGTGAGGTAGAGGGAAATCATCTTTCGGGCTGGCTCTGTTCAGATCCCGGTAATCAACACACATTCTTACCTTGCCGTCCTTCTTAGGCACAGGTACTATATTAGCAACCCACGGCGGGTAGCTAGTCACAGCAAGGAACCCGGCGTCCCATTGCTTTTGTACCTCCTCCTTGATTTTCATTGCCATGTCTGGACGAGTACGGCGTAGTTTCTGTTTGACCGGAGGGCACTCTTCTCTTAAAGGCAACTTGTGCACAACAATGTCGGTATCCAACCCTGGCATGTCTTGATACGACCAAGCAAACACATCCACATTCTCTTGAAGTAGATCAACCAGTTGCTTCTTCACTGAGTCTTGCAGGCAGGCCCCGATTTTAACCTCTTTCACGTCTTCCTCCGTACCAAGATTAATCACTTCAACCTCCTCCTGGTGAGGGGTAATAACCTTTTCCTCTTGTCTTAACAACCTGGCTAGCTCTTCAGGAAGCTCATATTCTTCTTCAACCCCTTCATCAGCTTGATTGATCGGATTGTCAAAGTCATACGATGTCATAGCCGTGCTGTTGTCGGTGCTGTCAGGAAGGCACTCTCTGCAAGGGTTAAGTTGTTCATTTTAGTGATCTGATTTTAGTCTTATTTAGAAAAGTGAAATGAAGTCGTCATTTTGAAAACACTGCCATTTATTTTTTTGTACAAAAAAGAAAAATGGAAAAACAGTGAACGGAAAGAAAAAGACGCGTTTGCAAAAAAGATGTCTGATATTTCATTAATTGATCTTGTTTGCACAAAAAAGTACAGATGGCCCGATTACAAAATGAGTCTTGTCATCTTGGGCAAGATGCAAGACTTTGATGCATGCTTATAAAATACAGGAAATAATAATTACTCTGCATGAGTAACTCTTATAATTTCCTGGGAAGACCAGTTCGAGACACTGCTCCCCGGGATCTTTGGACGAATCCAGCTTTCCAGGTTGCGTTCTTCTTCCAACTCGTCTTCCAGACAGTTGATAGCATCGGGGGTAAGCATCCCCCCACTGACAAAACCAGGCTCTCCAGCAGCCTTTGCTTGATGTTGAGTTGGTCTGTAACCCAACCCAAATTTGTCTTTCTTTTCCTCCACAGCTAAAACCTTGCCCCAGCCTAGGGCAGTTCCTTCCTCAACAACCTTCCGGGCTTGTTGGTAAGATGACATGGAGATTCCAGATACAGCAGATGCTTCATTCACATTCAAGGCTTCAAATCCTTGGCTCATTGTTTCATGGATCTCCCCATCCATTTCAATATACTTATAAGTAGCCAGATGGCTAACAAATATATCCTCCTCCCCACAGATTGTAACAACTTGGCCTTCCCACTCAAACTTTAACTTTTGGTGAAGGGTAGACGTTATTGCGCCGGCGGCGTGAATCCAGGGTCTACCCAACAAACAGCTGTAGGCGGGCTGAATGTCCATCACATAAAAGATAGTTTTAAAGGTCTGTGGGCCAATTGTCACAGGCAGCTCAATCTCTCCCAGAACCGATCTCTTAGAACCATCAAAGGCTCTTACGACCAGGTTGCTGGGTCTCAATGCCAATCCATCATATTCTAACTTCACCAGAGCCTTCTTTGGTAAGACATTCAGGGATGAACCTGTATCTACCAGCACATGAGAAAGGACAGCTCCTTTGCATTCCATGGTTATGTGCAAGGCTTTGTTGTGGTTGCGGCCATCCGCTGTCAAGTCAGTATTGGTGAACCCTAGCCCATTGCTAGCAGTAACATTTCCAACTACGGTTTCCAACTGGTTGACAGTAATCTCTTCAGGCACGTAAGCTGCGTGCAGGACTTTAAGTAGTGCATTCCGATGGGCTTCGGAGCACATAAGCAGTGAGAGGATAGAGATTTTGGATGGCGTTTGGTGAAGCTGATCCACAATTTTGTAATCACTCTTTTTGATGATCCTCATAAACTCATCAACTTCTTGATCGAACGGCGTCTTCAAGGCTTCTTTAACAGCTTGATCTTCCTGCACAGGGCTCTTCCCTTTTGCCTTAGCAGCAGCTTCTGCTTCGGCGGTAGGCCTTTGAATTGGTGGAGCAAAGAGACGTCCGCTTCGAGTGAAGCCTCCGCCTCCCCCCACATTATCTACTTGTGGTGCAGGTGTTGATGCTTCAAGAGTGATTCTTTTTCCTTCGCAGTATACGTCCGAGCCATAGTGCCAAGGGATGGCCCTATTGCTTTCATATGGTACTGGTCCAGGCACCGTGACAGTGACTGGACTGATTGCCGCTGCTGAAGGGACTGTAATTGTTTGTGGATCATAAAAGATTGTAACTGGTGCTCTGGTGGGAGCAGCACCTTCTGAATGGTAGGCAGAGTTGTTTTCCGGATCATAGAATATCGTGACAGTGGAGACGTCTTCATGATTTGTTGCTGGTGTTGTAGGAGATATTGTCGGAAGAAATGATGTTGTTGTTGTAGGAGGTTTAAAATGGAGTGAAGCTGAAGTTGTAGCAGGAAAATTTGTTGAAAACTGATCGGTTGAGATGATGGATGAAGTACTTGTTGATGAAACCGAAGAATTGTCAGGAACAATAGTTGCTGCAGTTGTAGGAGGTTCTGAAACCGTTGCTGATGATATTGCTGGATTTGTCGGAAATGATGTGGTGATCTGAAGTTGGCCACTCTGAATAAGGCTGTCTATGCCATTCCTCAAATTATCGCACCCATTTACATAGATATTGCAGTAAGCGCAACCCAACTCACACCCTGGGAACATCTGATATTCCAAGAGCTGAGCCTTGATTTCTACCAACGGTGTCCTGATCTGTCCCACACTGGTTATTAAATAAGACGGTTTGTCTTCTTCAATAGCATTAATTCGGGGACCACCATGATTTGGCATTGGGTTTTTATTGACATTGGGTGGTGGTGCGAAATTCAAAGCCTTGGAGTCTACCAGGTCTTGTACCTTCATATGCAGAGCCCTGCATTTTTCTGTGCTGTGGCCAGGTGCGTTTGAATGGAAGGCACACCTAGCATTGGAGTCATAGTTCCTGGGTAGACTGTTGGGATCCGGAGGTGCCAACGTTCTTAGCTCAACCAAGTTGAGTTTCAGAAGTTGTGGCAGCAAGGTAGCATATGGCATTGGGATTGGATCGATCACTCTGTTAGCTTGAGAAGGCCTCTGCTGAAATGGCCTCTGTTGACTGTTGTTGTTGGTATTGCTGTTGTTGTAATTCCTTGGAGGATACTGATTTTGTGGGTGGTACTGAGGTTGTGGTTGATAGTTTTGTTGAGGAGGTTGATAAACTGGCTGAGGATGAGCTGGAGCAGGAATGGTGACCGCTGCTATTGACCTTTGAGCATACTGGGGCCTGCCCCTGTTTGAATGGATGGCATTGGTCTCGCCAGTTCTTCTCGGGCCTGCAAAAGGCTTTCTTGTACTACTAGACGAGCTTGCACCGTTGTCTGAGATCTTTCCCATTTTTAACAAGCTTTCAATTCTCTCCCCGACTATGACAACATCCGCAAAGCTAGTGGAAGAGAAAGCCGCCAGCCTGTCAATATAAGTTCCCTGAAGGGTGTTCATGAACATATCTTCCATTTCCCGTTCAGACATAGGCGGTTGAACAGCAGCAGCCAGTTGCCTCCATCTCTGGGCATATTCTCGGAAACTCTCCCTTGAAGACTGTGACATTCCCATTAGGAGGGTCCTGTTGGGTGCCATGTCGAGATTATACTGATACTGTCTGATGAAGGCCTCTGCCAGGTCCTTCCAGCATCTAATAGTGGCCCTTGTCAAGTGAGAGTACCATTCTCTCGACGCTACAGTCAAGCTATCTTCGAAATAGAACATCCAAAGCTTCTCATCCATTGTATAGGCCTTCAGCCTTCCCAGAAATGACTGTAAGTGAGTCCGGGGGCATGAAGTCCCGTTGTATTTTTCAAAGCAAGGAGGCTTGAACTTATGGGGGATCCTGACCCCGTCTTCCAAGCCCATATCCATCACGTCGAAACCCAGAGAGTTTTGAGACTCTAGGGATCTTAACTTCTCAGCTATCTCATCCAATCTTCTATCGTAAGCTTCTTCTCCAGCACCCATTACTGTGAACTGGTCTTCTTGAGGGTCTTCCTGTAGTACCCTCCCTGCTGTGGTAGTCCCTTGTATATTGACAGGGATGTTGGTCTCTGGATGGAGATGGGGTCCAAAAACCGGGGGATTGACATGAGGTTGGACCCTCTCGTTGTTACTTGTGCCAGCAGTTCCCACATGGGGCTCCTCCTGATTCCTTCCTTCTACCAAAGCTCTGAGCCTCTCCTGGCTTTGAGCTAAGTTGTTCATTACTTCCATGAACTGTGTTATCTGAGTTCTCATCTCCAACCTTTCGTTGGCCATCTGGTTTCTGACCTCCGTAAGGTCCTGCTGCATCTGATCCATTTGAATGCCCGGAAGGTTATTTCGGGTTGGATAACGGTGCGGACGGTTGAGGGGAAATACCCGGCGCCTAGCAATAGTTCCTGAACATCACAACAGAGGTTAGCAACAATAAAACAAAACCTACAAAACAAACAAAGGGTTAGCATGCAATGCAGTTATGCTCATTTGTTCTCAAGGTATCCGGTTTGGCCTTCAGTTTTGACCCTTCCAGACCCTTGATGATGTTGTTGTTGTTGCTTGAAGAAAACTCAGATGAAGCAAACTAACACAAATATATTACAGAAGGTGAAATAATACAAATTGTTCATTTTACAACACAAGCCCTTTAAGGGGTCAAAATACATTACAAGAAAATAAAAGTACACGGAAAGAAAGCAACAACAAACAAACGGTCAAACACCAAGGCTAAACTCATCCTCACGAACTTCCTTGAGAAGTGCTTCGGTCACAGGATCAGCAGGATGCTCCGTGAGATTCCTGATGAGGAGGTTCCGGGTTGCAATAGCTGCTGCTAGTTTCTTGTGCTGAGTTTGGTCCTTGGACCTCTTCACCCCTGCTTTAATTTTCAATTCTGATATTTCCCTCTGGGCTGCTGCCAAGGCTTCTTGCTGTTCTTTTGCATTAGCTTCAAGTTGCTCCATCTTGTCTTGAACTCTCTTGTCTTCCAGGGTACGAGCCTCGGTGATCCTGACCCACCGGGCTTGACTCTCCTTCAAGTACAAGTCTATTCTTGCTCTCTGGAACTGGGCTTCTTTGCAAGCATTCTTCAGAATTTGTTCACCAGCTTTAGACTTTTTGATATAATCCCCAGACTTTTCAATCTTAGTCAAATGCTCCACTCTCAACTTCTCTAATCTCTCAATCTCCCTATACCTTCACTCCTCTCCCGGAGGGTCTTCTGCAAAGCCTGGGTTAGCTTCTCATTTCTTTCCTTCAAGCTCTCAAACTCCTCCAAACTGATAGTGGCAGGGGGTGGTGCTGAAGATGACTCAGGCATGTCTTCTATGGTAAAGGGCATCCCAGAGAATTGGGCCCTGGCACGGGACCATTCATAATATTGTGTTGATGCCACATTGTTGCACTTCCCTAGAATGGTGACTCCCTTGGTTTGAACATTATCCCAAGCCCAGGCAGCCTGCCTAACAACAGCCAAACTAACCTTGTTCTCACAATAGAGGGTCTCCACCAAGTCCTGTGCCCTAGGAGTATGGACCAGTGCATAGCCCAATTGTCGTCTAAACAGCAGAGGGTTGTAATTGATACTACCCTTAACTCCTATCAAAGGCACATTAGGAAAATGCCCACAGCTGGTGATGATATCCCTGCCCTTGGTGCTTTGAGTGCACCATCTGATATCAGCTGAAGTTAGAACAGTGAGTCTCTTAGCCCAGTTACTCTGCTGATGAGGGTTTAAAAATGCATCTGTCCTGGGTAGATGCCTGAGAAGCCAAGTATGGAACAATGGAGCACAACACCTCACTAATCTCCCCCTCTGCTTTTCATTCCTCTGATGCACTGAATAGTAAAGATCCCCCAATAAAGTTGGCACTGGGTTCCTCAGGATGAACAGATGGATTGCATTCTTGCTAATGAATCGAGGCTCATCTGCAAACAATACAATTCCATATACACTTAGGGCCAACAAAGCACAAACAGCTTTCCACTCCCCCTGGGAAGCCTTCAGACTAGCTTGAGAGATTAAGAAGTCCAGATGAAAACCCGGGATTCCAGCTTTAGAGGTCATATGCTGCTCAATCAGGACAGGTTCCAGATGCAAAGCCTTTGCTACTTCTCCATTAGCAGGAAAGACCATCTCAGGGTTGAAAGGAATTTCTCTCCTGACAGGCATACCAACTAATGAGGAATACTCTTCCAATAAGGGGCCCAATTGAAAGTCTTGAAGAGTAAAACATCTCAGTGGAGGATCATAAAACTGAATACAGGTGTGGATCAGGCTTCTTTGTGAAGGGTCCAGATCCATGACCATGTCCAGTATATCTCCATAACTTTCCCTGAACAAAGGTATGTGATCTGGAGTGATCAGGGTTTGAATCCTCCTGATGTCTGATAGCTCTGGCTGGAAGAAGTGATAGGTGACATTGCTCTTTTTAGGGGCCATGATGTTGAAGACTGAGTAGAGACAGGTGCTGATGATAATACTGAAGAAATGGGCCACTGACTGGCTGGTGCAGGTGATAACTGAAGCAGGTACTGATGGAGACAAGTCAAAACTGAAGATGGGGTCAAAACTAAAACCAAATGAAGATGGATACCCTGAAACACAAATAAGCAAATGTCAATATGATGCAATGAGTATGTATGCAAATGAAATGCAAGGGTCTGTGACTGAGCTGGATCTGATCAAAATGCTCTGATATAGGTCCAAGTGTGCTCAAGAATTCTAGATGGAGGTCTATAAAACCAGTAACCAAGGTGGGGGACTCAAATAAAGAGCCACATGTCCAGGGTTTAGAATCACAAGAACTGTCCCAAATTGAAGTATTCTTAAAACAATCAAAGTAACAAGGTATTCTGAGGTCAAGGTACCTGCAAACCTGTAAACAGCCCAACCCCCTCACAGGTGGTGTTCTAAAACAAGGATCCTCAGACTTGGATCAATTATGAGAAGTGTAAACACTTCTAACCCGGAGGTACAGTGTTTACAATAACCATAACAATTCCTCCTCTAATTCACCCCAGTTTCTGAAGGTCAATACTAAAAGGTCATCCAGACTTAGCAGGCTTCCCAGATAGCCCTAGCATTGCAGGAAATCTGCAACACAGAGTTCTCAAGAAGAAACCCATATCTGAACCGTGTTTCATATTCCCGCACCAGACCGAAATGGAATGGGAAAGAATATGATTCACTCTAGCCTAGGTGTCACTCAGGTCCCCGGTATAGGACCTTAACTCTCAATAGAACACCCACCCACCAAAGCAACAAAACAGATCCAGCCAGCACTGTATGACAGTATGAAAAATATAAAGCTATAAAGAAAGCAATAAATCAACTGTACATAAAGCAATAAACAAAACAAATATACAAGCACAGATAGCGCATAACACCCCAGTAAACACAAATCAATCAAGCGCTAGGAGGAACCCACAAAAAGAACCAGAAGCCCTGGTTGCAGAATAAGGTTCCCCAGCAGAGTCGCCAAGCTGTCGCTCCCGACAAATGAAACTGAGATCAGATGAAGGTACAGACGCGAACGGTCGGCGAAAGGAACAATGAGAACACACAGCCGTGAACTCACTGGAGATGAATAGAGTCGCCAGCTAGGCATTTTTATCCCGGAGGAAAGGTAATGCTGCATAGACCTAGAAAAAGAGATGGATAAGACGGATGCGAACCAGAGAGACTGAGAAAGGGGGTTGGTTACAACCTGGGAAGGTATTAGCACCCAGATTGTCCGTCGTACTCGACGGGATCCACGCTTAAAAGATTTGTGTTATAAAGGGGTAGTGTCAGTGCAATCTGTGTATAAAATAGCTGGAAAAGATGTACAGGTGTCAGTGTAAAAGAGAGTGAAGTGTATAAATGAAGTGTCAGTGTAAGAAGTGAATGGAATGCATAAGATCATGAGGCTTAAAGAATAAAGCTAGAAAGAGGGGGAATGTACAGAGACTTTTGTTCGATAACTGTTAAGTTATGCCTACGTATCCTCTCGTGCAATGAGGAAGTCAGAACACCGTAGTTCGACCCAAAGAGACTGAAAGATGAATTGACTTGTGAACTGCTTGCTTGCCTATGCTCAAGTGTATGACCTGTCTGGCTCAGGTGCAAACTGTCTTGCATTAGACGGAAGAAGCAAGTTCTCGTTTATGAGTGAATGAGATGAGAAAAGAATCCCGAAGGAGACGATTATTGTTTGTTTTTGAGTTTTCAGTCTTTTATTGCTTTTGAAAGTTTGTCATAAGTTAATGAGCTTAAGTCTAAACCAATGGATTTAGTAAACTCATCACATCTTCCCTCTGATTAGGGGTAATGAGAATACCTTAAGTGTGAAGTCAGATTCTCACACTTAATCACCTTTGGTGTAGGATTAAGATCATTAACCTACTTGTGATTATTTAGATGTTTTTGTTGTTTTTGTTTAGTGTTGAGTAATGAGATTAAGCCATAATCATGGATTAAACAGACTCATTACACCATCCTAATAGAAGGATAATAGATGAGAATGTTTAAGCTGAGGAAAGCTCCTCAACTTAATCCATGATTAGGGATTAAACTCATGACAAAACAAGCCTTTGATTAAATGGATTTTATTTAATGATATGATGATGAAATGAATTTTATGATTTGTAAGACAACTTGAGGAGGACTTGTCCATTAACACTAGGGTTAGTCCTTCTTAACCATTTAAGGAAGAATTAGAACCCTAATGCAAGGCCCAAGTTACAAGTGTAATGTCTTGATGATTATTAAGTGAATTGATTAAAGGAGTTAAACACATTAAGGGTTTAACACATAGGATTAAAGTTATACACTCCATCCTAAGAGAAGGATGCAGGCATAAGCTTAATCACAAAGCCTTAAAGCCTTTAGGGTTTAGTCCTTGATTAGGAGATGAGAAGAGAAGACTCAAAAGAGACACAAAGGTAAAACTAAGAGGGGAGACTAATCAAAACCCTAATTCATTGTCATGCTTGGTTGTTCCTAAGGTTTGTGAAGTTTTCAAGAGAAGATCTTCAAAGGCCACCAGGAAGCAGATGAACAGGAGCAAAGAGAAGCAAAGTAACTTGCTTCATTGAAGAAGACAAGTCACTTGAAGAAAGAAAGTGGGAGAAACAAGAATGAGCAAGCTCAATCTCAAACACATATAGAAATGCAGCAATGGATACAAGAGAGATGAAAAGAAAAGTTATGAGAAGTGAAGGCAAATTCACTTCTCAAGTCTACTTACCACCTGAAATGTTAGAAAGAAATGCAATGCAATGCCAAATGAAATGAAATGGTATGATGCTAAACAAAACCAGAAGCATGTTGATGATGATAATAATGCTATGAGATGCTACAAACATGAGGCAAGGCATGGAGATGCTCATACAAGATCATGGATGTAAATGATGCAAGCTAAGGAGCATGAACAAGCATGGAAAGTTATGAAGCATACAAGGCAAATGACATAGCAAATGCAAGATGCAATGATCAAACATGCTTTCTATATGTCTTAAGATGTCAAATGAATCAAAATGGAGGCATGGAATGGCATGGCAAGTCATGTTATGCAAGAGAATGCAAAAGGGATGCCAAAGAAAGCCCAAACTAGGGTTTATGAATCAAACCACAAACAAAAACCCAAAACAGAAGCAAACCCTAAGATAAAAAAAGGAAAATGCCACTCAAATAATCCCTAACCCTATATTAAACCAAGGTCCAAAGGGGAGGTCTCAACTCTTAACCAATCTCAAGTTATGAATTTTCTAAGTTGTTAGGGTTTTTAGGGCTCCTAAACAAAAGAAATGTCAAACAAATTGAAAATGAGGAAGCAAATCATGGCCATTTTACCCTAGAAACTACATGCCAAACACAAAACAAAGCAAAAAGAATCAATGTCCAACTCTTCTCAAATAGACAGAAATGAATTTTTGAACTTTGGATCAAATTAATGCATAAAAAATGATTTTAATTCAATGGAAAATTCTCAAAATGCATCAAGATCAAAAAAGAAATTTGTATTGAAGGTTGGACAATGTTTCTAAATGCCTTAGAACATTTCATGAATTTTATGGTGATTTTTAAATACCTAAAAGTATTTTTAATAAATTAATTTCCATTAATCAATTAAAAATAATCTTTTAAATATTTAAAAATACTTTTTTAATGATAAAAAATAAAATAAAAATATTTTTGGGTCACAAAAATTTATAAAACTCAGAAGAAAAAGTTTCATAATTTTTAGGAATTTTTAACTATTTTTAAATAAATGTGCAAATAAAATGAAAAGAAAATGAATTAAAATTAAATAAAATGAAAGGTAATCAGAATGGAGGGATGAGATTCACTCTGGATTTGAATCTGTTGACTACGCGCGTCATCCAAGGGTCCAGGTTGACTCTGATTAAATTATTTAAATTATGATTAATTAAGCTAAACACGTGGATTAGGGCATAAACAGGCAGATCTGGACCACTCACTCACGCGCGAAGTCAACAAGTCAAAGGCCATCAACGCTCAGAATTCAAACTTGAGTTAATTACGTGATTAGGGCACAAATCACTTTCAGGTGGCCGGAGAAGACTTCCGGTCGTCTTCTCCGGCCAGCATCTCCCCTGAGAAATCCCCAAACCCCCAAAAAGCCAACTAAAATGAAATCTAAGAATTGGGAAATGATCTCCAACCACTCACGAATCAAAACCCTCTCTCAAAAAAAATTTATTTTCCCTAACAAAGCTGAATCGAAGAAAATAAGAACTAGGGCACGCAAGTTTCAGAAGCTAATTAAATACTCAAATCACCACCATTTGCAAAACCAAAAGCATACTCATGATCAGGAAGATATGTAGAACAAGTTTAGAACAAAAGAAATGATTTCTGGAAAAATAATTTCCAAGCTACCTGAGATTCGAAGCTTTCACTCTGATGACTTTCTGGCCACTTCCTTCAGTGCAATCCACTCCACTTGATCCCCAGATGATGTTTGAATGCTCAAAAGGAATTTATGTTGGCTGGATGAGGAGTTTGACAAACTTCTGCTCAAGCTCAGTCAGAAATGGCAATGGAGTTTCAGGCAGTTTCAGGCCATGGTGAGTGGTTGTTTGTGATCCAGATGATGTGTGGAGAAGGTCTGTGGTGTTTGTTTTGATGTTTGTGAGCTAGGGAGAGAGATTCGAATGGAACTGCAAGTTGAGGTGAAGAATGGCAGTGGGGTGTTCTTGCTTGTTTCAGGCCTGGCTTTTGGTGGTTTGAGGTCTATGAAGTGTGGTGAGATGAATGATGAAGATGGTTTTTGTGTTTTTGTGCTGTGGAGACAGATTCGAAGGCTTATGCAAAAGGGAGTGTTTTTGTGAATGTGTTGAATGAGAGTGTTTCAGCCTTGCTAGATGTATGGAATGGCTTGCCCTTTGTCCACATAAACCTCTCTCATTGGTCAGATGATTGGACATGTGCTTTATTGATTGGTAAGTCACCTTTTGCAAAAAGTCAAATTTTGGTAAGGCAAGTATGGCTTGATCTATAGCTAGTACAATGGGAATGGGCTGCGCAGCATGATGTGTGTGTGAGGCTAGCTTGGTTCAGCAGCCAATGCATCAAGTTGGTGAGATGAAATGAGTGGTTTTGCAAGTTGTTGCCTTTATGGTTCACATGAAAGAAAGTCTTGTTACATGAACCAAAACATGAGAAAACTTGGCCCAATTCTGACTTTAGGACATGTAGAATGTTTGTGTACTGGTTTGAAGTGAACTAGAGGTCACAAGAGGCATTGGTTCATGATTTTTGCAAAATTTCCATTTGAGGCATGCCTTGAAAATCAATGATTTTGGCCAACTTTGCCACACCATAACTTTTGATCCAAGAAGAGTTTGATCATGTTCTTGTACTTTTTGAAAAGGGAAAAATGAGATCTACAACTTTCATGACCAAAGTTTTTCCATTTGAAGCATTTTTGGATCAAAAATCAAGGCTTGAAAAATGACCTAAAATGATGCATTCTTGAAAAGTCAACTATGCCCAAAAAAGTCAACATTTGCAAAAACCCTAAATTCTTGATTTTTATGAACTTCAACCTTCTTCCATGATCAAATAAAGATCATATACACTCAAAATGATGAAGATCACCCATTGGTTGGGTCATTGGGGGCCTCAGATGCCCTGATTTTGCACTGACTTGTCTGAAAAGTCAACCCTTGATCAGATGACTTCCCCATGGAATTTCTTCATGAAAATTGATATGCATACTCCCTATACCATATAGAGACCAATGGAAACAAGAATGGCCAGAAAAATTGGGGTTATGGCCTCTGAAACCAAAACCCTAATTTTAGGTCAACTATGCAGTCAATCCTGGCTCTGCATCCACTCAAACCCTAGTTCTTGTGATTCATTTGAAATTTTGACTTTGACAGGATGTAATATGATACTTGAACACATATGGATCCCTTTGAAGAGATTGGTTGCCTTTGGAGTGGCTCAAGAAGCCCTGAGATTGCTCAGATCACAAACCCTAGATGCAGATGACCTGGAACCAATGCAGTGACTCAAAAAATGAGATGTGAGATGATACGATTGTGTTTATGCATATGAGAATGATCACAAGCCATGGTGAATGGGTGAGGGCAAATTTGGGGTGTTTACAAAACTCACTGCCCAAAGGAGAGGATCCTTAATCTATTGAAAGTTATGAATTTCCTAAGATTGCTAGGGTTTTAAGGTACCTCAACAAGAAAAATGCTAAACAAATTTAAAATGCAAGATCAAATCAAACCAATTTTATCCTATAAACTAAATGCTATTAAGAGTGCAATGCAAGAAGAATCATCATCCAACTCTTAATGGTTAGGCAGAAAGGAATTTTTGAAGTTTGAAGCAAAATATTGCCTAAAAATGAAATTAAATCCAATGAAAATGGTCAAAAGGGATCAAGAACAAAAAGGAAATTTGGTTTGAGAGTTGGACAATGTTTCTAAATGTTTCTAAATGCAATGTGAATTTTTTTGTGATTTTTAAATACCTAAATGTATTTTTAATTAATTAATTTCCATTAACTAATTAAAAATAAACATTTAAATGATTTAAAAATAATTTTTAGTGCAAAAAATAAAAATAAAAATATTTTTGGGTTTTAAAAATTAATGAAATCTTTGACAAAAAATTTCATAATTTTTAAAGGTATTTTGCTATTTTAAATAAAATGTAAAAGATAAATCAAAATAAATGAAATAAAAAATAAAATAAATGAAAGTATGCAAAGGGGAGGGCCAGGATTTGATCTGGGTTTGGACTGGTTGACTGCGCGCCATATCCAAAGGCCCAGATTCAAATCTGGCTAATTTGTTTAATGATTTAATTAAACAAGATTTAAATTAATTAATCAGGGATTAGGGCTTTAATGAAGCATCCAGGCCACTCGTTCACGCGGGAGTCAAACCTAGTCAAACGCATCTACGGTCCACATTCAAAGTTTCATTAATGACACAATTAGGGCTAATGAACTTCAGGTGACCGGAACAGTGGTTCCGGTCATCTTCCCCGGCGAGCACAAACCCTAAAATCTTCTACAGGTCACTAAACATGAAATTTCTTCCACCAACACAAACCTCTCATCAATCTAAACCTAACCCCTCATCTCAAATCCATTTATTTTCACTCATAAGCCTGAATCGAAGGAAAACATGAAACACGGGCAAACTTTCAGAACAACACAAAATGGTCATCTATTGCTTATTTTCAATTCTAAACACATCTAGATGATTAGTGCAACATGTAGATTCATTTTGTAACAAGAAAATGAAGTTCTGAGAAAAAAGTTCTTAGGTTATACCTGAGCTGGAGACCTTCGAAAGTGAGCTTTCAGAGCCTCCCTCTTGTGCAAATGATCTCCTTTGAACCTCCTGAGGCTAATGGAATACTTGAATGGGGTTGAAAGTGGCTAGCTTTTGTGGTTCAGTTCTGATATAGCAGGAAATGAAGTTCTTGTGTGTTGTGTTTCAGATCATTATGAGGGGTGGGATCTGTTCTATGGATGATTTGTGGTTGATTGGTGAAGGAATTATTGAAGTTTGATGGCTGTGTTGAGTGTTTCGAAGAGGGTAAGGTTTTGACAGATTTTGTTGGATGCTGCAATGTGGGAGGATTCAGCTTGTGTATGGTGTGTTTTTGGATTGCTTGATGTCCACATATCATGCTCTGGTTGGGCAGAGAGTTGGTGTGTCACTGTGGGATTGGTATGGGTCTTTATGAAAAAAGTCAAGATATTGTGTACCCTAGGCATGGCTCGGGTCAGAGGCAATCTAGAGGCTTTTCCTGCCTCAGCTAGAGTCAAGGATGGCCCTTGGATGGTTCATGAAGGACTGCAGCATTTGGATCATAAGTTGGAAGGATTTTTGCAACTTGACAACTTATTACATATCATGATTTTTGGCTATGTACATGTGAGAAATCTTGCTGAATTTTTGGTGTGGCATGCTTCATTAGGTCATGGCAAAGTTTTGAAACCAGCTAGAGGTCAAACAAACCCTTTGAGAATCAATTTGCAAGAAATCCCTCTTTGCACTTTCAAGAAGAATGGCTTATGGTTACTTGAAAAACAAGGCATAGAAATGGGAAATTCTTTGGGCCAAACTTATTTTTAGGTCATGCATTGCATTAGTATGATGATTAGAGGTCACATTGAAGTCACATAAAGGCTTGTCATGAGAAATTGCAAGTTTTCCATTTTGTGCAAAAGTGAAATTTCAATGATCTTATCCAACTTTGCAAGGCCATAACTTTTGATCCAAAATGACTTAGAATGAGTTCTTGTACTTTTTGAAAAGGGAATCATCCATTCTACAACTTTCTGACCAAAGTTTTCTCATTTGAAGCATTTTTGAATAAAAAAGAAAGGGTTGAAAAACTTTTCCCAAAATGGCAAGTTTCCATTACAAGTCATTTTCCCAAAAAGGAAACTTTGCAAATGGCTTGAAATTCTTCAATTTTGTGAACTTCTAACATCTTCTATGATCAAATAAAGATCATACACATTCAAAATGATGAAGAACACCCTTTGGTTGGGTCATTGGGGGCCTCAGATGCCCTGATTTTACACTGACTTGCTCAAGAACTCAACTCTTGATCAGATGCCTTCCCCATGGAATTTCTTCATGAAAATTGATATGAATGATCCTTATAACATATAGAGACCAATAGAAACAAGAGTTACCAAAAAAAATGGAGTTATGGCCTTTGAAACCAAAACCCTAATTCTAGGTCATCTGTGCAGTTAAACCTGGCTCTGCTTCCATGCCATTCTCAGTTCTTGTGATTCTTTGGCTTCTTTGACCTTGTGAGGATACAATATGATGCTTGAACATACATGTACCCCTTTGAAGTGATTGATGACCTTTGGAGTGTCTCAAATAGCTCTTGGATGGCTCAGATCACAAACCCTAGATGCAGATGACATTGAACCAATGCAGTGAAACAAAAAGTACAATATGAAATGATATGATTGAACTTATGCATATGAAGATATCACAAGCCATGGTGTGAATGGGTGAGGGAAAATTTGGGGTGTTTACACTTGCCATGACATTTTGTGCATCCACATGACATATAAGACATCTTAAGACACATTAGAATCATGTTTGATCATTGCATCACTCATTTTCCATGTTATGCATCCATTGCATTTCATAAGTTTGATGAACTTTCATGCCTCTTTTTATGTCTCATTTGCATTCCCATCCTTTGCATGATCATCCACATCTCATGACAACCATTTGTATCATCTCTTAGCATCATTTACATCTTAATATGCTTCTGACTTTGGTTTTCATCTTTGATTTTCATCTCATTTTCATTTCATTTCATTTCTTGTTGCTAACTTTTCAGGTGGTAAGTGTTTGAGAAGTGAATTTGCCTTCACTTCTCATAATCTCTTCTCATCTCTTTTAAGCATCCATTGCTGCATTTTACCTTTGTACTAGAGTGAGCTTGCTCATTCATGTTCCCTACTCACCTTCTTTCTTCAAGCAACTTATCTTCTTAAGTGAAGTAAGTTGTCTTGCTTCTTGTTGCTTCTTTTTCTTCCATCCTGCTCCTTCCTTGGTGGCTCTCTTGAAGATCTTCTTGCAAGCTTCATAAACCCTAGGAACACCCAAGCATGATCACAATTAGGGTTTGATTAGTCCCCCCATTAGTTTTACCTTTGTGTCATCTTTGTGTCCTCTATCCTCATCTTTTAATCAAGGACTAAACCTTAAAGGTTTTAAGGCTTTGTGATTAGGGTTATGCATGTATCCTTCTATCAGGATGGGGTGTATAACTTTAATCCTAAGTGTTAAACCCTTAATGTGTTTAAACCCTTTAATCAATTCACCTAATAATCACTAAGACATCAAGCTTGTAACTTGGGCCTTGCATTAGGGTTCTAATTCTTCCTTAATTGGTTAAGAAGGACTAACCCTAGTGTTAATGGACAAGTCCCCCTCAAGTTGTCTTACAGACCATAAAATTCACTTCTTAATCTTACCATTAACTAAAATCAACTTTAATAAAGGCTTTGTTTTGTCATGAGGTTAATCCCTAATCATGGATTAAGTTGATGAGCCTTCCATAGCTTAAATGTTCTCATCTAGTATCCTTCTATTAGGATGGTGTAATGGGTCCATTAAATCCTTGATTATGGATTAAACTCATTACTCAACACTAAACAAAAATACCAAAAACATCTAAATAAATGCAAGTAGGTTAATGATCTTAATCCTACATCATGGTAATTAAGTATGAGGTGTTTACCTCATACTTAAGGTATTCTCATTACCCCTAATCAGAGGGAAGATGTGATGAGTTTACTAACCCTTGGTTTAGGCTTAAGCTCATTCTCTTATGACAAACTCCAAAAGCAATAAAAGATTGAAAACACAAAAACAAACAATAATCGTCTCCTCCAGGATGCTTTTCTCACCTCATTCACTCACAAACGAGAACTTGCTTCTTCCGTCTAATGCAAGACAGTTTGCACCTGAGCCAGACAGGTCATACACTTGAGCATAGACAAGTAAGCAGTTCACAAGTCAATTCATTTTTCAGTCTCTTTGAGTCGAACTACGGTGTTCTGACTTCCTCATTGCACGAGAGGATACGTAGGCATAACTTAACAGTTATCAAACAAAAGTCTCTGTATATTCCCCCTCTTCCAGCATTATCCTTCAAGCCTCATAATCTTGAGCTTCATACTCTTTTCTTACACTGACACTTCTCCACTTCACTTCACATTCCTTTTACACTGACACTTGCATTCTCTTCCAGCTGTTGCACACAAAATAGCACTGACACTACCCCTTTAAACACAAATCTTATAAGCGTGGATCCCTTCGAGTACTACGGATAATCTGGGTGCTAATACCTTCCCAGGTTGTAACCAACCCCCTTTCTCAGTTTTTCTGGTTCGCGACCGTCTTGTCCATATCTTTCTAGGTTTATGCAGCATTACCTTTCCTTCGGGATAAAAATGCCTAGTTGGCGACTCTTTTCAATTCACACTTGTGTTCTCTCCTTCGCCGACCGTTCACGTCTGTACCCTTTCTGACCAGGTGTCATTTGGTGGGAGCGACAACTAGGAAGGCGAAGGGTGACAATTCCTTGATTGTGGGTAATTATCTTGTTAAAAATCATCCTTGTCTTGTTTTATTTGACTGTGGAGCTATGCATTCTTTTATATCTACTAGTTGTGCGAAGCGACTTGGGTTGCGACTATTTCCTTTGTCTCCTCCAATGGTGGTTACTACCGTTATGGATGAAACTGTCGAGACGCCGCTTAAGTGTGAGAACTCTACGTTGTCCGTGGATGGTAGAATCTTTCAGATTGACCTCATTTGTTTGCCCCTTAAGAAAATTGATGTTATCCTGGGAATGGACTGGTTGTCTGCTAATTCTGTGTTTATTGGGTGTGAAGAAAAGTTGATTCTCATTCCCTATGTTGAAGTGCCTCCGAAAGATGTTTTGACAACGATCTTAGAAGGTACGGTTGGAATGGTAAATTTTCTGTTTGAACAAGAGAAATTTGTTTTGCTTGTCCTTACTAATGAAGAGGGTAATGACCAGCAAGTTTTGGACATTCCGATAGTTTGTGAATTTCCCGATGTTTTTCCTGAGGATGTCACTTCCTTACCTCCGGTGAGGGAAGTTGAGTTCTCAGTCGACCTGATACCGGGAACGGCTCCTATATCTGTTTCCCCTTATCGGATGGCTCCGCTCGAGTTGAAGGAGTTGAAGGACCAATTGGAAGATTTGATGGCAATGCATTTTGTAAGGCCTAGTGTCTCACCGTGGGGAGCTCCGGTGTTGTTGGTAAAGAAAAAGGATGGTGGTATGAGGTTGTGCAACGATTATCGAAAGTTGAACAAGGTTACAATCAAGAATAAATACCCCTTACCAAGGATAGACGACCTTCTAGATCAATTGAAAGGAGCCTGCGTGTTCTCGATGATTGATCTGAGATCGGGCTATCACCAGATTCGTGTGAAGAGTTCTGATGTTCTGAAGACTGCGTTCAGAACCCGTTACGGTCATTACGAATTCTTAGTGATGCCTTTCGGTGTGACGAATGCTCCAGCAGTTTTTATGGATCACATGAACCAGATATTTCAGAGTTATTTGGATTAATTTGTGGTGATCTTTATCGATGACATTCTTATCTATTCTCGTACGCCGCAAGAGCACAGAGATCATCTAGGGATTGTCCTATCGATACTGCAGGAAAAGCAACTTTTTTCTAAATTTAGTAAGTGTGAGTTCTGGATGTCAGAAGTCAAGTTCCTTGGACATGTTATATCCCGGGGGAGGTGTAGCTGTAGACCCGTTCAAGATAGAAGTTGTAATTAATTGGGAGAGACCGACGAATGTTACCGAAGTGAGAAGCTTCCTAGGTTTGGCAGGTTACTGCAGAAGGTTTATTAAAGGTTTTTCCCAGATGGAATTACCGTCAACTATGCTCACTAGGAAGGACATTTCTTATGAATGGGATTCCAGTTGTGAGCAAAGTTTCGTGTGGTTGAAGGAGAAATTGATGACTGCTCCAGTCTTGATAATTCCCGATCCTAACAAATCTTATGAAGTGTTTTGTGATGCTTCAAAGATGGGTTTATGAGGCGTTCTCATGAAAGAAGGTCAGGTGGTGGCGTATGCTTCCAGACAGTTGAGAGTTCATGAGAAGAATTATCCTACGCATGATTTGGAATTAGCGGTCGTGTTGTTTAGCTTGAAAGTGTGGCGGCACTATTTGTATGGTGTGCGTTTTGAGATGTTTAGTGATCATAAGAGTTTGAAGTACCTCTTTGATCAAAAGGAACTGAATATGAGACAGAGGAGATGGATGGAGTATTTGAAAGATTATGATCTTGAGTTGAAGTATCACCCCGGAAAAACGAACAAAGTGGCAGATGGCTTAAGTTGAAAAGTGATTCATAGTTCTGAATTGATAGTTTTGGAGTATGCATTGTTAGAAAAGTTTCGGGATCTTAATATTCAGTTTGTTTCGACTCCGAGTGGTGTAATCATGGGAAACTTGAATATTAATTCTACCTTGAGGAATGATATTCAGCAAGCGCAAGTTTTAGATGAGAAGTTGCAAGGACTGCTACTCCAACCGGGTTTCGTGAGAGCATTAGATGGGATCAACCTATTTAATCAAAGAATTTGCATTCCGGATGATGATATGTTAAAGAGAGGGATTATGGAAGAAGCACATAAAGGTTCTTTTACGATACATCCGGGTTCTTCTAAGATGTATCAAGATTTGAAGAGGGAGTATTGGTGGTCCGGGATGAAAAAGGACATTGCAGTATTTGTGTCAGAATGTGCGGTGTGTCATCAAGTGAAGATTGAGCACCAAAGGCCAGGTGGATTGTTACAACCTTTGGACATCCCAATTTGGAAATGGGATAGTATCTCTATGGACTTTGCAGTAGGTTTACCAAGTACTCAGGGTGGCTATGACTCTGTTTGGGTGATTGTGGACCGACTAACGAAATATACGCATTTCTTAGCCGTGAAGACTACACATAAAACAAGTCAGCTTGCAAGGTTATTTATTGCTAAAATTGTGAGATTGCACGGTGTCCCGTCCAGTATAGTATCGGATAGAGACCCGAAGTTCACTTCGAGATTTTGGAAGGTGTTCCAACAAGCCACGGGTACGAATTTGCGTTTGAGTACTTCTAATCATCCTCAAACGGATGGTCAGACGGAACGTACGATTCAAATGATGGAGGATATGTTGAGAGCATGTGTTTTAGAGAGTATAGGAAATTGGAAAGAACTTTTGCTGTTGATCCAATTTTCGTACAACAATAGTTACCATGCAAGCATCGGTATGGCTCCGTATGAGGCTTTGTACGGAAGAAGGTGTAGAACCCCGTTGTGTTGGTCAGAAGTGGGTGAAGATAGGATCTTAGGACCGGAAATTATTCAAGAGACTACGGAAAAGATTCGCATGATCCGAGAAAAGATTAAGCAAGCCCAAGACCATTAGAAGAGCTATGCTAACAATCAAAGGAGACCCTTAGAATTCGATGAAGGCGATCACGTGTACTTGAAAGTCACTCTGAGATTAAGATTGAAAGGACCGTTTAAGTCGCGTAAGTTAAGCCCGAGATACGTAGGACCGTATCAGATTCTAGAAAAGATTGGTGAAGTTGCTTACCGTTTAGCCTTGCTGCCATCTCTATCCGAAATGCATGATGTTTTTCATGTATCTCAACTTCGTAGGTTCGTTCCTGATCCTCTTCAGCCTATTCTGCCAGATTCTATCGAGATAGAAGCGGATTTGACTTTCAAGCCCCAACCGAGCCATATTGTAGGAAGAGAAACCAAAGTGTTGAGAAATAAAGAGATATCGCTTGTTAAGGTGTGTCGCTCCCACAAAATGACACATGGCCAGAAGGGGTACAGATGCGAACGGTCGGAAAAAGGAGAGAACATGAAGATTTACTGAAAAAATTCGCCAACTAGGCATTTTTATCCCGAAGGAAAGGTAATGCTGCATAAACCTGGGAAAATATGGATAAAGCGGTTGCGAACCAGAGAAACTGAGAAAGGGGGTTGGTTACAACCTAGGAAGGTATTAGCACCCAGATTTTCCGTCGTACTCGACGGGATCCACACTTGAAAGTTTTTTTTAAAGGGGTAGTGTCTGTGCTATCTGTGTTCAAAATCTAGAAAAGAATACAAGTGTCAGTGTAAGGGAAATGTGAAGTGAATTGAAGGG
Source organism: Lathyrus aphaca (assembly GCA_963966055.1). Classification (NCBI taxonomy): domain Eukaryota; kingdom Viridiplantae; phylum Streptophyta; class Magnoliopsida; order Fabales; family Fabaceae; genus Lathyrus; species Lathyrus aphaca. The sequence continues at coordinate 240,677,537 of OZ014525.1, forward strand.
ATGTCAGTGCAAGAAAAGAGTGCAGTGCTAAAGACAATGAGGCTTAAAAGAATAATGCTGGAGGAGGGGGAATATACAGAGACATTTGTTTGATAACTGTTAAGTTATGCCTACGTATCCTCTCGTGCAATGAAGAAGTCAGAACACCGTAGTTCGACTCAAAGGGACTGAAAGATAAATTGACTGATGAACTGCCTACTTGTCAATGCTCAAGTGTATGACCTGTCTGGCTCAGGTGCAAACTGTCTTGCATTAGACAGAAGAATCGGGTTCTCGTTTATGAGTGAATGAGGTGAGAAAAGAATCCCGGAGGAGACGATTGTTGTTTGTTTTTGGTGTTTTCAATCTTTTATTTCTTTTTGTGTTTGTCATAAGATAATGAGCTTAAGCCTAAACCAAGGGTTGGTAAACTCATCACATCCTCCCTCTGATTAGGGGTAATGAGAATACCTTAAGTATGAAGTAAACACCTCAAACTTAATTACCATGATGTAGGATTAAGATCATTAACCTACTTGTAATTATTTAGATGTTTTTGGAGTTTTTGTTTAGTGTTAAGTTATGAGTTTAAGCCATAATCAAGGATTTAATGGACCCATTAACCCATCCTAATAGAAGGATGATAGATGAGAACATTTAAGATGAGGAAGACTCCTCAACTTAATCCATGATTAGGGATTAACCTCATGACAAACAAAACCCTCATTAATGTGGATTTTAATTAATGGTAAGATTAAGAAGTGAATTTTATTGTTTGTAAGACAACTTGTGGGGGACTTGTCCATTAACACTAGGGTTAGTCCTTCTTAACCAATTAAGGAAGAATTAGAACCCTAATGCAAGGCCCAAGTTACAAGCTTGATGTCTCAGTGATTTATTAGATAAATTGGTTAAAGGATTTAAAGACATTAAGGGTTTAACACTTAGGATTAAAGTTATACACTCCATCCTAAGAGAAGGATGCAGGCATAACCTTAATCACAAAGCCTTAAAACCTTGAAGGTTTAGTCCCTGATTAAGAGGTGAGAAGAGAAGACACAAAATATGACACAAAGGTAAAACTAATGGGGGGACCAATCAAACCCTAATTGTTATCATGCTTGGGTGTTCTTAGGGTTTATGAGGCTTGCAAGAGATCTTCAAGAAGAGCCACCAAGGAAGAAGCAGATGAAAGGAGGAGAAGCAGAAGAAGCAAGTCAACTTACTTCACTTAAGAAGATAAGTTACTTGAGGAAAGAAAGTGAATGGTGAACATGAATGAGCAAGCTCACTCTAAGACAAAGGCAAAATGCAGCAATGAATGCACAGGAGAGATGAGAAGAGATTGTGAGAAATGAAGGCAAATTCACTTCTCAAAGTACTTACCACCTGAAAAGTTAGCAAAAGGAAATGAAGATGAAATGAAAAAGAAAAGAATGCAAGGATGCAAACCAAAACTAGAAACATGTTCATGATGAAAATGATGCTAAGAGATGATGAAAATGTATGTCAAGAGTCATGGATGATCATACAAGTGATGAGAATGCAAATGAAGCATGAAAGGAACATGAAAGTTCATGAAAGCACATGAAATGAAATGAATGCATAACATGGCAAATGGATGAGGAAATGATCAAGCATGAGTCTAAGGGGTCCTAAGATGTTTCAGAAGTCATGTGGATTCAAGAAATGTCATGGCAAGTTCATGAATGCAAGCATATGCAAGAAGTATGCAAAGGAAGATGAGAAATTAGGGTTTTCATGCAACATGAGATGCAAAACTCAAAAAAAGAAGCAAATGACAAGATAAAAAATTGAAAATGCAATCAAAATAACCCTAACCCTATATGATATCACACCCCAAAGGAGAAGACCTAACTCTTTACCTAATGAAAGTTATGATTTTTATAAGTTTTCTAGGGTTTTAAGGTACTTAAAGGGGGAAAATGCCAATCAATCCAAAAATGCAGAAGAAATTTATGACAAAATTATGCTAGAAAATACATTTCAAATTAAGATCAATGCAAAAAGAATCATTGTCATACCATTCTTGGTTAGGCAGAAAATAATTCTTGAAGTTAGGGTTCAAAAATAGGATTTTATGAACCCTAAATTCAAAGAAAAAATGTCAAAATGATTCAAAACCAAAAAGAAATTTGTGTGGATGGTATGACAATGTCTCTAAATGTTTAAAGATGCAATATGAATTTTTTGGGATTTTTTAGAAACTTAAATGATATTTTAATTAATTAATTTTCATTAATTAATTAAAATAAACATTTAAATGCTTAAAAAAAATTTTTTTATTTAAAAAATAAAAAAATAAATATTTTTGCGTTAAGAAAATTATTTGAAATCAAAATGCTGATTAAAATATTTTTGGGATTTTCTATTTATTTTAAATAAATAGAACAAAATAAATAAGAAAAATATGAAATAAAAATGAATTAAAATAAAAGTAAGCTGAATCAAGGGCTCATATTCAAAGTTGAGAGATTTTGGTTGACTGGCGCGTGAATGGCTGGACAGGATTCATTCTGGGCTGATTTTCATTAACTAATTAATTAATCTTTAATTAAACAGAATTAGGGTTTAATGATGGCATCTGGACCATTCAAACACGTGGGGAAGCTCAATCCTACGGCCAGAATTCAAATAAAGCCCTAAACCTAATTAAATAACTAATGACCTTCAGGTGACCGGAACAGTGTTCCGGTCATTTTCTCCGACCATCCATTTTCCTATCTCACTCAAAACCTCACCCCAAACCATCTAAAGCTCCATAATCACTCAACAAACATCAAGGAACAAGAATCCAAGCACGAAATTCATTTATTTTCAGAAACAAGCATGAATCAAATCAATCTCTTTTTCGGTCAAAAATTTCAGAGATTCGGTTCATAATTATCTCTTCATCATTTTCAAAAATAACAAGTGCAGTAGAATCAGTGGATCATGGGGAACATTTCTATAACTTAAAAAGAGATTTCTGGAAAAAAAAGTTTGAGATGGCTACCTGAGTTGAAGCTTTGAGATTCTGAGCTTTCAGGGCCTCTCCTTCGTGCAAGTAAGCTTTAATGAACCCCCTGAGGATGATGTGAAGCTTGAAAAGCTTTGAGAGTGACTGGTTTGTGCTGTGTGGTTCTGGTTGAGCAGAAATGGAGGTCTATGTGTGTAGTGATTCAGGCTATTCCAATGGGTGGGTTTTGTTCTATGAATGAAGAGTGATTTGTTGGTGAAGGAATTTCTTGATTTTGTTAAGTTTTGAGGTTGTTTCTAAGAGAATAAGCTTTGTGCACAAATTTGTAAATCTGATATTGTGTGTGTTTTTAGGCCCCAATGCTTGCCCTTATCCCTCCCATATTGTTTGAATATTAAATGTGGTAGGTTCTGAATGGCGGCAAAACACTATTCCAAGATGTAAACTCCCCAAATTTGGCCTCACCCATTCACATCATGGCTTGTGATCATTTCATATGCATAAACACAATCATATCACCTCATATCTCAATTTTGAGTCCCTGCATAGATTCTAAGTCATCTGCATCTAGGGTTTGTGATCTGAGCAATCCAAGAGCTTCTTGAGCCACTCCAAAGGTCCACAATCACTTCAAAGGGGTCCATGTGTGTTCTTACATCATATTACATCCTCCCAAAGTCAAGAATGCCAAAGAATCACAAGAACTGGGATTGGTATGGATGCAGAGCCAAGTTTGACTGCACAGATGACCTAAAATTAGGGTTTTGGTTTCAGAGGCCATAACTCCAAATTTTTTGGTCATTCTTGTTTCTATTGGTCTCTATATGGTATAGGGAGTATGCATATCAATTTTCATGAAGAAATTCCATGGGGAAGTCATCTGATCAAGGGTTGACTTTTCAGACAAGTCAGTGCAAAATCAGGGCATCTGAGGCCCCCAATGACCCAACCAAGGGGTGATCTTCATCATTTTGAGTGTATATGATCTTTATTTGATCATGGAAGAAGGTTGAAGTTCACAAAATTCAAAAATTACAAGTTTTTGCAAAGTTGACTTTTTAGGGCATGGTTGACTTTTAAAGAATGTGTCATTTTATGCCACTTTTCAAGCCTTGCTTTTTGATCCAAAAATGCTTCAAATGGAAAAACTTTGGTCATGAAAGTTGTAGATTAGATCTTTCCCTTTTCAAAAAGTACAAGAACACGATCTAATTCATTTTGGATCAAAAGTTATGGTGTGTCAAAGTTGGCAAAAATCACTAAATTTCAAGTTATGCCTCAAATGAGAAACATGCAAGAACTTTGTACCAAGGCATTTGTAACCTCTAATTCATGTCTAACCATCACATAAACATCACATGTGACCAAAAATTCAGAATGGACTAAGTATTTCTCACTTCCCATGGTTTGTGTGGCAAGAAAGTTACATGTGAACCAAAGATGATCAACTTGCAAAACCATCATCACACTTTCACCAACTTGTTGCCTTGGCTGCTGAACCACCCTAGCCTCACTCACACACCATGCTGCGCCAGCCCACACTCTTGTACCAAGCTAGAACTTAGCCCATGCCTCTCTTACAAAAAGGTTGACAATTTGCAAAAGTGAACTTACCTATCACAGCAGGCCAGGTCACATCATCTGACCAATGTGATTATTTTATGCAAGCCAAATGCTAGCCATTTCACATAACAAGCAAGGCTGAAGCTCACCACAAGGACACATTCACAAACACACTCCAATCTGCATTTTCCTTCGAATCATCTTCCACAGGCCTCAAACACTCAAACAAACTCCACTAATCATCTCACCATGCTTCATTAAGCCCAAGCCAACACTCAAAACAGCCAGAAGCACACTAGAATACAGCCTTCACAAAAACTGTCACAAAGCTTCCCTTCTTCGAATCACCTTCCACAGCCACCAAACATCCAAACTCTTTTCACCAACAAATCAAACACATCAAAAGGAACCAGAATCAACCCTTAACAGAGCTTGAAACCACTCACACACAGAACTCATTTTCTGCTATATCAGATTGGAATCTCTCAAAATAGCTTGCTTAAGCTCATTCCAAGCCTACCATTAGCACCAGGGGAATCAGTGGAGCAAGCTTGCACCAAAGAATAGCTCTGAAAGCCCAGAAACAGGAGTCTCCATCTCAGGTATGGCCATGAAACTTTTCTCTCAGAGCTTGATTTTTAAGTTATAAATTGATTGTGTATGTCTTGCTGATCATGGGGATGGTTTTAGAATTAGAAATGAGTGAGAAATGAGGATTTACCAGGGCTCTGAAACTTTGCCCGTGAATCTTCATGGCTTCGATTCTCTTAGTTTAAGCATGAGAAATTTAGTTTGAGAGGTGTTTTGAGTGAGGTTTGAGTAGAGGAACATTTCCCTGGCTTTGATTTGAAGAATGGTGGCCTGAATCGTATTCTAGGGTTTTGTTGTTGCCGGAGAAGATGATCGGAGCTTCCCTCCGGTCACCTGAATGTCATTTGCCCTAATCTCAGGTCATTAAGTCCATTTGAATCTTGAGCGTAGGATCCTTTGACTTTCCTTGACTTCGCGCGTGGATGAGTGGTTCAGATGGGTCCTCTGTGCCCTAATCCCCATTAACTCATTTAATTATTTCATAAAACTTAATTAAAGTCAGAAGCAATCTGGACACTTCATAAACGCGCGCGGTCAATGGTTTCCACCCCAGTTCAAATCTCCACCATCAGATTGAAATACTTTCCATTTTATTTTGTTTTTATTTCATTTTTTCTCATTTAATTTGTGTAATTTATTTAAAATAGTAAAAATTGTTTAAAAATTATGAAACTTTTTGTCAAGAGTTTCATTAATTTTTAGGACACAAAAATATTTTTATTTTCATTTTTAGCATTTAAAAAGTATTTTAAAATATTTAAAAGTTTATTTTTAATTGATTAATGGAAATTAATTTATTAAAAATACTTTTAGGTATTTAAAAATCACCAAAAAAATTCATGAAATGTTCTAAGACATTTAGAAACATTGTCCAACCTTCAAACCAAATTTATTTTTTGATCTTGATGCATGTTGAGAATTTTTCATTGATTTAAAATCATTTTTATGCATTAATTTGATCCAAAGTTCCAAAAATCATTTCTGCCTATCCATGAAGAGTTGGACATTGATTCTTTTTGCATTGCATTGTGTTTAGCATGTAGTTTGTGAGATTAAATGGCCTTGATTTGATCTTTCATTTTCCATTTGTTTGATAATTTTCTTGTTTAGGAACCCTAAAACCCTAGAAATCTTAGAAAAATCATAGCTTGAAATTGGTTAAGGGTTGAGACCTCTCCTTTGGGCAGTGGGTTAGTGTAACACGGTGGGAGAACTGACTTTAGTTATGTTGCGGATAGCAAGAGTCGCCACCGACTTTTATTTTATCCAAAAGGAAAGGGTATAAAAGAACAGGAAAGACCTTAAGAGATATTTTCGGGTCCGGGGGGTAGGTTATGTAAAGGGAAGGTGTTAGCACCCTTTACATCCATGGTTATCCATGGGCTCTTAGTTACTTAGCTCACTTTAAATTATTTTTGAAAGTGTAGTGTGTGAATAAAAAAATTTTCATATGAGTTAATAATGATCCATGTACGGATGCGTAAAAACTTGTTTTTGAAAATTTGTTTTGAAATTGGTTAAGTGTTTGAAAAAAATGGAGTGAGCAAGTACATAAGAGGAACCTACCCTAAAGTTTAAGTCTTTCTGTTCTTTATCCTTTAATTGGTAAGACCATCCCTACTATTAAGGAGTAGGTAGTCATTACCTTGGATGTAAGGGACATATGAGGGGCATCTGGTTATGAAGGCAACTGTGGGGTGTATTAAGCATTCTGGAGGGACTATCATCATTATTCGAAGGGACTTGATTTGTAAAGGCAACCATTAAGGACTTGATGATTTTTCTTTTAAAGGGACTTGCTTTATACACCCCACTTGACCTTATGATTAGGCAGCAATGAGGGATAACCTTAGAAAGTGAGATGGCGATTAAAAATCGACTTACGTGTGTGAGTGTTCAATATTATTTATCTTTAATTAAAGTGATCTAAATTTATTTTAAATAGAATACATGTTTTGCACTCCCTAAATTACTAACCATAGCAAGCAAATTAAATAATTAAATATTTACAAAATTACACCAAGAAGCAATTACATAATGATAATAATAATAAATAAATAGCAAAAATATAAATATAAAAGCAAAATATAAATAATAAGAAAAAATAAAAAATAAGCAATAAATAAATAAATAGGGGTTAGTGATAAATATAATTAAAAAAAATAAGGTTAGTAAAAATAAAATAACTAAATTTAGTGAAATAATAATAATTAGAAAAATAAACAAGGTTAGAAAAATAATAAAAATATGAGATAAATAATAATATGGTTAGCAACAATAATTAAAATAAATAGAAATAAATAGAAAAATATTATAATGACATGATTAGAATAATAAACACAAAGTTTAATTTTAATATATAACATTTATTTAGAAATAAGAATAATTAAATAAAATTTTTTAAACATAATATAATTATAAATTTTAATTATTACAAATTTAATTATTTCTAAACATTTATTAACAATTATTATTAAAAAAAATATTTACACATTATATGAGGAAAATAAATTTTAAGTATCATATTCACAAAATTAATCATATTTATAAAATTTAATTTCTACTAATTATTATATTTACAAAAATTATACTAAATAAATATATATTATAATTATGTAAAAAATTAGAAAGTAAAAATAATTTAGAAAATAAAAATTAGGTTTTTACAAAATTAGGGTTTTTGAATATTAGGGTTTGTTTTCTAGAAAATATTTTTAGGATTTAATTTAACATACAAAATTATTTTAACTAATATATATATATATATTATATTTACATAAAATAATAAAGAACATAATTTTGAATTAGAGAAAAAAAAATAGAAAGTTTAGAACTTTTAGAAAATATGATGTTATTTTAAATTTTTGAATATGTATGATTTATTTTTTATTAATAACAAGAATATAATTAAACTAATTACATAAGAAATTAAAATAGAAAAAAAATAGTAAAACATACCTTGGCTGGGTTTGAACCCAGGATGTCCCATTTGCCAGCAACAACAACTTCCACCAGGCTACCACGCACACAAGCAAGAAAAGGGAGAATGAAATTGACTTTGTTCTCTATCTGGAAAAAATCAGGAAAAATACAAGAAACAAAAAGGCCTGGGGTGGTGTTGAACCCAGGAGCTTCTGATTACAAGCATGCACGCGTATCCGCCTGGCTGGGAGAGCCTTTCTGATAGTTGAATGGAAATAAACTATAATATATTAAGTCTTCTTTTATCCTGAAAAATAAGAACAAAAACAATGCACTAGCCAGGAATCGAACTAGTGTCCTCACAACATACGCGTACTAGCTTTACCACTGGGACAAACATGCGTTTGCGAAATATAATCAGGATTAATTCATATTATTTTTAAACAAAATTTGAATTTAAAAAACAGGCGCGAATGAACTTCATCTTCTTCCTTATACCTGCACTTTTTCCGGCGAAAATTGCTGGAAATTTACCTGCGAATTTTTCTATATTCAAAACCTGCAAATTTCAATCATCACGAATACACAACCATTCGCTAAATCAAGCATAGGGTTATGATCCCCACGCCACATACAGTCAATCCATGGCCTTAAAATCAATTTATGAGTCCTAAATCGAAGAACCCCAAAAATCACTCAAGAACCCTAGCTATGGCCGTTTACGGTTTAAGCACTTATTCTTCAATCCAATTGCCCAGGAAGCATCTATGCATCATTACAAACATAAATACATCATTAGATTTCATTGTTAATGCATAGTTAGTTCAAACCGAAAAAATTTGTAAGAGGGATAAAATGCATTCGGGTTGAACAATGTGGTGCATATGGGATGCATATGGGTGATGATTTCGCTTCAACAATGTCCAAAGAACATCTCTATGTTCTTACTTTACCTTCAAATGCCTTGGATTGAAGAATCCGAATATGAGTTTTGGAGGATTTTTTTGAGGTTTGAAACTTACCTTTGGCTGCTGGAAATCGTGAATGAGGGCTAGGGTTGTGATCAGCACTTATATGTGAATCATTTAGGTCAGAAAAATTCATTGGTTGTGTGGAAGTTTGGATATTTGAAGATTGAAAAAGATTGTACTTTGAAATTCAAATATTTTCTCATGAAAGCTTACTATTTTTGTACCAATCTCATGATTTCCTTCTTTTTTAACTCCAATCAATATTTAAAATATTCTAGAAACCAAATCTCCCCTTAATAATATATTTTCATATTTTATATTTATTTAAAATGATTTTTATGAATTAAATAAAAAATAAATAAAAATAAAATAATAAAAATTCTGAATTTTGGTCATTTGGGTCGTGCATGATGATATGATATGGATTGGATCACAATTTAGCAAGCCCATTTGGAAGGAATTGGTTCTAGGCCCCCATTTTCATCATAAACCATCACAAAATTTCCCAACTTTGCAAGGGCACATCTCCCTCAATTTTAAAGGTATGAGGGTGTTCTTGGACATTTTGGAAAGCTTGAAGAGTCCTCTAAACAACCCCATTGGTTTCAGGTCCATATCATTTACCAATCTCAAGTTATGCCCTTTTGAAGTTGTTGACTTTTTGTTGACTTTTGAAATGACCTATAATGTCTTAGCTCATATCTTCCAAATGAAGCATTTTTGGGATTAACTTGCAAGATCAAAGTTGTAGAGAATTCAATTTCCTTCAAAATGAGCTTTGGATGGAGACTTGGTGATGAAGTATGTGAATGTTATGGCTGGTCAAAGTTCAGTTGACTTTTACTAAGGAAACCCTAATTTAGAAACTCCTGATTCTTGATGATCTGGAATCTCCTTGATGAATCATGATCAACCCTTGATAAAATGATGAATTTTACTTCATATACTTGATGTTGGCAAAAAATAATGAAGTTTGACTTTGGTTTGACCACAGTTGACCTCAGTTTGACTTTCTGACTGCATTGACTGATTTTGACTTATCTGATCATCTGACTGAGCAAACTTTTGAGAAAAGTCTTGAAACTTGTCATGGGGGTTCTTATATACATATAAGATGTTATGAAGCTCACTTGAGGTATTGGAAGTCCATTTAGCCTGATTAAAGTCAAAACCCTAGTTTTGGATGCCCTGCTTAGGAGGTGCATTGTTTGAGGGAATTGTCAATTCTTTTGACCAATTGTGAACTTTATGAACCTTGTGAACCATCATAAAATGTTTTGTAAACCTAATGGGAGGTATTGTGAAGCTTGTGAACCTTGTGAACCTCATAAAGTGACTTTGTAGACCTCATGAATCTCAGGAAAGCTTTGTAATCATTGTGAACCTTCAAGAAGTAACTTGTAGACTTCATGAACCTCATGAAAGGTCTTGTAAATGTTGAGAAGCTTGTGAACCTTGTGAACCTTCAAGAAGTGACTTGTAGACTTCATGATCCTCATGAAAGGTATTGAAAGCATTGTGGAATTTGTGAGCCTTGTGAACTTTCATAAAGTAACTTGTAGACTTCATGAACCTCATGAAAGGTCTTGAAAGTATTGTGGGAACTTGTGAACCTTGTGAACTTTCAAGAAGTAACTTGTAGACTTCATGAACCTCATGAAAGGTTATATAAACATTGTGAATCTTGTGAACCTTGTGAACCTTCTTAGCACACAAAGTTCTTGTATTGTGAGGGCAAATTTTGGGGTGCAACAGCTGCCCCTGTTCAATTTTCTGAAACCTGAGGGGTTAGATTGGTATATTTGTCAGTCGTGACCTGGAAGGTTGAAGGGGATTGAACACAAAAGCCCAAAAATTTGCACTCACCAGTGCATGGCTAGTTGAATATGATTGAGTGGGCTTAAAGATGCCACTTGGAAGAACTGGAGATGGGCTTAGAGATGCCATCTAAAGAACTGGATGTGATGATAGATTTGTGTTGATACTGGATCTCAGTACTAGGTCTTTGTATAGGCCGTCTCTGAATCATTTATGCAACATGATTTTGAGTTGGAAATATTTTGGATTAGGGAATGGATCTTTATACAGACCATTTGCCTATTCTCCAAGGGCCAAAAGAACGTCAGGATTTGTTCTTAAGGATCAAAAGAACGTCAGGATTTGTTCTTCTGAGTAAGATGTCTTGAACAAGTGGCCAAAAGAGCGTCAGGATTTTCTCTTAAGGGTCAAAAGAACGTCAGGATTAGTTCCTCTGAAAATGTCTTGAACAAGTAGCCAAAAGAGCGTCAGGATTTGCTCTTGAGGATCAAAAGAACGTCAGGATTAGTTCTTCTGAAAAATGTCTTGGACAATGGGTTAAAAGAGCGTCAGGATTTGCTCTTAATGATCAAAAGAACGTCAGGATTTGTTCTTCTGAAATACGTCTTGGAGGATGAAGCAGTCCAGAAGTAATGATATGCTTTCAGGAGGATGAAGCAATCCTGATGTAATAAGAGCTGTCAGGAGACTGGAGTAATCCTGAGGTAATAATATGATATGCTTTCAGGAGACTGGAGTAATCCTGATGTAATAATATGATATGCTTTCAGGAGACTGGAGTAATCCTGATGTAACAACATGTCTTCAGGAGGATTGAGCAGTCCTGATGAGATTATAAGCTTTCAGGAGGATAGAGCAGTCCTGATGATCATAAGTTTATTTGTTGGATAATTAACCTGGAAACAAAGTAATATTCTGTATGATAATATTAGTTTATGCATTATGTATGCATGTATAACATGATGCACTTAAGTAATGTGTTATGCACTCATGTATATGTATGTTATGGTATGATGTAAATGGTGTATGTATGATGCTGCCGGAAGTGTCTGGATATCTTCGTATAACAACTGTTGGCCCGATTCGTTGTTGAAGAATATATTATACATAACCCTCCGTCTGCTGGGGATAACAGGGTATAGATAACCTCCCGTATGCTGGGGATAACAGGGTATAGATAACCTCCTGTATGCTGGGGACAGTAAGGTATATATCACCTCCCGTATGCTGGGGATACTAGGGTATATATAACCTTCGTCTTCGTTTGATGGTAGAGCAGATATAACTTCCCGTCCTCGTTCGTCATACCCTTATTGGAAAGTAATTTCTCGTATATCCGTATGAGGATAAAAGAGATGGATATAAATTCCAGGGGAGATGAGACTTTATGAAAATGGATTCGTCCTACTGCGGGTTTTGTAGTTTTCTTGTAAAGAGGAACTGGTGAAGCTTCGTTGAAATCCTCCCCTCGTTCGTCCTTAGTAAATACTATTACTGCATTTTCATGCATTTCTGGTAAACATCAATCATATTAAGCATTCATGCATTTTTGGTAAACATTAATCATATTCAAAAGCATATATACATTCAAACACAATCAATGGACGTTTCGCTTATGTAAATAGGGTAAAAGTAAATCTGGATTCAAAAGATGGAATTTATTTATATCAAAAAGTGACCCATACACGGGTAAGTTTGTACAAGGAGACATAAACCCTAGTAAGAGGATTTTGTCATAAAGTTTTTACAAAACAGAGAAAATCAGCTATGTGGGAAACAATCCTATTGAGTTTCAATTCTACTATTGCCATTATCTTCAAGTATCTCATCTTCTGCTGTTGAGACGAAAACGATTGGATTGAGCTTTTATCTGTTCGAGCTTGAGTAAGTAGTACAACTGGTTGCAGTTTCATGGGTGATCCAAACGAGACATAGTCATACGCTTTAGTCCCTAACTTTTGCCTGGATTGCCCTTTCAGGTTTTCAATCCACCGGGATACCCTTTTTTGCCCAAGCCGCCTTTTCAGGTTTTCGACTTGCCGGGTGTACATCTTTTTATATATATCCCTAATTTTTGCCCAAACCCTTTTGGTTTGCCGGGATGCCCTTATTTTTGCCTAGGCCTGTCAACCTAGCGGGTCTCTTTTTATGCGTAGTATTTTTTAACTATGTCTGCGTTTACAGGCTGTGGGAAGTCTTCACCATCCATTGTAGTCAGTATCATGGCACCTCCTGAGAACACTGTCTTAACTACAAATGGTCCCTCATATGTTGGAGTCCACTTGCCCCTAGGATCACCCTGTGGTAATATGATACGCTTGATTACCAAGTCACCAACCTGATATACCTTTGGCTTAACCTTCTTGTTAAAAGCTTTGATCATCCGTTTCTGGTACATCTGGCCATGTCAAACTGCCGCTAGCCTTTTCTCATCAATCAAATTTAACTGGTCAAGTCGAGTCTGGATCCACTCATCTTCATCCAAGCCTGCATCCTTCATAATTCTCAAGGAGGGAATCTGAACTTCAATGGGCAGAACTGCTTCCATACCATAGACTAAGGAGAATGGGGTGGCCCCTGTTGAAGTACGTATTGTAGTACGATAACCATGAAGAGCAAATGGTAACATCTCATGCCAATCCTTGTAAGTAACAATCATCTTCTGTACAATCTTCTTAATGTTCTTATTAGCAGCTTCAATTGCCCCATTCATCTTCGGACGATACGGAGAAGAGTTATGATGCTTAATCTTGAACTGCGTGCAAAGATCAGTAATCATAGTGTTGTTCAGATTAGAGCCATTGTCAGTGATAATCCTTTCAGGGATGCCATACCTACATATGAGATTATTCTTAATGAATCGAGCCACAACATTCTTGGTAACAGATGCAAATGAAGCTGCTTCAACCCACTTCGTGAAGTAATCAATAGCAACCAGGATGAAACGATGCGCATTAGAAGCAGTAGGTTTGATCTCACCAATCATATCAATGCCCCACATGGCAAAGGGCCAAGGAGCAGTCAACACATTCAAGGGTGATGGAGGTACATGGACTTTGTCAGCATAGATTTGACATTTGTGACATGCTCTGGAGTGTTGATAGCAATCAGCTTCCATGGTAGACCAATAGTAACCTGCTCTCAAAATCTTCTTTTCCATAGTATGACCATTAGAATGAGTGCCAAAGATCCCATCATGCATGTCTTCCATAATCTCAGTTGCTTCCTTCTTATCCACACAACGAAGCAAAGTTGAATCATGATTGCGCTTGTACAGAATCCCATTACTTAAGAAGAACTTAGCAGCAAACCTTCTCAGAAACTTCCTATCTTTGACAGATGCCCCTTCAGGGAACTCCTGAGCTTCCAGATATCTTTTCACTTCATAGAACCAAGGCTTCTCCTCTGCCCCTTCAGTGCCAATCTCATTGCAGTATGCAGGCTTTTCAAATCTGTCAATAGTAATCTTGGGAGCTTCATCATCCCAACTGATCTCAAACATTGATGCCATGGTGGCCAATGCATCTGCCAACTGATTCTCTCTTCGTGGAATATGTCCATAGGTAATCTCTTTGAAATGTGGGATCAAAGACAACACATGCTCTCTGTAAGGAATGAGGTTATCATGCTTGGTATCCCAATCTCCTTTAATCTGACTTACTACCAGGGCTGAATCTCCATACACATCAAGGAACTGGATCTTCATATCAATAGCAGCTTTAATACCTAGGATACATGCCTCATACTCAGCCATGTTATTGGTACAATGGAAACAAATTCTGGCAGTAATCGGGGTATGACAACCTTCAGGGGAACTAATCACAACACCAACACCATTACCAAGTGCATTAGAGGCACCATCAAAAACCATAGTCCATCGGGATCCTTGTTCAGGTCCGTCATATTGTCCAGGTTCTTTGGTAATAATCATAATGTCTTCATCAGGAAACTCAAAATTCATTGACTGATAATCATCCACTGCTTGATGAGCCAAATGATCAGCAACAACACTTCCTTTAATGGCCTTCTGAGTAGTATATTGTATGTCATATTCCGTCAAGATCATTTGCCATCTTGCAATTCTTCCGGAGAGAGCAGGTTTCTCAAATATATACTTGATTGGATCCATCTTTGAAATCAATAAGGTAGTATGGGTCAACATATACTGTCTTAGTCGGCGAGCAGCCCATGCCAAAGCGCAGCAAGTTTTCTCGAGCAGTGAGTATCTTATTTCACAGTCGGTAAACTTTTTGCTAAGGTAGTATATTGCCTGCTCTTTTCGACCAGACTCGTCATGTTGCCCCAACACACACCCCATTGAGTTGTCTAACACTGTTAAGTACATAATCAAGGGTCTTCCATCAACTGGTGGCATCAAAATTGGTGGTTCTAGCAGGTATTTCTTGATTTCATCAAAGGCAGTCTGGCACTCATCATTCCATTCCATCACCTGATCTTTCTTCAACAACTTGAAAATTGGCTCACAGATGGTAGTTAATTGGGAAATAAATCTTGCAATGTAATTCAATCGTCCCAAGAAACCTCTAACCTCCTTCTCAGTACGGGGAGCTGGCATTTCTCGTATAGCTTTCACTTTTGCGGGATCCACTTCAATACCTTTTCCACTGACAATGAAACCCAGGAGTTTACCAGATCTAACTCCAAAAGTACACTTGTTTGGATTCAACCTCAACTTATATTTCTTCAACCTCTCAAACAACTTGTGCAGATGATCAAGATGTTGCTCTTCATTCTGAGACCTGGCTATCATATCATCTACATATACCTCTATCTCATGATGAATCATATCATGAAACAAAGCCACCATAGCGCGTTGATATGTTGCCCCTGCATTCTTCAAGCCAAATGGCATTACCTTATAGCAAAAGGTGCCCCACTGTGTCACAAATGTTGTCTTCTCCATATCTTCAGGTGCCATCTTGATTTGATTGTAACCAGAGAAACCATCCATAAAAGAGAATACCTTGTACTGAGCAGTGTTGTCTACCAGAATATCAATATGAGGAAGTGGAAAGTCATCTTTAGGGCTGGCCTTGTTCAAATCTCTGTAGTCTACACACATACGTACCTTACCATCTTTTTTAGGAACTGGTACCACATTTGCAACCCACTGAGGATAAGAAGTCACTACTAAGAACCCTGCATTGAACTGTTTCATTACCTCTGCCTTGATCTTTTCTGACATTTCAGGACGCATACGACGAACCTTCTGCTTCTTTGGACGACAATCTTCTTTCACTGGCAAACGGTGAACCACAATATCTGTATCCAACCCTGGCATATCTTCATAAGACCAAGCAAAGATCTCCACATAGTCACGTAACATCTGAATCAACCTGTTCTTGACACTGTCCTCTAAATCAGCCCCTATTTTGACCTCTTTTCTGTTTTCTTCAGTTCCCAGATTCACAACTTCGACTGGCTCTTCATGTGGCTGTATAGCTTTCTCTTCTTGTTGTAACAACCTAGCAAGCTCTACAGGTATTTCACAATCGTCCTCATTTCCGTCTTCAGTTTGATAGATCGGATTCTCGAAATTATAATTGGCAATAGTAGAACTGTTATCAACAGGATCCAGAGTGGATGAGGATCTGCATTTTAGTGATGTGGGTGTGTGTAAGAACACATAGCTGATAAAGCAAAAGTAAAAGAAAAAGAAAGACAAGGAACACAATATTTACGAAAACGAAACGTCCACTGATTTTATTGAATGAAGTATGCAAATGAAATGACAGCCCGTAACAAGCACACCATTGTGCCCCGGGTAAGGCACAAGGCTTGAGAGTTTTAATTGTTCAAGAAATTACAAACTTAAAATATAACAACGCAGTAATAGTATTTACTCCTGACTAAAGGAGATAGGGATAACATCTTCAGCTTTCCAATTATTGGGTCCAGCACCCACAGTAGGAAAAATCCATGCATCCAAGTTGTAGTCTTCATCTTGATCTCCCACAGCATTAATCTGGTCTTTCACAACCCCTTGATTAGTGACACGGGAAGCACGAGCACGACGAACAGCCTTCTGGGACTCTGCAGTGAAACCCAAACCAAACTTGTCAGACTTGTATGGAATATCAGGAAGCTGACCCCAAATAGTACAACCACCTTCATCCACCACAGCTCTAGCATCATTGAGGGAGGCCATTGCCATTGTTGGAGGCTTTCTGGTGACCACAGGAACTTTCTTCACAACAGGAGGAGCTACATAATCATTAACAACCCAGGGAACCACTTCAAATGTCTGACACGGAGTCTCAATGTATTCACCTTCCATTTCCAGATACTTGAAGGTATTCACATGGCTGACAAAGTATTCTTCTTCTCCATAGACAGTAACAACCTTTCCATCCACCGGCTATCTCAACTTTTGGTGCAATGTAGAGGTTACAGCACCTGCCCCATGGATCCAAGGACGACCAAGCAGACAAGAGTACGAAGGACGAATATCCATCACAAAAAATGTAGCAGTAAACACCTGGGAACCAACTTGGATCGGAAGATCAATTTCTCCATGTACTACTCTTCTAGAACCATCAAAAGCCTTCACCACAATATTACTGGGCTTCAGCACAGCATCTTCAGGACTCAGCTTATTCAGGACTTCCTTAGGCAACACATTCAAAGAGGAGCCATTGTCTATCAGCACATGTGACAGAGTAGTGCCCCTGCATTCAATTGAAATATGCAAGGCCCTGTTATGATCCCTCTTGGCAGGGGTCAAATCAGCATCAGAGAATCCTAACCCATTATCATAGGTCAAGTGGGCAACACAGTTCTCAAATTGGTCAACAGAAATTGCACTGGGTACATGAGCAGTCTTCAGAAACTTGATCAAGGACTTTGCATGAGCCTCAGAACATAATAACAAAGACAGCATAGAAATCTTCGAGGGAGTATGCCCCAACTGATCCACAATGTCATAATCACTCTTGCGAATGATTTTCAATACTTCTTCCATCTGTTTAGAGAGGTCATCAGCAGCTGGCACATCAGTAGATACAGGCTCAATAACAGGACCCTTGCCCCGAGCATCAGTGGTGGAAGTAGCAGCAGGAGTAACTGCATTCTTGGAAGTAACTGGAGGAGCGAAGACTCTTCCACTACGAGTGATCTTGCTGGATCCAGCACTATTATCAATGTCAACAGGCACATCAGCTACAGGCTCTTGCTTAACACCATGGATGTAAACATCAGACCCATAGTGCCAAGGTACAGCTTTGTCATACGTATATGGGATAGGACCAGGAGTAGTAATGACTACAGGAGCTACTCTGGCTTCAGCAACAACTTTCACGGGACCTTCAGCAGTAATTTTGATTGGACCCTGATGAGTGATTTTAATGGGACCCTTTGAAGTGATTCTTATTGGTACTTTGTCAACCATGTCAACCTCTTCAATCTTCCTACCCTGAGTCAGATGATCCACCATACTTTCTACAGAAGACGGTCTTCTTTCAAACACTATGGTGTAATTATCCATGAGACGTTGAATTCCATCTCTCAATATGAAGCAACTATCCGGCTTGTAGGTACAATACAAACAATCTTCACGACAACCTGGAAAGATCCCAGCTTGTACTAACCTCTTTTTGATAACAGACAGTGGTGTGGTCAACTCCATAACTGAATAGACATGTAGATCTTCCTCAATGGCATTGACAGTCTTCTCGTGATTTGGCATTGGAGCAGTAATTACATTGGGAGTACCCGGAGGATCAAACTCAATTTCTCCAGCATCAATCATATCCTGAATTTTATTCTTCAAGATCCAGCAGTTATTAGTATCATGTCCCTGACAGTTTGAATGGTATGCACACCGTGCATTGGGATTGTACCTGGGAGAGGTAACATTGGGATTCTGAGGAGCCTCTTTTAAGGTAATAAGTTCAGCCTTCAGCAAGTGTTGCAATGCCTGAGCCATTGACATGTTGATCTTCGTGAACTGCCTTCTAGCCCTCTGTAGGTTGCCCTGTGGCTGCTCTGTTGTTGCAGGAGTTGGATTTGAAATATGAACTGCACTAACAGACTGATGCCTACTGTTACGATCAGGTTGACCATAAACAGCATTGGATTCTTTCTTCCCAGTGGGAGGCTTCCTTGCAGTACCTGATGAGGAAGCACCCACATGGATCTTACCATTCTTTATACCATTCTCTACTCGCTCTCCTGTCATGATCAACTCAGTGAAGCCGGATGATGAGCTTCCAATGAGATGACTGTAAAACGGACCATTCAGTGTACACATGAACATATCAACCAGCTCCCTATCAGTCAAAGGGGGTTGAACTCTTCCAGCTAAATCTCTCCACTTCTGAGCATACTCTTTAAAACTTTCTTTGGCACCCATAGACATGCTCTGAAGCTGCATGCGAGTGGGGGCTAAGTCAGCATTGTATTGATACTGCTTATAGAAAGCTTCAGCAAGATCATTCCAGTCTCTGATGTTGACACTCTCCAACTGATAATACCACTCCAGCTGAGCTCCAGATAAGCTCTCTTGAAAAAAATGGATCCACAATTTCTTATCAGCAGTGTGAGGTTGAATTCTTCTGACATAAGACCTCAGATGCAGCTTGGGACAAGAGACCCCATCATAAACAACAAAGGTAGGAACCTTGAAACCAATGGGTATGACTACCCCAGATATCAGACTCAAATCCTCAAAATCCAGTCCAGATGATTTCTGCAACTCCATAGCATCCATCCTATCCACCAGCATCTTGAACTTGTCTTCATTAAGCTCATGGTAGTAATTAGCCTCAGAATCAGAGTCCCCCATTGTATGGTGGAGACTGCCTACCTCTTGCTCAGATTCTTCAGATTCATAGTCTTCAGCTGGTTCTTTGGTCTTGGCAAGACCTTTGATCCTTCTTCCCATGTTGATCAACCCAGCAGACCTTCTAGCCTTCTTAGTCTTCTTGGCCAGCAGTGCCTTCAATTCATCTTGCCCCTTGGACAAGTTCAGGATCAGCTCTTGGAACTGTGCATTTTGTGCCTGGAGATCCTTAACTGATTGTTCAAGAGCCATTGCTGAAATAAACAGCGAGAAGATGAGAAACCTGTGCGCAATTATAAACATGTGATGCAATGAAATGATATGT
The DNA here is from genome assembly GCA_963966055.1 of Lathyrus aphaca. Classification (NCBI taxonomy): domain Eukaryota; kingdom Viridiplantae; phylum Streptophyta; class Magnoliopsida; order Fabales; family Fabaceae; genus Lathyrus; species Lathyrus aphaca. The sequence goes on from OZ014525.1 coordinate 240,697,486, forward strand.
GAATGCATATGCAATGTTTTCAAGGACCGCAGGATTTAAATTTGCTTAGACAAACACGAAAGTAAACTTTTATTAGTAATAACTTTGTTTTTCCTTTTAGGCTTACAAAAATGAAAATGAAATAAGTACAAAAAATGGGGTTTTAAGTCTCCCATGGACGTTTCCTCTTTGTATTGAGGTATGAGTTGAGGTTTCGTTCCTCGTGAAGTTGCTTTGTTAGCTCTAGGATTCTTGCTTGGCTTGCTTTGTAATGAGCCTCGAAAGTATCCCTTTGCTCCTTCAGTTGGATCCATGATCTCTGCAAGTCTTCCTTATCAGTAGGCATGTCTGGGTGAAGGATGGTATAAGTTGTGTCTCCTTCAGCAACAGGTTCCATGGTAACTGGTGTCGCTCCCGATAAGTGGGACCGGCCCAGATAAAGGTACAGACGCGAACGATCGGCGAGAGGGACAATGAGAACACACAGCCGTGAACTCACTGGAGATGAAAAGAGTCGCCAGCTAGGCATTTTTATCCCGGAGGAAAGGCAATGCTGCATAGACCTAGAAAGACATGGATAAGACGGTTGCGAACCAGAGAGACTGAGAAAGGGGGTTGGTTACAACCTGGGAAGGTATTAGCACCCAGATTGTCCGCCGTACTCGACGGGATCCACGCTTAAAAGATTTGTGTTTTAAAGGGGTAGTGTCAGTGCAATCTGTGTATAAAATAGCTGGAAAAAGATGTACAGGTGTCAGTGCAAGGGAAAAGTGAAGTGAAATATGAAAGTGTCAGTGCAGGAATGAGAATATGCTCAAGATGATGAGGCTAAAAGAATGAAGCTGGAAAGAGGGGGAATATACAGAGACTTTTGTTCGATAACTGTTAAGTTACGCCTACGTATCCTCTCGTGCAATGAGGAAGTCAGAACACCGTAGTTCGACCCAAAGAGACTGAAAGATGAATTGACTTGTGAACTGCTTGCTTGTCAATGCTCAAGTGTATGACCTGTCTGGCTCAGGTGCAAGCTGTCTTGCATTAGACGGGAGAAGCAGGTTCTCGTTTGTGAGTGAATGAGATGAGAAAAGAATCCCGGAGGAGACGATTATTGTTTGTTTTTGTGTTTTCAGTCTTTTATTGCTTTTGAAAGTTTGTCATAAGTTAATGAGCTTAAGCCTTAACCAATGGATTAGTAAACTCATCACATCCTCCCTCTGATTAGGGGTAATGAGAATACCTTAAGTGTGAAGTCAGATTCTCACACTTAATCACCTTTTGATGTAGAGTTAAGATCATTAACCTACTTGTGATTATTTAGATGTTTTTGTGGTTTTTTGTTTAGTGTTGAGTAATGAGATTAAGCCATAATCAAGGACTAAACAGACCCATTACACCATCCTAATAGAAGGATAATAGATGAGAATGTTTAAGCTGAGGAAAGCTCCTCAACTTAATCCATGATTAGGGATTAAACTCATGACAAAAAAAGCCTTTGATTAAGTGGATTTTATTCAATGATATGATGATGAAGTGAGTTTTATGATTTTTAAGACAACTTGAGGGGGACTTGTCCATTAACATTAGGGTTAGTCCTTCTTAACCACTTAAGGAAGAATTAGAACCCTAATGCAAGGCCCAAGTTACAAGTGTGATGTCTTGATGATTATTAAGTGAATTGATTAAGAGATTTAAACACATTAAGGGTTTAACACTTAGGATTAAAGTTATACACTCCATCCTAAGAGAAGGATGCAGGCATAAGCTTAATCACAAAGCCTTAAAACCTTTAGGGTTTAGTCCCTGATTATGAGATGAGAAGAGAAGACTCAAAAGAGACACAAAGGTAAAAACTATGAGGGGAGACTAATCAAAACCCTAATTCATTGTCATGCTTGGTTGTTCCTAAGGTTTGTGAGGTTTTCAAGAGCAATCTTTAAGGAGAACCACCAGGATGCAGATGAACAGGATCAAGAGAAGCAAAGCAACTTGCTTCATTCAAGAAGTCAAGTCACTTGAAGAAAGAAAGTAAGAAGAACAAGAATGAGCAAGCTCAAACTCAAACACAAAGTAAAATGCAGCAATGGATTCAAGAGGGATGAAAAGAAAAGTTATGAGAAGTGAAGGCAAATTCACTTCTCAAAGCACTTACCACCTGAAAAGGTTAGAAAAGAAATGCAATGCAATGCAAAATGGGATGAGATGACATGATGATAAACAAAACCAGAAGCATGTTGATGATGAAAATGATGCTATGAGATGCTACAAACATGAGGCAACACATGGAAATGATCATACAAGTTTATGAATGCATGTGAAGCAAGCTAAGGAGCATGAACATACACAAAAAGTTATGAAGGGCACAATGCAAACAAAATGGCTAACACATGATGCAATGATCAAACATGCTTTCTATATGTCTTATGATGTCAAATGAATCAAATGGAGGCATGGAATGTCATGGCAAGTCATGTTATGCAAGAGAATGCAAAGGGGATGCAAAAGAAGGCCCAAATTAAGGTTTATGAACCAAACATCAAACAAAAACCAAAAACAGAAGCAAACCCTAGGATAAAAAATGGAAAATGCCACTCAAAATACCCCTAATCTCATACTAAACCAATGTCCAAAGGGGAGGTCTCAACTCTCAACCAATCTCAAGTTATGATTTTTCTAAGATTTTAGGGTTTTTAGGGTTCTTAAACAAAAGAAATGCCAAACAAATTTAAAATGAGGAATCCAATCAAGGCCATTTAATCCTAGAAACTACATGCTAAACACAATGCAATGCAAAAAGAATCAATGTCCAAATCTTCCAAGATAGGCAGAAATGATTTTTTGAACTTAGGATCAAAATAATGCACAAAAATGATTTTTATTCAAAGAAAAATTCTCAAAATGCATCAAGATCAAAAAAGAAATTTAGTTTGAAGGTTGGACAATGTTTCTAAATGTCTTAGAACATTTCATGAATTTTTTTGTGATTTTTAAATACCTAAAAGCATTTTTAATAAATTAATTTCCATTAATCAATTAAAAATAATCCTTTAAATATTTTAAAATACTTTTTTAATGATAAAAATAAAAATAAAAATATTTTTGTGTCATAAAAATTAATAAAACTTATGAGAAAAAGTTTCATAATTTTTACACATTTTTTACTATTTTAAAATAATTATGAAAATACAATGAAAAGAAAATGAATTAAAATGAATTTAATCTGAAGTATGCACAACGGAGGGTTGAGATTGAGGCTGGCAGTGAATGGGTTGACTGCGCGCGCAGATCAAAGGCCCATATTCAAACTTCTTAAATTCAATTAATTAAACTAATTAAACCTGGTTATGAATTAATGACATGATCTGGACCACACACACGCGCGCGGGAAGCCAGATCCAAGGGTCCATATTTGAATTTTGCCCTAACCCTAATTAAAAGACTAATTACTTTCAGGCGGCCGGAGAAGACTTCCGGTCGTCTTCTCCGGCCAGCATCCTCCCTGAAAAATGCCAACTCTCACCCTAGCTCACTAAAACCCAATTTTCTTGCCCAGAAATCATCCCCACGCATCATAGAACAAGAATCCGCAGCCAAAACAAATTTATTTTACACAACAAAGCTGAATCGAAGCAAAAGGGGTTTAGGTCAAAAAATTTCAGAGACACCATACATGCTCAAAACTCAATGATTTTCGAAACTAAACACATCATCATGACCAGTGAAACATGGAGAACCAATTAAGAACTTAAAAACAAACTCCTGGTAAAAATGTTCATGAAGCTCACCTGAACTGGAGCTCTGATCTCTGGCACTTTCTGGCTAGCTCTTTGGCTCAAACAGGTCCCAATGATCCCCCTTTGAAGCTTTGGATAGTTGGATGGAGTTTAAACAGCCTCCTGAGTGAGTTTGCAGCAGCTCTGACCAAGGGAATGTGAAAATCGTATTTGAGTTATGGAGGGTTTCAAGCCAAAGTAGTGAGTGGTTTCTGGTCAGTGAAGCAAGGTGAGTTGATGTGTGGAATTTGTTTGAGTGTTTATGGCTTGTAGAAGCAGATTCGAAAGCTTTTGCTTTATGGAGTGAAAATGGTGAAATGGAGTTGTGGTTTGTTTCAAGCCTGGTTCTTTGTTGGTTTAGGCTCAGTGGAACATGGTGAGATGATTGGTGAAAATGGTTTGGATGTTTGATGGCTGGGCAGAGAATTTCGAAGAGTTTTGCACAATGGTGTGTTTTGGTGTATGTGATGCTTGAGAGTGTTTCAGCCTGGCCTGGTGTTATGTTTTGCTTGCAAATGGAAAGTATAAACAGTTCTAATTGGCCAGATGATGTGACATGGCCTGCTGTGATAGGTAAGTCACCTTTTGCAAAATGTCAACTTCTTTGTAAGAGAGGCATGGGCTAAGTTATAGCTTGGTACATGAGCATGGGCTGGCGCAGCATGGTATGTGAGTGAAGCTAGGGAGGTTCAGCACCCAATGCATCAAGTTGGTGAAGTGTGATGAGTGTTTTTGCAAGTTGTTACTTTTTGAAACTTTGTGAAAAATGCCTTGTTACACAAACCATAAACATGAGATCTTGGTTCCATTCTGATTCTTAGGACACATAGAATGTTTATGTCATGGTTTGAAGTGAATTAGAAGTTACAAATGGCATTGGTTCATGATTTTGCAAAATTCTCATTCGGTGCACATCTTGAAAATTAATGATTTTTGCCAACTTTGTCAAACCATAACTTTTGATCCAAGAAGAATTTGATCATGTTCTTGTACTTTTTGAAAAGGGAAAGATGTAATCTACAGCTTTCATGACCAAAGTTTTTCCATTTGAAGCATTTTTGGATCAAGAATCAAGGCTTGAAAAATGACCTAAAATGAAGCATTCTTGAAAAGTCAACTATGCCCAAAAAGTCAACATTTGCAAAAACTCCAAATTCTTGATTTTTGTGAACTTCAACCTTCTTCCATGATCAAATAAAGATCATATACACTCAAAATGATGAAGATCACCCATTGGTTGGGTCATTGGGGGCCTCAGATGCCCTGATTTTGCACTGACTTGTCCAGAAAGTCAACCCTTGATCAGATGACTTCCCCATGGAATTTCTTCATGAAAATTGATATGCATACTCCTTATACCATATAGAGACCAATGGAAACAAGAATGACCAAAAAATTGGGTGTTATGGCCTCTGAAACCAAAACCCTAATTTTAGGTCAACTGTGCAGTCAAACCTGGCTCTGCATCCATTCAAACCCTAGTTCTTGTGATTCTTTTGCATTCTTGACTTTGAGAGGATGTAATATGATACTTGAACACACATGGATCCCTTTGAAGTGATTGGTGGCCTTTGGAGTGGCTCAAGAAGCTCTTGGATTGCTCAGATCACAAACCCTAGGTGCAGATGCCTTAGAAACTATGCAGTGAATCAAAAATGAAACATGAGGTGATATGATTGTGTTTATGCATATGTGAATGATCACAAGCCATGGTGTGAATGGGTGAGGGCAAATTTGGGGTGCTTACAGCTGCCCCTATTCAAACATGAGTTAGCTGTGCAGGTTGTAAGCAGCGGCTTAACAGGCAAGCGAGATAACTTGTGGTTGAATACCAAAGACAGTCCAAAATTTGCACTCACAGAATAAAGAAGAAAAGGGATATAGATTGTAAAGGAACATAAAGTATATTATAAAGGTGCGGAAAATAAAGCAATGACGGGGACGGCCGACATGCTGGGGATAAAAGGTAAAGCCAAGACGGGGACGGTCGACTAGCTGGGGAAAAATCAAATTATGATGGGGACGGCTATCAAGATAAAGTAAGGTTCTCTGGGAATTAATGAAACATGACGGGGACGGCCATCAAGTTCATAAAGTAAAGTAACCAACGATGGGGACGGCCATCGGGCTAAAAAGAAAAGGGACCACGACGGGGACGGCCATCGGGCTAAAGAATAAATGAAATAAACAGATGATGGGGTACGGCCATCAAAGGTGAAGGACGATCACCTAGCAGGGGACGGCTGCTCTGTTGGGAATAAAAGAAATATGATGGGGACGGCCATCAAAGGTGAAGGACGACCACCTGGCAGGGTACGGCTGCCGAAAATATCAACGATGGGGACGACCATCGGATAAAAGGGTCAATGATGGGGACGGCCATCGGACGAGCATGATGGAGGACGACCATCAAGAGGTGGAGGACGACCACCTAGCAGGGGACGGCTGCTCTCAAGGTTTATCATGACATAGGACGAATGTCAGATAACCAAAAAAAATCGACAATGGGGACGGCCATTGGATAAAATGATGAAGGAAAACCATCACGAGGTGGAGGACGACCACCTAGCAGGGGACGGCTCCTAAAATCAACGATGGGGACGGCCATCGGATGAGCATGATGGAGGACGACCATCAAGAGGTGGAGGACGACCACCTAGCAGGGTACGACTGCTCTCAGGTTTATCACGACACAGGACGAGTGTCAGATAAAAAGGAAAATTTGTTTTGTTGGCAATCTACTGGGGATATAGTAAACACGGACGAGTATTTACAACCAAGAAGAGAAAGTATAAGTGCTTAGATGTTGTGTATAGATTAAAGATGCGGACGAGCGTCCTTAAGACTACGATACGGGCGAGTATCGGGTAGAAACAAATACTGACACGTGTTCAGAGATGATGATACGGACGAGTATCAACGGGTTAACAAAGAACACGGACGAGTGTTGCATCTGAAGGGACTCTTCTGGGGAATAATAGATACAGACGAGTATCTATATTCAAGAAGACATAAGTGTTTGACACAGTGTATGGATTAAAGATGCGGACGAACATCCTTAAGACTATGATACAGACGAGTATCATGTAGAAACAAACACTAGACGCAATGTTCTGAGATGATGGTACGGACGAGTACCAACGGGTTAACAAAGAACAAGGACTATTGTTGAATCTATGGGTATATAAGTGGTATATACAAGATACGGACGAGTATCTGTATAAGTGCAACATGAGTAGTGAGCATGAGTATTGTATAGATGAGTGTTTATCTGCTGGGGAGGGTGACACGGACGAGCGTCAAGGTATAATAATATTAACAAGTATGTGGGTTGTAAAAGTATAAGCGACTGCGCTGGGGAAATGACACGGACGGGTGTCAGGAAAGTGTATATAGGTATATGTGAGTGCAAAGAGGACGTCTTTGGCTTTCTGCTGGGGTATGACACGGACGGGTGTCAGGAAGTATCTGTAATACGGGTGATATGGTTGTAAAGAGTGCTCAGGCGGCTTTACTGGGGAAAGATGACGCGGACGGGTGTCAAAAGGTGTATATACTGGTGTTTGATTTGTGAGGCAGCTGCTTTTGCTGGGGACCCTGGGGGATTTTGGGGAAAGTATTCTGTATTCTGATGAATGGTTATTGTTCACAAGTGTTCTATTCAAAACATGGCTTAAGATTATGCTATGCGTTTGATTTTTTTGCCGTAATGCTCCGTATTAGACGGAATGCTACGCTCTGAGGGGATAATATGATGCGAATGCTATGATTATGCAGAGAGGCACAGATCTGGGATTCGGATCCCGCTGCTGCAGAGATCCTTGACTGATCTGTTTGAAAGTGGACATCCCAGCTGGGGGTGTGATCATTGGTAGATCTGATGATATGATATTTGACCGCTTGGGGATATAGGTCACTGATTGACATATCCTCGTAATATGGGACCCAGCTGGGGTTTGTAGAGGCCTTCTACACTCTGTTGTGACTTCTTCATGCGTTGCTCTTCTGAACAGAGGCTAAGACTCTGTGGGGAGATGGTTCCTTGACTCAGTCGGGGATGTAGGCGCCTTCCGTGATGCCTAGCAACTCTGATGGAGATAGGTAGTAAATGGCAACTCCACCGGGGAAGTTATGAGAGGCAACTCAGCTGGGGAGAGAGCACTTTGGGTGCTAGAAACGAGTGTTGATTTGCCAGCTTGCTAGGATGAGGCCTCATGCCCCAAGTTGCGCTCTGGATACCTGCAATCCTGAAAAAGATAGAGAAACGCGCAAGATAATCCCGAGGTACCCTTTACTGGATTCCGTCATAGGAGTTTAGATACTTCTGAGAGTATGCATATTTCCTGCAAGCATGTTTTTTTATTTGAAGATAAACACCTGTATTCTTATGCAATCGGTTTTTTTTTTCTTTTAAGACATCAGACATTTTTGCAAACAAAATGTACAAAACGAGATACGATTGAAAATCTTATTTTATTAATTCATATGCCCTGAATTGGCGAGATACAGTCAAAGAAACATATCTCCTGAAATGAGGAGATTGCTACAAATTGAGAAACAAAATGCTGGCAGTGTTGATGACGCCTTAAAGAGCTTCCTCTTCTGCTACGACTCGTATGACAAAGACGTTCTTCTCGTCTCGCTTTCTGAAGAAGGCTGATTCTGATTGAAGCTTGATTCTGTTGAAGCTTTCCAAGTTGTAAGTGATACAGACGAATTCAGAGTGCAGTTGTTCGCTTATTCCCTTATTTTGCATGGATCGCCCTCTCGGGTTTTCGATCCATCGGGATACCCATTTTTGCCTGAGCTGTCCAATGCGGCTTTTCAACTCAGCGGGTGTACATTTTTTCATTTATTTTCCCTTATTTTTGCCCGAGTCTTTTATTCTGTTTTTGACTCGCCGGGATGCCCTATTTTTGCCTGGACTCACATTCTGTTTTTGTGTCCAGCGGGTCATTTTATGCGAAGTATTTTTTAACTGCATCTGAATTCACAAGGGACGGGAAATCTTCACCATCCATGGTGCTGAGCATCAGTGCTCCACCAGAGAAAACTTTCTTTACCACGAATGGTCCTTCATAGTTTGGAGTCCATTTGCCCCTGTGGTCTGTATGAGGAGGGAGGATTCTTTTCAGCACAAGATCTCCTACTTGGTACTCTCGGTGCCTGACTTTCTGATCGAAAGCTCTCTTCATTCTCTTCTGATACAACTGCCCATGACAGATTGCAGCCAATCTCTTCTCTTCAATCAGACTCAGTTGTTCGTATCGGGACTTAACCCATTCTGCTTCACTCAGTTTAACATCCATCAATACTCGGAGAGAGGGTAATTCAACTTCGACAGGTAGGACCGCTTCCATACCATATACAAGTTGATACGGTGTTGCCCCAGTGGATGTCCTGATTGACGTGCGATACCCATGCAAGGCAAACGGTAGCATTTCATGCCAGTCTTTGTAGGTGACTACCATCTTCTGCACAATCTTCTTGATGTTCTTATTTGCTGCCTCAACAGCGCCATTCATCTTTGGCCTGTAAGGAGAAGAATTGTGGTGTTGAATCTTGAAGTCCCGGCATAGTTCTGCCATCATCTTATTGTTTAAGTTGGAACCATTATCAGTAATGATTCGCTCGGGAACTCCATATCGACAGATGATATCTTTTTTCAGAAATCTGGCTACCACTTGCCTTGTAACATTTGCATATGAGGCTGCTTCAACCCACTTGGTGAAATAATCAATGGCGACCAGGATGAACCTGTGGCCATTTGAAGCAGTCGGCTCAATCTTGCCAATCATGTCAATGCCCCACATAGCAAAGGGCCATGGTGAAGACATTATGCTCAAAGGATTAGGAGGCACATGCACTTTATCTGCGTAAATCTGGCATTTATGGCATTTTCTGGCGTAGGCACAACAGTCTGCATCCATCGTGATCCAATAATAACCTGATCTTAGCAACTTCTTGGCCATGGCATGCCCTCCAGCATGGGTACCAAAGGAGCCCTCGTGCACTTTATGCATCAGCAAATCTGCCTCCGTCTTATCAACGCATCTGAGGAGTACCATATCAAAGTTCCTTTTGTATAAAGACCCATCAGTGTTCAGAAAGAAACTGCCAGCAAGCCTTCTCAAAGTCTTCTTATCATTGGAAGATGCCCCAGGTGGGTATGTCTGATCCTCCAAGAAGCACTTAATGTCATGGAACCAAGGCTTATCATCTTTAACAATATCTGCTGCGAACACATATGCCGGTCTATCAAGTCTAGACACTGAAATCTGAGGTACAAAGTTGGCAGTCTGGACTTTGATCATGGACGAAATGGTAGCAAGAGCATCTGCAAACTGATTCTCGTCCCGAGGGATATACTCAAGCTTGACTGTTGTGAAGAATGTCAATAACCTTCTTGTATAATCCCTGTAAGGTATCAGATGATCCTGGTGTGTATACCATTTGCCGTTGGTTTGATTAACTACCAAAGCTGAATCTCCGAATACAGTTAAAGTCTTGATCCTGAGGTCAACGGCCTCCTCAAGACCCATAATGCAAGCTTCGTATTCAGCTTCGTTGTTAGTGCAGTTGAAAGTGAGTTTTGCCGAGAAAGGCATGTGAACTCCTTTAGGTGTAATGAGTACTGCACCAACACCACGACCATTCATGTTAACAGCCCCATCAAACATCATAGTCCATTCTTCTTCCGGGTCAGGCCCTTCAGTGTGAACAGGCTCCTCATGATCTTTTGCTTTTATGAACATGATGTCTTCATCAGGGAAGTCGAACCTCATAGGCTGGTAATCATCAAGGGGTTGCTCAGCAAGATATTCAGACAATACACTACCCTTGATGGCTTTTTGAGACGTGTACTGGATGTCATATTCTGTGAGAATCATTTGCCATCTTGCAACCCGTCCGGTAAGAGCTGGCTTCTCGAAAATGTACTTGACTGGGTCCATCTTTGAGATCAATAAAGTAGTGTGGGTCAACATATACTGTCTCAGTCGGTGAGCAGCCCACGCTAAAGCACAGCAAGTTTTCTCGAGCAGTGAATAAAGTTGTTCACAGTCGGTAAACTTTTTGCTTAGGTAGTATATTGCATACTCTTTTCGACCAGACTCGTCATGCTGGCCCAGCACACACCCCATTGACTCTTCTAATACTGTCAAGTACATGATCAGAGGTCTTCCTTCAACTGGAGGCATAAGGATTGGAGGTTCTTGTAAGTATTCCTTGATCTTGTCAAAAGCCTTCTGGCAGTCTTCATTCCACCTGACCGTCTGTTCCTTTCTTAACAGCTTGAACAAGGGTTCACAGGTTGCTGTCAGGTGAGATATGAACCGTGAGATGTAGTTCAATCGACCTAAGAACCCCCAAACTTCCTTTTCAGTTTTCGGTGCAGGCATCTCTTGAATAGCTTTGACTTTGTCAGGGTCAACTTCAATCCCTTTCTCGCTTACAATAAATCCCAGCAGCTTACCAGATCGCACCCCGAATGTGCATTTGTTGGGGTTCAACTTTAGTTGGTATTTCCTCAGGCGCTTGAACAGTTTCAGCAGATTCACCAGGTGATCTTCCTCGGTAAGGGACTTGGCAATCATGTCATCCACATAACAATCGATTTCCTTATGGATCATATCGTGGAATAATGTTACCATAGCCCGTTGATATGTTGCACCAGCGTTCTTCAGTCCAAATGGCATTACTTTGTAGCAGAACGTGCCCCAGGGTGTGATGAATGTTGTCTTCTCCATGTCTTCAGGTGACATTTTAATCTGATTGTATCCTGAAAATCCATCCATGAAAGAGAATACCGAGAACTGAGCCGTATTATTAACCAATACATCGATGTGAGGTAAAGGGAAATCATCTTTCGGGCTGGCTCTGTTCAGATCCCGGTAATCAACACACATCCTTACTTTGCCGTCTTTCTTAGGCACAGGCACAATGTTAGCAACCCACGGCGGATAGCTAGTTACAGCAAGGAACCCGGCGTCCCATTGCTTTTGTACCTCCTCCTTGATCTTCATTGCCATGTCTGGACGAGTACGGCGTAGCTTTTGTTTGACTGGAGGGCATTCTTCTCTCAAAGGAAGTTTGTGCACAACAATATCGGTATCCAACCCTGGCATATCTTGGTAAGACCAAGCAAACACATCTACATACTCTTGAAGCAGGTCAACCAGTTGTCTCTTCACTGAGTCTTGCAGGCAGGCCCCAATTTTAACCTCTTTCACGTCTTCATCTGTACCAAGGTTAATCACTTCAACCTCCTCCTGATGAGGAGTAATAACCTTTTCCTCTTGTCTTAACAACCTGGCTAGCTCTTCAGGAAGCTCACATTCTTCTTCAACCCCTTCATCAGCTTGATTGATCGGATTGTCAAAGTCATACGAAGTCATAGCCGTGCTGTTGTCGGTGCTGTCAGGAAGGCACTCTCTGCAAGGGTTCAGTTTGTTCATTTTAGTGATCTGATTTTAATCTTTATTTAGAAAAGTGAAATGAAGTTGTCATTTTGAAAACACCGCCATTTATTTTTTGTACAAAAAGAAAAATAGGAAAATAGTGAACGGAAAAGAAAAAGACTTGTTTGCAAAAAGATATCTGATATCTCATTAATTGATCTTGTTTGCACAAAAAGTACAGATGGCCCGATTACAAAATGAGTCTTGTCATCTTGGGCAAGATGCAAGACTTTGATGCATGCTATAAAATACAGGAAATAATAATTACTCTGCATGAGTAACTCTTATAATTTCCTGGGAAGACCAGTTCGAGATACTGCTCCCCGGGATCTTTGGACGAATCCAGCTTTCCAGGTTGCGTTCCTCTTCCAGCTCGTCTTCCAGGCAGTTGATAGCATCAGGGGTAAGCATCCCCCCACTCACAAAGTTGGGCTCTTCCGCAGCCGCTGCTTGATCTTGTTGAGTTGGTTTGTAACCCAACCCAAATCTGTCTTCTTTCTTCTCCACCGGTAGTAGCTTGCCCCAGCCTTGGGCAGTTCCTTCCTCAACAACCTTTCGGGCTTGTTGGTATGATGATATTGAAGTACCAGGTACAGCAGATGTTTCATTCACATTCAAGGATTCAAAACCCTGGCTCATTGTTTCATGGATCTCCCCATCCATCTCAATGTACTTATAGGTTGCCAGGTGGCTGACAAAAATGTCCTCCTCTCCGCAGATTGTAACGATTTGACCCTCCCACTCATATTTTAACTTCTGGTGAAGGGTAGAGGTCACGGCGCCAGCAGCGTGAATCCATGGCCTACCCAATAAACAGCTGTAGGCGGGCTGTATATCCATCACGTAGAAGATAGTTGTGAAAGTCTGCGGGCCAATCGTTACGGGTAATTCAATCTCTCCCAGAACCGATCTCTTTGAACCATCAAAGGCTCTTACCACCAGGTTGCTGGGTCTCAACGCCAATCCGTCATATTCTAGCTTCACCAGGGCCTTCTTAGGTAAGACATTGAGGGATGACCCCGTGTCTACCAGCACATGGGAAAGGACAGCACCTTTGCATTCCATGGTTATGTGCAAGGCTTTGTTGTGGTTGCGGCCTTCCGTTGTCAAATCAGTATTGGTGAACCCTAGTCCGTGACTAGCGTTAACATTTCCCACTACTGCTTCTAGCTGATTGACAGTGATCTCTTCAGGCACGTAAGCTGCGTGCAAGACTTTGAGTAGTGCATTCCGATGGGCTTCGGAGCACATAAGCAATGATAAGATTGAGATCTTGGAAGGCGTCTGATGAAGCTGATCCACTACTTTATAATCACTCTTTTTGATGATTCGCATGAACTCATCAACCTCTTGATCGAATGGTGTCTTCAAAGCTTCCTTAACAGCTTGATCTTCCTGCATAGGGCTCTTCCCTTTTGCCTTGGCAGCAGCTTCTGCTTCGGCTGTGGGTCTCTGAATTTGTGGAGCGAAAAGACGTCCGCTTCGAGTGAAGCCTACGCCTCCGCCCACATTGTCTACTTGTAGTGCAGGGGTTGATGATTCAAAAGTGATTCTTTGTCCTTCACAGTACAAGTCAGAGCCGTAATGCCAGGGGATGGCATTACTGCTTTCATAAGGTACCGGTCCAGGCACCGTGATGGTGACTGGACTGATTGCAGCTGTTGAAGGAATTGTGATAGTCTGAGGATCATAATAGATTGTAACTGGTGCTCTAATGGGAGCAGCACCTTCTGAGTTGTAGGCAGAGTTGCTTTCAGGATCATAGAATATGGTGACAGTTGAGACATCTTCATGATTTGTTGCTGGTGTTGTAGGAGACATTGTCGGGAGTGTGGATGTTGTTGTTGTAGGAGCTTCATAATGGAGTGGTGCCGGAGTTGTAGAAGGAACATTCATTGATATCTGATCAGTTGAAATGACAGATGAAGCACTTGTTGATGAAACCGAAGAATTGTCAGGAACAATGGTTGCTGCAGTTGTAGGAGGTTTTGAAACCGTTGCTGATGAGATTGCTGGACTTGTTGGAAATGATGTGGTGATCTGAAGCTGGCCACTCTGAATAAGGCCATCTATGCCATTCCTCAAATTATCGCACCCATTTATAGAGATATTGCAGTAAGCACAACCCAACTCACACCCCGGGAACATTTGACATTCCAGGAGTTGAGCCTTGATTTCCACCAACGGTGTCCTGATCTGGCCCACACTGGTTATTAAATAAGACGGCTTGTCTTCTTCAATAGCGTTAATTCGAGGACCACCGTGGTTTGGCATCGGGTTCTTATTGACATTGGGTGGTGGTGCGAAATTCAGAGCTTTCGAGTCTACCAGGTCTTGTACCTTCATATGCAGAGCTCTGCATTTTTCTGTACTGTGGCCAGGTGCGTTTGAATGAAAAGCACACCTAGCATTGGAGTCATAATTCCTGGGTAGACTGTTGGGATCTGGAGGTGCCAGCGTCCTTAGCTCAACTAGGTTGAGTTTCAGGAGTTGTGGCAGCAATGTAGCATATGGCATAGGGATCGGGTCGATTACCCTGTTAGCTTGAGATGGCCTCTGCTGAAATGGCCTTTGTTGACTGTTGTTGTTGGTGTTGCCGTTGTTGTAATTTCTTGGAGGATACTGATTTTGCTGATGGTACTGAGGCTGTTGTTGATAGTTTTGCTGCGGAGGTTGATAGACAGGTTGAGGATGAGCTGGAGCAGGAATGGTGACTGCTGCCACTGACCTGTGAACATATTGGGGCCTGCCCCTGTTGGTGTGGATGGCATTGGTCTCGCCAGTTCTTCTCGGGCCTGCAAAAGGCTTTCTTGTACTACTGGACGAGCTTGCACCGTTGTCTGAGATCTTACCCATCTTCAATAGGCTTTCGATTCTCTCCCCAGCTATGACAACATCCGCAAAGCTAGTGGAAGAGAAAGCAGCCAGCCTGTCAATATAAGTTCCCTGAAGGGTGTTCATGAACATATCTGCCATTTCCCGTTCAGACATAGGTGGCTGAACAGCAGCAGCCAATTGCCTCCATCTCTGGGCATATTCTCGGAAACCCTCCCTTGAAGACTGTGACATTCCCATTAGGAGGGTCCTGTTGGGTGCCATGTCTAAGTTGTACTGATACTGTCTGATGAAGGCTTCTTCCAAATCCTTCCAGCATCTAATAGTTGCTCTTGTTAGGTGAGAGTACCATTATCTTGAGGCTCCAGTCAAGCTATCCTCGAAATAGAACATCCAGAGCTTCTCATCCATTGTATAGGCCTTCAGCCTTCCCAGAAATGATTGTAAATGAGTCCGGGGGCATGAAGTCCCGTTGTATTTTTCAAAGCAAGGAGGCTTGAACTTATGGGGGATCCTGACCCCGTCTACCAAGCCCATGTCCATGACGTCGAAGCCCAAAGAGTTTTGAGACTCCAAGGACCTCAACTTCTCAGCTATCTCATCCAACCTTCTATCATAAGCTTCTTCCCCAGCACCCATTACTGTAAACTGGTCCTCTTGAGGGTCTTCTTGAAGTACCCTGGCTGCAGTGGCAGTCCCTTGAACATTTGCAGGAATGTTGACCTCAGGATGGAGGTGTGGTCCAAATACAGGGGGATTCACATGAGGTTGGACCCTTTCATTGTTGCTGGTCCCGGCAGTCCCTATATGTGGATCTTCTTGATTCTGCCTTTCCACCATGGCCCTCAATCTTTCCTGGCTCTGAGCCATGTTGTTCATCACTTCCATAAACTGAGTCATCTGCGTTCTCATTTCCAATCTTTCGTTTGCCATTTGATTTCTAACCTCGGCAAGGTCCTGCTGTACCTGATCCATTTGAATTCCCGGAAGGTTGTTTCGGGTTGGATAACGGTGCGGACGGTTGAGGGGAAATACCCGGCGCCTAGCAATAGTTCCTGAACATCACAACAGAGTTAGTGGCAATAAAACGAAAACCTACAAAACAAACAAAAGTGTTAGCATGCAATGCAGTTATGCTCATTTGTTCTTAAGGTATCCGGTTTGGCATTCAGTTTTGACCCTTCCAGACCCCCGAAGATGCTGTTGTTGTTGCTTGAAGAAAACTCAGATGAAGCAAACTAACACAAATATATTACAGAAGGTGAAATAATACAACTTGTTCATTTTACAACACAAGCCCTCTAAGGGGTCAAAATACATCACAAGAAAACAAAAGTACATGGAAAGAAAGTAACAACAAACAAATGGTCAAACACCAAGACCAAACTCATCCTCACGAACTTCCTTGAGAAGTGCTTCGGTCACAGGATCAGCCGGACGCTCCGTGAGATTCCTGATGAGGAGATTCCGGGTTGTAACAGCTGCAGTCAACTTCTTGTGCTGACTTTGGTCTTTTGACCTCTTCACTCCTGCTTTGATCTTCATCTCCGATATCTCCCTCTGGGCTGCTGCCAGGGCTTCTTGTTGTTCTTTTGCACTGGCTTCCAGTTGCTCCATCTTGTCTTGAACTCTCTTGTCCTCCAGAGTACGAGCCTCGGTGATCCTGACCCACCGAGCCTGACTCTCCTTCAGATACAAGTCTGTCCTTGCTCTCTGGAACTGGGCTTCTTTGCAAGCATTCTTCAGAATTTGTTCTCCAGCCTTAGACTTGTTGATATAATCCCCAGACTTCTCAATCGTAGTCATATGCTCCACTCTCAACTTCTCCAATCTCTCAATCTCCCTCATACCCTCACTCCTCTCTCGGAGGGTCTTCTGCAAAGCCTGGGTTAACTTCTCATTTCTTTCCTTCAAACTCTCAAACTCCTCCAAACTGACAGTGGTGGGTGGTGCTGAAGATGATTCAGGCATATCTTCTATAGTGAAGGGCATCCCAGAGAATTGGGCCCTGGCACGGGACCATTCATAATATTGCGCCGATGCCATATTATTGCACTTCCCTAGGATGGTTATTCCCTTGGTTTGAACATTATCCCAGGCCCAGGCAGCCTGCCTAACAGTAGTCAAATTAGTCTTGTTCTCACAATAAAGGGTCTCCACCAAGTCTTGTGCCTTAGGAGTATGGACCAGTGCATAGCCCAGTTGCCTTCTGAACAGCAGAGGGTTGTAATTGATACTACCCTTAACTCCTATTAGGGGCACATTGGGGAAATGCCCACAGCTGGTGATGATATCCCTACCCTTGGTGCTTTGAGTGCACCATCTGATATCGGTTGAAGTTAGAGCAGTGAGTCTCTTAGCCCAGTTACTCTGTTGATGAGGATTTAGAAATGCATCTGTTCTGGGTAGATGCCTGAGAAGCCAAGTATGGAATAATGGAGCACAACACCTCACTAATCTTCCCCTCTGCTTTTCATTCCTCTGATGCACTGAATAGTAGAGATCCCCCAATAAAGTGGGCACTGGGTTCTTCAGGATGAACAGATGGACTGCATTCTTGCTAATGAATCGAGGCTCATCTGCAAACAACACAATTCCATATATGCTCAAGGCCAACAAGGCACAAACAGCCTTCCACTCTCCTAAAGAAGCTTTCAAGGTGGCTTGAGAGATCAAGAAGTCCAGATGGAAACCAGGGATTCCAGCTTTAGAAGTCATATGCTGCTCAATCAAAACAGGTTCCAAATGCAGAGCCTTTGCTACTTCCCCATTAGCAGGAAAGACCATCTTAGGGTTGAAAGGGATTCCACCCCTGATAGGCATACCAACTAATGAAGAGTACTCTTCCAATAAGGGGCCCAACTGAAAGTCTTGAAAGGTGAAACATCTCAGTGGGGGATCATAGAACTGAATGCAGGTGTGAATGATGCTCCTCTGTGATGGGTCCAGATCCATAACCATATCAAGTATATCTCCATAGCTTTCCCTGAACAATGGTATGTGATCTGGAGTGATCAGGGTTTGAATCCTCCTGATGTCCGATAACTCTGGCTGGAAGAAGTGGTAGGTGATGTTGCTCTTTTTAGGAGCCATGATGCTGAAGTCTGAGTAGAGACAGGTGCTGATGATAATGCTGGAGTAATGAGCCACTGATTAGCTGATGCTGGTGAAGATGGGTCAATACTGAAGATGGGGTCAAAACCAAAACCAAATGAAGATGGATACCCTGAAACAAATAAGCAAATGTCAATATGATGCAATGATTATGTATGAAAATGAAATGCAAGGGTTTGTGACTGAGCTGGATCTGATCAAAATGCCCTGATATAGGTCCGAGTGTGCTCAAGAATTCCAGATGAGGTCTATAAATCCAGTAACCAAGGTGGGGGACTCAAATAAAGAGCCACATGTCCAGGGTTTTAGAATCACAAGAACTGTCCCAAATTGGAGTATTCTTAAACAATCAAAGTAATAAGGTATTCTGAGGTCAAGGTACCTGCAAACCTGTAAACAGCCCAACCCCCTCACAGGTGGTGTTCTAAAACAAGGATCCTCAGACTTGGATCAGTTATGAGAAGTGTAAACACTTCCAACCCGGAGGTACAGTGTTTACAATAACCATAACAGTTCCTCCTCTAATTCACCTCAGTTTCTGAAGGTCAATACTAAAAGGTCATCCAGACTTAGCAGGCTTCCCAGATAGCCCTAGCATTGCAGGAAATCCGCAACACAGAGTTCTCAAGAAGAAACCCATATCTGAACCGTGTTTCATATTCCCGCACCAGACCGAGATGGAATGGGAAAGAATATGATTCACTCTAGCCTAGGTATCACTCAGGTCCCAGGTATAGGACCTTAACTCTCAATGGAACACCCACCCACCAAAGCAAACAAACAGATCCAGCCAGCACAGTATGACAATATGATATATGTAAAGCAGTAAAGAAAGCAGATAAACAACTGTACATAAAGCAAAAATAAAACATATATAAACACAGATAAACACATAACACCCCAGTAAACACAAATCAAACAAGCGCTAGGAGGAACCCACAAAAAGAACCAGAAGCCCTGGTTGCAGTGTAAGGGTCCCCAGCAGAGTCGCCAAGCTGTCGCTCCCGATAAGTGGGACCGGCCCAGATAAAGGTACAGACGCGAACGATCGGCGAGAGGGACAATGAGAACACACAGCCGTGAACTCACTGGAGATGAAAAGAGTCGCCAGCTAGGCATTTTTATCCCGGAGGAAAGGCAATGCTGCATAGACCTAGAAAGACATGGATAAGACGGTTGCGAACCAGACAGACTGAGAAAGGGGGTTGGTTACAACCTGGGAAGGTATTAGCACCCAGATTGTCCGCCGTACTCGACGGGATCCACGCTTAAAAGATTTGTGTTTTAAAGGGGTAGTGTCAGTGCAATCTGTGTATAAAATAGCTGGAAAAAGATGTACAGGTGTCAGTGCAAGGGAAAAGTGAAGTGAAATATGAAAGTGTCAGTGCAGGAATGAGAATATGCTCAAGATGATGAGGCTAAAAGAATGAAGCTGGAAAGAGGGGGAATATACAGAGACTTTTGTTCGATAACTGTTAAGTTACGCCTACGTATCCTCTCGTGCAATGAGGAAGTCAGAACACCGTAGTTCGACCCAAAGAGACTGAAAGATGAATTGACTTGTGAACTGCTTGCTTGTCAATGCTCAAGTGTATGACCTGTCTGGCTCAGGTGCAAGCTGTCTTGCATTAGACGGGAGAAGCAGGTTCTCGTTTGTGAGTGAATGAGATGAGAAAAGAATCCCGGAGGAGACGATTATTGTTTGTTTTTGTGTTTTCAGTCTTTTATTGCTTTTGAAAGTTTGTCATAAGTTAATGAGCTTAAGCCTTAACCAATGGATTAGTAAACTCATCACATCCTCCCTCTGATTAGGGGTAATGAGAATACCTTAAGTGTGAAGTCAGATTCTCACACTTAATCACCTTTTGATGTAGAGTTAAGATCATTAACCTACTTGTGATTATTTAGATGTTATTGTGGTTTTTTGTTTAGTGTTGAGTAATGAGATTAAGCCATAATCAAGGACTAAACAGACCCATTACACCATCCTAATAGAAGGATAATAGATGAGAATGTTTAAGCTGAGGAAAGCTCCTCAACTTAATCCATGATTAGGGATTAAACTCATGACAAAACAAGCCTTTGATTAAGTGGATTTTATTCAATGATATGATGATGAAGTGAGTTTTATGATTTGTAAGACAACTTGAGGGGGACTTGTCCATTAACATTAGGGTTAGTCCTTCTTAACCACTTAAGGAAGAATTAGAACCCTAATGCAAGGCCCAAGTTACAAGTGTGATGTCTTGATGATTATTAAGTGAATTGATTAAGAGATTTAAACACATTAAGGGTTTAACACTTAGGATTAAAGTTATACACTCCATCCTAAGAGAAGGATGCAGGCATAAGCTTAATCACAAAGCCTTAAAACCTTTAGGGTTTAGTCCCTGATTATGAGATGAGAAGAGAAGACTCAAAAGAGACACAAAGGTAAAAAATATGAGGGGAGACTAATCAAAACCCTAATTCATTGTCATGCTTGGTTGTTCCTAAGGTTTGTGAGGTTTTCAAGAGAAATCTTTAAGGAGAACCACCAGGATGCAGATGAACAGGATCAAGAGAAGCAAAGCAACTTGCTTCATTCAAGAAGTCAAGTCACTTGAAGAAAGAAAGTAAGAAGAACAAGAATGAGCAAGCTCAAACTCAAACACAAAGTAAAATGCAGCAATGGATGCAAGAGGGATGAAAAGAAAAGTTATGAGAAGTGAAGGCAAATTCACTTCTCAAAGCACTTACCACCTGAAAAGGTTAGAAAAGAAATGCAATGCAATGCAAAATGGGATGAGATGACATGATGATAAACAAAACCAGAAGCATGTTGATGATGAAAATGATGCTATGAGATGCTACAAACATGAGGCAACACATGGAAATGATCATACAAGTTTATGAATGCATGTGAAGCAAGCTAAGGAGCATGAACATACACAAAAAGTTATGAAGGGCACAATGCAAACAAAATGGCTAACACATGATGCAATGATCAAACATGCTTTCTATATGTCTTATGATGTCAAATGAATCAAATGGAGGCATGGAATGTCATGGCAAGTCATGTTATGCAAGAGAATGCAAAGGGGATGCAAAAGAAGGCCCAAATTAAGGTTTATGAACCAAACATCAAACAAAAACCAAAAACAGAAGCAAACCCTAGGATAAAAAATGGAAAATGCCACTCAAAAGACCCCTAATCTCATACTAAACCAATGTCCAAAGGGGAGGTCTCAACTCTCAACCAATCTCAAGTTATGATTTTTCTAAGATTTTAGGGTTTTTAGGGTTCTTAAACAAAAGAAATGCCAAACAAATTGAAAATGAGGAATCCAATCAAGGCCATTTAATCCTAGAAACTACATGCTAAACACAATGCAATGCAAAAAGAATCAATGTCCAAATCTTCCTAGATAGGCAGAAATGATTTTTTGAACTTAGGATCAAAATAATGCACAAAAATGATTTTTATTCAAATAAAAATTCTCAAAATGCATCAAGATCAAAAAAGAAATTTGGTTTGAAGGTTGGACAATGTTTCTAAATGTCTTAGAACATTTCATGAATTTTTTTGTGATTTTTAAATACCTAAAAGCATTTTTAATAAATTAATTTCCATTAATCAATTAAAAATAATCCTTTAAATATTTTAAAATACTTTTTTAATGATAAAAATAAAAATAAAAATATTTTTGTGTCATAAAAATTAATAAAACTTATGAGAAAAAGTTTCATAATTTTTACACATTTTTTACTATTTTAAAATAATTATGCAAATACAATGAAAAGAAAATGAATTAAAATGAATTTAATCTGAAGTATGCACAACGGAGGGTTGAGATTGAGCCTGGCAGTGAATGGGTTGACTGCGCGCGCAGATCAAAGGCCCATATTCAAACTTCTTAAATTCAATTAATTAAACTAATTAAACCTGGTTATGAATTAATGACATGATCTGGACCACACACACGCGCGCGGGAAGCCAGATCCAAGGGTCCATATTTGAATTTTGCCCTAACCCTAATTAAAAGACTAATTACTTTCAGGCGGCCGGAGAAGAATTTCGGTCGTCTTCTCCGGCCAGCATCCTCCCTGAAAAATGCCAACTCTCACCCTAGCTCACTAAAACCCAATTTTCTTGCCCAGAAATCATCCCCACGCATCATAGAACAAGAATCCACAGCCAAAACAAATTTATTTTACACAACAAAGCTGAATCGAAGCAAAAGGGGTTTAGGTCAAAAAATTTCAGAGACACCATACATGCTCAAAACTCAATGATTTTCGAAACTAAACACATCATCATGACCAGTGAAACATGGAGAACCAATTAAGAACTTAAAAACAAACTCCTGGGAAAAATGTTCATGAAGCTCACCTGAACTGGAGCTCTGATCTCTGGCACTTTCTGGCTAGCTCTTTGGCTCAAACAGGTCCCAATGACCCCCCTTTGAAGCTTTGGATAGTTGGATGGAGTTTAAACAGCCTCCTGAGTGAGTTTGCAGCAGCTCTGACCAAGGGAATGTGAAAATCGTATTTGAGTTATGGAGGGTTTCAAGCCAAAGTAGTGAGTGGTTTCTGGTCAGTGAAGCAAGGTGAGTTGATGTGTGGAATTTGTTTGAGTGTTTATGGCTTGTAGAAGCAGATTCGAAAGCTTTTGCTTTATGGAGTGAAAATGGTGAAATGGAGTTGTGGTTTGTTTCAAGCCTGGTTCTTTGTTGGTTTAGGCTCAGTGGAACATGGTGAGATGATTGGTGAAAATGGTTTGGATGTTTGATGGCTGGGCAGAGAATTTCGAAGAGTTTTGCACAATGGTGTGTTTTGGTGTATGTGATGCTTGAGAGTGTTTCAGCCTGGCCTGGTGTTATGTTTTGCTTGCAAATGGAAAGTATAAACAGTTCTAATTGGCCAGATGATGTGACATGGCCTGCTGTGATAGGTAAGTCACCTTTTGCAAAATGTCAACTTCTTTGTAAGAGAGGCATGGGCTAAGTTATAGCTTGGTACATGAGCATGGGCTGGCGCAGCATGGTATGTGAGTCAAGCTAGGGAGGTTCAGCACCCAATGCATCAAGTTGGTGAAGTGTGATGAGTGTTTTTGCAAGTTGTTACTTTTTGAAACTTTGTGAAAAATGCCTTGTTACACAAACCATAAACATGAGATCTTGGTTCCATTCTGATTCTTAGGACACATAGAATGTTTATGTCATGGTTTGAAGTGAATTAGAAGTTACAAATGGCATTGGTTCATGATTTTGCAAAATTCTCATTTGGTGCACATCTTGAAAATCAATGATTTTTGCCAACTTTGTCAAACCATAACTTTTGATCCAAGAAGAATTTGATCATGTTCTTGTACTTTTTGAAAAGTGAAAGATGTAATCTACAGCTTTCATGACCAAAGTTTTTCCATTTGAAGCATTTTTGGATCAAGAATCAAGGCTTGAAAAATGACCTAAAATGAAGCATTCTTGAAAAGTCAACTATGCCCAAAAAGTCAACATTTGCAAAAACTCCAAATTCTTGATTTTTGTGAACTTCAACCTTCTTCCATGATCAAATAAAGATAATATACACTCAAAATGATGAAGATCACCCATTGGTTGGGTCATTGGGGGCCTCAGATGCCCTGATTTTGCACTGACTTGTCCAGAAAGTCAACCCTTGATCAGATGACTTCCCCATGGAATTTCTTCATGAAAATTGATATGCATACTCCTTATACCATATAGAGACCAATGGAAACAATAATGACCAAAAAATTGGGTGTTATGGCCTCTGAAACCAAAACCCTAATTTTAGGTCAACTGTGCAGTCAAACCTGGCTCTGCATCCATTCAAACCCTAGTTCTTGTGATTCTTTTGCATTCTTGACTTTGAGAGGATGTAATATGATACTTGAACACACATGGATCCCTTTGAAGTGATTGGTGGCCTTTGGAGTGGCTCAAGAAGCTCTTGGATTGCTCAGATCACAAACCCTAGGTGCAGATGCCTTAGAAACTATGCAGTGAATCAAAAATGAAACATGAGGTGATATGATTGTGTTTATGCATATGTGAATGATCACAAGCCATGGTGTGAATGGATGAGGGCAAATTTGGGGTGCTTACAACTGGTAGGATGGCAGGATATGGCATCATGAGTGTCTGAGCACGAGATCGTACCCATCTGAGATAAGCTTCCATAGGAATAGTGTACTTAGGCTCTAGTGTCTTGCTGTCAACCCTGTTTACTTTTCCCCATGCTCGTATGAATCTCTGACGGTAACCCTGAAGATCGTTGTCGTAATCAAACACAATGCCCTGAATCAACATGTCATGTGGACCATCGCTCCGAGCGTAACCAAACTGTCGTAAAGCTAAAGAAGGGTTGTAGGTGATGCCTCCTCTTATGCCTAGAAGTGGCACATTAGGAAACTCCCCACAACGGTCAATGATGGTGACATTCTCCATAGATCTGGAGCACCAATGGATATCTGAGTGAGAAAGTGACATGATCCTCTTGGACCATCTGAACCCTTGCTCATTCTTCATTACTGAGCGAGGAAGGTGAGAAATAAACCACCTAGAAAGTAAAGGTATGCAGCACATCAAAGTTCCTCTTGCCCTTGTAGTACGGGTGTGAAGAGAATGTAGGATGTCTCCAAGCAATGTAGGCACTGGATTGTGACTCAGGAAAATGTTGATGGCATGAACATCTATGAACTGATCTGGATTGGGGAACAATACTAAGCCATATATCAGCAAGGCTAATACCTCCTCAAAAGCATCATAGCTCATGGCCTTCAAGAACATTTGAGCCTTATCCATTAGCACCTTGGCAAGAATACCCTTGACTCCACTTCTCGTTTCTAGAACAATGTCAGATTTCTTCAGATGTAGAGCTGCAGCAATAACCTCTGGTTTAAGCTCCTTCTCTAAGCCTGTGAATGGTCTTTGATCAAGAACAGGTATACCCAGAAGTTTAGAGAACTCCTCCATGGTTGGAACCAGCTGATAATCAGGGAATGTAAAGCAATGGTGCTTAGGGTCAAAGAACTGAAACAGAACACTCATCATGTCTTCATTGAACCCAGAAGTGACTAGATCCAATAGGTGACCATGTCTCTTGATGAACTGGGAGTGATCAGACACTTGAGAAACCAACTCTTTAAGCTTGGGAGGTATCCCCACAAAGTTGATCCTGATGGTGTTCCTACGAGTAGAAGCCATGACCTGCAACAAAGAACAAAGATAAATCCTTTGGTCCTTGAAATGGTTAGTGAAAATGCTATGCTTATGATGCATGATGATGTCATGATGTCATGCTCAATCAAAGACATGTGGCACACACAAACAAGTCACACAATAACCCTATATTTGAAGGCTTGCATGAAGTTTAAAGGTAAGTACCCTCCCCTGAAGTTTAGATGGATCATCCTGTCCTACAAAAGTAACCGGGTTCTAAGGGATCTCAATATCATTGATCCTTCACAAGGGTGGTTGATCAGAAGGCAACTTACTTACCAACCAAAACCCTCCAAGTTCAAGATCTCAATGAGCGTAGTATCGAGTGTCAACCAACTTCAGTCTGCACCAAAGCCGGTTAACTCACTACTTTCTAAAGGCCAAGATGAGTTAACTAGGGTTCTAAAAGTTAGTTAGTGCATTGACAACATATGGCAGCCTCATATTATCCTCAACTTGACTTAAGGAACATAAACACCAACCAAGAAGTCGCACTAACTATGGCCACCAGATCAACCGTATCGATATACGTCGTACAGTTTCCTTGGTCTATTGCCATTTACCTAAGGTACACTAGATCCGGGTTAGGACCTTTCACACATAAGAGCACCCCAACAAGATAATATAAAGCAAACAAGGCAAACAATTTAAAGTGATCTAATTCCTAAGGGTACCCCTCTTAAATTAAGTCCCCAGCAGAGTCGCCAGTTCTGTAACACGGTGGGAGAACTGACTTTAGTTATGTTGCGGATAGCAAGAGTCGCCACCGACTTTTATTTTATCCAAAAGGAAAGGGTATAAAAGAACAGGAAAGACCTTAAGAGATATTTTCGGGTCCGGGGGGTAGGTTATGTAAAGGGAAGGTGTTAGCACCCTTTACATCCATGGTTATCCATGGGCTCTTAGTTACTTAGCTCACTTTAAATTGTTTTTGAAAGTGTAGTGTGTGAATAAAAAAATTTTCATATGAGTTAATAATGATCCATGTACGGATGCGTAAAAACTTGTTTTTGAAAATTTGTTTTGAAATTGGTTAAGTGTTTGAAAAAAATGGAGTGAGCAAGTACATAAGAGGAACCTACCCTAACGTTTAAGTCTTTCTGTTCTATACCCTTTAATTGGTAAGACCATCCCTACTATTAAGGAGTAGGTAGTCATTACCTTGGATGTAAGGGACATATGAGGGACATCTGGTTATGAAGGCAACTGTGGGGTGTATTAAGCATTCTGGAGGGACTATCATCATTATTCGAAGGGACTTGATTTGTAAAGGCAACCATTAGGGACTTGATGATTTTTCTTTTAAAGGGACTTGCTTTATACACCCCACTTGACCTTATGATTAGGCAGCAATGAGGGATAACCTTAGAAAGTGAGATGACGATTAAAAATCGACTTACGTGTGTGAGTGTTCAATATTATTTATCTTTAATTAAAGTGATCTAAATTTATTTTAAATAGAGTACATGTTTTGCACTCCTTAAATTACTAACCATAGCAAGCAAATTAAATAATTAAATATTTACAAAATTACACCAAGAAGCAATTACATAATGATAATAATAATAAATAAATAGCAAAAATATAAATATAAAAGCAAAATATAAATAATAAGCAAAAATAATAAATAAGCAATAAATAAATAAATAGGGGTTAGTGATAAATATAATTAAAAAAAATAAGGTTAGTAAAAATAAAATAACTAAATTTAGTGAAATAATAATAATTAGAAAAATAAACAAGGTTAGAAAAATAATAAAAATATGAGATAAATAATAATATGGTTAGCAACAATAATTAAAATAAATAGAAATAAATAGAAAAATATTATAATGACATGATTAGAATAATAAACACAAAGTTTAATTTTAATATATAACATTTATTTAGAAATAAGAATAATTAAATAAAAATTTTTAAACATAATATAATTATAAATTTTAATTATTACAAATTTAATTATTTCTAAATATTTATTAACAATTATTATTAAAAAAAATATTTACACATTATATGAGGAAAATAAATTTTAAGTATCATATTCACAAAATTAATCATATTTATAAAATTTAATTTCTACTAATTATTATATTTACAAAAATTATACTAAATAAATATATATTATAATTATGTAAAAAATTAGAAAGTAAAAATAATTTAGAAAATAAAAATTAGGTTTTTACAAAATTAGGGTTTTTGAATATTAGGGTTTGTTTTCTAGAAAATATTTTTAGGATTTAATTTAACATACAAAATTATTTTAACTAATATATATATATTATATTTACATAAAATAATAAAGAACATAATTTTGAATTAGAGAAAAAAAAATAGAAAGTTTAGAACTTTTAGAAAATATGATGTTATTTTAAATTTTTGAATATGTATGATTTATTTTTTATTAATAACAAGAATATAATTAAACTAATTACATAAGAAATTAAAATAGAAAAAAAATAGTAAAACATACCTTGGCTGGGTTTGAACCCAGGATGTCCCATTTGCCAGCAACAACAACTTCCACCAGGCTACCACGCACACAAGCAAGAAAAGGGAGAATGAAATTGACTTTGTTCTCTATCTGGAAAAAATCAGGAAAAATACAAGAAACAAAAAGGCCTGGGGTGGTGTTGAACCCAGGACCTTCTGATTACAAGCATGCACGCGTATCCGCCTGGCTGGGAGAGCCTTTCTGATAGTTGAATGGCAATAAACTATAATATATTAAGTCTTCTTTTATCCTGAAAAATAAGAACAAAAACAATGCACTAGCCAGGAATCGAACTAGTGTCCTCACAACATACGCGTACTAGCTTTACCACTGGGACAAACATGCGTTTGCGAAATATAATCAGGATTAATTCATATTATTTTTAAACAAAATTTGAATTTAAAAAACAGGCGCGAATGAACTTCATCTTCTTCCTTATACCTGCACTTTTTCCGGCGAAAATTGCTGGAAATTTACCTGCGAATTTTTCTATATTCAAAACCTGCAAATTTCAATCATCACGAATACACAACCATTCGTTAAATCAAGCATAGGGTTATGATCCCCACGCCACATACAGTCAATCCATGGCCTTAAAATCAATTTATGAGTCCTAAATCGAAGAACCCCAAAAATCACTCAAGAACCCTAGCTATGGCCGTTTACGGTTTAAGCACTTATTCTTCAATCCAATTGCCCAGGAAGCATCTATGCATCATTACAAACATAAATACATCATTAGATTTCATTGTTAATGCATAGTTAGTTCAAACCGGAAAAATTTGTAAGAGGGATAAAATGCATTCGGGTTGAACAATGTGGTGCATATGGGATGCATATGGGTGATGATTTCGCTTCAACAATGTCCAAAGAACATCTCTATGTTCTTACTTTACCTTCAAATGCCTTGGATTGAAGAATCCGAATATGAGTTTTGGAGGATTTTTTTGAGGTTTGAAACTTACCTTTGGCTGCTGGAAATCGTGAATGAGGGCTAGGGTTGTGATCAGCACTTATATGTGAATCATTTAGGTCAAAAAAATTCATTGGTTGTGTGGAAGTTTGGATATTTGAAGATTGAAAAAGATTGTACTTTGAAATTCAAATATTTACTCATGAAAGCTTACTATTTTTGTACCAATCTCATGATTTCCTTCTTTTTTAACTCCAATCAATATTTAAAATATTCTAGAAACCAAATCTCCCCTTAATAATATATTTTCATATTTTATATTTATTTAAAATGATTTTTATGAATTAAATCAAAAATAAATAAAAATAAAATAATAAAAATTCTGAATTTTGGTTATTTGGGTCGTGCATGATGATATGATATGGATTGGATCACAATTTAGCAAGCCAATTTGGAAGGAATTGGTTCTAGGCCCCCATTTTCATCATAAACCATCACAAAATTTCCCAACTTTGCAAGGGCACATCTCCCTAAATTTTAAAGGTATGAGGGTGTTCTTGGACATTTTGGAAAGCTTGAAGAGTCCTCTAAACAACCCCATTGGTTTCAGGTCCATATCATTTACCAATCTCAAGTTATGCCCTTTTGAAGTTGTTGACTTTTTGTTGACTTTTGAAATGACCTATAATGTCTTAGCTCATATCTTCCAAATGAAGCATTTTTGGGCTTAACTTGAAAGATAAAAGTTGTAGAGAATTCAATTTCCTTCAAAATTAGCTTTGGATGGAGACTTGGTGATGAAGTATGTGAAAGTTATGGCTGGTCAAAGTTCAGTTGACTTTTACTGAGGAAACCCTAATTTAGAAACTCCTGATTCTTGATGATCTGGAATCTC
This sequence comes from Lathyrus aphaca, assembly GCA_963966055.1. NCBI lineage: Eukaryota > Viridiplantae > Streptophyta > Magnoliopsida > Fabales > Fabaceae > Lathyrus > Lathyrus aphaca. Next base: position 240,727,165 of record OZ014525.1, read on the forward strand.
CTTGATGAATCATGATAAAACCTTGATCAAATGATGAATTTTACTTCATATACTTGATGTTGGCAAAAAATCATGAAGTTTGACTTTGGTTTGACCACAGTTGACCTCAGTTTGACTTTCTGACTACATTGACTGATTTTGACTTATCTGATCATCTGACTGAGCAAACTTTTGAGAAAAGTCTTGAAACTTGTCATGGGGGTTCTTATATACATATAAGATGTTATGAAGCTCACTTGAGGTATTGGAAGTCCATTTAGCCTGATTAAAGTCAAAACCCTAGTTTTGGATGCCCTGCTTAGGAGGTGCATTGTTTGAGGGAATTGTCAATTCTTTTGACCAATTGTGAACTTTGTGAACCTTGTGAACCATCATAAAATGTTTTGTAAACCTCATGGGAGGTATTGTGAAGCTTGTGAACCTTGTGAACCTCATAAAGTGACTTTGTAGACCTCATGAATCTCAGGAAAGCTTTGTAATCATTGTGAACCTTCAAGAAGTAACTTGTAGACTTCATGAACCTCATGAAAGGTCTTGTAAATGTTGAGAAGCTTGTGAACCTTGTGAACCTTCAAGAAGTTACTTGTAGACTTCATGATCCTCATGAAAGGTATTGAAAGCATTGTGGAATTTGTGAGCCTTGTGAACCTTCATAAAGTAACTTGTAGACTTCATGAACCTCATGAAAGGTCTTGAAAGTATTGTGGGAACTTGTGAACCTTGTGAACTTTCAAGAAGTAACTTGTAGACTTCATGAACCTCATGAAAGGTTATATAAACATTGTGAATCTTGTGAACCTTGTGAACCTTCTTAGCACACAAAGTTCTTGTATTGTGAGGGCAAATTTTGGGGTGCAACAGTTAGTATAGGTTTAGGGGTCCTTTGAGTGCATTTTCAATTTTTTATAATGTTGTTTGCTTCTGGTTTTGGTTTTTGTTTGTTGCATTGATCATAAACCCTAATTTGGGCTTCCATATGCATCCATCTTGCATTTCCCTTGCACAACATGACTTGCCATGACATTTCAAGCATCCATTTGATTCATTTGACATCATAAGACATATTGAAAGCATGTTTGATCATTGCATCATGTATTTGCCATGTTGTATGTCATGTGCACTTCATAACTTTTCATGTATGTCCTTGCTTCTTAACTTGCTTCATTTGCATTCATGAGTTTGTATGATCATTTCCATGTGCTGCCTCATGTTTGTAGCATCTCATAGCATCATTAGCATCATGTATATGTTTCTGGTTTTGTTTCTCATCATGACATCTCATCCCATTTTGCATTGCATTGCATTTCTTTCCTAACCTTTTCAGGTGGTAAGTAACTTTGAGAAGTGAATTTGCCTTCACTTCTCATAACTTCTCTTCATCTCTTTTCATGCATCCTTGCTGCATTTTTGTATGTGCTTGAGATTGAGCCTGCTCATTCTTCTTCTTCTTACTTTCTTTCTTCAAGTGACTTGACTTCTTGAATGAAGCAAGTTGCTTTGCTTCTCTTGATCCTTTCATCTGCTTCCTGGTGGTTCCATTGAAGATTTCTCTTGAAAATCTCACAAACCTTAGGGACAACCAAGCATGACAATGATTAGGGTTTTGATTAGTTTCCCCTCTTAGTTTTACCTTTGTGTCTCTTTTGAGTCATCTCTTCTCACCTCATAATCAGGGACTAAACCCTAAAGGCTTTAAGGCTTTGTGATTAAGCTTATGCCTGCATCCTTCTATTAGGATGGAGTGTATAATTTTAATCCCAAGTGTTAAACCCTTAATGTGTTTAAATCTCTTAATCAATTCACTTAATAATCATCAAGACTTCACACTTGTAACTTGGGCCTTGCATTAGGGTTCTAATTCTTCCTTAATTGGTTAAGAAGGACTAATCCTAGTGTTAATGGACAAGTCCCCCTCAAGTTGTCTTACAAACCCTAAAAATCACTTCATTACCATATCATTAAATAAAATCCACTTAATAAAGGCTTGTTTTGTCATGAGTTTAATCCCTAATCATGGATTAAGTTGAGGAGCTTTCCTCAGCTTAAACATTCTCATCTGTTATCCTTCTATTAGGATGGTGTAATGAGTCTGTTAAATCCCTGATTATGGCTTAACATCATTACTTAACACTAAACAAAACCACAAAAACACCTAAATAATCACAAGTAGGTTAATGATCTTAATCCTATACCAAAGGCGATTAAGTGTGAGAATCTGACTTCACACTTAAGGTATTCTCATTACCCCTAATCAGAGGGAAGATGTGATGAGTTTACTAAATCCATTGGTTTAGGCTTAAGCTCATTAACTTATGACAAATCCAAAAGCAATAAAAGACTGAAAACTCAAAAACAAACAATAATCGTCTCCTTCGGGATTCATTTCTCACCTCACTCACTCACAAACGAGAACTTGCTTCTTCCGTCTAATGCAAGACAGTTTGCACCTGAGCCAGACAGGTCATACACTTGAGCATAGGCAAGTAAGCAGTTCACAAGTCAATTCATCTTTCAGTCTCTTTGGGTCGAACTACGGTGTTCTGACTTCCTCATTGCACGAGAGGATACGTAGGCATAACTTAACAGTTATCGAACAAAAGTCTCTGTATATTCCCCCTCTTTCTAGCCTCATTCTTTTAGCCTCATGATCTTGAGCATTTCACTCAAGTTCTTACACTGACACTTCACTTATATACTTCACTTTTCTCTTACACTGACACCTGTACATTTTGTTTTCCAGCTCTTTTACACACAAATTCCACTGACACTACCCCTTTAAAACACAAATCTTTCAAGCGTGGATCCCGTCGAGTACGGCGGACAATCTGGGTGCTAATACCTTCCCAGGTTGTAACCAACCCCCTTTCTCAGTCTCTCTGGTTCGCAACCGTCTTATCCATACCTTTCTAGGTCTATGCAGCATTGCCTTTCCTCCGGGATAAAAATGCCTAGCTGGCGACTCTATTCATTTCCAGTGAGTTCACGACTGTGTGTTCTCATTGTTCCTTTCGCCGACCGTTCGCGCTTGTACCGGGATGCAAATCTTATCGGGAGCGACAGCTTGGCGACCCTGCTGGGGACCCTTATACTGCAACCAGGGCTTCTGGTTCTTTTTGTGGGTTCCTCCTAGCGCTTGATTGATTTGTGTTTATTGGGGTATTATGTGCTTATTTGTGTTTGTATATGTTTTATTTTTGCTTTATGTATAGTTTGTTTTATTACTTTCTTTACTGCTTTACATATATCATACTGTCATGCTGTCTGGCTGGATCTGGTTTTGCTTTGGTGGGTGGGTGTTCCATTGAGAGTTAAGGTCCTATAACTGGGACCTGAGTGACACCTAGGCTAGAGTGGTTCATATTCTTTCCCATTCCATCTCGGTCTGGTGCGGGAATATGAAACACGGTTCAGATATGGGTTTCTTCTTGAGAACTTTGTGTTGCAGATCTCCTGCAATACTAGGGCTATCTGGGAAGCCTGCTAAGTCTGGATGACCTTTTAGTATTGACCTTCAGAAACTGAGGTGAATCAGAGGAGGAACATTTATGGTTATTGTAAACACTGTACCTCCGGGTTAGAAGTGTTTACACTTCTCATAAATGATCCAAGTCTGAGGATCCTTGTTTTAGAACACCACCTGTGAGGGGGTTGGGTTGTTTACAGGTTTGCAGGTACCCTTGGCCTCAACATACCCTGTTACTTTGTTTGTTTAAGAGTTCTTCATTTTGGGACAATTCTTGTGATTCTAAAACCCTGGACATGTGGCTCTTTATTTGAGCCCCCCACCTTGGTTACTGGATTCATAGACCTCCATCTGGAATTCTTGGACATACTTGGACCTATATCAGGGCATTTGATCAGATCCAGCTCAGTCACAAACCCTTGCATATCATTTGCATACATAATCATTGCATCATATTGACATTTGCTTATTTGTTTCAGGGTATCCATTTTCATTTGGCTTGGTTTTGACCCCATCATCAGTATTGACCTATCTTCATCAGCATCTGCTTCAGTTATCAGCTATCTGCTTCAGTCGCCTGCACCAGCCAATCAGTGGCCCTTTCTTCAGTGTTATCATCAGCACCTGTCTCTACTCATCTTCAACATCATGGCTCCTAAAAAGAGCAACATCACCTACCACTTCTTCCAGCCAGAGTTAGCTGACATCAGGAGGATTCAGACCCTGATCACTCCAGACCACATACCATTGTTCAGGGAACACTATGGAGACATACTTGATATGGTTATGGATCTGGACCCTTCACAGAGAAGCTTGATCCACACTTGCCTTCAGTTTTATGATCCCCCACTGAGTTGCTTCAATTTTCAGGACTTTCAGCTGGGCCCTCTATTGGAAGAATACTCATCATTAGTTGGTATACCTATCAGAGGTGGAGTCCCTTTCAACCCTGAGATGGTCTTTCCTGGTAATGAAGAGGTAGCAAAGGCTTTGCATCTGGAATCAGTCTTGATTGGGCAGCATATGACTTCTAAGGCTGGAATCCCTGGCTTCCATCTAGATTTCTTGATCTCTCAAGCTACCCTGAAAGCTTCTTTAGGAGAGTGGAAATCTGTCTGTGCTTTGTTGGCCTTGAGCATATATGGGATTGTATTATTTACAGATGAGCCTCGATTCATTAGCAAGAATGCAATCCATCTTTTCATCCTGAAGAACCTAGTGCCCACTTTATTGGGGGATCTCTATTACTCAGTGCACCAGAGGAATGAAAAGCAGAGGGGAAGACTAGTGAGGTGTTGTGCTCCATTGTTCCATACTTGGCTTCTCAGGCATCTACCCAGGACAGATGCATTTTTGAATCCTCATCAGCAGAGAAAATGGGCTAAGAGACTCACTTCCCTAACTTCAACTGATATCAGGTGGTGCACTCAAAGCACCAAAGGCAGGGATATCATCACCAGCTGTGGGCATTTTCCCAATGTGCCCCTAATAGGAGTTAAGGGTAGTATTAATTACAACCCTCTGCTGTTCAAAAGACAACTGGGCTATGCACTGGTCCACACTCCTAAGGCACAAGACTTGGTTGAGACTCTTTATTGTGAGAACAAGCCTAATCTGGCTACTGTTAGGCAGGCAGCCTGGGCCTGGGATAATGTTCAAACCAAGGGAGTAACCATTCTGGGGAAGTGCAACAATGTGGCATCAGCACAATATTATGAGTGGTCCCATGCCCGGGCTCAATTCTCTGGAATGCCCTTTACCATGGAGGATATGCCTGGACCATCCTCAGCACCACCCCCTGCCACTGTCGGTTTAGAGGAGTTTGAGAGCTTGAAGGAGAGAAATGAGAAGTTGACTCAGGCCCTACAGAAGACCCTCTGGGAGAGGAGTGATGGCAGACTGGATATTGAGAGGTTGGAGAAGTTGAAGTTGGAGCACTTGGCTAAAATTGAGAAGTCTGAGGATTACATCAAGAAATCTAGGGCTGGAGAACAAATTCTGAAGAATGCTTGCAAGGAAGCCCAGTTCCAGAGAGCAAGGACAGACTTGTATCTAAAGGAGAGTCAGGCTAGGTGGGTCAGGATCACCGAGGCTCGTACTCTGGAGGACAAGAGGGTCCAAGACAAGATAGAGCAGATGGAAGCTAGTGCAAAAGAGCAACAAGAAGCCCTGGCAGCAGCCCAGAGGGAGATATCAGAGCTGAAGATCAGAGCTGGAGTGAAGAGGTCAAAGGACCAAAGTCAACACAAGAAGCTAACTGCAGCTGTTACTACCCGGAACCTCCTTATCAGGAACCTCACGGAGCGTCCGGCTGATCCTGTGACCGAAGCACTTCTCAAGGAAGTTCGGGAGGATGAGTTTGGTCTTAGTGTTTGACCATTTGCTTGTTGTTGCTTTCATTCCATGTACTTTTATTTTCTTGTAATGTATTTTGACCCCTCAGAGGGCTTGTATTTGTAAACAAACTATGTACCATTGTCTTTTTGTAATATATGTATTAGTTTGTTCCATCCGAGTTTACTTCGAAAGCAACATCAACAGCATCTCCAAGGGTCTGGAAGGGTCAAAACTGAATACCGAGCCGGATACCTTGAAAACAAATAAGCATATTGCATTGCATGCTAACCCTTTGTTTGTTTTGTAGGTTTTTGTTTTGTTATTGCTAACTCTGTTGTGATGTTCAGGAACTATTGCTCGACGCCGGGTATTTCCCCTTAACCGACCACACAGGTATCCAACCCGTAACAACCTTCCGGGCATACAGATGGATCAGATGCAGCAGGACCTTACGGAGGTCAGAAACCAAATGACCAACGAGAGGTTGGAAATGAGGAACCAAATGACACAGTTTATGGAGGTAATGAACAATATGGCTCAAAGCCAGGAGAGGCTCAGAGCACTGGTGGAAGGGAGAAATCAGGAAGATCATCAGCCAGGGACTGCTGGCACCAGCAACAATGAAAGGGTCCAACCTCATGTTAATCCCCCTGTATTTGGCCCCCATCTTCATCCAGAGGTCAATATTCCTGCAAATGTTCAAGGGACTGCCACTGCAGGCAGGGTACTGCAAGAAGACCCCCAGGAGGATCAATTCACAGTAATGGGTGCTGGGGAGGAAGCTTATGATAGAAGGCTGGATGAGATAGCTGAGAAATTGAGGTCCTTAGAGTCTCAAAACTCTTTGGGTTTCGATGTCATGGACATGGGCTTGGTAGACGGGGTCAGGATTCCCCATAAGTTCAAGCCTCCTTGTTTTGAAAAATACAACGGGACTTCATGCCCCCGGACTCATTTACAATCATTTCTGGGAAGGCTGAAGGCCTATACTATGGATGAGAAGCTTTGGATGTTCTATTTTGAGGATAGCTTGACTGGAGCTTCGAGGGAATGGTATTCCCATCTGACAAGAGCAACCATTAGATGCTGGAAGGACCTGGCAGAAGCCTTCATCAGACAGTATCAGTACAACTTAGACATGGCACCCAACAGGACCCTCCTAATGGGAATGTCACAGTCGTCAAGAGAAAGTTTCCGAGAGTATGCCCAGAGATGGAGGCAATTGGCTGCTGCTGTTCAGCCACCTATGTCTGAGAGGGAAATGGCAGATATGTTTATGAACACCCTTCAGGGGACTTACATTGATAGGCTAGCTGCCTTCTCATCTACCAGCTTTGCAGATGTTGTCATAGCCGGGGAGAGAATTGAGAGCCTGTTAAAGATGGGCAAAATCTCTGACAATGGTGCCAGCTCGTCCAGCAATACGAGGAAGCCTTTTGCAGGCCCAAGAAGAACTGGCGAGACCAATGCCATCCACACCAACAGGGGCAGGCCCCAATATGTTCATAGATCTGTGGCAGCAGTCACCATTCCTGCTCCAGCTCATCCACAACCAGCCTATCAACCTCCGCAGCAAAACTATCAGCAACAACCTCAGTACCATCAACAAGCTCAGTATCCTCCGAGAAACTACAACAACACCAACAACAACAACCAGCAAAGGCCATTTCAGCAAAGGCCATCTCAAGCCAGCAGGGTGATCGATCCGATCCCTATGCCATATGCTACGTTGCTGCCACAACTCCTGAAACTCAACCTAGTTGAGCTAAGGACATTGTTGCCTCCAGATCCCAATAGTCTACCCAGGAATTATGACTCCAACGCCAGATGTGCTTTTCATTCAAATGCACCTGGCCACAATACAGAAAAGTGCAGAGCCTTGCACATGAAGGTACAAGACCTAGTAGACTCAAAAGCTCTGAACTTCGCACCACCACCCAATGTCAATAAGAATCCTATGCCAAACCACGGGGGTCCCAGAATTAACGCTATTGAAGAAGACAAGCCGTCTTATTTAATAACCAGTGTGGGTCAGATCCGGACACCGTTGGTAGAAATCAAGGCTCAACTCCTCGAATGTCAAATGTTCCCGGGGTGTGATTTAGGGTGTGCTTACTGCAATATTTCAGTAAATGGGTGCGATAACTTGAGGAATGGCATAGATGGTCTCATTCAGAGTGGCCAACTTCAGATCACCACATCATTTCCAACAAATCCAGCAATCTCATCAGCAACAATTCCAGTATCTCCTACAACTGCAACAACCATTGTTCCCGAAAATTCTTCGGCTTTATCAACAAGTACTTCATCTGTCATTTCAACTGACCAGATATCAACAAATTTTCCTTCTATAACTTCAGCATCACTCCAGTTTGAATCTCCTACAACAACAACGTCCATCCTTCCGACAATATCTCCTACAACATCAGCAACAAATCATGAAGACGTCTCAACTGTCACAATATTTTATGATCCTGAAAACAACTCCGCCTACAACTCAGAAGGTGCTGCTCCCATCAGAGCACCAGTCACGATATATTACGATCCACAGACTATCACAATTCCCTCCGCAGCTGCAACCAGTCCAGTCACTATCACGGTACCTGGACCAGTACCTTACGAAAGCAGTAATGCCATCCCCTGGCATTACGGCTCCGACCTGTACTGTGAAGGACAAAAAATCACTTTTGAATCATCAACCCCTGCACCACAAATAGACAATGTGGGAGGAGGCGGAGGCTTCACTCGAAGCGGGCGTCTCTTTGCTCCACAAATTCAGAGACCCACTGCCGAAGCAGAAGCTGATGCCAAGGCAAAAGGGAAAAGCTTGGTGCAGGAAGAGCAGATTGTCAAGGAAGCTTTGAAGACACCCTTTGACCAAGAAGTTGATGAGTTCATGCGAATCATCAAGAAGAGTGATTATAAAGTAGTGGATCAGCTTCATCAGACGCCTTCCAAGATCTCAATCCTATCATTGCTTATGTGCTCCGAAGCCCATCGGAATGCACTACTCAATGTTTTGCACGCAGCTTATGTGCTTGAAGAGATCACTGTCAATCAGCTGGAAGCTGTAGTTGGAAATGTTAATGCTAGTCACGGACTAGGGTTCACCAATACTGATTTGACAACGGAAGGCCGCAACCATAACAAAGCCTTGCACATAACCGTGGAATGTAAAAGTGTTGTCCTTTCCCATGTGCTGGTAAACACGGGGTCATCCCTCAATGTCTTACCTAAAAAGGCCCTAGTGAAGCTAGAATATGACGGATTGGCGTTAAGACCCAGTAACCTGGTGGTGAGAGCCTTTGATGGTTCAAAGAGATCGGTTCTGGGAGAGATTGAGCTGCCTGTGACGATTGGCCCACAAACGTTTAAAACAATCTTCTATGTGATGGACATTCAGCCTGCCTACAGCTGTTTGTTGGGTAGACCGTGGATTCACGCCGCTGGCGCAGTAACGTCTACCCTTCACCAGAAGTTAAAATTTGAGTGGGAAGGCCAAGTTGTTACTATCGGTGGGGAGGAGGATATTTTTGTTAGCCATCTGGCTACCTATAAGTATATTGAGATGGATGGGGAGATCCATGAAACAATGAGCCAAGGGTTTGAGGCCCTGAATGTTAATGAAACATCTGTTGTATCTGGAATCTCCATGTCATCTTATCAACAAGCCCGGAAGGTTGTTGAGGAAGGAACTGCCCAAGGCTGGGGCAAGGTTTTATCTGTGGAGGAGAAGAAAGACAAATTTGGGTTGGGTTACAGACCAACTCAACAAAATCAAGCGGAGGCTGCTGAGAAGCCCAGTTTTGTCAGTGGGGGAATGCTCACCCCTGATGCTATCAACAATTTGGAAGACGAGCTGGAAGAAGAACGCAACCTGGAAAGCTGGATTCGTCCAAAGATCCCGGGGAGCAGTATCTCAAACTGGTCTTCCCAGGAAATTATAAGAGTTACTCATGCAGAGTAATTATTATTTCCTGTATTTTTATAGCATGCATCAAAGTCTTGCATCTTGCCCAAGATGACAAGACTCATTTTGTAACCGGGCCATCTGTACTTTTTGTGCAACAAGATTAATCAATGAAATATCAGACATCTTTTTGCAAATGAGTCTTTTCCCTTTCCGCTCACTGTTTTTCCATTTTTCTTTTTGTACAAAAAAATAAATGGCGATGTTTTCAAAATGACAACTTTATTTCACTTTTCTAAAATAAGATTAAAATCAAATCACTAAAATGAACAAACTGAACCCTTGCAGAGAGTGCCTTCCAGACCGCACCGACAACAACACGGCTATGACTTCGTATGACTTTGACAATCCAATCAATCAAGCTGATGAAGGGGTTGAAGAAGAATATGAGCTTCCTGAAGAGCTAGCCAGGTTGTTGAGACAAGAGGAGAAGGTCATCACTCCTCATCGGGAGGAGGTAGAAACGATTAATCTCGGTACAGATGAAGATGTGAAAGAAGTTAAAATCGGGGCCTGCTTACAAGACTCAGTGAAGAAACAGCTAATTGACCTGCTTCAAGAGTATGTGGATGTGTTTGCCTGGTCTTATCAGGATATGCCAGGGTTGGACACCGACATTGTCATGCACAAGCTGCCTTTAAGAGAAGAATGCCCACCAGTTAAACAGAAGCTACGCCGTACTCGCCCAGACATGGCTATGAAAATCAAAGAGGAGGTACAAAAGCAATGGGACGCCGGTTTCCTTGCTGTAACTAGCTATCCGCCGTGGGTTGCTAATATTGTACCTGTGCCTAAGAAAGACGACAAAGTAAGGATGTGTGTTGACTACCGGGATCTGAATAGAGCCAGCCCGAAAGACGACTTCCCATTACCTCACATCGATGTATTGGTGGATAACACGGCTCAGTTTTCGGTATTCTCCTTCATGGACGGATTTTCAGGATATAATCAGATCAAAATGTCACCTGAAGACATGGAGAAGACAACCTTCATCACACCCTGGGGCACGTTCTGCTACAAGGTAATGCCTTTTGGGCTCAAGAATGCCGGTGCGACGTATCAACGGGCTATGGTAACATTATTCCACGATATGATCCATAAAGAAATTGAGTGTTATGTGGATGACATGATTGCCAAGTCCCTCACTGAAGAAGACCATCTGGTAAATCTGCTAAAGTTGTTCAAGCGTCTGAGGAGGTATCAACTGAAGTTGAATCCCAACAAATGTACATTCGGGGTGAGATCTGGTAAGCTGCTGGGTTTTATTGTAAGCGAGAAAGGGATTGAAGTTGACCCTGATAAAGTCAAAGCTATTCAAGAAATGCCTGCACCGAAGACAGAGAAAGAAGTTCGAGGGTTCTTAGGTCGATTGAACTACATCTCACGGTTCATATCCCACCTTACGGCAACCTGTGAGCCCTTGTTCAAATTATTGAGAAAAGAGCAGACGGTCAGGTGGAACGAAGACTGCCAGAAGGCTTTTGACAAGATCAAGGAGTACTTACAAGAACCTCCAATCCTTATGCCTCCAGTTGAAGGAAGACCTCTAATCATGTACTTGACAGTATTAGAGGAGTCGATGGGGTGTGTGCTGGGCCAGCATGACGAGTCTGGTCGAAAAGAGTATGCAATATACTACCTAAGCAAAAAGTTTACCGACTGTGAACAGCGTTATTCACTGCTCGAGAAAACTTGTTGTGCTTTAGCGTGGGCTGCTCGCCGACTGAGACAGTATATGCTGACCCACACTACTTTGTTGATCTCAAAGATGGACCCAGTTAAGTACATATTTGAGAAGCCAGCACTTACCGGACGAGTTGCAAGATGGCAAATGATCCTTACAGAGTATGACATCCAGTACACTTCTTAGAAAGCCATCAAGGGCAGTGTATTGTCTGAATATCTTGCTGAGCAACCTATTGATGATTACCAGCCTATGAGGTTTGATTTCCCTGATGAAGACATCATGTTCATAAAAGCAAAAGCTCATGAAGAGCCTGTTCACACTGAAGGGCCCAACCCGGAAGAAGAATGGACTATGATGTTCGACGGGGCTGTTAACATGAATGGTCGTGGTGTTGGCGCAGTACTCATTACACCTAAAGGAGTTCACATGCCTTTCTCGGCAAAACTCACTTTCAACTGCACTAACAACGAAGCTGAATACGAAGCTTGCATTATGGGTCTTGAGGAAGCCATTGACCTCAGGATCAAGACTTTGACTGTATTCGGAGATTCAGCTCTGGTAGTTAATCAGACCAACGACAAATGGTACACCCACCAAGATCATCTGATACCTTACAGGGACTATACAAGGAGGTTATTGACTTTCTTCACAACAGTCAAGCTTGAGTATATCTCTCGGGACGAGAATCAGTTTGCGGATGCCCTGGCTACCATTTCATCCATGATCAAAGTTCAAGCTGCCAACTTTGTACCCCAAATTTCAGTGTCCAGACTTGACAGACCAGCATATGTGTTCGCAGCAGATGTTGTTAAAGATGATAAGCCTTGGTTCCATGACATTAAATGCTTCTTGGAGGATCAAGCATACCCACCTGGGGCATCTTCCAATGATAAGAAGACTTTGAGAAGGCTTGCTGGTAGTTTCTTTCTGAACACTGATGGGTCTTTATACAAAAGGAACTTTGATATGGTACTCCTCAAATGTGTTGATAAGACAGAAGCAGACTTGTTGATGCATGAAGTGCACGAAGGATCCTTTGGTACCCATGCAGGAGGGCATGCCATGGCTAAGAAATTGTTAAGATCAGGTTATTACTGGATCACAATGGATGCAGACTGTTGTGCTTATGCCAGAAGGTGCCATAAATGCCAGATTTATGCGGATAAGGTGCATGTGCCTCCCAATCCTCTGAATGTGATGTCTTCACCCTGGCCCTTTGCTATGTGGGGCATTGACATGATTGGCAAGATTGAACCGACTGCTTCAAACGGCCACAGGTTCATCCTGGTTGCCATTGATTATTTCACCAAATGGGTTGAAGCAGCATCATATGCAAATGTTACAAGACAAGTGGTAGCCAGATTTCTGAAAAGAGATATCATCTGTCGGTATGGAGTGCCCGAGCGAATCATTACTGATAATGGTTCCAATCTAAACAACAAAATGATGGCTGAGCTGTGCCGGGACTTCAAGATCCAACACCACAATTCTTCTCCTTACAGGCCAAAAATGAATGGCGCAGTTGAGGCAGCTAATAAGAACATCAAGAAGATTGTGCAGAAGATGGTAGTCACTTACAAAGACTGGCATGAAATGCTACCGTTTTCCTTGCATGGGTACCGCACATCAATCAGAACATCCACTGGGGCAACACCGTATCAGCTTGTGTATGGTATGGAAGCAGTCCTACCTGTCGAAGTCGAATTACCCTCCTTGCGAGTACTGATGGATGTTAAGCTGAACGAAGCAGAGTGGGTCCGATCCCGATTCGAACAACTGAGTCTGATCGAAGAGAAGAGGTTGGCTGCAATCTGTCATGGGCAGTTGTATCAGAAGAGAATGAAGAAAGCCTTCGATCAGAAAGTCAGGCACCGAGAGTACCAAGTAGGAGATCTTGTGCTGAAAAGAATCCTCCCTCCGCATACGGACCACAGGGGCAAATGGACTCCAAATTATGAAGGACCATTTGTGGTAAAGAAAGTTTTTTCGGGTGGAGCACTGATGCTCAGCACCATGGATGGTGAAGATTTCCCGTCCCTTGTGAATTCAGATGCAGTTAAAAAATACTTCGCATAAAATGACCCGCTGGACATAAAAACAGAATGTAAGTCCAGGCAAAAACAGGGCATCCCGGCGAGTCAAAAACAGAATAAAAGACTCGGGCAAAAATAAGGGAAAATAAACAAAAATGTACACCGGCTGAGTTGAAAAGCCGCATTGGACGGCTCAGGAAAATATGGGTATCCCGATGGATTGAAAACCCGAAAGGGCGATCCATGCAAAATAAGGGAATAAGCGAACAACTGCAGTCTGAATTCGTCTGTATCGTTTACAACTTGGTAAGCTTCGAAAGGATCAAGCCTCAGTCAGAATCAGCTTTCTTCAGAAAGAAGGATGAGAAGAACGTCAAAAGTCATACGAGTCATAGCAAGAAAGGAAGCTCCTTAAAGCGTCATCAACATTGCCGGCATTTTGTTTCTCAATTTGTAACAATCTCCTCATTCCAGGGGATATGTTTCTTTGACTGTATCTCGCCAATTCAGGGCATATGAATTAATAAAATCAGATTTTCAGTCACGTCTCGTCTTGTACATTTTATTTGCAAAAAATGTCTGATATCTAAAAGAAACTGATTGCATAGAATACAGATATTTATCTTTAAATAAAGTCACATGCTTGCAGGAAATGTACTTACTCTCAGAAGTGCCTAACTCCTATGACGGAATCCAGTAAGGGATACCTCGGGATTATCTTGTGCGTTTCTCTGTCTTTTCAGGATTGCAGGAATCCAGAGCGCAACTCGGGGCATGTAAGCTTCATCCCAGCAAGCTGGCAAATCAACACTCAATTTTAGCACCCGAAGTGCTCTCTCCCCAGCTGAGTTGCCTCTCATGACTCACCCAGCTGAGCTGCCACTTGCTACTGCTCCCAGCCGAGTTGTCATTTCATCCTCAGGCAAAATACAAAAGCCAAGGAGCTCTCCCCACAGAGTCTCAGCCTCTATCCAGAAAGAGCAACGCACGAAGGAATCACAGCAGAGTGAAGAAAGCTCTTTCAAACCCCAGCTGGGTCTCTCATTTATTGGAATAGGTCTATCATTGACCCATTCCCCCAAGCAGATACATCTCATCAGATCTACCAATGATCTCAACCCCAGCTGGGATGTCTGCTTCAAATGGATCGATCGAAGATCTTCGCAGCAACGGGATCCGAGTCCCGGTTCGGTGTCTTTGCACAATCATAGCATTCACATCATATTCACCCACAAAGCGTAGCATTCCGTTTTAACACGGAGCATTACGGCAAAAATCCAACACATAGCATAATCATAAGCCATGTTTTAAACCAACACTTGTGAATAATGACGGTTCATCAGCGTACATAAAAATCCCCACCGGAGATTCCCCAGCAAAAGCAGCTGCCTCACAATCCACAAACATCAGTATATACTCATTTTGACACCCGTCCGTACCATCTTTCCCCAGTAAAGTTGCTTGAACCCTCTTTACGAACAAAATCACCCGTATTACAGATACTTCCTGACACCCGTCCGTGTCATGCTCCTAGCAGAAAGCCAAAGACATCCTCTTTGCACTCACATATACCTATACACATTTTCTTGACACCTGTCCGTGTCGTATCCCCAGCACAGTCGGCTACACTTTTACGACCCATGTACTTGTTGATATTATTATACTTTTCTCTTGACACTCGTCCGTGTCACCCTCCCCAGCAGATAAACACTCATCTATACAATACTCATACTCACTACTCATGTTACACTCATACTGATACTCGTCCGTATCTTATATATACCACTTACATCCCCACAGATTCAACACTAGTTCTTGTTCTTTGTTAACTCGTTGGTACTCGTCCGTACCATCATCTCAGAACATACGTCTAGAGTTTGTTTCTACATGATGCTCGTCCGTATCATAGTCTTGAGGATGCTCGTCCGCATCTTTAATCCATACACCGTGTCAAACACTTTTGTCTTCTTGAATATAGATACTCGCCTGTGTCTACGATTCCCCAGAAGAGTCCTCTCAGATTCATCACTCGTCCGTAGTTCTCTGTTAACCAGATGATACTCGTCCGTATCATCATCTTTGAACACGTGTCAGTATTTGTTTCTACCCGATACTCGTCCGTATCATAGTCTTAGGGATGCTCGTCCGCATCTTTAATCTATACACAATACCAAACACTTATACCTTTTGTCTTCTTGGATGTAAGCACTCGTCTGTGTTTACTATTCCCCAGTAGGTTACCAACAAAAAAATATTCTTTTTTATCTGACACTCGTCCTGTGTTATGAAAACCTTGAGAGCAGCCGTACCCTGCTAGGTGGTCGTCCTCCACCTCTTGATGGTCGTCCTCCATCATGCTCATCCGATGGCCGTCCCCATCGTTGATTTTCTATCCGACATTCGTCCTATGTCGTGATATTTAGCAGCCGTACCCTGCTAGGTGGTCGTCCTCCACCTCTTGATGGTCGTCCTCCATCATGCTCATCCGATGGCCATCCCCATCGTTGATTTTCTATCCGACATTCGTCCTATGTCGTGATATTTAGCAGCCGTCCCCTGCTAGGTGGTCGTCCTCCACCTTTTGATGATCGTCCTTCATCATTTTATCCAATGGCCGTCCCCATTGTTGGTTTTGGTTATCTGGCATTCATCCTATGTCGTGATAAACCTTGAGAGCAGCCGTCCCCTGCTAGGTGGTCGTCCTCCACCTCTTGATGGTCGTCCTCCATCATGCTCGTCCGATGGCCGTCCCCATCGTTGACCTTCTATCCGGCATTCGTCCTATGTCGCGATATTTTCGGCAGCCGTACCCTGCCAGGTGGTCGTCCTCCACCTTAGATGACCGTTCTTCATCTTAACCCAACAGAGTAGCCGTCCCCTGCTAGGTGATCGTCCTTCACCTTTGATGACCGTCCCTCATCATCTATTTATTTCATTTATTCTTTAACCTGATGGCCGTCCCCGTCATGGTCCCTTTTCCTTTCAGTTTAGCCCGATGGCCGCCCCCGTCGTTGGTTATTTTTGCTTTATGAACTTGATGGTCGTCCCCGTCATGTTTCATTACTCCCGGAGAACCTTACAACTTTATCTTGATGGCCGTCCCCATCATAATTTCTTACTTTTCCCAGCTAGTCGGCCGTCCCCGTCTTGGCTTTACCTTTTATCCCCAGCATGTCGGCCGTCCCCGTCATTGCTTTATCGCCCACACTTTACAATATTCTTTTATTTTCCTTTACAATCTATATCCCTTTTCTTCTTCATTCTGTGAGTGCAAATTTTGGACTGTCTTTGGTATTCAACCACAAGTTATCTTGTTTGCCTGTTAAGCCGTTGCTTACATCCTGCACAGCTAACTCATGTTTGAATAGGGGCAGCTGTAAATGCCCCAAATTTGCCCTCACCCATTCACATCATGGCTTGTGATCATTTCATATACATAAACACAATCATATCACCTCATATCTCAATTTTGAGTCCCTGCATAGATTCTAAGTCATCTGCATCTAGGGTTTGTGATCTGAGCAATCCAAAAGCAAAATCAGGGGTTGACTTTTCAGACAAGTCAGTGCAAAATCAGGGCATCTAAGGCCCCCAATGACCCAACCAAGGGGTGATCTTCATCATTTTGAGTGTATATGATCTTTATTTGATCATGGAAGAATGTTGAAGTTCACAAAATTCAAAAATTACAAGTTTTTGCAAAGTTGACTTTTTAGGGCATGGTTGACTTTTAAAGAATGTGTCATTTTATGCCACTTTTCAAGCCTTGCTTTTTGATCCAAAAATGCTTCAAATGGAAAAACTTTGGTCATGAAAGTTGTAGATTAGATCTTTCCCTTTTCAAAAAGTACAAGAACATGATCTAATTCATTTTGGATCAAAAGTTATGGTGTGTCAAAGTTGGCAAAAATCACTAAATTTCAAGTTATGCCTCAAATGAGAAACTTGCAAGAACTTTGTACCAAGGCATTTGTAACCTCTAATTCATGTCTAACCATCACATAAACATCACATGTGACCAAAAATTCAGAATGGACTAATTATTTCTCACTTCCCATGGTTTGTGTGGCAAGAAAGTTACATGTGAACCAAAGATGATCAACTTGCAAAACCATCATCACACTTTCACCAACTTGTTGCCTTGGCTGCTGAACCACCCTAGCCTCACTCACACACCATGCTGCGCCAGCCCACACTCTTGTACCAAGCTAGAACTTAGCCCATGCCTCTCTTACAAAAAGGTTGACAATTTGCAAAAGTGAACTTACCTATCACAGCAGGCCAGGTCACATCACCTGACCAATGTGATTATTTTATGCAAGCCAAATGCTAGCCATTTCACATAACAAGCAAGGCTGAAGCTCACCACAAGGACACATTCACAAACACACTCCAATCTGCATTTTCCTTCGAATCATCTTCCACAGGCCTCAAACACTCAAACAAACTCCACTAATCATCTCACCATGCTTCATTAAGCCCAAGCCAACACTCAAAACAGCCAGAAGCACACTAGAATACAGCCTTCACAAAAACTGTCACAAAGCTTCCCTTCTTCGAATCACCTTCCACAGCCACCAAACATCCAAACTCTTTTCACCAACAAATCAAACACATCAAAAGGAACCAGAATCAGCCATTAACAGAGCTTGAAACCACTCACACACAGAACTCATTTTCTGCTATATCAGATTGGAATCTCTCAAAATAGCTTGCTTAAGCTCATTCCAAGCCTACCATTAGCACCAGGGGAATCAGTGGAGCAAGCTTGCACCAAAGAATAGCTCTGAAAGCCCAGAAACAGGAGTCTCCATCTCAGGTATGGCCATGAAACTTTTCTCTCAGAGCTTGATTTTTAAGTTATAAATTGATTGTGTATGTCTTGCTGATCATGGGGATGGTTTTAGAATTAGAAATGAGTGAGAAATGAGGATTTACCAGGGCTCTGAAACTTTGCCCGTGAATCTTCATGGCTTCGATTCTCTTAGTTTAAGCATGAGAAATTTAGTTTGAGAGGTGTTTTGAGTGAGGTTTGAGTAGAGGAACATTTCCCTGGCTTTGATTTGAAGAATGGTGGCCTGAATCGTATTCTAGGGTTTTGTTGTTGCCGGAGAAGATGACCGGAGCTTCCCTCCGGTCACCTGAATGTCATTTGCCCTAATCTCAGGTCATTAAGTCCATTTGAATCTTGAGCGTAGGATCCTTTGACTTTCCTTGACTTCGCGCGTGGATGAGTGGTTCAGATGGGTCCTCTGTGCCCTAATCACCATTAACTCATTTAATTATTTCATAAAACTTAATTAAAGTCAGAAGAAATCTGGACCCTTCATAAACGCGCGCGGTCAATGGTTTCCACCCCAGTTCAAATCTCCACCATCAGATTGAAATACTTTCCATTTTATTTTGTTTTTATTTCATTTTTTCTCATTTAACTTGTGTAATTTATTTAAAATAGTAAAAATTGTTTAAAAATTATGAAACTTTTTGTCAAGAGTTTCATTAATTTTTAGGACACAAAAATATTTTTATTTTCATTTTTAGCATTTAAAAAGTATTTTAAAATATTTAAAAGTTTATTTTTAATTGATTAATGGAAATTAATTTATTAAAAATACTTTTAAGTATTTAAAAATCACCAAAAAAATTCATGAAATGTTCTAAGACATTTAGAAACATTGTCCAACCTTCAAACCAAATTTATTTTTTGATCTTGATGCATGTTGAGAATTTTTCATTGATTTAAAATCATTTTTATGCATTAATTTGATCCAAAGTTCCAAAAATCATTTCTGCCTATCCATGAAGAGTTGGACATTGATTCTTTTTGCATTGCATTGTGTTTAGCATGTAGTTTGTGAGATTAAATGGCCTTGATTTGATCTTTCATTTTCCATTTGTTTGATAATTTTCTTGTTTAGGAACCCTAAAACCCTAGAAATCTTAGAAAAATCATAGCTTGAAATTGGTTAAGGGTTGAGACCTCTCCTTTGGGCAGTGGGTTAGTATAGGTTTAGGGGTCCTTTGAGTGCATTTTCAATTTTTTATAATGTTGTTTGCTTCTGGTTTTGGTTTTTGTTTGTTGCATTGATCATAAACCCTAATTTGGGCTTCCATATGCATCCATCTTGCATTTCCCTTGCACAACATGACTTGCTATGACATTTCAAGCATCCATTTGATTCATTTGACATCATAAGACATATTGAAAGCATGTTTGATCATTGCATCATGTATTTGCCATGTTGTATGTCATGTGCACTTCATAACTTTTCATGTATGTCCTTGCTTCTTAACTTGCTTCATTTGCATTCATGAGTTTGTATGATCATTTCCATGTGCTGCCTCATGTTTGTAGCATCTCATAGCATCATTAGCATCATGTATATGTTTCTGGTTTTGTTTCTCATCATGACATCTCATCCCATTTTGCATTGCATTGCATTTCTTTCCTAACCTTTTCAGGTGGTAAGTAACTTTGAGAAGTGAATTTGCCTTCACTTCTCATAACTTCTCTTCATCTCTTTTCATGCATCCTTGCTGCATTTTTGTATGTGCTTGAGATTGAGCCTGCTCATTCTTCTTCTTCTTACTTTCTTTCTTCAAGTGACTTGACTTCTTGAATGAAGCAAGTTGCTTTGCTTCTCTTGATCCTTTCATCTGCTTCCTGGTGGTTCCATTGAAGATTTCTCTTGAAAATCTCACAAACCTTAGGGATAACCAAGCATGACAATGATTAGGGTTTTGATTAGTTTCCCCTCTTAGTTTTACCTTTGTGTCTCTTTTGAGTCATCTCTTCTCACCTCATAATCAGGGACTAAACCCTAAAGGCTTTAAGGCTTTGTGATTAAGCTTATGCCTGCATCCTTCTCTTAGGATGGAGTGTATAATTTTAATCCCAAGTGTTAAACCTTTAATGTGTTTAAATCTCTTAATCAATTCACTTAATAATCATCAAGACTTCACACTTGTAACTTGGGCCTTGCATTAGGGTTCTAATTCTTCCTTAATTGGTTAAGAAGGACTAATCCTAGTGTTAATGGACAAGTCCCCCTCAAGTTGTCTTACAAACCCTAAAAATCACTTCATTACCATATCATTAAATAAAATCCACTTAATAAAGGCTTGTTTTGTCATGAGTTTAATCCCTAATCATGGATTAAGTTGAGGAGCTTTCCTCAGCTTAAACATTCTCATCTGTTATCCTTCTATTAGGATGGTGTAATGAGTCTGTTAAATCCCTGATTATGGCTTAACATCATTACTTAACACTAAACAAAACCATAAAAACACCTAAATAATCACATGTAGGTTAATGATCTTAATCCTATACCAAAGGCGATTAAGTGTGAGAATCTGACTTCACACTTAAGGTATTCTCATTACCCCTAATCAGAGGGAAGATGTGATGAGTTTACTAAATCCATTGGTTTAGGCTTAAGCTCATTAACTTATGACAAATCCAAAAGCAATAAAAGACTGAAAACTCAAAAACAAACAATAATCGTCTCCTTCGGGATTCTTTTCTCACCTCACTCACTCACAAACGAGAACTTGCTTCTTCCGTCTAATGCAAGACAGTTTGCACCTGATCCAGACAGGTCATACACTTGAGCATAGGCAAGTAAGCATTTCACAAGTCAATTCATCTTTCAGTCTCTTTGGGTCGAACTACGGTGTTCTGACTTCCTCATTGCACGAGAGGATACGTAGGCATAACTTAACAGTTATCGAACAAAAGTCTCTATATATTCCCCCTCTTTCTAGCCTCATTCTTTTAGCCTCATGATCTTGAGCATTTCACTCCTGTTCTTACACTGACACTTAACTTATATACTTCACTTTTCTATTACACTGACACCTGTACATTTTGTTTTCCAGCTCTTTTACACACAAATTGCACTGACACTACCCCTTTAAAACACAAATCTTTCAAGCGTGGATCCCGTCAAGTACGGCGGACAATCTGGGTGCTAATACCTTCCCAGGTTGTAACCAACCCCCTTTCTCAGTCTCTCTGGTTCGCAACCGTCTTATCCATACCTTTCTAGGTCTATGCAGCATTGCCTTTCCTCCGGGATAAAAATGCCTAGCTGGCGACTCTATTCATTTCCAGTGAGTTCACGGCTGTGTGTTCTCATTGTTCCTTTCGCCGACCGTTCGCGCTTGTACCGGGATGCAAATCTTATCGGGAGCGACACAAGAGTATGGGAGTTTTGGCCAAAAAGTTAAATATGTGTCCTTGAGAGTATGGGCCATGGCAGAGGAAATCTAAAGGGTGTATCTGCCTCAGCTGAGTTTGAGGATGACCCTTGGATGGTTTATGATGGACTGCAACACTTGTATTGCAAGATAACATGTGTTTTGCAAATTTCCAACTTTGTGAATTTTAAGATTTTTGGTCAGGGGCATGTCTCATTCAAAGCTGAATTTAGGTCATGAAGTGTTACATGATGTTGCTGTGATGTTTTGAGACGATTTAGAAGTCATACAAACCCTTAGGGATCATTCTTGCAAGAATCCCTCTTTTGAGAATTTTATGAGAAATGGCCTATGGAAACTTGTGATCCAAGGCATGAAACTTTGTGAATTTTGTGCAATTCTGATTTTGGCAAGTTGCAATATGTTGTAATGATGCTTAGAAGTCATTTAGAGGTCTTGAAAGTGCTTAGAACTTGAATTTGCAAAAATCCCACTTTGGCATGAAACTTGAAATTATGTGATTTTTTCCAACTTTGACAAGCCATAACTTGAGTTCCAAAATGAATTAGATCTTGTTCTTGTACTTTTTGAAAAGGGAATGATCCAATATACAACTTTCATGACCAATAATTTTTCATTTGAAGCATTTTTGGTTAAGAAAGAGGAGGTTGAAAAACATTCCAAAAATGGAAAGTTTACATTACAAGTCATTTCCATTTTTGGCAACTTTTGGTTTAGCTCAAATTTCTTCAAATTTGTGAACTTCCAAGCACTTAAATGATCAAATAAAGATCATATAACTTCAATTTGATGAAAAATCCACTTTGGTTCCATGTTGGGGGACCTCAAATGCCCTGATTTTGCTCTAACTTGCTCAAGAAGTTACCCAGTGAACATATGACTTCCACAATGAATTTCTTCATAAAACTTGGTATACATGATACTGATAACATATTGAGGCCAATAGAAACAAGAATGACCAAAAAAATTGGAGTTATGGCCTCTGAAACCAAAACCCTAATTTTAGGTCATCTGTGTAGTTAAACCCTGGCTCTGCTTCCATGCTTTGCAAGTTCTTGTGATTCTTTGACTTCCTTGATCTTTAGAAGGATAAAATATGATGATTGAACATACATGGACCCTCTTGAGATGATTGAAGACCTTTGGAGTGGCTCAGATGGATCTTGGATGGCTCAGATCACAAACCCTAGATGTAGATGAACTTGAACTAATGTAGTGAAACAAAAATGCAATATGATATGATATGATTAAACTAATGCAATGAGGGAAGACCACAAGCCATGGTGTGAACTTAGGGAGGGAAAATTTGGGGTGTTTACAGCTTCCCCTATTCAAGCATGAGTTAGCTGTGCAGGATGTAAGCGACGGGCTTAACATACAAACAAGATAACTTGTAGTTGAATACCAAAGACAGTCCAAAATTTGCACTCACTGGGGAGAAGAAGAAAAGGGATATAAATTGTAAAAGGAAAGTATAGTATGTTTGTAAAGTGCAGGTGATTGAGGACGACCATCGAGCAGAGGACGACTGTTGGGGATAAAGCAATGACGGGGACGGCCGACATGCTGGGGAAATAAAGAGATCATGATGGGGACGGCCATCAAGTCAAGTAACAAAGATCTCTGGGAAATAAAGATAAAGGCAATGATGTGGATGACCATCAGGTTTGCAGAATAAAAGTAAACAGCGATGGGGACGGCCATCGGGTTAAACTGATGAAGGACGATCATCAAGAAAAGGAAAAAGGACCATGACGGGGACGACCATCGGGTTAAAGAATAAATGAACTAACGATGAGGGATGTTCATCAAAGGTGAAGGACGATCACCTAGTAGGGGACGGCTACTCTTTATCACGACAAGGGACGAATGTCGGATAGAAAAGGTCGACGATGGGGACGGCCATCGGATAAGCATGATGAAGGACGATCATCAAGAGGTGAAGGACGATCATCTAGCAGGGTACGACTGCTCTCGGGGTTGTATCATAACATAGGATGAATGTCAGATAACAAGATCAACGATGGGGACGACCATCGGATAAAATGATGAAGGACGATCATCAAAAGGTGAAGGACGATCACCTTGCAGGGGACGACTGCTAAATATCACAACATAGGACGAATGTCGGATAGAAAAGGGTTCCAATAATGGAGAATCTGCTGGGGAAAGGATGAGGGACGGTCATCCATAGGTGAAGGACGATCACCTGGCAGGGTATGGCTGCCGAATGTATCATGACATAGGAGGAATGTCAGATAGAAAAGGTTACTTTTACTGGGGAATGGTAAACACGGACGAGTGCATACATCCAAGAAATAAAAGGTATAAGTGTTTGACACTGTGTATAGATTAAAGATGCGGACGAGCATCCTTAAGACTACGATACGGACGAGTATCGGTAGAAACAAACGCTGACGCGTGTTCTGAGATGATGATACGGACGAGTACCAACTGGTTAACAAAGAACACTGACGAGTGTCGAATCTGTGGGGAATAAGTGTATACAAGATACGGACGAGTATCTGTATAAGTATGAATGAGTATTGTGAAGTATGAGCAAGACACGGACGAGTGTTCAACTTGCTGGGGAAGAGTATGACATAGACAGGTGTCATAAGAGAAAGTGTGTAAGTTATGAACTTACGAATGTAAAAAGGTATTCTGGCAATCGGTGGGGATAGGATGACACGGATGAGTGTTAAAAGGAGTGTATATTAAAAACAGGTATTTGATTTGCAGTAAGTGTTTGGGCAACCATGTTGGGGATTGGTGACACAGACAGGTGTCAAGAGAGAATGTATAAGTATCTGTAATTACAGAGGATGTTTGTGGCTTATCTGTGGGGGATGATATGACACGGAAGAGTGTCAAAAGAGTGTATATGAACATGTATTTGTTAGTGCAAAGGGGATGCTTTGGCTTTCAATTGGGGAAGTTGAGATGACACAGACGAGTGTCGAGAAAAACATGTTGTGGATAAGTAACTGCTGGTAGAAAGTGTTCTGGCGACTTTACTGGGGAAAGGTGACACGGACGAGTGTCAAACGGGATATGTATAAGTATTTGAGAGTGCAAAGGGGACACTTTGGCTTTTATGTGCAAGGGATGTACTTTGTATATTGCTGAGGAGGTACTGTTGATGTTTACAGGTGACTGGTTCGAACTTGACTTGTGATCATCCAATATGTTAGATTTTTGCAGTAATGCTTCGTGTTAAAACGGAATGCTATGCTTTGTGGGGAAATATGATGCGAATGCTATGATTATGCAAACGAAACCAATCCGGGATTCGGATCCCGCTGCGGTGAAGATCTCTGACTGATCTGCTTGGAAGGATATCCTAGTTGTGGATGAGATCATTGGTAGATCTGATAAAACATATGGTTCTGCTTGGGGGACTAAATCACTGATAGATCTATCCGGTAAGGAGAAAAAACCCAGCTGGGGATCAGGAAGCTTCTGTCACTTTGTTGTGTGAGAATTTCAGGCATTGCTTTTCTGGATAGAGTCTGGAACTCTGTGGGGAGATGGTTCCCTTCACTTTGCTGAGGATGAGAGATCTGGCACTCTGTTGGGGAAGTAAAAGATCACTGGGTGATCTTCCTAGAGAACTCTGTGGGGGTCCCGGCTAGGGATGAGGAGGCTTCGGTAACTCCACTGGGAAAGGAGCATTTCAGATGTTGTTGGGGAAGTGATGCTTGGCATGCCCCGCGTTGTGTATTTGAATACCTGCAACCTGTTAAGACAAAGAAACACACAAGTGTCTCGAGGTATCCCTTACCGGATTCCGTCATAGGAGTTAGACATTCCTGAGAGTACATATATTTCCTGCAAGCATTTAATTTAGAAAGGCACATCTGTTTTATGCAAATATTATATAATGGATATCGGACATTTTGCAAACGAAACAAAAATGTACAAGACGAGGTGTGACTGAAAACTCTGATTTTATTAATCTGGGTGCCCTTGAATTGGCAAATACAATCAAAGAAACAAATCCCCTAAAATGAGGAGATTGTTACAAATTGAAAAAAGTAAAAGTTTTGGCAATGTTGACGACACTCCGGTGAGCTTCCCTTACTATGACCCGTATGACCTTGACATTCTTCTTATCTTGCTTTTTGAAGAAAGTTGATTATGACTAATGCTTTAACCTTTCAAAGTTCGCCATGTTGTACGCGATACAGACGAATTCAAAATGTAGTTGTTCGCTTATTCCCTTATTTTGCGTGGATCGCCCTTTCGGGTTTTCAATCCACCGGGATACCCATTTTTGCCTGAGCTGTACAATGCGGCTTTTCAACTCAGCAGGTGTACATTTTTCTTTATTTTCCCTTATTTTTGCCCGAGTCTTTTATTCTGTTTTTGACTCGTCGGAATGCCCATTTTTTTCCTGGACTTACATTCTGTTTTTATGTCCAGCGGGTCATTTTATGCGAAGTATTTTTTAACTACATCTGAATTCACAGGGGATAAGAAATCTTCACCATCCATAGTAGTGAGCATCAGTGCCCCACCGGAGAAAACTTTCTTTACTATGAATGGACCATCATAATTCAGAGTGCACTTGCCCCTGTGGTCTGTATGAGGAGGGAGAAGTCTCTTCAGCACAAGATCTCCTACTTGGTATTCCCGAAGCCTGACTTTCTGATCGAAGGCTTTCTTCATTCTCTTCTGATATAACTGCCCATGACAGATTGTAGCTAATCTCTTATCTTCGATCAGATTCAGTTGATTGTACCGAGATCGGACCCATTCTGCTTCATTCAACTTGACATCCATCAATACCCGTAAAGAGGTCAATTCATCTTCAACAAGTAAGACTGCCTCCATACCATACACAAGCTGATATGGCATTGCCCCAGTGGATGTTCTGATTGAAGTACGATACCCATGCAAGGAAAATGGTAGCATTTCATGCCAGTCTTTGTATGTAACCACCATCTTTTGCACAATCTTCTTGATATTCTTGTTATCTGCCTCAACAGCGCCATTCATCTTTGGCCTGTAAGGAGAAGAATTGTGGTGTTGGATTTTGAAGTCCCGACACAGTTCTGCCATCATTTTATTGTTCAAATTGGAACCATTATCAGTAATGATTCGCTCGGGCACTCCATACTGACAGATGATGTCTCTCTTCAGGAATCGGGCTACCACTTTCCTGGTGACGTTGGCGTATGAAGCTGCTTCAACCCACTTGGTGAAGTAGTCAATGGCTACCAGGATGAATCTGTGGCCATTTGAAGCAGTCGGCTCGATCTTTCCAATCATATCAATGCCCCACATGGCAAAGGGCCAAGGTGAAGACATTACATTCAAAGGATTCGGAGGTACATGCACTCTGTCTGCATAAATCTGGCATTTGTGGCACTTTCTGGCGTAGGCACAACAGTCTGCATCCATTGTGATCCAGTAGTAACCTGATCTTAGCAATTTCTTGGCCATTGCATGCCCTCCAACGTGGGTACCAAACGATCCTTCATGCACCTCATGCATCAACAAGTCTGTCTCTTTCTTATCAACACATCTGAGAAGCATCATGTCAAAGTTTCTTTTGTAGAAGGAACCATCAGCATTCAGGAAGAAACTACCAGTCGACCTTCTTAATGTCTTCGTATCATTGGATGATGCCCCAGGTGGGTATGTTGTATCCTCTAAGAAGCATTTGATTTCATGGAACCAAGGCTTGTCATCTTTAGTCATGTCCACGGAGAACATGTATGCTGGTCTGTCAAGTCTGGATACCGAAATCTAAGGCACAAAGTTGGCAGCTTGAACTTTGATCATGGAGGAAATGGTAGCCAGAGCATCTGCAAATTGATTTTCATCTCGAGGGATATACTCAAGTTTGACTGTAGTGAAGAAGGTTAGTAATCTCCTCGTGTAGTCTCGGTATGGGATCATATGCTCTTGGTGAGTGTACCATTTGCCGTTGGTCTGATTGATTACCAGAGCTGAATCTCCGAACACAGTTAAAGTCTTGATCCTGAGGTCAATGGCT
Source organism: Lathyrus aphaca (assembly GCA_963966055.1). Lineage (NCBI taxonomy): Eukaryota > Viridiplantae > Streptophyta > Magnoliopsida > Fabales > Fabaceae > Lathyrus > Lathyrus aphaca. The sequence goes on from OZ014525.1 coordinate 240,754,879, forward strand.
TCCTCAAGACCCATGATACAGGCTTCATATTCAGCTTCGTTGTTAGTGCAGTTAAAGGTGAGTTTTTCCGAGAAAGGCATGTGAACTCCCTTAGGTGTGATGAGCACTGCACCAACTCCACGATCATTCATGTTGACAGCCCCATCAAACATCATTGTCCATTCTTCTTCTGGGTCAGGCCCTTCAGTGTGAACAGGCTTTTCATGATCTTTTGCTTTTATGAACATGATGTCTTCATCAGGGAAGTCAAATCTCATTAGCTGGTAATCATCGATGGGTTGCTCAGCATGATAGTTAGACAGTACATTGCCTTTGATGGCCTTTTGAGATGTGTACTGAATGTCATATTCTGTCAGAATCATTTGCCATCTTGCAACCCTTCCGGTAAGTGTTGGCTTCTCAAATATGTACTTGACGGGGTCCATCTTTGAGATCAACAAGGTAGTGTGGGTCAACATATATTGCCTTAGTCGGCGAGCAGCCCACGCTAAAGCACAACAAGTTTTCTCGAGCAGTGAATAACGTTGTTCACAGTCGGTAAACGTTTTGCTTAGGTAGTATATTGCATACTCTTTTCGACCAGACTCGTCATGTTGGCCCAACACACACCCCATTGACTCTTCTAATAATATCAAGTACATTATTAGAGGTCTTCCTTCAACTGGAGGCATAAGGATTGGAGGCTCTGGTAAGTATTCTTTGATTTTGTCAAAAGCCTTCTGGAAATCTTCATTCCACCTGACCGTTTGTTCTTTTCTTAACAATTTGAACAAGGGCTCACAGGTTGCAGTAAGATGAGATATGAACCTTGAAATGTAGTTCAATCCACCTAAAAACCCCCGAACTTCTTTTTCAGTCTTTGGTGCAGGCATCTCTTGAATGGCTTTGACATTGTCAGGGTCAACTTCAATTCCCTTTTCACTTACAATGAACCCCAGCAGTTTACCGGAACGTACCCCGAATGTTCATTTGTTGGGGTTTAGCTTCAGCTGATACTTTCTCAGACGCTTGAACAATTTCAACAGATTTACCAAATGGTCTTCTTCTGTGAGGGACTTGGCAGTCATGTCATCCACATAACATTCGATTTCTTTGTGGATCATGTCGTGGAATAATGTTACCATAGCCCGTTGATAAGTGGCACCAGCATTCTTCAGTCAAAATGGTATTACCTTATAACAGAATGTGCCCCAGGGTGTGATTAAAGTTGTCTTCTCACCATGTCTTCAGGTGACATCTTGATCTGATTATATCTTGAAAATCCATCCATGAAGGAGAATACCGAGAACTGAGCCGTATTGTCGACCAATACATCAATGTGAGATAATGGGAAGTCATCTTTCGGGATGGTTCTATTCAGATCCCAGTAATCCACACACATTCGTACTTTGCCATCCTTCTTAGGCACTGGTATAATGTTTGCAACCCACGGTGGGTAACTAGTTACAGCAAGGAAACCGATGTCCCACTGTTTTTGCACCTCTTCTTTTATCTTCATGGCCATATCCGGGCGAGTACGGCTCAGCTTGTGCATAACAATGTCGGTATCCAAACCCAGCATGTCTTGGTAGGACCAAGCAAAAACATCAACGTACTCTCGAAGCATGTCAATAAGTTGTTCCTTCACTGAATCTTGCAGACGGGCCCCGATCTTCACTTCTTTCAAGTCTTCTTCTGTACCAAGATTAACTGTCTCGACTTCCTCCTGATGAGGAGTGATAACCTTCTCCTCTTGCCTCAACAATCTGGCTAGCTCTTCAGGTAGCTCATAATCTTCTTCAACCCCTTCATCAGCTTGATTAATCGGATTGTTGAAGTCATACGAAGTCATAGCAGTGTCGTTGTCAGTGCAGTCTGGAGGGCACTCTCTGCAAGGATTTAAATTTGTTCATTTTAATGACCAGTTTTATCTTGTTTAGAAAAAGTGAAAATGAAGTTATTATTTCGAAAACATTTCCATTTTATTGTTTTGTACAAAAAATAAAAAAATGAAAAACAGTGAGCGAAAAAGAGACTTGTTTGCAAAAGATGTCCTGATATTCATTAATTGATCGTTTGCACAAAATACAAGATGGCCCGATTACAAAATGAGTCATGACATCTTGGGCAAGATGCAGGACTTGATGCATGCTTAAAAGATAGGAAATAATAATTACTCTGCAGGAGTAACTCTTATAATTTCCTGGGAAGACCAGTTAGAAACTTGGTTCCCCGGGATCCTTGGACGTATCCAGTTTTCTAGGTTGCGTTCGTCTTCTTCCTTGTCTTCCAAATTGTTTACATCATCTGGGGTAAGCATTCCCCCACTGACAAACTTGGGCTCCGTTGCAGCCTCCGATTGATCTTGTTGAGTTGGTCTGTAACCCAACCCGAATCTGTCTTCTTTCTTTTCTACTAGCAGCAGCTTGCCCCAGCCCTGAGCGGTACCCTCCTCAACAACCTTTCGGGCTTGTTCATATTAAGTGATGGAAGTTCCAGACACAGCAGTTGCTTCATTGATGTTAAGGGCCTTAAACCCCTGACTCATAGTCTCATGGATCTCCCCATCCATCTATATATACTTGTAAGTAGCTAGTTGGCTAACGAAAATGTCTTCCTCCCCGCAGATTGTGATGATCTGACCTTCCCACTCAAATTTTAACTTTTGGTGAAGGGTATATGTAACAGTGCCAGTGGCGTGAATCCAAGGTCTACCCAACAAACAAATGTAGGCCGGCTGTATGTCCATCACGAAGAAGGTAGTTTTAAAGGTCTGTGGGCCAATCAACACAGGTAAGTCAATCTCTCCAAGTACTAATCTCTTAGAGCCATCAAATGCTCTCACCACCAAGTTACTTAGACGTAATGCCAAACCATCATATTCCAACTTTACCTAGGCTTTCTTTGGGAGGACATTGAGCAAAGACCCAGTGTCTACCAGTACATGAGAAAGAACAACACCTTTGCATTCTAAGGTGATATGTAAATCCTTGTTATGATTGCGTCCCTCCGTTGTTAAATCTGCATTTGTGAAGCCCAGTCCATGACTGGTGTTTACATTTGCAACCATTGTTTCCAGCTGATTAACCGTAATCTCTTTCGGCACGTATGATGCGTGCAAGACTCTCAACAGCGCATTCTTATGGGCTTCGAAACACATTAACAATGATAATATTGAGATTTTGGAGGGTGTTTGATGAAGCTGGTCTACAACTTTATAATCACTCTTTTTGATTATTCTCATGAACTCGTCCACCTCTTACTCAAAAGACGTCTTCGGAGTTTCTTCAACAGTTGGCTCTTCAAGTACTACACTCTTCCCTTTTGCCTTAGCAGCAGCTTCTGCTTCAGCATTGGGTCTTGGTGTTTGTGAGGAAAAAAGGCATTCGCTTCTGGTGAAGCCTCTGCCTCCCCCAACATTGTCAACTTGTGGTGAAGAGGTTGATGAATCTAGAGTGATTTTCTTTCCGTCGCAGTAGAGATCAGAGCCGTGGTGCGAAGGTATGGCATTAATGCTTTCATAAGGAACAGGTCCAGGTACTGTGATGGTGACCGGACTGATTGCTGCAGCGGAAGGAACTGTGATGGTATGTGGGTCGTAATAGATTGTGACTGGAGATCTGACAGGAGGTGTTGCAGTTTGTTGTTGGAAATTGTTGTTGGGATGAACATTTGCTGGGTCATAATAGATCGTGACCGTTGAGACATCTTCATTAGTGATTGTTGGTGATGTGGGCATTTCCGTTGATAAGATGGGTGCTGACGTTGTAGAAGTAAACATTGCTGAACTCTGATCTGTTGAAATAATGGATGGAGTGATTGCCGGAGTTGTGGATGAATCAGTACGAATGATAGTTGTTGCAGTTGTAGGAGGTTCTAATATCTCTGAAGAAGGAATTGTTGATATTGTAGGAGAATTCATTGTTGCTGAAGAAAGAGTTGTTGAAGGAACCGTTGTGGTAATTTGCAAAATTCCATCTCTGATGAGGCCATCTATGCCAAACCTCAGCCTCTCACAACCATTAATGGCAGTTTTACATGATTCGCAGCAGGCCTCACAGCCCGGGAACACTTGACATCTCAGGTGTTGAGCTTTGACTTCTGCCAACGGTGTTTGAATCTATGCAACATTGTCAATCAGTGCAGATGGTTGACCCTCTTCAATGGAATTAATCTTGGGCCCACCATGATTAGGCATAGGATTTATGTTAACATTAGGAGGAAGTGCGAAATTGAGAGTTTTGGAATCGACCAGATCCTGAACCTTCATCTGCAAGGCTCTACATTTCTCGGTATTGTGACCAGGTGCGTTGGAATGGAAGGCACACCTGGCATTAGTATCATAATTCTTCGGGAGGTTGAGGGGATCTGGTGGAGCCAACGTCCTTAACTCAACCAGGTTGAGCTTCAAGAGTTGTGGCAGTAAAGCAGCATAAGGCATAGGAATGGGATCAATCACCCTATTTTCCTGAGATGGCCTCTGTTGAAAGGGGCGCTGCTGTCGGTTGCTGTTGTTATTGTTGTACGTTCTTTGTTGCGGAAAGTGAGATTGTTGCTGATATTGATGTTGTTGTTGTTGAGGATAAAGTGGTTGTTGTGGAGCTGGAGTCGGGATAGTAACGGTTGTTATTGATCTGTGAGAATACTGGGGTCTGTCCCTGCCTGCATGGATAACGTTAGTTTCACCTGCCCTTTGGGGTCCTGCAAAAGGTTTTCTGGGGTTGTTGGAAGAGCTAGCACCATTGTCAGAGATTTTGCCCATCTTCAAAAGACTCTCAATTCTCTCACCAGCTATAACTACATCGGCAAAACTGGTGGAAGAGAAAGCATCAAGTCTATCAATATAAGTTCCCTACAAGGTGTTCATAAACATGTCAGCCATTTCCCGTTCAGACATGGGTGGCTGGACAGCAGCAGCAAGTTGTCTCCATCTTTGAGCATAATCCCGAAAGCTTTCCCTTGAAGACTGAGACATGCCCATTAGAAGAGTTCTATTGGGGGCCATGTCTAGGTTGTACTGGTATTACCGGATGAAGGCTTCAGCCAATACCATTCTTTGGATGCTCCAGTCAGGCTGTCCTCAAAATAGAACATCCATAACTTCTCGTCCATGGTATAAGCCTTGAGTCTTCCTAAGAAGGATTGCAGATGAGTACGCAGGCAGGAGGTACCATTATATTTTTCAAAGCATGGGGGTTTGAATTTGTGGGGAATCCTCACCCCATCTACCAGCCCCATATTCATAACGTCAAAGCCTAAAGAATTATGGGATTCCAAAGACCTTAGTTTTTCAGCAATCTCATCCAGCCTTCTGTCATACACTTCATCCCCAGCCCCAATAACCGTAAATTGTTCTTCTTGGGGATCCTCTTGCAGGATTCTACCCCCAGCAGTATTACCTTGAACATTCCTGGTGCCATTAACATCTGGATTCAAATGGGGCCCATAGTCTAGTGGGTCAATACGAGGCTGCCCTTGTTCATTATTGTTGGTTCCCCCTGTTCCAAGATGGGGCTCTTCAGGTGTCTGCCTTTCTACCAGCTCTCGCAGCCTCTCTTGGCTCTGGGGTAAGCCAGTCATCACAGCCATAAACTGGGTCATTTGGTTTCTCATCTCGACCCTTTCGTTTGCCATTTGATTTCTTACTTTATTCAAATCCTACTGTACCTGATCCATCTGAACGCCTGGAAGGTTGTTTCGCGTTGGGTACCGGTGTGTACGGTTGACAAGGAACACTCTGCAACGAGCAATGTTTCCTGAGACCACAACAAAGTGAGAAACAAATAATAAACAAAAACCTACAAAACAAAGAAAGAGTTAGTATGCAATGCAATATGCTTATTTATTTTCCAAGGTATCCGGTTTGGTTCTTGGTTTTGACCTTTCCAGACCTCGAGGAGATGCTTGATGATGTTGAGAAAAGAAGCCCACCAAAATAAAACAAACTGATATATTACAAATGACGAAAATACATAGTCTGTTTACAATACATGCCCATGATGGGTAAAAAATACAATAATCAAAATAAAAAGTACATCAAAAGAAAATAAATACAAGCAAAGAGGAATCAGACATCCAGTCCATAGTCATCTTCCCTGACTTCCTTCAGGAGTGCCTCAGTCACCGGACCAGCTGGGCGCTCTGTAATAGTCCTAATGAGGAGGTTCCTGGTAGCAATGGCATTAGTCAGCTTCTTATGCCTGACCTGATCCTTTGATCTCTTTAACCCCGCTCGGAGTTTCAATTCTGCTCTCCTTCTGAGCTGCCAACAGAGCTTCCTGCTGCTTCTTCTCATTGGCCTCCAGTTGCTCAATCTTGTCCTGATTCCTCTGGTCCTCTTGTGCACGGGCTTCGGTGATCCTGATCCACCTAGCCTGGCTTTCCTCCAAGTAATGCTCAGCCCTAGCTTTCTAAATCTTAGCCTCCTTGCAAGCATTCTTCAATATCTGTTCCCCGACTCTTGCTTTCCTTATGTAATCATTTGTCCTCTCAATCTTGGTCAGATGCTCAGTCTTGAGTCTCTCTGATCTTTCAATGTCCAGACGACCGTCATTTCTTTCCCAAAGAGTCTTCTTCAGGGCTTCTGATAGCTGATTATTCCTCTCTTTCAGCTTTTCAAATTCCTCCAGGCTAACAGTTGTTGCAGGCTGTAGTACAGGACCAGTCAGGGTACTGGGCTGAAGCAATATTGTTACATCTTCCAAGGATGTTGTCCCTTTGGTCTGGATGTTGTCCCAAGCCCAGGAAGCTTTCCTGACAACAGCTGAATTAGGTTGCACTTCACAGTATAGGGTCTCAGCTAAATCCCGTCCTCTGGGAGGGTGAACCAAGGGATATCCCAATTGTCTCTTAAATAGCAAAGGGTTGTAGTTGATGCAACCTTTTACTCCTATCAGAGGCACATTAGGGTACTGCCCACAGCTGGTAATAATCTCCTTGCCTTTGGTGCTCTGGGTGCACCATCTGATATCATTTGATGTTAAGGCAATGAACCTCTTGGCCCAATTCTTCTGCTGGTGTGGGTTCAAGAAAGCATCTGATTTAGGCAGGTGTCTGAGTAGCCAAGAGTAGAACAAGGGAGCACAACACCTAACTAGCTTCCCCCTTTGCTTTTCATTTCTCTGATAGATGGAGTAGTAAAAATCCCCTAGCAATGTAGGCACTGGGTTCCTCAGCAGAAACAAGTGGATGGCATTCTTACTCACAAATTTAGGCTCATCTGCAAACAATATAGCCCCATATATGCTGAGGGCTAATAGTGCACAGACTGCCCTCCATTCTCCCAATGTAGCCTTCAGGGTGGCTTGAGAAATCAAAAAGTCCAGATGTAAACCAGGAATCCCATCTTTTGTTGTCATGTTTTGCTCAATAAGGGCATGCTCCAAATGCAATGCCCTTGCTATCTCTTCACTTCTAGGAGCATTCATCTCTGGGTTGAAGGGGATCCCTCTTCTGATAGGCACTCCAATCAACAAGGAAAACTCTTCCAGTAGAGGCCCTATCTGGAAATCTGGAAAAGTGAACCATCTGAGTGGGGAGTCATAAAACTGCAAGCATGTGTGGATCATGCTTCTCTGAGAAGAATCAAGATCCATAATCATGTCCAAAATTCCCCCATAGTGCTCTCTAAACAGTGGGATGTGGTCAGGTGTGATAAGTGACTGGACCTGCCTGATACCAGTCAAAGAGGGCTCAAATAAGTGATAAGATATGTTTCTTTTATTTAGAACATCCATGCATGCCGATGAAGAAGCTGAAGACAAATGCTGATGGAGATCATAGACTGGAATGCTGGAGGTAAGTCTCTGACAGACTGATGCAGGTGAGTCTCTGACAGATTGATGGAGGTGCTGAAGGGGATAGCTGAAGCAGATGCTGAAGAAGATAACCGAAGGTGAGGTCTAAGCAACAGAAGGGGTCAAAACCAAACCAAATACGATATGATGGATACCCTGAAAAACAAATAAACAAATGTTAAATGATGAAATGATGATGTATGCAAATGATATGCAAGGGTTTGTGATCAAGAGCCGGATCTGATTATCTGTCTTGGTATAAGGTCTATGTATGTTCAAAGGTCCGGATGGAGGCTCAGAAATCCAGTAACCAGGGTGTGGGACTCAAATAAAGAGTCACATGTCCAGGGTTAATCACAAGAACTGTCCAAAGTGAAGTACTCTTAAACAATACCGTAACAGGGTATGATGTGGCAAAGGGTTCCTGCAAACCTGTAAACAAACCAACCCCCTCACATGTACTCTTTTAGAACAAGGATACTCAGACTTGGATCAATTATGAGAAGTGTAAATACTTCTAACCTGGAGGTACAGTGTTTACAATAACCATAAAGGATCCTCCTCTAATTTACCGCAGATTCTGAAGGTCAAATAAAGGTCATCCAGACTTAGCAGGCTTCCCAGATAGCCCTAGCACGACAGAAAATATGTAGCACAGAGTTCTCAAGAAGAAACCCATATCTGAACCGTGTTTCATATTCCCGCACCAGACCGAAATGGAATGGGAAAGAATATTAACCACTCTAGCCTAGGTGTCACTCAGGTCCCAGGTATAGGACCTTAATCACTCATGAAACCCCACCCACCAAAACAGAAGCAGATCCAGCAATGATAATGACAGTATGATGTATATAAAAAACTGTAAAGAAGGTAGTAAATAAAGCTGTACATAAAAAAAAATAAAATAAATAAATAAACACAATTAGCACATAACACCCCCGTAAACACAAATCAAACATGCGCTAGGAGGAACCCATAAAAAGAACCAGAAGCCCTGGTTGCAGTATAAGGGTCCCCAACAGAGTCGCCAAGTTGTCGCTCCCACCAAATGACACCTGGCCAGAAGGGGTACAGACGCGAACGGTCGGCGAAAGGAGAGAACATACAGATGACCTGAAAAGAGTCGCCAGCTAGGCATTTTTATCCCGAAGGAAAGGTAATGATGCATAAACCTGGGAAAATATGGATAAAGCGATTGCGAACCAGAGAAACTGAGAAAGGGGGTTGGTTACAACCTGGGTAGGTATTAGCACCCAGATTGATCGTCGTATTCGACGGGATCCACGCTTGAATGTTTGTGTTTAAAGGGGTAGTGTCTGTGCTATCTGTGTTCAAAAGCTGGAAAAGAATACAAGTGTCAGTGTAAGGGAAATGTGAAGTGAATTGAAGGGGTGTCAGTGCAAGAAAAGAGTGCAGTGCTCAAGACAATGAGGCTTAAAAGAATAATGCTGCAGGAGGGGGAATATACATAGACTTTTGTTCGATTACTGTTAAGTTATGCCTACGTATCCTCTCGTGCAATGAGGAAGTCAGAACACCGTAGTTCGACTCAAAGGGACTGAAAGACAAATTGACTGATGAACTACCTACTTGTCTATGCTCAAGTGTATGACCTATTTGGCTCAGGTGCAAACTGTCTTGCATCAGACGGAAGAAGCGGGTTCTTGTTTATGAGTCAATAAGGTGAGAAAAGAATCCCGGAGGAGACGATTGTTGTTTGTTTTTGGTGTTTTGAATCTTTTATTGCTTTTTATGTTTGTCATAAGACAATGAGCTTAAGCCTAAACCAAGGGTTAGTAAACTCATCACATCCTCCCTCTGATTAGGGGTAATGAGAATACCTTAAGTATGAAGTAAGCACCTCAAACTTAATTACCATGATGTAGGATTAAGATCATTAACCTACTTGTAATTATTTAGATGTTTTTGGAGTTTTTGTTTAGTGTTAAGTAATGCTTTTAAGCCATAATCAAGGATTTAATGGACCCATTACACCATCCTAATAGAAGGATGATAGATGAGAACATTTAAGCTGAGGAAGACTCCTCAACTTAATCCATGATTAGGGATTAACCTCATGACAAAAAAAACCCCTATTAAAGTGGATTTTAATTAATGGTAAGATTAAGAAGTGAATTTTATGGTTTGTAAGACAACTTGAGGGGGACTTGTCCATTAACACTAGGGTTAGTCCTTCTTAACCAATTAAGGAAGAATTAGAACCCTAATGCAAGGCCCAAATTACAAGCTTGATGTCTCAGTGATTTATTAGATGAACTGGTTAAAGGATTTAAACACATTAAGGGTTTAACACTTAGGATTAAATTTATACACTCAGTCCTAAGAGAAGGATGCAGGCATTACCTTAATCACAAAGCCTTAAAACCTTGAAGGTTTAGTCCCTGATTAAGAGGTGAGAAGAGAAGACACAAAAGATGACACAAAGGTAAAACGAATGGGGGGACTAATCAAACCCTAATTGTTATCATGCTTGGGTGTTCCTAGGGTTTATGAGGCTTGCAAGAGATCTTCAAGAAGAGCCACCAAGGAAGAAGCAGATGAAAGGAGGAGAAGCAGAAGAAGCAAGTCAACTTACTTCACTTAAGAAGATAAGTTACTTGAAGAAAGAAAGTGAATGGAGAACATGAATGAGCAAGCTCACTCTAAGACAAAGGCAAAATGCAGCAATGAATGCATATGAGAGATTAGAAGAGATTGTGAGAAATGAAGGCAAATTCACTTCTCAAAGTTCTTACCACCTGAAAAGTTAGCAAAAGGAAATGAAGATGAAATGAAAATGAAAAGAATGCAAGGATGCAAATCAAAAACAGAAACATGTTCATGATGTAAATGATGCTAAGAGATAATGCAAATGTATGTCAAGAGTCATGGATGATCATACAAGTGATGAGAATGCAAATGAAGCATGAAAGGAACATGAAAGTTCATGAAAGCACATGAAATGAAATGAATGCATAACATGGCAAATGGATGAGGAAATGATCAAGCATGAGTCTAAGGTGTCCTAAGATGTTTTAGAAGTCATTTGGATGCAAGAAATGTCATGGCAAGTTCATGAATGCAAGCATATGCAAGAAGTATGCAAAGGAAGATGAGAAATTAGGGTTTTCATGCAACATGAGATGCGAAACTCAAAAACAGAAGCAAATGACAAGATAAAAAATTGAAAATGCAATCAAAAGAATCCTAACCCTATATGATATCTAACCCCAAAGGAGAAGACCTAACTCTTAACCTAATGAAAGTTATGATTTTTCTAAGTTTTCTAGGGTTTTAAGGTACTTAAAGGGGAAAAATGCCAATCAATCCAAAAATGCAGAAGAAATTTATGACAAAATTATGCTAGAAAATACATTTCAAATGAAGATCAATGCAAAAAGAATCATTTTCATACCATTCTTGGTTAGGCAGAAAATAATTCTTGAAGTTAGGGTTCAAAAATAGGAACCCTAAATTCAAAGAAAAAAATGTCAAAATGATTCAAAACCAAAAAGAAATTTGTGTGGATGGTATGACAATGTCTCTAAATGTTTAAAGTTGCAATATGAATTTTTTGGGCTTTTTTAGAAACTTAAATGATATTTTAATTAATTAATTTTCATTAATTAATTAAAATAAACATTTAAATGCTTAAAAAATGATTTTTTTATGTAAAAAATAAAAATAAAAAGATTTTTGGGTTAAGAAAATTATTTGAAATCAAAATGTTGAATAAAAATATTTTTGGGATTTTCTATGTATTTTAAATAAATGGAACAAAATAAATAAGAAAAATATGAAATAAAAATGAATTAAAATAAAAGTAAGTTGAATCAAGGGTGCATATTCAAAGTTGAGAGATTTTGGTTGACTGGCGCGTGAATGGGTGGACAGGATTCATTCTGGACTGATTTTCATTAACTAATTAATTAATCTTTAATTAAACAGAATTAGGATTTAATGATGGCATCTGGACCATTCAAACACGCGGGGAAGCTCAATCCTACGGCCAGAATTCAAATAAATCCCTAAACCTAATTAAAACACTAATGACCTTCAGGTGACCGGAACAGTGTTCCGGTCATCTTCTCCGGCCATCCATTTTCCTATCTCACTCAACACCTCACCCCAAACCCTCTAAAGCTCCAGAATCACTCAACAAACATCAAGGAACAAGAATCCAAGCACAAAATTCATTTATTTTCAGAAACAAGCATGAATCGAATCAATCTCTTTTTAGGTCAAAATTTTTAGAGATTCGTTTCATGCTCATCTCTTCATCATTTTCAAAAATAACAAGTGCAGTAGAATCAGGGGATCATGGGGAAAATTTCTATAACTTAAAAAGAGATTTCTGGAAAAAAGTTTGAGATGGCTACCTGAGTTGAAGCTTTGAGATTCTGAGCTTTCAGGGCCTCTCCTTCGTGCAAGTCAGCTTCAATGAACCACCTGAGGATGATGTGAAGCTTGAAAAGCTTTGAGAGTGACTGGTTTGTGTTGTGTGGTTCTGGTTTAGCAGAAATTGAGGTCTGTGTGTGTAGTGATTCAGGCTATTCCAAGGGGTGGGTTTTGTTCTATGAATGAAGAGTGATTTGTTGGTGAAGGAATTTCTAGATTTTGTTAAGTTTTGAGGTTGTTTCGAAGAGAACAAGATTTGTGCACAAATTTGTGAATCTGATATTGTGTGTGTTTTTAGGCCCCAATGCTTGCCCTTATCTCTCCTATATTGTTTGAATATAAAATGTGGTAGGTTCTGAATGGCTGTAAAACACTATTCCAAGGGTATGGGAGTTTTGGCCAAAAAGTCAAATATGTGTCCTTGAGAGTATGGGCCATGGAAGAGGAAATCTAAAGGGTGTATCTGCCTCATCTGAGTTTGAGGATGACCCTTGGATGGTTTATGATGGACTGCAACACTTGGATTGCAAGATAGCATGTGTTTTGTAAATTTCCAACTTTGTGCATTTTGAGATTTTTGGTCATGGACATGTCTCATTCAAAGATGAATTTAGGTCATGAAGTGTTATATGATGTTTCTGTGATGTTTTGAGACCATTTAGAAGTCATACAAACCCTTAGGGATCATTCTTGCAAGAATCCCTCTTTTGAGAATTTTATGAGAAATGGCCTATGGAAACTTGTGATCCAAGGCATGAAACTTTGTGAATTTTGTGCAATTCTGACTTTGTCAAGTTGCAATATGTTGTAATGATGCTTAGAAGTCATTTAGAGGTCTTGAAAGTGCTTAGAACTTGAATTTGCAAAAATCCCTCTTTGGCATGAAACTTGAAATTATGTGATTTTTGCCAACTTTGACACGCCATAACTTGAATTCCAAAATGAATTAGATCTTGTTCTTGTACTTTTTGAAAAGGGAATAATCCAATCTACAACTTTCATGACCAATAATTTTTCATTTGAAGCATTTTTGGTTGAGAAAGAGGAGGTTGAAAAACTTTCCCAAAATGGAAAGTTAACATTACAAGTCATTTCCATTTTTGGCAACTTTTGGTTTAGCTCAAATTTCTTCAAATTTGTGAACTTCCAAGCACTTCAATTATCGAATAAAGATCATATAACTTCAATTTGATGAAAAATCCACTTTGGTTCCATGTTTGGGGGCCTCAGATGCCCTGATTTTGCTCTGCTTGCTCAAGAAGTTACCCAGTGAACATATGACTTCCACAATGAATTTCTTCATCAAACTAGGTATACATGATCCTTATCACATATTGAGGCCAATAGAAACAAGAATTACCAAAAAAGTTGGAGTTATGGCCTCTGAAACCAAAACCCTAATTTTAGGTCATCTGTGCAGTTAAACCCTGACTCTACTTCCATGCTTTGCAAGTTCTTGTGATTTTTTGACTTCCTTGATCTTTGGGAGGATAAAATATGATGATTGAACATACATGGACCCTCTTGAGATGATTGAAGACCTTTGTAGTGGCTCAGATGGATCTTGGATGGCTCAGATCACAAACCCTAGATGCAGATGAACTTGAACTAATGCAGTGAAACAAAAATGCAATATGATATGATATGATTAAACTAATGCAATGAGGGAAGATCACAAGCCATGGTGTGAACTTAGGGAGGGAAAATTTGGGGTGTTTACAAGGTGCAATGGGATGAGATGCATCCGGGCGATGCTACATGGGAGTTGGAATCAGAAATGCGGGAATCATATCCTCACCTGTTCAGGTAATCCTTTAAATTCGTGGACGAATTTTATTTAAGGGGGAGGATGTAATACCTCGTATTTTATTTAAAGCTCTGGACAATATTAATTAGTAATAATATTATTCCGGAATACTCTAAGAAATTTTAATGGAACCAAATAGAGTAATCAGTGGGATATTATTTTATTAATTGATATTAGCTGACTCAGAGGTTTTATATAATATCGGATTAAGAGACATTTTTGGAGATTCTCTAATTTTGACCTATTGGTAAAAATATAAAGTTTTGTATTTATATATATATATAAAGATTATGAGAGGGAGAGAGAGTTGGTAAGAAAGAAGAAAAGAAGGAAAAGGAGAAGAGAAAAGAAGAAGAAGAGAAAAAAGCCCTAAAGCTCCAATTCCTCATTTCCGATCATTCGTCCGTCAAATCAACTCAATCTTTCCGCCAATATTCATCTCTCGAGGTGGGTTCTTAGTTAGAAACTTTTATCTTTGATATTGGTTGAGTTTTAGAGATTTAGTCGTTAGGGCTAGATTGGAAAATCTAAGAGAAATCAGAAGTTTAACGGTTAAAAATCGATTAAAACCTACTTAAAATACTCATATGATGATAATGGATACATTTGATTATGTCTTGTTGCATTGGTTGATGTTTGGGAGTGTTTGGGTGTGGAAAGAGTGTTTTCCCGTAAGACTGGAATTTCCTGAACTGGTGTAGCTCGCTCAGCGAAAGTTCTAGGGCGATTTTCGCTCAGCGAGAAGGAGCTCGCTCAGCGAGACCTGTAGGTTCCAACCTTGGTTTTTAAATCATAACTTATGATCCGGGTATCCGTTTTTAGTGTTCCACATTTCGTTTCGAAGCTAATGATGAAATCTATATTTTGAGATCAAGAAATGTTGGTTCCACCTGACTCTTACCCGATTATTCGATTAAAAGGTAACAAAACATAATTATGGAATTGTGAGTTAAAGATAAGGAATTGGAGAGACTTGTGAGACACCTAGGAGTTCGTAGACTAATAAGAATTGAGGATCGCGCTAGATTGTATTCCCCTTTGTTAGCTTGAGGTGGGTATTACATTGAATCCCACGGGAAGCGAGACTTAGCACTAGGTGGGTATTACATTGAGTCCCACGGGAAGCGAGAGTTAGCTTGAGGTGGGTATTACATTGAGTCCCAAGGGAAGCAAGAGTTAGCTTGAGGTGCGTATTACATTGAGTCCCACGGGAAGCGAGAGTTAGCTTGAGGTGGGTATTACATTGAGTCCCACGGGAAGCGAGAGTTAGCTTGAGGTGGGTATTACATTGTGTCCCACGGGAAGCGAGAATTTAGCTTGAGGTGGGTATTACATTGAGTCCCAAGGGAAGCGAGTGATAACTTGAGATGGGTATTTCATTGAGTAACGTGAGAAGTCTAGTGGTTCATACTTGAGGTGGGCATTTCACTGAGTCCCACGGGAAGTCTTGTACGATGTATTATTAGGTTGTTCCGTTTCGACTTGTTTATTTTTGAGAGGAACCTTGTACTCGTAGAATTGTTATGCTTGACCCTTAGAGCCGAGAGAACTCTAAGATAGGGAACCCACTGAGATGTTTTATCTCACCCCATGTTGATGTTGTTATTTCAGGTACTTCAGGTTCCGCTAAGAGTAAGGATAAGGCAACTTGATTATCCTTGCTAGTTGATGGCTTAGTCTTTCGCTGTGGACTTTTGAGATCTTCAGATCTAGTTCTTAGATCTTTTTGTAGTTGAACATCTTGTACTATTTTATAGCCTTGTCTAGTACCTTATGTTGTAGTGGCTATAATTATACAATGTGTTGCTAAGAACTTATTTGTATTTCAGTACCAAATTATTAATATTATATATGAAAAATATGCTTCATGTATGTCTTTTGTATATGGGTATTACACTTCAAAAAATTAAATTTATTAAATTTGTTTCAAAAATTACCATAAAAAATAAATTGAAATTTTGTAAATAGAAACAACATAAAGAATTGCAAACAATTGGATAAAAGCTCAAATTTATTGATAGAATGGTAGTCGACAAATGGCCTGACTCCATGGAATATTACAAGTTTGAGAAATGGTAAATACATGGAAAATGGCTACATTGAAATACAATGATCACTATTGTCCCTATCAACTTTGAACTCAACTGTGTCTGAAACTTCAGTCAAGGATGAGGGAATGAGAATCTTCGATGAGTAATTCTTCTGAGAGATAGAATCTTAAATCCTTGATTGCTATAAGTGATTCAGTCTGTCGATGCAGTTACTTGCCATGGTCCTTAACTTTTGCCTAGATTTATCTTTTGGGTTTTCAATCTACCGGGATAATTATTATTGTTTATGTCTCTAATTTTTGCTTGGACCGCCCTTTCGGGTTTTCAATCCATCGAGACGCTCATTTTTACCTAATCTGCCCTTTCGGGTTTTCGACTTAGCGAGTTGTTCTTTTATTTTTATAGGCGAAGTATTTCTTGACAATCATCTGTCCAGACACAACCTTGGTCTTTCCGAAGCAACTTGAAGATCGGAGCACACATGGCAGTCATGTGAGAGATAAACCTCGAAATATAATTCAAACGACCCAAGGATCCTCTTACTTGCTTTTTCAGTTCTTGGAGCAGGCATTTCCCGAATACCTTTCACTTTTTCAGGATCAACTTCAATGCCTCTTTGGATGATAATGAAACCTAACAACTTTCCAGAACGTACACCAAACGTGCACTTGTTCAAATTATGTAACACCCATATAATACATATCTAGAATAATATCATACAGAGTTAATTTTTGGTACTGACACCATCATAAATACCTACTAGTATAATTCACATTCTTGTCCAATACTAAAAACAATACAAACTATGGCACAAGACATGGAAATCATACTAAAATAAAAGCTAAGAATAATATAATATCCATTATTGTACCAAGATAAAGAAATACACAGCGGAAGACTAATACTACACTTCACTTGAAACATCCCGATCATAGCCCACTTGTAAATCAAACCTGCAAAAGTAACTTGAAAAGCAACAACAGTAGTGGGGTGAGATAACAACATCTTAGTTGATTCCCTATCTTAGAGTTCTCTCGGCTCTACAAGGTTCTATCAAACCTAACTCAAGTCGGGGGAAAAGGAATACGACCTTGAGTTCACACATCTCACCCTATGAGACATTAACACAAGTTAACAACTTGCAATCTCACACTCATTTGGGACCACGTCCAAGAGTCCTATAAATCCTACTATCAATAGTTAGGATATTACCTTTTTACTTCCCATGGGACTTGGTATGATACCCATCTCAAGCCTAAGGTCACTTCTCTATAAGGAAACAAAACAAGATGGAATATCCATAAAACATTCTCGAAACTTCACGTGGGACTCAATGTAATACCCACCTAAAGTGTAAACCATGCTTCCCGTGGGACTCAGTGTAATACCCACATCAAGACTTATCATTTTCTTCCCGTGAGACTTAGTGTAATACCCACCTCAAGACTTATCGTTTGCTTCCCGTGGGACTCAGTGTAATACCCACCTCAAGACTTATCGTTTGCTTCCCGTGGGACTCAATGTAATACCCACCTCAAGACTTATCGTTTTCTTCCCATGGGACTCAGTGTAATACCCACCTCAAGACTTATCTTTTTCTTCCCGTGGGACTCAGTGTAATACCCACCTCAAGACTTATCGTTTGCTTCATGTGGGACTCAGTCTAATACCCACCTCAAGACTTATCATTTTAGTACAATTAAATACATGCTAAGAGAACATACTTAGACATCAATCATACGACAATACCATCTAACAATTTCTAGTTACATTACTAGGCCATACTATAGGTTTATGGTAAGGTTTCCTCACTCTTTCTCCATCCTTGATGCTTTTAAAATATATACTTCTCAATCACATAATTTAACTCTTTAATTTAATTATCACAATTAAACTAATCTCACCATGATCTCATTGTCTTTACTCTCAATCAATCCTCATGATTAGGCATACTTCACGCAATAGATTAATACCCCAATTCCTTAACTTTACATAATTACGGTTAAACGGAAAAGTCGGGTAAAATTCGGGTGAAAATAATATTTTTTGGCATCATGTGAAAGTACATAATTTTAACTTTCCAACTGTATAAAGAACGCTTAAATCGGATACTCGAGTAAAAAGTTATGAATTTTCAAAATTTGGAAAAATAAACATTTTCTCACACACTTACAGCGTTAACAGGTTAACCAAAACAGTGGCAGTAGCGCATTTTCAAACGCGTTAACTAGTTAACCAATCTATTAACCGATTAACCGAACCCAGACATCAGAAAATACGAGTTCTTCCTGACAATAAGCTCCACAATCCAAATCAAACTTTTCCAAACATTTCAAACATGTTCCTACACCTATAGGCAACATACACGATCATTTATATCAATTTCTAACCGATTAATTCACCGATTTTAGGATTTTTCATAAAATTGCCCTAAAACTCATAAACCGAAAAAACTCTACCAAAAGCAAAAAGAAAAGTTTCTAGCTATGAACCCACCTTGCAATCGACGAGTAGGTTGGTGAAGATGGAGATTCGAAGAAGAAATGGCGATGATTCATGATCTCGAAGCTTTAGGGCTTTCTCCCTTTTTCCTTCTCCTCCTTTCCTTTCTTTTCCTTTCTCCCCAATTCTCTTGCTAACTTTCTTTTCTTTTCCTTCTTATAAACTCTTATCTCTTTCTTTAAAACAAAACCAATTATTTATCAGTTAGTAACACTAACTGGTCCAATTGAGAGTATCCAAAATATCTCTGAGTCGAATATTTAATAAAGTCTCTGAGTCATATAATATTAATTAATCCTAATTAATATTATCCAGGGCGTTTAATTAAATACAGGGTATTACAGATTCAAACGAAGCTTAAACTTCCTTAAATTCTGAAACAACTTCAGCAAATTTTCAACAAGATCCTCTTCAGTCCTTGACTTAGTGATCATATCATCAACATATACCTCAATTTATTTGTGCATAATATCATGGAAAACCATGGTCATAGCTCTTTGGTATGTCGCACCAGCATTCTTCAATCCCAAGGGCATCACTCTATAGCAGAATGTTCCCCATGGTGTAATAAATGCGGTCTTTTCCATGTCCTCGGGTGCCATCTTTATTTGATTATAACCAGAGAATCCATCCATAATGGAGAACTCATCAAACTTAGTCGTATCTACCAACACATCAATGTGTGGTAATGGAAAATCATCTTTTGGACTGGCTTTATTAAAATCTCTATAATCAACACACATTCAGACTTTTTCGTCTTTCTTTGGAATAGGCACAATATTGGCTACCCATTGAGGATAATTAGATGTCACAAGAAAATCTGCATCAATCTGCTTTTGAACCTCCTCTTTGATCTTTACTTCCATATCAGGATGAGTTCTTCTCAATTTTTGCTTAACAGGTGGACATTCAGGCTTCAGTGGCAATCTATGCTCCACAATATCAGTATCAAGACCAGGAATGTCTTGATAGTACTTAGAAAACACATCAACATATTCTTTAAGAATCTTTACAATCCTCTTCTTAACATCAGGACCAAGCAATGCTCCAACCTTGACTTCTTTCTTATCATCATCAGAACCCAAGTTGACCATCTATGTAGACTCCCCATGAGGCTAAATAACTTTCTCCCCGTATTCAAGCAACCGGGAGATCTCATCAGGAATCTCTTCAACATCCTCTTCCTCAGCTTCGAACACAGGGAGTTTAAAGTTAGGAGTAGGCATATGATCATTGTTTTCAATGGGTTTATCAATCAATCTGCACAATGATTTTATTTTTATTTTAGAGTATGAACAAAAGTGAAAACATTATGAAGATAAACATTTATTTATTTTTATTTTGGGTTTTTTATGTTACCATTTCTCAGAATAAAGCAAAAAGGAAAAACACATATGGAAAAACAAAATAACTTTTTATTGATGATGATAAAATTTGAAACAAAGCGAGACAAACATCAATTTCACCTTGGGCAGAGTGAAAGGATTTTTGAAAGAAAATAAAAAAAATTACTTTGAATTATGAACAATAGAAGGAACATCAATAGCAATCCAGTTCTTGCAAATCTTTCCGTGCATAACAAAGTTAGGCATTTCTTTATCTTCATCATCTTCAAATATGGAAGCAGCGGAATGATCATTGATAAACCCAACACTTTAGAATCCTTCCTGAATACTCTTCGGGTCATTGAGAGCCACATCTAGCGCAAAACCAATACCAAACCCTTCTTTATTGTCAACAACATCAATAACTCTTCCCCAACCATCAGATTTACTGTTTTCCAGTACGCGCAAAGCATCCTTGAGAGAAGACATAGGCATAACATTCATTTTAGCAACATCAACAAGAACAAAAGGATCCTAGAACGAAGTTCACACCTCTTCTTCAGCATCAATATAGGAGAAGGATGAAAATTTTCTCACTAGCATCGCCTGCTCACCGCCAATATTCATTAATTTCCCATCTTTCACAAACTTCAGATTCTGATGGAGAGTAAATGTCAGAGCTCCTTCCTCATGAATCCATGGTCTTCCAAGGAGACAACTGTAAGCGGGACGTATATCCATTACTTGAAAAGTAATTTAGAATATAAACGATCTAATCAAAATAGGAAGATCAACTTCACTAATCACTGTCTTCTTCGATCCGTCAAAAGATTTCAAAATAATCCCACTCACAGACTTTGGAGAAGGAATATGAACTTCCTTAACATTTTCTATCATTGTAGCATTATACCGGTATGGAACAGCTTTATCAGACTCATACGGCATTGGACTAAGAAAATTGATAACTAATGGAGTAACAACATATTTGCGGCTATCAAAAGAAATAACCACATTCTCAGGAACAACCTTCTCAGGAATATTGAACTGAGGCACAATAACATTCACTTCATTGTCATACTCATCTCTTTTCACTGTCACTTCAATCAACTTATCATCCATCATCTTTTGAATGTCTGTCTTAACAATCACGCAACCATGAGGGTTCACCGAACAAATGCAATAACCAGCATAATCGTGATCAATATCATGATATTCACTCAAGAAAGCATGCATTTAAACCAAAGACCTTTGAATATGGAGGACATCATAAATATTTAACAAACCAGGACAACCATCAACCATGTTCACAGATGTATTACCATGCTTCGAAAGCGGATTTGTCTTCACATTTGGATTAACATCATTGAAAGACAAAACATTGCTTGTTATCAATTTCTACACTTCAGACTTCAATGGATAACAATTCTCAATATCGTACCCCAGGGTACCTTGATGAAAAGCACAGTGAGCCTCTAGCTTATACCACCATGGGATAGACTCTGGAACTGAAGGCGGAGAACATGTTTGCACAAGATTCTTCTCTATCAGAGATGGAAGCAAATCCATATACAACATTGGAATAGGATCAAATCTTGACTTAGCACGACCCTATTGATTACCACCCTATTGCATATAAGGCTGTTTATAATGAGATTGATACTTTGGATCTACTGGCACAATTGGAGTCACATTAATCATCGAAGTTACAAAATCTACATGTTGCTGGTGGAGATTCTCAAGACCACGAGGTCTTCTATAACTTTCACGAGACACAACATTAGTCTCACCTTCTTTCTTTTTACCAAATTTGAACCTCTTAGAACTTGGGGCAGTATTACTCTCTTTGCCCAACCATCCCTAACAGACACCTTCTTCTAGTCGCATCCCTATACTCACCATTTAAGTGAAATCAGGTGGAGCACTTGCAATCATCTTCTCATAGTAGAAAAAACTTAAAGTCTTCAAAAAGACTTTTGTCATCTCTTTCTCTTCCAGAGGAGGAACAATCTGAGCTGCTAACTCACGCAATTTCTGTGCATACTCTTTTGAAAGTTTCTCTGTCCTTCTGGGACAAAGCACGAAGCTAATATATGTCCAGTGCCATATTAACATTATACTTGTATTGTCTAACAAAAGCCTATTCCAAATCATTGAAAGTCTTGATTTGGATGATATCCAAACCCATATACCATCTCATAGTTTCACCAGTTAGATTGTCTTGAAAATAATGAATCAGAAGCTGATCATTATCTGTCTGAGTAGACATCTTCCTAGCATGCATAGTAAGGTGACTCGGAGGACAAGTATTGCCCTTATACTTCTCGAACTCAGGAAGCTTGAACTTGTGCGAAACCTTGACAGTAGGAACCAAAAAAAGATCATAAACATCTTTACCAAACAAATCCTTATGTCTCAAAGCCTTCATCTCTTTCTACATCTCAAAAAAACGGCCTTGAAAATCATTAAGTCTTTCAATCACACAAACGCCTTCACTGGGCTCAACATGGTAAATAATTTCATCAAGATGCGGAGTAGTGTGCATCACAGGAGGTGCAATAGTCATCACCGATTGAAGAGTATTAAATGCAGTAGTCTTAGGAGGAGGAGGATCATAACCAGCAGGAATAAATCAACTGGCATACCCCACGGTGTGCTATAAGGCATGCGGTAGCAAGGAGAAATGACAGTTTCAATAGGAATCTATGCAGTGACAATCTCATATATGACTATATGTTGTATCGGAGAATTATGAGGAGGGGGTGGTTGATTCTGAGCAGCCACCAAGCTTTCCATCATGGCAGTGATCCTTTCTAGACTATCCTTCAGAGATGAAACTTCCTCGCGCAGCTCGCGATTCTCTTGTTATAAGGGTTCCAACATCTTCCTCCGATTAGCTCGAGTATCAACCTTGTGAGTCAGCTTGACAGGAGAACTGAATGAAGACCAAGAAACAACGTAAGAACCATGTATAACTCTCAAGAAGAAAGACCAATGCGGGCATGATGCATTGTAGCGTATGCAAATGCAAAGATTTCAAAGGACTTTAAGATAAATTGCAATATTTATAAAAGAAACACTTTTTGAAGTACTAAAAACTCATTCTTATTAAAATCAAAGTAAGGATTACAAGTTAAGTACAAGTCTCAATATTCCTAATACATGAGAGAAAAGTAAACTAGGCCTAGGGAATCATATCTGAAGAATTTCCAAATCCCGACTGGTACTTCATGTGAATCCTCTTAATCTCCTTCTTGTACCGATTTTCCATGTCTTCCTTATCCTTCACCAACTGGTTACCAATGGCTTTCCATGCACCGGATGTAAGAGGAACGGTAGATAGAGTACTAGAAGAAAATAAATCCTTTCTTGGCCTCTTCGTAACACCTCGCTCAAGCAACTCAATGAGATCATCTTTCTTCTTCAGTTGCTCTTGCATCGTCGTCTTCTCAAGTTGCCAATCTTCTTTCTCTTTTTTCATCTTGTCCAACTATTCTTGAAGAGCATCCTTCTCATTATTGGGAGGAAGAAAAGCAGACAATGGTAATATAGGAAACAAAGGCTCCTCGGGTGGATAAGGCATCTTGAGCTTGGAAGCCCTAGATCAAACCAACTGGATGTAACACTCGGAAGGAGCAAGGTGTTGTTTTCCCAATTGACATTTCTCTTTCCGAGGAACCGTATGCTAAGAATGAGCAATGCTTTTCTTCATTTCTATATGGTCAGCACCATTAAGAAAGAAGAAACTAGATAGTGAAAGGTTGCTTGGTATGTCCTTCAAGCAATATCCCAACTGTCGCCTAGAAAGAATAGGGTTGTAACTAATTCTCCCACGTGTACCAAGAAGAGGTACATTAGGAAACTCTCTGCAACCGTCAATAAGCACTCCAATATCATAATAAGAACAATACCAATTCATATCCTTATGAGAAAGAGACATAATCCTTTGATACCATCTCCGCTTCTCTCTATTATCCTTGAAGACATCGGACTTTGGTAGGTGAGAAATAAACCACCTATAGAGAAGAGGCGCACAACATATAATATCTCCATCACCTTTAGAGACCCTATGATGAATAGCATGATACATGTCTCCAAGCAAAGTAGGAACCAAATTTCTATTCAAGAAAATCTGAATAGCACTCTCATCAACAATACCATCAAAGTTAGGAAACAAGACAATTCCGTAGATGAGAAAAGCAAGAATATACTTAAATGCATCCTTATGACCCAAGGTAAGAGAAGTAGAAGCTTTCCCCGTTAAGAACTTAGCATTAATACCACGAACACCTCCTTTTGAAAGAAACTTCCCACTAAGATCGGACTCCTTAATAAAAAGAGCTTTGGTGATGAATTTGGATGTAAGCTCCTTCTCTAAACCACTGAAAAGAAACTCCTTATCCAAAATAGGAAAACCCATCCAATGAGAGTACTCACCAAAGTCGGCACAAGATGCAATGGATCATAAAACTGAGCCAAGGTAGGGAGAATCCCCTCTGGTACATCGGTATCCAAGATGAACAAAATCTTTCCATAACATTTTTGAAAATCATGGGTGTCAACCACTAAAGCTCCTAGCTTTCTCAACTCTACCAAATTAAGACTCTTGAAACTGTACTTCCTTGTATTCCTTTTTTAAACATACATAACCATAGACATATGAAATATTGGCAAAAGTATATACAAGTCCCTTGAAATCTTGAGAACAATGCTCATGAATGCATGAGTGCATGTATGCTACAACCACAAACAAGATCACACAAAGCACACGGGTTTAGGTTATGAGTCACGAGCATGTAGTCAAGGTAGCAGAACACCTCCCACATAGGTAAGTACTAAGGTTTTGTCTTCATTGTACCTGCAGAAAACCAAAAGGGTGCTAACAGAGGATAGAGGTGCCCAAAGTTTTCAGCCATCTTTAGAATATTATCGGTACGTCGGACTACTCCCCAACCAATAACATTCTTAAGATAGACCTCGTCCGAGTGTAGTATCGTGTGACAACCACCTCAGGTCTACACCTGGATAGTTTCTGCACTACGTTCCTAAATTGGCTTGGATGGGTTAAGGGATTTATGGTCCTCAGTATGATTAGCTCAAGGTCGAAAAATAATGCCATGTTACAACTACTCGTTATGACATTAATAATCCAAGAGAGCCTAATCGAGTGGAGATTATCAAATTGATATCGCTATGGACTACTTTGTCGTGTATCACTTCGAATATCACCGTCCTATCTTAAGTTCAACTCAGATCCGGGTTAGAATCTATCTTACTCACAAAGGATCACCAAAACCGAAATGGAACAATCAATAACAAACAAATAAAACCAAAGCAGTAAATAAATCAAAGTATGCTGAATCCACTTAGAGACTACTCCCCAGCTGAGTCGCCACTTTTCTGTAGCGGTAAAAACATGAGTGGAAGCTATTAGTTAACTTAACTCAAAGTAAACAGAGTCGCCACCGCGCTTTTATTTTATTCCAAAAGGAAAAGGAAAAAAGAGTGAATAAATCCTAATGAATCTAAAAGCAAAAAGCTAAAAGAAACAAGCAAAGAACTGGGTAAGGGGATAGGTTACACAATGAGAAGGTTTTAAGCACTCAAAATGTCTGTGGTACTCCATGAGATCCCTTTAAAAATTTACTTCTTTTGGTTTTAAAAATGTTTTACAAAAGAGAGTGGAGGGATGAGAGAAGAATTAATTCTTAATATTTTTGTGTTTGGAGAGGTTTACCACCTCAAACCTACGTACCCACAAAGTGCAATGCGAGATCAAAACCCTGTAGATCGTGGTACAAATAGTGAAAAAGTTAGTGTGTTGGATTGATTTTAAAATGTAAAGATAATTCATCATTATTTAGCGAAAAATTCCGCTAGAAAGATTGAATCATATCTAAACATGTGAAAAAGTTTAAAAGAATAGTGCACAAAGGCACACAAATAATTAAATGAGTTTTTGTATTTTTTAAAGTATTTTGAAAAAGGTATAATAGGCTTATGTATTTTAGCATTTTATTAAGAAAAGAAATAAAAAGAGTAAAACCATTTGACCTAAGTCAAGGCTTGATTATGAAAGTGGTTATGATTTAAAAACAAAGAAGGTTTTGGAAAAAGGGAGAAGTTTTGAAAATTAAAGAAGAGGAGGAGATGAAGAGACTATCCTAAAAAGAAAATAAAAGAGATAAAAGGAGGAAAGATCTAACCAAACTTGATGATACTTCCAAATATGAGCACAAGAGTTCCATCCTTACAAGCTAGCAAGTGTCCAAATAAAGGCGGATTTACCAACTTCATGAAGATCAAAGCAAAGGAGTGGTATCCTAGAATCTAAGTCCAAAATCTCCATTTCGATGCTAAGGATAGTAACCATAGTCCAAAAATCAAGATCACACGTTTTTTAGAGGTTTAATCCTTTATTAATATTTTTGTGTCCAAATGGACAAAAGGAAAATCAGCATAACAATAATAAGAGCAAGAAATATAAACATGATAATGGATGAGTAAAGCATAATAAAGCATGAAAAAATAAAAGCAATAAAGGTGCAAGAAATTAAATGTTAGTAATAGTATAATAATATTTACATAATAGTGGTATGGTGAACTTAATCAACCACAACCGAAAGAGTAACCAAAATTGAAAGGCAACCGGATCCACTTAGTATCTTACACTATAGTGACCAATCAACTCAAATATGATCAAATTCAATGAAATTTGAAGGGAGATTGGGAGACCCAAAGCACCTACGCATCAAACATTCATAAGTCTTGGTTCTTAATGCAAAATGATCAATCACTTTGGGATTACGCGACCAACAAGAGGTCCGGTCCGCGAAAGTGCAAGTATCCAATTGGATATTTTATTCCGAATTCGGGACACATTTAGGTCTATGTTAAGTAATTGATGAGTAATTTACGAAGTAATTATCCTATAAATGAGGTTGATCACCACCAATTAAGGTGAACAATGCTAGTGCTAATGCATGCAAGATGAACGATATCTAAATCGCTATCCGGATGCAATACCGCACAAAACTAAAGATGAATGCCAAATTGAGTTACACTTATGGTATTCTTCCATCTTTAAGTTCAATCACTCATTTGGGTGGATTCAAGCATGAAAATATCTCACTAATGCAAAGTACCTTAAATGAATTGAATAATTCACTTAAAAGTAGTTTTGAATTAATGAACATTAACTACTCTAATCTATACCAAAAGTCCATTGAAATTAAAGAGAAATCACTCCCAAAAGTGCTTCCTAAGGTAAAAATGAAAAGGAGGGAGAAGAAGAAGAAAGACTAACCAAAAATAAGTTCAAAATAAGCCAAAAACAACTTTTGGCCTTGTGTTAACCGGTTAACCAAATAGGTTAACACGTTAACACAACAAAATTTCAAATCCTGCGCCAAATAACACTAGTTAACCGGTTTACCAAAATACACTGGAAATGGTTAACCAGTTAACGATGTACCAGTGGCAGAAAAAATGTTGAAATTAAATATTATCCATTTTAAAACCTTTTTTCAAACACTTGATGATCATGAACTGAATTAGCACGAATTTTAAAACCAAAATACAGTGAAATCCGTGCAATCAAACAACAATTTAAGATCCAGTGGATCTAGAATCAAAGGCACCAAAGATCTACATCTTGAATGTTGATGATGAAGATGGAATCATTGAAAAAGTGAATTACCAAAAGCACTTCTTCAAATTGGACCAAATCAAGATTGAGCTACTGAAATTGATGAACAAGAATAAAGTATGATGAAGGCTTAGCTCAAGTTGATCAAGAATTCAATGTGAATTCTTGATTTCTTCAAAAGATAGAAGAGCTTTAGTGAAATTTTTGGTTTGGGGGGATATTTTTGCGAGATTTGTTGGCTTCAAGAAATTTTTGCAAGGTTAATTTGGCTCTCAAAAGCTTATCAAATGAATGAAATTAGGGTGCTATTTAAAGACTTTAGGTATGAGAATTTGGTGGAATGGAGCTTGCTTTGGTAATTCAAATTAGGCTTGGTAATTGAAAATTTGGAGGGAATGAAAAAGAGTGGTGATTAGTGAGGGTTTATGGTAGGAAATGATCAAAGTGATGTAGAGAATTAAGAGGGAAGTGGATCTAGAATATTCCAAATGAGATCAATGATCAAAGTGTGATGAATTTGAACAAAATATTAAAATTTTGCACTGGTTAACTGGTTAACGCATAAGGAACGAGACCCTTGAGAGAAATGGATTTGAACGAGAGGTTTTGTATGGTCTTAAAAGCTGAGTATGTGGAATATTGTATGCAATAGGCAAGTGTTATGGAAATCCACAAGTATACTAAGAATGGTTTAAGTTTGGTACTGGTGACTCACTAATGATTGTAAGTTCTGTGACATTACAATCTTGTTATTAATGGAGACCTTGTGTCAATAGAAACCTTGAGTGAATAGAATCCTGTGAAAGGATTGATATGGAGTATAGTAACCATAGCCAGATTCGTTAAGCTTAATGGATGAATTGTTTCGAGTTCAGAATAGAATCTGTATTGTATTAGTTATGATTGCAACAGTGCAACCCCTGTATCTCTATCATTAGAGAGTTTGGACCGATGTTATTATAGTGTGGTTGGCAAGTAAGTTGTTGTACTCCTGAATGCCTGCAAGTTTTTTTTGTTGGTTAGTGAGAACTCCAATGGATAACTATGCTCTTCGTAGACTATCGACTACCTAGTGTTGTTTGAGAATTCGTGGTATCTCCACTGTTAGACTTGATGGCGTAGTGGAAGGATACAAATAAAAGAGTTCAGTCAGATTGTTGGAAGTCAAAAGAGAACTATTTATAAGTATTGAAGTAAGAAAATTTTGTTCTAAGTGTGTTGTCTATAGTAAGACACTAAAAGGATGGAGTGTCAAAAGTAAATGGTTACAATGTATAACATTAAATCAAGTGGCATTGGTAAAGAAGTTGTTTGACAACTTTTGAGATGGTTTTAGTAAATGAAGGATTTTAATAAGAGCTTTTGTTGGGAATTTTGCGTAGATAAGATTTCACTAAGATACCTTGTAGAGTTTTGTTGAGAGTTTGTTGTCGGAATCAGGTTGGAGTGTTAGGCCTTGTGTTATTACTCAGTGGCAATAATTAGAATGGCATGTTTCTCCGGAAGAGAGACATGACTAAGTGATTCAGTAAGAAACAACAGATGAATTACGGAAATAGTAAGTTAAAAGTTAACCCAATGTGGGAACAAGCATATGAGTAAGGACACAAAGTTTTATTTGTTATGAACGAGAACTTTGAGTCATGAAGTCAAATTGTAATTTGAATATGTCAAGGTATGTATCAGAAATAAGGATAAGTATGGATATGAGACAGTGTTGTAAACTGTCGTTGTTGATGAGTAAGGGAAATTCGAGGACAAATTTCAATTTAAGGAGGGGAGGATGTAATACCCCGTATTTTAATAAAATGCTCTGGATAATATTAATTGAATTTTAGAGGGTTCTGGAGTGCTCTGAGAGTTTTCAATTAAAATAATTAGAGCAACCAACGAACTTAAATTAATTAATTAGTATTATCTAACTCGGAGATTTTATTAAATATTTGACTCAGAGACATTTTTGGATACTCTCAAATTGGACCCGTTAAGTTACTAACTAATTGATATATATGTATAACAAGTTATTTGTTATAAAAGAAGAAAGTTAGTAAGAAGAAGGAGAAAAGGAAAGAAAGGGAAAAAAACAGAAGAGAAGAGAAGAGATAAATAAGAGAAAGGAAAACCTAGAAGAGGAAGAGAGAGCTTGGATCATCTTCAATCTTCATCTTCACCAAACTCCTCGTAGATTGCAAGGTGGGTTCTAGTTAGAAACCTTTTCTTTTAGAATTCTTGATTTTCTAAGAGTTAGGTTAAGATGTGAGAAAATGATAAAATTGATTAATCGAAGTTTCTAACGGTTAAAACGCTGAAATAATCGAGTAGAATAGTCGGTTTATATGTATGTTAAATCTACTAGGATTTCTTAGATGATCAATAGTGTTAGGATTGTGTTTGGATGGGTTTCTATTGTGAAAAACACAGGTTTTTCTGTCACTGACTGTCGGTTAACCAGTTAACCCTATGCGTTAACTGGTTAATGGGACCCTAATACGCTACTGGAAGTGGAAAATTAGATTGGTTAATCGGTTAACCCTATGCGTTAACCGGTTAACACTGTAAGTCTTGGAAAATATTAATTTTCTTATAAAATCCATAAATTTTTACTCGGGTATCCGATTGAGGCAAACTTTATACCGTTAGAAGTGAAATTAATTAATTTGTGGGATTAATTAATTTATGGGATTTAATTAAATCTAGTATGAATTAACAAATGGATTGATTAATTGTGGTATTAATCAAATTGTGGAATGTATATTAAATCATGAAGATTGAGTGAAAATAGAGACAATGAGATTATTGTGGGATTAGTTTAATTTTGATAATTAAATTAAAAAGTTAGATTATGTGATTGAGAATTATAATTAAAGGCATCAAGAATGGAGAAGGAGTGAGGAAACCTTACAATGAACCAATAGTACGACCCAGTAATGTAACTAGAAATTGTTAGATTTTGTACGATTGGTGTCTAAGTATGTTTTCTTAGCATGTATTTTATTGTACTGTTTTGGTAAATGGCTTGAGATGGGTATAACATTGAGTCCCATAGGAAGTCTAGGAAATGTATAGGCTTGAGGAGGGTATTACACTGAGTCCCATGGGAAGCATTGAGTAAGTCTTGAGGTGGGTATTACACTGAGTCCCACGGGAAGCATCAGATAGAGGCTTGAGGTGGGTATTACATTAAGTCCCATGGAAAGCATTGAGTAAGTCTTGAGGTGGGTATTACACTGAGTCCCACGGGAAGCATCAGATAGATGCTTGAGGTGAGTATTACAATGAGTCCCATGGGAAGCATTGAGTAAGTCTTGAGGTGGGTATTACACTGAGTCCCACGGGAAGCATCGGATAAGGCTTGAGGTAGGTATTACACTGAGTCCCATAGGAAGAAGTGATAGGTCTTGAGGTGGGTATTACACTGAGTCCCACGTGAAGCGATCCAAACGTTAATGAATAGTATGTCTAATTCTATAGAAAGAAGTGACCTTATGCTTGAGGTGTTATACCGAGTCCCATGGAAGTAAAAAGGTGATATCCTAACTAGTGATAGTAGGATTTATAGAACTCATGGGTGTGGTCCCAAATGAGTGTGTGATTGTGAGTTGTTAAACTTGTGATGACATCTCATAGTGAGAGATGTGTGAACTCAAGGTAATATTCCTTTTCCCCCGACTTGAGTTAGGTTTGATAGAACCTTGTAGAGCCGAGAGAATCCATAAGATAGGGAACCTACTGAGATGTTGTTATCTCACCCCACTATTGTTAGTGCTTTTCAGGTTTCTTTTGCAGGTTTGATTTACAAGTTGAGCTATGCTCGGGATGTTTCAAGAGAAGCATAAAATTATTTTTCGTTGTGTGTTTTATCTTGTACAATAATGGATATTGTATTTGATCTTAGCATTTTATTTTAGTATGATTTCCATGTCTTGTACCCTAGTTATCTTATGTTTTAGTATTTGTCAAGAATGTGAATTATGCTATTAGGAACTTATGATGGTGTCAGGACCAAATAAACACTTGTATGATATTATTCTAGATATATATTATATGGGGTGTTACAGGGACGGTTGTCCCATTGTTGGGACGGTCGTCACCATGCCCTGACGGGCGTCACACGTCCAAATTCCCTTCTCTGTTTCGCCTTTATTTCCTTCTCTTACCAGGTTTTTCATCGTAGACCACACCCAATCATCTCAGGCCATCATAGTACAACATCAACATAACAAAATCATACACCAAACCACTCAGATAATTATTCTACGACTAATCCAACAACCTTGATCAACATCATTGTTCAACACAAAAATTCAACACACGGACAAAAGAAACTTATAACACCCAATCCCACATGTATTCATCATATAATCTCGATTATAAGGTTAGAATCCCACCATTACCTTTGGATTCAAGGAGACTCTAATAATTTGATTGGAACCCTAATTTTTCCTCTCTTAAGCACTTCTCATAACCTCTTATTCTCAACTTCATGTTCTCATCATTTCATTGATAACTCCTTCCCCTTTATTCTAATTGTTTTTTATAATTTATATTAAATCCTTAATAATTATTATTGGGTTGCCGCTCCCAGGATTTTCATCCGGGTACAAACGTGAAAGTGGCGCGGAAAAGGTTGAGTCGTCATCCAGGCAGTTTTATCCCGAATGAATGAGAAAGGTAATGATGTACAAACCTAAGAGAAAAGGAAAGGACAAGGTCATGCGAACCAAAGAACTGGGTTCGGGAGTCGGTTACGAACTGGGAAGGTATTAGCACCCCAGATCGTCTTCCATACCAAACGGGATCCACGCTTGCTTGAACTGTTTCAAAGGGTGAGAAATAAATTGATGCTGAATGAAAGAACTACTAATGGAATTGGAATGAGAGAGGGAACTGGAAAAATGTAGGGAAAATAAAAAGTATGCTCAAATAGGCCCAACCCCACTGCCTACGTATCTCATGGGATATGAGAATTAGAGTCGACGTAATTCGCTTAACTAGAGATGGAACTTTGTATGTGTTTTTTATGAATGAACTACTTATGCTTATGCTTAGGTGTTGTAGGCTTGTTTAGTACGAGTTCCTCACCGTCTTGCAAAGAGACAAGTCGTAGCAAGTTCGCGTTTAGAGTGAAGGAGGTGAGAAAATAATTCTTGCAGGAAAGAAGCTTGTTGTTGGTTTATTGTCTTTTAAAGAAATGTTTTGATTTTTGTGTTTATCGTATGCATAACACTAAAGACCATGATACATGAGAAAATACTTTCCAAGGTCACCCCTAATGGGACGTTTGTAAATCATTCTAGAAGAATGAAGGAGACCTCCACTAATCATTTCCTATATAGCTTAATTCTCGTGGCGTACTGTGCACACTTCCATTATTAAATGTTTTTTGTTTTTCTTTGAAGATAAGAAGAGGGACTCAATAGTGGTAAAGAAAACTATGGGGAGACTAACACTCAAACCCTACTGTTGGCATGCAATTATTGATCCTAAGGTTGACGATTAAAGGGAAGTATCTACCTTAGTTAGCATACATGGATGACTACCCTAAAGTCTATCACATCGTGGATTTAATCGATAATTAAGTCCAAGTTGCGAACCCTTGGGGAGCATGTGAAGCAAACACAAGTAGGTGGAGATTAAGTATGAAATTTGAATATTAAAATGAAATAATGAACATGGTCCTCATATGTCATGGTTGGTGAGAACGTATGATGAATCGCGTAGGGAATTGAATGATGGATCCAGTGGGTCGATTGTGTTATGCTGGGACATGCGATTTATTGTTCGTATCATACAAGGGTGTGCTTTGGTTTATTGGAGTGAAGCGAAGGTGTAATCGTGGAAACCCTAACATCATGTGGATTTTGTTCATTTATTTTTGTTTGAAATTAATTCAACGTTGGATCGAATATTTCTTTTCTTATCCTTTTTAAAACTTTGTTTTCTAAGCGCTTTAGTTTTATCTTTTTCTATTTTATTCCTAAGTACCATACAAGCATAAAAGGTATACTAATGTTACATCATGAAAGCACACAACCATATAAAATACATCAAAGCAAAAAATCCAAATTCAATATATAGAGTCCTCGAATAATACCTCCGACAACAAAAAAACTTGTTAGTTAGTGGAATTAATATGTGTATGCAAAATTATGGGCAAATGAATTAACATGTAAAAGTGCAAAATATTTAAATGCATCTAAAGCAAATAATTAAAATTAAATGCAAAAAATCAAGAAAAAAAAACGAGAATTAAAAAAATACCACAAATTTATTTACATGCTAAAATATTAATTTCAATATTCTGGAATTTTTTTATCAGGAAGAACTATTTTAAAATTGATTTTTAAAAATAATATAAAAGAAAATAAAATGAAAGTCAGGGGGTGAATTAGAAGTAAATTTAGTTAAAAATCCAACATGGGCTTTGGACATAGGGGTGCGAATAGTAGTTTGGGACTAAGCCCAAAAGCGCTAGGCCTGAAGGTGTACATTAGGCTATAGTGTTCCTAGTTAACTCTGTTGACTTAGTCTGGACCGTATGATGATAGGGCCGATAGTGACGATATGATGGCAAGCTGTAAGGTGGCGGTACATGGTTGTTTTGGTGAGGATTCACGCGTGGGAAGGAAATATGGTGGTCCTACAAGATGGTGACAAGTGTCACTGCCAGAGTGGACAACCGTTGGGGAATCTTATCCATTACCTATGAATTATAACGGTGGCTTAATGTGATTTTATTAGTTATATTCTTTCATTATTCCAATAAAATCAAACTGAAACAAAAATTTCCAAAAGTCCCTCTCTCTCTCTCTCTCAACGCTAAGTGTCCCTCATCTTCATTTCCTTCTCATCATAAACCCTAGCCGCCGCCGGAGAAGACGGTTGGGCGGCGGAAGCCACCGTCGACTCCGGCGGAACCCTCCCCAAACCTCCAATTTCCTTCATTAACCCTAACTCATTTTTTCTCCTCATTTCAAATCCATTAACGGCTTAACCTAACTCCTTCCTAAACCTTTTTAGATCGAAACAATTCAGAAGTAAAGTAGAGAGTGGAATTCAAGACAGATCAAGATTCTCATACCTTCAATCAAAGCAGTGAACGTCGATGGTTTCGAAGATCCGAATTGGCAAGGTCGTTGCGACGAAGATGATAAAAACGATTGAAGCTACATACTCGCATTCAGTTTGTTGCTCATCTTCTTGTGTGATTCGGCTCGTTTGCGATCTGATTATTGATCTTTGTTATGCTCTTGTGATTTTTGGAGGTTGTTGTTGATGCTTACTATCGCTTCCGGGATTTTCATCCTAGTACAA
This sequence comes from Lathyrus aphaca, assembly GCA_963966055.1. Classification (NCBI taxonomy): domain Eukaryota; kingdom Viridiplantae; phylum Streptophyta; class Magnoliopsida; order Fabales; family Fabaceae; genus Lathyrus; species Lathyrus aphaca. Next base: position 240,789,696 of record OZ014525.1, read on the forward strand.
ACGCAAAAGTGGAGCGGAAAAGGTAGAGTCGCCAACAAGGCATTTTTATCCCGAAGGAACGGGAAAGGTAATGCTGCATAAACCTGAGGAAGAAGGAAAGGACAAGGTCCTACGAACCAAAGATCTGGGTTCGGGAGTCGGTAACGACCTGGGAAGGTATTAGCACCCTAGACTGTTCGCCGTACCTGACGGGATCCACGCTTGCTTGTTTGTTTCAAAGGGTGAGAAATAAGAATGTTGCTGAACAAATGAACTGCTACTTGAACTGGAAGTGAAATGAGAAATTACTTGTAAAAGAAAATGGAAAGAAAGGGGGAAATGTAGGGAAAATAAAGAATATGCTCGCACGGGCCCTACCCCGCTGCCTACGTACCTCATCGGGAAAATGAGGATCAGATTCGATGTAGTTCGCCTAACTAAGGCGGGAACTATTGTTTTTTTTTTTTATAGATGGAACTGCGTATGTCTATGCTTAGGTGTTGCAGGCTCGTCTGGTACGAGTGCGTTTACCATCTTTCATGCGAGACAAGTCGTCGTAAGTTCGCGTTGAGAGTGAATGAGATGAGAAGAGAAGTTCCCGCAGGAATGTCGCTTATTATTTGTTGTTTGCTTTTTGAGAGTTTTGTATGAATTTGACACAAGGAAGTGAATTCAAACTCTTTTCCATGGATTGTGTACTTGCTACTACATTCCAAGATGGAATAATAGAACAAGCACACCAAGCAAGGATAATTTATCCAAGACTTGTTCCCAAGGATTAGGGTCTAAGTTCACTAGCTTGTTGAACTTTATTACATGTTTTTGTAGTTTTTGTGAAGAAGTGTCTTTTAGGTTTTTCTTTGTCAAATAACCTCTTGATTAGACTTGTTCATCATGCTAGACAGGCCTACACTATTCAAAGATAGAATGAATGTAAGTTCCCCATGGAATAAGGCTATACACAAGAGATTCTTTCATGCATTTATTAAGTCTTTTTGGTTTTGTTTGAAGATGAGAAAAGAAGACTCAAAAGGAAAAAGGTCAAAGCTAATAATGGGGGACTAAGACACAACCCTAAGTTATCTTATTATGTACAAAGGATGATCCTACGGTTTATGAGGTATTCTAACCTTAGGAGAAGAAAAGCAAGTTAGAGTTCAACTTACTTCCTAAGGAAGGTAAGTTGAATCTAAAGAACAAAAGGGGGCCTATGAACAAAGCACCAAGTACTAAGGCAAATACAATAAAAATGAATAAAAGAAAGAAATGAATAATGATTACCTCATCTCCGCCCCCCCTACAAAACAAATGTTAGCATGATGAAGTGATATTAACAATTATGACATGGAAAACTTCAATTAAGAACTCACACTAATTAATAAAGGCATTAATGAATTTCTAAGCCTAAAGTCAAGTCCTAAGATACCTTATATGCTATCTAGCTTCTAAGGACAGGAGCTAAGTCATACCAAAATGATCTAAGGTTGAAAATAGAAACACACTCAAACTATGCCCTAAATGGCACTAAAACCCCTATGTGGAAACTAGGTGGATTTGCATGGAAAACTCGAATAAAGTCAAAGCACAAAAAATGGTAACGGTCCTGGAAAAATATTAGATTAAATCCTTAAGGTCCCAAACCTAAATCTAATGTTGTGTTTAAAAATATCCTAAAAATTCATAACCTAACTATTCCAAATGGTCACTTAAATCTACACAAGATTTGTTAACCAACTTGCACAAACTATGCTGCCAAAACAGTGGATAAAATGTACCTAAAAATATGACAAAATTAATTACAGGTTCTATTATGAGTCCTTTAATCATAGAAAAAAGAATGGGACAAAAAGATTATTGGAAGTGGAAGAAATAAAATGAACAAAATAAAGTGTATATGAAAGAATTCTATAGAAAACTAACTAAATGGAAAATCGACCAAAAATGGGAAATGGCTAAAAATAAGAAAGTAAAGGTGTGGAAAATTTCTAAAATGAGTTAGGAAGTCTCTGTTATTTTTGTAGAATTTTAATATGGGTTTTGGTATTTTTTATGGATTAAAATTGAAACTATATCAAAACAGAAATTAAAAAACAAAGAAAGTGGAAAGGGGTGCAGGAAGTGGAAAAGTTGAATCGAATTGGGATGGACCCAAACATGCTGGGGGGCAAATAGTGATTTGAAAAACTCTTCACAAATTATGGCACGTGATTGGCACATGTTCACTAATGTGGTGGCTGGTTCTGGTTCATCATATGGAAACTGATCTAACAGTTGTGTTATGTTCCCCACTTAATGCTAAGACTACTATTCTGGTCACCAGAGCTAAACTCCGGTCATCTTCTCCGATCACTCTCCGGTTAGGGTTTGGACAAATGTCTATCAAACTGAAAAATAAGGCCATGGACAGATTCGTCTCCTCAAGTACGTCAACAATCAAGGCTTGATTTTCTCCTAAGGTTCATGAATAATGCAAATCGAAGCACACAAGAATCAACCTAAGAATTGAATCTAAGAACCTAAGGTGTCTATCAACTAGCCAGTGGTGTTTAGAGTTGTATAAATCCAGAGAGGAGGTTCCAATGTCTTCTGTGCTTGATCTTGATCCTTTGTGAAGTGAAATAAACACTTTGTTGATGAAGAATCTTGAGAAATTGATGAGGATGCCGAAAATTTATAGCAATGTAATCTTGATCTTTCACTCCATTAGATCCATGGAGAAGCTGCAAATCTTGATGTTGATGATGATTTGATGACAAGTGTGATGCTGTAGACAAGAATCAAAGAGTATGGAAGCAAATTGCAGCAATGTGCATTGGTGTAAAATGGAAGATTCAATGAAATTCTGCCATGGAGATGAAGCTCTTAATGATGATGATGAACAGATGAAGATTGGGACTGAATTGATGAAGATGAAGAGGAACAAATGAATATTGGGACTGAATTGATGAAGATGAAGTACAATGTATCTTCCAAAATCAGAATGAAAACAGAGAGAAAATGGATGCAGTTTGTGATGAAATTTTTGTAGAAAATGAAATGTGTTCTAGAAATTCAGTTGGAGAAAGCCTTATATATCTCAGGTTAACTGTTAACCTTCATGGTTAATAGTTAGAACCATGGTCAATTCTAACTTGAGGTGTAAGGTGCAATGAGGGTGGATTGGAAAATTCAGTTATGCCACTCTTGGGTGTGATCTCATGATGTGAAGTTTAGGGCTATTATGGTGAGAATGCAGCCCCTTTCAAGTCCTTGAAACAGCTCCAAAATTGAGGCATACAAAGCTTCTTTGAGTTATGTTTGCATGATTCCTTCATAGATACAATCCATGAGCTGAACTGTCATCATTAAGAGGTTTTAAGCAGCAAACCAGGCTTATGTATCGATACATAACACGGATGCATCGATACATGTCATTTTTTTACTGATATGTATCGATACATGCATGTATGCATCGATGCATACTGAAACAATGGCAATTTTCAGCAGAACAAAATAACTGTGCATCGATACATCCCTCGTATGAGTCGATGCATGTCAGTTTTTTACTGATATGTATCGATACATGGCTGTATGCATCGATGCATACTGAAGTTTCTTGATTATTTCCAGTAAATGAAATCCATCATGCATCATTACATTCCTTGTATGCATCGATACATAGTCCCAAAAAATTATTTTTCCCTTGATTTCTCCATCCCTTCTTGATCAAACTTTGTCCCTAAGACCCTTGTAACCATAATTTCATGGCCTTGACCTCAAGAATTCAAAAGTATCCCTTTTTCTCAATCTAGTTGACTTCTCTGATCAATACCCTTCCTTCTGGGACTTGTGGCTTCAAATGAATACTCGTGAGATGTTGTGAACCCTTCCTTCTGGGACTTGTGGCTTCAAATGCATAATATTGAGAAGTCTTGTGGACCTTTTATTGCCTCTGTTTAGCCTTCAAATGCTCCAATCAAAGATCCCATGCCTATGCCTCAACTATGATACACATGATGCAATGTTTTTGATTATTTCATGAATTTGTTTATGCTAAATGCTATGCAAAATGTTGAGAAAATGAGAGGGAAAATTTTGAGGTATTACAGCTGCCTCTATTTAATCATCTGCAAGCCTGAACGAATAATTGCAACGGCTTTTAGACGTTCAAGGTATGGAGTGATTGAATACTCGAATATAACCTAGAAATTTAAACTCTGTGGGAAATAGAATATGTTGGGAAGAATGTCATTCTCGTATGTCAACTCACAAAATATCCTCGGATCTAACACAAAACCATCCTTGAATGGAGACACAATCGTATACCGGCCTTAGTCGATAACCAGAAATACAAAGACTGACCTCAGAAAGACTTTGAAAAAGAGACAAACTGACCTCAATCAATAAGCTCAAAATGGTCTATCATCCTCGAATGATAGCCATAACAACAAGACCAACCTCAGAAGGTCTTGAAGAAGAGAATGCCATCCTCGAATGATAATTCTCAAAAGATCCTCGGATCTAACACAAAACCATCCTCGAATGGAGACGCAATGGTAAACCGACCTCAGTCGATAACCAAAACTTGGAAAATGGTATTGGTACCCTCTGTGGGGAGTACTTCAGGTTGAGAAGACGTCACGAGTCTTATGTAATATACCTCAAAACTGGCCCATGCTGGCATGCACGTGTTTGGATTTATGGTGTAATGTTCCACGATGATGGAAATGCTACGCTTTGGTAGATGTAAATGCAACGATGATTATGCATATGAAAATGCAAGGAGATGTCCTGATAAGGAGACTGCAAGTATCCCAGGTGGCTTGACAGGGGAGAACCGATGATCATTGCATTGGTTTGGTTGATCCTTGTGAGGAGAAAACAACTCTGCGAGGAATGTTGTTAATGATACACCGACTATGGACTGCCGCCACTGCCAAAAATAAATTGAAATTTGAGATTGGAGAGCCAAGACCCTGCTGGAGATGGAAATTTCTTGCTAGGTACGCTACCCATTGAACTTCGTTGGGGAAGTGAAAACCTTCTGACTGGCTGGGAACCAAAGGTATGGCACTGCTGAGGTAGCAACCTACTGGGGAGGAAAGAAACTCCTCGTACTAATGGGGATAATAGGAGACACACGGGAAGACACCTGTTTTTGTTCAAGCATATGGTTGAGATATTCCTCCTGGAAGTTCACTTTAGCTCTACTAGCAATGCTTGTACCTGCACCTGCGTAAACACAACTGATAGTGCTTGCAACATGGAGAGTTAGTTTGGACCTGTATGCCCCAGACTTATGGTATGAATCACCATCCCGGCCACATAACACTTTTTTAGAGTTGTATTAGATGTTCATGTCCTCCTGCATGAGTTAGAAAGCACTCAAATGTTCACAACACAATAATAAATCACAATTTGTTGGACATTTTCGCAATCGATCAATGTCAGATGAAAAAAAAAACAAAAGCAAATAGTCACAAGTTGACTGAAATTGAATTTTATTAATTCGAAAAACGGACATGAATAGGCATTACATCAATAAGCAATTCCCTGGAAATAGGAAATCGGCCAAAAGGAAAACAAACTATCCTATTGGCAATGTGAAAAATGGATCTCATCACGTTTCGACCCTGCTATGACTTGTATATCTTCAAGACTCTCTGCCTGCTCTGCCCCTTGAGAAAGGTGATTGGACTAGTCTTCAGCCGTTAGAATAACCTTAGTTGCAGATGGATTATAGATTTCACAGATCGCAGTCGTTCATTTTAGTCCCTCTTTTGCGTGGATCGCCCTTTCGGGTTTTGAATCCACTGGGATACCCTTTTTTGCTTTGAGTTGTCTGATGTGGCTTTTCAACTTAGCGTGGGTACATTTTTTTCAATATTTCCCTAATTTTTGCCCGAGCCTTTTATTCTGTTTTTGGCTCTCTAGGATGCCCATTTTTACCTAGATCTTTATTCTGTTTTTATCTAGTGGGTCTATTTACACGAAGTATTTTCTTACTGCATTTGCGTTGATAGGGGAATGGAAGTCTTCGCCATCCATGGTTGTTAGCAATAAGGCTCCGCTTGAGAAGATCTTTTTAACCACGAATGGACCTTCATAATTGGGTGTCCACTTGCCCCTGTGATCGTTGAGAGGAGAAAGAATCCTTTTCAACACCAAGTCGCCCGGTATGTACCGTTGAGGCCATACTTTCTTGTCGAAAGCCTGTTTCATTCGTCGTTGGTACAACTGTCCATGGCATACAGTTGTTAGGCGTTTCTCTTCAATGAGGCTCATTTGATTGTACCTGGATCGGAGCCACTTAGCTTCATCTAGCTTAACGTCCATCATTAACCTCAACAAGGGGATATCCACTTCGACTGGTAGGACTGCCTCCATACCATACACCAATGAGAATGGGGTTGCCCCTGTCGAGGTACGCACAGACGTTCAGTACCCATGTAGCGCAAACGGTAGCATCTCATGCCAATCTTTGTATGTCACAACCATCTTCTGCACGATCTTCTTGATGTTCTTGTTGGCTGCCTCAACGACGCCATTCATCTTTGGTCGATACGGCGAAGAGTTGTGATGCTCTATTTTGAAATCCCGACACAATTCAGCTATCATCTTGTTGTTGAGGTTAGAACCATTATCAGTAATGATTCTTTCGGGAATTCCATACCGGCAAATGATATCTCTTTTGATAAACCGGGCTACCACTTGTTTTTTAACGTTGGCATAAGATGCAGCTTCGACCCACTTCGTGAAATAGTCTATAGCAACCAGGATGAAGCGGTGACCGTTGGAAGCTGTTGGCTCAATTTTTCCAATCATATTAATGCCCCACATGGCGAACGGCCAAGGTGAAGATATGACACTCAGTGGATTCGGAGGTACATGGACCTTGTCAACGTAGATCTGGCACTTGTGACATTTGCGGGAATATTTACAGCAATCGGATTCCATGGTGATCCAATAATATCCCGATCTCAACAATTTCTTTGCCATAACATGTCCTCCAGCGTGGGTACCAAAGGAGCCTTCATGAACCTCTTGCATCAACAAGTTTGCTTCGTGTCTATCCGCGCATCTGAGCAGAACCATGTCGAGGTTTCGCTTGTATAGCCCAACATCTTGATTCAAAAAGAATCCGCCTGCTAGCCTTCTGAGAGTCTTCTTGTCTTTACTGGATGCCCCTGTCGGGTACTCTTGAGACTTCAAGAATTGCTTGATATCATGATACCAAGGTTTGTTATCTTCACCATTGTCAACTGCGAAGACATAGACAGGCCTTTCAAGACGAGAGACCATGATTCGAGGCACATAATTCTCTTGACAAACCTTAATCATGGATGACAAAGTTGCTAGAGCATCGGCGAACTGATTTTCATCTCGTGGAATATAATTCAGCTTGACCTTGGTGAAGAAAGTTAGCAACCTCCTGGTATAATCCCTGTAAGGAACCAGGTGTGGTTAATGAACAAACCACTTGCCATTTACTTGGTTCACCACACAAGCTGAATCTCTGAAGATCTCGAGGTTCTTGATTCGCAAATTGATTGCCTCTTCAACCCCCATGATGCAAGCGTCATACTCTGCTTCGTTATTGGTACACTCGAAAGTCAGTCAAGCAGCGAAAGGCATATGAACACCCTCTGGTGAGATGATAACAGCACCTACTCCGCTTCTGTTTACATTCACAGCTCCGTCAAACATCAACTTCCATTTGGATTCAGGGTCTGGTCCTTCCTCCGGAAGTGGTTCTTCACAATCCTTCAACTTGAGGAACATGATGTCCTTATTCGGGAACTCAAATTTCATGGGTTGATAATCGTCAATTGGCTGCTGAGCCAGGTATTCCGACAATACACTCCCTTTGATTTCTTTTTGCAAAGTGTACTGGATATCATACTCCGTTAGAATCATCTGCCACCGGGCTACCCTTCCTGTTAAAGCTGGCTTCTCGAAGATATACTTTACAGGATCGATCTTAGAAATTAGAAAAGTGTTGTGAGTCAGGATGTACTGTCTTAGTCGGCGAGCAGCCCATGCCAAAGCGCAACAAGTTTTCTCGAGTAGTGAGTAGCGTGTCTCACAATCGGTAAACTTTTTGCTAAGGTAATAAATGGCATGCTCTTTTCGACCAAACTCATCTTGCTGACCCAACACACATCCCATAGATCCTTCGAGTACGGTAAGGTACATAATTAAGGGTCTCCCTGGCACTGGAGTCATGTGAATCAGGGGTTCTAGCAAGTACTCCTTGATTCGGTCGAATGTTTGTTGGCAGTCTTCATTCCATTTGATAGCCCGATTCTTCCTCAGAAGCTTGAAAATAGGCTCACACGTGGCAGTTAGGTGCAAGATAAACCTTGCAATGTAGTTTAGTCTTCCTAAGAAACCACGTACTTGCTTCTCAGTTCTTGGTTCAGGCATCTCATGGATGGCTTTTACCTTGGCCGAGTCAACCTCAATTTCCCGCTCACTAACAATGAAACCAAGTAGTTTACCAAATTGGACCCTGAAGGTGCATTTGTTTGGATTCAACCTCAATCTGAACTTCCGGATTCTGTCAAACAACTTTTCTAGATTGACCAAGTGCTCTTCTTCTGTTTGGGATTTTGCTATCATATCATCAACATTGACCTCAATCTCATGATGAATCATGTCGTGAAATAGTGTCTCCATTGCCCGTTGGTAAGTTGCTCCAGCATTCTTAAGACCAAACGGCATGACCTTATAACAGAAGGTGCCCCAAGGCGTGATGAAGGTAGTCTTTTCCATATCATCGAAAGACATCTTAATCTGGTTAAAAGCTGAAAACCCGTCTATGAAAGAGAATACGAAGAACTGGGCAGTATTGTCAACAAGCACATCTATGTGAGGCAGAGGAAAATCATCCTTAGGGCTAGCCAAGTTCAAGTCCCTGTAGTCTACAAACATCCTGACTTTACCGTCTTTTTTAGGGACCGAAACAATATTGGCAACCCACAGAGGGTAACTGGTCACTGCTAAGAAACCAGCATCAAATTTCTTTTGTACTTCCTCTTTAATTTTAATTGCCATATCAGGGCGTGTGCGTCTCAACTTTTTCTTCACTGGCAGGTGTAACACCCCGATAATAATATAATAATTATTTAAATTAAGTTAATAATATATTTATTGATTTAATTAAATAATTGAATTATTATTATTATTATTATTATTTTGGAATAATAATTATTGGAATAATTATTTATTGGAATAATATATAAGTTGGAAATGAGAAGAATCCTATTTTTTTTTGGTAAAAAGGTTATTTCACGTGAAAGAGGGAAAAGAGGCAGAAAGGGCAAAAAAAAAAAAAAAAAAACCAGAGAACGAAGGTTGAAGGAAGGAAAAGCTTAGAACTCGGAGGCTACCGGATTAACTCAGGTAAGGGGGGTTTATCATCGGTTAAAGGGTATTATATGATAATATGTACTGGGTAGTGATAACCATTGGTTGTACCTCTAATTTGATTGATGCATGATGAGTTTGTGAAATATTGGATGAATGAAATTGAATGATAATTGAAAAGAATTCGTAGGAATTAGAAGAGGTAATGTTAGGATTGGTGAAGATGAATAGGATATGATTCGTGTAGATGAGGTGGACGATTATTTTGTGTAATTTGGACTGTGGAAGGTTGAATCGGATAGGTTTCGTAGCAGAGAAAGCCATAGCAGATCTGAGAGTTCTGGTTTCTGGTCATACGCGTATGGCACTAGGCAATACGCGTATGAGCTGGCTGGTACGCGTATGGAGGAGGCCTTACGCGTATGGGTGGAAAAGATGATATTTTGAACGTAAATTGGTCTCTGTTGGTACGCGTAATGGGAGATTGTTACGCGTAGCATACGCGTATGGAATAGGTAATACGCGTATGAGTTGAGTAAGGCAATACGCAATACGCGTATGAGAGTGGGCAATACGCGTATGGACTTGGTCAGGTTTGGGCAATACGCGTATGGACATGGGCAATACGCGTCTGGGCAGAATTGTGATTTTTCTGTGCTACTGTTGTGTAGTTTTGGTTGTTTAGGCTGAGTGATGCGACTTAGCTGAGATATGATGTGATAGGGATCATTTCCCGTTGTTTGAGTGGTAAAAGTATTAGTAGAGTGTGCTAATACTGTGTTTGATTATGTGGCATGATAGGATATGCTTTTGTGACTAATTATGTTGATAATGTGTGATGGTATGCATGATGATGTGAACGTATACATTTGTGAATAGACTGTATTATGGCTTAGAGTGTGAGCATGTGTCTATTCTTGATTTTGTTGATGTTGCATTGCTAGGTGATTAGCATGCATATTGTGGCCTTCGGGTGGTAGCTAATTCCATGGTGAGGAATTAGTGAGTGAATCATTTTGATTGTTGTTGATTGTTGCATGCTAGATGAGTAGCTTGCATAGCATGGCCCATTTGGGGTGGTAGCTAATTCCCATGGTGAGGAATTAGTGAGTGAGTCACTATGTTTCAAATGAGTGGGACTAGTGGGCTTGGTAGCCGTGCCTGGATTTGGACGGTGAGGTTGAACTATATGTTCACAACATAGTCGGTACCGCATGCATAGAGTCTCATTGCATAATGAATGTATAGCATATAATATGATTGGATGTATTCCAGTATTATATGTGTTGTGTGTTGTGTTGTTGATGTTGAATATGGTTGAGAATCTACTGTTGAGTATGATGTTTGAACGGATATTGATGTTGCTGAAGGCGTAGCCTGATTAGGGTGAATTAATGTGTTAATTACTTGGCATTACATGTTGTTCTATAATGCTTATTATATTGATTGAGGAACTCACCCTTACATCTATTTTTCAGGTAACGAGAAATGAGTTGAGTAGAAGCTAATGCTTGGAGTCTAGGGTAGTTTCTTATGGGTCATGCTCTGATAGATGTAACATCGGGAGGGGATGTTTTAATTAATTTGAGATTGGTTGTTGAATGATTTACGTGTAATGTGTTACATGTTTTACATTGAGGTTGGATTTTATTCCGCTGCGAATTATGCAAAGGAACCTTATTTTGATTAAATAAATGAGCATGACAGGATGTTTTGATAATTGTTGTGAAATGATTGTGTGACACCCTTCGGGGCATAATTACTCTGATGAATATATTGTTATTTTAATTATAATAATTTGGGGTATTTAGAAGGGTGTTACATTAGTGGTATCAGAGCATAGTCGGTCGTGTCGAGTCGTAATTATTCTGTTTCCCCTGTACGGGATAGGTGTTGTGTAATCCTATCAGTACTTATTGTTTTAGTTGTTGGGTTTCAGAATAGAGATGGCTGGAAGAGGTAGAGATGATGCTGCGATTGCTGAGGCTCTGGGTATGCTAGCTGGAGTACTTGGAGGAAATCCGAATGTTATGGGAATGGGAGCTGCTCGTCAGTTGAGTGAGTTCCAGAAGAACAATCCTCCAATGTTCAAAGGAGCATACGATCCCGATGGTGCTCAGAAGTGGTTGAAGGAGATAGAGAGGATCTTCAGAGTAACTGAGTGTGCTGATAACCAGAAGGTCAGGTTCGGTACACATATGCTGTCAGAAGAAGCTGATGATTGGTGGGTTGCTACCCGCACTGAGTTGGAAACTGCTGGAAATGCTGAGATTTCTTGGGCTGTGTTCAGAGAGAGATTTCTGAGGAAGTATTTTCCCGAGGATGTCAGAGGAAAGAAGGAGATAGAGTTCTTGGAATTGAAGCAGGGTAACAGGTCTGTTACGGAGTATGCTGCTAAGTTCACAGAACTGTCGAAGTATTATACTCCCTATGCTGAGGCTGCTGGGGAATTTTCAAAGTGTGTGAAGTTTGAGAACGGGTTGCGTCCCGAGATCAAGCAGGCTATTGGATATCAAAGGATTAGAGTGTTTTCTGATTTGGTTGACTGTTGCAGGATTTTCGAACAGGATTCCAAGGCCAGAGCTGAGAGCTATCAGCAGAAGGTTGATAGGAAAGGTAAGAATCAGATTGATCGTGGAAAACCGTATGCAGCTGGCAAAGGTTTTCAGAGGCAGAGTGGGATGAAGAGGCCTAGTGGGGGAGACTCTAGTGCTCCTGTTAAGTGTTACAGATGTGGTCAGGCTGGACATCGTATCCATGAGTGTACCAGTAATGAGAAGAAGTGTTTCAAATGTGGGAAAGGTGGTCATTTGGCTGCAGATTGCCGGTTGAAGACTGTGACTTGCTTCAACTGTGGAGAAGTGGGTCATATCAGCCCACAGTGTCCTAAGCCGAAGAAAGAGAATCAGTCAGGAGGCAAGGTTTTTGCTCTATCGGGTTCTGAGACTTCTGCAGATGATCGTTTGATCCGAGGTACGTGTTATATTAATGGCTTTCCTCTTGTAGCTATTATTGACACAGGTGCGACTCATTCTTTTATATCCTTGGATTGTGCTGTGAAACTTAAGTTAGAGATATCTGAGATGCATGGTAGTATGGTGATTGATACTCCTGCGAAGGGTTCAGTGACTACTACTTCAGTTTGTTTGAATTGTCCTTTGAGTATTTTTGGTAGAGACTTTGGGATGGACCTTGTGTGTCTTCCATTAATGCAGATTGATGTTATTCTGGGTATGAACTGGTTGGTGTTTAACCGAGTCTATATCAATTGTTTTGATAAGACTGTGATATTTCCTGAGGTTGAGGAAGGAAAGAGTTTGTTTCTGTCAGCAAGACAAGTGAGTGAGGAAGTGGCAGATGGGGCAGAGTTGTTTATGCTGTTAGCGACCTTGGAGGCTAAAGATAAACTGGTGATTGGCGATCTAGCGGTGGTGTGTGATTTTTCCTGATGTGTTTCCGGAAGAGGTGAATGAATTGCCGCCAGAGCGTGAAGTTGAGTTCTCGATTGACTTGGTACCTGGTACTAGACCGATATCGATGGCTCCTTATCGTATGTCTGCTGTTGAGCTAGCTGAATTGAAGAGTCAGCTGGAAGATCTGTTAAACAAGAAATTTATTCGTCCGAGTGTGTCACCGTGGGGTGCACCAGTGTTGTTGGTTAAGAAAAAAGAAGGTACTATGAGGTTGTGTGTAGATTACAGGCAACTGAATAAAGTGACGATCAAGAATCGGTATCCTTTGCCGAGGATTGATGATTTAATGGATCAGTTGGTTGGTGCGAGAGTGTTCAGCAAAATAGATTTGAGATCGGGATATCATCAGATACGTGTGAAAACTGAGGATATTCAGAAGACTGCCTTCAGAACAAGGTATGGACATTATGAGTATTCTGTAATGCCTTTTGGTGTGACTAATGCACCTGGAGTATTTATGGAGTATATGAATAGGATTTTCCATCCGTACCTAGATCAGTTTGTTGTGGTGTTTATTGATGACATTTTGGTGTATTCGAAATCTGAAGAAGAGCATGCTGAACATTTGAGAGAGGTTTTAGGAGTTCTACGAGAAAAGAAGTTGTTTGCTAAACTGTCTAAGTGTGAATTTTGGTTAGAAGAAGTTAGTTTTCTTGGTCATGTGATTTCCAGAGGTGGTGTTGCTGTTGATCTTTCTAAGATAGAAGCGGTGTCTAAGTGGGAAACTCCTAAGTCTGTTACTGAGATTCGAAGTTTCCTTGGTTTGGCTGGGTATTATAGGAAGTTCATTGAGGGATTTTCTAAGTTGGCGTTACCGTTGACAATGTTGACTAGAAAGGGGCAAGCGTTTGTTTGGGACTCAAAATGTGAAGAAGGTTTCCAAGAGTTAAAGAGAAGGTTAACTACTGCTCCTATCCTGATATTACCGAGTTCGTCGGAACTATTTGAGGTTTATTGTGATGCTTCATTGTTGGGTTTAGGTGGTGTGTTGATGCAGAATAAGCAGGTTATAGCTTATGCTTCGAGACAGCTAAGGGTTCACGAGAGGAATTATCCGACACATGATTTAGAGCTGGCAGCTGTGGTATTTGTTCTGAAGTTATGGAGGCATTATTTGTACGGTTCAAGATTTGAAGTTTTCAGTGACCATAAGAGTTTAAAGTATTTGTTTGATCAGAAAGAGCTAAATATGAGACAGAGGAGATGGTTAGAATTTCTGAAGGATTATGATTTTGGTTTGAACTACCATCCGGGTAAAGCAAATGTAGTAGCTGATGCATTGAGTCGGAAATCATTACATATGTCTATGTTAATGGTTAAGGAATTGGACTTAATTGAGCAGTTTAGAGACTTGAGTTTGGTGTGTGAGAGTACTCACAATAGTGTTAAACTGGGAATGTTGAAGTTAACGAGTGGTATTCTGGACGAGATCAGAGAGGGTCAGAAATCCGATGCACTTTTGGTTGATAAGTTGACTTTAGTGAATCAAGGTCAAGGTGGTGAATTCAGAGTTGATGAGAATGGTATTTTGAAATTTGGTAGTCGGGTGTGTATTCCGGATGTTACAGAACTTAAGAAGAGTATCCTTGAGGAAGGACATCGTAGTGGCTTGAGTATTCATCCTGGAGCTACGAAGATGTACCATGATTTGAAAGGGTTATTTTGGTGGCCGGGAATGAAAAGAGAAATTGCAAGTTTTGTGTATTCTTGTTTGACTTGTCAGAAGTCGAAGATTGAGCATCAGAAGCCGTCTGGGCTAATGCAACCGTTGGCTATTCCAGAGTGGAAGTGGGACAGTATCAGTATGGATTTTGTTTCTGGTTTGCCGAGAACAAGTAAGAATTTTGAGGCTATATGGGTGATTGTGGATAGATTGACGAAGTCGGCTCATTTCATTCCGATCAGAATGGATTATCCGTTAGAGAGGCTAGCTGAGTTGTATATTGAGAAGATTGTAAGTTTGCATGGTATTCCGTCTAGTATTGTTTCAGACAGAGATCCTAGATTTACATCGAAGTTTTGGGAAGGTTTGCAGAAGGCTTTGGGAACTAAGCTGAGATTGAGTTCTGCATATCATCCGCAGACTGATGGTCAGACTGAGAGGACGATTCAGTCACTAGAGGATCTTTTGAGGGCTTGTGTTTTGGAAAATGGAGGTGCTTGGGATTGTTATTTACCTTTGATTGAGTTTACCTACAACAATAGTTTTCATTCGAGCATTGGTATGGCACCGTTTGAAGCTTTGTATGGTAGGAGATGTCGGACACCTTTATGTTGGTATGAGTCCGGTGAGAGTGCTGTGGTTGGACCGGAGATTGTTCAACAAACTACGGGAAAAATTAAGATGATTCAGGATAAGATGAGAATTGCTCAGAGTCGTCAAAAGAGTTATCATGACAAGAGGAGGAAGTCACTTGGGTTCCAAGAGGGAGATCATGTGTTTCTTCGTGTTACTCCGATAACTGGTGTTGGTCGAGCCTTGAAGTCGAAGAAGTTGACACCTCGATTTATTGGTCCTTATCAGATTTTGGAGAGGATAGGAGAGGTAGCCTATCGTATCGCTTTACCGCCGTCGCTCGCGAATTTGCATGATGTTT
The DNA here is from genome assembly GCA_963966055.1 of Lathyrus aphaca. Lineage (NCBI taxonomy): Eukaryota > Viridiplantae > Streptophyta > Magnoliopsida > Fabales > Fabaceae > Lathyrus > Lathyrus aphaca. Next base: position 240,805,093 of record OZ014525.1, read on the forward strand.
TTCATGTGTCTCAGTTGAGGAGATACATTCATGATCCGTCGCATGTTGTCCAAGTAGATGATGTACAGGTGAGAGATAACCTGACTGTTGAAACATCACCTATGAGGATCGAGGATCGAGAGTTGAAGCAGTTGCGGGGTAAAGAGATTGCCTTGGTGAAGGTAGCTTGGGGAGGACCAGCAGGTGGCAATGTGACTTGGGAACTGGAGAGCCAGATGAAGGAGTCTTATCCGGAGTTGTTCGATTGAGGTATGTTTTCGAGGACGAAAACTCTTTTAGTGGGGGAGAGTTGTAACACCCCGATAATAATATAATAATTATTTAAATTAAGTTAATAATATATTTATTGATTTAATTAAATAATTGAATTATTATTATTATTATTATTATTTTGGAATAATAATTATTGGAATAATTATTTATTGGAATAATATATAAGTTGGAAATGAGAAGAATCCTATTTTTTTTTGGTAAAAAGGTTATTTCACGTGAAAGAGGGAAAAGAGGCAGAAAGGGCAAAAAAAAAAAAAAAAAAAACCAGAGAACGAAGGTTGAAGGAAGGAAAAGCTTAGAACTCGGAGGCTACCGGATTAACTCAGGTAAGGGGGGTTTATCATCGGTTAAAGGGTATTATATGATAATATGTACTGGGTAGTGATAACCATTGGTTGTACCTCTAATTTGATTGATGCATGATGAGTTTGTGAAATATTGGATGAATGAAATTGAATGATAATTGAAAAGAATTCGTAGGAATTAGAAGAGGTAATGTTAGGATTGGTGAAGATGAATAGGATATGATTCGTGTAGATGAGGTGGACGATTATTTTGTGTAATTTGGACTGTGGAAGGTTGAATCGGATAGGTTTCGTAGCAGAGAAAGCCATAGCAGATCTGAGAGTTCTGGTTTCTGGTCATACGCGTATGGCACTAGGCAATACGCGTATGAGCTGGCTGGTACGCGTATGGAGGAGGCCTTACGCGTATGGGTGGAAAAGATGATATTTTGAACGTAAATTGGTCTCTGTTGGTACGCGTAATGGGAGATTGTTACGCGTAGCATACGCGTATGGAATAGGTAATACGCGTATGAGTTGAGTAAGGCAATACGCAATACGCGTATGAGAGTGGGCAATACGCGTATGGACTTGGTCAGGTTTGGGCAATACGCGTATGGACATGGGCAATACGCGTCTGGGCAGAATTGTGATTTTTCTGTGCTACTGTTGTGTAGTTTTGGTTGTTTAGGCTGAGTGATGCGACTTAGCTGAGATATGATGTGATAGGGATCATTTCCCGTTGTTTGAGTGGTAAAAGTATTAGTAGAGTGTGCTAATACTGTGTTTGATTATGTGGCATGATAGGATATGCTTTTGTGACTAATTATGTTGATAATGTGTGATGGTATGCATGATGATGTGAACGTATACATTTGTGAATAGACTGTATTATGGCTTAGAGTGTGAGCATGTGTCTATTCTTGATTTTGTTGATGTTGCATTGCTAGGTGATTAGCATGCATATTGTGGCCTTCGGGTGGTAGCTAATTCCATGGTGAGGAATTAGTGAGTGAATCATTTTGATTGTTGTTGATTGTTGCATGCTAGATGAGTAGCTTGCATAGCATGGCCCATTTGGGGTGGTAGCTAATTCCCATGGTGAGGAATTAGTGAGTGAGTCACTATGTTTCAAATGAGTGGGACTAGTGGGCTTGGTAGCCGTGCCTGGATTTGGACGGTGAGGTTGAACTATATGTTCACAACATAGTCGGTACCGCATGCATAGAGTCTCATTGCATAATGAATGTATAGCATATAATATGATTGGATGTATTCCAGTATTATATGTGTTGTGTGTTGTGTTGTTGATGTTGAATATGGTTGAGAATCTACTGTTGAGTATGATGTTTGAACGGATATTGATGTTGCTGAAGGCGTAGCCTGATTAGGGTGAATTAATGTGTTAATTACTTGGCATTACATGTTGTTCTATAATGCTTATTATATTGATTGAGGAACTCACCCTTACATCTATTTTTCAGGTAACGAGAAATGAGTTGAGTAGAAGCTAATGCTTGGAGTCTAGGGTAGTTTCTTATGGGTCATGCTCTGATAGATGTAACATCGGGAGGGGATGTTTTAATTAATTTGAGATTGGTTGTTGAATGATTTACGTGTAATGTGTTACATGTTTTACATTGAGGTTGGATTTTATTCCGCTGCGAATTATGCAAAGGAACCTTATTTTGATTAAATAAATGAGCATGACAGGATGTTTTGATAATTGTTGTGAAATGATTGTGTGACACCCTTCGGGGCATAATTACTCTGATGAATATATTGTTATTTTAATTATAATAATTTGGGGTATTTAGAAGGGTGTTACAGCAGGCAGTCTTCTCTCAAAGGCAGCTTGTGCACCACAATATTTGTGTCTAAACTGGGCATGTCTCGATAAGACCAGGCGAAGACATCAACATATTCTCGAAGCATGTCAATTAGACGAGTCTTGATAGATTCTTCTAACGCAGACCCGATCTTTACCTCTTTCTTGTCTTCTTCGGTACCCAAGTTTATCACTTCAATGGCCTCTTCATGTGGCTGAATCATCATTTCCTCCGGTTTAAGCAATCTGGCTAACTCTTCAGGTAGTTCGCAATCTTCTTCACCTTCCTCATCAGCTTGGTAAATTGGATTGTCAAAGTCATACTTAGCCATAGCAGGGTCGTCATTGATAAGACTCGGTGAAGAGCACCTGCATGAATGATGATTCATGTAAGGCTTTATAAGGAGTTTGAAAAAATGAAAACATTTCCATCTTTTTAAAACTTTTCTTTCTTTTTTAAAAACAAAAGCAAAAAAATGAAAGAAAAGGAACAACATGGATGAATACAAAATGTCAGCTTTATTAATGATCATGGTATTGTGTTAGGAACAAATGAAACCTTACAATGAGCTATTATGCCTCGGGCAAGGCATAGCGCTTGAATACAGGAATGACAAAAACAAAAACCATTACTCTTCAAAGGAAGTGACTGAAATGAGCCTTTCAGATGACCAATTGTTGAGCTGAGTCTCTGGAGCACAAGGTTTGATCCACTCATCCAAGTCACAATCACTACCAACTGTGTCATCTTGCACTGCACTGATACTCCCATAATCCACCCATCTTGCACTCGTGAAGGTGATCGGGCCTTGACGACCTCTAGCGCTTTGTTCATATGATGACTCCCCCGGATGGTAGCCAATACCAAACATGTCCTTATTTTCTGATACTTCTATTGGCTTTCCCCAGCCTTCTCGTATTCCTGACTCCACCACCTTTAGAGCCTGTTTGTAAGATGTTATGGAAACCCCTCTCTTTGACTCTTCGGAAGAAGCTGCTGACGAGGATGCCAATTCAGTCTTCAGGGGATCGAAATCTTGACATAGAGTCTCAAATATCTCACTGTCCATCTCTACATATTTAAATGAAGCCAAATGACTGATAAAGATATCCTCCTCTCCGCATACCGTTATGATTTTCCCTTCCCAGACGAATTTCAATTTCTGATGAAGCGTAGACGATACGGCCCCTGCCGAATGGATCCAGGGCCTCCCCAGTAAACAACTATACGCAGGTTGGATATCCATTACATAGAACGTGGTATTGAAGATTTGTCGACCTACCTTGATTGGCAAGTCCACTTCCCCAAACACTGGTCTTCTCGATCTATCAAACGCTCGAACCACCAAGTCACTGGGCTTCAGAATAACTCTATCGTAATCCAGCTTCATTAATGCCTTCTTGGGAAGAACATTCAGTGATGATCCAGTATCCACCAATACATGAGATAACATTGCAACCTTACACTCCAAAGAAATATACCGTGCCCGATTTTGAAAACGACCCTCAGATGTTAGGTCCATGTCAGTAAAACCCAGTCCATGACTGGCGTTCACACTGGACACCACAGTTTCTAATTGGTTCACCGAGATATCCTGAGGTACATAGGCTTTGTTCAGGATGTTCAAGAGATATTTTCTGTGAGAGTCAGAACACATTAACAGATACAAGATGGATATCTTTGATGGAGTCTGTTGCAAATGGTCCACAATTTTATAATTGCTTTTCTTGATGATTCTTAAAAACTCTTCAGATTCTTTGTCAAATGTAATGTCAGGGTCAACCACAGGAGTGGGCTCATTGGCAGTCACTGGTTGCTTCCCCCTAGCCTTAGCTTGGGCTTCTGCATTATCTCTGGGTGGTATTACACTATTTCTCAGCGTCTCCGTTGCAAACAATCTTCCACTCCTAGTAAAACCTTCTACTCCAACATTCTCTACATGAGCTGGAGATATACTAGGTGTGGCCAAATCTTGCTTCTGGCCATTGCAATACACTTCACCTCCGTAATGCCATGGGATGGCCTTATCAGATTGGTACATCACTGGCCCTGTAGTAGTGATAGTTATTGGTGCCACTCTGGCTTGAGGAGGAGCTTGTGATGGATCATAGAAAATGGTCACCATAGAAACTTCTTTCTCTTTTGCAACTTTGTCAAACTGCAGGACCCCTTCATCAATCATACTTTGTACCCCCTTTTTCAATTGTTTATAACCATCAGGAGCTTTAGCACAATCTGGACAATCATTCTTACAACCTGGAAAGATACCCTTCTGGGCCAAACAAGCTTTGACAGTACTCAACGGAGTTTGTAGGTCATTGACATCACGCACCAAATTCAGATTCTCTCTGTCATCAATTGCCCCAACTGTACTTCCATGAGGAGGCATGGGATTTTGTATCACATTGGGAGTGGGAGCGAAATTAATCGCTTTGGAATCTAATAAGTCTTGAACAACGTGCTTCAGGGCTTTGCAGTTTTCTATAGTATGATTGGGGGCTCCGGAATGGAATTCGCATCGGGCGTTTGTATCATAACCTTCAGGGATTTGCCCCGGCCTGGGAGGTTGTAAAGTTCTAAGCTAGACCATTTGGAGCTGGAGGAGATTCTGCAAGAGCTGTGAATAAGACATAGGTGGAGTGTTGAATTGCCTGTCTTGAGCCTTCTAAGAATAATAGGGACGAGGAGCCCTTTGTTCCTGATAACCCTATTGGCGTTGCTGTTGCGGTTGTCAAACTTGATGTTGATTAGGCTGAACTGAAATAGTGATAGAAGCCACTTGCTGATAAACACCTCTATTACCTCCGCTTCTATGTGCATACACTTCCCCAGTCTCTCCTTCCATCTTCTTCATGAAATGTTTCTTGACACCGGAAGCTGAAGCACCACCATTCTGGATCTTTCCCTACTTAATCCAACTCTATATCCTCTCGCCAGTCAAGATAATATCTGAAAAACCGCTTGAAGAACACCCGGCCAACCTTTCCATGAAATGCCCAGGAAGGGTGTCCACGAAAAGGTCTACCATTTCTCTTTCTAGCATCGGTGGTTGCACCCTGGCAGCCACTTCACACCATCTCTGTGCGTAATCTTTGAAGCTTTCTGAATTTTTCTGTGTCAAACTTTGGAGCTGAGTGCGATTAGGCGCCATATCAATGTTATATTGATATTTCTTAAGAAAATCTTCTCCCAACTCCTTCCAGCTTCGAACAAAGCTTCTTTCAAACTTCATATACCATTCCAAGGAACCTCCGAAGAGACTATCATGCAAATAGTACATCCAGAGTTTCTCGACCCTAGTATGGGCAGCAATCTTTCGATAAAAAGCCTGCAGGTGAATTTTGGGGAAGGAGTTACCGTTATACTTATCAAAAGATGGTAGCCTGAATTTGGGAGGGATGACCACCCCAAGAACTAAGCCCATGTCAGATACATTTATCCCAAGAGTGTCTCTACACTCAAGGGCCTTGACCTTTTAAAAAAGCAACAAGAAGTCCTGAAAATTTCCTTCCCTGCCAAATCCCATATCATTGCTAAGAGGAGGGAACTGATCCTCTTGTCGGTCCACCACAGGAATAAAAGTTGTTGTGCCATTCTCTGGAACTGGAGGTCCACCTGTTCCATTGTTGTTGTTGGGGGGATTCAGTTAAACCTCTGGAGTGGCTACAAGAGGGTCAATCTGAGGAGGATTGAGCCCTTGTATATCATTCCTCAAATCTTGATATCCTTGGGCCATCCCTTGCATCATAACCCAAATTCCCCCATCCTGGTACGAAATTCATTGAGCTCAATTTTCCTAGCATCCATGACAATCCTTTGGTTGTTGTGTGTCGTGTACCGATGAGGAATATTTTGTCTGAAGTGTCAGGTCTTGGCAGCCCTCGCAATCTTTGCCTGTTGAATAGATAAGTTAAGTAACCTGGAGAAACCTGCAAAATAAAGAAAAATTCAAATGATATGTATGGAATGCAATGTGTTCCTCTTATCCTCAAGGTTTTGTTTACTTTCCCATTCCGGTGTTGAGAAAATAGCCTTTGTAAGAAGACCTTGTGTGACATTCAGATGTGAAGTGGCAGTATTTAATATCTCGTGTCCGTGCAACAGATAACAACCAGAGACTTCAAGTGAATCAAAAGAAAACTGGAATAGCAAAGCCCTCATATGGTACAAGTTCATACATCAAAGAGAAAAAGTATATCAAGAGAGAGGACTCCCACAACAAGCCTGTGGGTAATCACATGAATACAAGACTAAGGCCTAGGAAGATCTACATCCTGCAACCTCCAGCTAAGGCTTTTGACACCTTGCAACAACTAGGATATATCTGGATGGTTAGGTTCATGTATGAGCTTTTGAATCAGGAGATCCCTAAGGTCAAAGGAGGCATGCAACTCCTCAATTTGATGCAGGAATACCTTCTCACTCTCCTTGTTTGCAATGGCATCATTCTTGGTCATCTTGACATCAGCTCTCAGCTTCAACTCTTGTATCTCTTTCTGAGCATCTTTCACTGCCTGTTGACTCTCTGCTAGATCTTGAAGATGACTCTTCTCTTGGTGGTGGGACTTCTGAAGGAGCTCTTCCTGTTCAGCCAAAGAATCTTGAAGACCTTTGATTTCTAACTTGTACCTAATTTCCATCTCTTTCTGCCTCTTCAAGTTGTCTTCCCAATTCTCTTGCCATAAGGTGATAGTCTCATTAGCTTCATTCAACTCTTTCTTATCTTTTCGACGTTGGACCTCCTTATGAGTTTCAGCTAATCCCCTTTTCTTGAAATAAAGCTCTCTCTCCTAAAATTCCTGCTGCTTCAGCCTGACCAATTCCTCAGCTTGGTGAGCCCTCTCTTCCAATTTCTGGTTTTGAATCTTTAACTTCTGGCATGAGTTATTTTCTTCTTTATTCTCCAACCTGAGTTGCTTAACCAAGGCCTCTAATTTCTAATACTCCTGAAGAGGAACTGAAGCTATGGGGGCTACTTCCTTAGGGTAGAGAGGTGGTTCCTTATAGAATGGGAGCAACAAAGTCTCTACACGATCTTCCAACCAGGTGGCAAAAGGATCATAAGTCTTGGGATCTACTCTCCCAAAGGCTTTCTTCCCCTTCCTCACTATAACCTCCCAAGCTTGGGATGCTAGTAAGCTCATCTTCAGGTTACCTTCTGCTGGAAAGTATAGTGACTCACTCATTTCCTCAATCAATGATATAGCTCTCAAAGGATAACCAAATTGTTTCCAGGTCAAGATAGGATTGTAGCTGATTCCACCTTTCCTTCCTATCAAGGGTACAATTGGGTATCTACCACAACTGGCCAAGATTTCTTTTCCTAAAAGATCCCTGTTGCATCCCCAAGCAATTTCATCTGAGGTTAAGCCCATCAATATTTTGGACCACTTCCAGGATTGTTTCAAATCTTGGAAAGTCCCTGATTTTGGGAGTTGCCTTACAAACCAGTCAGCAAACAAGGGAGCACAAAAGTTCACATGTCCCTTCCTCTTTTCATTCTTGTGGTGAACCCCATAGTAAAAGTCACCCAGCAAGGTAGGAATTGGGTTTCTACTAACAAATATGGTGATAGCCTCCATGCTGATTAATCCCTTCTCTCTTGGAAATAAGCTAATCCCATACACTATCAAAGCCAGAAATGTATTGAACTTAGCCCATTTGTTTTCAGAGGCTAGATCCTGAGCTTCCTTGACAAGAAAATCCAAGGGAAGTCCTTTACCTTTACTGACATCTAGTCCTCTACTAACTTTGGACAAATCCAAATGAAAAGAGTCAGCTATGTCCCTGCATGAAGGCATCTTCTCTAAGCCATAGTAAGGAGCACCATTTTCTTATGGGAATCCTAAGGATACTAGAGATTTATTCCAATGTAGGTGCCTAAATGTAGTCTGGGAACACAAAGACTCGCAGTTGTGGATCATAGAATTGCAACAGGGAATGCAGGTTATCCCTCTGATCAATTGTTGGCTTATTCACATAATCCAGAATTTTTCCAAACTCCCCTCTGAAGTTATTAAGAAATTTGTCACCCATCAAGCTAATCAACTTCTGAATACCCTTTATCTCTGGTTGTGGGAAAGTATAGTGGACATTCTTCTTCCTTGGAATCTCCATCTTGAAGCAGCAATATGACCGAGAATAGGAAGTAAAATGAACCCTGAGAATAAAAAGAACACAAATGATTAATGATGTTATGATGCTTATGCAAGGCAAGGCATGTGATCAATGATGTGTCTGTGTGGTGTCAATCATATAATCAAGTGTATGTGCAGGGTCACAACATCATCACAAGTATCTCTCTGATCAGAGGTTCAGATTTCAGAATCCATGTGTAGCAGAACAGATCATAACACTGTAGCATGCTGGTACATTGGGTATGTTGAAGGTTAAGGTTCCTGTAATCCTGTAAACCCCTCCCAATCTCACGGGTGTGCTACTCGGGTCAACATCACAGACTCTCAAAGCCGAATAGTAATAATACGTTCACCATCTCCGAGAAATGGCTCATGACCAAATTAGGGAATCGGTTTGGCATTATGTACTACTCAGGGAGGTCTCAGCTGAGTCCAAGAAAACAAGCATCCCTCATAAGTCCCCAGCTTCAAGCACTGAATCGAGAAACAAGAGTACATTCATCCTGAAGGGTACAATACTATCATCATACGAACAGTTCGCTTTAACTGGATTCCTATGAGAAAACCATACCATCCTATGTGAGTTCCCAATGGGTCCTTGGATGCGAGTGGGTTTGCCAATAAATGTTGTTTGCCACTGTCATCACTGGAGAGGGATGTTTCCATAAAGGTTCTTAATGATCGGTCCCCTGACTGCACATAAATATCAAGGTTGTGTATTTCCCTAGAAATATTCCGGCATCAATACATTTCCGAGAAGGTCGCAAGTCAAGGCGTGGAACAAACTAATACCAACATGGCAAGATACCATGAAGCCAAAGTGGAACCACTCTAAGTCCTAGGTGCACTCAAGTCGAGTATTTGGCTTATCTCACAATAACAAACCCATCCCACAGAAAAAATGAAACCAGCACAGTCCAATATATGATGCATGTGAAAATAAATACTGAAAGCAGTAAATAAATGTTGTAAAGTAAATTGTAAACGAAAACAGTAAATAAACACAATAGCACACATATAAACACCCAAAGAAACAAAAACAAACAGGAGCTAGGATTGACTCTACGATGGAAACCAGAGATTTTGGGTTCGATCCCCAGTAAAGTCGCCAGTTGTCGCTCCCGGGATTTTCATCCTAGTACAAACGCGAAAGTGGCGCGGAAAAGGTAGAGTCGCCATCCAGGCTTTTTTATTACGAAGGAACGGGAAAGGTAATGCTGCACAAACCCGAGGAAGAAGGAAAGGACAATTTATCCAAGACTTGTTCCCAAGGATTAGGGTCTAAGTTCACTAGCTTGTTGAACTTTATTACATGTTTTTGTAGTTTTTGTGAAGAAGTGCCTTTTAGGTTTTTCTTTAAGAAATAACCTCTTGATCAGACTTGTATGTCATGCTAGACATGCCTACACTATTCTAATATGGAATGAATGTAAGTGCCCCATGGAATAAGGCTATACACAAGAGACTCTTTCATGCATTTATTAAGTCTTTTTTGGTTTTGTTTAAAGATGAGAAAAGAAGAATCAAAAGGCAAAAGGTCAAAGCTAATGGGGGACTAAGACAAAACCCTAAGTTATCTTATTATGTACAAAGGATGATCCTATGGTTTATGAGGTATTCTAACCTAAGGAGAAGAAAATCAAGTTAGAGCTCAACTTACTTCCTAAGGAAGTTAAGTTGAATCTAAAGAGCAAAAGGGAGGCCTATGAACAAAGCACCAAGTGCTAAGGCAAATACAATAAAAAATACATAAAAGAAAGGAATGAAAAATGATTACCTCATCTTCCCCCCACCCTACAAAACAAATGTTAGCATGATGAAGTGATATGAACAATTATGACATGGAAAACTTCAATTAAGAACTCACACTAATTAATAAAGGCATTAATGAATTTCTAAGCCTAAAGTCAAGTCGTAAGGTACCTTATATGATATCTAGCTTCTAAGTACAGGAGATAATTCATACCAAAATGATCTAAGGTTGAAAAGAGAAACTCACTCAAACTATGCCCTAAATGGCACTAAAACCCCTAAGTGGAACCTAGGTGGATTCGTGTGGAAAACTCGAATAAAGTCAAAGCATAAAAAATGATAAAGGTCTTGGAAAAATATGAGATTAAATCCTTAAGGTCCCTAACCTAAATCTAATGTTTTGTTAAAAATTCTCCTAAAAATTCATAACCTAACTATGCCAAATGGTCACTTAAATCTACACAAGATTTGTTCACCAACTTGCACAAACTATGCTGCCAAAACAGTGGATAAAATGGACCTTAAAATATGACAAACAAATTCCAGGTTCTATTATGAGTCCTCTAATCATAGCAAAAAGAATGGGACAAAAAGATTACTGGAAGTGGGAGAAATAAAATGAACAAAATGTAGTGTAGCTGAAAGAATTCCATAGAAAGCTATTTAAATGGAAAATCGACCAAAAATGGGAAATGGCTAAAAATCAGAAAGTAAAAGTGTGGAAAATTTCTAAAATGAGTTAGGAAGTCTCTGTGATTTTTGTAGAATTTTAATATGGGTTTTGGTATATTTTGTGGATTAAAACTGAAATTATATCAAAACAGAAATTAAAAAACAAAGAAAGTGGAAAGGGGTGTAGGAAGTGGAAAATTTGAACTGAATTGGGCTGGACCCAAACATGCTTGGGTGCAAATAGTGATCTGAAAAAATCTTCACAAATTATGGCACATGATTGGCACATGTTCACTAATGTGGTGGTTGATTCTGGTTCGTCGGATGGAATCTGATCTAACGGCTGTGTTATGTTCCCCACTTAATGCTAAGACTATTATTCCAGTCACCGGAGCTAAACTCCGGTCATCTTCTCCGATCACTCTCCGGTTAGGGTTTGGACAAATGTCTACCAAATTGAAAAATAAGGCCATGGACAGATTCGTCTCCTCAAGTACGTCAACAATCTAGGCTTGATTTTCTCCTAAGGTTCATGAATAATGCAAATCGAAGCACACAAGAACAACCTAAGAATTGAATCTAAGCATCTAAGGTGCCTATCAACTAGCCATCACAAGCATTGCTCCTATTGAGCTCATATCAACACAAAACAACAACAAAAAATCAGAATTCATGCAAAATGAATTGAAGATGAAACCTGAAATTCAGTGGTGTTTAAAGTTGTAAAAATCCATAGAGGATGTTACAATGTCTTCTATGCTTGATCTTGATCCTTTGTGAAGTGAAATAAACACTTTGTTGATGAAGAATCTTGAGAAATTGATAAAGATGCAGAAAATTTACAGCAATGTAATCTTGATCATTCACTCCATTAGATCCATGGAGATGGTGCAAATCATGATGTTGATGATGATTTGATGATAAGTGTGATGCTGTAAACAAGAATCAAAGAGTATGGAAGCAAAATGCAGCAATGTGCATTGGTGTAAAAGGGAAGATTCAATGAAATTCTGCCATGGAGATGAAGCTCTTGATGATGATGATGCTGAACAGATGAAGATTGGGACTGAATTGATGAAGATGAAGTACAATGTAGCTTCCAAAATCAGAATGAAAACAGAGAGAAAATGGATGAAGTTTGTGATGAAATTTTGGTAGAAAATGAAATGTGTTCTTAAAATTCAGTTGGAGAAAGCCTTATATATCTCATGTTAACTGTTAACCCTCATGGTTAACAGTTAGAACCATGGTCAATTCTAACTTGAGGTGTAAAGTGCAATGAGGGTGGATTGGAAAATTCAGTTATGCCACTCTTGGGTGTGATCTCATGTTGTGATGTTTAGGACTGTTATGGTGAGAATGCAACCCCTTTCAAGTCCTTGAAACAACTCCAAAATTGAGGCATACAAAGCTTCTTTGAGTTGTGTTTTCATGATTCCTTCATAGATACAATCCATGAGCTGAAATATCATCATTCATAGGTTTTTAGCAGCAAAACATGCTTATGTATCGATACATAACACGGATGCATCGATAGATGTCAGTTTTTTAACTGATATGTATCGATACATGCATGTATGCATCGATGCATACTGAAACAATGGCAATTTTCAGCAGAAAAAAACAACTGTGCATCGATACATCCCTCGTATGAGTCGATGCATGTCAGTTTTTTACTGATATGTATCGATACATGGCTGTATGTGTTGCACCCTATTTTTTTTCCTAAGTGTTTTTTGCATTTTTCATCTGCATCTTGCATACAAACAAGATCGCACTGGTTGATCGGTTATTCTCGGGTTAGGTTTATGCCTCGCAGGGGATCACCGTTGTCTTTAATTACTTTATTTGTTTATGTTTACTAACCATTAATCAAAATCCAAAAATATTTTGTTTCCTTTTGCTAACATTTTTTTTCAGGAAGAGGAACCATGTGAAAATACCAAAAATAGCAGTCCTGCAGCTCGAGAGAAATTTCACAGAAACAAGTCGAAGTTGATCCGCAAATAATTCAAATTTTTATCTGATCAAGGATTTCCCAAATTAATTGATTCATTCAAAGGATTTCCAAGGTTCATATGTTAATTTCTTCAACGCATAAAAATAATCGGGCCGAAACAACCAAGCAACCATGTTTGAATAAAAAATTCAAATTTCAACTTGGTTAACTAGTTAACCATATACGTTAACCGGTTAACCAGTGTGAAATTTAAATTTTTTATTCAAATTCAGCACCCTTAGATCATTAATTTAATTGGAATATTCTAGATCCATTGGTTTCTAATTTCTCTACATCACTTTGATCATTTCCTACCATAAACCCTCATTAATCACCACTCTTTTCCATTTTCCACCAAATTTTCAATTACAAAACCTAAATTCAAATTACCAAAGTAAGCCCATTCCACCAAATTTCCATACCTAAGGCCTTTAAATAGGACCACAATTTCATTCATTCAACAAGCTTTAGAGAGCCAAATTCACCTTGCAAAAATTTCTACAAGCTTTTGATAGCCCACAAATCCTCTTGCCAATTACTCCCCCAACACCAAAATTCTCAAAAGCTCACTTTCTTTATTTTGAAGTTATCAAGAATTCACATTGAATTCTTGATTTACTTGAGCTAAACCTTCATCCTTTCATTCTCTTGTTTATCAATTGTAGTAGATTTAGCTTGGCTTGGTTCAATTTGAAGAAGTGACTTTGGTAATTCGTGCAAATTCAGATCATGATCATTAAATGTTTTTGAAAGAGTTTTGAAAATGGATCAATGCTGAATTTCTGCATATTTTCTGCTGCTGCTTCAGTGTTAATCGGTTAACCATATGCGTTAATCGGTTAACGCATGTCAGAATTGAATTCTTGGCTTGTTTCAAGCCCTTTTTGGTTCCTCTTTCTTCTTCTTCTTCCTCCTTTTTATTTTTACCTTGGGAAGCACTTTTGGGAGTGATTTCTCCTTAATTTCAATGAACTTTGGGTGTAGATTAGAGTAGTTAATGTTCATTAATTCAAAACTACCTCTAAGTAGATTATTAAATCCATTTAAGGTACTTTGCATTAATGATACATTTTCATGCTTGAATCCACCAAGATGATTGTTTGAACTTAAGGATGGAAGAATACTATGAGTGTGACTCAATTTGGTATTCACCTTTATTTTTGTGCGGTATCGCGTCCGGATAACGATTTACATATCGTTTATCTCGCATGCATTAGCACTAACATTATGCACCTTAATTGGTGGTGGTCGGCCTCATTTGTAGGGTAATTACTTCGTAAATTACTTGGTGATTGCTTAACATATACCTAAATGTGTCCCTACTTCGGAATAAAAATCTAATTGGGTACTTGCACTTTCGTGGACCGGATCTTTTGTTGATCGCGTAATCATAAAGTGGTTAATCATATTGCATTAAGAATCGAGACTTATGAATGTTTGATGCGTAGGTGCTTTGGGTCTCCCAATCGCCTTTCAAATTTCATTGAATTCGATTCGGTTTGCCTTGATTAATCGCTATAGTGTAAGATGCTAAGCGGATCCGGTTGCCTTTTGATTTTGGTTACTCTCTTGGTTGTGGTTGATTAAGTTCACCATACCATTATTATGTAAATATTATTATACTATTACTACTATTAATATTTTAAATTCTTACATTTAATTTCTTTTTGTTACTATCTATTTTGCTTTATTCATCCATATCATGTTTATTATTTGTTCTTATTATTTTGTTGATTTTCCTTTTGTCCATTTGGACACACAAAAATTAATAAAGGATTAAATCTCTAAAAAACTTGTGACTTTAATTTGAGGACTATTGGTTACTATCCTTGGCATTGGAATGGAGATTTTGGACTTAGATTTTAGGATCTTTTTCCCTTGCTTTGATCTTCATAAAGTTGGATTTAGCCTTTATTTGGCCATTTGCTAGCTCATAAGGATGGAACTCTTATTGCTCATAATTTGGAATGTCATCAAGTTTGGTTAGATCTTTCTTCCCTTATCTCCTTATTTTATTTTTTAGGATAATCCCTTCATCTCCTCCCATTCTTCAATTTTCAAAACCTCCTCCCTTTTTCAAAGGATTCCTTCTTTTCAAATCATCACCTCTTTAATAAACAAAAACCTTGACTTTTGTCAACTGACTTTTACTTTTTTATTTTCTTTTAAAATCAATGAATCTAATCATGTTGACCTTAATTCAAAAAATAAAAAGAATCAAACTCATTCAAGTTGTTTTGTGCCTTTGCGCACTTTTGTTTATTTTCTTTTAAAGAGTGCCGATTATGAGTCATTATTCTTTAGTCGGGTGCAAGTCTCTCAATCTCCATGGTTGTAGTATGATGTAATTGAGTCTCTTGTCATTTGTGGGGGTTTAGTGGCATACTCGTTGATTTTATTCGAGTTGGCGCCCTCCCCATAATGAAGTATGAGTCCATGCCTTCATTCTCATGGTAGATTTGTTAGGCTATCCACTTGAAGATGGCAAGTTCTCTTCACTTAAATAATGAATCATAACCCACCCTTTTCACTATTTGTACCACGAACTATGGGGTTTTGATCTTGCATTGCACTTTGTGGGTACGTAGGTATGAGGTGGTAAATCTCTCCAAACAAAAAAAATATTAAAAATAATTCTTTCTCTCACCTCTCCACTCTAATTTTTACAAACCATTTTCAAAACAAAAGCAGTAAATTTTTCAAAGGGCTCCCGTGGAGTACCACAGACATTTTGGGTGCGTAAAACCTTCTCATTGTGCAACCTATCCCCTTACATGTTTCTCTGTTGTGTTTTTTTAGCTTTTTTCTTTTAGATTCATTAGGATTTATTCGCTCTTTTTTTTTCTTTTCTTCTTGGAATAAAATAAAAATGTGGTGGCGACTCTGTTTACTTTGAGTTAAGTTAACCAATAGCTTACACTCATGTTTTTTACCGCTACAGAAAAGTGGTGACTCTGCTGGGGAGTAATCTCTAAGTGGATTCGGCCTACTTTGGTTTAATTTAATTGTTATTTGTTTGTTTTGTTTCAGTTTTGGTGATCCTATGTGAGTGAGATATATTCTAACCCGGATCTGAGTTGAACTTATGATAGGATGGCGATATTCGAAGCGATAAGCAATGGAGTAGTCCAAAGCTATATCAATTTGATAATCTCCACTTGGTTAGGCTCTCTTGGATTATCAATGTCATGATGAGTAATCATATGTGTCATTATTTTTCCGACCTTGAGCTTATCATACTAAGGACCATAGAACCCTTAACCCATCCAAGCCAATTTAGGAACGTAGTGCGGAAACTATCTGGGTGTAAACCTAATGTGGTTGTCACGCGATACTACACTCGGACGAGGTCTATTTTAAGAATGTTATCGGTTGGGGAGTAATCCAACGTACCGATGATATTCTAAAGATGGTTGTTAACTCCGGGCACCTCTGTTAGCACCCTTTTGGTTTTCTGCAGGTACAATGATGACAAAACATTAGTACTTACCTGTGTGGGTTGGTGTTCTGTTACCTTGACTTCATGTTCGTGACTCAGAACCTAAACATGTGTGCTTTGTGTGATCTTGTTTGTGGTTGTTGCATACATGCCATCATGCATTCATGAGCATTGTTTTTGAGATTTCAAGGGACTCATAAGGAACTTTTGCAAAATTTCAAATGTCTATGGTTATGGATTTTCAAAGGAGGAACACAAAGAAGTACACCTTCAAGAATCCTAATATAGTAGAGTTGAGAAAGCTAGGAGCATTGGTGGTTGACACCCTGGAGTTCCGGAAGTGTTATGGAAAGCTCTTGTTTATTTTGGATACCGATGTACCATAGGGGATTCTCCCTACCTTAGCACAGTTTTATGATCCATTGCATCATTATTTCACCTTTCCTGATTATCAGCTTGTGCCGACCTTGGAGGAGTACTCTCATTGGATGGGTCTACCTATTTTGGACAAAGAATCTCTTTTTAGTGGTTTAAAGAAGGAGCTTACTACTAAAGTCATCGCCAATGCCCTTTTTCTCAAAGAGTTCGATCTTAATGGGAAATTTATTCCAAAAGGGAGTGTCTGTGGTATTAATGCTAAGTTCTTGATGGGGAAAGCTTCTACTTCTCTTACTTTGGGTCATAAGGATGCATTTGAGGCTATTCTTGCTTTTCTCATTTATGGGATTGTCTTGTTTCCTAACTTAGATGGTATTGTGGATGAGAATGCCATTCAGATTTTCTTGAAGAAGAATCCAGTACCTACTTTGCTTGGAGACATGTATCATGCTTTTCATTATAGGACCTCCAAAGGTGATGGAGAGATTGTGTGTTGTGCGCCTCTTCTCTATAGGTGGTTTATTTCGCACCTACCAAAGTCTGACGTCTTCAAGGATAGTAGAGAGAAGCGAAGATGGTCTCAAAGGATTATGTCTCTTTCTCATAAAGATGTGACTTGGTATTGTTCCCATTATGATATTGGAGTGCTTATTGACAGTTGTAGAAAGTTTCCTAACGTACCTCTTCTTGGTACATGTGGGGGAATTAATTACAACCCTATTCTTGCTAGGCGGCAGTTGGGATATTGTTTGAAGGACATACCAAACAACCTTTCCTTATCCCGTTTCTTATTTCTTTGTGGTGCAGTTCATGTAGAAATGAAGAAAAGGATTGCTTATTCTTGGCATACGGTTCATCAAAAAGAGAATGGTCAATTGGGAAGACAACACCTTGCTCCCTCCGAGTGTTACATCCAGTGGGTTCGATCTCGGGCTTCCAAGCTCAAGATGCCTTATCCACCCGAGGAGCCTTTGTTTCCTATACTACCATTGTTTGCTTTTCTTCCTCTCATTGATGAGAAGGTTGCTCTTCAAGAAGATTTGGACAAGATGAAGAAAGAGAAATAAGAATGGCTACTTGAGAAGACTATGATGTAAGGGCAACTGAAGGAGAATGATGATATCATTGAGTTACTTGAGTAGCGTGTTACGAAGAGGCCAAGAAAGGATTTACTTTCCTCTACCATTCTTCCTAGGTCAGGTGCTTGGAAGACCATTGTTGACAAGTTGGCAAAGGATAAGGAAGATATGGAGAATCGTTACAAGAAAGAGATTAAGAGAATTCGCATGAAGTACCAGCCAGGATTCGGATCTTCTTCGGATGTGATCCCCTAGGCCTAGTTTACTTTCTCTCTCATATATTAGGATTGTTGAGGCTTGTACTTCACTTGTAATCCTTACTTTGATTTTAATGAGAATGAGCTTTAAGTACTTCAAAAAGTGTTTCTTTATAAATATTGTAATTTATCTTATGGTCCTTTGAAATCTTTGCATTTGCATACGCATACCAGCATCATACCCGCATTTGTCTTACTTTTTGAGTGTTGTCCGGGGATCTTATGTTGTTTCTTGGTCTTCATTCAGTTCTCCTGTCAAGCTGACTCACAAAGTTGATACCCGAGCTAATCGGAAGAAGATGTCGGAAACCTCACAACAAGAGAATCGCGAGTTGCACGAAGAAGTTACATATCTGAGGGAAAGCTTAGAAAGAGTTACTGCCATGATGGAAAGATTGGTGGCTGCTCAGAATCAGCCACCTCCTCCTAATTCTCATGTTCATAATACAGTCATCTCTGAGATTGTTATAGCATCAATTCTTGCTGAGACAGTTCTTTTTCCTTGCTATCGCATGCCTACTAGCACACCATGGGGCATGCCGGTTGATTTCATTCCTGCTGTTTATCATCCTCCTCCTCCTGAGACTGCTGCATTTAATACTCTTCCGCCAGTGATGACTACTCTTCCGCCAGTGATGACTACTGCACCGCCTATGATGCACACTATTCCACACCATGATGAAATAAGTTCCCATGCTGAGCCCAATGAAGGTGTTGGTGTGATTGAAATACTTGATGATTTTCAAGGTCGTTTTGCTGAGATATAGAAGGAGATGAGAGCCTTGAAGCATAAGGATTTGTTCGGAAAAGATGCTTATGATCTCTGTCAGGTTCCTAATGTCAAGGTTTCGTACAAGTTCAGCTTGCCTGAGTTTGAGAAGTATAAAGGCAACATCTGTCCTCTGAGTCATTTGACTATGTATGCTAGGAAGATGTCTGCTTAGACAGACAATGATCAGCTACTGATTCATTATTTCCAGGATAGTCTGACTGGTGCAACCATGAGATGGTACATGAGTTTGGATAATAGCCAAATCAAGACTTTCAATGATTTGGGAGAGGATTTTGTTAGGAAATACAAGTATAATGTTGATATGGAACCAGATAGAGGTCAGCTCTGTGTTATGTCCCAGAAGGACAAAGAGACTTTCAAAGAGTATGCACAGAGATGGCGCGAGCTAGCAACTCAGATTGTTCCTCCTCTGGAAGAGAAATAAATGACAAAGATCTTCTTGAAGAATTTAGGCTCTTTCTAATATGATAAGAAGATAGCAAGTGCCCCTTCTGATTTCACTGAAATGATGAGTATAGGGATGCGACTAGAAGAAGGTGTCCATGAGGGACGGTTGAGTCAAGAAAGTAGTGCAGGATCGAACTCTAGGAGGTTCAACTTTGGTAAAAAGAAAGAAGGTGAGGCCAATGATGTGTCTCGAGAAAGTTACAGAAGACCGCGTGGTCGTGAGAATCGTCATCACCAGCATGTAGCTTTTGTAACTCTGGTGATTAATGTAACTTCAACTATGCCAGTAGCTCCAAAGTATCAGTCTCGTTATCAACAACCTTCTGTGCAACAAGGTGGTAATCAACAGGTTCGTGCTAAGCCGAGCTTTGATCCCATTCCAATGTTGTGTGCTGATTTGCTTCCATCTCTGATTGTGAAGAATCTTGTGCAAACACGTTCTCCACCTCCAGTTCCAGAGACTATTCCATGGTGGTATAAGCCAGAAGAGTCTCACTGTGCTTTTCATCAAGGTTACCCGGGGCACGATGTTGAAAACTGTTATCCATTGAAGTTTGAAGTGCATAAATTGATAAGGAGCAATGTCTTGTCTTTCAATGATGTTAATCCCAATGTAAAGAAAAATCCGCTTCTGAAGCATGGTAACGTCTGTGAATATGGTGGATGGTTGTCCTGGTTTGTTCAAGATCTATGAGGTCCTCCATATTCGAAGGTCTTTGGTTGAGATGCATGCTTTCTTAAGTGAATATCATGATATTGATCATGATTATGTTGGTTGTTGTATTTCCTCGGTGAACCCTAGTGGTTGTGTAATTGTTAAGAGAGACATTCAAAAGATGATGGATGATAAGTTGATTGAAGTGACAGCAAAAAGAGATGAGTATGAAAATGAAGTGAATGTTATTGTGCCTCAGTTCAATATTCCTGTGAAGGTTGTTCCTGAGAAGGTGGTTATTTCTTTTGATAGCCGCAAATATGCTATTACTCCATTGGTGATTAATTTGCATGGTCCAATGCCATATGAGTCTGATAAAGCTGTTCTGTATCGATATAATGTTACGATGATAGAAAATGGTAAGGAAGTTCCTATTCCTTCTCCAAGGTATGTGGTTAGCATTGCTGATGTGACAAAGGTTACTCGAAGTGGTAGAGTTTATGCTTCGGATCCTCCGAAGAAAGTTGAAGATACAAGTGCAAGTAAATAGATTATGGATGCTGTTGCCCGATCAGGCCAATTCGGTGATAGTGAAGATGAGGTGTTAAAATTGATAAAGAAGAGTGAGTACAACTTTATTGAGTAGTTGTTGCATACTCCATTTAAGATATCAGTTTTATCACTCTTGATGTGCTCTGAGGCTCATAGGCAGTCTTTATAGAAGATTCTTGATCAAGCTTATGTTGACCATGATGTGACTGTTGATCAATTTGATAGTATTGTGGCTAATATCACATCGTGCAACAATTTGAGTTTCTATGATGATGATTTTCCTGAAGAAGGAAGGAACCATAATTTGGCTTTGCATATTTCAGTGAACTGTCAGGAAGATGCTATGTCTAAAGTGCTGGTTGATACTGCGTCTTCTCTGAATGTGATGCCGAAGTCGACTTTGTCAAGGCTTGCGTACCAAGGTGCTCCCATGAGGCATAGTGGGATTATTGTGAAAGCTTTTGACGGATCGAAGAAGACAGTGATTGGTGAAGTGGATCTTCCTATTCTTATTGGAACGTTTATATTCCAAATTACTTTTCAAGTAATGGAGATACGTCATGCTTACAGTTGTCTCCTTGGAAGACCTTGGATTCATGAGGCAGGAGCTGTGACATCTACTCTCCATCAGAAGCTGAAATTTGTGAATGATGGGAAATTAGTGACTATTGGCAGTGAAAAGGCGATGCTTGTGAGCAATTTGTCATCTTTCTCCTATATTGATGCTGAAGATGAGGTGGGAACGTCATTTCAGGATCTTTTTGTTATTGATAATACTGCTAAGAAGAATGTCATGCATATATCTTCTCTCAAGGATGCTCTGCGCATACTCGAAACTGGTCGATCTGACAGTTGGGTGTCGCTCCCTGGATTTCCATCCTGGTACAAACGCGAAAGTGGCGCGGAAAGAGGTAGAGTCGCCAGCCAGGCATTTTTATCCCGAAGAAACGGGAATGGTAATGCTGCACAAACCGAGGAAAAGAAAAGGAAGGACACAGGTCCTGCAAACCAAAGCGACTGGGTTCGGGAGTCAGTTATGACCTGGGAAGGTATTAGCACCCCAGATCGTCCGCCGTACCCGACGGGATCCACGCTTGCTAAGAAAACTGCTTCAAAGGGTGAAAGAATGAAAGATGCTGCAAAAGGAAAGGACTGAAACTGGAAAAGGAACTGAGAAAAAAAACAAAGAGGAAAAATGTAGGGAAAATTAAGATTGTGCTCGAACGGGCCCTACCCCGCTGCCTATGTACCTCATCTGGACATGAGGATCTGAGACGCCTTAGTTCCCTTAACTAGGGGTAGAAAAGATTTCTTGTGTCTTAAGGCTTGAACTGCCTATGTCAATGCTCAGGTGTTGCAGGCTCGGACGACGAGTGCATAACCGTCTTGCAAAATGACAAGTAGGAGCAAGTTCGCGTACAGAGCGAAGGAGATGAGAAGAGAAGTCCCGAAGGAGAGACGCTTATTGTTTGTTTGAGTTTTTTTTGAGCTTTTATTTGGTGTGGCACAAGAGAATGAACTCAAACTCTTTTCCATGGAATGTGTACTTGTTACTACATTCCAAGATGGAATAATAGAATAAGCACACCAAGTAAGGAGAATTTATCCAAGACTTGTTTCCAAGGGAAAGGGCCTAAGTTCATTGACTTGTTGAATTTATTGGATGTTTTAGTGATTAAAAATGAAGAAGTATTTTTTAGGGTTTTTCTTGATGAAGATGACCTCATGATCCATCTTGTGCATTATGCTAGACAAATGCACTATTCCAAGATGGAATGAATACATAGGCCCCATGGAATAAGGCTATTACACAAGAAGTCACCTCTTTCTTTATTAATATTTTTTAGGTTTTGTTTTGAGATGAGAAGAGAAAGAACCAGAAGAGCAAAGGGCAAAAGTCTATAGGGGTAAGACTAATCCTAATATTAGCATGCAAAAAGTGGTCCTAAAGTTAGTGAGGTTTCAACTATCCTAAGAGAAAAGAAGAACAAAAGAGGAGCAAAGAGAGGAGAAGAAAGCTAGCAAGCAACTTACTCCTCTAAAGGAGATAAGTTGATCCTAAAGGGGGAAGAAAAGAGTTGCCTCACATTATGGCATAAGGCACATCAAAAATCACAAAGAGAAGCAAATTAAAAAACAAAGATGAAGAGTTGAAATGTGGATGAACATTACACACTTCTCTTACCATAAGCCCCTGCAAGTGTTAGCAAAAATCCAGTATATGTTCATCGACAAAAACTCATGGTAATGGCATGCTCAAAGCTCACATCAACAAAGATAATAAAACATGTAAAATTGTGCACACAAGCATTTACGTGTCGAGAACATGGAAGAATGCATAAACCAGCAAGCAAGACAACCTAAACAATAATATTCAATGATCATACAATGATCCATGGCAATTAAAACATGTAAGGGGATCAAACAACCTCAAAATAGCTCAAAAAAGTCATTATGCTTCAGTGTTAACCGGTTAACCATGTGTAAACACCCCAAATTTGCCCTCACCCATTCACACCATGGCTTGTGATCATTTCATATGCATAAACACAATCATAGCATCTCATATCACATTTTTGATTCACTGCATAGATTCAAAGTCACCTGCATCTATGGTTTGTGATCTGAGCAATCCAAGAGCTTCTTGAGCCACTCCAAAGGTCATCAATCACTTCAAAGGGGTCCATGTGTGTTCAAGCATCTTATTATATCCTCTCAAAGTCAATAATGTCAAAGAAATCACAAGAACTGAGAAGGGTATGGAAGCAGAGCCAGGCTTGACTGCACAGATGACCTAGAATTAGGGTTTTGGTTTCAGAGGCCATAACTCCAAATTTTTTGGTCATTCTTGTTTATTTTGGTCTCTATATGGTATAGGGAGTATGCATATCAATTTTCATGAAGAAATTCCCTGGGGAAGTCATTTGGTCAAGAGTTGACTTTTCAAGCAAGTCAGTGCAAAATCAGGGCATCTGTGGCCCTCAATGACCCAACCAAAGGGTATCCTTCATCATTTTGAGTGTATATGATCTTTATTTGATCATATAAGGAGTTGGAAGTTCACAAAATTGAATAATTTCAAGTCTTTTGCAAAGTTGACTTTTTGGGCAAGTTTGACTTTTAATGAATTTGCCATTTTAAGCAACTTTTTCAACCTTTACTTTTTGATTCAAAAAAGCTTCAAATGGAAAAACTTTGGTCATGAAAGTTGTAGAATGGATCATTCCCTTTTCAAAAAGTACAAGAACATGACCTAATTCATTTTGGATCAAAAGCTATGGCTTGTCAAAGTTGGCAAAAATCACTAAATTTCAAGTTATGCACCAAAGAGGCAAAGTTGCAAATTCACTTCTCAAGGCAAATTGGGCTGTCAAATGCATTTTTAAACTTCACCATATGATCATACAACACATAAAAATCAGAATGGGCCAAAAGATCATTCACTTTTGTGGCCTATGGAGCAAGACTTTTTCATGAAAAGCAAAGGCAAGGCAAGTTGCAAAACTCATCATAGCTTCTCATCCACTTGCTGGCTAGCTTGCTGATCAATCCTAGGCCTTTCCTCACATCATGCTGCGCAGCACACACTCCTTTTACTTGGCTAGAAAGTAGCCCATGCCTTCTTACACCAACTTTGACATTTTGGCAAAAGCACCCATACCAATCAATAAAGCACATGTCACTTCTTCTGACCAATGGCATTTGTTTATACAAAGAAAATGCAAGCCAAACACAACAAGAAGCAAGCCTGAAACACTTCATAGGACAACATTCACATTTTCACCTCATCTTGCAAGAGCTTTCGAAAATCATCACACAGGCCACAAACATACAAACTAACTTCACAAACCATCTCACCATGCTTCACTGAACACAAACCAACCCTCAAAACAGCCTGAAAGCCATTGAATCAAAAACACGATCACCACACCACCTTGGACAGAACTTCTGCCATCTCTCAAATCATCCAAAATAAACTTGCTCTAAGCCTTTCAGAAGCACAAGGGAGGTCATAGGAGTGGTTTTGCACAAGAGATGGGGTCAGAAAGCTCCAAACTGAAAAGCTTCAAACTCAGGTAGCTTCATGAACTTTTTTTCCAGAACTTGTATTTCAAGTTTCTAAATGAATCTACATGCTTCACTGATCATGTTGGTATGTTTTGTTTCGAAAATGATTGAGTATTAAGTGTGTATGTTGCTTCTGAAACTTTTCTGACCTAAATGCATTTTGATTCGATTCATGGATTTGATGATGGATAAATGATTTTTGATGGCTGATTCTTGTTGGTGTTGGGGAGAGGATCATTTCTGGAGAGTCTTAGGGCTTGGGGATGTGTATTAAGAGAGATAGCTAGAATGGCTGGCCGGAGAAGACGACCGGAACAGTGTTCCGGTCGCCTGAAAGTCATTAGGGTTAATTAATTAGGGTTTAGTCTTAATTACGCAAGTTTGAATTTGGGCCGTCCAGATGCGCGCACAGGTCAATTCCCTCCCTTTTAGTTTGAATTCTGGCCTTTGGATGCGCATACTTTTCTTTTTTCAGTTTAAATTCATTATATTTTTCACTTAATTGCATTTGTTTTCTCCAATTTATTTAAAATAGCAAAACCTTTTCAAAAATTCTGAAATTTTTTATACAAACTTTTATTTAATTTCAGAAACCAAAAACATTTTTATTTTTATTTTTTGCATTAAAAAATATTTTTAAATCATTTAAAAGTTTATTTTTAATTAATTAATGAGAATTAATTAATTAAAAATACTTTTAGGTATTTAAAAATCACCAAAAAATTCATGAAACCTTCATAATCATTTAGAAACATTGTCCAACCCTAAAACCAAATTTCTTTTTTGATCTTGATGTCTTTTGAGAATTTTTTATGGAATTAAAATCATTTCAAGACATTATTTTGATCCAAACTTCCAAAAATCATTTCTGCCTAACCATTAAGAGTTGGACCTTGATTCTTTTTGCATTGCATTGTGTTTAGCATGTAGTTTGTGATATTAAATTGGCATGATTTGATCTTTCATTTTCAATTTTGTTTGGCATTTTTCTTGTTAAGGTACCCTAAAACCCTAGAAATCTTAGAAAAGTCATAACCCTAATTAGGTTAAGAGTTAGAACCCCTCCTTTGGGCAGTGAGTGTGTATAGGATTAGGGTTCCTTTGAATGCATTTTCAATTTTTTATCTTGATGTTTGCTTCTGATTTTGGTTTTTGTTTGATGCATTGATCATAAACCCTAATTTGGGCTTCCTTTTGCATTCATCTTGCATTTGCTTGCATACCATGACTTGCCATGCATTTTATGCATCCATTTGATTCATTGGACATCTTAAGACATATTAGAAGCATGTTTGATCATTGCATCATGTATTTTCCATGTTGTATGTCATTTGCATCTCATAACTTTTCATGTATGTTCATGGTTCTAAACTTGCTCCTCTTGCATCCATATGCTTATATGATCATCCCCATGTCTTGATTCATGTTTACATCATCTCATAGCATCATTGTCATCACATATATGCTTCTGGTTTTGGTTTGCATCATGCCATTTCATTTCATTTTGCATTGCATTGCATTTCTTTCACTAACTTTTCAGGTGGTAGGTTACTTTGAGAAGTGAATTTGCCTTCACTTATCACAACTTCTTTTCATCTCTCTTATGCATCATTGCTGCATTTTACTTTGTGTTTGAGATTGAGCTTGATCATTCTTCTTCTTCTCACTTTCTTTCTTCAAGTGACTTGTCTTCTTAAATGAAGCAAGTTACTTTGCTTCTCCTGATCCTTTCATCTGCTTCCTGGTGGTTCCATTGAAGATTTCTCTTGTCAAACCTCACAAACCTTAGGAACAACCAAGCATGACAATGATTAGGGTTTTGATTAGTCTCCCCACTTAGTTTTACCTTTGTGTCTCTTTGAGTTTTCTCTTCTCATCTCATAATCAGGGACTAAACCCTAAAGGCTTTAAGGCTTTGTGATTAAGCTTATGCCTGCATCCTTCTATTAGGATGGAGTGTATAACTTTAATCCTAAGTGTTAAATCCTTAACGTGTTTAAATCCTTTAATAAATTCACTTAATAATCATCAAGACATCAAGCTTGTAACTTGGGCCTTGCATTAGGGTTCTAATTCTTCCTTGTAAACACCCCAAATTTGCCCTCACTCATTCACACCATGGCTTGTGATCATTCTCATATGCATAAACACAATCATATCATCTCACATCTCATTTTTGATTCACTGCATAGCTTTCAAGGCATCTGCACCTAGGGTTTGTGATCTGAGCAATCCCAAAGCATCTTGAGCCATTCCAAAGGCCACCAATCAACTCAAAGGGGTCCATGTGTGTTCTTATGTCATATTCCATCTCCTCAAAGTCAAAAATGCAGAGGAATCACAAGAACTAGGGTTTGAGTGGATGCAGAGCCAGGTTGAACTGCACAGTTGACTGAAAATTAGGGTTTTGGTTTCAGAGGCCATAACTCCAAAAATTTTGGTCATTCTTGTTTCCATTGGTCTCTATATGGTATAGGGAGTATGCATATCAATTTTCATGAAGAAATTCCATGGGGAAGTCCTCTGATCAAGAGTTGACTTTTCAGACAAGTCAGTGCAAAATCAGGGCATCTGAGGCCCCCAATGACCCAACCAATGGGTGATCTTCATCATTTTGAGTGTATATGATCTTTATTTGATCATGGAAGAAGGTTGAAGTTCATAGAAATCAAGAATTTAGGGTTTTTGCAAATGTTGACTTTTTGGGCATAGTTGACTTTTCAAGAATGCATCATTTTAGGTCATTTTTCAAGCCTTGATTCTTGATCCAAAAAGGCTTCAAATGGAAAAACTTTGGTCATGAAAGTTGTAGATCTCATCTTTCCCTTTTCAAAAAAGTACAAGAACATGATCAAATTCTTCTTGGATCAAAAGTTATGGCAATGCAAAGTTGGCAAAAATCACTTATTTTCAAGATATGCACCAAGTGTGAAAATTGCAAAATCATGTGCTAAGTCAAATTGCAACTTCTAATTGGCATCAAACCAGCACATGAACATTCTCTAAGTCCTAAAGTTCAGATTGAACCAAAGGAATCACATGTTTGTATGGCTTTTGGAGCAAGATTTTTCACATGTGAACAAAGGAAGCCAAGTTGCAAAAAAAACTCATGATCATTTCCATCCACTTGCTGCCTAGCCTGCTGACCACTCCTAGCCTTTCCCCCTCACCTTGCTGCGCAGCCCACACCTCTTGTACTTGGCTGAAACATGACCCATGCCTCTCTTACAAGAAGTTGACATTTTGGCAAAAGTAGCCACACCTATCACAGCAGGCCAAGTCACATCAACTGACCAATAGGCTTTGTTTATGTGGATCAAATGCTGGCCATAACACACTTGAAGCAAGGCTGAAGCTCATTCATTCATCACATTCACAAAACACTCCATTTTGCATAAGCCTTCGAATTTCTCTCCACAGCATACAAACACAAGAACCATCTTCACCAATCATCTCACCACACTTCATAGGCCTGAAACCACCAAAGTTCAAGCCTGAAACAAGCCTGACCTGAGCTTCACCATTTCCCACCCTCAGAACCAGTTCTCTTCGAATCTCACTAGCCAGCCATCAAACACTTCATTTTCCTTCACCAACAAGTCAAGCATACCACAAGGAGTCAAAACCACCCTTTACTTTGAACTGAAACAGCCTGTACACAAAGCTCATTTCCTGCTACACCAGAACTGGTTCTCACAAATCAGCCATCCACAAGAGCTTTGAAGCCTTCCATTAGCATCAAGGGATACAAGGGAGTCCATTTGCACGCAAGGAAAGCTCTGGAAGCTCAGTTTTGAAGCTTTCCAGCTCAGGTATGATCATGGAAACTTTTCTCTCAAAGCTTGGTTTTTGAGTTATAAATTGATTATTCATGTCTTGCTGGTCATGGGGTTGGTTTCAGAATCAAAAATGAGTGAAAACTGAGCTTGTATGGTCCCTCTGAAATTTTGCCCGTAAATTTCTTTCCTTTCGATTCCTTTGATTCATGGTGCATAAATGTTGTTTGAGCTTGGATTCATGACCTAGGAAGTTAGAGGATCATTTAGGTGTGCTTAATTTGAAGAATGGTTGCCTGAATCGTATTCTAGGGTTTGGTGGTCACCGGAGAAGATGACCGGAGCTTCTCTCCGGTCACCTGAAAATGCTTAGCCCTAATCCTGCAATTAAGTGAGATTTAAATCTTGAGCGTTGGATCAGCTGACTGGCATTGACTTCGCGCGTGCACGTGTGGTCCAGATGAGCCCTTTTTGCCCTAATCATCATTAGCCTGATTAATCCACTTAATTAATTCATAAAACTTAATTAAAGCCAGAGTCAATCCAGACCATGCATCTGCGCGCCAAGTCAATGGTTCCCCTTCAACTTTAAATCTCCACCATCAGATCAGATTACTTTCCATTTATTTGCTTTTATTTTCATTTTCTTTGTATTTAATTTCCATAATTATTTAAAAATAGCAAAAATATCTTAAAAATTATGAAACTTTTTCTTTAAGGTTTTATTAATTTTTAGGACACAAAAATATTTTTATTTTCATTTTTAGCATTAAAAAAGTATTTTTAAATATTTAAAAGATTATTTTTAATTGATTAATGAGAATTAATTAATTAAAAATACTTTTAGGTATTTAAAAATTACAAAAAAATTCATGAAATGTTCTAAGACATTTAGAAACATTGTCCAACCTTCAAACCAAATTTATTTTTTGATCTTGATGCATTTTAAGAATTTTTCATTGAATTAAATCATTTTTTATGCATTATTTTGATCATGGATTCAAAAATTCATTTCTGCCAATTGGTGAAGGTTGAGACATTGATTCTTCTTGCATTGTCTTTTGTTTTGCATGTAGTTCCTAGGATAAAAAGGCCATGAATTGTTCTTGCATTTTCAAATTGTTTGGCATTTGTTTTGTTAAGAACCCTAAAAAACCCTAATAACTTGCAAAATTCATATCTTGAGTTTGGTTGAGAGTTGAGAGCTCCCCTTTGGGCAGTGGTTTATCATAGGTCTAGGGTTTCTTTGGGTACCATTTTCCATTTTTTATCATGAGGTTTGCTTCTGTTTTGGGTTTTGGTTTGATGTTTGATCCATGAACCCTAATTTGGGCTCTCTCTTGCATCCTCCTTGCATTCCCTTGCATAACATGACTTGTCTTTGCATTTTGTGCATGCTTTTGATTCATTTGACATCCTAAGACATATAGGAAACATGTTTGATCATTGCATTGCATATTTGCCATGTCATTTGTCTTGTATGATTCATAACTTTTCATGCCTTTTCATGCTCCTTAGCTTGCATCATTTGCATTCATGATCTTGTATGAACATCTCCATGCCTTGTCTCATGTTTGCAGCACCTCATAACATCATAATCATCATCAACATGCTTCTGGTTTTGCTTAGCATCATATCATTTCATCTCATCTTGCATTGCATTGCATTTCTTTCTAACATTTCAGGTGGTAAGTAAACTTGAGAAGTGGATTTGCCTTCACTTCTCATAACTTTTCTTTTCATCTCTCTTGCATCCATTGCTGCATTCTTATTTGTGTTTGAATTTGAGCTTGCTCATTCTTCTCCTTCTCACTTTCTTTCTTCAAGTGACTTGACTTCTTGAATGAAGCAAGTTACTTTGCTTCTCTTGATCCTGTTCATCTGCTTCCTGGTGGCTCCTCTGAAGATTGTCCTTGCAAACCTCACAAACCTTAGGATCAACCAAGCATGATAATGAATTAGGGTCTTGATTAGTCTCCCCTCATAGTTTTCACCTTTGTGTCTCTCTTTGAGTCCTCTCTTCTCATCTCATAATCAGGGACTAAACCCTAAAGGCTTTAAGACTTTGTGATCAAGCTTATGCCTACATCCTTCTCTTAGGATGGAGTGTATAACTTTAATCCTAAGTATTAAACCCTTAAGGTGTTTAAATCTCTTAATCAATTCACTTAATAAATATCAAGACATTGCACTTGTAACTTGGGCCTTGCATTAGGGTTCTAATTCTTCCTTAAGTGGTTAAGAAGGACTAACCCTAGTGTTAATGGACAAGTCCCCCTCAAGTTGTCTTACAAATCATAAAAAACACTTCATCATCATACCATTAAATAAAATCCACTTAATCAAAGGCTTGTTCTGTCATGAGTTTAATCCCTAATCATGGATTAAGTTGAGGAGTTTTCCTCAGCTTAAACATTCTCATCTATCATCCTTCTTTTAGGATGGTGTAATGGGTCTGTTTAATCCTTGATTATGGCTTAACCTCATTACTTAACACTAAACAAAATCACAAAAACATCTAAATAATCACAAGTAGGTTAATGATCTTAATCCTACATCAAAGGTGATTAAGTGTGAGAATCTGACTTCACACTTAAGGTATTCTCATTACCCCTAATCAGAGGGAAGATGTGATGAGTTTACTAACCCATTGGTTTAGACTTAAGCTCATTAATCTATGACAAACTTCAAAAAGCAATAAAAGCCTGAAAACTCAAAAACAAACAATAATCGTCTCCTTCGGGATTCTTTTCTCATCAT
Source organism: Lathyrus aphaca (assembly GCA_963966055.1). Taxonomy (NCBI): domain Eukaryota; kingdom Viridiplantae; phylum Streptophyta; class Magnoliopsida; order Fabales; family Fabaceae; genus Lathyrus; species Lathyrus aphaca. Next base: position 240,836,243 of record OZ014525.1, read on the forward strand.
CTTCACTCACAACCGAGAACTCGCTTCTTCCGTCTAATGCAAGACAGTAAGCACCTGAGCCAGACAGGTCATACACTTGAGCATAGGCAAGCAAGCAGTTCATCAGTCAATTCACCTTTCAGTCTCTTTGGGTCGAACTACGGTGTTCTGACTTCCTCATTGCACGAGAGGATACGTAGGCATAACTCAACAGTTATCGAACAAAAGTCTCTGTACATTCCCCCTCCTTCCAGCCTTATTTCTTTAAGTCTTATAATCTTGAGCAATTCATTCTCATTCTTACACTGACACATCATTTATACATGTTACACTTCACACTCTTTTACACTGACACCTGTACATCTCTTTCCAGCTATTTCATACACAGATTGCACTGACACTACCCCTTTAAAACACAAATCTTTTAAGCGTGGATCCCGTCGAGTACGACGGACAATCTGGGTGCTAATACCTTCCCAGGTTGTAACCAACCCCCTTTCTCAGTCTCTCTGGTTCGCAACCGTCTTATCCGTATCTTTCTAGGTCTATGCAGCATTGCCTTTCCTCCGGGATAAAAATGCCTAGCTGGCGACTCTATTCATTCTCCAGTGAGTTCACGGCTGTGTGTTCTCACTGTTCCCCTCGCCGACCGTTCGCGCTTGTACCGGGATGCAAATCTTTGGGAGCGACAGCTTGGCGACTCTGCTGGGGAACCTTATACTGCAACCAGGGCTTCTGGTTCTTTTTGTGGGTTCCTCCTAGCGCTTGTTTGATTTGTGTTTACTGGGGTGTTATGTGCTTGTTTGTGCTTGTATTTATTTTGTTTATTGCTTTATGTACAGTTACTTTACTGCTTTCTTCACTGCATTTATATATCATACTGTCATTGTTGCTGGCTGGATCTGGTTTTTCTTTGGTGGGTGGGTATTTCATTGAGAGTTAAGGTCCTATACCTGGGACCTGAGTGACACCTAGGCTAGAGTGAATCATATTCTTTCCCATTCCATTTCGGTCTGGTGCGGGAATATGAAACACGGTTCAGATATGGGTTTCTTCTTGAGAACTCTGTGTTGCAGATTTCCTGCAATGCTAGGGCTATCTGGGAAGCCTGCTAAGTCTGGATGACCTTTTAGTATTGACCTTCAGAAACTGAGGTGAATTAGAGGAGGAACTTTTATGGTTATTGTAAACACTGTACCTCCGGGTTAGAAGTGTTTACACTTCTCATAACTGATCCAAGTCTGAGGATCCTTGTTCTAGATCATCACCTGTGAGGGGGTTGGGCTGTTTACAGGTTTGCAGGTACCTTGACCTCAGAATACCCTGTTACTTTGACTTTGTTAAGAATGCTCCATGTTGGATAGTTCTTGTGATTCTAAACCCTGGACTTGTGGCTCTTTATTTGAGTCCCCCACCCTGGTTACTGGATTTTATAGACCTCCATCTGGAATTCTTGAACACACATGGATCTATACCAAGGCAGTTAATCAGATCCAGCTCAGTCACAAACCCTTGCATTTCATTTGCATACATACTCATTGCATCATATTAACATTTGCTTATTTGTGTTTCAGGGTATCCACCTTCATCTGGTTTTGGTTTTGACCCCATCTGCAGTTTTGACCTATCTCCACCAGCACTTGCTTCAGCCTGTCAGCCATATACTTCAGTTACTAGCACTAGCCAGCCAGTGGCCCACTCCTCAGCATCTTCATCAGCACTCATCCTACTCAGTCTCAACATCATGGCTCCAAAGAAAAGCAACATCACTTATCATTTCTTCCAACCAGACTTATCAGACATCAGGAGGATCCAAACCCTGATCACTCCAGATCACATACCCTTGTTCAGGGAGAGTTATGGAGATATGTTGGACATGGTTATGGATCTGGACCCATCTCAGAGGAGCCTCATCCACACCTGTATTCAGTTTTATGACCCCCCATTGAGATGTTTCACCTTTCAAGACTTTCAGTTGGGGCCTCTTCTGGAAGAATACTCATCATTGACTGGTCTGCCCATCAAAAGAGAAATCCCATTCAGCCCTGAAATGGTCTTTCCCAGCAATGGAGAGGTAGCAAAAGCTTTGTATCTGGAGCCTGTTTTGATTGAACAGCACATGACCTCTAAAGCTGGGGTCCCTGGTTTTCATCTGGACTTCCTGATTTCTCAAGCTAGTCTGAAGGCTTCCCTGGGGGAATGGAGAGCTGTTTGTGCTTTGTTGGCCTTAAGTGTATATGGAATTGTGTTGTTTGCAGATGAGCCTCGATTCATCAGCAAGAATGCAATCCATTTGTTCATCCTGAAGAACCCAGTGCCAACTTTACTGGGTGATCTCTATTACTCAGTACATCAGAGAAATGAGAAGCAGAGGGGAAGATTAGTGAGGATTTGTGCTCCATTATTTCATGCTTGGCTTCTCAAGCATCTACCCAGGACAGATGCATTTCTAAATCCTCATCAGCAAAGCAACTGGGCTAAGAGGCTCACTACTCTCACTTCAGCAGATATCAGATGGTGTACTCAGAGCACCAAGGGCAGAGATATGATCACCAGCTGTGGGCACTTTCCCAATGTGCCTTTAATAGGAGTTAAGGGAAGTATCAACTACAACCCTCTGCTGTTCAGGAGACAATTGGGCTATGCACTGGTCCACGCTCCTAGGGTACAGGATTTGGTTGAGACCCTCTACTGTGAGAACAAGATTAGTTTGGCTGTTGTTAGGCAGGCTGCATGGGCCTGGGATCATGTTCAAACCAAGGGAATCACCATTCTGGGGAAGTGCAATAATGTGGCATCAGTCCAATATTATGAGTGGTCCCATGCTAGGGCCCAATTCTCTGGAATGCCCTTTACCATAGAAGACATGCCTGAGTCATCTTCAGCACCACCCCCTGCCACTATCAGTTTGAAAGAGTTTGAAAGCTTGAAAGAAAGGAATGATAAGCTAACCCAAGCCTTGCAGAAGACCCTCCGGGAAAGGAGTGAAGGTGTGAGGGAAATTGAGAGATTGGAGAAGTTGAGAGTGGAACACTTGACTAAGATCGAGAAGTCTGGAGATTATATCAACAAGTCTAAAGCTGGTGAGCAGATTCTGAAGAATGCTTGTAAAGAAGCCCAGTTTCAGAGAGCAAGAACAGACTTGTATTTGAAAGAGAGTCAGGCCAGGTGGGTCCGGATCACTGAGGCCCGTACTCTAGAAGACAAGAGAGTTCAGGACAAGATGGAGCAGATGGAAAAAGCCTTGGCAGCAGCCCAGAAGGAAATATCAGAGCTAGAAATCAGAGCTGGAGTGAAGAGGTCTAAGGACCAAAGTCAGAACAGGAAGTTGACTGCAGCAGTTGCAACAAGAAACCTTCTCATCAGAGGTCTCACGGAGCATCCGGCTGATCCTGTGACCGAAGCACTTCTCAAGGAAGTTCGTGAGGATGAGTTTGGCCTTGGAGTTTGATCATTTGCTTGTTGTTGTTCCTTTTCCATGTACTTTTGCTTTTTGTGATGTATTTTGGCCCCTTTGAGGGTTTGTGTTGTAAAATGAACAAATTGTATTATTTCACCTTTGTAATATATTTGTGTTGGTTTCTATCTGGGTTCACATCAAAAGCAACTTCAACAGCAGCATCTTCAAGGGTCTGGAAGGGTCAAAACTGAAGGCCAAACCGGATACCTTGAGAACAAATAAGCATAACTGCATTGCATGCTAACCCCTTCTGTTTGTTTTGTAGGGTTTTGTTTTGTTGTTGCTAACCTCTGTTGTGATATTCAGGAATTATTGCTCGCCGCCGGGTATTCCCCCTCAACAGGCCACACAGGTACCCAACTAGAAACAACCTTCCGGGAATCCAGATGGATCAGATGCAACAAGACCTTACAGAGGTCAGAAACCAGATGGCCAACGAAAGGTTGGAGATGAGAACTCAGATAACACAATTCATGGAAGTGATGAACAATTTAGCTCAAAGCCAGGAGAGGCTCAGAGTTTTGGTAGAAGGAAGGAATCAAGAGGAGCCCCATGTGGGAACTGCTGGCACAAGTAACAACGAGAGGGTCCAACCTCATGTCAATCCCCCAGTTTTTGGACCCCATCTCCATCCAGAGGCCAACATCCCAGTCAACATTCAAGGGACAGCCACAACAACCAGAGTACTTCAAGAAGATCCTCAGGAGGACCAGTATACAGTAATGGGTGCCGGAGAGGAAACATATGATAGACGATTGGAAGAGATAGCTGAGAAGTTGAGGTCCTTAGAATCTCAAAATTCTTTGGGTTTCGACGTCATGGACATGGGGCTGGTAGACGGGGTCAGGATCCCCCATAAGTTCAAGCCTCCTTGCTTCGAAAAGTATAATGGGACTTCATGCCCCCAGACTCATTTGCAATCATTTCTGGGAAGGCTGAAAGCCTATACAATGGATGAGAAACTCTGGATGTTCTACTTCGAAGATAGCTTGACTGGAGCATCAAGGGAATGGTATTCCCATCTGACAAGAGCAACTATAAGATGCTGGAAGGACCTGGCAGAAGCCTTCATCAGACAATATCAGTATAATCTAGATATGGCACCCAACAGGACCCTCCTAATGGGAATGTCACAGTCTTCGAGGGAGAGTTTCCGAGAGTATGCCCAAAGGTGGAGGCAACTGGCTGCTGCTGTTCAACCACCAATGTCTGAGAGAGAAATGGCAGACATGTTTATGAACACTCTTCAGGGAACGTATATTGACAGGTTAGCTGCTTTCTCTTCCACCAGCTTCGTAGATGTTGTCATAGCTGGGGAGAGAATTGAAAGCCTGTTAAAAATGGGAAAGATCTCAGACAACGGTGCAAGCTCGTCCAGTAGTACAAGAAAGCCTTTTGCAGGCCCGAGAAGAACTGGCGAGACCAATGCCATTCACACCAACAGGGGTAGGCCCCAATATGCTCAGAGGTCAATAGCAGCAGTCACTATCCCTGCTCCAGCTCATCCTCAGCCAGTCTATCAACCTCCGCAACAAAACTTCCAACAACAACCTCAGTATCAGCAGAATCAATATCCTCCAAGAAACTACAACAACAACAACACCAACAACAACAGTCAACAGAGGCCATTCCAACAAAGGCCATCCCAAGCTAACAGAGTGATCAACCCGATCCCAATGCTGTATGCTGCCTTGCTGCCACAACTTCTGAAACTCAACCTAGTTGAGCTAAGAACGTTGGCACCTCCGGATCCCAACAGTCTACCAAGGAACTATGACTCCAATGCTAGGTGTGCTTTTCATTCCAACGCACCTGGTCACAGTACAGAAAAATGCAGGGCTCTGCATATGAAGGTACAAGACTTGGTAGACTCCAAGGCTCTGAATTTTGCACCTCCGCCCAATGTCAATAAAAACCCAATGCCAAACCATGGTGGCCCTCGAATTAATGCTATTGAAGAAGACCAACCATCTTATTTGATAACTAGTGTGGATCAGATCAGGACACCATTGGTGGAAATCAAAGCTCAACTCCGTGAAAGCAATATATTTCCGGGGTGTGAACTAGGGTGCCCATACTGCAATATTTCATGGAATGGGTGTGAAGATTTAAGGAATGGCATTGACAGCCTTATTCAGAGTGGCCTACTCCAGATCACTACATCATTTCCGGCAAATCCGACAACGTCATCAGCAACAGTTTCAGACCCTCCTACGACTGCAGCAACTAATGTTCCCGACAATTCATCAGCACCATCAGCAAGTACTTCATCTGTCCTCCCAAATGATCAGTTTTCAACAGTTTCTCCTGCTACAACTTCAGCTTCATTCCATTTCGAATCTCCGTCAGCAACAACAACAGTCCTTCCAACAGTACCTCCTACAACACCAGCAATCAATCATGAAGATGTCTCTACCGTCACCATATTCTACGATCCTGAAAATAATTCCGCCTACCATTCAGAAGGTGCTGCTCCCGCCAGAGCACCAGTTACAATCTTTTATGATCCACAAACAATAACAGTCCCTTCAGCAGCAGCAATCAGTCCGGTCACTGTCACGGTGCCTGGACCAGTACCATATGAAAGCAATAGGGCCATCCCTTGGCACTATGGCTCTGACGTGTACTGTGAAGGGAGAAGAATCACTCTGAAAACATCAACACCTGCACCACAAGTGGATAATGTGGGGGGAGGCGGAGGCTTCACTCGAAGCGGATGTCTCTTTGCTTCGCAAGTTCAAAGACCTACTGCCGAAGCAGAAGCTGCTGCCAAGGCAAAAGGAAAAGGCCCGGTGCAGGAAGATCCAGCTGTCAAAGAAGCCCTGAAAACTCCATTTGATCAGGAAGTTGATGAGTTTATGCGGATCATCAAAAAGAGTGATTATAAAATTGTGGATCAGCTTCACCAGACGCCATCCAAAATCTCCATCCTCTCACTGCTTATGTGCTCCGAAGCCCATCGGAATGCACTACTTAAAGTCCTGCACGCAGCTTACGTGCCTGAGGAGATAACTGTCAACCAGTTGGAAACCGTGGTTGGAAACGTTACTGCTAGCAATGGGCTAGGGTTTACCAATTCTGACTTGACAGCGGATGGCCGCAATCACAACAAAGCCTTGCACATAACCCTGGAATGCAAAGGAGCTGTCCTTTCTCATGTGCTGGTGGACACAGGTTCTTCCCTGAATGTCTTGCCAAAGAAGGCCCTGGTGAAGTTAGAATATGATGGACTGGCATTGAGACCCAGCAACCTGGTGGTACGAGCCTTTGATGGCTCAAAGAGATCGGTTCTGGGAGAGATTGAGCTGCCCGTGACAATTGGCTCGCAGACCTTTAAAACTATCTTTTATGTGATGGACATTCAGCCCGCCTACAGCTGTTTGTTAGGTAGACCCTGGATTCACGCCGCCGGCGCAATAACGTCTACCCTTCACCAAAAGTTAAAATTTGAGTGGGAAGGTCAGGTTGTCACAATCTGTGGGGAAGAGGATATCTTTGTTAGCCATCTGGCTACCTATAAGTACATTGAAATGGATGGGGAGATCCATGAAACAATGAGCCAGGGGTTTGAAGCTTTGAATGTGCATGAGGCATCTGCTGTATCTGGTACTCCAATGTCGTCTTACCAACAAGCCCGGAAGGTTGTTGAGGAAGGAACTGCCCTAGGCTGGGGCAAGGTCTTAGCTGTGGAGGAGAAGAAGGACAAGTTTGGGTTGGGTTACAGACCAACTCAACATCAAGCAAAGGCTGCTGCAAAGCCTGGTTTTGTCAGTGGGGGGATGCTTACCCCCGATGCTATCAACTGTCTGGAAGACGAGCTGGAAGAGGAGCGCAATCTGGAGAATTGGATTCGTCCAAAGATCCCGGGGAGCAGTGTCTCGAACTGGTCTTCCCAGGAAATTATAAGAGTTACTCATGCAGAGTAATTATTATTTCCTGTATTTTTTATAGCATGCATCCAAGTCTTGCATCTTGCCCAAGATGACAAGACTCATTTTGTAACCAGGGCCATCTGTACTTTTGTGCAAACAAGATTAAATTAATGAAATATCAGACATCTTTTTGCAAACAAGTCTTTTTCTTTTCTGCTCACTGTTTTTCCATTTTTCTTTTTGTACAAAAATAAATGGCGGTGTTTTCAAAATGATAACTTCATTTCACTTTTTTCTAAAGCAAGATTAAAATCAATCACTAAAATGAACAAACTTAACCCTTGCAGAGAGTGCCTTCCTGACAGCACCGACAACAGCACGGCTATGACATCGTATGACTTTGACAATCCGATCAATCAAGCTGATGAAGGGGTTGATGAAGAATATGAGCTTCCTGAAGAGCTAGCCAGGTTGTTGAGACAAGAGGAAAAGGTCATTACTCCTCATCAGGAGGAAATTGAAGTGATTAATCTTGGTACAGACGAAGACGTGAAAGAGGTTAAAATCGGGGCCTGCCTGCAAGACTCAGTGAAGAGACAACTGATAAATCTGCTTCAAGAGTATGTTGATGTGTTTGCTTGGTCGTATCAAGATATGCCAGGGTTGGATACCGACATTGTTGTGCACAAGCTGCCTTTGAGGGAAGAATGCCCACCAGTTAAACAGAAACTGCGCCGGACTCGCCCAGACATGGCTATGAAAATCAAAGAAGAGGTACAAAAGCAATGGGACGCCGGGTTCCTTGCTGTGACTAGCTATCCGCCGTGGGTTGCTAACATAGTACCTGTGCCTAAGAAGGACGGCAAAGTAAGAATGTGTGTTGACTACCGGGATCTGAACAGAGCCAGCCCGAAGGATGACTTCCCATTACCTCACATTGATGTATTGGTGGATAACACGGCTCAGTTCTCGGTATTCTCCTTCATGGACGGATTTTCAGGATATAATCAGATCAAGATGTCACCTGAAGACATGGAGAAGACAACATTCATCACACCTTGGGGCACGTTCTGTTACAAAGTGATGCCATTCGGACTGAAGAATGCTGGTGCAACATACCAACGGGCTATGGTGACACTATTCCATGATATGATCCACAAAGAAATAGAATGTTATGTGGATGATATGATCGCCAAGTCCCTTACAGAGGAAGATCACCTGGTAAATCTGCTCAAGTTATTCAAGCGTCTGAGGAAATACCAATTGAAGCTGAACCCCAACAAATGCACATTCGGGGTGCGATCCGGTAAGCTGCTGGGCTTTATTGTAAGCGAGAAAGGGATTGAAGTTGACCCTGATAAAGTCAAAGCTATTCAAGAAATGCCTGCACCGAAAACTGAGAAAGAAGTTCGAGGGTTCTTAGGTCGATTGAACTACATTTCAAGGTTCATATCTCACCTCACAGCAACCTGTGAACCCTTGTTCAAGCTGTTAAGGAAGGAACAAACGGTCAGGTGGAACGAAGATTGCCAGAAGGCTTTTGACAAGATCAAGGAATATCTGCAAGAACCTCCAATCCTCATGCCGCCAGTTGAAGGAAGACCTCTGATTATGTACTTGACAGTGTTAGAAGAGTCGATGGGGTGTGTGCTGGGCCAGCATGACGAGTCTGGTCGAAAAGAGTATGCAATATACTACCTAAGCAAAAAGTTTACCGACTGTGAACAACGTTATTCACTGCTCGAGAAAACTTGATGTGCTTTAGCGTGGGCTGCTCGCCGACTGAGACAGTATATGTTGACCCACACTACCTTATTAATCTCAAAAATGGATCCAGTTAAGTACATTTTCGAGAAGCCAGCTCTTACTGGACGGGTTGCAAGATGGCAGATGATTCTCACAGAATACGACATACAGTACACATCTCAGAAAGCCATCAAGGGCAGTGTACTATCTGAATATCTTGCTGAGCAACCCATTGATGACTACCAGCCTATGAGATTTGACTTCCCTGATGAAGACATCATGTTCATTAAATCAAAAGATCATGAAGAGCCTGTTCACACTGAAGGGCCCGACCCGGAAGAAGAATGGACTATGATGTTTGATGGGGCTGTTAACATGAATGGTCGTGGTGTTGGTGCAGTACTCATTTCACCAAAGGGAGTTCACATGCCTTTCTCGGCAAAACTCACTTTCAACTGCACTAACAACGAAGCTGAATACGAAGCTTGCATTATGGGTCTTGAGGAAGCCATTGACCTCAGGATCAAGACATTGACCGTATTCGGAGATTCAGCTTTGGTAGTCAATCAAACCAACGGGAAATGGTACACTCACCAAGATCATCTGATACCTTACAGGGATTATACGAGAAGGTTACTGACTTTCTTTACAACAGTCAAGCTTGAGTATATCCCTCGGGACGAGAATCAGTTTGCAGATGCTCTTGCTACCATTTCATCCATGATCAAAGTTCAAACGGCTAACTTTGTACCCCAGATTTCAGTGTCTAGACTTGATAGACCAGCATATGTATTTGCAGCAGATGTTGTAAAAGATGACAAGCCTTGGTTCCATGACATTAAGTGCTTCTTGGAGGATCAAACATACCCACCTGGGGCATCTTCCAATGATAAGAAGACTTTGAGAAGGCTTGCTGGTAGTTTCTTTCTGAACGCTGATGGGTCTTTATACAAGAGGAACTTTGACATGGTACTCCTCAGATGTGTTGACAAGACGGAAGCAGATTTGTTGATGCATGAAGTGCACGAAGGGTCTTTTGGTACCCATGCAGGAGGGCATGCCATGGCTAAGAAATTGCTAAGATCAGGCTATTACTGGATCACAATGGATGCAGACTGTTGTGCTTACGCCAGGAAATGCCACAAATGCCAGATTTATGCAGATAAGGTGCATGTGCCTCCCAATCCTTTGAACATCATGTCTTCACCATGGCCCTTTGCTATGTGGGGCATTGATATGATTGGCAAGATTGAGCCAACTGCTTCAAACGGCCACAGATTCATCCTGGTCGCCATCGACTATTTCACTAAGTGGGTTGAAGCAGCCTCCTATGCAAACGTCACAAGGCAAGTGGTAGCCAGATTTCTGAAAAGAGATATCATCTGTCGGTATGGAGTGCCCGAGCGAATCATTACTGATAATGGTTCCAATCTAAACAACAAAATGATGGCAGAGCTGTGCCGGGACTTCAAGATCCAACATCACAATTCTTCTCCTTACAGGCCAAAGATGAACGGCGCTGTTGAGGCAGCAAATAAGAATATTAAGAAGATTGTGCAGAAGATGGTAGTCACCTACAAAGACTGGCACGAAATGCTACCATTTGCCTTGCATGGGTACCGCACATCAATCAGAACATCCACTGGGGCAACACCGTATCAACTTGTATATGGTATGGAAGCAGTCCTACCTGTTGAAGTTGAATTACCCTCTCTACGAGTTTTGATGGATGTTAAACTGAGTGAAGCAGAATGGGTTCGGTCCCGATACGAACAACTGAGTCTGATCGAAGAGAAAAGATTGGCTGCAATCTGCCATGGGCAGTTATATCAGAAGAGAATGAAGAAAGCCTTCGATCAGAAAGTCAGGCACCGAGAGTACCGAGTGGGAGATCTTGTGCTGAAAAGAATCCTCCCTCCTCATACAGACCACAGGGGCAAATGGACTCCGAATTATGAAGGACCATTCGTCGTAAAGAAAGTTTTCTCTGGTGGAGCACTGATGCTCAGCACTATGGATGGAGGAGATTTTCCGTCCCCTGTGAATTCGGATGCAGTTAAAAAATACTTCGCATAAAATGACCCGCTGGACATAAAAACAGAATGTAAGTCCAGGCAAAAATAGGGCATCCCGGCGAGTCAAAAACAGAATAAAAGACTCGGGCAAAAGTAAGGGAAATAAATGAAAAAATGTACACCCGCTGAGTTGAAAAGCCGCATTGGACAGCTCAGGCAAAAATGGGTATCCCGATGGATTGAAAACCCGAAAGGGCGATCCATGCAAAATAAGGGAATAAGCGAACAACTGCATTCTGAATTCGTCTGTATCACCCACGACTTGGTAAGCTCCAAAGGATCAATCTTCAATCAGAATCAACTCTCTCCAGAAAGCAAGACGAGAAGAACGTCATTGTCATACGAGTCATAGCAGGAGAGGAAGCTCCTTAAAGCGTCGTCAACATCGCCAGCACTTTATTTCTCAATTTGTAACAATCTCCTCATTTCAGGAGATATGTTTCTTTGACTGTATCTTGCCAATTCAGGGCACATGAATTAATAAAATCAGATTTTCAGTCATGTTTCGTTTTACATTTATGTTTTGCAAAGAGTCGTCTGATATCTCTAAAAATACAATTGCATAAGTACAGATGCCTTTCTCTAAAAATGAAAACACATGCTTACAGGGAATCTGATTATTCTCGAAAGTACTTAACTCCTATGATGGAATCCGGTAAGGGATACCTCGGGACCTTTTGTACGTTTCCTTACCTTTGCAGGTTTGCAGGTATCCAGAACGCAACCTGGGGCATGCAGGTTACATCTCAGCAAGTTGGCGAATCATTATCAACTCACATGGCACTGGGAGGTGCCCACTTCCCCAGCAAAGTTGCCAAATCGACATGCACTCAATCTCAGCATCGGAAATGCTATATCCCCAGCTGAGTTGCCTCTTGTTGCTCTCCCCAGCTGAGTTGCCTCTCAATTCCCCAGCCGAGTTGCCATTTCATCCTCAGCTGAGTAAAGAAATCAGGGAATCATCTCCCCACAGAATCCCCAGCCTCTATTCAGAGGAGCAATGCATGAAGATCACAACAGAGTGAAGAAAGCTTCTACAAACCCCAGCTGGGTCCCATATTATAAGGATATGTCAATCAGTGACATATATCCCCAAGCAGATACATCATTAGATCTACCAGTGATCTCATCCCCAGCTGGGAGGTCCATTTCCAACAGATCGACCAGAGATCTTCGCAGTGATGGGATCCGAATCCTGGATCTACGCCTCTTTGCATAATCATAGCATTCACATCATATTCACCCTCAGAGCGTAGCATTCCGTCTAATACGGAGCATTACGGCAAAAATCAAATACATAGCATAATCATAAGTCATGTTGTGAATTGAACGCTTGTGACTAGTGACCATTCGTCAGAATATAGATTACTTGCCCCAAGAATCCCCACCAGAGTCCCAGCAAAAGCAGCTGCCTCTCAAATCACAAACACCAGTATATACACCTTTTGGCACCCGTCCGTGCCATCTTTCCCCAGTAAAGTCGCCCGAACACTCTTTACAAACAAAATCACCCGTATTACAGATACGTCCTGACACCCGTCCGTGTCATATCCCAGCAGAAAGCCAAAGACATCCTCTTTGCACTCACATATACTTATATATACTCTTTCTTGACACCCGTCCGTGTCGTATCCCCAGCGCAGTCGCTTACACCTTTATCACCCATACACTTGTTAATATTTTACTTTTCTCTCTTGACACTCGTCCGTGTCACTCTCCCCAGCAGTTAAAACACTCATCTATACAATACAATACTCACTACTCATGTTACACTTATACAAATACTCGCCCGTATCTTGTATACATCATCACTCATATCCCCACAGATTCGACAATAGTCCTTGTTCTTTGTTAACCAGTTGGTACTCGTCCGTACCATCATCTCAGAACATTGCGTCTAGTGTTTGTTTCTACATGATACTCGTCCGTATCATAGTCTTAAGGATGCTCGTCCGCATCTTTAATCTATACACAATACCAAACACTTATACCTTTTGTTTCTTGGATGTAAACGCTCGTCCGTGTTTACTATCTCCCCAGTAGATCGCCAACAAAGCAAATCTTTTCTTTTATCTAACACTCGTCCTGTGTTATGATAACTCTGAGAGCAGCCGTACCCTGCTGAGTGGTCGTCCTCCACTTCTTGGTGGTCGTCCTCCATCATGCTCATCCGATGGCCGTCCCCATCGTTGATTTTAGCAGCCGTCCCCTGCTAGGTGGTCGTCCTCCACCTCTTGATGATCGTCCTTCATCAACTTTATCCAATGGCCGTCCCCATTGTTGATTTTGGTTATCTGACATTCGTCCTATGTCATGACAAACCTCGAGAGCAGTCGTCCCCTGCTGAGTGGTCGTCCTCCACTTCTTGATGGTCGTCCTCCATCTTGCTCGTCCGATGGCTGTCCCCATCGTTGACCTTATCTATCCGATGGCCGTCCCCATCGTTGATATTTTCGGCAGCCGTACCCTGCCAGGTGGTCGTCCTCCACCTTTGATGGCCGTCCCCATCATATTTCTTTTATCCCCAACAGAGCAGCCGTCCCCTGCTAGGTGATCGTCCTTCACCTTTGATGGTCGTACCCCATCAAATGTTCATTTCATTCATTCTTTAACCCGATGGCCGTCCCCGTCGTGGTCCCTTTTCCTTTTTAGCCCGATGGCCGTCCCCATCGTTAGTTACTTTACCTTTATGAACTTGATGGCCGTCCCCGTCATGTTTCATTAATCCTCAGAAATTTTACAGTTTTATCGTGATGGCCGTCCCCATCATGATTTTATTTTCCCCAGCTAGTCGGCCGTCCCCGTCTTAGCTTTACCTTTTTATCCCCATCATGTCGGCCGTCCCCGTCATTGCTTTATTTTCTGCACTTTCCCCAGCATGTCGGCCGTCCCCGTCATTGCTCTTTACCCAGCAGTCGTCCTCTGCTCGACGGTCGTCCTCCGTCGCCTACACTTACAATATACTTTATTTTGCTTTTACAATCTATATCCCTTTTCTTCTTCATTTCTGTGAGTGCAAATTTTGGACTGTCTTTGGTATTCAACCACAAGTTATCTTGTTTGCCTGTTAAGCCGTCGCTTACACCCTGCACAGCTAACTCATGTTTGAATAGGGGCAGCTGTAAACACCCCAAATTTGCCCTCACTCATTCACACCATGGCTTGTGATCATTCTCATATGCATAAACACAATCATATCATCTCACATCTCATTTTTGATTCACTGCATAGCTTTCAAGGCATCTGCACCTAGGGTTTGTGATCTGAGCAATCCCAAAGCATCTTGAGCCATTCCAAAGGCCACCAATCAACTCAAAGGGGTCCATGTGTGTTCTTATGTCATATTCCATCTCCTCAAAGTCAAAAATGCAGAGGAATCACAAGAACTAGGGTTTGAGTGGATGCAGAGCCAGGTTGAACTGCACAGTTGACTGAAAATTAGGGTTTTGGTTTCAGAGGCCATAACTCCAAAATTTTTGGTCATTCTTGTTTCCATTGGTCTCTATATGGTATAGGGAGTATGCATATCAATTTTCATGAAGAAATTCCATGGGGAAGTCCTCTGATCAAGAGTTGACTTTTCAGACAAGTCAGTGCAAAATCAGGGCATCTGAGGCCCCCAATGACCCAACCAATGGGTGATCTTCATCATTTTGAGTGTATATGATCTTTATTTGATCATGGAAGAAGGTTGAAGTTCATAGAAATCAAGAATTTAGGGTTTTTGCAAATGTTGACTTTTTGGGCATAGTTGACTTTTCAAGAATGCATCATTTTAGGTCATTTTTCAAGCCTTGATTCTTGATCCAAAAAGGCTTCAAATGGAAAAACTTTGGTCATGAAAGTTGTAGATCTCATCTTTCCCTTTTCAAAAAAGTACAAGAACATGATCAAATTCTTCTTGGATCAAAAGTTATGGCAATGCAAAGTTGGCAAAAATCACTTATTTTCAAGATATGCACCAAGTGTGAAAATTGCAAAATCATGTGCTAAGTCAAATTGCAACTTCTAATTGGCATCAAACCAGCACATGAACATTCTCTAAGTCCTAAAGTTCAGATTGAACCAAAGGAATCACATGTTTGTATGGCTTTTGGAGCAAGATTTTTCACATGTGAACAAAGGAAGCCAAGTTGCAAAAAAAACTCATGATCATTTCCATCCACTTGCTGCCTAGCCTGCTGACCACTCCTAGCCTTTCCCCCTCACCTTGCTGCGCAGCCCACACCTCTTGTACTTGGCTGAAACATGACCCATGCCTCTCTTACAAGAAGTTGACATTTTGGCAAAAGTAGCCACACCTATCACAGCAGGCCAAGTCACATCAACTGACCAATAGGCTTTGTTTATGTGGATCAAATGCTGGCCATAACACACTTGAAGCAAGGCTGAAGCTCATTCATTCATCACATTCACAAAACACTCCATTTTGCATAAGCCTTCGAATTTCTCTCCACAGCATACAAACACAAGAACCATCTTCACCAATCATCTCACCACACTTCATAGGCCTGAAACCACCAAAGTTCAAGCCTGAAACAAGCCTGACCTGAGCTTCACCATTTCCCACCCTCAGAACCAGTTCTCTTCGAATCTCACTAGCCAGCCATCAAACACTTCATTTTCCTTCACCAACAAGTCAAGCATACCACAAGGAGTCAAAACCACCCTTTACTTTGAACTGAAACAGCCTGTACACAAAGCTCATTTCCTGCTACACCAGAACTGGTTCTCACAAATCAGCCATCCACAAGAGCTTTGAAGCCTTCCATTAGCATCAAGGGATACAAGGGAGTCCATTTGCACGCAAGGAAAGCTCTGGAAGCTCAGTTTTGAAGCTTTCCAGCTCAGGTATGATCATGGAAACTTTTCTCTCAAAGCTTGGTTTTTGAGTTATAAATTGATTATTCATGTCTTGCTGGTCATGGGGTTGGTTTCAGAATCAAAAATGAGTGAAAACTGAGCTTGTATGGTCCCTCTGAAATTTTGCCCGTAAATTTCTTTCCTTTCGATTCCTTTGATTCATGGTGCATAAATGTTGTTTGAGCTTGGATTCATGACCTAGGAAGTTAGAGGATCATTTAGGTGTGCTTAATTTGAAGAATGGTTGCCTGAATCGTATTCTAGGGTTTGGTGGTCACCGGAGAAGATGACCGGAGCTTCTCTCCGGTCACCTGAAAATGCTTAGCCCTAATCCTGCAATTAAGTGAGATTTAAATCTTGAGCGTTGGATCAGCTGACTGGCATTGACTTCGCGCGTGCACGTGTGGTCCAGATGAGCCCTTTTTGCCCTAATCATCATTAGCCTGATTAATCCACTTAATTAATTCATAAAACTTAATTAAAGCCAGAGTCAATCCAGACCATGCATCTGCGCGCCAAGTCAATGGTTCCCCTTCAACTTTAAATCTCCACCATCAGATCAGATTACTTTCCATTTATTTGCTTTTATTTTCATTTTCTTTGTATTTAATTTCCATAATTATTTAAAAATAGCAAAAATATCTTAAAAATTATGAAACTTTTTCTTTAAGGTTTTATTAATTTTTAGGACACAAAAATATTTTTATTTTCATTTTTAGCATTAAAAAAGTATTTTTAAATATTTAAAAGATTATTTTTAATTGATTAATGAGAATTAATTAATTAAAAATACTTTTAGGTATTTAAAAATTACAAAAAAATTCATGAAATGTTCTAAGACATTTAGAAACATTGTCCAACCTTCAAACCAAATTTCTTTTTTGATCTTGATGCATTTTAAGAATTTTTCATTGAATTAAATCATTTTTTATGCATTATTTTGATCATGGATTCAAAAATTCATTTCTGCCAATTGGTGAAGGTTGAGACATTGATTCTTCTTGCATTGTATTTTGTTTTGCATGTAGTTCCTAGGATAAAAAGGCCATGAATTGTTCTTGCATTTTCAAATTGTTTGGCATTTGTTTTGTTAAGAACCCTAAAAAACCCTAATAACTTGCAAAATTCATATCTTGAGTTTGGTTGAGAGTTGAGAGCTCCCCTTTGGGCAGTGGTTTATCATAGGTATAGGGTTTCTTTGGGTACCATTTTCCATTTTTTATCATGAGGTTTGCTTCTGTTTTGGGTTTTGGTTTGATGTTTGATCCATGAACCCTAATTTGGGCTCTCTCTTGCATCCTCCTTGCATTCCCTTGCATAACATGACTTGTCTTTGCATTTTGTGCATGATTTTGATTCATTTGACATCCTAAGACATATAGGAAACATGTTTGATCATTGCATTGCATATTTGCCATGTCATTTGTCTTGTATGATTCATAACTTTTCATGCTTGTTCATGCTCCTTAGCTTGCATCATTTGCATTCATGATCTTGTATGAACATCTCCATGCCTTGTCTCATGTTTGCAGCACCTCATAACATCATAATCATCATCAACATGCTTCTGGTTTTGCTTAGCATCATATCATTTCATCTCATCTTGCATTGCATTGCATTTCTTTCTAACATTTCAGGTGGTAAGTAAACTTGAGAAGTGGATTTGCCTTCACTTCTCATAACTTTTCTTTTCATCTCTCTTGCATCCATTGCTGCATTCTTATTTGTGTTTGAATTTGAGCTTGCTCATTCTTCTCCTTCTCACTTTCTTTCTTCAAGTGACTTGACTTCTTGAATGAAGCAAGTTACTTTGCTTCTGTTGATCCTGTTCATCTGCTTCCTGGTGGCTCCTCTGAAGATTGTCCTTGCAAACCTCACAAACCTTAGGATCAACCAAGCATGATAATGAATTAGGGTCTTGATTAGTCTCCCCTCATAGTTTTCACCTTTGTGTCTCTCTTTGAGTCCTCTCTTCTCATCTCATAATCAGGGACTAAACCCTAAAGGCTTTAAGACTTTGTGATCAAGCTTATGCCTACATCCTTCTCTTAGGATGGAGTGTATAACTTTAATCCTAAGTATTAAACCCTTAAGGTGTTTAAATCTCTTAATCAATTCACTTAATAAATATCAAGACATTGCACTTGTAACTTGGGCCTTGCATTAGGGTTCTAATTCTTCCTTAAGTGGTTAAGAAGGACTAACCCTAGTGTTAATGGACAAGTCCCCCTCAAGTTGTCTTACAAATCATAAAAAACACTTCATCATCATACCATTAAATAAAATCCACTTAATCAAAGGCTTGTTCTGTCATGAGTTTAATCCCTAATCATGGATTAAGTTGAGGAGTTTTCCTCAGCTTAAACATTCTCATCTATCATCCTTCTTTTAGGATGGTGTAATGGGTCTGTTTAATCCTTGATTATGGCTTAACCTCATTACTTAACACTAAACAAAATCACAAAAACATCTAAATAATCACAAGTAGGTTAATGATCTTAATCCTACATCAAAGGTGATTAAGTGTGAGAATCTGACTTCACACTTAAGGTATTCTCATTACCCCTAATCAGAGGGAAGATGTGATGAGTTTACTAACCCATTGGTTTAGACTTAAGCTCATTAATCTATGACAAACTTCAAAAAGCAATAAAAGCCTGAAAACTCAAAAACAAACAATAATCGTCTCCTTCGGGATTCTTTTCTCATCATCTTCACTCACAACCGAGAACTCGCTTCTTCCGTCTAATGCAAGACAGTAAGCACCTGAGCCAGACAGGTCATACACTTGAGCATAGGCAAGCAAGCAGTTCATCAGTCAATTCACCTTTCAGTCTCTTTGGGTCGAACTACAGTGTTCTGACTTCCTCATTGCACGAGAGGATACGTAGGCATAACTCAACAGTTATCGAACAAAAGTCTCTGTACATTCCCCCTCCTTCCAGCCTCATTTCTTTAAGTCTCATAATCTTGAGCAATTCATTCTCATTCTTACACTGACACATCATTTATACATGTTACACTTCACACTCTTTTACACTGACACCTGTACATCTCTTTCCAGCTATTTCATACACAGATTGCACTGACACTACCCCTTTAAAACACAAATCTTTTAAGCGTGGATCCCGTCGAGTACGACGGACAATCTGGGTGCTAATACCTTCCCAGGTTGTAACCAACCCCCTTTCTCAGTCTCTCTGGTTCGCAACCGTCTTATCCGTATCTTTCTAGGTCTATGCAGCATTGCCTTTCCTCCGGGATAAAAATGCCTAGCTGGCGACTCTATTCATTCTCCAGTGAGTTCACGGCTGTGTGTTCTCACTGTTCCCCTCGCCGACCGTTCGCGCTTGTACCGGGATGCAAATCTTTGGGAGCGACATTCCTTAATTGGTTAAGAAGGACTAACCCTAGTGTTAATGGACAAGTCCCCCTCAAGTTGTCTTACAAACCCTAAAAATCACTTCATCATCTTATCATTAAATAAAATCCACTTAATAAAGGCTTTGTTTTGTCATGAGTTTAATCCCTAATCATGGATTAAGTTGAGGAGCTTTCCTCAGCTTAAACATTCTCATCTATTATCCTTCTATTAGGATGGTGTAATGAGTCTGTTTAATCCCTGATTATGGCTTAATCTCATTACTTAACACTAAACAAAAACAACAAAAACATTTAAATAATCACAAGTAGGTTAAGGATCTTAATCCTACATCAAAGGTGATTAAGTGTGAGAATCTGACTTCACACTTAAGGTATTCTCATTACCCCTAATCAGAGGGAAGATGTGATGAGTTTACTAACCCATTGGTTTAGGCTTAAGCTCATTAACTTATGACAAACTTTCAAAAGTAATAAAAGACTGAAAACTCAAAAACAAACAATAATCGTCTCCTTCGGGATTCTTTTCTCATCTCACTCACTCATAAACGAGAACTCGCTTCTTCCGTCTAATGCAAGACAGTTTGCACCTGAGCCAGACAGGTCATACACTTGAGCATAGGCAAGTAAGCAGTTCATAAGTCAATTCATCTTTCAGTCTCTTTGGGTCGAACTACGGTGTTCTGACTTCCTCATTGCACGAGAGGATACGTAGGCATAACTTAACAGTTATCGAACAAAAGTCTCTGTATATTCCCCCTCCTTCCAGCATTATTCTTTTAGCTTCATATTCTTGAGCATTTCATTCTTGTTCCTGCACTGACACTGTACATTTATACACTTCACTGACACATGTACATCCTTTTCCAGCTCTTTTATACAAAATGCACTGACACTACCCCTTTAAAACACAAATCTTCTAAGCGTGGATCCCGTCGAGTACGACGGACAATCTGGGTGCTAATACCTTCCCAGGTTGTAACCAACCCCCTTTCTCAGTCTCTTTGGTTCGCAACCGTCTTATCCATATCTTTCTAGGTCTATGCAGCATCGCCTTTCCTCCGGGATAAAAATGCCTAGCTGGCGACTCTATTCATTCCCTATGAGTTCACTCCTGTGTGTCCTCGCCTCTCCTCTCGCCAATCGTTCGCGTCCGTACCATATTTGAGCCCAGTCTCATCTTTTGGGAGCGACAGCTTGGCGACTCTGCTGGGGACCCTTATACTGTGACCAGGGCTTCTGGTTCTTTTTGTGGGTTCCTCCTAGCTCTTGATTGATTTGTGTTTACTGGGGTGTTATGTGCTATTTGTGCTTGTATTTGTATTTATTTTTGCTTTATGTACAGTTGTTTTACTGCTTTCTTTATAGCTTTACATATATCATACTGTCATACTGTGCTGGCTGGATCTGTTTTGTTGCTTTGATGGGTGGGTGTTCTATTGAGAGTTGAGGTCCTATACCTGGGACCTGAGTGACACCTAGGCTAGAGTGGTTCATGTTCTTTCCCATTCCATTTCGGTCTGGTGCGGGAATATGAAACACGGTTCAGATATGGGTTTCTTCTTGAGAACTCTGTGCTGCAGATTTCCTGTAGTACTAGGGCTATCTGGGAAGCCTGCTAAGTCTGGATGACCTTTATTATGACCTTCAGAAACTGAGGTGAATTCGAGGAGGATCTTTTATGGTTATTGTAAGCACTGTACCTCCGGGTTAGAAGTGTTTACACTTCTCATAACTGATCCAAGTCTGAGGATCCTTGTTTTAGAACACCACCTGTGAGGGGGTTGGGCTGTTTACAGGTTTGCAGGTACCCTTGACTTCAGCATACCCTGTTACTTTGTTTTTATTAAGAGTACTCCATGTTGGAACAGTTCTTGTGATTTTTAACCTTGGACATGTGACTCTTTATTTGAGTCCCCCACCTTGGTTACTGGACTTATGAACCTCCATCTGGATTTCTTGAACATACATGGACTTATATCAGAGCACTTGATTAGATCCATCTCAGTCACAAACCCTTGCATATCATTTGCATACATCATCATTGCATCATTTTAACATTTGCTTATTTGTTTTTAAGGGTATCCATACTTTATTTTGGCTTGGTTTTGACCCCATCATCAGCATAGACCTATCTACTTCAGCTATCTGCTACCTGCTCCAGTCACCTGCACCACCAGCACCTGCCTGTCAGTGGCCCATCTTCAGTGTTATTCTCCATCATCAGCATCTGTCTCAGCTCTTCTTCAGCAACATGGCACCTAAGAAGAGTAATATCTCCTACCACTTCTTTCAGCCTGAGCTAGCTGACTTCAGGAAGATTCAGACCCTGATTACTCCAGACCATATACCACTATTCAGAGAACACTATGGAGGCATACTTGATGTGGTTATGGATTTGGACCCTTCACAGAGGAGCCTGATTCATACTTGCCTGCAGTTCTATGATCCCCCTCTAAGGTGTTTCACTTTTCAGGATTTTCAGTTGGGACCTTTATTAGGGAGTATTCATCATTGGTTGGTATACCCATTAGGGGTGGAGTCCCCTTCAACCCTGAGATGGCTTTTCCTAGTAACGAAGAGGTGGAAAAGGCCTTGTATCTGGAACCAGTTCTGATTGGGCAGAATATGACCACCAAGGCTGGAGTCTCTGGTTTACATCTGGATTTCTTGATCTCTCAGGCTACCCTGAAGGATTCTTTGGGAGAGTGGAAGGCAGTCTGTGCATTATTGGCCCTTAGCATATATGGGGTTATTTTATTTGCAGATGAGCCTAAGTTTGTTAGCAAGAATGCAATTCACCTTTTTATTCTGAGGAACCCAGTGCCCACTTTACTGGGAGATTTCTACTACTCTGTTTAACAAAGGAATGAAAAGCAAAGAGGAAGATTGGTGAGGTGTTGTGCTCCCCTGTTCCATACCTGGCTGCTCAAGAATTTGCCTAAGACTGATGCATTTCTAAATCCTCATCATCCAAAGAATTGGGCTAGAAGACTCACTGCTCTAACCTCAGCTGATATCAGGTGGTGCACTCAAAGCACAAAGGGCAGGGACATCATTACTAGTTGTGGGCAGTTTCCCAATGTACCTCTGATAGGAGTAAAGGGTTGCATCAACTACAACCCTCTGCTATTCAAAAGACAACTGGGCTATGCATTGGTCCACCCTCCTAAAGCACAAGACTTGGCTGAGACTCTTTACTATGAGATTAAGCCTAATATGGCTATTGTCAGGCAAGCATCCTGGGCTTGGGACAATGTCCAGACTAAAGGAGTAACCATTCTTGGGAGATGCAACAATGTGGCCTCAGCATAGTACTATGAGCGGTCCCATGCCAGGGCTCAATTTTCTGGGATGCCCTTCACCATGGAAGATATACCTGGACCATCCTCAACACCACCTCCTGTCACTGTCAGCTTAGAGGAGTTTGAGAATTTGAAAGAAAGAAATGAGAAGTTGACTCAGGCTCTACAGAAGACCCTCTGGGAGTGGAGTGATGGTCGCTTGGACATTGAGAGGTTAGAAAAGCTAAAGGTGGAGCATCTGGCTAGGATTGAAAAGTCAGAGGATTACATTAAGAAGTCAAGAGCAGGAGAACAGATCTTGAAGAATGCCTGCAAGGAAGCTCAGTTCCAGAAAGCCAGGACTGATTTGTATCTGAAAGAGAGTCAAGCCAGGTGGGTCAGGATCACCGAAGCTCGTACTCTGGAAGATAAAAGGACTCAGGACAAGATTGAGCAGTTGGAGGCTAGCGCAAAGGAGCAGCAGGAAGCCCTGTTAGCAGCCCAGAGAGAGATCTCAGCGTTAAAGATTAGAGCTGGTGTGAAGAGGTCAAAGGACCAGAGTCAACACAAGAAGCTAACTGCAGCTGTTACTACCAGGAATCTCCTTATCAGGAATCTCACAGAGCGTCCAGCTGATCCTGTGACTGAAGCACTTCTCAAGGAAGTTCAGGAGGATGAGTTTGGTCTTGGAGTCTGACTTGTGCTTGTTGTTGCTTTCATTTCATGTACTTTTACCTTTTATGTTGTATTTTTGACCCCTCAGAGGGCATGTTTTGTAAGAAACAAACTATGTATTATTCATTTTCTGTAATATATGTATTAGTTTGTTTTATCAGAGTTTCTTTCAAGCAACATCACAAGCATCTTCCTCAAGGGTCTGGAAAGGTCAAAACCAAGTGCCAAGCCGGATACCTTGGAAACAAATAGGCATACTGCATTGCATGCTAACCTTTGTTTGTTTTGTAGGTTTGTTTTGTTTTTGTTACTAACTCTGTTGTGATCTCAGGAACTATTGCTCGCCGACGGGTGTTCCCACTCAACCGTCCACACAGATATCCAACCCGCAACAACCTTCCGGGTATACAGATGGACCAGGTACAACAGGACCTTACAGAGGTCAGGAACCAAATGGCCAATGAGAGATTGGAAATGAGGGCTCAGATGACACAATTTATGGAGGTGATTAATAATATGGCTCAAAGCCAAGAGAGATTAAGAGCAATGGTAGAGAGGCAGAATCAGGAAGCCCCCCATCTAGGGACTGCTGGGACAAGCAACAATGTGAGGGTTCAACCTCATATCAATCCGCCTGTATTTGGACCCCACCTTCATCCAGAGAACAACATCCCTGCTAATGTACAAGGGAATGCTACTACAGGTACAGTGCTGCAAGAAGACCCCCAGGAAGATCAGTTCACAGTAATGGGAGCTGGGGAAGAGGCCTATGACAGAAGGCTAGATGAAATTGCTGAAAAATTAAGGTCCTTGGAGTCTCAGAACTATTTGGGTTTTGATGTTATGGACATGGGCTTAGTGGACGGGGTCAGGATTCCCCATAAGTTTAAACCACCGTGCTTTGAGAAGTACAACGGGACTTCCTGCCCACGGACCCACTTGCAATCCTTTCTGGGGAGGCTGAAGGCGTATACCATGGACGAAAAGCTATGGATGTTTTATTTCGAGGATAGCTTAACGGGAGCTTCAAGGGAATGGTACTCCCATCTGACTAGAGCAACCATCAGGTGTTGGAAGGACTTGGCTGAGGCCTTTATTAGACAATACCAGTATAATTTGGATATGGCACCCAACAGGACCCTCCTGATGGGAATGTCACAGTCATCCAGGGAAAGCTTCCGGGAGTACGCCCAGAGGTGGAGACAGCTTGCTGCTGCTGTCCAACCACCTATGTCAGAGAGGGAGATGGCAGATATGTTTATGAACACCCTCCAAGGGACATACATTGATAGGCTAGCTGCCTTTTCTTCTACCAGCTTTGCGGATGTAGTTATAGCTGGAGAAAGAATTGAGAGCCTATTAAAGATGGGCAAAATTTCTGACAACGGTGCCTGCTCATCCAGCAACACAAGAAAGCCTTTTGTGGGCCCAAGAAGAACTGGTGAGACCAATGCTATCCATGCCAGCAGTGGCAGACCCCAATATGTTCATAGGTCTGTGGCAGCAGTCACCATCCCCGCTCCAATTCATCCATAACCAGCTTATCAACCAAAGCAGCAAAATTATCAGCAACAAACTCAGTATCCTCCTCAGAGAAACTACAATAACACCAACAACAACAATCAGCAAAGACCATTTCAACAGAGACCCTCTCAGGCCAATAGGGTGATTGATCCGATCCCTATGCCCTATGCCACATTATTGCCACAACTCCTAAAACTCAACCTGGTTGAGCTAAGGACGTTGGCACCTCCAGATCCTGCCAGTCTACCCAGAAATTATGACGCCAGCGCCAGATGTGCTTTTCATTCAAATGCACCTGGCCATAGTACAGAGAAGTGCAGAGCTTTGCACATGAAGGTACAGGACTTGGTAGATTCTAAAGCTCTAAACTTTGCACCACCACCAAATGTTAACAAGAACCCTATGCCAAACCATGGTGGCCCCAGAATCAATGCTATTGAAGAAGACAAGCCGTCTTACTTGATAACCAGTGTGAGTCAGATTCGGACACCCTTGGTAGAGATCAAAGCTCAACTCCTTGAATGTCAAATATTCCCGGGATGTGAGCTAGGGTGTGCTTATTGCAACATTTCAGTGAATGGTTGTGATAACTTGAGAGATGGCATATATGGTCTCATCCATAGTGGCCTGCTTCAAATCACAACGTCAATACCTACCAATCCAGCAATCTCCTTAACAACAGTTCCCGAGTCTTCTACAACTGCAACAATCATTGTTCCAAGCAACTCTTCAATCTCATCAACAAATGCTTCATCTGTTACTTCAACAGACCAGATATCAACAAACATCCCTTCTACAACTTCAGCACCCCTTCATTCAGAATCTCCTACAACAACAACACCCATCCTTCCAACAATGTCTCCTACAGCTTCAATAGCAAATGTCTCAACAGTTACAATTTATTATGATCCTGAAAATGATTCTGCCTACAACTCACAAAATGCCACTCCTATCAGAGCACCAGTCACAATATATTATGATCCACAAACTATCATGGTCCCTTCTGCAGCTGCCATCAGTCCAGTCACTATCACAGTGCCTGGACCAGTACCTTATGAAAGCGGTAATTCCATCCCTTGGCATTACGGCTCCGATCTATACTGCGAAGGACAGAAAATCACTCTTGAATCATCAACTTCTTCACCACAAATAGACAATGTGGGAGGAGGCGGAGGCTTCACTCGAAGCGGACGTCTCTTTGCCCCGCAAATTCAAAGACCCACTGCTGAAGCAGAAGTTGCCGCCAAGGCAAAAGGGAAGAGCATGGTGCAGGAAGAGCAAGTTGTTAAAGAAGCTTTGAAAACACCTTTTGATCAAGAAGTTGATGAATTCATGAGAATCATCAAGAAAAGTGATTACAAGATAGTGGACCAGCTTCACCAGACGCCTTCCAAGATCTCTATTCTATCATTGCTCATGTGCTCCGAGGCTCATCGGAACGCACTATTAAAAGTCTTGCACGCAGCTTATGTGCCAGAAGAGATCACCGTCAATCAATTGGAAGCTGTGGTTGGAAATGTTAATGCTAGTAACGGACTAGGATTTACCAACACTGATTTGACGACGGAAGGCCGCAATCACAACAAGGCTTTGCACATTACCATGGAGTGTAAGGGTGTAGTTCTTTCCCATGTACTGGTAGACACAGGGTCATCCCTCAATGTCTTACCTAAAAAAGCCCTTGTGAAGCTGGAGTATGAAGGATTGGCATTACGACCCAGCAACCTGGTAGTGAGAGCCTTTGACGGTTCTAAGAGATCAGTTCTGGGGGAAATTGAGTTGCCTATAACGATTGGCCCACAAACTTTCAAAACGACCTTCTACGTGATGGACATTCAGCCTGCCTACAGCTGTTTGTTGGGTAGACCATGGATTCATGCCGCCGGCGCAGTTACGTCTACCCTTCACCAGAAGTTAAAATTCGAGTGGGAGGGCCAAGTCGTTACTATTTGTGGAGAGGAAGATATTTTTGTTAGCCATCTGGCTACCTACAAATACATTGAGATGGATGGGGAGATCCACGAAACGATGAGTCAAGGGTTTGAGGCCTTGAACATAAATGAAACATCTGCTGTACCTGGAACCTCAATGACATCTTATCGAAAAGCCCGAAAGGTTGTTGAAGAAGGGACTGCCCAAGGCTGGGGCAAGTTGCTGCCTGTAAAGAAGAAGGAGGATAGATTTGGGTTGGGTTACAAACAAACTCAACAAGATAAAGCATAGGCTGCTAAGGAGCCCAACTTTGTTAGTGGGGGAATGCTAACCCATGATGCTGTCAACAATTTGGAAGACGAGGATGAAAGCGACCGCAACCTGGAGAGTTGGATCCGTCCAAAGATCCCGGGGAGCAGTATCTCAAACTGGTCTTCCCAGGAAATTATAAGAGTTACTCCTGCAGAGTAATTATTATTTCCTGTATTTTTTTAGCATGCATCAAGTCTTGTATCTTGCCCAAGATGACAAGACTCATTTTGTAATCGGGCCATCTGTAATTTTTGTGCAACAAGATTAATCAATGAAATATCAGGCATCTTTTGCAAATGAGTCTTTTTCTTTTCCGCTCACTGTTTTTCCATTTTTCTTTTTGTACAAAAAATAAATGGCAATGTTTTCAAAATGACAACTTTATTTCGTTTTTCTAAAAAACAAGATTAAAATCAAATCACTAAAATGAACAAACTGAACCCTTGCAGAGTGTGCCTTCCAGACTGCACCGACAACAGCACGGCTATGACTTCGTATGACTTTGACAATCCAATCAATCAAGCTGATGAAGGGGTTGAAGAAGATTACGAGCTTCCTGAAGAGCTAGCCAGATTGTTGAGACAAGAGGAGAAGGTTATCACTCCTCATCAGGAGGAGGTAGAGACGATCAATCTTGGTACAGATGAAGACGTGAGAGAAGTTAAAATCGGGGCTTGCTTACAAGACTCAGTGAAGAGACAACTGATTGACCTGCTTCAAGAGTATGTGGACGTGTTTGCTTGGTCTTACCAGGATATGCCAGGATTGGACACCGACATTGTTATGCACAAGCTGCCTTTAAGAGAAGACTGCCCACCGGTTAAACAGAAATTGCGCCGCACTCGCCCAGACATGGCGATGAAGATCAAAGAAGAGGTACAAAAGCAGTGGGACGCCGGATTCCTTGCTGTAACTAGTTATCCACCGTGGGTCGCTAATATTGTGCCTGTGCCTAAGAAAGACGGCAAAGTAAGGATGTGTGTTGACTACCGGGATCTGAACAGAGCCAGCCCGAAGGATGATTTCCCATTACCTCACATCGACGTATTGGTGGATAACACGGCTCAGTTCTCGGTATTCTCCTTCATGGACGGATTTTCAGGATACAATCAGATCAAGATGTCACCTGAAGACATGGAGAAGACAACCTTCATCACACCTTGGGGCACGTTCTGTTACAAGGTGATGCCATTCGGACTGAAGAATGCTGGTGCAACGTATCAACGGGCTATGGTAACATTATTCCACGATATGATCCATAAAGAAATCGAATGTTATGTGGATGATATGATTGCCAAGTCCCTCACTGAAGAAGACCACTTGGTAAATCTGCTGAAGCTATTCAAGCGTCTGAGGAAGTACCAACTGAAGTTGAACCCCAACAAGTGCACATTCGGGGTGCGATCTGGTAAGCTGCTGGGTTTTATTGTGAGCGAGAAAGGGATTGAAGTTGACCCTGATAAAGTCAAAGCCATCCAAGAAATGCCTACACCGAAGTCTGAAAAAGAAGTTCGAGGGTTCTTAGGACGATTGAACTACATTTCATGGTTCATATCTCACCTTACCGCAACTTGCGAACCCTTGTTCAAATTACTAAGAAAAGAACAGACGGTCAGGTGGAACGAAGACTGCCAGAAGGATTTTGACAAGATCAAGGAGTACTTACAAGAACCTCCAATCCTCATGCCTCCAGTTGAAGGAAGACCTCAAATCATGTATTTGACAGTTTTAGGAGAGTCGATGGGGTGTGTGTTGGGCCAGCATGACGAGTCTGGTCAAAAAGAGTATGCAATATACTACCTAAGCAAAAAGTTTACCGACTGTGAACAACGTTATTCACTGCTCGAGAAAACTTGTTGTGCTTTAGCGTGGGCTGCTCGCCGACTGAGACAGTATATGTTGATCCACACTACTTTATTGATCTCAAAGATGGACCCAGTCAAGTATATTTTTGAGAAGCCAGCACTCATCGGGCGGGTTGCAAGATGGCAAATGATCCTCACAGAATATGACATCCAATACACATCTCAGAAAGCCATCAAGGGCAGTGTATTGTCTGAATATCTTGCTGAGCAACCTATTGATGATTACCAGCCTATGAAATTTGACTTCCCTGATGAAGACATCATGTTCATAAAAGCAAAAGATCATGAAGAGCATGTTCACACTGAAGGGCCTAACCCGGGAGAAGAATAGACTATGATGTTTGATGGGGCTGTTAACACGAATGGTCGTGGTGTTGGTGCAGTACTCATTACACCTAAAGTAGTTCACATGCCTTTCTCGGCAAAACTCACTTTCAACTGCACTAACAACGAAGCTGAATACGAAGCTTGCATTATGGGTCTTGAGGAAGCCATTGACCTCAGGATCAAGACATTAACCGTGTTCGGAGATTCAGCTCTGGTAATCAATCAGACCAACAGCAAATGGTACACGCACCAGGATCATCTGATACATTATAGGGATTATACAAGGAGGTTATTGACTTTCTTTACAACAGTCAAGCTTGAGTATATCCCTCGGGACGAGAATCAGTTCGCAGATGCTCTGGCTACCATTTCATCCATGATCAAAGTTCAAGCTGCCAACTTTGTACCTCAAATCTCAGTGTCCAGACTTGACAGACCAGCATACGTATTCGCAGCAGATGTTGTCAAGAATGACAAGCCTTGGTTCCATGACATTAAGTGCTTCTTGGAGGATCAAACATACCCACCTGGGGCATCTTCCAATGATAAGAAGACTTTGAGAAGGCTTGCTGGTAGTTTCTTCCTGAACACTGATGGTTCCCTGTACAAGAGAAACTTTGATATGGTGCTCCTCAGATGCGTTGATAGAACCGAAGCAGACTTGTTGATGCATGAAGTGCACGAAGGATCCTTTGGTACCCATGCAGGAGGGCATGCCATGGCTAAGAAATTGTTAAGATCAGGTTATTACGGGATCACAATGGACGCCGACTGTTGTGCCTACGCCAGAAAATGCCACAAATACCAGATTTATGCGGATAAGGTGCATGTGCCTCCCAATCCTTTGAATGTGATGTTGTCACCCTGGCCCTTTGCTATGTGGGGCATCGATATGATCGGCAAGATCGAACCGACTGCTTCAAACGGTCACAGGTTCATCCTGGTCGCTATTGACTATTTCACCAAGTGGGTCGAAGCAGTTTCCTACGCAAATGTTACCAGGCAAGTGGTAGCCAGATTTCTGAAGAGGGATATCATCTGTCGATACGGGGTTCCCGAGCGAATCATTACTGACAATGGTTCCAACTTGAATAATAAAATGATGGCAGAATTATGCCGGGACTTCAAGATCCAGCACCACAATTCTTCTCCTTACAGGCCAAAGATGAATGGCGCTGTCGAGGCAGCTAATAAGAATATCAAGAAGATTGTGCAGAAGATGGTAGTCACCTACAAAGACTGGCATGAGATGCTACCATTTGCCTTGCATGGGTACCGCACATCAATCAGAACATCCACTGGGGCAACACCGTATCAGCTTGTGTATGGTATGGAAGCAGTCCTACCTGTTGAAGTTGAATTACCCTCCCTACGGATGTTGATGGATGTTAAGCTGAACGAAGCAGAGTGGGTCCGATCCCGATACGAGCAACTGAGTCTGATTGAAGAGAAGAGATTGGATGCAATCTGTCATGGGCAGCTGTATCAGAAAAGAATGAAGAGAGCCTTCGATCAGAAAGTCAGGCACCGAGAGTACCAAGTAGGGGATCTTGTGCTGAAAAGAATCCTCCCTACTCATACAGACCACAGGGGCAAGTGGACTCCGAACTATGAAGGACCATTTGTAGTAAAGAAAGTTTTCTCCGGTGGAGCACTGATGCTCAGTACTATGGATGGTGAAGACTTCCTGTCCCTTGTGAATTCAGATGCAGTTAAAAAATACTTCGCATAAACGACCCGCTGGACATAAAAACAGAATGTAAGTCCAGGCAAAAATAGGGCATCCCGGCGAGTCAAAAACAGAATAAAAGACTCGGGCAAAAATAAGGGAAAAATAAATCAAAAAAATGTACACCCGCTGAGTTGAAAAGCCGCACTGGACAACTCAGGAAAAAATGGGTATCCCGATGGATTGAAAACCCGAAAGGGCAATCCAGGCAAAATAAGGGAATAAGCGAACAACTGCATTTTGAATCCGTCTGTATCGTTTACAACTTGGTAAGCTTCAAAAGGATCAAGCTTCTTTAAGAATCAGCCTCTTTCAGAAAGCAAGACGAGAAGAACGTCAAATGTCATAAGAGTCATAGCAAAAGGGAAGCTCCTCGAAGCGTCGTCAACATTGCCAGCATTTTGTTTCTCAATTTGTAACAATCTCCTCATTTCAGGGGATATGTTTTCTTGACTGTATCTCGCCAATTCAGGGCGCATGAATTAATAAAATCAGATTTTCAGTCACGTTTTCGTCTTGTACATTTTATTTGCAAAAATGTCTGATGTCTTAAAAAAAACTGATTGCATGAGTACAGATGCTTATCTTCAAAAATAAAAGTTACATGCTTGCAAGAAGTGTACTTGCTCTCAGAAGTGTCTAAAATCCTATGACGGAATCCAGTAAAGGATACCTCGGGATTACTTGTGCGTTTCTCTATCTTTGCAGGATTGCAGGTATCCAAAGCGCAACATGGGGCATGAAAGCTTCACCCCAGCAAGCTGGAAAATCAACACTCAGTCTCAGCACTCAAAATGTTTTCTCCCCAGCTGAGTTGCCAGCCATCACTTCTCCAACAGGGCAGTACCAGAAGGTGCCCGTATCTCCAGCTGAGTTCTAGGAAGGAACTTCTAGGAAGATATTTCAGTGATCTTTCTTTTTCCCCAGCCGAGTTGCCATCTACTATTCCTTCCCAGCCAAGTACAAAAGCCAGGGAACCATCTCCCCACAGAGTTTCAGCCTCTATCCAGAAGAGCAGCGCACGAAGGGATCACAGCAGAGTGAAGAGAGCTTCTACAAACCCCAGCTGGGTCCCTCATCTACTGGAATAGGTCTATCATTGACCCGTTTCCCCAAACAGATGCATCTCATCAGATCTACCAATGATCTCATCCCCAGCTGGGATGCCCATTTCAAACCAGATCGGCCAGAGATCTTCATAGCAACGGGATCTGAATCTCGGATTGGTATCTTTGCATAATCATGGCATTCGCATCATATTCACCCACAAAGCGTAGCATTCCGTCTAATACGGAGCATTACGGCAAAAATCCAACATATTACATAATCATAAGCCATGATCCGAATCAAACACTTGTGAATATGACAATCCATCAACAATACACAGAACGCTCCCCGTATTCTCCGGCAGAGAGCCCAGACACTTCTCTTGCAAATACAGGTACTTCCTGACACCCGTCCGTGTCATCTCCCCAGCAGGAAGCTAAGGCTTTTGCCTTACACCCATGAACACTCTTTTTGGCACTCGTCCGTGTCATGATCCCCCTGTAAAAACAAAAAAAAAAGTGTTACTATTCATGAACAACTGCACTCTAGGGTTTCCACCGACCGAAAAAATAAAGGAAGTAGTTTTACTGTGGTTCCCATTCGTCCTGATGGAGATGAAACGACAGTTATGATTAAAAACATTCCTAGCAAATACAATCGAGATATGATAGTGAAGTACTTGGAGAACCATTGCGGGGTTGAAAACACAAAGGATCGAGAAAATGGAGTAGAAAACACTTTCTGCTTTGATTTTGTCTGCTTACCAAATCATTACCAGTAGCAGATACTTCTTGACACCCGTCCGTGTCATACCCCCAGTAAAAATCCAAAGACATCCCCTTTGTACTCATAGACATATATGCATTTCCTTGACATCCGTCCGTGTCATTCTCCCCAGCACAGTAACCTAAACACTTTGTATATCAGATACACTTTATACTTATACTTTTCTTGACACTCGTCTGTGTCACTCTCTCCAGTAGATTAGACACTCATCAATACACCACTCACACTCATACAGATACTCGTCCGTATCTTGTATATACCACTTATATCCCCGCAGATTCAACACTAGTCCGTGTTCTTTGTTAACCAGTTGGTACTCGTCCGTACCATCATCTCAGAGCATGCGTCAAGCGTTTGTTTCTACTTGATACTCGTCCGTATCATAGTCTTAAGGATGCTCGTCCACATCTTTAATCCATACACTGTGTCACACACTTTTGTCTTCTTGAATATAGATACTCGCCTGTGTCTACTATTCCCCAGAAGAGTCCTCTCAGATTCAACACTCGTCCGTGTTCTCTGTTAACCAGTTGATACTCGTCCGTATCATCATCTTTTGAACACGTGTCAGTATTTGTTTCTACCAGATACTCGTCCGTATCGTGGTTTTAGGGATGCTCGTCCGCATCTTTAATCTATACACAATGTCAAAACACTTATACCTTTATTTCTTGGATGTAAACACTCGTCCGTGTTTACTATTCCCCAGTAGATCGCCAACAAAGCAATTTTCTTTTATCTGACATTCGTCTTATGTCATGATAAACCTTGAGAGCAGCCGTCCCCTGCTAGGTGGTCGTCCTCCACCTCTTGATGATCGTCCTTCATCATGCTCATCCGATGGCCGTCCCCATCGTTGACCTTTTATCCGACATTCGTCCTATGTCGCGATATTTAGCAGCCGTCCCCTGCTAGGTGGTCGTCCTCCACCTTTTGATGATCTTCCTTCATCACTTTATCCAATGGCCGTCCCCATTGTTGATTTTGGTTATCTGGCATTCGTCCTATGTCATGATAAACCTTGAGATCAGCCGTCCCCTGCTAGGTGGTCGTCCTCCACCTCTTGATGGTCGTCCTCCATCATGCTCATCCGATGGTCGTCCCCATCGTTGACCTTTTATCCGGCATTCGTCCTATATCGTGATATTTTCGGCAGCCGTACCCTGCCAGGTGGTCATCCTCCACCTTAGATGACCGTCCCTCATCTTATCCCCAACAGAGCAGCCGTCCCCTGCTAGGTGATCGTCCTTCACCTTTGATGATCGTACCTCATCATCTGTTTATTTCATTTATTCTTTAACCCGATGGCCGTCCCCGTCGTGGTCCCTTTTCCTTTTTTCCTGACGATCGTCCTTCATCAGTTTAGCCCGATGGCCGTCCCCATCGTTGGTTACTTTGCTTTATGAACTTGATGGCCGTCCCCGTCATGTTTCATTAATCCCCAAAGAATTTTACAGCTTTATCTTGATGGCCGTCCCCATCATAATTCTTTTTATCCCCAGCATGTCGGTCGTCCCCGTCATTGCTTCATTTCCCGCACTTTTCCCAGCAGGTCGGTCGTCCCCGTCATTGCTCTTTACCCAGCAGTCGTCCTTTGCTCGATGGTCGTCCTCCGTCGCTCACACTTTATAATATACTTTTTTTTCTTTTACAATCTATATCCCTTTTCTTCTTCATTCTGTGAGTGCAAATTTTGGACTGTCTATGGTATTCAACCACAAGTTATCTTGTTTGCCTGCTAAGCCGTTGCTTACATCCTACACAGCTAACTCATGCTTGAATAGGGGCAGCTGTAAACACCCCAAATTTTCCCTCACCCATTCACACCATGGCTTGTGATCATTTCATATGCATAAACACAATCATAGCATCTCATATCACATTTTTGATTCACTGCATAGATTCAAAGTCATCTGCATCTAGGGTTTGTGATCTGAGCAATCCAAGAGCTTCTTGAGCCACTCCAAAGGTCATCAATCACTTCAAAGGGGTCCATGTGTGTTCAAGCATCATATTATATCCTCTCAAAGTCAAGAATGTCAAAGAAATCACAAGAACTGAGAAGGGTATGGAAGTAGAGCCAGGCTTGACTGCACAAATGACCTAGAATTAGGGTTTTGGTTTCAGAGGCCATAACTCCAAATTTTTTGGTCATTCTTGTTTCTATTGGTCTCTATATGGTATAAGGAGTATGCATATCAATTTTCATGAAGAAATTCCATGGGGAAGTCATTTGGTCAAGAGTTGACTTTTCAAGCAAGTCAGTGCAAAATCAGGGCATCTGTGGCCCCCAATGACCCAACAAAAGGGTATCCTTCATCATTTTGAGTGTATATGATCTTCATTTGATCATAGAAGGAGTTGGAAGTTCACAAAATTGAAGAATTTCAAGTCTTTTGCAAAGTTGACTTTTTGGGCAAGTTTGACTTTTAATGAATTTACCATTTTAAGCAACTTTTTCAACCTTTACTTTTTGATTCAAAAAAGCTTCAAATGGAAAAACTTTGGTCGTGAAAGTTGTAGAATGGATCATTCCCTTTTCAAAAAGTACAAGAACATGACCTAATTCATTTTGGATCAAAAGCTATGGCTTGTCAAAGTTGGCAAAAATCACTAAATTTCAAGTTATGCACCAAAGAGGCAAAGTTGCAAATTCACTTCTCAAGGCAAATTGGGCTGTCAAATGCATTTCTAAACTTCACCATATGATCATAAAACACATAAAAATCAGAATGGGCCAAAAGATCATTCACTTTTGTGGCCTATGGAGCAAGACTTTTTCATGAAAAGCAAAGGCAAGGCAAGTTGCAAAACTCATCATAGCTTCTCATCCACTTGCTGGCTAGCTTGATGATCAATCATTGGCCTTTCCTCACATTATGCTGCGCAGCACACACTCCTTGTACTTGGCTAGAAAGTAGCCCATGCCTTCTTACACCAACTTTGACATTTTGGCAAAAGCACCCATACCAATCAATAAAGCACATGTCACTTCTTCTGACCAATGGCATTTGTTTATACAAAGAAAATGCAAGCCAAACACAACAAGAAGCAAGCCTGAAACACTTCATAGGACAGCATTCACATTTTTACCTCATCTTGCAAGAGCTTTCGAAAATCATCACACAGGCCACAAACATACAAACTAACTTCACAGACCATCTCACCATGCTTCACTGAACACAAACCAACCCTCAAAACAGCCTGAAAGCCATTGAATCAAAAACACGATCACCACACCACCTTGGACAGAACTTCTGCCATCTCTCAAATCAGCCAAAATAAACTTGCTCTAAGCCTTTCAGAAGCACAAGGGAGGTCATAGGAGTGGTTTTGCACAAGAGAAGGGGTCAGAAAGCTCCAAACTGAAAAGCTTCAAACTCAGGTAGCTTCATGAACTTTTTTTCCAGAACTTGTATTTCAAGTTTCTAAATGAATCTACATGCTTCACTGATCATGCTGGTATGTTTTGTTTCGAAAATGATTGAGTATTAAGTGTGTATGTTGCTTCTAAAACTTTTCTGGCCTAAATGCATTTTGATTCGATTCATGGATTTGATGATGGATAAATGATTTTTGATGGATGATTCTTGTTGGTGTTGGGGAGAGGATCATTTCTAGAGAGTCTTAGGGCTTTGGGATGTGTATTAAGAGAGATAGCTGGAATGGTTGGCCGGAGAAGACGACCGGAACAGTGTTTCGGTCGCCTGAAAGTCATTAGGGTTAATTAATTAGGGTTTAGTCTTAATTGCGCAAGTTTGAATTTGGGCCGTCCAGATGCGCGCGCAGGTCAATTCCCTCCCTTTTAGTTTGAATCCTGGTCTTTGGATGCGCATACTTTTCTTTTTTCAGTTTAAATTCATTATATTTTTCACTTAATTGCATTTGTTTTCTCCAATTTATTTAAAATAGCAAAACCTTTTCAAAAATTCTGAAATTTTTTATACAAACTTTTATTTAATTTCAGAAACCAAAAACATTTTTATTTTTATTTTTTGCATTAAAAAATATTTTTAAATCATTTAAAAGTTTATTTTTAATTAATTAATGAGAATTAATTAATTAAAAATACTTTTAGGTATTTAAAAATCACCAAAAAATTCATGAAACCTTCATAATCATTTAGAAACATTGTCCAACCCTCAAAACAAATTTCTTTTTTGATCTTGATGTCTTTTGAGAATTTTTTATGGAATTAAAATCATTTCAAGACATTATTTTGATCCAAACTTCCAAAAATCATTTATGCCTAACCATTAAGAGTTGGACCTTGATTCTTTTTGCATTGCATTGTGTTTAGCATGTAGTTTGTGAGATTAAATTGGCATGATTTGATCTTTCATTTTCAATTTTGTTTGGCATTTTTCTTGTTAAGGTACCCTAAAACCCTAGAAATCTTAGAAAAGTCATAACCCTAATTAAGTTAAGAGTTAGAACCCCTCCTTTGGGCAGTGAGTGTGTATAGGATTAGGGTTCCTTTGAATGCATTTTCAATTTTTTATCTTGATGTTTGCTTCTGATTTTGGTTTTTGTTTGATGCATTGATCATAAACCCTAATTTGGGCTTCCTTTTGCATTCATCTTGCATTTGCTTGCATACCATGACTTGCCATGTATTTTATGCATCCATTTGATTCATTGGACATATTAAGACATATTAGAAGCATGTTTGATCATTGCATCATGTATTTGCCATGTTGTATGTCATTTGCATCTCATAACTTTTCATGTATGTTCATGGTTCTAAACTTGCTCCTCTTGCATCCATATGCTTATATGATCATCCCCATGTCTTGATTCATGTTTGCATCATCTCATAGCATCATTGTCATCACATATATGCTTCTGGTTTTGGTTTGCATCATGCCATTTCATTTCATTTTGCATTGCATTGCATTTCTTTCACTAACTTTTCAGGTGGTAGGTTACTTTGAGAAGTGAATTTGCCTTCACTTCTCACAACTTCTTTTCATCTCTCTTATGCATCATTGCTGCATTTTACTTTGTGTTTGAGATTGAGCTTGCTCATTCTTCTTCTTCTCACTTTCTTTCTTCAAGTGACTTGTCTTCTTAAATGAAGCAAATTACTTTGCTTCTCCTGATCCTTTCATCTGCTTCCTGGTGGTTCCATTGAAGATTTCTCTTGTCAAACCTCATAAACCTTAGGAACAACCAAGCATGACAATGATTAGGGTTTTGATTAGTCTCCCCACTTAGTTTTACCTTTGTGTCTCTTTGAGTTTTCTCTTCTCATCTCATAATCAGGGACTAAACCCTAAAGGCTTTAAGGCTTTGTGATTAAGCTTATGCCTGCATCCTTCTATTAGGATGGAATGTATAACTTTAATCCTAAGTGTTAAATCCTTAATGTGTTTAAATCCTTTAATCAATTCACTTAATAATCATCAAGACATCAAGCTTGTAACTTGGGCCTTGCATTAGGGTTCTAATTCTTCCTTAATTGGTTAAGAAGGACTAACCCTAGTGTTAATGGACAAGTCCCCCTCAAGTTGTCTTACAAACCCTAAAAATCACTTCATCATCTTATCATTAAATAAAATCCACTTAATAAAGGCTTTGTTTTGTCATGAGTTTAATCCCTAATCATGGATTAAGTTGAGGAGCTTTCCTCAGCTTAAACATTCTCATCTATTATCCTTCTATTAGGATGGTGTAATGAGTCTGTTTAATCCCTGATTATGGCTTAATCTCATTACTTAACACTAAACAAAAACAACAAAAACATTTAAATAATCACAAGTAGGTTAAGGATCTTAATCCTACATCAAAGGTGATTAAGTGTGAGAATCTGACTTCACACTTAAGGTATTCTCATTACCCCTAATCAGAGGGAAGATGTGATGAGTTTACTAACCCATTGGTTTAGGCTTAAGCTCATTAACTTATGACAAACTTTCAAAAGTAATAAAAGACTGAAAACTCAAAAACAAACAATAATCGTCTCCTCCGGGATTCTTTTCTCATCTCACTCACTCATAAACGAGAACTCGCTTCTTCCGTCTAATGCAAGACAGTTTGTACCTGAGCCAGACAGGTCATACACTTGAGCATAGGCAAGTAAGCAGTTCATAAGTCAATTCATCTTTCAGTCTCTTTGGGTCGAACTATGGTGTTCTGACTTCCTCATTGCACGAGAGGATACGTAGGCATAACTTAACAGTTATCGAACAAAAGTCTCTGTATATTCCCCCTCCTTCCAGCATTATTCTTTTAGCTTCATATTCTTGAGCATTTCATTCTTGTTCCTGCACTGACACTGTACATTTATACACTTCACTGACACCTGTACATCCTTTTCCAGCTCTTTTATACAAAATGCACTGACACTACCCCTTTAAAACACAAATCTTCTAAGCGTGGATCCCGTCGAGTACGTCGGACAATCTGGGTGCTAATACCTTCCCAGGTTGTAACCAACCCCCTTTCTCAGTCTCTCTGGTTCGCAACCGTCTTATCCATATCTTTCTAGGTCTATGCAGCATCGCCTTTCCTCCGGGATAAAAATGCCTAGCTGGCGACTCTATTCATTCCCTGTGAGTTCACTCCTGTGTGTCCTCGCATCTCCTCTCGCCGACCGTTCGCGTCCGTACCATATTTGAGCCCAGTCTCATCTTTTGGGAGCGACACCATGTCAAACCTGTAGAAAACAACACAGAAAACAGGTGCGTTAACCGGCTAACGCTGTAAAAAAGCAACAAAAACCTGCAGAAAATCAACTCAAATCCAGCTTATCCAAATAATTACATCACATACCAGCAATCAATTATGCATGAAATAAATGGATCAATTTACATTAATTTACATCATTAAGCTCATGAACATTAGCACACGGATCCGAATACAAATCAACCAATCAATTCAAGCAACACATGCAAATACAAAAGCACATGGTGAATCTAAAGCACAAGCATGCAAATAAGCTAAAACAGAGCTAGATCTGAATTTAACCAACCTACAAAGCCGAGGTACGCTTTGGTAATTGTTGTTTAATCTTGAAATGAGAGATCTCGCAGAAAACTTTGAAGATCCGGTGCTAAGCTTCACACTCCATGCAAAATAAATGCAAGCAAAGGGTCTTGATGCAAATTTTTGGATCCAAAGGCACTTCTAATTCCCAAACCAGATCTGAATCACCAATTAAACCAGCAAAATGATGCAAAGGAGCTATGGATGGAGGTCTAGTTCCAAGATCTACACACCTTAAGGCAAGGTTATGTGATCTTCAAAGAGGAACTCTTGGTGAATTTGGAAAATGTGGGAGAGAAAATGAGAGAATAGTGAGAGAGATGAGTGAAAATTCAGAATGAGAAGTGAAAAAATGAGAGAGCCCCCTCTTAGTTTGGAGGGAAATGGATTAAATATGGTTTAGGTTTGGGGCCCAAAATTTAGGCTTGGGATCCAAAAAATATGGTTTGGGAAAGTGATTAGGATTTAGAAATGGAATTTGGCTTGGATTAATGATCTAGATCCTTCTCCTTAATTCAAATGAATAAAAATTGGAAAATTGGAAATTGGAGCCAAAAACCAATGTTGAATTTTGCTGCTGGAATTCAAAATTCGCAGTCGTTAATCGGTTATCAAAGCGTTAACCGGTTAACGCCAATGAATTTTGAATTCTCCCTCCTTTTGGGAGGGAAACTTCAAGAATGTCCTGGGGCCAACCGTTTTGATCTGATTTTGATCCTCAATTCTTTTAGGATCTTGACCATGATATAGAGCTTGTATAACATGCCTTGTAAGCTTCTTGCCAGGTCACCATGCTCTTGATTTTGCCTTGTAGTGCTTCAAATTTCTCGGATGGTTGATCATATGCCTTATGCTAGAACATGCGAGTGATATGCTTCATCTCTCTATGTAAGATGCTAAGGATATGACATGCTGATGATAATTGTAATATGATGATGATGCTAAACAAAAGAGGGAAAATTTGGGGTGTTACAACTGCCCTTATTAAAGCAACTGTTAATCTGAAAAAGGACGGTAGCACGGCTATCGACCGTTCAAGATGAACTATGGTTGAATACTAAGAAGACCTGAAATTAGCACTCTGCTGGAGAATGCAAGCAATGGGAAATATACCCAACCGAATGACGCTTTGGCGGCTGAACCGGGGACGAAGCAGACGAGCTCCTTCCAACCTGAATTGTTACTTTAGATAGAAAAACCCAGACAGACGAGTCTCCTTTGAGCGATCCTGTTACGCCAGGAACTGGACATACGAGCCCTCTTCATACATTTTACGATATATGATCTGAGACAGACGAACCTCCTTCGGATAAACCTGTTACGCCAGGACCGGTGATGCACTTAAGTTTGTGGGATAGACATGCATAATCAGGATAGACGGACCCTCTTCATATATTATTCGTAGATATATGGTCTAAGACAGACCAGTCTTCTTTGAGAAAACCTGTTACGCCAGGTGCAACATTAGGATTTGATGAACCCTCTTCACATATCTTACATAGATAAGTGGTCTCTGAGACAGACGAACCTCCTTCGGATATACCTGTTACGCTAGGTCCGGTAACCATTTTGACGTTTAATCCCACCGTCAGGACTTCAAACCTCTTCAATACAAATGATTATTGGATGATCATCAAGAGAACAAAGATGAGTGCCATAAGTCAATTATACAAACGAATATAAGATGATGATCTAAGAAACACAAACGAGTGCTTCAGGTGATGATACAGACGAATATTAGCCACTGATATAGACGAATACCAGAGATCCAACACAGACGAGCATTTGGAGTAGCAATACAGACGAGTCCCAGAATGATTATCAGATCAGTACATATGGATATAAGCTAACACAAAATAGTGGGAAGGATGATACAGATGAGTATCCAAACAATTCAAACGAGTTTCAAACGGATAACAAACACAAACGAGTGTTGTAGAATGCATACGAGCATCACACATCTTCAAACACAGACGAGTGCTGGGGGATGCAGACGAGCAATCAAACAACACCAAACATAGATGGGTGCCGAGGAATACGGACGAGCATTAACATCTACCACACACAGGCGACTGCTGGGGAAAGCATACGAGCATCACATAAATCAAACACAACTCTGTCGGGGAGATTCAAACGAAGAATATTTCACAAACGAGTGAGTGATGGGAATGTAGACGAACATCTAGCAGATATCAAACATCAAACACGGGCGAATGCTAGGGGGATGCAGACGGGTAACTATCAAACATCGAACACAGACGAGTGCATGGGAGATGCAAACGAGCAACAATCAAACATTAAACATGGACGAGTGCTAAGAATTGCAGACGAACATCAAACAGATGTCAACATAGACGAGTGTTGGGGCGATGCAGACGAGCAACAACATCTACCACACACAGGTGACTGCTGGGGAAAGCCTACGAGCGACAAATCAAGTGCCCTGATTGGCGACAATAATCACGGATCTACAGGGAAACCAGGACAAGAGGCTCTGACACCTAACTCTGGTCGGGGAGATGAATAAATGTTGGCATCATTACAAAGGCCAAAAATTGGCGACTTCTCTGAAGAATAATCCAATGATGGGAGTGAATCTCGATCATGAACTATGCGGAGGATAAGACGAACTTCCGACCCGTCCCGGGGATACATGGTCGGATGACCTTAGCTAATGCAAGAGTTCTGACAGCTACAACTCCGTGGCGAATTAAGTACTCAGCTGCTTGCTGGGAATACCTTAATCTGACATAAAGAGTCTGCCCAGAAGTGAGAACTGTTCAACTGAATTTGGAGTTCTGCTAGGAATACCACCCTGCTCTGACTCGGCTGGGAATAGCCATTCTGCTCTACTAGGGATAAGCAGGTCTTCCTGTGAAGAACAAACTCTGCTTGAGGAGAACACCATCTTTGATTAGGTTTGAAATTCTGCTAGGGATTACATTTTCCATAGCTCTGCTGGAGAGCATTCTCTACTTGGGGAAGTGTAACACCACCCTGCAAAACCTGCAACAACATTATACACACATGTGCCCCGGGGAGCATCCATTGTCACCCGACACTAAAAGATAGCTTTAACTGTTTCCCTACAATGTCATTTTTTACAGAAAAATCAACACATTTCAAATGCTATGCTCTTTTTGCCAAAAATTTGGGACATTTTTGCAGACAAAGTAAACACACACAACACGACTTTTGACTGAATATTCATTCATTGAATGGCCCCTGAATAGGAAAAGTTTTACATCAGGAAGTAACTACCTGGAAAGAGGTAGCTACCGTAAAATTGAGAAAAGAAACTATCCTAATGGCAATGTACACGGCCTTCCAATGAGTTTCCTTCCTGCTATGACCAACATGTCTTCAAGACTTTCTGTTCTTGCCCTTGCTTTCTGAAGAAGATGAGGGGACTGATTCCAATCCTTTTGATATTTCCAGACTGTGTGAAAAGGTGATTTGGTTCAAATTACCCGGACCGCAGTTGTTCGCTTATTCCCTTGTTTTGA
The DNA here is from genome assembly GCA_963966055.1 of Lathyrus aphaca. Lineage (NCBI taxonomy): Eukaryota > Viridiplantae > Streptophyta > Magnoliopsida > Fabales > Fabaceae > Lathyrus > Lathyrus aphaca. Next base: position 240,879,593 of record OZ014525.1, read on the forward strand.
GTGGATCGCCCTTTCAGGTTTTCAATCCATCGGGATACCCTTTTTTGCCTGAGCCGTCTGATGTGGCTTTTCAACTCAGCGGGTGTACATTTTTTTTATTTCCCGAACTTTTGCCCGAACTTTTTATTCTGTTTTTAGCTCGTCAGGATGCCCTTTTCTTGCCTGGACTTTAATTTTGTTTTTGTGTCCAGCGGGTCTTTTTATGCGAAGTATTTTTTAACTACGTCCGAGTTAACAGGAGACTGGAAATCTTCTCTGTCCATAGTAGTGAGCATAAGCGCCCCACCTGAGAAAAATTTCTTTACTATGAATGGGCCTTCGTAGTTTGGGGTCCACTTGCACCTGTGATATGAACCTGGAGGAATGATCCTCTTGAGCACAAGCTCGCCTACTTGATACCCCCGAGTACGTACTCGTTGGTCGAATGCTCGCTTCATTCTCCTCTGATAAAGTTGACCATGATAGATAGCCGCTATTCGCTTTTCCTCAGTTAGGCACAACTGATTATATCGGGCACGTACCCACTCAGCCTCATCAAGCTTCACATCCATCATCACACGCAATGAAGGAATTTCCACCTCAACAGGCAAGACTGCCTCCATGCCATACACTAGGGAGAAGGGAGTTGCCCTGGTTGACGTCCTGACTGACGTTCGGTACCCATGTAGTGCTAATAGTAACATCTCATACCAATCTTTGTAAGTGACAACCATCTTCTGCACAATCTTCTTAATATTCTTGTTATCCGCCTCTACCGCGCCATTCATCTTTGGTCGGTAAGGAGAAGAATTGTGATGTTGAATCTTGAAGTCTTGGCACAGCTCTTCCATCATCTTGTTATTTAAATTAGAACCATTATCAGTAATGATTCGCTCGGGCACTCTGTATCTGTAAATGATGTGTCTTTTCAGAAATCTGGCTACCACTTGACGAGTGACATTGGCTTAAGATGCTGCTTCAACCCATTTGGTGAAATAATCAATCGCAACTAAGATGAAACGATGACCATTTGAAGAAGTAGGCTCTATCTTCCCGATCATGTCAATGCCCCACATAGAAAAGGGCCAAGGAGATGACATGACGTTGAGTGGGCTTAGAGGAACATGCACCTTGTCTGCATATATCTGACACTTGTGACACTTACGGGTGTACGAACAACAGTCTGCATCCATTGTTAACCAATAGTACCCTGATCTCAACAACTTCTTAGTCATTGCATGCCCTCCTGCATGAGTACCGGATGATCCCTCGTGGACTTCCTTCACTAACAAGTCTGATTCGTGTCTATCCACGCATCTGAGCAAGACCATGTCAAAGTTCCTCTTATACAGAACCCCGTCTGCATTCAAGAAGAAGCTGGCAGCAAGTTTTCTCAAGGTCTTCTTGTCGTTGGATGATGCCCCAGCTGGGTATTCTTGTTTTTCCAGGAAAAGCTTAATATCAAAGTACCAAGGTTTCTCATCATACACTGCGTCTATAGAGAAAGCATAAGCTGGTGCATCGAGCCAGGAAATGTCAATCCTGGGCACATAGTTCCAACACAAGACTTTGATGGACGAAGAAAGAGTAGCCAATGCATCGGCAAATTGATTCTCATCTCGGGGTATATACTGAAGCTTAATCGTTGTGAAGAACGTCAACAGTCTTCTGGCATAATCCCTATAAGGAATTAAATGCTCTTGATGTGTATACCACTTACCGGTAATCTGATTGATAACGAGGGATGAATCTCCGGATATCTCGAGGGTCTTAATCCGAAGATTAATAGCCTCCTCTATTCCCATTATGCACGTCTCGTATTCCGCTTCATTGTTGGTGCAGCCAAAAGTAATTTTGGTAGTGAAGGGAAAGTGAACACCTTCGGGAGTGATAAGAACAGCACCAACTCCATGTCCGTTGATATTGACTGCCCAATCAAACATCAACTTCCATTTGGATTCAGGGTCAGGCCCCTCCTCCGGAAGAGATTCCTTGAAATCTCTTGCTTTGAGGTACACGATGTCCTCATCAGGGAAATCAAACTTCATCAGCTAATATTCATCTTCAAGTGGTTGTTATGCAAGATAATCTGACAATACACTTCCCCTGATGGCTTTCTGGGAAGTATATTGTATGTCATACTCTCTTCAGATCATTTTCCACCTTGCAACCCTTCCGGTTAATTCTGGTTTCTCGAAAATATACTTAACAGGGTCCATTTTTGAGATTAGCAATGTGGTATGGGTCAACATGTACTGTCTCAGTCGGCTAGCAGCCCATACCAAAGCGCATCAAGTTTTCTCGATCAGTGAGTAACGGGATTCACAGTCGGTAAATGTTTTGCTTAAGGTAGTAAATAACATACTCTTTTCGACCAGACTCGTCATGTTGGCCTAGAACACACCCCATCGACCCTTCTAACACAGTCAAGTACATGATAAGTGGTCGTCCTGGAACTGGAGGCATTAGAATCAGAGGTTCCTGTAAATACTCTTTTATCTTTTCGAAGGCTCTTTGACAGTCCTCATTCCACCTGACTGTTTTCTCTTTTCTCAAAAATTTGCATATTGGCTCGCAAGTGGCAGTTAGATGAGATATAAACCGAGAAATGTTGTTCAATCTCCCTAAAAACCCATGCATTTCTTTTTCTATTTTCGGTGCAGGCATATCTTATATTGCTTTTACTTTTGCAGGATCTACCTCAATTCCTCTCTGGCTAACAATGAAAACCAGCAATTTACCGGACCGCACTCCGAAAGTGCACTTGTTTGGAATCCACCTCAATCTATACTTTATCAATCTATCAAACAACTTTTTGAGATAGACCAGATGCTCTTCTTCGTCCCGGGACTTGACAATCATATCGTCCACATAACATTCAATTTCCTTGTGTATCATGTCGTAGAACAAGATTACCATAGCCCGTTGATACGTTTCCCCAGCATTCTTCAATCCAAAGGGCATAACCTTATAACAGAATGTACCCCATGGGGTAATGAATGTTGTTTTCTCCATGTCTTCCGCTGCCATCTTGATCTGATTGTACCTAGAGAAGCCATCCATGAAAGAAAATACCGAGAACTGAGCGGTGTTATTTACCTGCACATCAATGTGAGGTAATGGAAAGTCATCCTTTGGACTTGCTCTGTTTAGATCCGATAATCGACGCAAATCTGGACCTTGCCATCCTTCTCCGGCATCCCACTGCTTTTGAACTTCCTCCTTGATCTTCATAGCCATATCAGGGCTAGTTCTTCTCAGTTTTTGCATTACCGGAGGACAGTCTTCCTTTAGTGGTAGCTTGTGTTCAACAATGTCAGTATCCAATCCTGGAATATCTTGATACGGCCAGGCGAAGATATCCACATATTCACGTAGCATACCAATCAATTTTCTCTTTACCTCGGCCTGCAGACTGACCCTAATCTTTATCTCTCTCTTTACATCTTCAGATCCGATATTGATGATCTCTATTTCTTCCTGATGAGGCTGAATGACCCTTTCCTCTTGTTTTAACAACCTAACCAATTCTTCTGAGATTTCACAGTCTTCCCGAACCCCTTCATCAGCTTGGTAGATAGGATTGTCTAAGTCATGCATAGTCATAACAGGAACTTTATCACAAGAATCCAAATGATCAACACTGCACAAATGATGTGCTCATTTCAGAATCTATTCTTTCAAAAGAGACGCAACCACTCAAAAGATACTGGAAAGAAAACATTGACATTTTATTTTTGTGAAAAATTTTTAAAACGAAAGAAAGAGAACACAATTTGCTTGAAAATGTCCTTTATCTCATGGAAAAAGCAAAATGCATTAAAACATGGTGGCCCTACATATGGATCCATGCACCTTGGGCAGAATGCAGGATTTGACATGCAGTATGATAAAAATGGAAACAAATAAAATTACTTTGACTGCCAAGTACGCATGGGTGAATCCAGTTATCCAAGTCGCGGTCACTATCCCCATCTGCATCTGTTGCACAAACGTTGTTGTAGTCGAGCATTCCAGCGCTTGTGAACGTTATGGGCTTACTGCCATGAGACCAGCTGGACTGACTAGGTTGATATCCGAGACCAAACTTGTCATATTTCCTTTCCATTTCCAGCAGCTTGCTCCAGCCTTGGGCATTTCCGGATTGGACTACTTCCTTAGCTTGCTTGTAGGAGTAGATAGGAGTCCCTTCCTTCTCATTGCTCTGAACCGCAGCAACCGGAGACAAAGTACTGACATTGACCGTCTCAAAAGCTTGGCAAAGTGTGTCATGGATCTCCCCGTCCATTTCCACATACTTGAAGGTTGACAGATGGCTTACGGAAATATCCTCTTCTCTGCACATAGTAACAACTTGTCCGTCTATCACATACTTCAACTTCTAATGCAACGTGGATGTTACTGCGCCAGCAACATGAATCCAGGGACGTCCCAGTAGACAACTATAAGCGGGTTGAATATCCATAACATAGAATGTACTCTTGAATACCTGAGACCATATCTTCACTGGTAGCTCCACCTCCCCAAACACAGATCTTCGTGACCCATCAAAGGCTTTCATAATTAAGTCACTGGGTCGCAAAACAATGCCATCAATGTTCAGCTTCATTAAGGCCTTCTTAGGGAGCACATTGATAGAAGAGCTTGTATCTACCAAGACATGTGATAGAACAACACCCTTACATTCCATGGTGATGTGTAGGGCCTTATTGTGATTACGTCCCTCATAAGTGAGATCTCTATCTGTGACTCCCAACCCATGGCTGGCGTTCACACTGCCTACCACGGCCTCCAACTAGTTAACAGTTATCTCCTGTGGTACATATGTCATTTGCAAAACTTTTAACAGAGCTTCTCGGTGAGCTTGAGAACACATCAGTAACGACAAAATGGATATCTTGGACGGGGTTTAATTCAGCTGTTCAACCACCTTATAGTCGCTTTTCTTAATTATTCTCATGAATTCCTCGACTTCCCTTTCAAAAGTGCTCTGACCAGCAGCAAGAGTAGTCACTTCTTCAGTTGATATCTTCTTAACCTTAGTCTTTGCAACAACCTCAGCTTCGGGATCACCTCTAAGAGCTTGAGGAGCAAAGAGACGCCCACTTCGTGTAAATCCCCTAACTCCTCTGACATCCACAATAGTCGGGTCAATTGTTACTGCTTTACTTTCCACCTTATGGCCTTCTACGTACACGTCTGAGCCATAATGTCAGGGAATGGCCTTGTCATCAGCATAGGGAACTGGTCCCGGAACAATAATGGTCACTGGACTCACTTCTGGAACATAGATAGTCACCGGTTCTCTTCGGATGGGAGCTTCAGCAGGATCAAAATAAATTGTCACTGTAGACACACAATCACTTCTATGGTCAATCCTATCGAACTGTAGAGACCCCTCGTCAATCAAACATTGCAGCCCCGCTTTCAAATCCCCACAACCATTAGTTGAATTCAAACAACTCTCATAGTCAAAATCACAACCTGGGGACACCTGCCCTTTCAACAATCTGTCCTTTATAGCTAACAACGAAGTCTTCACTTCATCCACATTCAAGATCAGGTTCAGCCTCTCGCCACTATCGACAATGTTTATCCTGGCCCCTCCATGATTTGGAATGGGGTTTGATGTAACATTTGGAGGCGATGCAAAGTTGATTGCCTTCGAAACAATCAGGTATTGGACCTTATGCTACAATGACCTGCACTTCTCCGTTGAGTTCCCGGGAGCTCCTGAATGAAATGCGCATCTTGCATTAGCATCATACCCCATTGGAAGCTCTCCCGGTGGAGGTGGTGCTAATGTCCTCAACTGAACCAAATTCAAGTCTAACAATCATTAGAGTAGAGTTGTATATGTCATTGGGATATCCTTAAGCACCCTGTTAGCTGGACGAGCTTGTCTCTCTTGATAGGGTCTTTGCTGATAATTATTGTGTTGCTACTGTTGTTGTTGTTGCTGTTGTTGTTGCACAAGACATGTGGGGATGATGACAGCTGCCACCTGCTCATAAGAACCTTTGTATCTGCGGCCCCGACCTCGACCGTACACAACATTAGTCTCTCCCTCCCTTCTTCTTGGAGGTCCACTAAAAGCTTTTCTCACACCGCTTGAGCTACCCGCACTACTGTCCTGAATCTTCCCCATTTTCATAAGAGTTTCAAACCTTTCTCCAACTATCACAATGTCGTTGAACTTCGTCACCGAACAAGATGTCAGTCTCTCAATAAACACCCCATGCAGCATTCCTATAAACATGTTTTCCATTTCATTCTCTAACAAGGGAGGTTGCACTCGAGCAGCAAGCTGATGCCATCTCTGGGCGTATTCTTTGAACCCTTCTTTAGCGCCCTGAGACATTGTCTGCAACTGGGTACGATTTAGAGCCATATCCAAATTATACTGATATTATTTCACAAATTCCTTAGTTAAATCCTTCCAACTTCGAATATTGACCCTGCTAAGCTTCATGTACCATTCCAAGGAAGCCCCTACAAGACTATCCTGGAAGCAATCCTTCCCACAAAGGACTGAAGGTGAGTTTTCGGGCAAGATGTTCCGTTGTACTTATCAAAAGTAGGGACCTTGAACTTGTAGGGAATTCTCACCCATGGCACTAAGCCCAGATCAGTGATGTCAAACCGCAGAGAACTCTGAGATTGAATGGCGAGAATTTGCTTGGCCATTTCTTCAAACCTCCTATTCATATCAACCCCTTGGCCTTCTGCCTCATCCAGTAAAGTGAATTGTTCGTACTGCCCATCCATCTGCATGTTATTCACTCCATCATTGATAATAGTGACCCCTGGTTGCACCACAGGGATTTCAACATGACGGGCGCCAGCCCCATTGCGATTACCTCCATCTGATGTCCCATTGTTCCTGGCTTGATTATTCTCCACCATCTCGCGCAACCGCTCTTGAGTTTGACCCATCCCAGCCATGAGGGTCATGAAGTTGTCCATTCTCGTCCTCAAGTCAGCCAGATCTTCTTGCATCTACTCCATTTCCCTTTCTCTGTTCACCTTTGTAGGGTATATGTGCATCGTTGACTGTCTCTGGACCTTCTTGGGAGCTATAGTGCTTGAAAGTGACATGAACTTTAGAACATTGGAGAAATACCTACAAAACAACAAACTTGTTATATGCATGCAATGCAACTATTCATGTTTCCATGTTCAGGCATTAATATGCCCCAACTCCGGTATTTTGACAGAAAATACTCCAGATGGCTTCATTGGAAACTAGCTTTTCAAACTCTTTTGAGGAGTATTCCGATCCTGGTGTCTTAAGACCAACAACTTTTCTCATTCAGAAACGGTAAATGGAAAGTATCATTGCATAGCATGAACAAACTACTAATAGGCAGAGTCATAGACATAAACAGAATTCCCTAAAGGGTTACAATTCAATACAAATGACAGAAAGATAAAGCACGACTCCTACAACAAGCCTATAGGTATTCTTGGATACAATCAACAATAAACTAAAAACCTAGGCTAAAAGAAGATCCATGCTCCTCTTCTACATTCACCCCCTCCGTCCGGTTCTTCTTGACGTCTGCTCTCAGCTTAAGATCTGCAATCTCCTTTATTGCTTCCTTCAAGGCTAGCTGGCCCTATTCCAATTGCTGAGTATTTTCCCTTCGTATCTTGTGAACTTGTTCGACCTCTTCTTTCATGAATGTCATCTGCACTTCAAAGAACTCTTCCTTTTCTTCATGCTTCTTCTGCTCCTGTTCTCTTTGGCCATGTAACCAAGTAATGGATTGACGAGCTTCTTTGAGAGTCTTCACGATCTTCTTATGCTCTGCTTCTCTCTTTGAATCGGTTAAACCCAATCTCTGAAAATGAGCTTCTCTCCCACCAAACTCCTTTTCTTTAGCTTCTAAGGTAACCTGCATCTTCTGTAGTTTTTCTTCTGCTTCTTGCTTAACATGATTGGCACGGTGATATAAGTTAGCCATCTCAGAATTCTCTTCCCGAACCTTGTGCACCTGAGCTTCCAACTTCTTGTAATCTTCAAGAGAAACAGTGGTTTGTACCGGCACCTCTTTTGGATATAGTGGAGCCTCGACCAAAAATGGCAGGAAGAAGGTATCAACCCTACCTTGTATCCAAGCAGCAAAAGAGGGATAAGTCTTAGGGTCCACCATCCCAAATTCCTTCTTACCCTCTCTAACCTTTGTTTCCCAAGCTTGAGATACTTGGATAACCAACTGCTCATTATCTTCAGTTGGAAACTATAGAGTCTTAGCTATTTCTTCATCTGACGGAGGATCCTTCAGTGGATAACCAAATTACTTTCTAGACAGCACAGGGTTATGACTTAATACTCCTTTCCTACCTAACAAAGGTACATAGGGAAACTCACCACACCTTGTAATAAACTCCTTCCCTACTAAGCTTCTGCTACATCCCCAAGCTATGCTATCAGATGTTAACCCTATCAATATTCTAGCCCGCTTCCAATCTTGCTTAAGATCTTTGAATGGTCCCGACTTCGGAAGCTTCTTAGAAAACCACTCACTGAACACTGGAGCGCAACAATTTACATACCCCTTTATCTTCTCATTTATATGATGGACACCGAAGTAAGAGTCTCCCAACAACGTAGGCATCGGGTTCCCTTTAATGAAAAGGGTGATAGCCTTCAAGCTTACCCATCCTTTCTCTCCTGGGAACAGACTTGTCCCGTAGACCATTAATGCTAACAGCGCACTGAATTCTAACAACTTCCCTCCTAAAGCAAACACATGGGCTTCTGTGATAAGAAAATCCAGAGTAAATCCCTTCCCTTTACTGACCTCTAACTCCATCTTCACTCTAAGCATACTCAAATGACAAGCACCTGCAATGTCCTTGTACGGGGTAAACTTCTCCGCAGCATAATATGGAACACTATTCTTGATAGGAATCTTCAGGATGTCAGAAAATACTTCCATAGTGGGAGCCAAGACGTAGTCAGCAAACACAAAAATTCTCGACTGAGGGTCATAAAACTGCAACAAAGAATGAAGACTATCTCTCTGATCGATAGTAGGTTTGTTCATGTAACCCAAAATCTTCCCATACCGGCTTCTGAAATTGTCATAAACCTTGTCACTCATCAAGCCCGCCAGTTTCTGAATCTCCTCAATTTTTGGTTGCGGGAAAGTGTAATGAGCATTCCTTTTTTTGGGTATCTCTTGGACTTCTGTCATCTGAAGGAACAATGAATACCAGAACTGGGTACAGAGAATAAATGATAACCTGTAATGGAAACACAAATAGTTAATGCGAGTATGATGCGATGCAAATGAAATGCAGGCATATGATCAACGACCGAGACTGTCTGGATACAGAACACTGGACCCAAGTGACCAAGAACCAAGCTCCTCTGAATAAAGCCCCATGAACGAGAATTCAGTCTCAAATAAGCCCCAAAATCAGATATCATATGACTTAAGAACTCCAAAATCCATGTAGCCTTATTGTAAACACCCCAAATTTGCCCTCACCCATTCACACCATGGCTTGTGATCATCTCATATGCATAAACACAATCATATCATCTCATATCACATTTTTGATTCACTGCATAGTTTCTAAGTCATCTGCATCTAGGGTTTGTGACCTGAGCAATCCAAAAGCTTCTTGAGCCACTCCAAAGGCCACCAATCACTTCAAAGGGATCCATGTGTGTTCTTATATCATATCACATCCTCTCAAAGTCAAAAGTGCAAAAGGATCACAAGAACTGGGATTGGTGTGGATGCAGAGCCAGGTTGACTGCACAGTTGACCTAAAATTAGGGTTTTGGTTTCAGAGGCCATAACTCCAAATTTTTTGGTCATTCTTGTTTCCATTGGTCTCTATATGGTATAGGGAGTATGAATATCAATTTTCATGAAGAAATTCCATGGGGAAGTCATCTGATCAAGAGTTGACTTTTCAAGCAAGTCAGTGCAAAATCAGGGCATCTGAGGCCCCCAATGACCCAAACAAGGGTTGATCTTCATCATTTTGAGTGTATGTGATCTTTATTTGATCATGGAAGAAGATTGAAGTTCACAAAAATCAAGAATTACAAGTTTTTGCAAAGTTGACTTTTTAGGGCATGGTTGACTTTTCAAGAATATGTCATTTTATGCCATTTTTCAAGCCTTGCTTTTTGATCCAAAAATGCTTCAAATGAAAAAACTTTGGTCATGAAAGTTGTAGATCACATTTTTCCCTTTTCAAAAAGTACAAGAACATGATCTAATTCATTTTGGATCAAAAGTTATGGTGTGACAAAGTTGGCAAAAATCACTAAAATTCAAGATATGCACCAAAAGGCAAAGTTGCAAATTATCCTTTCAAGGCCAATTCAATCATCATATGGGCTTCTAATTCACTCAACATGATTACACAACTTCTAGAAATCAGATTTGAACCAAGATCCCTCATGCTTCATGGTTTGTATAGCAAGAAAGTTTCATGTGAACTAGAAATGATCAAGTTGCAAAACCACTCATCACACCTCACCAACTTGCTGCCTTGGCTGCTGAGCCACCCTAGCCTCACTCACACACCATGTTGCGCCAACCCATGCCCTTGTACCAAGCTAGAACTTAGCCCATGCTTTCCTTACACCAAAGTTGACAATTTGCAAAAGTGAACATCCCAATCACAGCAGGCCAGGTCACATCATCTGACCAATGAGAGAGGTTTATGTGGACAAAATGATAGCCATTTCATACATCCAGCAAGCCTGAAGCAAGTCATAGCATCACTTCTCCATTTTCACTCCATAGAGAAAAAGCCTTCGAATCTGTTTCCACAAGCCATAAACACTAAAACAAATTCCACATACCAACTCACCTTGCTTCATGGACCAGAAACCAACCTTTGTTTTGGCCTGAGACCCTCCATAGCCCAAACACGATTTTCACACTCCCTTGGTCAGAGCTACTGCAAATTCACTCAAGAGGCTGTTTAGACTCCAACCAAGTATCCAAAGCTTCAAAGGGGGATCATTGGGACCTGTTTGAGCCAAAGGACTAGCCAGAAGGTGCCAGAGATCAAAGCTCCAGTTCAGGTGAGCTTCATGAACTTTTTTTCCAGGAACTCGTTTTTAAGTTCTTAAATGGTTCTCTATGTTCCACTGGTCATGATGATATGTTTGGTTTCGAAAATCATTGAGTTTTGAGCATGTATGGTGTTCCTGAAAAATTTTGACCTAAACCCCTTTTGCTTCGATTCAGCCTTGTTATGTAAAATAAATGAGTTTTGGCTGTTGATTCTTGCTCTATGATGTTTGGGGGTGGATTCTGGGCAAGAAAATTAGGTTTTAGTGAGCTAGGGTGAAAGTTAGCAATTTTCAGGGAGGGTGCTGGCCGGAGAAGACGACCGGAAGTCTTCTCCGGCCACCTGAAAGTCATTAATGTGTAATTAGGGTTAGGGCTCCCAGTTTGAATTTCAGGCGTTGGATGAGTTGACTGAGTCTTTTCCCGCGCGCATCCAATGGCTCAGATCATGTCATTAATTATAATTAGGTTTAATTTAGTTAATTAATTCAGATTAACTCAGTTTGAACGTGGACCACTAGATCTGGCGCGCAGTCAATGTTTCCTTCCCCAGATTCAATCCTGGCCCTCCTTTCAGTTGACTTCAGTTTAATTTCATTTATTTTCATATTTATTTCATTTAACTTGTGCAATTTATTAAAAATAGCAAAAATGCTTTAAAAATTATGAAATTTTTTATCCTGAGTTTCATTAATTTTTAAAACACAAAAATATTTTTATTTTTATTTTTAGCATTAAAAAAGTATTTTTAAATATTTAAAAGTTTATTTTTAATTGATTAATGGAAATTAATTTATTAAAAATACTTTTAGGTATTTAAAAATCACCAAAAAATTCATGAAATGTTCTAAGACATTTAGAAACATTGTCCAACCTTCAAACCAAATTTATGTTTTGATCTTGATGCATTTTGAGAATTTTTCATTGAATAAAAATCATTTTTATGCATTAATTTGATCCAAAGTTCCAAAAATCATTTCTGTCTATCCATGAAGAGTTGGACATTGATTCTTTTTGCATTGCATTGTGTTTAGCATGTAGTTTGTGAGATTAAATGGCCATGATTTGATCTTTCATTTTCCATTTGTTTGACATTTCTTTTGTTTGGAAACCCTAAAACCCTAAAAAACTTGTGAAAATCATAACTTGAGATTGGTTAGGAGTTGAGATCTCTCCTTTGGGCAGTGGTTTAGTATAGGATTAGGGGTCCTTTGAGTGGCATTTACAATTTTTTATCTTAGGGTTTGCTTCTGATTTTGGTTTTTGTTTGTTGTTTGGTTCATAAACCCTAATTTGGGTTACCATATGCATCCATCTTGCATTCTCTTGCATAACATGACTTGCCATGACATTTCAAGCATCCATGTGATTCATTTGACATCATAAGACATATTGAAAGCATGTTTGATCATTGCATCATGTATTTGCCATGTTGTATGCCAAGTGCACTTCATAACTTTTCATGTATGTTCTTGGTTCCTAACTTGTTTCATTTGCATTCATGAACTTGTATGACCATTTCCATGTGCTGCCTCATGTTTGTAGCATCTCATAGCATCATTAGCATCATGTATATGCTTCTGGTTTTGTTTCTCATCATGTCATCTCATCCCATTTGGCATTGCATTGCATTTCTTTTCTAACCTTTCAGGTGGTAAGTGACTTTGAGAAGTGAATTTGCCTTCACTTCTCATAACTTTTCTTTTCACCCCTCTTGCATCCATGCTGCACTTTTGTTTGTGATTGAGTTTGGGCTTGCCCATTCTTCTTCTTCCCACTTTCTTTCCTCAAGTGACTTGACTTCTTGAATGAAGCAAGTTGCTTTGCTTCTCTTGATCCTTTCATCTGCTTCCTGGTGGTTCCATTGAAGATTTCTCTTGAAAACCTCACAAACCTTAGGAACAACCAAGCATGACAATAATTAGGGTTTTGATTAGTCTCCCCTCTTAGTTTTACCTTTGTGTCTCTTTTGAGTCTTCTCTTATCATCTCATAATCAGGGACTAAACCCTAAAGGCTTTAAGGCTTTGTGATTAAGCTTATGCCTACATCCTTCTCTTAGGATGGAGTGTATAACTTTAATCCTAAGTGTTAAACCCTTAATGTGTTTAAATCTCTTAATCAATTAACTTAATAATCATCAAGACATCAAGCTTGTAACTTGGGCCTTGCATTAGGGTTCTAATTCTTCCTTAATTGGTTAAGAAGGACTAACCCTAGTGTTAATGGACAAGTCCCCCTCAAGCTGTCTTACAAACCCTAAAATTCACTTCATCATCTTATCATTAACTAAAATCCACTTAATAAAGGCTTTGTTTTGTCATGAGTGTAATCCCTAATCATGGATTAAGTTAAGGAGCTTTCCTCAGCTTAAACACTCTCATCTATTATACTTCTATTAGGATGGTGTAATGAGTCTGTTTAATCCCTGATTATGGCTTAACCTCATTACTTAACACTAAACAAAAACAACAAAAACATCTAAATAATCACAAGTAGGTTAATGATCTTAATCCTATACCTAAGGTGATTAGGTGTGAGAATCTGACTTCACACTTAAGGTACTCTCATTACCCCTAAACAGAGGGAAGATGTGATGAGTTTACTAAATCCATTGGTTTAGGCTTAAGCTCATTAACTTATGACAAACTTTCAAAAGCAATAAAAGACTGAAAACTCAAAAACAAACAATAATCGTCTCCTCCGGGATCCTTTTCTCATCTCATTCACTCACAACCGAGAACTTGCTTCTTCCGTCTAATGCAAGACAGTTTGCACCTGAGCCAGACAGGTCATACACTTGAGCATAGACAAGTAAGCAGTTCATCAGTCAATTCACCTTTCAGTCTCTTTGGGTCGAACTACGGTGTTCTGACTTCCTCATTGCACGAGAGGATACGTAGGCATAACTTAACAGTTATCGAACAAAAGTCTCTGTATATTCCCCCTCTTTCCAGCTTTATTCTTTAAGCCTCATGATCTTGAGCATTTTACTCTTGTCCTTACACTGACACTGTATATATCACACTTCACTTCCTTTACACTGACACCTGTACATCCTTTCCCAGCTCTTTTATACACAAATTGCACTGACACTACCCCTTTAAAACACAAATCTTTTAAGCGTGGATCCCATCGAGTACGGCGGACAATCTGGGTGCTAATACCTTCCCAGGTTGTAACCAACCCCCTTTCTCAGTCTCTCTGGTTCGCAAACCGTCTTATCCATCTTTTTCTAGGTCTATGCAGCATTACCTTTCCTCCGGGATAAAAATGCCTAGCTGGCGCCTCTATTCATCTCCAGTGAGTTCACGGCTGTGTGTTCTCACTGTCCCTCTCGCCGACCGTTCGCGCTTGTATCGGGATGCAAATCTTTGGGAGCGACACTTATCAAATCATATAATTGTACTGGTAATGAGGTATGATGAGGTCAAGGGTTCCTACAAACCAGTAAATCCCTCCCAATCTCACAGGTGTGCTCCGGGTCAAACATCATGGAATCTCAAAGCCGAATAGAAATAATACATTCACCATTTCCGAGAAATGGCTCATGACCAGATCAGGGAATCAGTTTGGCATTATGTACTACTCAGGGAGGTCTCTGCGTGAGTCCGGGAAAACAAGCATCCTTTATAAGTTTTCAGCTTCAAGCGCTGGAATCGAGAAACAATAGTGCATTCATCCCGAAGGGTACAATACTATCGTCATACGACCAGATGCTTTGACTGAGTTCCTATAAAAGAACCAGGCCATCCTATGCGAGTTCCTAGTGGGCCCTCGGGTGCAAATGGGTTTTCCACAAAATGTGGTCTGCCACTGTCACCACTGGAGAGGGATGTTTCCACAAAGGTCCTCAATGATTGGTCCCCAGATGCACATAACTATCGAGATTGTGTATGACCCTAGAAAGATTTTGGCATCAATACATTTCCAAGACGGTCGCAAGTCTGGGTATGGAAATCACTACTACCAATATAGCAAGATGCCATGAAGCCAAAGTGATTGTCCACTCTAAGTCCTAGGGTGCACTCAAGCCCCGGTTACGAGCTCATCTCTCAGTAACAATTCCCAATCCCACCGAAAAAAGGAAACCAGCAGCCAGATAGTCCAGTATAATATATGATGCATGAAAATAAATACTGAAATCTGTAAATAAAACTGTAAATAAAACTGTAAACAACAGTAAAATAAACACGCAATAGCAAACAAACAACACCCAATGAAACAGAAACACATAAGCGTTAGGATTGACTCTCAAGGGAACCAAAGATTCTGGTTTCTGTCCCCAGCAGAGTCGCCAGCTGTCGCTCCCTGGATTTCCATCCTGGTACAAACGCGACAGTGGCGTTGAAAGAGGTAGAGTCACAAGCCAGACATTTGTATCCCGAAGAAACGGGAATGGTAATGCTGCACAAACCAAGGAAAAGAAAAGGAAGGACACAGGTCCTGCGAACCAAAGAGACTGGGTTCGGGAGTCGGTTACAACCTGAGAAGATATTAGCACCCCAGATCGTCCGTCGTACCCGACGGGATCCACGCTTTCAAAGAAAACTGCTTCAAAGGGTGAAAGAATGAAAGATGCTGCAAAAGGAAAGGACTGAAACTGGAAAAGGAACTGAGAAAGAAAATAAAGAGGAAAAATGTAGGGAAAATTAAGATTATGCTCGAACGGGCCCTACCCCGCTGCCTACGTACCTCATCTGGACATGAGGATCAGAGACGACGTAGTTCCCCTAACTAGGGGTAGAAAAGATTGCTTGTGTCTTAAGGCTTGAACTTCCTATGTCAATGCTCAGGTGTTGCAGGCTTGGACGACGAGTGCGTAACCGTCTTGCAAAATGACAAGTAGGAGCAAGTTCGCGTACAGAGCGAAGGAGATGAGAAGAGAAGTCCCGAAGGAGAGACGCTTATTGTTTGTTTGAGTTTTTTATGAACTTTTATTTGGTGTGGCACAAGAGAATGAACTCAAACTCTTTTCCATGGAATGTGTACTTTTTACTACATTTCAAGTTGGAATAATAGAACAAGCACACCAAGTAAGGAGAATTTATCCAAGACTTGTTTCCAAGGGCAAAGGCCTAAGTTCATTGACTTGTTGAATTTAATGGATGTTTTAGTGATTAAAAAAGAAGAAGTATTTTTTAGGGTTTTTCTTGATGAAGATGACCTCATGATCCGACTTGTGCATCATGCTAGACAAATGCACTATTCCAAGATGGAATGAATACATAGGCCCCATGGAATAAGGCTATTACACAAGAAGTCACTTCTTTCTTTATTAATATTTTTTAGGTTTTGTTTTGAGATGAGAAGACAAAGAACCATAAGAGCAAAAGGCAAAAGTCTAAAGGGGAAAGACTAATCCTAATATTAGCATGCAAAAAGTGGTCCTAAGGTTAGTGAGGTTTCAAATATCCTAAGAGAAAAGAAGAACCAAAGAGGAGCAAAGAGAGGAGAAGAAAGCTAGCAAGCAACTTACTTCTCTAAAGGAGATAAGTTGCTCCTAAAGGGGGATTAAAGAGTTGCCTCACATGATGGCATAAGGCACATCAAAACGCACAAAGAGAAGCAACTTAAAAAAGAAAGAAGAAGAGTTGAAATATGGATGAACATCCACACTTCTCTTACCATAAGCCCATGCAAGTGTTAGCAAAAATCCAGTATATGTTCATCAACAAAAACTCATGGAAATGGAATGCTCAAAGCTCACATCAACAAAGATCATACAACATGTCAAATTGTGCACACAATCATTTATATGTCGAGAACATGGAAGCATGCATCAACCAACAAGCAAAACAACCTAAACAATCACATTCAATGATCATACAATGATCCATGGCAATTAAAACATGTAAGGGGATCACACAAGCTCAAAATAGCTCAAAAACGTCATTTTGCTTCAGTGTTAACCGGTTAACCAAAGCATTAACCGGTTAACCATGTCAAACCTGCAAAAAACAACACAGAAAACAGGTGCATTAACCGGTTAACGCTGTAAAAACAACAACAAAAACCTGCAGAAAATCAACTCAAATCCAGCTTATCCAAATAATTCCATCACAGACCAGCAATCAATTATGCATGAAATAAATGGATCAATTCACATTAATTAATATCATTAAGCCCATGAACATTCGCACACGGATCCGGATACAAATCAACCAATCAATTCAAGCAACACAAGCAAATACACAAGCACATGGTGAATTTAAAGCATAAGCATGCAAATAAGCTAAAACAGAGCTAGATCTGAATTTAACCAACCTACAAAGCCGAGGTACGCTTTGGTAATTGTTGTTTGAGCTTGAAATGAGAGATCTCGTGGAAAACTTTGAAGATCTGGTGCTAAGCTTCACACTCCATGCAAAATAAATGCAAGCAAAGGGTCTTGATGCAGATTTTTGGATCCAAAGGCACTTCTAATTCCCAAACCAGATCTGAATCACCAATTAAACCAACAAAATGATGCAAAGGAGCTATGGATGGAGGTCTAGTTCCAAGATCTACACACCTTAAGGCAAGGTTATGTGATCTTCAAAGAGGAACTCTTGGTGATTTTTGAAAATGTGGGAGAGAAAAGGAGTGAATAGTGAGAGAGATGAGTGAAAATTCAAAATGAGGAGTGAAAAAATGAGAGAGCCCCTTCTTGGTTTGGAGGGAAATGGATTAAATATGGTTTAGGTTTGGGGCCCAAAATTTAGGCTTGGCATCCAAAAAATATGGTTTGGGAAAGTGATTAGGATTTAGCAATGGAATTAGGCTTGGATTAATGATCTAGATCCTTCTCCTTAATTCAAATGAATAATAATCAGAAAATTGGAAATTGGAGCCAAAAACCAATGCTGAATTTTGCTGCTGGAATTCAAAATTCGCAGTCGTTAACCGGTTAACCAAAGCGTTAACCGGTTAATGCCAGTGAATTTTGAATTCTCCCTTCTTTTCGTGGGAAACTTCAAGAATATCTCGGGGCCAACCGTTTTGATCTGATTTTGATCCTCAATTCTTTTAGGATCTTAACCATGATACAGAGCTTGTATAACATGCCTTGTGAGCTTCTTGCCAGGTCACCATGCTCTTGATTTTGCCTTGTAGTGCTTCAAATTTCCCTGATGGTTGATCATATGCCTTATGCTAGAACATGCGAGTGTTATGCTTCATCTTTCTATGCAAGATGCTAAGGATATGACATGTTGTAACACCCCAAATTTGCCCTCTTTTGCTTTCTCTCCACTTCAGTCACCAAAGCGTGATTTGGTTGGGTTTATTTCCCATTGCTTGCATTCTCCATCAGAGTGCAAATTTTAGGTTTTCTTGGTATTCAACCACAGTTCATCTTGAATGGTCGATAGCCTGTGCTCTCGTCCTTTTCAGATTAACAGTTGTTTGAATAGGGGCAGTTGTAACACCCCAAATTTGCCCTCTTCTGTTTCAGCATCATCATCATATCATATTCATCATAAGCATGTCATATCCTTAGCAATTTTGCATAGAAAAATGAAGCATAACACTCACATGTTCTAGCATAAGGCATATGATCAACCATCCGGGAGATTTGAAGCACTGCAAGTCAAAATCAAGAGCATGGCGACCTGGCAAGAAGCTCACAGGATCATTTTGTACAAGCTCTGTATCATCTTCAAGACCCTAAAAAAGGATGAGGATCAAAATCAGGTCAAAGTGGTTGGCGCCAGCTTATTTTTGAAGGATCCCACCAAAAGGAGGGAAATTCAAATTTGTCCTGCGTTAACCGGTTAACGCATATGGTTAACCGGTTAACGGCTGCAAAATTTGAATTTTTCCAGCAAGTTCAGCATGTGTGTTTTGGCTTTATTTTCCTATTTTCTGATTTTTATTCATTTGAATTAATTTGAATTATGGAGAAGGATCTAGAGCATTTATCCAAGCCTCATTCCAATGCTAAATCCTAATCACTTTCTAAGCCAATGCCAAGCCATATTTTTGGATCCCAAACCAAAATTTTGGGCCCCAAACCTAAACATTATTTATTCCATTTCCCTCCAAACCAAGAGGGAGACTCCCTCATTTTTCACTCTCATTTTCTGAATTTTCTCTCCTCTCACTCATAATTCTCTCACTTTTCTCTCCCAATTTTCCCAATCACTCAATGTTCCTCTTTGGAGATCACATAACTTTGCATTAAAGTGTGTAGATCTTGGAACTAGACCTCCATCCTTAGCTTCATTGCATCTTTTTGCTGGTTTTAGTGGTGATTCAGATCTGGTTTGAGATTAGAAGTGCTTGTGGATCCAAAATTTTGCATCAAGAGCTTGTTCTTGCATTTATTTTGCACGGAGAGTGAAGCTTAGCATCGGATCTTCAAAGTTTTCCGCGAAATCTCTCATTTCCAGCTCAATCAAAAACTACCAAAGCATACCTCAGCTTTGTAGGTTGGTTAATTTCAGATCTAGCTATATTTTTAGCTTATTTGCATGCTTGTGCTTTAGATCTACCATATGCTTGTGTATTTGATTGTGTTGCATGAATTGATTGGTTGATTTGTATATGAATCCTAATGTTATTGTTCATGAGCTTAATGATATGGATTAATGTGAATTGATCTAATTTTTCGTGTATAATTGATTGCTGGTCTGGTGCAAGATTATGTAAATAAGCTGGTTTGAGGTGTTGTTTTCTGCAGGGTTTTTTGTTGTTTTAACAGTGTTAACCGGTTAACGCACCTGTTTTATGCGTATTTTGTGCAGGTTTGAACTGGTTAACCGGTGAACGCATTAGGTCAATCGGTTAACACTGAAGCAGAATGACTTTTTGGGGCTGTTTTGAGCTTGTTTGATCCCCTTGCTTGTTTTAATTGCAATGAATCATTGTATGATCGTTGATCATGCTATTTTAGGTTGATTTGCTTGTTGGTTGATGTATTCTTTCATGTTTTCGACGCGTAAGTCGTATGTTTGCAATGTTTGGCACGTTGTTTAATCCTTGTTTTGCTAGCACCTTTGAGCATGTTAATTCCATGATTGTGTTGATCAATTTGCTAGATTTTCGCTAACATTTCAGGGGCTCATGCTAAGAGAAGTGTGGATGTTTATCCACATTTCAATTCTTCATTTTCCCTCTTTCACTTTGCTTTTGCTTTTTGAGTTGTGATGTGCTTTGTTCCATCTTGTGGTTCTCTTTCCCCTCTTTAGATTTCTTCTCCTTTCTTTTTGCTTCTCTTTTGATTCTCCTTCTCCTTTAGGATAGTTGAAGCCTCACTAACCTAGAATTTTCCCATGCATGATTACATTAGGAGTAGTCTTCCCCTTAAGATTTTACCTTTGAGATCCTTTTAGTGCTCTCTCTTCTCATCTTCAAACTTAACTTTAAATCACTTTAATAAATGACGAGTCTTCTCATGTGACGCGAGGCTTTGCTACGAGATACTTGCACGCGTTCCATTTCGGGGCGAGGTGTAGGATATCCCTCGTGGTGGATAGGTCTTAGCATGAGATTACTTCACAAAGAAAAGCTAAAAAACACTTCTTAACTAAAAAAATCATCATAAAAGCACTTAATAAATGCCAGTAGGTTAGTGTGTTTGAGCCTTCACTTGTGGGAATAGATTTGGGGATTTCCTCCATAGCTAGGTGTGCCTCTTGCGCATTCCATTTCGGGATGATGTAAGAAGTACACATCCCATTAAGTAAGACTTAGGTACACTTACCTATGCAAACCTCAAAGCAGAAAACTCATAAAAACACAAACAAACAATAATCGTCTTTCCTTCGGGAATTCTTTTCTCATCTCCTTCGCTCCGTCCGTGAACTTGCTTCTTCTTGTCATTTTGCAAGACGGTAACACATTCGTCGTCCGAGCCTGCAACACCTGAGCATTGACATAGGCAGTTCAAGCCTTAAGACACAAGCAATCTTTTCCACCCCTAGTTAGGGGAACTACGGCGACTCTGATCCTCATTGTCCAGATGAGGTACGTAGGCAGCGGGGTAAGGCCGGTTCGAGCACAATCTTTATTTTCCCTACATTTTTCCTTTTCTTTTCTTTTTCAGTTCCCTTTTTCGTTTCTTTTATCCAGTTCAGTTCCTTTTCTTTGCAGCAACTTTAATTTCTTCACCCTTTGAAACAGATTTCTTTGCGAGCGTGGATCTCGTCGGGTACGGCGGACGATCTGGGGTGCTAATACCTTCCCAGGTCGTAACCGACTCCTGAACTCAGTCTCTTTGGTTCGTAGGACCCGTGTCCTTCCTCTTCTTTTCTTCTGGTTTGTGCAGCATTACCATTCCCGTTCCTTTGGGATAAAAATGCTTGGCTGGAGACTCTAACCTTTTCCGCGCCACTTTCGCGTTTGTACCAGGATGGAAATCCGGGGAGCGACAGCAGGCAACTCTGCTGGGGATATTCCCAGAATCTCTGGTTCCCTTGAGAGTCTCTCCTAGAGCTTGCATGTTTCTGTTTCTTTGGGTGTTGATTGTTTACTGTTGTGTGTTTTATTTTACTGTTATTTTATTTATAGTTTTATTTACAGCTTTATTTACAGCTTTCAGTATTTATTTTCATGCATCATATATTATTACTGGACTGTCTAGATTGGATTTCTTCTGTTTGGTGGGACTCGGGTGATACTGTTACTAAGAGATAAGCCAAATACCCGACTTGAGTGCACCCTAGGATTAGAGTGGACACGTTGTACTCGCATGTGGCATGATGAGTGGCGATGTGTTTCACACCCAGATTGCGACCGTCTTGGAAATATCTTGTGTGGGGATTTCCTCCACTTCGGGATAGGACCTTGATAGTTATGTGAATCTGGGGACCGATCATTGAGAACCTTTGTGGAAACAACCCTCTCCAGTGGTGAAAGTGGCAGACCACATTCTGTGGCAAACCCATTTGCACTCGAGGGTCCACTTGGAACTCGCATAGCATGGCCTGGTTCTCTTATAGGAACTCAGTCAAAGCATCTGGTCATATGACAATAGTACTGTATCCTACGGGCTGAATGTACTATTGTTTCTCGATTTCAGCGCTCGAAGCTGGGGACTTAGAAGGGATGCTTGTTTTTCCCGGACTCAACTGAGGCCTCCCTACGTAGTATATAATGCGAAACCGATTCTGTGATTTGGTCATGAGCCATTTCTCGGAAATGGTGAAAGTATTATTGCTATTCGGCTTTGAGAGTCCGTGATGTTTGACCCGGAGCACACCCATGAGATTGGGAGGGGATTACAAGTTTGCAGGAACCCTTGACCTCATCATACCTTCGTTACCAGTTGTCGCTCCCCCGGATTTCCATCCTGGTACAAACGCGAAAGTGGCGCGGAAAAAAGAATAGAGTCGCCAGCCAGGCATTTTTATCCCGAAGAAAGGGAATGGTAATGCTGCATAAACCAGAAGAAAAGAAAGGAAGGACACAGGTCCTGCGAACCAAAGAGACTGAGTTCGGGAGTCGGTTACGACCTGGGAAGGTATTAGCACCCAGATCGTCCGCCGTACCCGATGGGATCCACGCTTGCAAAAGAAAATGTTTCAAAGAGTGAGGGTATGAAAGCTTCTGCTAAAGAAAATGAAATGAACTGGAAAACGAAACTGAGAAAAGCATTGAAAATGAAAGCAAAGAGAAAATGCAGGGAAAATATAGAGTGTGCTCGAATGGGCCCTACCCCGCTGCCTACGTACCTCACCAGGACAATGAGGATCAGAGACGCCGTAGTTCCCCTAACTATGGGTGGCAAGGAAATTGCTTGTGAATTAAGGTTTGAACTGCCTATGCCATTGCTCAAGTTTTGCAGACTCGGACGACGAGTGTGTAACCGTCTTGCAAAGTGACAAGTAGGAGCAAGTTCGCGTACGAGCGAATGAGATGAGAAAAGAATTCCCGAAGGAAAGACGCTTATTGTTTGTTTGTGTTTTTTATGAAGTTTTTATGAGTGGAGTTTGCATAGGTAAGTGTACCTAAGTCTTACTCAATGGGATGTGTACTTCTCACATCATCCCGAAATGGAATGCGAAAGAGGCACACCTATCTATGGAGGAAATCCCCAAAGCTAGTCCCACAAGTGAAGGCTCAGACACACTGACCTATTAACATTTATTAAGTATTTTTGTGGTTTTTTATGATTAAGAAGTGTTTTTGGCTTTTCTTTGTGAAGTACTCATGCTAAGACCTATCCACCACGAGGGATAACTCACACCTCGCCCCGAAATGGAACGCGTGCAAGTATCTCATAACAAAGTCTCATGTCACATGAACGTACTCAATATTTATTAAGTGAATTAGAATTGAGTTTGAAGATGAGAAGAGAAAGCACCAAAGGATCTAAAGGTAAAACATCTAATAGGGGACTAAAGAATCCTAAATGTTGTCATGCATGGACATCCTAAGGTTAGTGTGGTTTTCTATCCTAATGAAGAAGGAAAGAAGAAGAAAAGAAGAAGATAGAAGAAGAGATGAGAAAGGCCTAAGCCCAACAAGCAAAAGAGTTAGTACAATAAAGAAATGAGAAGAAGATATGAGATGAGATTTGGAAATGTGGAACTCAACTTCCACACGTCACACTTACCATAGCCCCTGCAAGGTTAGTAACATGCATACAAGTGAAATGAAATGAACAAAATAACATTCCATCATCATACAAACATAAGTGAAATGATATGTACAAATACTCAATGGATATGCAACTCACAAGAATAAGGAATGAAGCATACAAATTAACATGATGCAACATGAAACAAAATGTAAACAAATGCACAATTAAGAAAGATGCAAAGCAACAATGCATAAACATGAGCTCCATGCACAAGACCAGAACCAAAACAAGTCAAAGAAAGGCTTAAGAAGCCAACAAGATGAAGATAATGGCCACACAATACCAAACAATCACAAAATGGGAGTGAAAGAAGTAAGGAAGAAATGAAAGCACACTTAAGAAATGGAAAAACTTAAAGGTAAGCAAGACACCAAAGTTCCTAAGACTCAAACCCTAAACTAGGGTCAGGAAGGTACCCATACCCCAAAAGAACCCCAAATGAGAAGAAAAAGTTGGCACAAGTGCCCTTCTAAGCTTATAAGAGAGCTAGTGAACCAAAAGAAGCAAAATGGGACAAGGTGAGAACAATAATTCAAATTAAATCAACCAAGCATCTAAAAATTCCACAACTTAAACCCAATTATCTTTAAACATGGTTAAACAAAACACCAAAAGGGTTTGGAAGAATTCAGAAGCAAACTAGGTCAAATGGAGGCAAGAACACAAACTAGGGTTAATAACTTCCAACACAAGTCAAAGGACCAAGACCTAAGGAATAAATTTCTAAAAACCAGGGAAAAAATCATATAAGAACTACATCGTCTTAGGAATCCAAAGAAACAAGAATGAGAAAAACACTCAAAATGATGAAGTCTATAGAAATTGGACAAGGCAGTGTACTCAAGAAAGGATTAAAAAGAAGTTAATTGAAAGGGAAAATTAATTGCCACGTGGAAATTATGAATAAATGGAAAATAAAAATGTGGAAAAATAAAAGACACTTAAAAGATGACTCGTGAATATTTTGGGAATTTTTTGGATAAGTAGAACTATTTTAATAATTAGAAACTAAAATGGAATTATAAAGAAAAAATAAGAAAAAGAAATTAAAAGGAAAAGAGGCTGGGGGTGCTAATAGCATGGATTTGCATGGGAAATAGTTGGCCTGAGGTTATGAGGGGGTGCGAAGATCAAGGTTAGGCCCACTAAGCTGCGCAGGATTATGATAAATATTGTGGAAATTCATGGAAAATGCTGGAAAATAACGTGAGCCTTGGATCAATCCAGCGTGTGTAGTGAAGCCTTCATTAATTGACGTGGCTTTATGCTGGCTTGTGAGTGGATGGACCATGGAACTTATGGTAGACTGAGAAACAAATTGCATTAAATGAAATAAGAAAAAAAAACGTGAGGGAGAGGGTGTTGTGAGGGCTACGTGTTATAATCTGAACGCACAAGGGGCTGGATCCAAGGGCTATGGCTTGTCTTCTTCACTAGAAACCCTAATCTTCATGAACCCAGTTTCCGGTGTCCGGAGCTAGGGCTCCGGCACCGGAGCTCAAACCAGAAGCTCAAAACTCAACAAAAATGAACCAAAATGTCCAGATTAACTAAATGATACACGCTGAACATGAATATGGCAATGAAATTCTCTAAAACTCAATGAATCAACGGGATCGAAGAAAATAAAGTGTGACCATGAAACTTTGAATACAAATAACTCTCACTACAATGCATCATTTTCAAAACTATAAAGTGCAGAATGATCAATGTACTTCAAACATCACAAAACACCTAATCAATTTCATTTCTAGATCTCAAAATTTGGAACCATACCTGAGTTGCAGATCTTGATATATTGAGATAGAAGACCAAATGATGCGTGCAAATCACTCTACACTCACTCTAGATGCAAAATAAATGCATCTAAAGCCTTGTCGATGGCTGGATCTGAGGCTTTGTTCACACCTGCCCTGAAATGGCAATGTTATTAAACTTGAGAAATTGCTTGCAAGAGTGGGTGATTAATGATCCTTAGCTTGCCTAGAACAAGGATCCACAATTTGTTTTGAGATTGAGCACTTATGTGAAGAGAAATGAGGGAAAATGCACTTGATGCAAGAACTTGGAAATGAGAGAATGAGAGAGTGGTTGTGAATTCTGAAACCCTAGCTGCTTAAGTATGATCTCACAATCAAATGCTGAAAAAATGCCAAGGTTTGCACGTGTGGATCATGAGATATTTGTGATTTTGCAAATTTTGCAAAATGTGAGGGAAGCATGCTCTCCTCATGCTTTTCTTGGCCTCTTAGCACATGGGCAATCCTTTTCCCACCCTTGATCATAATACAAACAATCCTGGCCCTTAGATCAAGTCATCACACATTTCTCATGATTTTTGCAAAAAATCCACTTTGTAAGCAACTTTCTTATTGTGCACGAAAATGGGAATTTCTCTTGAGAAAAATGATCAAAATGCAATGTATTTTAATTTTACAAACTTACTTGAACCATTCCAAGTCTTGAAAATAAGTTTGGAACACTTTTTCTTTTGGTCATGCATGAAACTTTTTGAATTTGCCCTAATTTCATGAAATTTTCGAAGAGCCTCTAGGATGAACCATAAATCCCATGAAAATGTACTTGTACTTTTTGAAAATGGGAGCCCTTAATCTCCAACTTTCATGTTTGACTTTGGTCCATTTGAAGAATTTTTGATCATGTTAAGGCCATTTGAAAATTAGGGCAAAAGTTGCCAAATTTGGAAAATCTCAAAAACCAACTTTGTGCCATTTTTGCAAAACCCTTCAAATCTCCATGATTCTTGATATTTAATCATCCCTAACCTCTTATAACATTGTAAGGACCCCTCTTGGCCAAAAATGTTGGGTTAGACCCCTTGAAATCACACAGTTGACTTTTTAAGGGCACAGTTGACCAATTACTTCATCTGCAAGCAACTGAAGAATTCTCTGACTTCCACATGGAATTTTCTCATGAAAATTGACACCTAGGATCATCTTGACATAGATGACTTTGCCCAAATGAAATGGCCAAAGTTGTGGAGTTTTGATGCTTGAATCTCAAACCCTAGTTTAGGTGCCTTGTGTAGGAGTTTTGCCTTGTCCTGAGATCTCTGGTGATCATGCAATCTTCTGAGCTTTTGCAAATGGACTTGAACTTGTAATGGAGTGTAGACCCATCATAAGACTTGTACAAATCCATTGGGACCCTTGTCATGCCTTGTGATGCCTCAAGAACCTCCACAGATGACCATATGCTTAATGCTAGGACATGAAGAATGTTATGCCTCATCTTTCTATGCTATGATGCTAAAAATATTGTATGTTCATGATGAATATGATGTCATATGATGCTTAAAATGAAGAGGGAAAATTTGGGGTATTACAGCTGCCCCTATTCAAACAACTGTTGATCTGAAAAGGATGATAGTACGGGCTATCGACCGTTCGAGATAAACTGTGGTTGAATACCAAGAAGACCTGAAATTTGCACTCTGACGAAGAATGCAACACTAGGAAATAAACCCAACCAAATGACGCTTTGGTGACTGAAGGGGAGAGAAAGCAGACGAGCTTCTTCCTATTTGAAACTGATATCTGGAATAAGAATGCTAAGACAGACGAGTCTTCTTCAAACAATCCTGTTACGCCAGGAGCTGGACATACGAGTCCTCAAACACTTTGCAAAAACATATGACTTGAGATAGACGAATCTCCTTCAGATATACCTGTTACGCCAGGACCGGGATGCACTAAGGTCTGTGGGATAGACATGCATATTCAAGGTAGACGAACCTTCTTCATATACTATCAGTGGATATATGGTACAAGACAGACGAGTCTTCTTCGAGCAAACCTGTTACGCCAGGTGCAACAATAATAATTGGTGCCTGAGACAGACGAGCCTCCTTCGGATTTACCTGTTACGCCAGGACCGGCAACCATTTTGACATTTACTCCCACAGTCAGGATTTTAAACCTCTTCAATACAGACGAGTATTGGATGATCATCAAGATAACACAGACAAGTGCCAAAAGTCAATGATACAGACGAGTATCAGACGATGATCTGAGAAACACAGACGAGCGCTTCCGGCAATGATACAGACGAGTATCAGCGACTAGTATAGACGAATACCAGAAATTCAAACACAGACGAGCATTTGGAGTAGCAACAGACGAATACCAGGATAATCAGCAAATCCACACAAACAGATATAAGCTAACACAGACGAGTGTTGGGGATGATACAGACGAGTATCCAAACAAAGAAGACGAGCTTCAAACAAATATTCAACACAGACGAGTGTCGGAGATGATATAGACGAGTATCCAAACAAAGCAGACGAGCTTCATTCAGGTAATGTCTTCCAAACACAGCCGAGTGTTGGAAATTGCATACGAGCAATTAGCAGAGATAACATATCAAACACAGACGAGTGTTGGAAATTGCAGACGAGCAATATCAAGGAATATAACACCAAACACAGACGAGTACTGGAAATTGCAGACGAGCACCAAAATGCGAACACAGACGAGTGCTGAAAAGCGCAAACAATCAACAGTAAAGTAATAATATGTCACTGCTGGGGAAAACTCTGCTTAGGGATAACACAAACGAGTGTTGAAAGACGCAGACGAGCAACAATAAAGCATGAACACAGACGAGTGTTGGAGATTGCAGACGAGCAACAAACAGATGCCTGATTAGCTACAAGAGTTACACCTCTGTAGGGGAAGAACAAGTCATGAGGCCTGAATACCTAACTCTGACTGTGATGAATACCTGACTGTATCATCAAATTGACCAACAAGATGGCACTTTGCTGGAGAACATTTCACTGACGGAGTGAACATCAAATATGAACTCCGTGGGGAAAGATCATCTTCAGACTTGGCTGGAAAGATGCCTCAACAATACTCTGGCTGGGGAGAGCATTTGTTGATTCAAGCTCTGGCTGTGACCCTTGCTGGGGATAGAATTCTGGTAATTCTAGCTCTGTGGGGACATCAGACACTCAGCTTCCTGTTGGTTATACTCCACTGGGGAAGAATAAATTGATTGGGCTGCTTTCCAAGGCTTATCTAGGGAAGAAATCTGTTGGAGATACTCTACTGGGGAAGAGTAAATTGCTTGGGAGAATGTGACGCCATCCTGCAACCTACAACAACAGAAAACACAAGTTTGCCCCGGGGACTTACATGGTATGATTTGTTCATCCATCGTCACCCGACACTCAAAGAGGGTTTACAGTTTCCCTGCATGTCATCTTCTTTCAAATTATCATCATGTTTTAATGCAATGCATATTTTTGCCAAAAATTCAGGACATTTTGCAAACAAAAATAAACACACACAGCTCTTTGACTGAATATTCTTTTTATTGAAAGGCCTCTGAATAGGCAAATATTTTACATCAGGAAGTAACCACGTGGAAAGAGGTAGCTACCATAAAATTGAGAAAATAAACTATCCTAATGGAAATGTACACGGCATTCCAAGAAGTTCCATTTCTGCTATGACCAGCATGTCTTCGAGACTCTTCATTCTGCTTTTGCTTTCTGAGAGGAATGAGACGACTGTTTCCTATCCTTCTGATATTGTCAAGTTGTATGAAACGATGACGTGGTTCAGATTACTCGGATTGCAGTTTTTCGCTTATTCCCTTGTTTTGCGTGGATCGCCCTTTCGGATTTTCAATCCACCGGGATACCCCTTTTTGCCTGAGCTGTCCAATGTGGCTTTTCAACTCAGCAGGTGTACATTTTTTATTTATTTCTCTAACTTTTGCCCGAGCTTTTATTCTGTTTTTAGCTCGCCGGGATTCCCTTTTTTTGCCTGGACTTTAATTCTATTTTTGTCTCCAGCGGGTCTCTTTATGCGAAGTATTTTTTAACTGCGTCCGAGTTAACAGGGGATTGGAAGTCATCTCCATCCATAGTGGTGAGCATCAGTGCTCCTCCTGAGAAGACTTTCTTCACTATGAATGGTCCTTCGTAGTTTGGGGTTCACTTGCCCCTGTGATCTGAACCTGGAGGAATGATCCTCTTCAACACAAGCTCTCCCACTTGATACTCTCGAGTGCGTAATCGTTGGTCGAATGCTCGCTTCATTCTCCTCTGATAAAGCTGACCATGACAGATAGCCGCTAATCTCTTTTCCTCAATTAGACATAGCTGATTGTAACGAGCACGCACCCATTCAGCCTCATCAAGCTTTACATCCATCATCACACGCAATGAAGGAATCTCTACTTCAATGGGCAGGACTGCCTCCATGCTATATACCAGAGAGAAGGGAGTTGCCCCTGTTGACGTCCTGACTGACGTTCGGTACCCATGCAAAGCAAATGGTAACATCTTATGCCAATCTTTGTAAGTGACAACCATTTTCTGCACAATCTTCTTGATATTCTTGTTAGCTGCCTCTACCGCACCATTCATCTTTGGTCGGTAAGGAGAAGAATTGTGATGCTGTATCTTGAAGTCCCGACACAACTCTGCCATCATCTTGTTGTTGAGATTAGAACCATTGTCAGTAATGATCCTTTCGGGCACTCCGTATCTGCATATGATATCCCTTTTCAGAAATCTTGCCACCACTTGACGAGTGACGTTGGCATAAGATGTTGCTTCAGCCCACTTGGTGAAGTAATCAATCGCGACCAAGATGAAGCGATGACCATTTGAAGCAGTTGGCTCTATCTTCCCGATCATGTCAATGCCCCACATAGAAAAGGGCCAAAGAGATGACATGACGTTGAGCGGGCTAGGAGGAATATGCACTTTGTCTGCATATATTTGGCACTTGTGGAACTTACGAGCGAATGAACAACAGTCTGCATCCATTGTCATCCAGTAATACCCCGATCTCAGTAATTTATTAGCCATAGCATGCCCTCCTGCATGGGTACCGAAAGATCCTTCGTGGACTTCCTGCATTAACAGGCTTGCTTCGTGTCTATCCACGCATCTGAGCAAGACCATGTCAAAGTTTCTCTTGTACAAAACCCCGTATGTATTCAAGAAGAAACTAGCAGCAAGTCACCTCAAGGTCTTCTTGTCATTGGAAGATGCCCCAGTTGGGTATTCTTGCTTTTCCAAGAATAACTTGATATCAAAATACCAAGGTTTCTCGTCAGAAACGGCGTCTACAGAGAAGGCATAAGCTGGAGCGTCAAGCCTGGATATGTCAATTTTGGGCACATAATTCCAACACAAGACTTTGATAGACGAAGAAAGAGTGGCCAATGCGTCGGCAAACTGATTTTCATCACGTGGTATGTATTGAAGTTTAACTGTAGTGAAGAACGTCAACAGTTTTCTAGCATAATCCCTGTATGGAATTAGATGCTCTTGATGCGTATACCACTTGCCGGTAACTTGGTTAATGACGAGGGCTGAATCTCCGAATATATCGAGGTTCTTAATCCGAAGATTAATTGCCTCCTCTAGTCCCATTACACATGCCTCGTATTCCGCTTCATTATTGGTGCAACCAAAAGTGATTCTGGCAGCGAAGGGAAAGTGAACACCTTCGGGAGTAATAAGAACGGCACCAACTCCACGTCCATTGATATTGACTGCCCCATCAAACATCAACTTCCATTTGGATTCAGGGTCTGGCCCCTCCTCCGGAAGTGGTTCCTCGCAATCGTTTGCTTTGAGGTACATGATGTCCTCATTAGGGAAATCAAACTTCATTGGCTGATAATCATCTTCAAGAGGTTGTTGTGCAAGGTAATATGACAATACACTTCCCTTGATGGCTTTCTGAGAAGTGTATTGGATGTCGTATTCAGGTAAAATCATCTGCCACCTAGCAACCCTTCCGGTTAACGCTGGTTTCTCAAAGATGTACTTAACAGGATCCATTTTGGAAATGAGTAGTGTGGTATGAGTCAACATGTACTGCCTCAGTCGGCGAGCAGCCCATACCAAAGCGCAGCAAGTTTTCTCGAGCAGTGAGTAACGGGATTCACAGTTGGTAAACTTTTTGCAGAGGTAATAAATAGCGTACTCTTTTCGACCAAACTCATCATGTTGGCCTAAAACACACCCCATTGACCCTTCTAGCACGGTCAAGTACATGATTAATGGTCTTCCTTCAACTGGAGGCATTAGAATTGGAGGCTCCTGCAAATATTCTTTTATTTTGTCGAAAGCTCTTTGGCAGTCATCATTCCACCTGACCGTTTGCTCTTTTCTTAGCAGCTTGAATATCGGATCGCACGTGGCAGTTCGATGAGATATGAACCAAGAAATGTAGTTCAACCTCCCTAAAAACCCGCGCACTTCTTTTTCTGTTCTCGGTGTAGGCATATCTTGAATTGCTTTTACTTTGGCAGGATCTACCTCAATCCCTCTCTGACTAACAATGAAACCCAGCAGTTTCCCGGAACGCACTCCGAAAGTGCACTTGTTTGGATTCAACCTCAGCTTGTACTTGATCAGTCTATTAAATAACTTCTTCAGGTTGACCAGATGCTCTTCTTCGTCTCGGGACTTAGCAATCATATCGTCCACATAACACTCAATCTCCTTGTGTATCATGTCATGGAACAATTTGACCATCGCCCGCTGATAAGTTGCCCCGGCGTTCTTCAAACCAAAGGGCATGACCTTATAGTAAAATGTATCCCACGGGGTAATGAACGTCGTCTTCTCCATGTCTTCCGGCGCCATCTTAATCTGATTATATCCGGAGAAGCCATCCATGAAGGAGAATACTGAGAATTGAGCAGTATTGTCTACCAACACATCAATGTGTGGCAACGGAAAGTCATCTTTTAGGCTCGCTCTGTTCAAATCCTGGTAGTCAACGCACATCCGGAATTTGCCGTCCTTCTTCGGTACAGGTACAATGTTAGCTACCCAAGGTGGGTAACTAGTCACAGCAAGGATCCCGGCATCCCATTTCTTCTGAACCTCCTCTTTGATCTTCATTGCCATGTCAGGATGAGTTCTTCTCAATTTCTGTTTCACAGGAGGATAATCCTCTCTCAAAGGTAGCTTATGCACAACGATGTCGGTATCCAACCCTGGCATATCTTGATATGACCAAAGAAATATATCCACATACTTTCGCAGCATACTAATCAGCTCTTTCTTGACGTCGGCCTGCAGATTGGCCCCAATTTTGATCTCTTTCTTCACATCTTCACTGCCAATGTTGATGATCTCAATTTCTTCTTGATGAGGCTGAATAACCCGTTCCTCTTGTTTCAACAATCTGACCAATTCTTCAGGGAGGTCACAGTCTTCCTCAACCCCTTCATCAGCTTGGTAGACTGGATTGTCAAAGTCATGCGTGGTCATAGAAGGAACGTTATCAATGGAATCCGGATGATCAACACTGCACAGATGATGTGCTTATTCAGAATCTGCTTATTTTGAAAAAGAGACGCTAACACAAAAACAAAAGAAAACACATTGCCATTTTTATATTTTTGTTAAAAATTTTAAAAACAAAGAAAGAGAACGCAATTTGTATGAAAATGTCCTTTTATTTCATGGTAAAATAAGATGCATACAAAACATGGTGGCCCAATACAATGGATCCAAGCATCTTGGGCAGAATGCTGGATTTGACAATGCAGTATGATAATAAAAGGAAACAAATGAATTACTCTGAGTGCTAGGTAACTTGTATGATGTCTTCTGCAGACCAGTTCCTTAGCTTCTCTCCAGGCGCGCACGGGTGAATCCAGTTGTCCCAGTCACCATCACCGTCTCCATCTTGGCTTGTCACACAGATCTGGTTGCGGTTGAGCATCCCAGCACTTATAAAGGTGATAGCCTTACCACTTGGATTAGATCCACCAGGATGATAACTCAAGCCAAACTTGTCATCTTTCTTTTCTAGCTCCAGCAATTTGCCCCAGCCTCGGGCACTTCCTGACTGAACTACCTCCTTTGCTTGCTTGTAAGAATGGATGGATGTACCTTCTTTCTCACTGCTCTTCTCTATGGGAGTTAAGATGCTGATGTTGACTGCTTCGAAGGCTTGGCAAAGGGTCTCATGGATCTCTCCATCCATCTCCACATACTTGAACGTTGACAAGTGGCTTACGAAGATGTCTTCCTCTCCGCATACTGTGATTACCTGGCCATCCACCACATATTTGAGCTTCTGATGCAGGGTTGAAGTTACGGCTCTAGCAGCATGAATCCATGGGCGACCTAACAAGCAGCTGTACGCTGGCTGAATGTCCATGACATAGAAGATACTTTTGAAGACTTGAGAACCTATTTTGACGGACAACTCAACTTCACCAAAACCTGATCTTCTAGACCCGTCAAAAGCTTTGACAATCAAATCACTAGGCCTTAGGACTATACCATCAACATTGAGCTTCATTAATGCCTTCTTCGGAAGCACATTAAGGGAAGAGCTTGTATCTACAAGGACATGTGACGTGAGGTCTCTGTCTGTAAAGCCCAGGCCATGGCTTGCATTAACTCTGCCTACAACAGCTTCAAGTTGGTTGACAGTGATGTCTTGAGGAACATAGGCCATTTGCAGAACTTTCAATAAGGCCTCTCTGTGTGCGGGAGAACACATCAGTAGTGATAGAATGGATATCTTGGAAGGTGTCTGGTTCAGCTGATCGACCACCTTATAATCACTCTTTTTGATAATGCACATGAATTCCTCGACCTCCTTTTCAAATGTACCCTGCCCAGCCACAGGAGTTGTTGATTCATCAGTCACAGCTTGTTTTCCTTTGGCTTTGGACGAAGCTTCAGCCTCCGGGTCCCCTCTCAGCACAGGGGGAGCAAATAAACGACCACTTCTGGTAAAGCCTCTAACTCCTCCGACATTCTCTACAGTCGGGTCAACAGCAATAGACTTGCTCTCAATTTTCTGTCCAGCCACATATACATCTGAGCCGTAATGCCATGGAATGGCTTTATCGTCTGTGTAAGGAACAAGCCCAGGCACGGTGATAGTCACAGGACTAATCTTAGGAGCGTAAATGGTAACAGGCTCTCTTCTGGCAGGCATCTCTGCTTCATCATAGAATATGGTAATGGTTGACACATCATCAGCTTCACTACCAAATTTGTTAAACTGCAAGGATCCATCATCAATCAAACTTTGCAATCCCATCTTCAAATTCTCACACCCATTCTCTGAACTCAGACATTCTTCACAATCAACACTGCAACCAGGAAACACTTGACCTTTCAACAGCCTCTCTTTCACTACCATCAAAGGAGTCTTCACTTCTTCAATACTCAGCACAAGACTTAACTTTTCACCACCCTCAACAGCATTGATTCTTACCCCTCCATGATTCGGAATAGGGTTCGAATTAACATTCGGCGGTGGTGCAAAGTTGATTGCTTTGGAGTCTATCAGGTCTTGAACCTTGTGATGTAGAGCCCTGCACTTCTCAGTCGAGTGCCTGGGTGCCCCATAGTGGAAAGCGCATCGTGCATTGACATCATAACCCACTGGAAGCTCTCCAGGAGGTGATGGTGCCAAAGTTCTCAATTGAATCAGGTTTAAGTCTAGCAGTCTTGCAAGCAAAGCAGCATAAGTCATAGGGATGGCCTCAATCACCCTATTAGCCGGGCAAGTTTGCCTTGGCTGATACGGTCTCTGCTGATAATTGGTTCTTTGTGTCTGTTGTTGTTGCTGTTGTTGTTGAGGTTGCATCTGTTGCACTGGAGTAGAAGGAATTGTGACTGCTGCCACATGCTCATACGGTCTTCTATAACCTCGGCCCCGGCCTCAGCCAAACACAACATTTATCTCACCCTCTCTTCTTCTAGGAGGTCCACTGAAAGCTTTCCTCGCTCCATTCGAGCTGCTAGCACTTGTATCTTGGATTTTTCCTATCTTTAGTAAGGTCTCAACCCTCTCCCCAGCAATTACAATGTCATTGAATTTGGTGGCAGAACTGGACGCCAATCTTTCAAGAAACACACCCTGCAATGTCCCCATAAACATGTCAGCCATCTCGTTCTCAAGCACCGGTGGTTGCACTCTGGCAGCGAGCTGACGCAACCTCTGAGCATATTCTTTGAAACCCTCCTTAGCAGTCTGAGACATGTGCTGCAATTGAGTTTGATTTGGAGCCATGTCCAAATTATATTGATATTGTCTCATAAAAGCTTCTGCTAGGTCTTTCCAACTCTTGATATTGACTCTGCTAAGCTTCATATACCATTCCAGAGAAGCTCCAACCAAACTGTCTTGGAAATAGTACATCCAGAGTTTTTCATCATCCGTGTGAGTAGTGATCCTTCCCACAAAGGATTGAAGATGGGTCTTCGGGCATGCAGTGCCATTGTATTTCTCAAAAGTTGGAACTTTGAACTTGTAAGGGATTCTGACCCCTGGAACCAAGCCCAAGCCTATAATGTCAAAGCCCAAAGAACTCTGGGATTGAATAGCTCTGATTTGTTCTGCCATTTCCTCAAACCTCTTGTTCATCTCAGCCCCCTGACCTCCAGCTTCGTCCAGCAGAGTGAATTGTTCGTCCTGGTTATCCATTTGAATATTATTCAGCCCATCATTGATTATAGTGACCCCTGGCTGTGTTACAGGGGCCTCAACCTGACGTGCGCTCGCACCGTTACGATTACACTCAGCAGCAATGTTGTTCCTGGCTTGACCATTTTCTATCATCTCCCGCAGACGCTCTTGATCCTGACCCATGCCTGCCATCAGAGCCATAAAGTTGTCCATCCTTAGCCTCAGGTCAGCTAAGTCAGCTTGCATCTGGTCCATGATTCGCTCTCTGTTGATCTTTGTTGGATGTCTGTGTGCGACTAGTTGTTCCCGAACTTTTCTGGGAGCTATAGTGCCTAAAACACAAAAGACATTAGGAACTGGTGACCATACCTGCAAAACAAGAAAACAGGTGATATGTATGCAATGCAATTTTTTATGTTTCCAATCCCAGGTCGTTCATGCCCCGGTTCCGGTATTTAGAAAAGAAAACCAGATGAATACTGATCCTCGACTTTCAGAAACCTTCGCAAAGAAACCACATTCAGACTAAAACAACAGGCACAC
This sequence comes from Lathyrus aphaca, assembly GCA_963966055.1. Lineage (NCBI taxonomy): Eukaryota > Viridiplantae > Streptophyta > Magnoliopsida > Fabales > Fabaceae > Lathyrus > Lathyrus aphaca. Next base: position 240,916,179 of record OZ014525.1, read on the forward strand.
AAAGAAATGGTGAACTGAAAAACCGCATAACATAAAACAGCCTATAAGGCAAACATAACAGAATTCCCCATAGGGTACAAGTTTCTAAGAAGAAAAACAAACAACCAGGACTCCTACAACATGTTTGTAGGTAATCTAGATACAAGGAAAACAAACTAAGGAGCAAAACCACTGCCTGAGGATCCTGAATCTCCCTCACTAAGCCCCACCTCAGACCTAACCTTCTTGACTCCAGCCATCAACTTGAGGTCTTCAATCTCTTTAAGTGCTGCTTCTAGGGCTTGTTTACTATCTGCTAACTACTGAGTCTTCTCCCTTCGAATCTTGTGGACTTGCTCCACCTCTTCCTTCTTGTAGGCCATTTTCACTTCGAAGAACTCTTCTTTTTCCTTATATCTCTTCAACTCTTGCTCTCTCTGTCCCTGCAACCAGACAATGGACTGACGAGCTTCCTTGAGAGTCTTTGAATTCTTCTTGCGTTCAGCTTCTCTTTTTGCTTCCATCATACCCAACCTATGGAAGTGAGCTTCCCTTCCAACAAAGTCTTTCTCTTTAGCCTCCAAGGTAGTCTGCATCTTCAGCAATTTCTCCTCAGCTTCATTCTTGGCCCGGTTGGCAAGATGATGCAGATTAACCATTTCAGTGTTCTCCACCTTGACTTCATGCAGCTGGGCTTCCAACGTCTTGAACTCCTCCAAAGACACAGTATCAATAGACTCAGCAACTGGAGGAACTGGAGATGAGAATGGCAGCAATACTCTTCTGGCTCTGTCTTTCAACCAAGCCTCATACTCCGGGAATGTCTGATTGTTGCACTTTCCAAAACTAGCTATCCCTTCTCCCTTAATGCACTTCCAAGCTCCAGTAACCTTCCTCACTAATGGCATATTGTCCTTTACAGGGAAGTAGAAAATAGGAGTCAACTTCAATTCTTCTGGTACCTCTCTCAAGGCATATCCCAATTGTCTTCTCAACAAGATTGGATTGTAATTGATCCCTCCAGTTACTCCCAATAGAGGTACACTAAGATAACTCCCACAGCTAGTGATGAAACGTGCACCCTGCAGCCTTTGAGTAATCCACCTGACATCCTTGGCAAGCAATTTTTCCAGCTTCTGAGCCCATACCAAGGTGTGGTCACTAAACACTCCAGTACTAGGCAGATGCCTCATGAACCACATGTGAAATAAAGGAGCGCAACAACGAACTAAACCTCCCCTCTTCTTCTCAGTCTTGTAGTGCACTGAGTAATACAAATCTCCGAGCAACGTAGGCACAGGATTCTTCAGCAAGAAAAGATGAATGGCATTCATATCTATAAACTTCTCCATATCAGCAAACAAGATAATGCCATAGATAGAAAGAGCCAAGATAGCATAGACAGCATCCCATTCTTCTTCCACAGCCAACTCTTCCACCTTCTTTACCAAAGTCTCCAAAGAAAACCCAGGTACACCACCCTTAATGATGGTCATAGAATTCACAGCAGAAGTGCTCAAATAAAGAGCCTTAGCAATAGCCTCAGGTGCAGGTCTACTCATCTCAACATTGAACGGAATCTGGTCTCGAACAGGCACTCCCAAGATCAAAGCATACTCCTCCAGCAAAGGACCTAACTGAAAATCAGGAAAAGTGAAACAACGGAGCTGAGGATCATAATACTGAAGCAGGGTATGAATGGCACTTCTCTCAGAAGGATCTAACTCTACCACCACATCCAGAATACTCCCATAAGCCTTCCCGAATCTCTCTACATGGTTGGGTGTGATCAGCTTTACCATCTTCTTTAATAAGCCAACCTTGGGGTCAAAGAACTTGAAGTGAATATTCTTCTTGCGATGATCATCCATCTCTGAAGAGGATACCGGAACCGGAAGCAAAGATATGAACCTGTGAATGAAAGAAAAAAATGATTAATGATGAAATGATGCAATGCAAATGCAAATGCAAAGACATATGATCCATCTGGGACTGTCTGGACTCTGGATACCAAGGCCAAATGATTAGAAACCCAAATCCTCTGGATATCAGCCCATAAACACTCAGATAAGCTCAAATACTCCCAATCAAGAACCAGATAAACTCAAGAACTCCGGGACCAAAGTAACTGTATTAGAAAATGAAACTGCATTGGTAGCATGGGTATGATGAGGTCAAGGGTTCCTGCAAACCTGTAAACCCCTCCCATTCTCACAGGTGTGCTCCGGGTCAAACATCACGGACTCTCAAAGCCGAATAGCAATAATACTTTCACCATTTCCGAGAAATGGCTCATGACCAAATCAGGGAATCGATTAAGCATTATGTACTACGTAGGGAGGCCTCAGCTGAGTCCGGGAAAAACAAGCATCCCTTATAAGTCCCCAGCTTCAAGCGCTGAAATCGAGAAACAATAGTACATTCAACCCATAGGATACAGTACTAATGTCATACGACCAGATGCTTTGACTGAGTTCCTATAAGAGAACCAAGCCATCCTATGCGAGTCCCCAGTGGACGCTCGGGTGCGAATGGGTTTGCCACAAAATATGGTCTGCCACTGCCACCACTGGAGAGGGTTGTTTCCACAAAGGTTCTAAATGATCGGTCCCCAGATGCACATAACTATCAAGGTCTTATCCCGAAGTGGAGGAAATCCCAACACAAGATATTTCCAATACGGTCGCAATCTGGGCGTGAAACATACCGCCACTCATCATGTCACATGTGAGTGCAATATGTCCACTATAATCCTATAGTGCGCTCAAGCCGGGTACTTGGCTTATCTCTCAGAAACAGTAACACCCAACCCACCAAACAGAAAATCCAGTCCAGACAGTCCAGTATATACATGATGCAGAAAATAAATACTGAAAACTGTAAATAAACAACAATAACATACAACAAGCCACAACAAACAAACATCACCCAAAGAAACAACAACAAACAAGCGCTAGGAGAGACTCACAGGGGAACCAGAGACTCTGGGTTCGATCCCCAGCAGAGTCGCCAGCTGTCGCTCCCCCAAATTTCCATCCTGGTACAAACGCGAAAGTGGCGCGGAAAAAAGAATAGAGTCTCCAGCCAGGCATTTTTATCCCGAAGAAAGGGAATGGTAATGCTTCACAAACCAGAAGAAAAGAAAGGAAGGACACAGGTCCTGCGAACCAAAGAGACTGAGTTCGGGAGTCGGTTACGACCTGGGAAGGTATTAGCACCCAGATTGTCCGCCGTACCCGACGGGATCCACGCTTGCAAAAGAAAATGTTTCAAAGAGTGAGGGTATGAAAGTTGCTGTTAAAGAAAATGAAATGAACTGGAAAAAGAAACTAAGAAAAGCATTGAAAAAGAAAGCAAAGAGAAAATGTAGGGAAAATAAAGAGTGTGCTCGAACGGGCCTTACCCCGCTGCCTACGTACCTCATCAGGACAATGAGGATCAGAGACGCCATAGTTCCCCTAACTAGGGGTGGCAAGGAAATTGCTTGTGAATTAAGGTGCCTATGCCACTGCTCAGGTGTTGCAGACTCGGACGACGAGTGCGTAACCGTCTTGCAAAGTGACAAGTAGGAGCAAGTTCGCGTACGGAGCGAATGAGATGAGAAAAGAATTCCTGAAGGAAAGACGCTTATTGTTTGTTTGTGTTTTTTATGAAGTTTTTATGAGTGGAGTTTGCATAGGTAAGTGTACCTAAGTCTTACTCAATGGGATGTGTACGTCTCACATCATCCCGAAATGGAATGCGCAAGAGGCACACCTATCTATGGAGGAAATCCCCAAAGCCAGTCCCACAAGTGAAGGCTCAGACACACTGACCTATTAACATTTATTAAGTATTTTTGTGGTTTTTTATGATTAAGAAGTGTTTTTGGCTTTTCTTTGTGAAGTACTCATGCTAAGACCTATCCACCACGAGGGATAACTCACACCTCGCCCCGAAACAGAACGCGTGCAAGTATCTCATAGCAAAGTCTCATGTCACATGAAAGTACTCAATCTTTATTAAGTGAATTAGAATTGAGTTTGAAGATGATAAGAGAAAGCACCAAAGGATCTAAAGGTAAAACATCTAATAGGGGACTAAAGAATCCTAAATGTTGTCATGCATGGACATCCTAAGGTTAGTGTGGTTTTCTATCCTAATGAAGAAGGAAAGAAGAAGAGAATAAGAAGATAGAAGAAGAGATGAGAAAGGCCTAAGCCCAACAAGCAAAAGAGTTAGTACAATAAAGAAATGAGAAGAAGATATGAGATGAGATTTGGAAATGTGGAACTCAACTTCCACACGTCACACTTACCATAGCCCCTGCAAAGTTAGTAACATGCATACAAGTCAAATGAAATGAACAAAATAACATGCCATCATCATACAAACAGAAGTGAAATGATATGTACAAATACTCAATGGATATGCAACTCACAAGAATAAAGAATGAAGCATACAAATTAACATGATGCAACATGAAACAAAATGTAAACAAATGCACACTTAAGAAAGATGCAAAGCAACAATGCATAAACATGAGTTCCATGCACAAGATGAAGAGAATGGCCACATAATACCAAACAATCACAAACTGGGAGTGAAAGAAGTAAGGAAGAAATGAAAGCACACTTAAGAAATGGAAAAACTTAAAGGTAAGCAAGACACCAAAATTCCTAAGACTCAAACCCTAAACTAGGACCAGGAAGGTACCTATACCCCAAAAGAACCCCAAATGAGAAGAAGAAGTTTGCACAATTGCCCTTCTAAGCTTATAAGAGAGCTAGTGAACCAAAAGAAGAAAAATGGGACAAGGTGAGAACAATAATTCAAATTAAATCAACCAAGCATTTAAAAATTCCACAACTTAAACCAAATGATCTTCAAACATGGTAAAACAAAAAACCAAAAGGGTTTGGAAGAATTCATAAGCAAACTAGGTCAAATGGAGGCAAGAACACAAACTAGGGTTAATAACTTCCAACACAAAGTCAAAGGACCAATAGCAAAGGAATAAATTTCTAAAAATCAGGGGGAAAATCATATAAGAACTACACATCTTAGGAATCCAAAGAAAAAATAATGAGCAAAAAACTCAAAATGATGAAGTCTATAGAAATTGGACAAGGCAGTGTACTCAAGAAAGGATTAAAAAGCAGTTAATTGAAAGGGAAAATTAATTTCCACGTGGAAATTATGAATAAATGGAAAATAAAAATGTGGAAAAATAAAAGACACTTAAAAGATGACTCATGAATATTTTGGGAATTTTTGGATAATCAGAACTATTTTAATAATTAGAAACTAAAATGGAATTAAAAAGAAAAAATAAGAAAAAGAAATTAAAAGGAAAAGAGGCTAGGGGGTGCTAATAGTATGAATTTTCATGGGAAATAGTTGGGCTGAGGTTATGAGGGGGTGCAAAGAGCAAGGTTAGGCCCACTAAGTTGTGCTGGATTATGATAAATATTGTGGAAATTCATGGAAAATGCTGGAAAATAACGTGAGCCTTGGATCAATCCAGCGTGTGTAGTGAAGCCTTCATTAATTGACGTGGCTTTATGCTGGCTTGTGAGTGGATGGACCATGGAACTTATGGTAGACTGAGAAACAAATTGCATTAAATGAAATAAGAAAAAAAACGTGAGGGAGAGGGTGTTGTGAGGGCTACATGTTATAATCTGAACGCACAAGGGGCTGGATCCAAGGGCTATGGCTTGTCTTCTTCACTAGAAACCCTAATCTTCATGAACCCAGTTTCCGGTGACCGGAGCTAGGGCTCCGGCACCGGAGCTCAAACCAGAAGCTCAAAACTCAACAAAAATGAACCAAAATGTCAAGATTAACTAAATGATACACGCTGAACATGAATATGGCAATGAAATTCTCTAAAACTCAATGAATCAATGGGATCGAAGAAAATAAAGTGTGACCATGAAACTTTGAATCCAAATAACTCTCACTACAATGCATCATTTTCAAAACTATAAAGTGAAGAATGATCAGTGTACTTCAAACATCATAAAACACCTAATCAATTTCATTTCTAGATCTCAAGATTTGGAACCATACCTGATTTGCTGATCTTGATATATTGAGATAGAATACCAAATGATGCGTGAAAATCACTCTACACTCACTCTAGATGCAAAATAAATGCATCTAAAGCCTTGGAGATGGCTGGATCTGAGGCTTTGTTCACACCTGCCCTGAAATGGCAATGTTGTTAAACTTGAGAGATTGCTTGCAAGAGTGGGTGATTAATGATCCTTAGCTTGCCTAGAACAAGGATCCACAATTTGTTTTGAGATTGAGCACTTGTGTGAAGAGAAATGAGAGAAAATGAACTTGACGCAAGAACTTGGAAATGAGAGAATGAGAGAGTGGTGTCGCTCCCACCAAATGAGGCTAAGTCAAATGGGGTACAGACGCGAACTGTCGGCGAAGAGGAGAGAACACACAAGGGTGAATTGAAAAGAAAAGAGTCGCCAGCTAGGCATTTTTATCCCGAAGGAAAGGTAATGCTGCATAAACCTAAGAAAAGATGGATAAGACGGTCGTGAACCAGAGAAACTAAGAAAGGGGGTTGGTTACAACCTGGGAAGGTATTAGCACCCAGATTGTCCGCTGTACCTGACGGGATCCATGCTTGAAAGATTTGTGTTTAAAGGGGTAGTGTCAGTGTAATTTTGTGTGTAAAAGCTGGGAAAGAATGCAAGTGTCAGTGTAAAAGGAAATGAAGTGAAATATGAGAGTGTCAGTGTAAGAACAGAGTGAGAAGCTCAAGACTATGAGGCTCAAAGAATAATGTTGGAAGGAGGGGGAATATACAGAGACTTTTGTTCGATAACTGTTAAGTTATGCCTACATATCCTCTCGTGCAATGAGGAAGTCAGAACACCGTAGTTCGACTCAAAGAGACTGAAAGATAAATTGACTTGTGAACTGCTTGCTTGTCTATGCTCAAGTGTATGACCTGTCTGGCTCAGGTGAAAACTGTCTTGCATTAGACGGAAGAAGCAATTTCTTGTTTGTGAGTGAATGAGGTGAGAAAAGAATCCCGGAGGAGACGATTATTGTTTGTTTTTGTGTTTTCAGTCTTTTATTGCTTTTTATGTTTGTCATAAGTCAATGAGCTTAAGCCTAAACCAAGGGTTAGTAGACTCATCACATCCTCCCTCTAATTAGGGGTAATGAGAATACCTTAAGTATGAAGTAAGCACCTCACACTTGATTACCATGATGTAAGATTAAGATCATTAACCTACTTGTATTTATTTAGATGTTTTAGTTGTTTTTGTTTAGTGTTAAGTAATGAGTTTAAGCCATAATCAAGGATTTAATGGACACATTACACCATCCTAATAGAAGGATAATAGATGAGAACATTTAAGCTGAGGAAGGCTCCTCAACTTAATCCATGATTAGGGATTAACCTCATGACAAAACAAAGCCTTTATTAAAATGGATTTTAATTAATGGTAAGGTTAAGAAATGGATTTTAGGGTTTGTAAGACAACTTGAGGGGGACTTGTCCATTAACACTAGGGTTAGTCCTTCTTGACCATTTAAGGAAGAATTAGAACCCTAATGCAAGGCCCAAGTTACAAGCTTGATGTCTTAGTGATTATTAGGTGGATTGATTAAAGGGTTTAAACACATTAAGGGTTTAACACTTACGATTAAAGTTATACACTCCATCCTAATAGAAGGATACATGCATAACCTTAATCATCAAGCCTTAAAACCTTTAAGGTTTAGTCCTTGATTATGAGGTGAGAAGAGAAGACTCAAAGATGACACAAAGGTAAAACTAATGGGGTACTAATCAAACCCTAATTGTTATCATGCTTGGGTATTCCTAGGGTTTAGGAGGCTTGCAAAAGATCTTCAAGAAAAAGCCACCAAGGAAGAAACAGATGAAAGGAGGAAGAAGCAGAAGAAGCAAGTCAACTTACTTCACTTAAGAAGAGAAGTTGCTTGAAGAAAGAAAGTGAGAAGGAGACATGAATGAGCAAGCTCACTCTAATACACAAGTAAAATACAGAAATGATGCATAAGAGAGATGAGAAGAGATAATGAGAAGTGAAGGCAAATTCACTTCTCAATGACTTACCACCTGAAAAGTTAGTAACAAGAAATGAGATGAAATGAAAATGAGATGAAATGCAATGATGCACACCAAAGTCAGAAGCATAAACGTGATGTTAATGATGCTAAGAGATAAAGCAAACACATATCAAGAGTTGTGGATAATCATACAAGGATAAGGATGCAAATGGAGCATGCTTTGAACCATAAAAGTTCATGAAAGTTTATGAAATGCAATGGAGGTATAACATGGAAAATGAAAGATGCAATGGTCAAACATGGTTCTAATATATCCTAAGATGTCTTATATGTCATGTTGATGCACAAAATGTCATGGCAAACTCATGTATACAGGCATATGGAAAATGGATGCAAATGAAGGCAAAAATTAGGGTTTATGCACAAGAGACAAAGCAAAATTCAAAATCAGAAGTCAATGACAAGATAAAAAATTGAAAAGGGTATCAAAGGAACCCTAACCCTACATAAGTTCACTGCCCAAAGGAGGGGACCCAACTCTTAACCTAATGGGGGTTATGATTTTCTCAAGTTGGCTAGGGTTTTAAGGCACTTCAAAAGGAAAAATGCACATCAAATTGAAAATGAAATATAAATTTAAACCTATTTTACCCTAGAAACTACATGATATGAAGAATGCAATGCAAAAAGAACCAACATCAAACTCTTCATGGTTAGGCAGAATGAATTTTTCGAAGTTAGGACAAAAATATTGCCTTTTAAGAACTTTAATTCCAAAGCAAAATGTCAAAATAGGTCAAGAAACAATAAGAAATTTTTTTGAAGAGTTTGATAATGTTTCTAAATGTATTAAAATGCAATGTGAATTTTTTTGGAATTTTTAAATACCTAAATGTATTTTTAATTAATTAATGCTCATTAACTAATTAAAAATAATCATTTAAATGATTTAAAAATAATTTTTGATGCAAAAAATAAAAATAAAAATATTTTTGGGTTCTGAAAATTATTAAAAGATTTGATAAAAAATTTCAGAATTTTTTGATGTATTTTACTATTTTTAATAAAATGATAAAGAAAATGCAATTAAAATGAATTTAAAATATGAATTAATGAAAGTAATCAGATCCAGTGGCTGAGGTTCAAAAGGAAAAGGGAGGGAATTGACTTCGCGCGCTAATGGACGGCCCACATTCAAACTCACTAATTACGCAATTAAACCCTAATCTGAACCCTAATGACCTTCAGGTCACCGGAACAGTGTTCCGGTCATCTTCTCCGGCCAGCTCTTCTCTCAATCTCTCTCAAAACGCCATAAAAACTCATCAAACTCTCCAGAATCAACCCTTGAACATCATTGAACATAAACCACACAACAAATATCATTTATTTTTCATAAATCATGAGAATCGAATCAAAACTCATTTCACGGGCAAAGTTTCAGAACAACATAAAATCCTCAAAACTCAACTATTTTCAAAAAGAAAAGCATCAGCATGATCAGTGCAACATGAGGAACAAATCTATAACCTAAAATCAAGCTTCTGAAAATTTGTTCTTGAGGTTACCTGAGCTGAAGCTTTCGAAAATGGCACTGTCTGGCTGCTTCTTTGCTTCAAAACCTCTCCAATGATCTCCCTCAAGAGTTTGCAATGCTTGGTTGGAGTTTAAATGGCCCCAAAATGAAAATGGCAGAAGCTCAGTTCATGAAGTGTGAAAATCGTATTTTTGATTCTGGGCTTTTTAGGGCAAAGTGATGGTTGGGAAATGATCAGAGGGTTAGGGTGAGTTGTTCTGTGGAATTTGTTTTGAGGTTTGAGGCTTGTGTGTTGAGTTTCGAAGAAAAATGCATAAGGGGGGATTTTGGTGAGTGCTGAGTTGTGTGAGGATTCAACTTGTGTTGTATGTTGTGTTGAGTTGCTTTTGGTCCATGTATCAATTTCTGATAGGTCAGAGAGTTGTTGGTGGCCTATGGTGATTGGTATGGGCAAGTTGCAAAAATGTCAAAAGTTTTGTACTTGAGGTATGGGCTAGTTTTGCAGCTGGATTTTGGCTTGTCCTGGCTCAGCATAGATCAAGGAGAGCTATAGATTTGAAATTGAGGTGATTCAGCAAGCTAGTGAAAGGTTATGTCCCTTTTTGCAATTTTCATGAAGTTTGGCCCCTTTTGAATTTCTTGATGTTCAAGGCATGAGATGAAGTGATCCTTGGGACAATTCTGATCCTTAGGTAATGCATTATGATGTTAAGACATGTAGAAGTGTGTTTGAAGTCACAAAAATGCTGGGCATGATAAATTGCAAGTTTCCCACTTTGGCATAAAAGTGAAAATTAAGTGATTTTTCCCAACATTGCAAGGCCATAAATTTAGTTCTAAAATGAATTAGATCAAGTTCTTTTACTTTTTGAAAATGGGAGGATCCAATCTACAACTTTCATGACCAAGAATTTTTCCTTTGAAGCATTTTTTAATCAAAAAGAGGAGGTTGAAAAACTTTCCCAAAATGGCAAGTTTACATTACAAGTCACTTTCCCAAAATTGCAACTTTGCAAATGGCTTGAAATTCTTCTATTTTGTGAACTTCTAACTTATTCTAAGATCAAACAAAGATCACACACATTCAAAATGATAGAGAAAACCCTTTGGTTGGATGATTGGGGGCCTCAGATGCCCTGATTTTGCACTGACTTGCTCAAGAAGTCATCTAATGATCAGATGCCTTCCCCATTGAATTTCTTCATGAAAATTGGTATGTATGATCCTCATATCATATAATGACCAATAGAAACAAGAATGAGCAAAACATTTGGAGTTATGGCCTCTGAAACCAAAACCCTAATTTTAGGTCATTTGTGTAGTTAAGCTTGGCTCTGCTTCCATGCCTTTCTTAGTTCTTGTGATTTTCTGGCTTTCTTGATATTGGGAGGATATAATATGATGCTTGAACATACATGGACCCTCTTGAGATGATTGAATACCTTTGGAGTGGCTTAGATGGCACTTGGATTGCTCAGATCAGAAACCCTAGATGCAGATGACTTTGAATCAATGCAGTGAAGCAAAAATGCAATATGAGATGCTATGATTGAAACGATGCAAATGAAAAGAATCACAAGACATGGTGTGAATTGAGTGAGGGTAAATTTGGGGTGTTTACAGCTTCCCCTATTCAAACATGAGTTAGCTGTGCAGGATGTAAGCAACGGCTTAACAGGCAAACAAGATAACTTGTGGTTGAATACCAAAGACAGTCCAAAATTTGCACTCGCTGAATGAAGAAGAAAAGGGATATAGATTGTAAAAGGAGGTAAAGTATGATACATATAGTGCGGGTGTCGGAGGACGACTACAGGGGATGCAGCAATGACGGGGACGACCGACATGCTGGGGAAATACCGGGATCATGATGGGGATGGCCATCGGGCAAAGAAATAAGACTCTCTAGGGGTTAAAGGTAAAGGCAATGATGGGGACGACCATCAGGTTGAAGAAATAAATGATGAGGGACGGCCATCTAAGGTGAAGGACGATCACCTAGCAGGGGACGGCTGCTCTGTTGGGGATAAGATGAGGGACGATCATCTAAGGTGAAGGACGATCACCTGGAAAGGTTCGGTTGCCAAAAGTATCACGACATAGGACGATTGCCAGATAGAAAAGGTCGACGATGGGGACGACCATCGGATAAGCATGATGAAGGACGATCATCAAGAGGTGAATGACGATCACCTAGCAGGGTGCGGCTGCTCTCGGGGTTTATCACGACATAGGACGATGTCAGATAACCAGATCGACAATGGGGACGGCCATCGGATAAAATGATGAAGGACGATCATCAAGAGGTGAAGGACGATCACCTAGCAGGGGACGGCTGCTCAAATATTGCGACATAGGACGAATGTCAGATAAAAAGGTTCCAATAATGGAGACTCCGCTGGAAGAATGATGAAGGAAGATCATCAAAAAGGTGAAAGGCGGTCACCTGGCAGGGTACGGCTGCCGAAAGTATCATGACACAGGATGAATGTCAGATGGAAAAGAAATTTGCTTTTTACTGGCGATTTGCTGTGAACTCTTCCGGGGAACGGTAGACACAGACGAGTGTCTAAATGTAAGAAAGGGTTTAAGTGTTTGACGCCATGTGTAGGTTAAAGATGCGGACGAGCATCCTTAAGACTCTGATACGGACGAGTATCAGTAGAAACAAATGCTGACGTATGTTCAAAGATGATGATACGGAAGAGTACCAACTGGTTAACAAAGAACACGGACGAGTGTCGAATCTGTAGGGAACAAGTGTATATACAAAATACGGACGAGTATCTGTATAAGTAAAAACAAGTATCATAAAGTATGAGCAAGACACAGATGGGTGTTCAACTTGCTGGGGAGAAATGACACGGACGAGAAAAAGTGTATAAGTTACGAACTTAGGAGTGTAAAAAGTGATCGGGTGACCTGTGGGGATAGGATGACACAGACGGGTGTCAAAAGTGTGTATAGGTATCTGTTTGTGGCTTATATATGCAGGGGATGATATGACACGGACGGGTGTCGAAAAAGGGTATATATACATGTATCTGTGAGTGCAAAGGGGATGCTTTGGCTTTCTGTTGGGGAGTCTGGGAAGTATTTTGTATATTGTTGATGGAATGTCAGTATATACAGATGTTTGATCCAGAACATGGCGTATGATTTATGCAATATGTTTGATTTTTTCCGTAATGCTCCGTATTAGACGGAATGCTACGCTCTGGGGGGAAAATATGATGTGAATGCTATGATTGTGCAAAAGATATCGATCCGGGATTTGGATCTCGTTGCTGCGAAGATCTCCGACTGATTTGCTTTGAAAGAATATCCCAACTGGGGATGAGATCGTTGGTAGATCTGATATATATGACTCTGCTTAGGGAAAAAATCACCGATAGACCTATTCTTGGTGATGAGGAGCCCAGCTGGGGTCTGTGGGAGCTTTAGTCACTTTGTTGTGAGATCTTCAGGCGTTGCTCTTCTGGATAGAGGCTGGAGCTCTGCGGGGGGATGGTTCCCTATCTTTGCACTTGGCTGAGGAGGAACGATCACTGAACGACCTTCCTAGTGACTTCTATGGGGATCCTGCTGAGGATGGTGAATTTAGCTAGGGGACCGAGCCCCTTATGATGCTGTCTGGAAGACATGTTGAGGAAGTAATGATTCGAATGCCTGCTGGGGAGAAACCTTCATGCCCCATGTTGCACTTTGAATACCTGCAATCCTGTTATGACGAAGAAACGTACAAGTATCCCGAGGTATCCCTTACTGGATTCCATCATAGGAGTTTAGACACTCCCGGGAGTAAGTATATTTCATGTAAGCATGTAATTTAGAAAAGACGCATTTGTATTTATGCAATCAATATATTAAGGACATCGGACATTTTTGCAAATGAAAATAGGATGTACGAAACGTGCCTGAAAATCTGATTTTATTAATTTGCATGCCTTGAATTTGGCAAATACAGTCAAAGAAACAGATCCCCTGAAATGAGGAGATTGCTACAAAATTGAGAAAATAAAAAGATGTTGGCAATGTTGATGACGCTTCAGTGCTTCCCTATTGCTATGACTTGTATGACATTGGCGTTCTTCTCATCTTTCTTTTTGAAGAAAGCTGATTCTGACCGATGCTTTATACTTTCGAAGTTTGTTGTGTTGTAAGTGATACAGACGAATTCAGAATGTAGTTGTTCGCTTATTCCCTTATTTTGTGTGAATCTCCCTTTCGGGTTTTCAATCCACCGGGATACCAATTTTTGCCTGAGTTGTCCAATGTGGCTTTTCAACTCAGCGGGTGCACATTATTTATTTTTTCCCTTATTTTTGCCCGAGTCTTTTATTCTGTTTTTGACTCGCCGGGATGCCCTATTTTTGCCTGGACTTACATTCTGTTTTTATGTCCAGCGGGTCATTTTTATGCGAAGTATTTTTTAACTGCATCTGAATTCACAGGGGACATGAAGTCTTCACCATCCATAGTACTGAGCATCAACGCTCCACCGGAGAAAACTTTCTTTATTATGAATGGACCATCATAATTCGGAGTCCACTTGCCCCTGTGGTCTGTATGAGGAGGGAGGAGTCTTTTCAGCACAAGATCTCCTACTTGGTATTCTCGAAGCCTGACTTTATGATCGAAGGCTTTCTTCATTCTTTTCTGATACAGCTGCCCATGGCAGATTGCCGCTAATCTCTTCTCTTCAATCAGATTCAGTTGTTCGTATCGGGATCGGACCCATTCTGCTTCGTTTAGTTTGACATCCATTAGTACCCGCAGGGAGGGTAATTCAACTTCAACAGGTAGGATTGCTTCCATACCATAAACAAGCTGATACGGTGTTGCCCTAGTGGATGTTCTGATTGACGTTCGGTACCCACGCAAGGAAAACGGTAGCATTTCATGCTAGTCTTTGTAGGTGACCACCATCTTCTATACAATCCTCTTGATATTCTTGTTAGCTGCCTCTACAGCGCCATTCATCTTTGGCCTGTAAGGAGAAGAATTGTGGTGTTGGATCTTGAAGTCCCAGCACAGTTCTGCCATCATTTTGTTGTTCAAGTTGGAACCATTATCAGTAATGATTCGCTCGGGCACTCCATATCGACAGATGATGTCTCTCTTCAGGAATCTGGCTACCACTTGCCTGGTAACATTTGCATAAGAAGCTGCTTCGACCCACTTGGTAAAATAGTCAATGGCTACCAGGATGAATCTGTGGCCATTTGAAGCAGTCGGTTCAATGGCTACCAGGATGTTACCAAGATGTTGGCAATGTTGGTAAAATAGTCAATGGCTACCAGGATGAATCTGTGGCCATTTGAAGCAGTCTGCCTCTGCCCTATCAACACATATGAGAAGCACCATATCATAGTTTCTCTTATACAGGGAACCATCAGCATTCAGGAAGAAACTTCCAGCTAGCCTTCTTAATGTTTTCTTGTCATTGGATGATGCCCCAGGTGGGTATGTTTGATCCTCCAAGAAGCACTTAATGTCGTGGAACCAAGGTTTATCATCTTTAACAACATCTGTTGAGAATACATATGCTGGTCTGTCAAGTCTGGATATTGAAATCTGAGGCACAAAGTTGGCAGCTTGAACTTTGATCATGGATGAAATGGTAGCCATAGCATCTGCGAACTGATTTTCATCTCGAGGGATATACTCAAGCTTGACCGTTGTGAAGAAAGTCAACAACCTCCTTGTATAATCCCGATAAGGTATCAGATGATCCTAGTGAGTGTACCATTTGTCGTTGGTTTGATTAATTACCAGAGCTGAATCTCTGAACACAGTCAAAGTCTTGATCCTGAGGTCAATGGCTTCCTCAAGACCCATAATGCAAGATTCGTATTCAGCTTCGTTATTAGTGCAGTTAAAAGTGAGTTTTGCCGAGAAAGGCATGTGAATTCCTTTAGGTGTAATGAGTACTGCACCAACACCACGACCATTCATATTAACAGCCCCATCAAACATCATAGTCCATTCTTCTTTCGGGTTAGGCCCTTCAGTGTGAATAGGCTCTTCATGATCTTTTGCTTTCAAGTACATGATGTCTTCATCGGGGAAGTCAAATCTCATGGGCTGGTAATCATCAATGGGTTGCTCAGCGAGATAATCAGACAATACACTGCCTTTGATGGCCTTCTGAGATGTGTATTGAATGTCATATTCTGTGAGGATCATTTGCCATCTTGCAACCCGTACGGTAAGTGCTGGCTTCTCAAAAATGTACTTGACTGGGTCCATCTTCAAGATCAATAAAGTGGTATGGGTCAACATATACTTCCTTAGTCGGCGAGCAGCCCACGCTAAAGCACAGCAAGTTTTCTCGAGCAGTGAATAATGTTGTTCACAGTCGGTAAACTTTTTGCTTAGGTAGTATATTGCATACTCTTTTCGACCAGACTCGTCATGCTGGCCCAGCACACACCCCATGGATTCTTCTAATATTGTCAAGTACATGATTAGAGGTCTTCCTTCAACTAGAGGCATAAGGATTGGAGGCTCTTGTAAGTATTCCTTGATTCTGTCAAAAGCCCTTTGGCAGTCTTCATTCCACCTGACTGTTTGTTCATTTCTTAATAGCTTGAACAAAGGTTCACAGGTTGCCGTAAGGTGAGATATGAACCGAGAAATGTAGTTCAATCTACCTAAAAATCCCCGAACTTCTTTTTCAGTCTTCGGTGCAGGCATTTCTTGAATGGCTTTAACTTTGTCAGGGTCAACTTCAATCCCTTTCTCACTTACAATAAATCCTAGCAGCTTACCGGATCGCACCCCGAATGTGCATTTGTTGGGGTTTAACTTCAATTGGTACTTCCTCAGACGCTAGAATAGTTTCAACAGATTCACCAGGTGGTCTTCTTCTGTGAGGGACTTGGCAATCATGTCATCCACATAACATTTAATTTCTTTGTGGATCATGTCATGGAATAATGTTACCATAGCCCATTGATAAGTGGCACCCGCATTCTTCAATCCGAATGGCATCACCTTATAACAGAATATGCCCCAGGGTGTGATGAAAGTTGTCTTCTCCATGTCTTCAGGTGACATTTTGATTTGATTGTATCCTGAAAATCCATCCATGAAGGAAAACACCGAGAACTGAGACGTATTGTCGACCAATACATCAATGTGAGGTAAATGGAAGTCCTCTTTCGGGCTGGCTCTGTTCAGATCCCGGTAATCCACATACATTCTCACCTTTCCATCTTTCTTAGGCACAGGTACAATGTTAGCAACCCACGGCGGATAGCTAGTCACAGCAAGGAAACCAGCGTCCCACTGCTTTTGTACCTCTTCTTTTATCTTTATTGCCATATCTGGGCGAGTACGGTGCAACTTCTGTTTTACTGGTGGGCAGTCTTCTTTCAGAGGTAGCTTGTGCATGACAATGTCGGTGTCCAACCCTGGCATATCCTGATAAGACCAAGCAAAAACATCCACATATTCCCGAAGCATGTCAATCAGTTGCTCTTTCACTGAATCTTGTAAGCAGGCCCCGATCTTAACTTCTTTCACGTCTTCTTCCGTACCAAGATTAACCGTCTCAACCTCCTCCTGATGAGGAGTGATAACCTTCTCCTCTTGTCTCAACAACCTGGCTAGCTCTTCAGGTAGCTCATAATCTTCTTCAACCCCTTCATCAGCTTAACTGATTGGATTGTCAAAGTCATACGAAGTCATAACAGTGTTGTTGTCGGTGCAGTCTGGAGGGCACTTTCTGCAAGGGTTTAGATTTGTTCATTTTAGTTATCGGTTTTATCTTATTTAGAAAAAAAGTGAAAATGAAGTTATTTATTTTGAAAAGCATTGCCATTTTATTTTTGTACAAAAAGTGAAAAATGAAAAACAGTGAGCGGAAAAGAAAAGACTCATTTGCAAAAGATATCCTGATATTCATTAATTGATCTTTGCACAAAATACAAGATTGCCCGATTACAAAATGAGTCCTGACATCTTGGGCAAGATGCAGGACTTGATGCATGCTTTAAAAATAGGAAATAATAATTACTCTGCAGGAGTAACTCTTATAATTTCCTAGGAAGACCAGTTTGAGACATGGTTCCCCGGAATCTTTGGACGTATCCAGCTTTCCAGGTTGCGCTCGACTTCTGACTCATCTTCCAAGCTATTCACAGCACCAGGGGTGAGGATCCCCCACTAATAAACTTGGGCTCCTTTGCAACCTCTGGTTGATCTTGTCGAGTTGGTCTGTAACCCAACCCGAAACGGTCTTCTTTCTTCTCTACGGGCAGCAACTTGCCCCAGCCTCGGGCGGTACCTTCCTCAACAACCTCATTGATGTTCAGGGCTTCAAACCCTTGACTCATGGTTTTATGGATTTCCCCATCCATTTCGATGTATTTGAAAGTAGCCAATTGGCTAACAAAGATATCCTCCTCCCCACAAATGGTAATGACTTGGCCCTCCCACTCGAATTTTAACTTCTGGTGAAGGGTTGATGTCACGGCGCCGGCGGCGTGTATCCATGGTCTACCCAATAGACAGCTGTAGGCAGGCTATATATCCATCACAAAGAAGGTCGTTTTGCAAACCTGTGGGCCAATCATTATAGGCAACTCTATCTCCCCTAGAACTGATCTTTTAGAACCGTCAAAGGCTCTCACTACCAAGTTACTTGGGCGTAGTGCCAATCCATCATACTCCAGCTTCACAAGGGCTTTCTTGGGAAGGACATTGAGGGATGACCTTGTATCCACTAGTACGTGGGAAAGAACTGCACCCTTACACTCCAAGGTAATATGCAAAGCCTTGTTGTGATTGCGACCTTCCGTTGTCAGATCAGTGTTGGTAAATCCTAGTCCATGACTAGCGTTAACATTTCCAACCACAGCCTCTAACTGATTGACGGTAATCTCCTCCGGCACATAAGCTGCGTGCAGGACTTTTAATAGTGCGTTCCGATGAGCCTCGGAGCACATTAGCAACGATAGTATGGAGATTTTGGAAGGTGTTTGGTGAAGCTGGTCTACCACCTTGTAATCACTTTTCTTTATGATTCTCATGAATTCATCAACCTCTTGATCAAAATGAGTCTTCAAAGCTTCTTTGACAACTTGTTCTTCTTGCACCATGCTCTTCCCTTTTGCCTTAGCAGCAGCTTCTGCTTCAGCAACGGGTCTTGGAATTTGCGAGGCAAAGAGACGTCCGCTTCTAGTGAAGCCTCCGCCTCCCCCCACATTGTCTATCTGAGGTGACGAAGTTGATGATTCTAAAGTGATTTTCTGCCCCTCGCAGTATAGATCTGAGCCATAATGCCAAGGGATGGCATTATTGCTTTCGTAAGGAACTGGCCCAGGCACTGTGATAGTGACCAGACTGATAGCAGCTGCAGAGGGGACCACAATGGTGTGTGGATCATAATATATGGTAACTGGGGCTCTGACAGGAGTAGCATTTTGTTGTGAGTTGTTGGCAGGAACATTTGCAGGATCATAGTATATTGTAACCGTTAAGACGCTT
The DNA here is from genome assembly GCA_963966055.1 of Lathyrus aphaca. NCBI lineage: Eukaryota > Viridiplantae > Streptophyta > Magnoliopsida > Fabales > Fabaceae > Lathyrus > Lathyrus aphaca. Next base: position 240,935,242 of record OZ014525.1, read on the forward strand.
TCATCGATTATTGCTGATGTTGTAGGAGGTACCATTGACTGGATGGATGTTGAAGTTGTAGCAGGAATGGTGACTGAACTTGCATCCGTTGAAGTGATTGATTGAGCAGTTGTTGGAGTTGTAGTAGAGTCCGTTGGAACAATGGTTGCTGACGTTGTAGGAGTATCTGTGATTGCCGGTGAAGGAATTGTTGGATTTGTAGGCGCCGTTGTCGTAATCTGAAGGATACCATCCTTAAAAAGACCATCTATGTCGTTTCTCAGCCTTTCACACCCATTGACTGCAATATTGCAATACCCACAGCCGAGCTCACACCCGGGGAACACTTGGCATTCTAACAGCTGAGCTTTGATTTCAACCAAAGGTGTTCGAATTTGTGTAACACCGGTGATTAAGGTGGATGGTTTGCCTTCCTCAATAGCATTAATCCTAGGCCCGTTGTGACTAGGCATTGGATTCCTTGTGACATTCGGAGGAGGTGCAAAGTTGAGAGCTTTTGAGTCCACCAGGTCTTGGACTTTCATCTGTAAGGCCCTGCATTTTTCAGTATTATGCCCCGGTGCGTTTGAATGGAATGCACACCTAGCATTGGCATCATAGTTCTTTGGGAGATTTAGGGGATCTGGAGGTGCCAATGTCGTTAACTCAACCAGGTTGAGCTTCAAGAGTTGTGGCAAGAGTGCAGCATACGGCATTGGGATTGGGTCAATTACTCTATTTGCCTGTGATGGTCTTTGTTGGAAAGGACGCTGTTGTTGGTTGTTGTTGCTGTTATTGTAGGTTCTCTGTTGCGGATACTGAACTTGTTGTTGATACTGTGGTTGTTGTTGTTGAGGATATGCTGATTGTTGAGGAATCGGAGATGGAATAGTAACTGCTGCTACTGACCGATGCACATATTGAGGTCTGCCCCTGCTTGCATGAATGGAATTGGTCTCACCGGCTCTTCGGGGTCCCATAAAAGGCTTTCTGGGATTACTGGATGAACTTGCACCATTGTCGGAGATTTTGCCCATCTTCAAAAGGCTTTCAATCCTCTCACCGGCTATGACCACATCAGCAAAACTGGTAGAGGAGAAGGCAGCCAATATATCAATATAGGTCCCTTGCAATGTATTCATGAACATGTCATCCATTTCTCTCTCTGACATGGGTGGTTGGACAGCAGCAGCAAGCTGTCTCCACCTTTGGGCATATTCCCTGAAGATCTCTCTAGAAGATTGAGACATTCCCATTAGAAGGGTCCTGTTGGGAGCCATATCCAGGTTGTATTGATATTGACGGATGAAAGCCTCAGCCAAATCCTTCCAGCATCTTATGGTGGCTCTAGACAAGTGCGAATACCATTCTCTCGAAGCTCCAGTCAGACTGTCTTCAAAGTAGAACATCCACAACTTTTCATCCATAGTATAAGCTTTGAGTCTTCCCAGGAAAGACTGCAAATGAGTGCGAGGACAGGAGGTACCATTGTACTTTTCAAAGCATGGGGGTTTGAATTTGTGGGGAATTCTCACCCCACCCACTAGCCCCATGTCCATCACATCGAAGCCCAAAGAATTCTGAGACTCCAAAGATCTCAACTTCTCAGCAATTTCGTCCAATCTCCTGTCATATACTTCATCTCCAGCTCCCATAACAGTAAACTGCCCTTCTTGGGGATCCTCTTGCAAGATTCTCCCTCCAGCAGTATTACCCTGTACATTCCTCGGGATGTTAGCTTCTGGATCCAGATGAGGTCCAAACACTGGTGGATCAATACGAGGCTGGCCCTGTTCATTGTTACTAGTTCCTCCTGTTCCAAGATGAGGCTCCTCAGGAGTTTGTCTTTCCACCAGCTCTCTTAACCTTTCTTGACTCTGGGCTAAGCTAGTTATCACAGCCATGAATTGAGACATCTGGTTTCTCATCTCCACTCTCTCATTAGCCATCTGATTTCTGACCTCAGTCAGATCCTGCTGTACTTGTTCCATTTGAATACCGGGAAGGTTGTTACGAGTCGGGTACCGGTGCGCGCGGTTGACATGGAACACTCGGCGACGAGCAATGTTTCCTGAGATCACAACAAAGTTAGAAACAAAAATAATAAAACCTACAAAACAAAACAAAAGTTAGTATGCAATGCAGTATGCTTATTTGTTTTCCAAGGTATCCGGTTTGGTTCTTGGTTTTGACCTTTCCATACCTCGAGGAAGATGCTTGATGTTGTTGAGAGAAAACCCAAATGAAAACAAACTAAAATATATTACAAATGGTGAACAAAACATAGTCTGTTTTACAACACATGCCCATGGAGGGTCAAAATACAATAAAAGGAAAAGTACATCAAATGTAAATAACAACAATCAAAGAATCAAACATCCAGTCCGAACTCATCCTCTTTGACCTCCTTCAGGAGTGCCTCAGTTACTGGACCAGCTGGGTGTTCCGTAATGGTCCTAATGAGGAGGTTCCTGGTGGCAATGGCAGTGGTCAGCTTCTTGTGCCTGTCTTGGTCCTTTGATATTTTCAATCCTGCTCTGAGCTTCAACTCTGAAATCTCCTTCTGGGCTTCCAGCAAAGCTTCCTGCTGCTTCTTCTCATTGGCCCCTAGCTGTTCAATCTTGGCTTGAGTCTTCTGGTCTTCTTGTGTACGGGCTTCAGTGATTCTGACCCACCTAGCCTGACTCTCTTGCAGATAGATCTCAGTCCTATCCTTCTGAATCTTGGCTTCTTTACAGGCATTCTTCAATATTTGTTCCCCAGCTCTTGCTTTCCTTATGTAATCCTCTATCTTCTCAATTTTGGTAAGATGCTCCACCCTAAGCTTCTCCAATCTCTCAATATCCAGACGACCATCACTTCTTTCCCAGAGAGTTTTCTTCAAGGCTTGAGATAAGTTCTCATTCCTTTCTTTCAATTTCTCAAATTCTTCTAGGCTGACAGTTGCTGCAGGTTGTACTGTAGAGGGTCCAGGTATGTCCTCCAAGGTGAAAGGCATTCCAGTAATCTGAGCTCTAGTACGGGACCAGGCATAGTATTGAGCTGAAGCAACATTATTACACCTTCCAAGAATAGCCATCCCTTTTGTCTGAATGTTGTCCCAAGCCCAGGATGCTTGTCTGACAGCAGCTGAATTAGGTTTTACTTCACAATACAGGGTCTCCGCTAAATCCTGCACTCTGGGAGGGTGAACCAAAGCATAACCCAGTTGTCTTTTAAACAGCAAAGGATTGTAGTTGATGCAACCTTTTACTCCTATCAGAGGCACATTTGGGTATTGTCCACAGCTGGTGATAATGTCCTTGCCCTTGGTGCTCTGGGTGCACCATCTAATATCATCTGAAGTCAAAGCAATGAGCCTCCTGGCCCAATTCTTCTGTTGGTGAGGATTCAGGAAAGCATCTGACTTAGGCAGGTGTCTAAGCAGCCAGGTGTGAAACAAAGGAGCACAACACCTAACCAACTTCCCCCTCTGTTTCTCATTCCTCTGATGGATGGAATAATAAAAGTCTCCCAGCAGTGTGGGTACTGGGTTCTTCAGGAGAAATACGTGGATGGCATTCTTGCTGACAAATTTGGGCTCATCTGCAAACAATATAGCCCCATATATGTTGAGGGATAACAATGCACAGACTTCCCTCCACTCCCCTAATGAAGCCTTCAGGATGGCCTGAGAAATCAAGAAGTCTAAGTGCAAACCAGGGATCCCAACTTTTGTTGTCATACTTTGCTCAATCTAGGCAGGCTCCAAGTACAGTGCCTTTGCTACTTCTCCATTTCTGGGAGCTGGCATTTATGGGTTGAAAGGGATTCCACCCCTAATAGGTACTCCAATCAATGAAGAAAACTCTTCCAGCAGAGGCCCTAGCTGAAAGTCTGGGAATGTGAAACATCTCAGAGAAGGGTCATAAAACTACAAGCATGTGTGGATCATGCTCCTCTGAGAAGGGTCAAGGTCCATAACCATATCCAGGATACCTCCATAATGCTCTCTAAACAATGGGATGTGGTCAGGTGTGATAAGTGACTGGACCTGCCTGATACCAGTCAACACAGGCTCAAAGAAATGGTAGGATATGTTGCTCTTCCTGGGAGTAGTCATGAATGTTGCTGAAGAAACTGAAGATAAGTGCTGAGGAAGATCACAGACTGATGCTGGAAATGAGCCACTGATAGGCTGATGCTGATGATGATGAAGATAGCTGAAGCAGATAACTGATGGAGCAGAGGTCTATGCAGAAGAAGGGGTCAAAACCAAACCAGATATAATGTGGATACCCTGAAAAACAAATAAACAAATGTTAAATGATGCAATGATGATATATGCAAATGATATGCAAGGGTTTGTGATCAAGCTGGATCAGATTATCTGTCTTGATACAAGTCCATGTATGTTCAACAAAAAGGTCCAGATGGAGGCTCAGAAATCCAGTAACCAAGGTGGGGGACTCAAATAAAGAGTCACATGTCCGGGGTTAATAACAAGAACTGTCCAAAGTGAAGCATTCTTAAACAATACAGTAACAGGGTATGATGTGGCCAAGGGTACCTGCAAACCTGTAAACAGCCCAACCCCCTCACAGGTGGTGTTCTAGAACAAGGATCCTCAGACTTGGATCAGTTATGAGAAGTGTAAACACTTCTAACCTGGAGGTACAATGTTTACCATAACCATAAAGGATCCTCCTCTAATTCACCTCAGCTTCTGAAGGTCATAATAAAGGTCATCCAGACTTATCAGGCTTCCCAGATAGCCCTAGCACTACAGGAAATCTGTAGCACAGAGTTCTCGAGAAGAAACCCACATCTGAACCGTGTTTCATATTCCCGCACCAGACCGAAATGGAATGGGAAAGAACATGAACCACTCTAGCCTAGGTGTCACTCAGGTCCCAGGTATAGGACCTCAAACTCTCAATGGAACCCCACCCACCAAAACAGAAGCCAGATCCATCAATGATAATGACAGTATGAAATATGTAAAACTGTAAAGAAAGCAGTAAATAAAACTATACATAAAGCAATAAATAAAGCAAATAAGTAAACACAATTAGCACATAACACCCCAGTAAACACAAATCAAACAAGCGCTAGGAGGAACCCACAAAAAGAACCAGAAGCCCTGGTTACAATATAAGGTTCCACAGCAGAGTCGCCAAGTTGTCGCTCCCACCAAATGAGGCTAAGTCAAATGGGGTACAGACGCGAACGGTCGGTAAAGAGGAGAGAACACACAAGGGTGAACTGAAAAGAAAAGATTCGCCAGCTAGGCATTTTTATCCCGAAGGAAAGGTAATGCTGCATAAACCTAAGAAAAGATGGATAAGACGGTCGCGAACCAGAGAAACTGAGAAAGGGGGTTGGTTACAACCTAGGAAGGTATTAGCACCCAAATTGTCCGCCGTACCCGACGGGATCCACGCTTGAAAGATTTGTGTTTAAAGGGGTAGTGTCAGTGTAATTTTATGTGTAAAAGCTGGGAAAGAATGCAAGTGTCAGTGTAAAAGGAAATGAAGTGAAATATGAGAGTGTCAGTGTAAGAACAGAGTGAGAAGCTCAGGACTATGAGGCTCAAAGAATAATGCTGGAAGGAGGGGGAATATACAGAGACTTTTGTTCGATAACTGTTAAGTTATGCCTACGTATCCTCTCGTGCAATGAGGAAGTCAGAACATCGTAGTTCGACCCAAAGAGACTGAAAGATAAATTGACTTGTGAACTGCTTGCTTGTCTATGCTCAAGTGTATGACCTGTCTGGCTCAGGTGCAAACTGTCTTGCATTAGACGGAAGAAGCAAGTTCTCGTTTGTGAGTGAATGAGGTGAGAAAAGAATCCCGAAGGAGACGATTATTGTTTGTTTTTGTGTTTTCAGTCTTTTATTGCTTTTTATATTTGTCATAAGTCAATGAGCTTAAGCCTATACCAAGGGTTAGTAGACTCATCACATCCTCCCTCTGATTAGGGGTAATGAGAATACCTTAAGTATGAAGTAAGCACCTCACACTTGATTACCATGATGTAAGATTAAGATCATTAACCTACTTGTATTTTTTTAGATGTTTTGGTTGTTTTTGTTTAGTGTTAAGTAATGAGTTTAAGCCATAATCAAGGATTTAATGGACACATTACACCATCCTAATAGAAGGATAATAGATGAGAACATTTAAGCTGAGGAAGGTTCCTCAACTTAATCCATGATTAGGGATTAACCTCATGACCAAACAAAGCCTTTATTAAAATGGATTTTAATTAATGGTAAGGTTAAGAAATGGATTTTAGGGTTTGTAAGACAACTTGATGGGGACTTGTCCATTAACACTAGGGTTAGTCCTTCTTGACCATTTAAGGAGGAATTAGAACCCTAATGCAAGGCCCAAGTTACAAGCTTGATGTCTTAGTGATTATTAGGTGGATTGATTAAAGGGTTTAAACACATTAAGGGTTTAACACTTAGGATTAAAGTTATACACTCCATCCTAATAGAAGGATACATGCATAACCTTAATCATCAAGCCTTAAAACCTTTAAGGTTTAGTCCTTGATTATGAGGTGAGAAGAGAAGACTCAAAGATGACACAAAGGTAAAACTAATGGGGGACTAATCAAACCCTAATTGTTATCATGCTTGGGTATTCCTAGGGTTTAGGAGGCTTGCAAAAGATCTTCAAGAAAAAACCACCAAGGAAGAAACAGATGAAAGGAGGGAGAAGCAGAAGAAACAAGTCAACTTACTTCACTTAAGAAGAGAAGTTGCTTGAAGAAAGAAAATGAGAAGGAGACATGAATGAGCAATCTCACTCTAATACACAAGTAAAATTCAGAAATGATGCATAAGAGAGATGAGAAGAGATTATGAGAAGTGAAGGCAAATTCACTTCTCAATGACTTACCACCTGAAAAGTTAGTAACAAGAAATGAGATGAAATGAAAATGAGATTGTAAACACACCAAATTTGCCCTCACCCATTCACACCATGGCTTGTGATCATTTCATAAGCATAAACTCAATCATAGCATCTCATATCACATTTTTTATTCACTGCATAAATTCAAAGTCATCTGCATCTAGGGTTTGTGATCTGAGCAATCCAAGAGCTTCTTGAGCCACTCCAAAGGTCATCAATCACTTAAAAGGGGTCCATGTATGTTAAAACATCATATTATATCCTCTCAAAGTCAAGACTGCCAAAAATCACAAGAACTGAGAATGGCATGGAAGCAGAGCTAGGCTTGACTGCACAGATGACCTAAAATTAGGGTTTTGGTTTCAGAGGCCATAACTCCAAATTTTTTGGTCATTATTGTTTCTATTGGTATCTATATGGTATAGGGAGTATGCATATCAATTTTCATGAAGAAATTCCATGGGGAAGTCATCTGATCAAGAGTTGACCTTTCAAGCAAGTCAGTGCAAAATCAGGGCATCTGAGGCCCCCAATGACCCAACCAAAGGGTGTTCTTCATCATTTTGATTGTATATGATCTTTATTTGGTCATGGAAGATGTTGTAAGTTCACAAAATTCAATAATTTCAAGTCTTTTAAAAAAGTTGACTTTTTGGGAAAGTTGACTTTTTAATGAAATTGCCATTTTGGGAAACTTTTTCAACCCTTGCTTTTTGATTCAAAAATGCTTCAAATGAAAAAACTTTGGTCATGAAAGTTGTAGAATGGATCATTCCCTTTTCAAAAAGTACAAGAACATGACCTAATTCATTTTGGATCAAAAGTTATGGCTTGTCAAAGTTGGCAAAAATCACAAAATTTGAGGTTTTCCACCAAAGAGGCAAAGTTGCAAATTCGCTTCTCAAGGCAAATTAAGTTATCAAATGGACTTCTAAACTTCACAACATGATCATACAAGACCTAAAATTCAGAATGGGCCAAGAAGTCTCTCATTTTTATGGCCTATGGAACAAGATTTTTCATAAGAAGCAAAAGTGAACCAACTTGCAAAACTCATCATAGTTTATCATCCACTTGCTTGCTAGCTTGCTGAACCATCCTAGGCATCTCCCCACATCATGCTGCGCAGGACACACCCTTTGTCCTTGGCTAGAAAGTAGCCCATACCTCTCTTACACAACTTTGACATTTTGGCAACTTGAGCCATACCTATCAATAAAGCACACATCACTTCATCTGACCAATGGCAATTGTTTATACAAACAAAAAGCAAGCCAAAGCAACAAGAACACAAGCCTGAAACACTCCATAGCGCATCATTCTCATTTTCACCTCATCTTGCAAGAGCATTCGAAACTCATCACACAAGCCTCAAACTCATAAACAAACTTCACAAACAATCTCACCATTCTTCACTGAACACAAATCAACCCTTAAAACAGCCTGAAAGCCATTGAATAAAAAACACGATCACCACCTGCCATTGAACAGAACTTCTGCCATCTCTCAAACCAGCCATTGCAAACTTCAAACAAGCATTGCAAGCTTCTCAGGAGGATCATTGGAGGGGATTTGAGCCAAAGAAACAGCCAGAAAGCTCCTGAATCAAAAGCTTCAGTTCAGGTAGTCATCTCAAAACTTTTTTCCAGAAGCATGTTTTTAAGTTCTTAAAAGCTTCTATGCACTCTCCTGATCATGAATATGTGTTTACTTTTGAAAATGGTTGAGAAACCAGGATGTATGAATGCTCTGAAACTTTTTGCCCTAAAAATGTTTTGATTCGATTTGGCTGATTGATGAATGAAAAATGATGTTTGATTGGGGGGTTTGATTCGTTTTTGAATGGGGATGAGTTCTGGGCAGTTAGATTTTGTTTTCATTGCGTGTAGAGAGAGTTAGGAGTTTGAGCTTGCCGGAGAAGACGACCGGAACAGTGTTCCGGTCGCCTGAAAGTCATTAGGGCATAATTAATTAGGGCTAATCATAATTACGTGAGTTTGAATCTCAGCCCTTGGATGTGGCGCCAAGTCAAACGCGCGCATTCCCAGTTCAAACCCTGGCCATTGATTATGTTGACTTTTCCTTTATCAGATTTAATTCATTTTATTTTTCATTTAAATTCATTTGTTTTCTCCATTTTATTTAAAATAGCAAAACAATTTTAAAAATTCTGAAAATTTTTTTATAAACTTTTATTAATTTTCAGAAACCAAAAACATTTTTATTTTTATTTTTTGCATTAAAAAATATTTTTAAATCATTTAAAAGTTTATTTTTAATTAATTAATGAGAATTAATTAATTAAAAATACTTTTAGGTATTTAAAAATCACCAAAAAATTCATGAAACCTTCATAATCATTTAGAAACATTGTCCAACCCTCAAACCAAATTTCTTTTTTGATCTTGATGTCTTTTGAGAATTTTTCTTGGAATTAAAATCATTTCAAGGCATTATTTTGATCCAAACTTCAAAAAATCATTTCTGCCTAACCATTGAGAGTTGGACTTTGATTCCTTTTGCATTGCATTTTGTTTAGCATGTAGTTTGTGAGATTAAATTGGCATGATTTGATCTTACATTTTCCTTTTGTTTGACATTTTTCTTGTCAAGGTACCCTAAAACCCTAGAGAACTTAGGAAATTCATAACCCTAATTAGGTTAAGAGTTAGGACCCCTCCTTTGGGCAGTGAGTTTGTATAGGATTAGGGTTCCCTTGAATGCATTTTCAATTTTTTATCTTGATGCTTGCTTCTGATTTTGGTTTTTGTTTGTTGCATTGATCATAAACCTTAATTTGGGCTTCCTTTTGCATTCATCTTACATTTGCTTGCATACCTTGACTTGCCATGACATTTTATACATTCATTTGATTCATTAGACATCTTAAGATATGTTGAAAGCATGTTTGAACATTGCTTCATGTATTTGCCATGTTGTATGTCATTTGCATTTCATAACTTTTCATGTGTGTTCATGGTTCTAAACTTGCTCCATTTGCATCCATAAGTTCATATGATCATCCCCATGCCTTTTCTCATGTTTGTATCATATCATAGCATCATTATCATCCCATATATGCTTCTGGTTTTGGTATGCATCTTGCCATTTCATTTCATTTTGTATTGCATTGCATTTCTTTCACTAACTTTTCAGGTGGTAAGTTACTTTGAGAAGTGAATTTGCCTTCACTTCTCACAATTTGTTTTCATCTCTCTTATGCATCATTGCTTCATTTTATCTTTGTGTTTGAGATTGAGCTTGCTCTTTCTTCTCCATCTTACTTTCTTTCTTTAAGTGACTCGTCTTCTTAAATGAAGCAAGTTACTTTGCTTCTCTCTGCTCCTTTCATCTGCTTCCTGGTGGTTCCTCTGAAGAATTCTCTTGTTAACCTCACAAACCTTAGGAACAACCAAGCATGACAATAATTAGGGTTTTGATTAGTCCCCCACTTAGCATTTACCTTTGTGTCTCTTTGAGTCTTCTTTTCTCACCTCATAATCAGGGACTAAACCCTAAAGGCTTTAAGGCTTTGTGATTAAGCTTATGCCTGCATCCTTCTATTAGGATGGAGTGTATAACTTTAATCCTAAGTGTTAAACCCTTAATGTGTTTAACTCCTTTAATTAATCCACTTCATAATCACCAAGACATCAAGCTTGTAACTTGGGCCTTGCATTAGGGTTCTAATTCTTCCTTAATTGGTTAAGAAGGACTAACCCTAGTGTTAATGGACAAGTCCCCCTCAAGTTGTCTTACAAACTCTAAAAAATCATTTCTTCATCTTATCATTAACTAAAATCCACCTAATAAAGGCTTTGTTTTGTCATGAGTTTAATCCCTAATCATGGATTAAATTGAGGAGCTTTCCTCAACTTAAACATTCTCATCTATTATCCTTCTATTAGGATGGTGTAATGAGTCTGTTCAATCCCTAGTTGTGGCTTAATCTCATTACTTAACACTAAACAAAAACAACAAAAACATCTAAATAACCACAAGTAGGTTAATGATCTTAATCCTACATCAAAGGTGATTAAGTGTGAGAAGCTGACTTCACACTTAAGGTATTCTCATTACCCCTGATCAGAGGGAAGATGTGATGAGTTTACTAACCCATTGGTTTAGGCTTAAGCTCATTAACTTATGACAAACTTTCAAAAGCAATAAAAGACTGAAAACACAAAAACAAAAAATAATCGTCTCCTTCGGGATTCTTTTCTCATCACCTTCATTCACAAACGAGAACTCGCTTCTTCCGTCTAATGCAAGACAGTTTGCACCTGAGCCAGACAGGTCATATACTTGAGCATAGACAAGTAAGCAGTTCACAAGTCAACTCATCTTTCAGTCTCTTTGGGTCGAACTATGGTGTTCTGACTTCCTCATTGCACGAGAGGATACGTAGGCATAACTTAACAGTTATCGAACAAAAGTCTCTGTATATTCCCCCTCTTTCCAGCATCATTTTTTAGCCTCATGATCTTGAGCAATTCATTCTCATTCTTACACTGACACATCATTTATACACTTTACACTTCCTTTACACTAACACCCGTACATTTTGTTTTCCAGCCCTTTTATACACAGATTGCACTGACACTACCCCTTTAAAACACAAATCTTTTGAGCGTGGATCCCGTCGAGTACGACGGACAATCTGGGTGCTAATACCTTCCCAGGTTGTAACCAACCCCCTTTCTCAGTCTCTCTGGTTCGCAACCGTCTTATCCATATCTTTCTAGGTCTATGCAGCATTGCCTTTCCTCCGGGATAAAAATGCCTAGCTGGCGACTCTATTCATTTCCCTGTGAGTTCACTCCTGTGTGTCCTCGCATCCCTCTTTCGCCGACCGTTCGCGTCTGTACCCCATTTGACCCGGCTTCATCTGGTGGGAGCGACAGCTTGGCGACTCTGCTGGGGACCCTTATACTGTAACCAGGGCTTCTGATTCTTTTTGTGGGTTCCTCCTAGCGCTTGTTTGATTTGTGTTTACTGGGGTGTTATGTGCTAATTGTGTTTATATAGTTGCTTTTATTGCTTTATGCACAGTTTTGTTTACTGCTTTCTTTATAGCTTTACATATATCATACTGTCATACTGTTTTGGCTGGATCTGGTTTTGTTGCTTTGGTGGGTGGGGTTCTATTGAGAGTTAAGGTCCTATACCTGGGACCTGAGTGACACCTAGGCTAGAGTGGTTCATGTTCTTTCCCATTCCATTTCGGTCTGGTGCGGGAATATGAAACACGGTTCAGATATGGGTTTCTTCTTGAGAACTCTGTGCTACAGATTTCCTGTAGTGCTAGGGCTATCTAGGAAGCCTGCTAAGTCTGGATGAGCTTTATTATGACCTTCAGAAACTGAGGTGAATTAGAGGAGGATCTTTTATGGTTATTGTAAACATTGTACCTCCGGGTTAGAAGTGTTTACACTTCTCATAACTGATCCAAGTCTGAGGATCCTTGTTTTAGAACACCACCTGTGAGGGGGTTGGGTTGTTTACAGGTTTGCAGGTACCCTTGGCCTCAGAATACCTTGTTACTTTGTTTTGATTAAGAGTACTCCATTTTGGGACAGTTCTTGTGATTTTAACCTTGGACATGTGACTCTTTATTTGAGTCCCCCACCTTGGTTACTGGACTTTTGAACCTCCATCTGGATTTCTTGAACATACATGGATCTATACCAAAGCAGTAATCAGATCCAGCTTGATCACAAACCCTTGCATATCATTTGCATACATCATCATTGCATCATTTAACATTTGCTTATTTGTTTTTCAGGGTATCCATACTATATTTTGGCTTGGTTTTGACCCCTTTCATCTGCATAAGACCTATCTGCTTCAGCTACTGTTATCACCAGCATCTGCCTGTCAGTGGCCCATCTTCAGTGTTACTCTCTATCATCAGCATCTGTCTCAGCTCTTCTTCAGCAACATGGCACCCAAGAAGAGCAATATCTCCTACCATTTCTTTGAGCCTGAGTTAGCTGGCATCAGGAAGATCCAGACCCTGATTACTCCAGACCATACACCACTATTCAGAGAACATTATGGAGGCGTCCTTGATGTGGTTATGGATTTGGACCCTTCCCAGAGGAGCTTGATTCATACTTGCCTGCAGTTCTATGATCCCCCTATGAGGTGCTTCACTTTTCAGGATTTTCAGTTGGGGCCTTTATTAGAGGAGTATTCATCATTGGTTGGTGTACCTGTCAGGGGTGGAGTCCCCTTCAACCCTGAGATGGCTTTTCCTAGTAATGAAGAGTTGGCAAGAGCATTGTATCTGGAACCCTCTCTGATTGGACAGAATATGACTACTAAGGCTGGAATCTCTGGTCTACATTTGGATTTCTTGACTTCTCAGGCCATCCTGAAGGCCTCCTCAGGAGAATGGAAGGCAGTCTGTGCATTATTGGCCCTTAGTATATATGGGGTCATATTATTTGCAGATGAGCCTAAGTTTGTTAGCAAGAATGCAATTCACCTTTTCATTCTGAGGAACCCAGTACCCACCTTACTGGGAGATTTCTACTACTCTGTTCACCAAAGGAATGAAAAGCAAAGAGGAAGATTGGTGAGATGCTGTGCTCCCCTGTTCCATACCTGGCTGCTCAAGCACTTTCCCAGGACTGATGCATTCTTGAATCCTCACCAGCCAAAGAATTAGGCTAGAAGACTCATTGCTTTGACCTCAGCTGACATCAGGTGGTGCACTCAGAGCACCAAGGGCAGGGACATCATTACTAGTTGTGGGCAGTTCCCCAATGTACCTCTGATAGGAGTGAAGGGTTGCATCAACTACAACCATCTTCTATTCAAAAGACAATTGGGCTATGCATTGGTCCATCCTCCTAGAGCACAAGATTTGGCTGAGACCCTTTATTGTGAGATTAAGCCTAATCTGGCTATTGTCAGGCAAGCATCCTGGGCTTGGGACAATGTTCAGACCAAGGGAATAACCATTCTGGGGAAATGCAACAATGTGGCCTCAGCCCAGTACTATGAGTGGTCTCATGCCAGGGCACAAATTTCTGGGACGCCTTTCACCATTGAGGATGCACCAGGGCCATCCACAGCACCTCCTGCCACTGTCAGCTTAGAGGAGTTTGAGAATTTGAAAGAGAGAAATGAGAAGTTGACTCAAGCTCTACAGAAGACCCTCTGGGAGAGGAGTGATGGTCGCTTGGACATTGAAAGGTTAGAAAAGCTAAAGATGGAGCATCTAGCCAGGATTGAGAAGTCGGAGGATTACATCAAGAAGTCTAGGGCTGGAGAACAGATTTTGAAGAATGCCTGCAAGGAGGCTCAGTTCCAGAAGGCCAAGACTGATTTATATCTGAAGGAGAGTCAAGCTAGGTGGGTCAGGATCACCGAAGCTCGTACTCAGGAGGATAAGAGGACTCAGGACAAGATTGAGCAGTTGGAGGCTAATGCAAAAGAGCAACAGGAAGCCCTGCTAGCAGCCCAGAGAGAGATCTCAGAGTTGAAGATTAGAGCTGGTGTGAAGAGGTCAAAGGACTAGAGTCGACACAAGAAGCTAACTGCAGCTGTTAATACCAGGAATCTCCTTATCAGGAACCTTACAGAGCGTCCAGCTGATCCTGTGACTGAAGCACTTCTAAAGGAAGTTCAGGAGGATGAGTTTGATCTTAGTGTCTGACTTTTGCTTGTTGTTGCTTTCATTTCATTGTACTTTTCCCTTTTTGTGTTGTATTTTGACCCCTCAGAGGGCATGTATTGTAAAAAGAAACAAACTATGTATCAGTTACTTTTTTTGTAATATATGTGTTGGTTTGTTTTATCTAAATTTTTCAAGCAACATCAACAGCATCTTCAAGGGTCTGGAAAGGTCAAAACCAAGTGCCAAGCCGGATACCTTGGAAACAAATAAGCATACTGCATTGCATACTGACCTTTGTTTGTTTTGTAGGTTTTGTTTTGTTTTTGTTACTAACTCTGTTGTGATCTCAGGAACTATTGCTCGACGTCGGGTGTTCCCACTCAACCGTCCACACAGATATCCAACCCGCAACAACCTTCCGGGTATACAGATGGACCAGGTACAACAGGACCTTACAGAGGTCAGGAACCAAATGGCCAATGAGAGATTGGAAATGAGGAATCAGATGACATAATTTATGGAGGTGATGAATGGTTTAGCTTAAAGCCAAGAGAGATTGAGGGCTTTAGTAGAAAGGCAGACTCAGGAAGACCCCCATCTAGGGACTGGTGGGACAAGCAACAATGAGAGGGTTCAGCCTCATATCAACCCACCTGTATTTGGCCCCCACCTTCATCCAGAGATCAATATCCCTGCTAATGCACAAGGGAATGCTACTACAGGCAGAGTACTCCAAGAAGACCCCCAGGAAGATCAGTTCACAGTGATGGGAGCTGGGGATGAGGCTTATGACAGAAGGCTGGATGAAATTGCTGAAAAATTAAGATCCTTGGAGTCTCAAAACTCTTTGGGCTTTGATGTTATGGACATGGGCTTAGTGGACGGGGTCAGGATTCCCCACAAATTTAAACCACCGTGCTTTGAGAAGTACAACAGGACTTCCTGTCCACGGACCCACTTACAATCCTTTCTGGGGAGGCTGAAGGCATATACCACGGATGAAAAGCTATGGATGTTTTATTTCGTGGATAGCTTGACAGGAGCTTCAAGGGAATGGTACTCTCACTTGAATAGAGCAACCATCAGGTGTTGGAAAGACTTGGCTGAGGCCTTCGTTAGACAATACCAGTATAACTTGGATATGGCTCCCAACAGGACCCTCCTGATGGGAATGTTACAATCATCCAGAGAAAGCTTCCGGGAGTACGCCCAGAGGTGGAGACAGCTGGCTGCTGCTGTCCATCCACCTATGTCGGAGAGGGAGATGGCCGACATGTTTATGAACACCCTCCAAGGGACATACATTGACAGGCTAGCTGCCTTTTCTTCTACCAGCTTTGCGGATGTGGTTATAGCTGGAGAAAGAATTGAGAGCCTATTGAAGATGGGAAAAATTTCTGACAACGGTGCTAGCTCATCCAACAACACAAGAAATCCTTTTGTGGGATCAAGAAGAACTGGTGAAACTAATGCTATCCATACCGGCAGGGGCAGACCCCAATATGTTCATAGGTCTGTGGCAGCAGTCACCATTCCCGCTCCAATTCATCCACAACCAGCTTATCAACCACAACAACAAAATTATCAGCAACAAACTCAGTATCCTCCTCAGAGAAACTACAACAACACTGTAGAACCTCAAATTTGCTCTCTTCATTTTAAGCATCATAATACACCATTTGCATCATAAGCATATCATATATATAGCATTATAGCATAGGAAAATAAAGCATGACAAGCATCAAGCCCTAGCATGAGGCATATGGCCATCTGGGGAGGTGTTGAAGGCCATCTAAGCCAAGACAAGGGTTCCAATGGATTTGTGGGAGGCCTATGATGAGTCTAGACTCCTTTGGCAAGGCCAAGTTCACTTGCAAAAGCTCAGAAGATTGCTTAATCATCACAAGTTTTAAGACAATGCAAGGCTCCTAAGCAGTGCAACCAAATTAGGGTTTTGGCTTCAAGAGACTTAACCTCATAATTTTGCCCAACTCTTTTGGGCAATGTTTTCTATATGATAAGAGGTTCCTACATGTCAATTTTCATGGAAAAATTCCAATTGGAAGTCAGTCATTGCCTCAGTTACTTGCAGATGAAGTAGAAAGTCAACTGGGCCCAGAAAAAGTCAACTGTGCCATTCCAAGGGGTCTAACCCAATTGTTTTGGCCAAATGAGGTCTATTCAATGTTATAAGATGTTGGGTGAGCTTAAAGTACAAGAATTTTGGTGGTTTGAGGGGTTTTGGCAAAAGTGCACAAAGTTGGTCATGGAAAAGTTAATATTTTTGGCTATTTTGACCTAAAACTTCACAAGGCCTTAACTTGATCAAAAAATCTTCAAATGGACCCAACCCAAACATGAAAGTTGGATAGTAAGGGCTGCCATTTTTAAAAAGTACAAGTACATTTTCATGGGATTTATGGTTTGAGAGATATGGCCCCCGAAAATTTAGGTATTTTAGGGCAAATTTCCAAGTTTCAAGGCCAAGCCATTTGCACAAAGACTCAAAAATGGATAGTTTGCTATGCTATGTCCAAAGTAAGTTTACACAACCAAAATTCATCCCATTTAGGTCATTTGGCTCAAAGAAAAGTGGAAAAATTCATGCACATGAAAAAGTTCCATAAAACTTGCATTTTACACTTGAATTTGCATAAGGCATGACCATTGTGTGATAGCTTGCATCCAAGGGCTGAAGTTGTTTGCTGGGAATCATTGGTGGGATGGTGAATGCACATGCAAGAGAGGCCAGAAAATCATGAGCTTGGCATGCTTATGGCACACTTGGGCCAAAATTGCATTTTCACAAAAATCAGCCCTCTCTCACGTGCATTTGTTCTAACCCTTTTGCATTGCCATATATATTCCATAACAATCAGAATTAGGGTTAGAGGCAGCCAGATTACACACTCATTCTCTCATTCTCATCTTTTATGCAAAATTGCTTATTCTCCACAAACTATTGCTACAAGAATCCATTCACAAAACTCTTGCTGGATTCTTAATCCTCATCACTCATAGATCATTTCCATACCATTTGTTTGGATTATTCTTCAAGAATCATCCATTTCTCATTTCTTGTGCACATTTGCATTTTGTGCCATAACTTTTGATCTAGGCAAGCTTTCTTCAATCCAAGACCACATTCATACTCCTCTCATCTCAAGGATCATTAAGCACCCATGGATCTAGATTTATAGTGAAGTTTGTTCAAGTGGCCATTTGAGAAGCTTTGAAGCACAAGGAAGCACATTGCTGGATTTACAAGTTTGCAAAGCCTTAGATGCATTTATTTTGCATCTAAGGGGATAAGGAGATCATTTGCCATCACTTTATACCATTCTTGACTTCAAATTTGGAACACCACCTTAGGTATGCTCAAATTTCGAATCTCATAGAAATGTATTTGGTTGTGTGTTTTAGAATCCTCATGTTGTGGTGGTTACAATGCTCTTTGTAGTTTGTGAAATGGTTGAGTATTCACAAAGTTATGGTGATTTAAAGTTTCATGGACAATTTTATTTTCATTCATATCTTGAGTTTCTTTGAGTTTTAATCCAATCCAAGCATGTATTTGTGTTTAGTGATGTTAGATTATGTATTCTGGAGAGTTTCATGGCCGGCCGTGGCTTGGTTTGAGATTTCATGAAGTTAGGGTTAGGGTTTGGTTCATTAATGGTGGTTAGAGTTTAGGGTTTCTTCATGAAGAAGAAGGTTCAGCCCCCCAGCGCTATCCACACCCCCCACGCAAGGCCCATGCTGTTTTTTTGAACTAACGTGTTTACTTCTTGCACCCCCTTGGCCCATTAGCTTTATTTTTATTCTTTTTCTTTACCAATTTTATTCCATTTGCTTTTGATCCATTTTAAATACTTCCTTAACTCTAAAAAATCCAAAAAATTTCATATGCACTCCTTGATTCATCTAGTTTTTTATCATAATTTTTCCAGATTTTTATTTTCATCCCACGTGGCCAAATAAATTCAACATGGAGCATTGCTTTCTTGTGGACTCTCATAGACCAATCTGCCTTGTCCAATTTCTATTTTTCTCATCCTTTAAGATATGAACCCCATTCTTTTTGCATTCAAATCCTAATACACTCTACTATCTTCATGATTTATCTTGGATTTTTCACAAATTTCCTTGCTGTACTTTGCTTGAGTTACTTGTGCCTTAATTTTCAAAACCCTAAATGGTGATACCTTGCATCCTTGAGCTTCATTGACCTAGTTTGGTGCTGTATTTTTGCAAACCCTTTTGGATTCTCATTTCTTTGTGTTTGGAGAGTACTTTGCTGGTTGGGTAGATTTTTTAGGTGCTTGGATCTTTTTCTTGGGTATTTTCTTCCTCACCTTGCCTTGTTTTGCATACTTTGAGTCTTATAGTCTCTTTTAAGTTTAGAAGGGCACTTGTGCCAACTTCTCCTCATCTTTTGGGGTCCTTTAGAGGTCTAGGGTTTCTCCTGGTCTTAGGATAGGGTTTGAGTCTCCTTGAGTCTTGGTGTTGGGTCTCTTTTATGTGCTTTATTTCTTTAAGTGTTAAGCATGCCTTCATTGCACTTGTTTCACTTCCAATCATCTCAATATGATCTTGTGTTGCTTTGCTTATCATCTTGTGAACTCTTTGCCATGCCTATATGCTTGTGTAGCTTATGACTTGATTGGTTCATGCCTTGGTTTTATGTTGTTACACTAACCTTGCAGGGGCTATGGTAAGTTTGAGATGTGGGAATTGAGTTCCACATCTCCATTTCTCATCTCTTCTCATTTTGTTTATATGGACTAACATCTTCTTGTTGGGCTTAGGCCTTTCTCATCTCTCCTTTTATCTTCTTCTTCTTCTCTTGAGATCCTTTTAGGTTAGAAAGACCTCACAAACCCTAGGAACTCCATGCATGCTAACTTAGGATAGAAACTTTCCCCCTAGTTTTTTTTTTCCTTTTTGCTCCTTTGGTTCTCTTTCTCTTCTCATCTTCAAACTTAATTTTAATTCACTTAATAAAGGTTGAGTGCTTTCATGTGACATGAGACTTTGCTATGAGATGCTTGCACGCGTTCCATTTCGGGACGAGGTGTGAGTCATCACTCGTGGTAGATAGGTCTTAGCATGAGTACCTCACAAAGAAAAATTAAAAGACATTTCTTAACCAAAAACCACAAAAATACTTAATAATGGTAATAGGCCAGTGTGCTTAAGCCTTCACCTGTGGGACTAGCTTTGGGGATTTCCTCCATAGATAGGTGTGCCTCTTGCGCATTCCATTTCGGGATGATGTGAGACGTACACATCCCATTGAGTAAGACTTAGGTACACTCACCTATGCAAACTTTCACTCATAAAAGCTTCTAAAAAACACCAAACAAACAATAAGCGTCTTTCCTTCGGGAATTCTTTTCTCACCTCATTCGCTCCGTACGCGAACTTGCTCCTACTTGTCACTTTGCAAGACGGTAACGCACTCGTCGTCCGAGCCTGCAACACCTGAGCATTGACATAGGCAGTTCAAGCCTTTAATTCACAAGCAATTTCCTTTTAGTACCCCTAGTTAGGGGAACTACGGCGTCTCTGATCCTCATTATCCTGATGAGGTACGTAGGCAGCGGGGTAGGGCCCGTTCGAGCACAATCTTTATTTTCCCTACATTTTTTCTCTTTGCTTTCTTATTCAATTCTTTTCTCAGTTTCTTTTCCATTTCATTTCTTTTCTTTTGCTGCAGTTTTCATCCCCTCACCCTTTGAAACAGTTTCTTTTGCAAGCGTGGATCCCGTCGGGTACGGCGGACGATCTGGGTGCTAATACCTTCCTAGGTCGTAACCGACTCCCGAACTCAGTCTCTTTGGTTCGTAGGACCTGTGTCCTTCCTCTTCTTTCTTCTGGTTTGTGCAGCATTACCATTCCCATTCTTTCGGGATAAAAATGCCTGGCTGGCGACTCTATTCTTTTTTCCGCGCCACTTTCGCGTTGTACCAGGATGGAAATCCGGGGAGCGACAGCTTGGCGACTCTGCTGGGGACTCGAACCCAGAATCTCTGGTTCCCCTGTGAGTCTCTCCTAGCGCTTGTGTGTTTCTATTTCATTGGGTGATGTTTGTTTGTTGTGGCTTGTTGTATTTTATTGTTGTTTATTTACAGCTTTATTTACAGCTTTATTTACAGTTTTCAGTATTTATTTTCCACATCATATATCATGCTGGACTGTCTGGACTGGTTTTTTGTTTGGTGGGCTCGGGTGATACTGTTTCTGAGAGATAAGCCAAGTACCCGGCTTGAGTGCACCCTAGGATTAGAGTGGACATATTGTACTCACATGTGGCATGATGAGTGGCGGTGTGTTTCACGCCCAAATTGCGACCGTCTTGGAAATATCTTGTGTGGGGATTTCCTCCACTTCGGGATAGGACCTTGATAGTTATGTGCATCTGGGGACCGATCATTGAGAACCTTTGTGGAAACAACCCTCTCCAGTAGTGGCAGTGGCAGACCACATTTTGTGGCAAACCCATTCGCACCCGAGGGTCCACTGGGGACTCGCATAGGATGACCTGGTTCTCTTATAGGAACTCAGTCAAAGCATCTGGTCGTATGACATTAGTACTGTATCCTACGGGCTGAATGTACTATTGTTTCTCGATTTCAGCGCTCGAAGCTGGGGACTTATAAGGGATGCTTGTTTTCCCGGACTCAGCTGAGGCCTCCCTGCGTAGTACATAATGCCTAACCGTTTCCCTGATTTGGTCATGAGCCATTTCTCGGAAATGGTGAAAGTATTATTGCTATTCGGCTTTGAGAGTCCGTGATGTTTGACCCGGAGCACACCTGTGAGATTGGGGATGGGTTTACAGGTTTGCAGGAACCCTTGACCTCATCATACCCTTGTTACCAGTGCAGTTCATATTATGATACAGTTCCGGAGATCTAGTTTTCTTGTTCTGGTATTCTTGATACTGTGGTCTTGAGATCTTCTTCAGAGAGTTGTGATTATCAGAGAGTGTGACTCAGTGGACTTTTAGTTTGTCAAGTTATTCAGAGGGGCCTTTGTCAGTGTCCAGATTCCAGACAGTCTCAGATGGCCATGTGTCTTTGCATTTGCATCTGCATTGCATCATTGCATCATTAATCATTGTTTTTGTTTTCATTCAGGTTCATTTCTCTGCTTCCGGTTCCGGTATTCTCTTTAAAGATGGAAGATCCTCGCAAGCAGAATATTCATTTCAAGTTCTTTGATATCAAGGTTGGCTTGTTGAAAAAGATGGTAAAGCTGATTACACCCAACCAGGTAGAGAGATTCAGAAAAGCTTACGGGAGTATTCTTGATGTGGTAATAGAGTTAGATCCTTCCGAGAGGAGTGCCATTCATACATTGCTTCAGTATTATGACCCTCAGCTCCGTTGCTTCACCTTCCCTGATTTTCAGTTGGGCCCTATGCTGGAGGAATATGCTCTGATCCTGGGTGTGCCGGTTCGAGACCAAGTTCCTTTCAATTCTGAGATGAGTAGACCGGCACCTGAGGCTATTGCTAAGGCTCTTTATTTGAGCCCTTCTGCTGTGAAGTCTTTGACCATTATTAAAGGAGGTGTGTCTGGGTTTTCTTTGGAGGCTCTGGTGAAGAAGGCGGAGGAATTGGTTGTTGAAGGAGAATGGGATGCTGTCTGTGCTATCGTGGCTCTTTCTATCTATGGCATTATTTTGTTTGCTGATATGGAGAAGTTCATAGATATAAATGTCATACATCTCTTTTTGCTGAAGAATCCTGTGCCTACCTTACTCGGGGACTTGTATTACTCAGTTCATTACAAAACTGAGAAGAAGAGGGGAGGTTTGGTTCGTTGCTGTGCTCCTTTATTTCACATGTGGTTCATGAGACATTTGCCTAGTACGGGAGTGTTTAGTGACCACACTCTGGTATGGGCTCAAAAGCTGGAAAAGTTGCTGGCCAAAGATGTTAGATGGTTCACTCAAAGGCTGCAAGGTGCACGTTTCATCACCAGCTGCGGGAGTTACCATAGTGTGCCTTTGTTGGGAATAACTGGAGGGATTAATTACAATCCAATCATGTTAAGAAGACAATTGGGATACGCTTTGAGAGAGGTGCCTGAAGATTTGAAACTGACCCCTATTTTCTACTTCT
This sequence comes from Lathyrus aphaca, assembly GCA_963966055.1. NCBI lineage: Eukaryota > Viridiplantae > Streptophyta > Magnoliopsida > Fabales > Fabaceae > Lathyrus > Lathyrus aphaca. The sequence goes on from OZ014525.1 coordinate 240,957,884, forward strand.
CAGTGAAAGATAATATGCCCTTAGTGAGGAAGGTTGCGGGAGCTTGGAAGTGCATTAAGGGAGAAGGGATAGCTAGCTTTGGGAAGTGTAACAATCAGACATTCCCAGAGTACGAAGCTTGGTTGAAAGACAGAGCTAGAAGAGTTTTGTTACCATTTTCAACACCAGTTCCCCCAGTTGCTGAGTCCATTGATACTGTGCCTCTAGAGGAATTCAAGAAGTTGGAAGCCCAGCTACATGCAGTTAGAGTTGAAAATACTGAGATGGTAAGTCTGTATCACCAAGCCAATAGGACCAGGATTGAAGCTGAAGAGAAGTTGCTGAAGATACAGACGACTTTGGAGGCTAAGGAGAAGGACTTTGCAGGTAGAGAAGCACATTTCCGCAGATTGGGGATGATGGAAGCCCAGAGAGAAGATGAGCGCAAAAAGAAGTCAAAGACCCTCAGAGATGCTCGTCAGTCTATTGTCTGGTTGAAGGGACAAAGAGAGCAAGAGCTGAAACAATATAAAGAAAAAGAAGAGTTCTTTGAAGTTCAGATGGCTTACAAAAAAGAAGAGGTGGAGCAAGTCCACAAAATTCGCAGAGAGAAGACCCAACAACTCGCAGACAGTCAACAAGCCCTCGAAGCAGCACTTAAAGAAATTGAAGACTTAAAGTTGATGGCAGGAGTCAAGAAGGTCAGATCTGATGGGGGGCTTAGTGATGGAGCTTCAGGGTCCTTGGGCGTTGGTTCTGCTTTTTAGTTCACTTTTCTTGTATCTGGATTACCTACAGGCATGTTGTAGGAGTCCAAGTTGATTGTTTCTCCTTGTAAAGACTTGTACCCTACGGGGAATTCTGTGTTATTTGCCTAATAGGTTGATTTATGTTTTGGTTTTTCCTTTATTTCTTAGTTTGCTTGTTGTTGTGGTTTGAATGTGGTCTCTCGCGAAGGTTTCTGGAAGTCGAGGATCAGTGCCCATCTGGTTCTCTTTGCTAAATACCGGAACCGGGGCATAAATGACTTGTGATTGGAAACATAAACAACTGCATTGCATCCATATAACATGTTTGTTGTTTTGCAGGTAGTGTCTCGGTTACTAACGTGTTTTGTGTTTCAGACACTATAGCTCCTCGTAAAGTTCGGGGGCAACCAACAGTACACAGATATCCAACCAAGATTAACAGAGAACGAGTCATGGACCAGTTACAAGCAGACTTGACAGATTTGAGACAAAGGATGGATAATTTTATGACACTAATGGCTGGCATGGGGCAGACCCAAGAGCGTCTGTGGGAGATGGTTGAGAATCAGAATAGGAACACTGCGGCTGCTGCTACTGCTGACAATCGTACCGGTGCGGGCGCACGTCAGGTCGAACCTCCTGTTACACAGCCAGGAGTGACAATAATCATCGATGGGTTGCACAACATTCAGATGGACAATCATGATGACCAGTTCACTCTACTTGATGAAGCTGAAGGTCAAGGAGCAGAGATGAACAAGAGGTTCGAAGAGATGGCTGAGCAAATCAAAGTTATTCAATCCCAAAGCTCTTTGGGGTTTGACATAACTGACTTGGGCTTGGTTCCTGGGGTCAGGATCCCGTATAAGTTCAAAGTTCCAACCTTTGATAAGTATGATGGCACTACTTGCCCGAAGACCCATCTGCAATCATTTGTTGGGAGAATTGCCGCTTATACAGAGGATGAGAAACTTTGGATGTATTATTTTCAGGATAGCTTGGTGGGAGCTTCTCTTGAATGGTACATGAAGCTCAATAGGGTCAATATCAAGAGCTGGAAGGATTTAGCCGAGGCCTTTGTGAGGCAGTATCAATATAACATGGACATGGCTCAGAAACGCACGCAGTTGCAGCACATGGCTCAGGCGGCAAAAGAAAGTTTCAAGGAATATGCCCAGAGGTGGCGCCAGCTAGCTACCAGGGTGCAACCACCCCTCTTGGAGGATGAAATGGCCGACATGTTTATGGGCACTCTCCAAGGTGTTTTGCTAGAAAGGTTGGCATCTAGCTCGGCCACCAAGTTCAATGATATAGTGATTGCTGGAGAGAGAGTTGAGACTCTGTTAAAGACGGGGAAGATTCAGGACCCTAATACTGCTGGTAGCTCTGGAGGAGCGAGGAAAGCCTTTGGCGGACCTCCTAGAAGAAGAGAAGGGGAAGCTAGCACAGTATACGGCCGAGACAGAGGCAGAGGTTATAGACGAGAATACAATCAGATAGCTGCAGTCACAATTCCCACTACACCAATTCAACCAGCTCAACAGGCTCTACAACAGCCTCAGCAACAACAGCAGCGCAACTATCAACAGAGACCGTATCAACAGAGGCAGTCACGCCAAGCTGATAGGGTTTTTGATGTGATCCCCATGACTTACACAGCTTTACTCCAGAGATTGTTGGAACTCAACTTAATTCAACTGAGGACCTTGGCTCCACCTACTGGAACTCTTCCTCCAGGTTACGACGCCAATGTTCGATGTGCTTTCCATTCTGGGGCACCCGGGCACTCAACAGAGAAGTGCAGGGCTTTGCACTATAAAGTTCAGGAATTGATCGACTCCAAGGCAATCAATTTTGCGCCGCCTCCGAATGTCACGAATAACCCTATCCCTAATCATGGGGGAGCCAGGGTTAATGCTATTGAGATGGAGGAGAGGTTGAACTTGGTGGAGAAGGTTGAAGAAGTGAAGACCTCCTTGTTGCTGGTCAAGGAGAGGTTGGTGAAGGGTCAGGTTTTCTCGGGTTGTGGGTTTGATTGCGAAGACTGTGTTGAGTCGAAGAATGGTTGTGACAGATTGAAGACTGGTTTACAGAGACTGATGGATGATGGGCTGTTACAGTTCGACAGGGTCGATAAGAGGACTAATGAAGTGTCAACAGTGACCATATACTATGATCCTGCTGAAATGCCAGCGCAAAGAGAGCCGGTTACTATTTATGTCCCGGAAGTAAGTCCCGTCACCATCACGGTGCCTGGACCTATTCCGTATTCAGATGAGAAGGCTATTCCGTGGCATTACGGATCAGAAGTGTATGTCGGAGGACAGAAAGTGGAAAATAAGACAGTAACCATGGACCCAACTGTGGTGAATGTTGGGGGAAGTGGAGGTTTCACGAGGAGTGGTCGCTTATTCGCTCCCCAGACTTTGAGAGGAGACACTGATGCTGAGGCTTCTGCTAAAGCCAAAGGGAAACAAATAACAACTGACAATAATGCCACTCCCGCTACTGGTCAAAGTACTTTCGGGAAGGAAATGGAGGAGTTCATGAGGATTATTAAGAGGAGCAACTACAAGGTAGTCGAGCAGCTAAATCAAACTCCCTCCAAAATCTCTATCTTGTCACTGCTGATGTGCTCACCAGCTCATAGAGAAGCCCTTCTGAAGGTGTTGCAGATGGCGTATGTTCCTCAGGAGATTACCGTGGATCAGTTAGAAGCTGTAGTGGGAAGTGTAAATGCAAGCCATGGTCTGGGCTTTACTGATAGGGACCTTACTACTGAAGGGAGGAATCATAACAAGGCTCTCCACATCACAATTGAATGCAAAGGGGCTGTGCTGTCTCATGTCCTGGTTGATACTGGGTCATCTCTTAATGTCTTGCCGAAGAAGGCGTTAATGAAACTCAATGTGGAAGGGGTTGTTTTGAGGCCAAGTGATTTGGTGGTGAAGGCTTTCGACGGTTCTCGAAGGTCTGTCTTTGGAGAGGTTGAGTTGCCAATCAAGGTTGGGTCGCAAGTGTTTAAGAGCACGTTCTACGTGATGGACATCCAACCTGCTTATAGCTGTCTGCTTGGTCGACCCTGGATTCATACCGCAGGAGCTGTGACGTCAACCTTGCACCAGAAGCTCAAGTACGTAGCGGATGGTCAGGTTGTGACTGTGTGCGGTGAAGAGGACATATTTGTGAGCCATCTATCTACATTCAAATATGTGGAGATGGATGGTGAAATTCATGAAACTCTATGTCAGGCATTTGAAGCAGTGAATGTTAGTTCCTTGTCTCCTCTGAGTAGGGCTGAAGATAAAGAAGGTACGTCTATTACCTCCTACAAGCAGGTCAAGGAGGTTGTGCAATCAGGCAGTGCCCAGGGCTGGGGCAGACTACTGGAGCTGGAAAAGAAGGAGGACAAGTTCGGGCTTGGGTATCAGCCTGATGGGCTCGTCCGTTCATCAGACAACAAGACCATTACCTTTACTAGTGCTGGGTTGCTGGACCGCAACCATATCTGTGCTACCAGTGAAGACGGAGATAGTGAGTGCGAACCGGATAATTGGATCCGCCCGTGTGCACCAGGAGAGGAGCTGCCCAATTGGTCTACGGAAGACATCGTCGAAGTCACCTGGATCACAAAGTAATCGTTTATTTGTCATTTTTTTACATACTGCATGTCAAATCCTGTACTCTTCCCAAGGTACAAGGATCCATTGTATGGGCCTCCATGTTTTGAAAGCATTTATTTGTCATAAATAAAGGACATTTTTCAATCAAATCGTTCCTTTTCTTTCAATTTTAATTTTTGCACAAATAAAGAAAATGGCAATGTGTTTTTCTTTCTTGCTTTTGGTGTGTGTTTTCTCTAAACAGATTCTGAATGAGCACATCACTTGTGCAGTGTCGATCAACCGGATTCCATTGACAACTCTCCTACTATGACTGAACATAACTTCGACAATCCAATCTACCAAGCTGATGAAGAGGTTGAGGAAGATTACGAACTCCCTGAAGAACTGGTCAGGTTGTTGAAGCAAGAGGAAAGAGTTATTCAGCCTCATCAAGAGGAAATCGAGGTTATCAACATCGGCACAGAAGTGGTTAAGAAGGAAATCAAGATAGGTGCCAGCCTGCAGACTGAAGTTAAGAAGGGGTTGATTGAAATGTTGCGTGAATATGTTGACATCTTTGCCTGGTCATATCAGGACATGCCAGGGTTGGATACAGACATAGTTGTGCATCGACTACCGTTAAAAGAAGACTGTCCTCCTGTTAAGCAAAAATTGAGAAGAACTCGCCCTGACATGGCGATGAGGATCAAAGAGGAGGTACAGAAACAGTGGGATGCCGGATTCCTTGCCGTGACTAGCTACCCACCGTGGGTAGCTAACATCGTTCCAGTGCCAAAGAAAGATGGCAAGGTGAGGATGTGTGTGGATTACCGGGACTTGAACAGAGCCAGCCCGAAAGATGATTTCCCTTTACCTCACATTGATGTATTGGTCGACAATACGGCTCAGTTCTCGGTGTTCTCCTTCATGGATGGATTTTCAGGATACAATCAGATCAAAATGTCACCTGAAGACATGGAGAAGACAACTTTCATCACACCCTGGGGCACATTCTGTTATAAGGTGATGCCATTCGGACTGAAGAATGTTGGTGCCACTTATCACTCGTGAATAATGATAATCCCTCAGCATACAAAAAAAACTCCCACAAATTCCCCAGCGGAGAGATGAAGCTAAAGCAGTTGCCTTGCATTCTCAAAACCTCATCATATACTCCTTTTGACACCCGTCTGTGTCATCATTCCCCAGTAAAGTCGCCCGAGCACCCGCATTACAGATACTTCTTGGCACCCGTCCGTGTTATATCCCCAGCAAAAAGCCAAAGACATCCCCTTTGCACTCACAGATATATATATACAATCCCTTGACATCCGTCCATGTCACTTTCCCCAGCATAGTAGCCTAAACACTTTATATGTCAGATACTTGTTTATACTATACTTTTATCCTTTCGACACTCGTCCGTGTCACTCTCCCCCAGCAGATTAAACACTCATCTATACACCACTCATACTTATACAGATACTCGTCCGTATCTTGTATACACCATTTATATCCCCACAGATGCAACACTAGTCCGTGTTCTTTGTTAACCAGTTGGTACTCGTCCGTACCATCATCTCAGAACACGCGTCAAGTTTTTGTTTCTACCTGATACTCGTCCGTATCATAGTCTTAAGGATGCTCGTCCGCATCTTTAACCCATACACTGTGTCAAGCACTCTCGTCTTCTTGAATATAGACACTCGTCTGTGTCTATTATTCCCCAGAAGAGTCCATTCAGATTCAACACTCGTTCGTGTTCTCTGTTAACCAGTTGGTACTCGTCCGTATCATCATCTCTGAACACGTTGTCAGTATTTGTTTCTACCTGATACTCGTCCGTATCGTAGTCTTAAGGATGCTCGTCCGCATCTTTAATCTATACACAAACATCTAAACACTTATACCTTTGTTTCTTGGATATAAACACTCGTCCGTGTTTACTATTCCCCAGTAGATCGCCAACAAAGAAAAATTTTCTTTTTATCTGACATTCGTCCTGTGTCATGATAAACCTTGAGAGCAGCCGTACCCTGCTAGGTGGTCGTCCTCCACCTCTTGATGATCGTCCTTCGTCATGCTCATCCGATGGCCGTCCCCATCGTTGATCTTTTCTATCCGACATTCGTCCTATGTCGTGATTTTTAGCAGCCGTCCCCTGCTAGGTAGTCGTCCTCCACCTTTTGATGATCGTCCTTCATCATTTTACCCAATGGCCGTCCCCATTGTTGATTTTGGTTATCTGACATTTGTCCTATGTCATGACAAACCTTGAGAGCAGCCGTCCCCTGCTAGGTGGTCGTCCTCCACCTCTTGATGATCGTCCTTCATCATGCTCGTCCGATGGCCGTCCCCATCGTTGACCTTTTATCCGGCATTCGTCCTATGTCGCGATACTTTCGGCAGCCGTACCCTTCCAGGTGATCGTCCTTCACCTTTGATGACCGTCCCTCATCATCTGTTTATTTCATTTATTCTTTAACCCGATGGCCGTCCCCGTCGTGGTCCCTTTTTCCTTTTCCTGATGATCGTCTTTCATCAGTTTAGCCCGATGGCCGTCCCCATCGTTGGTTACCTTACTTTATGAACTTGATGGCCGTCCCCATCATTTTTCATTGATCCCCAGAGAATATCATAGCTTTACTTGATGGCCGTCCCCATCATAACCCCTTTTATCCCCAGCATGTCGGCCGTCCCCGTCATTGCTTTATTTTCCGCGCTTTTCCAGCATGTCGGCCGTCCCCGTCATTGCTCTTTCCCCAGCAGTCGTCCTCTGCTTGACGGTCGTCCTCCGTCGCCCACACTTTACAATATACTTTATTTTCTTTTACAAATCTATATCCCTTTTCTTCATTCTGTGAGTGCAAATTTTGGACTGTCTTTGGTATTCAACCACAAGTTATCTTGTTTGCCTGTTAAGCCGTTGCTTACATCCTGCACAGCTAACTCATGTTTGAATAGGGGCAGCTGTAAACACCCCAAATTTACCCTCACCCATTCACACCATGTCTTGTGATCATTTCATAAGCATAAACTCAATCATAGCATCTCATATCACATTTTTGATTCACTGCATAGATTCAAAGTCATCTGCATCTAGGGTTTGTGATCTGAGCAATCCAAGAGCTTCTTGAGCCACTCCAAAGGTCATCAATCACTTAAAAGGGGTCCATGTATGTTCAAACATCATATTATATCCTCTCAAAGTCAAGAATGCCAAAAATCACAAGAACTGAGAATGGCATGGAAGCAGAGCCAGGCTTGACTGCACAGATGACCTAAAATTAGGGTTTTGGTTTCAGAGGCCATAACTCCAAATTTTTTGGTCATTCTTGTTTCTATTGGTATCTATATGGTATAGGGAGTATGCATATCAATTTTCATGAAGAAATTCCATGGGGAAGTCATCTGATCAAGAGTTGACTTTTCAAGCAAGTCAGTGCAAAATCAGGGCATCTGAGGCCCCCAATGACCCAACCAAAGGGTGTTCTTCATCATTTTGATTGTATATGATCTTTATTTGGTCATGGAAGATGTTGTAAGTTCACAAAATTCAAGAATTTCAAGTCTTTTGCATAGTTGACTTTTTGGGAAAGTTGACTTTTTAATGAAATTGCCATTTTGGGAAACTTTTTCAACCCTTGCTTTTTGATTCAAAAATGCTTCAAATGAAAAAACTTTGGTCATGAAAGTTGTAGAATGGATCATTCCCTTTTCAAAAAGTACAAGAACATGACCTAATTCATTTTGGATCAAAAGTTATGGCTTGTCAAAGTTGGCAAAAATCACAAAATTTGAGGTTTTCCACCAAAGAGGCAAAGTTGCAAATTCGCTTCTCAAGGCAAATTAAGTTATCAAATGGACTTCTAAACTTCACAACATGATCATACAAGACCTAAAATTCAGAATGGGCCAAGAAGTCTCTCATTTTTATGGCCTATGGAACAAGATTTTTCATAAGAAGCAAAAGTGAACCAACTTGCAAAACTCATCATAGTTTATCATCCACTTGCTTGCTAGCTTGCTGAACCATCCTAGGCATCTCCCCACATCATGCTGCGCAGGACACACCCTTTGTCCTTGGCTAGAAATTATCCCATACCTCTCTTACACAACTTTGACATTTTGGCAACTTGAGACATACCTATCAATAAAGCACACATCACTTCATCTGACCAATGGCAATTGTTTATACAAACAAAAAGCAAGCCAAAGCAACAAGAACACAAGCCTGAAACACTCCATAGCATAGCATTCTCATTTTCACCTCATCTTGCAAGAGCATTCGAAACTCATCACACAAGCCTCAAACTCATAAACAAACTTCACAAACAATCTCACCATGCTTCACTGAACACAAATCAACCCTTAAAACAGCCTGAAAGCCATTGAATCAAAAACACGATCACCACCTGCCATTGAACAGAACTTCTGCCATCTCTCAAACCAGCCATTGCAAACTTCAAACAAGCATTGCAAGCTTCTCAGGAGGATCATTGGAGGGGATTTGAGCCAAAGAAACAGCCAGAAAGCTCCTGAATCAAAAGCTTCAGTTCAGGTAGTCATCTCAAAACTTTTTTCCAGAAGCATGTTTTTAAGTTCTTAAAAGCTTCTATGCACTCTCCTGATCATGAATATGTGTTTACTTTTGAAAATGGTTGAGAAACCAGGATGTATGAATGCTCTGAAACTTTTTGCCCTAAAAATGTTTTGATTCGATTTGGCTGATTGATGAATGAAAAATGATGTTTGATTGGGGGGTTTGATTCGTTTTTGAATGGGGATGAGTTCTGGGCAGTTAGATTTTGTTTTCATTGCGTGTAAAGAGATTTAGGAGTTTGAGCTTGCCGGAGAAGACGACCGGAACAGTGTTCCGGTCGCCTGAAAGTCATTAGGGCATAATTAATTAGGGCTAATCATAATTACGTGAGTTTGAATCTCAGCCCTTGGATGTGGCGCCAAGTCAAACGCGCGCGTTCCCAGTTCAAACCCTGGCCATTGATTATGTTGACTTTTCCTTTTTCAGATTTAATTCATTTTATTTTTCATTTAAATTCATTTGTTTTCTCCATTTTATTTAAAATAGCAAAACAATTTTAAAAATTCTGAAAATTTTTGTATAAACTTTTATTAATTTTCAGAAACCAAAAACATTTTTATTTTTATTTTTTGCATTAAAAAATATTTTTAAATCATTTAAAAGTTTATTTTTAATTAATTAATGAGAATTAATTAATTAAAAATATTTTTAGGTATTTAAAAATCACCAAAAAATTCATGAAACCTTCATAATCATTTAGAAACATTGTCCAACCCTCAAACCAAATTTCTTTTTTGATCTTGATGTCTTTTGAGAATTTTTCATGGAATTAAAATCATTTCAAGGCATTATTTTGATCCAAAATTCAAAAAATCATTTCTGCCTAACCATTGAGAGTTGGACTTTGATTCCTTTTGCATTGCATTTTGTTTAGCATTAAGTTTGTGAGATTAAATTGGCATGATTTGATCTTACATTTTCCTTTTGTTTGACATTTTTCTTGTCAAGGTACCCTAAAACCCTAGAGAACTTAGGAAATTCATAACCCTAATTAGGTTAAGAGTTAGGACCCCTCCTTTGGGCAGTGAGTTTGTATAGGATTAGGGTTCCCTTGAATGCATTTTCAATTTTTTATCTTGATGCTTGCTTCTGATTTTGGTTTTTGTTTGTTGCATTGATCATAAACCCTAATTTGGGCTTCCTTTTGCATTCATCTTACATTTGCTTGCATACCTTGACTTGCCATGACATTTTATACATTCATTTGATTCATTAGACATCTTAAGATATGTTGAAAGCATGTTTGAACATTGCTTCATGTATTTGCCATGTTGTATGTCATTTGCATTTCATAACTTTTCATGTGTGTTCATGGTTCTAAACTTGCTCCATTTGCATCCATAAGTTCATATGATCATCCCCATGCCTTGTCTCATGTTTGTATCATCTCATAGCATCCTTATCATCCCATATATGCTTCTGGTTTTGGTATGCATCTTTCCATTTCATTTCATTTTGTATTGCATTGCATTTCTTTCACTAACTTTTCAGGTGGTAAGTTACTTTGAGAAGTGAATTTGCCTTCACTTCTCACAATTTCTTTTCATCTCTCTTATGCATCATTGCTGCATTTTATCTTTGTGTTTGAGATTGAGCTTGCTCTTTCTTCTCCATCTTACTTTCTTTCTTCAAGTGACTTGTCTTCTTAAATGAAGCAAGTTACTTTGCTTCTCTCTGCTCCTTTCATCTGCTTCCTGGTGGTTCCTCTGAAGATTTCTCTTGTTAACCTCCAAACCTTAGGAACAACCAAGCATGACAATAATTAGGGTTTTGATTAGTCCCCCACTTAGCTTTTACCTTTGTGTCTCTTTGAGTCTTCTCTTCTCACCTCATAATCAGGGACTAAACCCTAAAGGCTTTAAGGCTTTGTGATTAAGCTTATGCCTGCATCCTTCTATTAGGATGGAGTGTATAACTTTAATTCTAAGTGTTAAACCCTTAATGTGTTTAACTCCTTTAATTAATCCACTTCATAATCACCAAGACATCAAGCTTGTAACTTGGGCCTTGCATTAGGGTTCTAATTCTTCCTTAATTGGTTAAGAAGGACTAACCCTAGTGTTAATGGACAAGTCCCCCTCAAGTTGTCTTACAAACTCTAAAAAATCATTTCTTCATCTTATCATTAACTAAAATCACCTAATAAAGGCTTTGTTTTGTCATGAGTTTAATCCCTAATCATGGATTAAGTTAAGGAGCTTTCCTCAGCTTAAACATTCTCATCTATTATCCTTCTATTAGGATGGTGTAATGAGTCTGTTCAATCCCTAGTTGTGGCTTAATCTCATTACTTAACACTAAACAAAAACAACAAAAACATCTAAATAACCACAAGTAGGTTAATGATCTTAATCCTACATCAAAGGTGATTAAGTGTGAGAAGCTGACTTCACACTTAAGGTATTCTCATTACCCCTGATCAGAGGGAAGATGTGATGAGTTTACTAGCCCATTGGTTTAGGCTTATGCTCATTAACTTATGACAAACTTTCAAAAGCAATAAAAGACTGAAAACATAAAAACAAACAATAATCGTCTCCTTCAGGATTCTTTTCTCATCACCTTCATTCACAAACGAGAACTCGCTTCTTCCGTCTAATGCAAGACAGTTTGCACCTGAGCCAGACAGGTCATACACTTGAGCATAGACAAGTAAGCAGTTCACAAGTCAACTCATCTTTCAGTCTCTTTGGGTCTAACTACGGTGTTCTGACTTCCTCATTGTACGAGAGGATACGTAGGCATAACTTAACAGTTATCGAACAAAAGTCTCTGTGTATTCCCCCTCTTTCCAGCATCATTTTTTAGCCTCATGATCTTGAGCAATTCATTCTCATTCCTACACTGACACATCATTTATACACTTTACACTTCCTTTACACTGACACCCGTACATTTTGTTTTCCAGCCCTTTTATACACAGATTGCACTGACACTACCCCTTTAAAACACAAATCTTTTGAGCGTGGATCCCGTCGAGTACGACGGACAATCTGGGTGCTAATACCTTCCCAGGTTGTAACCAACCCCCTTTCTCAGTCTCTCTGGTTCGCAACCGTCTTATCCATATCTTTATAGGTCTATGCAGCATTGCCTTTCCTCCGGGATAAAAATGCCTAGCTGGCGACTCTATTCATTTCCCTGTGAGTTCACTCCTGTGTGTCCTCGCATCCCTCTTTCGCCGACCGTTCGCGTCTGTGCCCCATTTGACCCGGCTTCATCTGGTGGGAGCGACAGAGATGAAATGCAATGATGCACACCAAAGACAGAAGCATAAAAGTGATGTTAATGATTCTAAGAGATAAATCAAACACATATCAAGAGTTGTGGATAATCATACAAGGATAAGGATGCAAATGGAGCATGCTTTGAACCATAAAAGTTCATGAAAGTTTATGAAATGCAATGGAGGTATAACATGGAAAATGAAAGATGCAATGGTCAAACATGGTTCTAATATATCCTAAGATGTCTTATATGTCATGTTGATGCACAAAATGTCATGGCAAACTCATGTATACAGGCATATGGAAAATGGATGCAAATGAAGGCAAAAATTAGGGTTTATGCACAAGAGACAAAGAAAAATTCAAAATCAGAAGCCAATGACAAGATAAAAAATTGAAAAGGGTATAAAAGGAACCCTAACCCTACATAAGTTCACTTCCCAAAGGAGGGGACCCAACTCTTAACCTAATGGGGGTTATGATTTTCTCAAGTTGGCTAGGGTTTTAAGGCACTTCAAAAGGAAAAATTCACATCAAATTGAAAATGAAAGATAAATTCAAACCAATTTTACCCTAGAAACTACATGATATGAAGAATGCAATGCAAACATAACCAACATCAAACTCTTCATGGTTAGGCAGAATGAATTTTTCTAAGTTAGGACAAAAATATTGCCTTTTAAGAACTTTAATTCCAAAGAAAAATGTCAAAATAGGTAAATAACTAAAAATAAATTTGTTTGAATAGTTTGATAATGTTTCTAAATGTATTAAAATGCAATGTGAATTTTTTTGGAATTTTTAAATACCTAAATGTATTTTTAATTAATTAATTCTCATTAACTAATTAAAAATAATCATTTAAATGATTTAAAAATAATTTTTGATGCAAAAATTAAAAAATAAAAATATTTTTGGGTTCTGAAAATTATTAAAAGATTTGATAAAAATTTTCAGAATTTTTTGATGTATTTTACTATTTTTAATAAAATGATAAAGAAAATGCAATTAAAATGAATTTAAAATATGAATTAATGAAAGTAATCAGATCCAGTGGCTAAGGTTCAAAAGGAAAAGGGAGGGAATTGACTTTGCGCACTGTAAACACCCCAAATTTGCCCTCACTCATTCACACCATGGCTTGTGATCATTTCATATGCATAAGTTCAATCATAGCATCTCATATTGCATTTTTGATTCACTACATAGATTCAAAGTCATCTGCACCTAGGGTTTGTGATCTGAGCAATCCAAGATCCACTTGAACCACTCCAAAGGTCATCAATCACTTCAAAGGGGTCCATGTGTGTTCAAGCATCATATTATATCCTCTCAAAGTCAAGAAAGTCAAATAGTCACAAGAACTGAGGATGGCATGGAAGCAGAGCCAGGTTTGACTACACAGATGACCTAGAATTAGGGTTTTGGTTTCAAAGGCCATAACTCCAAATTTTTTGGTCATTCTTGTTTCTATTGGTCTCTATATGGTATAGGGATCATGCATATCAATTTTCATGAAGAAATTCAATGGGGAAGTCATCTGATCAAGCGTTAACTTTTTGAGCAAGTCAATGCAAAATCAGGGCATCTGAGGCCCCCAATGACCTAACCAAAGGGTTTTCATCATCATTTTGATTATGTATGATCTTTATTTGATCATATAAGATGTTATAAGTTCACAAATTTGAAGAATTTCAAGCCATTTGCAAAGTTGACTTTTTGGGAAAGTTGACTTATAATTAAAATTGCCATTTTGGGAAACTTTTTCAACCCTTGCTTTTTGATTCAAAAATGCTTCAAATGGAAAAACTTTGGTCATGAAAGTTGTAGAATGTATCATTCCCTTTTCAAAAAGTACAAGAACTTGTTCTAATTCATTTTGGATCAAAAGTTATGGCTTGTCAAAGTTGGGAAAAATCACATAATTTCAAGTTTTCCACCAAAGAGGCAAAGTTGCAAAATCACTTGCCAAGGAAAATTATGCTATCAAATGGACTTATAAACTTCATACAAACATGAACCAATGTCTAAGGATCAGAATTCACCAAGAGTTTGCTCATTTTTGTGACTTGTGGGGCAAGAAACTTCAAAAAGGCCAAAGATGAACCAAGTTGCAAAACCTCATTCAAACCCTAATCCACTTGCTTGCTGACTTCATAATTGATCCTAGGGCTCTCCACACTTCTTTCTGCGCAGGACACCCCTCTTGTCCTTGGCTAGCTATGAGCCCATACCTCTCTTACACAAAGTTTGACATTTTGGCCAAAGACCCATACCAATCACAATAGGGCACACCAACTCCACAGACCTATCCATGAGTGATAAGTGGACCAAAGGCAAGCCATAACACATAGCCATCCATGCTGAAACACACTCTAAGCCATAGTTATCAAATTTGCTCCAACTTGCAAAACCATTCGAAACTGACTCCACAAGCATCAAACACACAAACAAACTTCACCATTGATCTCAACATGACTCACTGATCACAAACCAACCATTGAAACAGCCTGAAACTCACTAAAATAAAAACACGATTTCCTTCCCCCCTTGAACAGAACTCTGTCAATCTCCCAAACCAGCCATCCCCAAAGCTTTCTAAGCTTCATTCCATCATCAGAAGGTTCAAAGTAGTGGACTTGCAGCAAGGGAAAGGCCAGAAAGCCCAGAACCAGGAGATTCCATCTCAGGTAGCCATCTCAAACTTTTTTCCAGAAACTCCATTTTAAGTTCTTAAACGATTCTATGTGCTCCCCTGATCATGGGGATGTGATTATTTTTGAAAATGGTTGAGAAACCAGGATGTATGGTTGCTCTGAAACTTTCTGACCTAAAAATTGTTTGCTTCGATTCATGATTTTCTTGAGTGATAAATGATTTTTGAGGATTGATTCGTGTTTAGGGTTGTTTAGGGTTTGATTCTGGAGCTTTTGGTGAAGTTTCATGGCGTTTTGAGGGATTCAGGGGAGGGGATTGGCCGGAGAAGATGACCGGAGCTTGCTCCGGTCACTTGAGAGTAATTAGGGTTAGTTAATTAGGGTTTAATCATAATTAGCATAGTTTGAATGTGAGCCGTCCAGATGTGTGCGCTGGTCAATTCCCTCCCTTTTCATTTGAATCCTGGCCCTTAGATGCGCTGACTTTCCCATTAGTTCATTTTTATTTTCATTTTATTTGTTTTGTTTTGTACATTTAATTAAAAATAGTAAAAATCATCAAAAAAATTCTGAAAATTTTTATCAAACCTTTTATTAATTTTCAGAAACCAAAAATATTTTTATTTTTATTTTTTGCATTAAAAATTATTTTTAAATCATTTAAAAGATTATTTTTAATTAATTAATGAAAATTAGTTAATTAAAAATACTTTTAGGTATTTAAAAATCACAAAAAAATTCATGTAACCATTAAAAACATTTTAGAACATTGTCCAACCCTCAAACCAAATTTCTTTTTTGTTCTTGTTCCTTTTTGATAATTTTCAATGGAATTAATTTCATTTCAAGGCATTATTTTGATTCAAACTTCAAAAATTCATTTCTGTCTATCCATTGAGAGTTGGATGATGATTCTTTTTGCATTGCATCTTGCATATCATGTAGTTTATAGGATTAAATTGGCTTGATTTGATCTTGCATTTTCAATTTGTTTGACATTTTTCTTGACAAGGTACCTTAAAACCCTAGCCAACTTAGGAAATTCATAACTTACACTAGGTTAAGAATTGGTTCCTCTCCTTTGGGAATTGAGTTTGTATAGGTTTAGGGTTCCTTTGAATGCATTTTAAAATTTTTATCATGATGTTTGCTTCTGGTTTTGAATTTTGTTTTGTGCATTGATCATAAACCCTAATTCATGCCTTCCTTTGCATCCATTCTCCATTTGTTGGCATACCATGACTTGCCATGACATTTTATGCATTCATTTGATTCATAACACATCTTAGGACACATTAGAATCATGTTTGATCATTGCATCTTTCATTTGCCATGTTGTATGTCATTTGCATTTCATAACTTTTCATGTATGTTCATGGTTCTAAGCATGTTTCTTTTGCATTCCATATGTTTGTATGATCATCCTCATGCCTTGTTTCATGTTTGAATCATCTCTTAGCATCATTAACATCATGTATTTTCTTCTGACTTTGTCTTGCATCATGCCATTTCATCTCATTTGCATTGCATTTCATTTCTCTCACTAACTTTTCAGGTGGTAAGTTACTTTGAGAAGTGAATTTGCCTTCACTTTTCACAATCTCTTCTCATCTCTCTTATGCATCAATGCTGCATTTTTGTATGTGTATTTGATTGAGCTTGCTCATTCTTGTTCATCTTACCTTCTTCCTTCAAGCAACTTGACTTCTTAAGTGGAGCAAGTTGTTTTGCTTCTCTTTGCTCCTTTCATTTGCTTCCCTCCTTGGTGGTTCTTTGAAGATCTTTCTCTTAAACCTCACAAACCCTAGGAACAGCCAAGCATGATAACAATTAGGGTTTGATTAGTCCCCCCCATTTAGTCTTTACCTTTGTGTCTCTTTGAGTCTTCTCTTCTTATCTCATAATCAGGGACTAAACCCTAAAGGCAGGCTTTGTGATTAAGCTTATGCCTGCATCCTTCTATTAGGATGGAGTGTATAACTTTAATCCTAAGTGTTAAACCCTTCATGTGTTTAAATCCTTTAATCAATTCACTTAATAATCATCAAGACATCAAGCTTGTAACTTGGGCCTTGCATTAGGGTTCTAATTCTTCCTTAATTGGTTAAGAAGGACTAACCCTAGTGTTAATGGACAAGTCCCCCTCAAGTTCTCTTACAAATCATAAAAATCACTTCTTCACCATGTCATTAACTAAAATCCACTTAATAAAGGCTTTGTTTTGTCATCGGATGGTGTAATGAGTCTGTTTAATCCCTGATTATGGCTTAATCTCATTACTTAACACTAAACAAAAACAACAAAAACACCTAATTAATCACAAGTAGGTTAATGATCTTAATCCTACATCAAAGGTGATTAAGTGTGAGATGCTGACTTCACACTTAAGGTATTCTCATTACCCCTAATCAGAGGGAAGATGTGATGAATTTACTAACCCATTGGTTTAGGCTTAAGCTCATTAATTTATGACAAACTCCAAAAAGCAATAAAAGATTGAAAACTCAAAAACAAACAATAATCGTCTCCTCCGGGATTCTTTTCTCATCTCATTCATTCATAAACGAGAACTCGCTTCTTCCGTCTAATGCAAGACAGTTTTCACCTGAGCCAGACAGGTCATACACTTGAGCATAGACAAGTAAGCAGTTCACAAGTCAATTTATCTTTCAGTCTCTTTGGGTCGAACTACGGTGTTCTAACTTCCTCATTGCACGAGAGGATACGTAGGCATAACTTAACAGTTATCGAACAAAAGTCTCTCTATATTCCCCCTCTTTCTAGCCTTATTCTTTTAGCCTCATTATCATGAGCATTTCACTCCCTCCTTACACTGACACTTCACATATTTCACTTCACATTCTTATTACACTGACACTTGCATTCTTTCCAGCTTTGATACACAAATAGCACTGACACTACCCCTTTTAAACACAAATCTTTTAAGCGTGGATCCCATCGAGTACGGCGGACAATCTGGGTGCTAATACCTTCCCTGGTTGTAACCAACCCCCTTTCTCAGTCTCTCTGGTTCGCGACCGTCTTATCCATATCTTTTCTTAGGTCTATGCAGCATTACCTTTCCTCTGGGATAAAAATGCCTAGCTGGCGACTCTTTTCTTTTCTTGTGAGTTCACTCCTGTGTGTTCTCACATCCTCTTTTCGCCGACCGTTCGCGTCTGTACCCCTCTTGGCCCCGGTTGTCATTTGGTGGGAGCGACAGCTTGGCGACTCTGCTGGGGAACCTTATACTGTAACCAGGGCTTCTGGTTCTTTTTGTGGGTTCCTCCTAGCGCTTGTTTGATTTGTATTTACTGGGGTGTTATGTGCTAATTGTGTTTATATAGTTGCTTTTATTTATTGCTTTATGTACAATTATTTATTGCTTTCTTTACAGCTTTATATGCATCATACTGTCATACTGTATCTGGCTGGATCTGTTTTCTGTCTTGGTGGGTGGGGTTCTACTGAGAGTTTAAGGTCCTATACCTGGGACCGTAGTGAGACCTAGGTTAGAGTGGTTCATGTTCTTTCCCATTCCATTTCGGTCTGGTGCGGGAATATGAAACACGGTTCAGATATGGGTTTCTTCTTGAGAACTCTGTGCTACAGATCTCCTGTAGTGCTAGGGCTATCTGGGAAGCCTGCTAAGTCTGGATGACCTTTATTATGACCTTCAGAAATTGAGGTGAGTTAGAGGAGGATCTTTTATGGTTATTGTAAACACTGTACCTCCGGGTTAGAAGTGTTTACACTTCTCATAACTGATCCAAGTCTGAGGATCCTTGTTTTAGAACATCACCTGTGAGGGGGTTGGGCTGTTTACATGTTTGCAGGCACCCTTTGGCCACATCATACCCTGATACTTTTTGTGTTTAAGAATGCTTCACTTTAGACAGTTCTTGTGATTTGACCCTGGACATGTGACTCTTTATTTGAGTCCCCACCTTGGTTACTGGACTTCTGAACCTCCATCTGGACTTCTTAAACATACATGGGCCTTTTATATCAAGACAGTAATCAGATCCAGCTTGATCACAAACCCTTGCATATCATTTGCATACATCATCATTGCATCATTTAACATTTGCTTATTTGTTTTTCAGGGTATCCACATTTCATTTGGCTTGGTTTTGACCCTTTCATCTGCATAGACCCCTGCTCATCAGTTATCTGCATCAGTTATCAGTTTCCTGCTTCAGCTACCTCTATCATCATCCTCAGCCTATCAGTGGCTCACTTCCGGTATCAGTCATCATCATCAGCATTTGTTTCAGCTCTTCATCAGCAGTTATGGCACCCAAAAAGAGCAACATTTCTTACCACTTCTTTGAGCCTGTGCTGGCTGGCATCAGGCATGTCCAGGCACTCATTACTCCAGACCATATCCCATTATTCAGGGAACATCATGGAAGCATCCTTGATATGGTTATGGACTTGGGCCCTTCCCAGAGGAGTTTGATTCACACTTGCCTACAGTTCTATGATCCTCCTTTGAGATGCTTCACTTTCCAGAATTTTCAGTTGGGACCCCTGTTGGAGGAGTTCTCATCTTTGATTGGAGTACCTGTCAGAGGTGGTATACCCTTCAACCCAGAGATGGCTTCTCCCAGCAATGAAGAAGTGGCAAAGGCACTGTATTTAGAACCTGCTTTGATTGAGCAAAACATGTCAACAAAGGCTGGAATTCCTGGCCTACACTTGGACTTTTTAACTTCTCAGGCCATCTTGAAGGCCTCCTTGGGAGAATGGAAGGCAGTTTGTGCATTGTTAACCCTCAGTATATATGGGGTTATACTTTTTGCAGATGAGCCCAAGTTTATCAGCAAGAATGCTATTCATCTCTTCCTTTTGAGGAACCCAGTACCCACCTTGCTGGGAGATTTCTATTATTCTGTTCACCAAAGGAATGAGAAGCAGAGAGGGAGATTGGTGAGATGCTGTGCTCCTCTATTTCATACCTGGCTGCTTAAACACCTACCCAAGACCGATGCTTTCCTGAACCCTCACCAACAGAAGAATTGGGCTAGAAGACTCACTGCTTTAACTTCAGATGACATCAGATGGTGCACCCATAGCACCAAAGGCAGGGACATAATCACTAGCTGTGGGCAGTTCCCCAATGTACCTCTGATAGGAGTGAAGGGTTGCATCAACTACAACCCTTTGCTATTCAAAATACAATTGTGCTATGCTTTGGTTCACCCTCCTAGAGTGCAAGACTTGGATGAAACCCTTTATTGTGAGATAAAGCCTAATCTAGCTGTTGTCAGACAAGCATCCTGGGCTTGGGACAACATCCAGACCAAAGGGATGGCCATTCTTGGGAAATGCAACAATGTGGCTTCAGCACAGTATTATGAGTGGTCTCATGCTAGGGCTCAGATTTCTGGGATGCCTTTCACCGTTGAGGATGCACCTGGACCATCCACAGTACCACCTCCAGCTACTGTCAGCCTAGAGGAATTTGAGAAACTGAAAGAGAGGAATGAGAATCTGACTCAAGCTCTGCAGAAGACCCTCTGGGAGAGGAGTGATGGTCGTCTAGACATTGAGAGGTTAGAAAAGCTAAAGGTGGAGCATCTAGACAGGATTGAGAAATCAGAGGACTACATCAAGAAATCAAGAGCTGGAGAGTAGATTTTGAAGAATGCCTGTAAAGAGGCCCAGTTTCAGAAGGCTAGGACTGATCTTTATCTGAAAGAAAGTCAAGCTAGGTGGGTCAGAATCACTGAAGCTCGCACTCAAGAAGATAAGAGAACTCAAGACAAAATTGAGCAGTTGGAGGCAAATGAAAAGAAGGAACAGGAGGCTCTGCTAGCAGCCCAGAAGGAAATTTCAGAACTGAAGCTTAGGGCTGGTGTGAAGAGGTCAAAGGACCAGGACAGGCACAAGAAGCTGACTGCTGCTATTGCCACCAGGAACCTTCTTATCAGAAGCATTACAGAGCATCCGGCTGATCCTGTAACTGAATCACTTCTGAAGGAAGTTAAGGAGGATGAGTTTGGCTTAGATGTTTGACTACTTTGTTTGTTGCTATTTCCATTTGATGTACCTTTCTCTTTGTTGTATTTTGACCCTTCAGGGGCATGTGTTGTAAGAACAAACTATGTATTATTCACCATTTGTAATATATCTGTTAGTTTGTTTTATTGAGTTCTCTTTCTCTCAAGCAACATCAAAGCATCTTCCTCAGGGTCTGGAAAGGTCAAAACCAAGTGCCAAGCCGGATACCTTGGAAACAAATAAGCATACTGCATTGCATGCTAACTTTTGTTTTGTTTTGTAGGTTTTTGTTTTGTTTGTTACTAACTCTGTTGTGATTCAGGAATTATTGCTCGTCGTCGGGTGTTACCTCTCAACCGTCCACACAGATATCCTACTCGCAACAACCTTCCTGGTATCCAGATGAATCAAGTACAGCAAGAGCTGACAGAGGTCAGGACCCAGATGGTCAACGAAAGGCTGGAGATGAGGAACCAAATGACCCAGTTCATGGAAGTAATGAATGGCTTGGCTCAAAGCCAAGAAAGATTGAGGGCATTGGTAGAAAGACAGACCCCAGAAGAACCTCCCCTGGGAACTGGAGGAACGAGTAACAATGAGAGGGGTCAGCCTCATATTAACCCACCCGTATATGGGCCTCATCTGCATCCGGAAGTCAATATCCCGGTTAATGTGCAAGGAAATACAACTGCGGGCAGAATCTTGCAAGAAGACCCCCAAGAGGATCAATTCACTGTGATGGGAGCTGGGGATGAAGCCTATGATAGAAGGCTTGATGAAATTGCTGAGAAATTGAGATCTCTGGAGTCTCAAAACTCCTTGGGTTTTGATGTCATGGATATGGGCTTAGTGGACGGGGTAAGGATACCTCACAAGTTTAAGCCCCCGTGCTTCGAGTAGTACAACGGAACTTCCTGTCCACGAACTCACTTGCAGTCTTTTCTGGGAAGACTTAAGGAATACACAATGGATGAGAAACTATGGATGTTTTATTTTGAAGATAGTTTGACTGGGGCTTCAAGGGAGTGGTACTCTCACTTGACCAGAGCTACTATCAGATGCTGGAAGGATTTAGCTGAAGCCTTCATCAGACAATACCAATACAATCTAGACATGGCTCCTAACAGGACCCTTCTGATGGGAATGTCTCAGTCCTTCAGAGAAAGCTTCAGGGAATATGCCCAGAGGTGGAGACAGCTTGCTGCTGCTGTCCAGCCACCCATGTCGGAAAGAGAAATGGCCGACATGTTTATGAATACCCTGCAAGGGACATATATTGATAGGCTAGCCGCCTTTTCTTCCACCAGCTTCGCTGACATAGTCATAGCTGGAGAAAGAATTGAAAGCCTTCTGAAGATGGGTAAAATTACTGATAACGGTGCAAGTTCGTCAGGCAATCCCAGGAAGCCTTTTGTGGGACCAAGAAGAACCGGTGAGACAAATGCCATTCATGCCACCAGGGGCAGGCCTCAGTACCTTCACAGATCAGTAGCAGCTGTCACAATTCCAGCTCCAATTCCTCAGCAACCAGCATATCAACCACAACAACCACCCCACTATCAGCAACAAGTTCAGTATCCGCCACAAAGAAACTACAACAACAACAACAACAACAGCAATCAACAACAAAGACCCTTTCAACAAAGACCATCACAGGAAAATAGGGTGATTGATCCAATCCCTATGCCTTATGCCACTTTATTGCCACAACTCCTAAAACTCAACCTAGTTGAGATAAGGACATTGGCACCTCCAGATCCAGCCAGTCTTCCAAGAAATTATGATGTCAACGCCCGGTGTGCTTTTCACTCCAATGCACCTGGCCACAGTACTGAGAAATGCAGGGCTTTACAAATGAAAGTACAGGATCTAGTGGGTTCCAAAGCTCTCAACTTTGCACCCCCGCAAAATGTCAACAAGAATCCCATGCCCAATCATGGAGAACCAAGAATTAATGCTATTGAGGAAGATAAGCCATCTTTCTTAATCACCAGTGTTGGGCAGATTCGGACACCTCTGGTAGAAATTAAAGCTCAGCTCCTAGAATGCCAGATGTTCCCCGGGTGTGAGCTCGGTTGTGGTTATTGCAACATTTCGGTCAACGGGTGTGATAAATTGAGAAGCGGCATAGATGATCTTATCAAAAGTGGTATCCTTCAGATCACAAAATCCGTACCTGCAAATCCAGCAATTCCTCTGACAACAATTCCTGACTCTTCTACAACTGCAACAACAATCATTCCAATCAATTCATCCATATCATCAACAATGGCTCCGTCCATCACTTCAACAAATCAGATGTCAACAACCATCTCTTTTACAACATCAGCACCCATTTATTCAACATAATCTTCTACAACGCCAACAGATATCTCAGCAGTCACCATTTATTATGATCCAGCATATGTTCCTCCAAACAACAACTTTCAACAACAAACAGTGGCACCTCCTGCCAGGTCACCAGTCACCATCTACTACGATCCGCAAACCATTTCAGTACCCTCCTCTGCTGCAGTCAGTCCAGTTACCATCACGGTACCTGGACCAGTTCCATATGAAAGTAGTAATGCCATCCCTTGGCATTATGGCTCTGACCTCTACTTCAATGGGGAGAAAATCACTTTGGATTCTTCAACCTCTTCTCCACCGATTGAAAATGTTGGGGGAGGCGGAGGCTTCACCAGAAGCGGATGCCTTTTTGCCTCACAATTACAAAGACCTAATGCCGAAGCAGAAGCTGTTGCAAAAGCAAAGGGGAAGAGTGTGGTATTTGAAGAGCCGGCTGTCAAAGAAACTCAGAAGACGTCTTTTGAGCAAGATGTAGATGAGTTTATGAGAATTATAAAGAGAAGTGATTACAAGGTGGTGGATCAGCTTCACCAAACTCCCTCAAAGATCTCCATATTATCACTGCTGATGTGTTCTGAAGCTCACAGGAATGCATTACTGAAAGTCTTGCACGCAGCATACGTGCCAGAGGAGATCACTGTTAATCAGCTAGAAACTGTGGTAGCAAATGTCAACACCAGTCATGGACTGGGCTTTACCAATGCTGATTTAACAATTGAGGGGCGTAACCACAACAAGGCTTTACACATCACTCTAGAATGCAAGGGTGTTGTTCTATCTCATGTACTGGTAGATACTGGGTCTTCACTCAATGTTCTACCGAAGAAAGCTTTAGTGAAGCTGGAGTATGATGGCTTGGCACTGCGTCCAAGTAATTTGGTGGTGAGAGCTTTTGATGGCTCTAAAAGATCAGTGCTAGGAGAGATTGATCTGCCTGTGATGATTGGTCCGCAAACCTTCAAAATTACCTTCTATGTGATGGACATTCAGCCGGCCTACAGCTGTTTGTTGGGTAGACCTTGGATCCATGCCGCTGGCGCAGTTACGTCTACCCTTCACCAGAAGCTGAAATTCGAGTGGGAAGGTCAGATCATCACCATCTGTGGTGAAGAGGACATCATTGTTAGCCACCTGGCTACGTACAAGTACATTGAGATGGATGGAGAAATCCATGAAACCATGAGCCAGGGATTTGAGGCCCTGAACATTAATGAAGCATCTGCTGTACTGGGAACCTCCATGACATCTTATCAGCAAGCCAGGAAGGTTGTTGAAGAGGGGACTGCCAAAGGCTGGGGCAAGCTGTTGCCTGTGGAGAAGAAGGAGGACAGATTTGGGTTGGGTTACAAACCAACTCAACAAGATCAATCAAAGGCTGCTAAGAAGCCCAGTTTTGTCAGTGGGGGGATGCTTACCCCGGATGCAGTGAACAACTTGGAAGATTAGTCGGAAGATGAGCGCAACCTGGAGAGCTGGATACGTTCAAGGATCCCGGGGAGCCGTATCTCAAACTGGTCTTCCCAGGAAATTATAAGGGTTACTCCTGCAGAGTAATTATTATTTCCTGTATATTTTAAGCATGCATCAAGTCTTGCATCTTGCACAAGATGACAAGACTCATTTTGTAATCGGGCCATCTGTAATTTTGTGCAAACAGATCAATCAATGAATATCGGACATCTTTTGCAAATGAGTCTTTTTCTTTTCCGCTCACTGTTTTTCATTTTTCTTTTTGTACAAAAATAAAATGGCAATGTTTTCAAAATGACAACTTTATTTCACTTTTCTAAACAAGATTAAAATCAATCACTAAAATGAACAATCTAAACCCTTGCAGAGAGTGCCTTTCAGACTGCACCGACAACAGCACAGCTATGGCTTCGTATGATTTTGACAATCCAATCAATCAAGCTGATGAAGGGGTTGAAGAAGATTATGAGCTTCTTGAAGAGCTAGCCAGGTTGTTATGGCAAGAGGAGAAGGTTATCACTCCTCATCAGGAGGAGTTCGAAACGATTAATCTTGGTACGGATGAAGATGTGAAAGAGGTTAAGATCGGGGCCTGCTTACAAGACTCAGTAAAGGAACAACTGATTGACCTGCTTCGTGAATATGTGGATGTGTTTGCTTGGTCTTATCAGGATATGCCAGGGTTGGACACCGATATTGTTATGAACAAGCTGCCTTTAAGGGAAGACTACCCACCGGTTAAACAGAAATTGCGCCGTACTCGCCCAGATATGGCAATGAAGATCAAAGAAGAGGTACAAAAGCAGTGGGACGCCGGTTTCCTTGCTGTGACTAGCTATCCGCCGTGGGTTGCTAATATTGTACCTGTGCCTAAGAAGGATGGCAAGGTGAGGATGTGTGTGGACCACTGGGATATGAATAGAGCTAGCCCGAAAGATGATTTCCATTTGCCTCACATTGATGTATTGGTGGATAATACGGCTCAGTTCTCGGTATTCTCCTTCATGGACGGATTTTCAGGATACAATCAGATCAAGATGTCACCTGAAGACATGGAGAAGACAACTTTCATCACACCCTGGGGCACGTTCTGTTATAAGGTGATGCCATTCGGACTGAAGAATGCTGGTGCAACCTATTAACGGGCTATGGTAACATTATTCCACGATATGATCCATAAAGAAATCGAATGTTATGTGGATGACATGATTGCCAAGTCCCTCACAGAAGAAGACCACCTGGTAAATCTGCTGAAGTTATTCAAGCGTCTGAGGAAGTACCAACTGAAATTGAACCCCAACAAGTGCACATTTGGGGTGCGATCTGGTAAGCTGCTGGGCTTTATTGTGAGCGAGAAAGGGATTGAAGTTGACCCTGATAAAGTTAAAGCCATTCAAGAAATGCCTGCACCGAAGACTGAGAAAGAAGTCCGGGGGTTCTTAGGTAGATTGAACTACATTTCACGGTTCATATCTCACCTTACAGCAACTTGTGAACCTTTGTTCAAGCTGTTAAGAAAAGAACAAACGGTCAGGTGGAACGAAGACTGCCAGAGGGCTTTTGACAAGATCAAGGAGTACTTGCAAGAACCTCCAATCCTTATGCCTCCAGTTGAAGGAAGACCTCTAATCATGTACTTGACAGTATTAGAAGAGTCAATGGGGTGTGTATTGGGCCAGCATGACGAGTCTGGTCGAAAAGAGTATGCAATATACTACCTAAGCAAAAAGTTTACCGACTGTGAACAACGTTATTCACTGCTCGAGAAAACTTGTTGTGCTTTAGCGTGGGCTACTCGCCAACTGAGACAGTATATGTTGACCCACACTACTTTATTGATCTCCAAGATGGACCCAGTTAAGTACATATTTGAGAAGCCAACACTTACCGGACGGGTTGCAAGATGGCAAATGATCCTCACAGAATATGACATCCAGTACACGTCTCAGAAAGCCATCAAGGGCAATGTATTTTCTGATTACCTTGCTGAGCAACCCATTGATGATTACCAGCCTATGAGATTTGACTTCCCTGATGCAGACATCATGTTCATAAAGGCAAAAGACCATGAAGAGCCTGTTCATACTGAAGGGCCTGACCAAGGAGAAGAATGGACTATGATGTTTGACGGGGCTGTTAATATGAATGGTCGTGGTGTTGGTGCAGTACTCATTACACCTAAAGGAGTTCACATGCCTTTCTCGGCAAAACTCACCTTTAACTGCACTAACAACGAAGCTGAATACGAATCTTGCATTATGGGTCTTGAGGAAGCCATTGACCTCAGGATCAAAACTTTGACTGTGTTCGGAGATTCAACTTTGGTAATCAATCAAACCAACGACAAATGGTACACGCACCAAGATCATCTGATACCTTATCGGGACTATACAAGGAGGTTGTTGACTTTCTTCACAACAGTCAAGCTTGAGTATATCCCTCGGGACGAGAATCAGTTTGCAGATGCTCTTGCCACCATTTCATCCATGATCAAAGTTCAAGCTGTCAACTTTGTACCTCGGATCTCAGTGTCCAGACTTGACAGACCAGCGTATGTATTTGCAGCAGATGTTGTTAAAGATGATAGGCCTTGGTTCCATGACATTAAGTGCTTCTTGGAGGATCAGACATACCCACCTGGGGCATCTTCCAATGATAAGAAGACATTAAGAAGGCTATCTGGTGGTTTCTTCCTGAATATTGATGGTTCCCTGTACAAGAGAAACTTTGATATGGTACTTCTCAGGTGCGTTGATAGAACAGAAGCAGACTTGTTGATGCACGAAGTGCACGAAGGATCTTTTGGTACCCATGCCGGAGGGCATGCCATGGCCATGAAGTTGCTAAGATCAGGCTATTACTGGATTACAATGGATGCCGATTGTTGTGCTTATGCCAGAAAATGCCATAAATGCCAGATCTATGCGGATAAAGTGCATGTGCCTCCCAATCCCCTGAATGTGATGTCTTCACCCTGGCCCTTTGCCATGTGGGGCATCGATATGATTGGCAAGATTGAACCGACTGCTTCAAACAAACACAGATTCATCCTTGTTGCTATTGACTATTTCACCAAGTTGGTTGAAGCAGCTTCCTATGCAAATGTTACAAGGCAAGTGGTGGCCCGATTTCTGAAGAGGGACATCATCTGTCGGTTTTGAGTGCCCGAGAGAATCATTACTGATAATGGTTCTAACTTAAACAACAGAATGATGGCAGAGCTGTGCCGGGACTTCAAGATCCAACACCACAATTCTTCTCCTTACAGGCCAAAGATGAATGGCGCTGTTGAGGCAGCAAATAAGAATATCAAGAAGATTGTGCAGAAGATGGTAGTCACTTACAAAGACTGGCATGAAATGCTACCATTTGCCTTGCATGGGTACCGTACGTCAATCAGGACATCCACTGGGGCAACACCGTATCAACTTGTGTATGGTATGGAAGCAGTCCGACCTGTTGAAGTTGAATTACCCTCCTTACGGGTACTGATGGATGTTAAGTTGAACGAAGCAGAGTGGGTCCGATCCCGATACGAACAACTAAGTCTGATTGAAGAGAAGAGATTAGCTGCAATCTGTCATGGGCAGTTATATCAGAAACAAATGAAGAAAGCCTTCGATCAGAAAGTCAGGCTCCGAGAATACCAAGTAGGAGATCTTGTACTGAAAAGACTCATCCCTCCTCATACAGACCACAGGGGCAAATGGACTCCGAACTATGAAGGACCATTCGTAGTAAAGAAAGTTTTCTCCGGTGGAGCACTCATGCTCAGTACTATGGATGGCGAAGACTTCCCGTCCCCTGTGAATTCAGATGCAGTTAAAAAATACTTCGCATAAAATGACCCGCTGGACATAAAAACAGAATGTAAGTCCAGGCAAAAATAGGGCACCCCGGCGAGTCAAAAACAGAATAAAAGACTCGGGCAAAAATAAGGGAAAATAAACGAAATAAAATACACCCGCTGAGTTGAAAAGCCGCATTGGACAACTCAGGAAAAAATGGGTATCCCGATGGATTGAAAACCTGAAAGGGCGATCCATGAAAAATAAGGGAATAAGCGAACAACTGCATTCTGAATTCGTCTGTATCACCCACAACTCGGTAAACCTCGAAAAGATCAAGCTTCTGTCAGAATCAGCCTTCTTCAGAAAGCAAGATGAGAAGAACGTCAAATGTCATACGAGTCATAGCAAAAGGGAAGCTCTTTGACGCTTCGTCAACATTGCCAACGTCTTTTGTTTCTCAATTTGTAACAATCTCCTCATTCTAGGGGATTTGTTTCTTTGATTGTATTTTCCAATTCAGGGCACACGAATTAATAAAATCAGATTTTCAGTCATGTTTTGTCTCGTACATTTTATTTTCATTTGCAAAATGTCCGATGTCTCTAAGATATTGATTGCATAAATACAAATGCTTCTCTTCTGAAAATACGTGCTTACAGGAAATATACTTACTCCCGGGAGTGTCTAAACTCCTATGACGGAATCCGGTAAGGGATACCTCGGGATTACTTGTACGCTTCTCTATCTTTTTCAGGATTGCAGGCATTCAAAGCACAACATGGGGAATGGAAGCTTCACCCCAGCAAGTTGGTAAGTCAATATCTGCTCAGTCTATCTCCCAATTAGCACCAGAGATGGTTTCTCCCCAGCTGAGTTGTCCAGTACCATCCTTAGTAGGACCCCTACAGAAATCTCCAGGAAGACCTTCCCATGGTCTTTCTTCTTCCCCAGCCGAGTTGCCAGTCATCATTCCTCCTCAGCTAAGTGCAAAGACAGGGAACCATCTCCCCACAGAGCTTCGGCCTCTATCCAGAAGAGCAAAGCCTGAAGATCCCACAACAGAGTGAAGAAAGCTTCTACGAACCCCAGCTGGGTCCCTCATTACAAGGACAGGTCTATCAGTGACCTATATCCCCAAGCAGATATACCTTGTCAGATCTACCAATGATCTCGTCCCCAGCTGGGATGTTCACTTCAAGCAGATCAACTAGAGATCTTCATAGCAATGGGACCCGAATCCCAGATCGATATTTTTGCATAATCATGGCATTAGCATCATATTCTCCCCACAAAGTGTAGCATTCCGTCTAATACGGAGCATTACGGCAAAAATCAAACATATTGCATAATCATAAGCCATGTTCTGAATCAAACACTTGTGAATATTGACAACCGATCAACAGTATACAGCAAACTCCCCAAATTCCCCACCAGAGAGCCAAGGCATTTGCCTTACACTTGTAAATACAAATACACACTCCTTTTGGCACCCATCCGTATCATGATTCCCCAGTAAAGTCGCCCGAGCCTTCTTTACAAGCAGACACTTATATATTACATATACTTCTTGGCACCCGTCCGTGTCATATCCCCAGTAGAAAGCCAAAGCTTCCTCTTTGCACTCACAGATACATCTTTATACAGATTCCCTGACACCCGTCCGTGTCATCTTCCCCAACAGAGTTACCTGAACATTTTGTAAACCATATACTTGTTTGTATTATACTTCCTTTTGACACTCGTCTGTGTCACCCTCCTCAACAAGATAAACACTCTCCTATACACCACTCATACTTATGTCACTCACAACAGATACTCGTCCGTATCTTGTATGTACCACTTAAATCCCCTCAGATTCGACACTCGTCCGTGTTCTTTGTTAACCAGCTGATACTCGTCCGTATCATCATCTCAGAGCATGCGTCAAACGTTTTTTTCTACCTGATACTCGTCCGTATCATAGTCTTAGGGATGCTCGTCCGCATCTTTAATCCGTACACGTGTCAAACACTTATGTCTTCTTGAATTAAGACACTCGCCTGTGTCCACTATTCCCCAGAAGATTCCCCTCAGAATTAACACTCGTCTGTGTTCCTTGTTAACCAGTTGGTACTTGTCCGTATCATCATCTCTGAACACGTGTCAGTATTTGTTTCTACCCGATACTCGTCCGTATCGTAGTCTTAGGGATGCTCGTCCGCATCTTTAATCTATACACAACGTCAAGATACCTATACATTTTATTTCTGGGATGTAAACACTCGTCCGTGTTTACTATTCCCCAGTAGGCCGCCTGCAAAGCTACCTTTTTCTATCTGACATTTGTCCTATGTCATGATAAACCTTGAGAGCAGCCGTCCCCTGCTAGGTGATCGTCCTTCATCTCTTGATGATAGTCCTTCATCATGCTTGTCCGATGGCCGTCCCCATCGTCAACCTTTTATCCGGCATTCGTCCTATGTCGTGATTTTTAGCAGCCGTACCCTGCTAGGTGATCGTCCTTCACCTTTTGATGATCGTCCTTCATCATTTTATCCGATGGCCGTCCCCATCATTGATCTTGTTATCTGACATTCGTCCTATGTCATGATGAACCTTGAGAGCAGTCGGCCCCTGCTAGGTGATCGTCCTTCACCTCTTGATGATCGTCCTTCATCATGCTCGTCCGATGGTCGTCCCCATCGTCGACCTTTTTATCCGGCATTCGTCCCATGTCGCGATACTTTCGGCAGCCGTACCCTGCCAGGTGATCGTCCTTCACCTTAGATGACCGTCCCTCATCTTATCCCCATCAGAGTAGCCGTCCCCTGCTAGGTGATCGTCCTTCACCTTTGATGACCGTCCCTCATCATTATTTCATTTATTCTTTAACCCGATGGCCGTCCCCGTCGTGGTCCCTTTTCCTTTTCCTGATGATCGTCTTTCATCAGTTTAGCCCGATGGTCGTCCCCATCATTTTTTACATTACTTTATGAACCTGATGGCCGTCCCCATCATTTTTACTAATCCCCAGAGAATCTTATAGCTTTACCTGATGGTCGTCCCCATCATAATCTCTTTTATCCCCAGCATGTCGGTCGTCCCCGTCATTGCTCTATCCCCAGCAGTCGTCCTCTGCTCGACGGTCGTCCTCCGTCACCCGCACCTTACAATATACTTTATTTTCTTTTACAATCTATATCCCTTTTCTTCTTCATTCTGCGAGCGCAAATTTTGGACTGTCTTTGGTATTCAACCACAAGTTATCTTGTTTGCCTGATAAGCCGTTGCTTACATCCTGCACAGCTAACTCATGTTTGAATAGGGGAAGCTGTAAACACCCCAAATTTGCCCTCACTCATTCACACCATGGCTTGTGATCATTTCATATGCATAAGTTCAATCATAGCATCTCATATTTCATTTTTGATTCACTGCATAGATTCAAAGTCATCTGCACCTAGGGTTTGTGATCTGAGCAATCCAAGAGCCACTTGAACCACTCCAAAGGTCATCAATCACTTCAAAGGGGTCCATGTGTGTTCAAGCATCATATTATATCCTCTCAAAGTCAAGAAAGTCAAATAGTCACAAGAACTGAGGATGGCATGGAAGCAGAGCCAGGTTTGACTACACAGATGACCTAGAATTAGGGTTTTGGTTTCAAAGGCCATAACTCCAAATTTTTTGGTCATTCTTGTTTCTATTGGTCTCTATATGGTATAGGGATCATGCATATCAATTTTCATGAATAAATTCAATGGGGAAGTCATCTGATCAAGAGTTGACTTTTTGAGCAAGTCAATGCAAAATCAGGGCATCTGAGGCCCCCAATGACCTAACCAAAGGGTGTTCATCATCATTTTGATTATGTATGATCTTTATTTGATCATATAAGATGTTATAAGTTCACAAATTTGAAGAATTTCAAGCCATTTGCAAAGTTGACTTTTTGGGAAAGTTGACTTATAATGAAAATTGCCATTTTGGGAAACTTTTTCAACCCTTGCTTTTTGATTCAAAAATGCTTCAAATGGAAAAACTTTGGTCATGAAAGTTGTAGAATGGATCATTCCCTTTTCAAAAAGTACAAGAACTTGTTCTAATTCATTTTGGATCAAAAGTTATGGCTTGTCAAAGTTGGGAAAAATCACATAATTTCAAGTTTTCCACCAAAGAGGCAAAGTTGCAAAATCACTTGCCAAGGCAAATTATGCTATCAAATGGACTTCTAAACTTCATACAAACATGAACCAATGTATAAGGATCAGAATTCACCATGAGTTTGCTCATTTTTGTGACTTGTGGGGCAAGAAACTTCAAAAAGGCCAAAGATGAACAAAGTTGCAAAACCTCATTCAAACCCTAATCCACTTGCTTGCTGACTTCATAATTGATCCTAGGGCTCTCCACACTTCTTGCTGCGCAGGACACCCCTCTTGTCCTTGGCTAGCTATGAGCCCATACCTCTCTTACACAAAGTTTGACATTTTGGCCAAAGACCCATACCAATCACAATAGGGCACACCAACTCCACAGACCTATCCATGAGTGATAAGTGGACCAAAGGCAAGCCATAACACATAACCATCCATGCTGAAACACACTCTAAGCCATAGTTATCAAATTTGCTCCAACTTGCAAAACCATTCGAAACTGACTCCACAAGCATCAAACACACAAACAAACTTCACCATTGATCTCAACATGACTCACTGATCACAAACCAACCATTGAAACAGCCTGAAACTCACTAAAATCAAAACACGATTTCCTTCCCCCCTTGAACAGAACTCTGTCAATCTCCCAAACCAGCCATCCCCAAAGCTTTCTAAGCTTCATTCCATCATCAGAAGGTTCAAAGGAGTGGACTTGCAGCAAGGGAAAGGCCAGAAAGCCCAGAACCAGGAGATTCCATCTCAGGTAGCCATCTCAAACTTTTTTCCAGAAACTCCATTTTAAGTTCTTAAACGATTCTATGTGCTCCCCTGATCATGGGGATGTGATTATTTTTGAAAATGGTTGAGAAACAAGGATGTATGGTTGCTCTGAAACTTTCTGACCTAAAAATTGTTTGCTTCGATTCATGATGTTCTTGAGTGATAAATGATTTTTGAGGATTTATTCGTGTTTAGGGTTGTTTAGGGTTTGATTCTGGAGCTTTTGGTGAAGTTTCATGGCGTTTTGAGGGATTCAGGGGAGGGGATTGGCCGGAGAAGATGACCGGAGCTTGCTCCGGTCACTTGAGAGTGATTAGGGTTAGTTAATTAGGGTTTAATCATAATTAGCATAGTTTGAATGTGAGCCGTCCAGATGCGCGCGCTGGTCAATTCCCTCCCTTTTCATTTGAATCCTGGCCCTTAGATGCGATGACTTTCCCATTAATTCATTTTTATTTTCATTTTATTTGTTTTGTTTTGTACATTTAATTAAAAATAGTAAAAATCATCAAAAAAATTCTGAAAATTTTTATCAAACCTTTTATTAATTTTCAGAAACCAAAAATATTTTTATTTTTATTTTTTGCATTAAAAATTATTTTTAAATCATTTAAAAGATTATTTTTAATTAATTAATGAAAATTAGTTAATTAAAAATACTTTTAGGTATTTAAAAATCAAAAAAAAATTCAAGTAACCATTAAAAACATTTTAGAACATTGTCCAACCCTCAAACCAAATTTCTTTTTTGTTCTTGTTCCTTTTTGATAATTTTCAATGGAATTAATTTCATTTCAAGGCATTATTTTGATTCAAACTTCAAAAATTCATTTCTGTCTATCCATTGAGAGTGTGATGATGATTCTTTTTGCATTGCATCTTGCATATCATTTAGTTTATAGGATTAAATTGGCTTGATTTGATCATGCATTTTCAATTTGTTTGACATTTTTCTTGACAAGGTACCTTAAAACCCTAGCCAACTTAGGAAATTCATAACTTACACTAAGTTAAGAATTGGTTCCTCTCCTTTGGGCAGTGAGTTTGTATAGGTTTAGGGTTCCTTTGAATTCATTTTCAAATTTTTATCATGATGTTTGCTTCTGGTTTTGAATTTTGTTTTGTGCATTGATCATAAACCCTAATTCATGTCTTCCTTTGCATCCATTCTCCATTTGTTGGCATACCATGACTTGCCATGACATTTTATGCATTCATTTGATTCATAACACATCTTAGTACACATTAGAATCATGTTTGATCATTGCATCTTTCATTTGCCATGTTGTATGTCATTTGCATTTCATAACTTTTCATGTATGTTCATGGTTCTAAGCATGTTTCTTTTGCATTCCATATGTTTGTATGATCATCCTCATGCCTTGTTTCATGTTTGCATAATCTCTTAGCATCATTAACATCCTGTATTTGCTTCTGACTTTGTCTTGCATCATGCCATTTCATCTCATTTGCATTGCATTTCATTTCTCTCACTAACTTTTCAGGTGGTAAGTTACTTTGAGAAGTGAATTTGCCTTCACTTCTCATAATCTCTTCTCATCTCTCTTATGCATCTATTGCTTCATTTTTGTATGTGTATTGGATTGAGCTTGCTCATTCTTGTTCATCTTACCTTCTTCCTTCAAGCAACTTGACTTCTTAAGTGGAGCAAGTTGTTTTGCTTCTCTTTGCTCCTTTCATTTGCTTCCCTCCTTGGTGGTTCTTTGAAGATCTTTCTTTTAAACCTCACAAACCCTAGGAACAGCCAAGCATGATAACAATTAGGGTTTGATTAGTCCCCCCCATTTAGTCTTTACCTTTGTGTCTCTTTGAGTCTTCTCTTCTTATCTCATAATCAGGGACTAAACCCTAAAGGCTTTAAGGCTTTGTGATTAAGCTTATGCCTGCATCCTTCTATTAGGATGGAGTGTATAACTTTAATCCTAAGTGTTAAACCCTTAATGTGTTTAAATCCTTTAATCAATTCACTTAATAATCATCAAGATATAAAGCTTGTAACTTGGGCCTTGCATTAGGGTTTTAATTCTTCCTTAATTGGTTAAGAAGGACTAACCCTAGTGTTAATGGACAAGTCCCCCTCAAGTTGTCTTACAAATCATAAAAATCACTTATTTACCATATCATTAACTAAAATCCACTTAATAAAGGCTTTGTTTTGTCATGGGTTTAATCCCTAATCATGGATTAAGTTGAGGAGTTTTCCTCAGCTTAAACATTCTCATCTATTATCCTTCTATTGGGATGGTGTAATGAGTCTGTTTAATCCCTGATTATGGCTTAATCTCATTACTTAACACTAAACAAAAACAACAAAAACACCTAATTAATCACAAGTAGGTTAATGATCTTAATCCTACATCAAAGGTGATTAAGTGTGAGATGCTGACTTCACACTTAAGGTATTCTCATTACCCCTAATCAGAGGGAAGATGTGATGAGTTTACTAACCCATTGGTTTAGGCTTAAGCTCATTAATTTATGACAAACTCCAAAAAGCAATAAAAGATTGAAAACTCAAAAACAAACAATAATCGTCTCCTCCGGGATTCTTTTCTCATCTCATTCATTCATAAACAAGAACTCGCTTCTTCCGTCTAATGCAAGACAGTTTGCACCTGAGCCAGACAGGTCATACACTTGAGCATAGACAAGTAAGCAGTTCACAAGTCAATTTATATTTCAGTCTCTTTGGGTCGAACTACGGTGTTCTGACTTCCTCATTGCACGAGAGGATACATAGGCATAACTTAACAGTTATCGAACAAAAGTCTCTGTATATTCCCCCTCTTTCTAGCCTTATTCTTTTAGCCTCATTATCATGAGCATTTCACTCCCTCCTTACACTGACACTTCACATATTTCACTTCACATTCTTATTACACTGACACTTGCATTCTTTCCAGCTTTGATACATAAATAACACTGACATTACCCCTTTTAAACACAAATCTTTTAAGCATAGATCCCGTCGAGTACGGCGGACAATCTGGGTGCTAATACCTTCCCAGGTTGTAACCAACCCCCTTTCTCAGTCTCTCTGGTTCGCGACCGTCTTATCCATATCTTTTCTTAGGTCTATGCAGCATTACCTTTCCTCCGGGATAAAAATGCCTAGCTGGCGACTCTTTTCTTTTCTTGTGAGTTCACTCCTGTGTTTTCTCACATCCTCTTTTCGCCGACCGTTCGCGTTTGTACCCCTCTTGGCCCCGGTTGTCATTTGGTGGGAGCGACACGCACTAATGGACGGCCCACATTCAAACTCACTAATTACGCAATTAAACCCTAATCTGAACCCTAGTGACCTTCAGGTGACCGGAACAGTGTTCTGGTCATCTTCTCCGGCCAGCTCTTCTCTCAATCTCTCTCAAAACGCCATAAAAACTCATCAAACTCTCCAGAATCAACCCTTGAACATCATTGAACATAAACCACACAACAAAAATCATTTATTTTTCATAAATCATGAGAATCGAATCAAAACTCATTTCACGGGCAAAGTTTCAGAACAACATAAAATCCTCAAAACTCAACTATTTTCAAAAAGAAAAGCATCAGCATGATCAGTGCAACATGAGGAACAAATCTATAACCTAAAATCAAGCTTCTGGAAAATTTGTTCTTGAGGTTACCTGAGCTGAAGCTTTCGAAAATGGCACTGTCTGGCTGCTTCTTTGCTTCAAAACCTCTCCAATGATCTCCCTCAAGAGTTTGCAATGCTTGGTTGGAGTTTAAATGGCCCCAAAATGAAAATGGCAGAAGCTCAGTTCATGAAGTGTGAAAATCGTATTTTTGATTCTGGGCTTTTTAGGGAAAAGTGATGGTTGGGAAATGATTAGAGGGTTAGGGTGAGTTGTTCTGTGGAATTTGTTTTGAGGTTTGAGGCTTGTGTGTTGAGTTTCGAATAAAAATGCATAAGGGGGGATTTTAGTGAATGCTGAGTTATGTGAGGATTCATCTTGTGTTGTATGTTGTGTTGAGTTTCTTTTGGTCCATGTATCAATTTCTGATAGGTTAGAGAGTTGTTGGTGGCCTATGGTGATTGGTATGGGCAAGTTGCAAAAATGTCAAAAGTTTTGTACTTGAGGTATGGGCTGGTTTTGCAGCTGGCTTTTGGCTTGTCCTGGCTCAGCATAGATCAAGGAGAGCTATAGATTTGAAATAGAGGTGATTCAGCAAGCTAGTGAAAGGTTATGTCCCTTTTTGCAATTTTCATGAAGTTTGGCCCCTTTTGAATTTCTTGATGTTCAAGGCATGGGATGAAGTGATCCTTGGGACAATTATGATCCTTAGGTAATGCATTATGATGTTAAGACATGTAGAAGTGTGTTTGAAGTCACAAAAATGATGGGCATGAGAAATTGCAAGTTTCCCTCTTTGGCATAAAAGTGAAAATTATGTGATTTTTCCCAACTTTGGAAGGCTATAACTTTAGTTCTAAAATGAATTAGATCAAGTTCTTGTACTTTTTGAAAATGGGAGGATCCAATCTACAACTTTCATGACCAAGAATTTTTCATTTGAAGCTTTTTTGAATCAAAAAGAGGAGGTTGAAAAACTTTCCCAAAATGGCAAGTTTACATTACAAGTCACTTTCCCAAAATGGCAACTTTGCAAATGGCTTGAAAATCTTCAATTTTGTGAACTTATAACTTCTTATAAGATCAAATAAAGATCACACACATTCAAAATGATGGAGAAAACCCTTTGGTTGGATGATTGGGGGCCTCAGATGCCCTGATTTTGCACTAACTTGCTCAAGAAGTCATCTAATGATCAGATGCCTTCCGCATTGAATTTATTCATGAAAATTGGTATGCATGATCCTCATATCATATAATGACCAATAGAAACAAGAATGAGCAAAAAAATTGGAGTTATGGCCTCTGAAACCAAAACCCTAATTTTAGGTCATTTGTGCAGTTAAGCTTGGCTCTGCTTCCATGCCTTTCTTAGTTCTTGTGATTTTCTGGCTTTCTTGATCTTGGGAGGATATAATATGATGCTTGAAAATACATGGACCCTATTGAGATTATTGAAGACCTTTGGAGTGGCTTAGATGGCACTTGGATTGCTCAGATCACAAACCCTAGATGCAGATGACTTTGAATCAATGCAGTGAAGCAAAAATGCAATATGAGATGCTATGATTGAAACTATGCAAATGAAAAGAATCACAAGCCATGGTGTGAATTAAGTTAGGGACAATTTGGGGTGTTTACAAGTGTTTGTGAATTCTGAAACCCTAGCTGCTTAAGTATGATCTCACAATCAAATGCTAAAAAAATGCCAAGGTTTGCACATGTGGATCATGAGATATTTGTGATTTTGCAAATTTTGCAAAATGTGAGGGAAGCATGCACTACTCATGAT
Organism: Lathyrus aphaca; assembly: GCA_963966055.1. NCBI lineage: Eukaryota > Viridiplantae > Streptophyta > Magnoliopsida > Fabales > Fabaceae > Lathyrus > Lathyrus aphaca. Next base: position 240,996,630 of record OZ014525.1, read on the forward strand.
TTTATTGTCCTCTCAGCACATGGTCAATCCTTTTCCCACCCTTGATCATAATACAAACAATCCTGGCCCTTAGATCAAGTCATCACACACTTCTCATGATTTTTGCAAAAAAATCCACTTTGTAAGCAACTTTCTTATTGTGCACGAAAATGGGAATTTCTCTTGAGCAAAATGATCAAAATGAAATGTATTTTAAGTTTACATAATTATTAGAACCATTCCAAGTCTTGAAAATAAGTTTGGAACACTTTTGCTTTTGGTCATGCATGAAACGTTTTGAATTTGCCCTAATTTCATGAAATTTTCGAAGAGCCTCTAGGATGAACCATAAATCCCATGAAAATGTACTTGTACTTTTTGAAAATGGGAGCCCTTAATATCCAACTTTCATGTTTGACTTTGTTCCATTTGAAGAATATTTGATCATGTTAAGGCCATTTGAAAATTAGGGCAAAAGTTGCCAAATTTGGAAAATCTCAAAAACCAACTTTGTGCCATTTTTGCAAAACCCTTCAAATCTCCATGATTCTTGATATTTAAGCATCCCAAACCTCTTATAACATTTTAAGGACCCCTCTTGGCCAAAAAAGTTGGGTTAGACCCCTTGAAATCACACAGTTGACTTTTTAAGGGCACAGTTGACCAATTACTTCATCTGCAAGCAACTGAAGAATTCTCTGACTTCCACATGGAATTTTCTCATGAAAATTGACACCTAGGATCCTTTTGACATATAGAAGACTTTTCCCAAATGAAATGGCCAAAGTTGCGGAGTTTTGATGCTTGAATCTTAAACCCTAGTTTAGGTGCCTTGTGTGGGAGCTTTGCCTTGTCCTGAGATCTCTGGTGATCATGCAATCTTCTGAGATTTTGCAAATGGACTTGAACTTGTAAATGGAGTGTAGACCCATCATAAGACTTGTACAAATCCATTTGGACCCTTGTCATGCCTTGTGATGCCTCAAGAACCTCCATAGATGACCATATGCTTAATGCTAGGACATGAAGAATGTTATGCCTCATCTTTCTATGATATGATGCTTAAAATGAAGAGGGCAAATTTGGGGTGTTACACCAGTGCAGTCTTATGTTCTGATACGGTTACTTTGATTCCGGAGTTCTTGAGTTTATCTGGTTCTTAACTGGGTTTATCTGAGATTATCTGAGTGCTTATGGGTTATTATTCGGAGGATTCAGGTTTCTTATCACTTGGCTTTGACATCCAGTATCCAGACAGTTCCGAATTGATCATGTGTCTTTGCATTTGCATTGCATCATTTCATCATTTCATCATTAATCATGTTTTGTTTTCATTCACAAGTTCATATCATTGTTTCCGGTTCCGGTATCCTGTGTAGAGATGGAAGATTCCCGCAAGCAGAACATTAATTTCAAGTTTTTCGACACTAAGGTTGGTCTGTTAAAGAAGATGGTGAATTTGATCACGCCCAATCATGTGGAGAGGTTCAGGAAGGCTTATGGAAATATTCTGGATGTGATGGTATAGTTAGATCCCTCTAAAAGAAGTGCCATTCATACTCAACTTCAGTACTATGATCCTCAGCTTCGATGTTTCACTTTTCCCGATTTTCAGTTAGGTTCTTTGCTGGAGGAGTATGCTTTGATCTTGTGAGTTCCTATTCGCGACCAGATTCCGTTCAATGTTGATATGGTTAGACTTACACCCGAAGTGATTGTCAAGGCTCTTTATTTGAGCCCTTCTGTTGTGGATTCTCTGACTATTATTAAAGGGGTGTATATGGTTTCTCTTTGGAGGCTTTATTGAAGAAGGTTGAAGAGCTGGCTGTTAAAGAAGAGTGGGATTCTGTGTGTTCCATTCTTGCTCTCTCTATTCATGGCATCATTCTGTTTGCAGACATGGAGAAATTCATAGACATGAATTCCATCCATCTATTCTTGCTGAAGAATCATGTGTCTACGCTGCTCAGAGATTTGTATTACTCGGTGCATTATAAGACTGAAAAGAAGCGAGGAGGTTTAGTTCGCTGTTGTGCTCCTTTGTTCCATATGTGGTTCATGAGGCACTTGCCTAGTACAGGTGTGTTTAGTGATCATACTTTGGTGTGGGCTCAGAAGCTGGAGAAGTTGTTTGCTAAAGATGTTAGATGGATTACTCAGAGGCTTCAGGGTGCACGTTTCATCACCAGTTGTGGGAGTTACCTCAGTGTACCTCTGTTGGGAGTGACTGGGGGAATCAATTACAACCCGATTTTGTTTAGGAGACAATTAGAGTATGCTTTGAGAGAGGTCCCAGAAGAGTTGAAATTGGCTCTTGCTTTCTATTTCCCGGTGAAGGACAATATGCCTTTGGTAAGAAAAGTTGCTGGAGCTTGGAAGTGCATCAAAGGAGAAGGAGTGGCTAGCTTTGGAAAGTGTAACAATCAAACTTTTCCGGAGTACGAAGCTTGGTTGAGGAATAGGGCCAAGATGGTCTTGCTGCCATTTTCCCCTCCAGTTCCTCCAACGACTGAGCCTAATACCACTGTTCCCTTAGAAGAATACAAGAAGTTGGAAACTCAGTTGCACGGGGTCTGGGTAGAGAATGCTGAAATGGTTAACTTATACCACCTTGCCAATCGCGCAAAGAATGAAGCAGAGGAAAAGCTACAGAAGATGCAGATCACCTTGGAAACTAAGGAAAAGGAGTTTGCTGGGAGAGAAGCTCACTTTCAGAGATTGGGTCTAATGGAATCCAAAAGAGAAGCAGAACGTAAAAAGACTTTGAAGACTCTTAAAGAAGCTCGCCAGTCCATTACTTGGTTGCAGAGCCAAAGGGAACAGGAGAAGAAAAAGTACAGAGAAAAGGAAGAGTTTTTCGAGGTACATGTGGCCTTCAAAAAGGAAGAAGTAGAACAAGCCCACAAGATCCGAAGAGAGAAGGCTCAACAGTTGGTGAAGAGTCAGCAAGCCTTAGAAGAAGCGCTTAAGGAGATTGAAGATCTCAAACTGAGGGATGGAATCAAGAAGGCTATGGCTGAGCTAGGACTTAGTGAGGAAGGATCAGAGCCTTCAAGAAGCAATCTTGCTTTCTAGTTTGTTTTCTCAGTGCTGGATTATCTACAGGCATGTTGTAGGAATCCTGGTTTTATATGTTTTTCTTATTTCTTTTAGAATACTTGTACCCTACAGGGGATTATGTGATCCTTGCCTTGGGATGGATTTATGTTATGCAGTTTCTATTCAATTCTCTATTTGAGTTTCATTTTTATGAAAAGGTCGGTAGCCATCTGGATTTCTTTGCTAAAAACCGGAACCGGGGCATGAATGACCTGGAGTTTGAAAGCATAAACAATTGCATTGCATAAATATCACCTTTTCTTCTTGTTTTGCAGGTATGACCGCAGGTTCCTAATGTCTTTTCTGTTACAGGCACTATAGCTCCCAGGAAGGTTCGAGAACAGCCAACGGTACACAGATACCCTACTAAGCTGAACAGAGAAAGAGTAATGGAGCAGATGCAAGCAGATCTAGATGACTTGAGAGTAAGAATGGACAACTTCATGACCCTCATGGCTGGGATGGGTCAAACTCAGGAACAATTGGACCGCAAATGGAGGTAATCACAATGAGGCTGGCGCCCGTCACGTAGAGATTCCTGTGGTGCAACCGGGGGTCACTATTGTCAGTGATGGAGTGAATAATGTGCAGATGGATGGGCAGGATGAACAGTTCACTCTGTTGGATGAGGCAGAAGGCCAAGGGGCTGACATGAACAGAACGTTTGAAGAGATGGCTGAGTAGATTCGTGCCATTCAATCTCAGAGTTCTCTGGGGTTTAATATCACTGACTTGGGATTGGTGCCAGGGGTTAGAATCCCCTACAAGTTCAAGGTTCCTACTTTCGAAAATTACAACGGCACGGCATGCCCAAAGACTCACCTCCAGTCTTTTGTCGGAAGAATCGCTGCACATACAGATGACGAGAACCTGTGGATGTATTACTTCTAGGATAGCCTTGTGGGGGCCTCCTTGGAGTGGTACATGAAGCTGAGCAGGGTTAATATTCGAAGCTGGAAGGATTTAGCAGAGGCATTTGTGAAACAATATCAATACAATTTGGATATGGCTCCAAATCGTACTCAGTTGCAGACTGTGTCTCAGAATTCTAAAGAAGGATTTAAGGAGTACGCTCAAAGGTGGCGTCAGCTCGCTGCTAGAGTACAACCTCCCTTGTTGGAAAATGAAATGGCGGACATGTTCATGGGAACCCTACAGGGTGTATTTATTGAGAGGTTAGCATCTTGTTCAGCAACAAAGTTCAATGACATTGTGATAGCAGGAGAGAGGGTTGAAACTCTTTTAAAGATGGGGAAGATTCAAGACCCCGGCGCAGGTAGCTCAAGAGGTGTGAGGAAAGCTTTTAATGGATCTCCAAGAAGAAGGGAGGGAGAAACTAATGTTGTGTACGGCCGAGGCAGGGGCCGGGGATACAGAGGATCATATGAGCAAGTGGCAACCGTCACTATTCCATCAAGTCCTGTACAATAAGCTCCACAACAACAGCAACAACAACAGCCGCAGCGCAATAATTATTAGCAAAGACCCTATCAACAGAGACAAGCTCGTCCAGCTAACAGGGTGCTTGAAGCCATTCCGATGACGTACACGTCACTGCTTCATAGGTTGTTAGACTTGAATTTGGTTCAGTTGAGGACACTAGCACCACCTCCACCTAGAGAGATTCAAGTGGGGTATGATGCTAATGCAAGATGCACATTTCATTCAGGAGCTCCCGGGCACTCAACAGAGAAGTGCAGGGCATTGCAGCATAAAGTTCAAGACTTGATTGATTCAAAGGCGATAAACTTCGCACTGCCTCCTAATGTTACATCAATCCCATTCCAAACCATGGAGGGGCGAGGATAAATGCTGTTGACGGTGGTGAGAGGTTAAGCTTGATTTTGAATGTAGAGGAGGTGAAGACTCCATTGTTGGTGGTGATAGCCAGACTGTTGAAAGGACAAGTATTCTCGGGGTGTGATTATGACTGTGAAGGATGTTTGAGTTCAGTTAATGGTTGTGAAGACTTGAAGGTTAGGTTACAACATCTGATTGACGAGGGGTCGCTGTGTAACACACTTCTACCCCAAAACAAAAATATTTAAATAATATCAGAGTAATCATCTAAAAAGGGTATCACATATCATCATAATTCAACACAAATAGTTTCCTGTCCTGTAACACGGGTTAATCGACATCAAGAATATCAAAAAATCATTTCGCAGCGGAATTTAAACTTCATAATTCAAAACTTCATAAACATAATTTTCACCATCCTGAATTTAACATCATAAAATGGAAAACATTTATCCAAATAACAACATAACTGCAAACAGTTTAACAGAAGAAAACTCATCCTAGTGTTACATGACACAGAGCAGGACACATACACCAGAACCACTTCTAAGGAACACTAAAGCACGCTCTGAGACTCATGAATTACTCCTATTGCACTGCAGGACTATTCTTCGACATCTGCAAGTTACCCACGAAGGAGGCAACATTTCCAAGCAGGCAGGGTGAGTAATCATAATATATCATAAACGTACCAGAATATAGAATCATAAATAAATTAGTACACATATCATGACATCATCAACTACAAAATTCAGCAACAACCACAACACGATCATGAAATCAAACAACACCAACACAGTCATGAAATTCATCCAGAATATGCAATTCTAACATCCTGATATGCAATATTCATGTGGTACCATTTTCATCGTGAGATGGATACATGACCATCAACCCTCCACAAAGGAGCACATTGTAAATCATCGAGACACTTCAATCCACACAATGGGATTGAAGCAAATAAATAGGCCGAAGCCCCATCGTGAATGTTATGAAATGCAATGATGCGCTACATCGTAATTTCATCAAAATAATTCGCATCGTTCATTTCAATCAGCAAAACAACCATCAAATAATCATATATATCATCATGACATTACACCCAGAACACTGGTCCTATAACCACTCCGACACATCAAGAATTAACCCGTACCCGGTAAATTATGAGTTGATTACAAGGTTATTTCATAACTTCATTTATAAAAACTTTTGCATTTTTTTCTCATTTTTATTCATCAAAATACAGTTCAGTTTATGCTCGTACCGACGCTTCAAACGGAATGCGAATCGGACTTACGGTTTGAAAGTTATGAATTTTTAAAGAATTAAAATATTCTTCTCAAACAGTGTTAACCGGTTAACCCATAGCGTTAACCGGTTAACCCCGACGAAATTTCCAGAAATTCCCAAAATTACAATGGTTAACCGGTTAACCCATAACTTTAACCGGTTAACGCATGTTTTCCAGCAGTTCCCTGCTATACAATTGCAGACTGTTCCAACACTAAAAACCCCCAAACCCCATTACGGGTTTCACATCAAAACACTCAAAAACCATTCAAAAACATCAATTAAACCTCAACAACATCCAGACAACAATTATACAAACAAATATACGATTATAACTAATTCTAATCACTCTAATTCATCAAGATTTCTCATATAAACTCCACCTAAATCAAAAACCCCTAAACCTCATAAACTCACACAATCCTAATCTATTCATAATCCAATTCTTATGCAATTACAATAGATTATGAAAACTCCCCATACCTTAGAGAATTTTGCCGCTTTACACTTTTCTCTGGGGTTCTCCACAACCTCCTGACAATGAGCTTCCTCTTTCTTCAGAGCACTTCACCAAACACGATAGAAAAACCAAATGAGGAAAATTGATCGTGTATTCCTTTTTACCAAAACACATTCCAGTTGAGTCTTTTCCCTCTTTACCCTCATATATTTCACAAAAGGACCACCTTTCCCTTTTCTTTAATATATTTTTAATAATAATAATAAAATAGTATAATAAAACACTATTTATCCTTATTATATAAAAATGCTCTTTTTCTCCAAAATTCTCTAATTAACCCAAACTCTCCAAATTTTTCTAAATTAATTAAATAAATGATTAAATAATTAATTTTAGATTTCGGGGCGTTACAACTCTCCCCTACTTAAAGAATTTTCGTCCTCGAAAATTACCTGAAGTAAATAGAGTCGGATACGACTTCCTCATCTGATCTTCCCGCTCCCAAGTCCAACTTTCTCCAGCTGGTCATCCCTACAAAACCTTCACTAAAGCAATTTCCTTGCCTCGAAGTTTCTTCAATTCTCTACCATCAATCCTCACTGGTAAAGCTTCAATCGTCATATTATCTCTCACCTGAACATCATCTATCTGAATCACCTGCGACGGGTCCGGAATGTACTTCCTCAATTTTGATACATGGAATACATCATGTAATTTCGCAAGAGAGGGAGGTAAAGCCACACGATAGGCCACTTCCCCTATCCTCTGCATAATCTGATACGGACCGACGAAACGTGGAGTGAGCTTTCTAGATTTCAAAGCTCTTCCCACACCAGTCATAGGAGTAACTCTTAAGAACACATGATCTCCCTCTTTGGAACTCAAGTGCTTTCCTTCTCTTATCGTGATAACTCTTTTGACGACTCTGTGACGTTTTCATCCTTTCCTGAATCATTTTTATCTTTTCAGTTGTTTCTTGGACAATCTCTGGCCCAAGCACCAAACTCTCTCCTAACTCATACCAACATAATGGCGTACGACAACGTCTATCATACAATGCCTCATATGAAGCCATCCCGATAATAACATGAAAACTGTTATTGTATGTAAACTAGACCAACGGCAAATGACCATCCCAAGACCCTCCTTGATATAATACACAAGCTCTCAGCAAATCTTCTAAAGATTGGATTGTTCTTTCTGTCTGGCCATCCATTTACGGGTGATAAGCAGAACTCATCCTCAACTTAGTACCCAAGGCATCCTGCAAACTCTTCCAAAACCTCGACGTAAACCGCGGATCTCTATCCGATACTTGAAGGTACACCATGCAACTTCACAATTTCCTCAATATAAATCTCAGCTAACCTTCGCATGGAATGGTTAATCTTCATCGACAAGAAATGTGCCGACTTAGTTAACCGGTCAACAACTACCCAAATCGAATCATTACCTCTAGCAGTCTTAGGTAATCCAGTCACGAAATCCATGGAAATACTATCCCATTTCCACTCAGGAACATTCAATGGTTGCATCATACCTGAAGGTCTCTGATGTTCTATCTTTGACTTCTGACATGTCAAACAAGCATATACAAATTCAGCAATGTCTCTCTTCATACCTGGCCACCAAAACAACCTGCGTAAATCCTGATACATCTTCGTAGCACCAGGATGAATACTCAGTCAACTCTTGTGCCCCTATTCTAAAATACTCTTTTTAATTCCTATAATATCCGGAACACACACTCTATCTCGGAATCTTAAAACTCCATCTTCATCAACTCGAAAGTCACCTGCATTACCTTGATCAACCAACATCAATTGATCAACTAATTTCAAATCAGATTTCTGACCCTTACGAATCTCTTCCAAAATATCACTGGTCAGCTTTAACATTCCCAATTTCACACTATCAGTAGTAGTTTCACACAACAAGCTCATGTCTCTGAATTGCTCGATCATTTCCAATTCTTTCACCATAAGCATTGAAATATGCAATGACTTCCTACTCAAAGCATCTGCCACAACATTTTCCTTACCGGGATGGTAATTCAAATCAAAATCAAAATCTTTCAATAATTCAAGCCACCGCCTCTGTCTCATATTTAACTCTTTTTGATCAAACAAGTACCTTAAACTTTTGTGATCACTGAATACCTAAAATTTCGAACCAAACAAGTAGTGTCTCCAAATCTTAAGCACAAACACCACAGCTGCTAACTCTAAATCGTGAGTAGGATAGTTCCTCTCATGAACTCTTAACTGTCTAGAAGCATAAGCAACCACCTTATTATCCTGCATCAAAACTCCACCAAGACCCATCTTGGAAGCATCACAATAAACTACAAAGGACTCATTTGGATTCGGTAAGACAAACACTAGCGCGGTCGTTAATCTTTTCTTCAGTTCTATGAAACTCTCTTCACAAGCAACATCCCACACATACGCTTGACCCTTCCTAGTTAATTGCGTCAACGGTAAAGCTATCTTAGAAAAACCTTCAATGAACTTACGATAGTAACCAGCCAACCCAAGAAAACTACGAATTTTTGTAGCTGACTTCGGAGTCTCCCACTGCAATACCGCATCAATCTTTGAGGGATCCACCGAAATTCCACCACTTGAAATTACATGGTCGAGGAAACTCACTTCCTTTAACCAGAACTCACACTTAGATAATTTAGCAAACAATTTCTTTTCTCTCAACACTTGCAACACAACCCTCAAATGCTCGGCATGTTCCTCTTCTGATTTAGAATATACCAAGATATCATCTATGAAAACCACCACGAACTTATCAAGATACTCATGAAAGATCCTATTCATATATTCCATAAACACACCAGGCGCATTAGAAACCCCAAACGACATCACCGTATACTCATAATGCCCATATCTCGTCCTGAAAGCTGTCTTCGGAATATCCTCAGCTTTAACTTGAATCTGATGATAACCAGACCTCAGATCAATTTTACTAAAAACACAAGCACCTACCAGCTGATCCATCAAATCATCGATCCTCGGAAGTGGGTACTTATTCTTGATAGTTACTTTATTCAACTGTCGGTAATCGACACACAATCTCATACTACCATCCTTCTTCTTAACGAGCAACACCGGAGCACCCCAAGGAGAAACACTGGGTCTAATGAACCTCTTCTCTAACAATTCTTCTAATTGTTTCTTCAACTCATTCAACTCTGAAGCTGACATTCTATAAGGAGCCATCGAGACAGGACTCGTACCCGGTACTAAGTCCACAGAAAAATAAATTTCACGTTCCGGTGGTAAATCACTTATATCACCAGGAAACACATCATGAAATTCACAAACCACATGCAATTCTGCACTGACAGTCTTATCATCAACTTGCAACGATGCAGACACTGCAAAAATCAAAGCTTCATCCAATACAAGTTCATCCACTTGCTTAGCAGATAAAAACATCAACTCACCATGCTCGCTCAACTCAGGGAACTTCACTGTCTTACTATAACAGTTAATATGAACATAATTGAATTCCAACCAGTTAATACCAAGGATAACATCGATTTGGTGTAATGTTAGGCACACCAAATCCATCACAAAATTCTTCTCAAAAATTGTCAAAGGACACTTCAAACAAACAAGCATGGTAGTCACAGAACCATTAGCAGGAGTCTCTATTATCATATTACCGTTCATATTAGACAACTCTAAACCCAATCTATTAGCACACTCAAGAGAAATAAATGAATGTGTAGCTCCAGTGTCAATAATAGCAATCAACTTAGTATTATTAATAAAATAGGTACCTCTGATCAAGTTGTCCTTCTTTGGAGCTTCTGAACCAGCTAATGCAAAAACTCTTCCAGCATTCTGAGCAGTAGCAGCATTCTTCTTTGGTTTCTGACATTGGGCGCTGATATGCCCCTGTTCACCACAATTGTAACAGGTTGGGCCCTCATTAGGACAATCACTCATATTATGCCCAAGCTTGCCACAACGGTAACATTTCATAACTCTGGTGGTACACACATCGGCCTTATGACCTACCTCTCCACACTTGTAACACTTAACAGGTACATTAGAAGCTCCCCTACTTTGCTTCTTCTCATCAGATGCCTTCTGCTTCCCTTTATCACCAGTAGTCACATAAGGTTTCCCTCTATATCGACTCTTGTCTTTCTTCTCGCTCAGCTGTTTATAGTGAGCTGACCGAGCTCGGTTGTCCTCATCATAAATACGGCTCTTATCGACCAACTCTGCATACTTGCGAATTTGTTGGCATCCAATTCCCTGCTTAATTTCAGGTCTCATCCCATTCTCAAACTTAAGGCACTTGGAAAGTTCAGCATCTTCCCTGTTGTAGTGAGGACAAAACTTCACCAGCCTTTTAAATTTGGCAGCATACTCTGCCACTGTCATGTTTCCTTGCTTCAGCTCAAGGAATTCTACCTCCAACTTACCACGAGCATCTTTCGGAAAATACTTATTAAGGAACTCCGCCTTAAACACAGTCCAAGTCACCACAACAGCCTCATCCTCGAGATGCTAATGAGTATTATCCCACCAGTCTTTAGCTTCCTCAGACAACATATGAGTTCCAAATTTAACTTTCTGCGGGTCAGCACACTCCATCACTTTGAAAATCTTCTCAATTGCCTTGAGCCACTTCTGTGCGCTCGCCGGGTCATGAGTTCCTTCAAACACAGGTGGGTTATTCCTCTAGAATTTCTCCAATGCACGAAACTCATCATGCGCATTGTTTTGAGCAGCGGTCTGAGCAAGAGCTGCAATAGCATCAGCGAGAGCACGCGTGTTGTTTCCAGCCATTCTGCACAACACTTACCACATTAGAAGAGAATGACGGTTAAATAAATAACGACTTGACAACTGACTGACAACGACAAGACTTGGCCGGACAGACTGACCTGCACTGATACCACTAATGTAACACCCTTCTACCCCAAAACAAAATATTTAAATAATATCAGAGTAATCATCTAAAAAGGGTATCACATATCATCATAATTCAACACAAACAGTGTCTTGTCCCGTAACACGGGTTAATCGACATCAAGAATATCAAAAAATCATTTCGCAGCGGAATTTAAACTTCATAATTCAAAACTTCATAAACATAATTTTCACCATCCTGAAATTAACATCATAAAATGGAAAACATTTATCTAAATAACAACATAACTGCAAACAGTTTAACAGAAGAAAACTCATCCCAGTGTTACATGACACAGAGCAGGACACATACACCAGAACCACTTCTAAGGAACACTAAAGCACGCTCTGAGACTCATGAATTACTCCTATTGCACTGCAGGACTATTCTTCGACATCTGCAAGTTACCCACGAAGGAGGCAACATTTCCAAGCAGGCAGGGTGAGTAATCATAATATATCATAAACGTACCAGAATATAGAATCATAAATATATTAGTACATATATAATGACATCATCAACTACAAAATTCAGCAACAACCACAACACGATCATGAAATCAAACAACACCAACACAGTCATGAAATTCATCCAGAATATGCAATTCTAACATCGTGATATGCAATATGCATGTGGTACCATTTTCATCGTGAGATGGATACATGACCATCAACCCTCCACAAAGGAGCACATCGTAAATCATCGAGACACTTCAATCCACACAATGGGATTGAAGCAAATAAATAGGCCGAAGCCCCATCGTGAATGTTATGAAATGCAATGATGCGCTACATCGTAATTTCATCAAAATAATTCACATCATTCATTTCAATCAGCAAAACAACCATCAAATAATCGTATATATCATCATGACATTACACCCAGAAAATTGGTCCTATAACCACTCTGACACATCAAGAATTAACCCGTACCTGGTAGATTATGAGTTGATTACAAGGTTATTTCATAACTTCATTTATAAAAACTTTTGCATTTTTTCTCATTTTTATTCATCAAAATACAGTTCAGTTTATGCTCGTACCGACGCTTCAAACGGAATGCGAATCGGACTTACGGTTTGAAAGTTATGAATTTTTAAAGAATTAAAATTTTCTTCTCAAACAGTGTTAACCAGTTAACCCATAGCGTTAACCGGTTAACGCCGATGAAATTTCCAGAAATTCCCAAAATTACAATGGTTAACCGGTTAACCCATAGCGTTAGTCGGTTAACGTACGTTTTCCAGCAGTCCCATGCTATACAATGTAGATTGTTCCAACACCAAAAACCCCCAAACCCCATTATGGTTTTCACATCAAAACACTCAAAAACCATTCAAAAACATCAATTAAACCTCAACAACATCCAGACAACAATTATACAAACAAATATACGATTATAACTCATTCTAATCGCTCTAATTCATCAAGATTTCTCATATAAACTCCACCTAAATCAAAAAACCCTAAAACTCATAAACTCACACAATCCTAATCTATTCATAATCCAATTCTTATGCAATTACAATAGATTATGAAAACTCCCCATACCTTAGAGAATTTTGCCGCTTTACACTCTTCTCTGGGGTTCTCCACAACCTCCTGACTCTGAGCTTCCTCTTTCTTCATAGCACTTCACCAAACACGATAGAAAAACCAAATGAGGAAAATTGATCGTGTATTCCTTTTTACCAAAACACATTCCAGTTGAGTCTTTTCCCTCTTTACCCTCATATATTTCACAAAAGGACCACCTTACCCTTTTCTTTAATATATTTTTAATAATAATAATAAAATAGTATAATAAAACACTATTTATCCTTATTATATAAAAATGCTCTTTTTCTCTAAAATTCTCTAATTAACCCAAACTCTCCAAAGTTTTCTAAATTAATTAAATAAATGATTAAATAATTAATTTTAGATTTCGGGGCATTACACGCTGCAGTTTGATAGGGTTGATGATAGAAGTAATTGTGTGTCTACCATAACAATTTACTTTGATCCTGCTGAAGTTCCTGCCCGGAGAGAGCCTGTGACTATCTATGTTCCAGAGGTTAGTCCAGTGACCATTAATGTTCCTTGGCCAGATCCTTATACTGATGACAAAGCCATCCCGTGGCACTATGGCTCGAATGTGTATGTGGAAGGTCAGAAGGTGGAAAGTAAAGCAGTGACAATTGACCCGACTATGGTGAATGTCAGAGGAGTTAGTGGATTTACAAGAAGCGGGCGTTTTTTTGCTCCTCAAGCTCTTAGAGGGGATCCTAAAGCCGAGGTTGCAAAGGCTAAAGGTAAATAGATAGCGACCGAAGAAGTGACAACTCCTGCTGCTGTGCAAGGTACTTTTGAAAAAGAAGTCGAAGAGTTTATGAGGATAATAAAGAAGAGTGACTATAAAGTAGTCGAACAGCTGAATCAAACTTCGTCCAAGATATCTATTATGTCCTTGTTGATGTGTTCTCCAGCTCACCGAGAAGCTCTATTGAAAGTTTTGCAGATGGCATATTTTCCACAGGAGATAACTGTTAACCAGTTGGAGGCTATGGTAGGCAGTGTAAATGCCAGCCATGGGTTGGGTTTCACGGATAGAGATCTTACTTCTGAAGGCCGCAGTCACAACAAGGCCTTGCACATCACCATGGAGTGTAAAGGCGTTGTCGTGTCACATGTCTTGGTTGATACAGGCTCTTCCCTCAATGTGCTCCCTAAGAAGGCTTTGATGAAGTTGAATGTTGATGGCATTGTGTTAAGACCCAGTGATTTAATCGTGAAAGCCTTTGATGGGTCCCAGAGGTCTGTGTTCGGGGAGGCTGAGCTACCTGTGAAGATAGGATCTCAAGTTTTCCAGAGCATGTTCTATGTCATGGATATTCAACCTGCCTACAATTTCTTGCTAGGACGTCCCTGGATCCATGCTGCAGGCACAGTGACATCCACGTTGCATCAGAAGCTGAAGTTTGTGGTAGATGGTCAGGAGATCACTGTGTGTGGAGAAGAAGATATCTTTGTGAGTCATCTGTCAACTTTTAAGTACGTAGAAATGGACGGAGAAATTCATGAAACGTTGTGTCAAGATTTTGAAGTGGTCAATGTTAATATTTTGGCTCCAGCAAATCGGAACAATGAGAAGGAAGAAACCTCTATCTACTCCTACAAGCAAGCCAAAGAAGTGGTACAATCCGGAATCACCCAGGGATGGGGCAAGTTGCTAGAGGTGGAAAAGAAAGAAGACAAGTTCGGTCTTGGTTACCAGCCTGGGGGGTCCAACCGGCCTCAGGATAATAAAGTCATAACTTTCACAAGCGCCGGAATGCTCGATCGCAACGACATTTGTGCAACAAGTGAAGAAGGGGACAGTGACTGCGACTGGGATAGCTGGATTCACCTATGTGCACCTGGGAGGAGCTCAGGAACTGGTCTGCCGAGGATTTCGTTCAAGTCACTTGGCAATCAAAGTAATTTACTTGTTTCCTTTTTATCATGTTGCATGTCAATCTTGCACTCTGCCCAAGGTGCACGGATCCTTTTGTAGGGCCACCATGCTTTTAATACATTCACTTTTTTTCCATGAAATAAAGGACATTTTTTCATGCAAATTGTGTTCTCTTTCTTTCGTTTTAAAATTTTTCACAAAAAAATAAAATGGAAATGTTTTTTCTTTTCTTGTGTTTGTGTGTTTGCGTCTCTTTTGAAAAAAGAACAGATTCTGAAATAAGCACATCATCTGTGCAGTGTTGATCATCTGGATTCTAGTGATAACGTTCCTGCTATGACCACACATGACTTCGACAATCCTATCTACCAAGCTGATGAAGGGTTTAAGGAAGACTGTGAACTCCCGGAAGATTTGGTCAGGTTGTTGAAACAAGAGGAAAGGGTCATTCAGCCTCATCAGGAAAAAATAAAGATCATCAACATCGGGGCTGAAGATGCAAAGAGAGAGATAAAGATTGGGGCCAGTCTGCAGGTCGGGGTAAAGAAGGAGTTGATTGGTATGCTACGTGAGTATGTGGATATCTTCTCCTGGTCGTATCAAGATATGCCAGGGCTAGATACTGACACTGTTGTGCATAAGCTACCACTAAGAGAAGATTGTCCTCCAGTGAAACAAAAGCTGAGAAGAACTCGTCCTGACATGGCGATGAAGATCAAGGAGGAAGTTCAGAAGCAGTGGGATTCCGGATTCCTTGCTGTAACTAGCTACCCACCTTGGGTAGCTAATATTGTGCCTGTACCAAAGAAAGATGGCAAAGTTCGGATGTGCGTTGATTATCGGGATCTAAACAGAGCGAGTCCAAAGGATGACTTTCCATTATCTCATATTGATGTGCTGGTAGATAACACCGCTCAATTCTCGGTATTTTCTTTCATGGATGGCTTCTCCGGGTATAATCAGATCAAGATGGCACCGGAAGACATGGAGAAAACAACGTTCATTACCCTGTGGGGTACATTCTGCTACAAGGTTATGCCCTTAGGGTTGAAGAACGTCGGGGCAACGTATCAACGGGCTATGGTCACATTGTTCCACGACATGATACACAATGAGATTGAATTCTATGTGGATGACATGATTGCCAAGTCCCGAGACGAAGAAGAGCATCTGGTCAATCTCAAAAAGCTGTTTGATAGACTGATAAGGTATAAGTTGAGGTTGAATCCAAACAAGTGTACTTTCGGAGTGCATTCCAGAAAATTGATGGGTTTTATTGTTAGCCAAAAAGGAATTGAGGTGGATCCTGCAAAAGTAAAAGCAATACAAGATATGCCTGCACCGAAAACAGAAAAAGAAGTGCGCGGGTTTTTAGGGAGATTGAAGTACATTTCACGGTTCATATCTCATCTAACTGCCACGTGTGAGCCGATATTCAAATTGTTGAGAAAAGAATAAATGGTCAGGTGGAATGAGGACTGTCAAATAGCCTTTGAAAAGAGAAAAGAATATTTGCAGACACCTCCGATTCTAATGCCTCCAATTCCAGGACGGCCACTTATCATGTACTTGACTGTGCTAGAAGGGTCAATGGGGTGTGTTCTAGGCCAACATGACGAGTCTGGTCGAAATGAGTACGCTATTTATTACCTTAGCAAAAAGTTTACCGACTGTGAATCCCATTACTCACTGCTCGAGAAAACTTGATGCTCTTTGGTGTGGGCTGCTCGCCAACTGAGACAGTATATGTTGACCCATACCACACTGCTAATCTCAAAAATGGATCCTGTCAAGTATATTTTCGAGAAACCAGCATTAACCGGAAGGATTGCAAGGTGGCAAATGATCTTAACAGAGTTTGACATACAATATATTTCCCAGAAAGCCATCAAAGGAAGTGTATTGTCAAATTATCTTGCACAGCAGCCTCTTGAAGATGACTATCATGTATAATGGGAATAGAGGAGGCCATTAATCTTCGAATTAAGACCCTCGATATATTCGGAGATTCAGCCCTCGTTATCAATCAGATTACCGAAAAGTGGTATACACATCAAGAACACTTAGTTCCTTATATGGATTATGCCAGAAGACTGTTGACGTTCTTCACAACGGTTAAGCTTCAGTATATACCACGAGATAAGAATTAATTTGCTGATGCATTGGCTACTCTTTCTTCGTCCATCAAAGTCTTGTGTTGGAACTACGTGCCCAGGATTGACATTTTCAGTCTTGACGCACCAGCTTATGCTTTCTCTGTAGACGCAGTGTCTGATGAGAAACCTTGGTACTTTGATATCAAGCTCTTCCTGGAAAAACAAGAATACCCAGCTGGGGCATCATCCAATGACAAGAAGACCTTAAGACGACTTGCTGCTAGCTTCTTCTTGAATACAAATGGGGTTTTGTATAAGAGGAACTTTGATATGGTCTTGCTCAGATGCGTGGATAGACACGAAGCAAGCCTGTTAATGCAAGAAGTCCACGAGGGATCTTTCGGTACTCATGCAGGAGGACATGCAATGGCTAAGAAGTTGTTGAGATCGAGGTACTATTGGATAACAATAGATGCAGACTGTTGTTCATACGCCCGTAAGTGCCACAAGTGCCAGATTTATGCAGACAAGGTCCATGTTCCTCCCAGCCCGCACAACGTCATATCATCTCCTTGGCCATTCTCTATGTGGGGCATCGACATGATCGGGAAAATAGAGCCTACTGCTTCAAATGGTCATCGTTTCATTTTGGTTGCGATCGATTATTTCACTAAGTGGGTTGAAACAGCCTCCTATGCCAATGTCACTCGTCAAGTGGTAGCCAGGTTTTTGAAAAGGGACATTATTTGCAGATACGAAGTGCCCGAGTGTAACACGGTGGGAGACCTGACTTTAGTTAAATGTTGCGGATAGCAAGAGTCGCCACCGACTTTTATTTTATCCAAAAGGAAAGGGCATAAAAGAACAGGAAAGACCTTAAAAGATTTTTGGGTTCGGGGGGTGTCGCTCCCGACAAATGACACCGGATCAGATGAAGGTACAGACGCGAACGGTCGGCGAAAGAGACAATGAGAACACACAGCCGCGAACTCACTGGAGATGAATAGAGTCGCCAGCTAGGCATTTTTATCCCGGAGGAAAGGCAATGCTGCATAAGCCTAGAAAAAGATGGACAAGACGGTTGCGAACCAGAGAGACTGAGAAAGGGGGTTGGTTACAACCTGGGAAGGTATTAGCACCCAGATTGTCCGCCGTACTCGACGGGATCCACGCTTAAAAAATTTGTGTTTTAAAGGGGTAGTGTCAGTGCAATTTGTATATAGAATAGCTGGAAAAGATGTACAGGTGTCAGTGTAAAAGAATGTGAAGTGTGATATATACAGTGTCAGTGTAAGAATGAAAAAGAACTGCTCATGATCATGAGGCTAAAAGAATGAAGCTAGAAGGAGGGGGAATATACAGAGACTTTTGTTCGATAACCGTTAAGTTATGCCTACGTATCCTCTCGTGCAATGAGGAAGTCAGAACACCGTAGTTCGACCCAAAGAGACTGAAAGGTGAATTGACTTGTGAACTGCTTACTTGTCTATGCTCAAGTGTATGACCTGTCTGGCTCAGGTGCAAACTGTCTTGCATTAGACGGAAGAAGCAAGTTCTCGTTTGTGAGTGAATGAGATGAGAAAAGAATCCCGAAGGAGACGATTATTGTTTGTTTTTGAGTTTTCAGTTTTTTATTGCTTTTGAAAGTTTGTCGTAAGTTAATGAGCTTAAGCCTAAACCAATGGATTTAGTAAACTCATCACATCTTCCCTCTGATTAGGGGTAATGAGAATACCTTAAGTGTGAAGTCAGCTTCTCACACTTAATCACCTTTGATATAGGATTAAGATCATTAACCTACTTGTGATTATTTAGATGTTTTTGGTGTTTTTGTTTAGTGTTGAGTAATGAGGTTAAGCCATAATCAAAGATTAAACAGACCCATTACACTATCCTAAAAGAAGGATAATAGATGAGAGTGTTTAAGCTGAGGAAGGCTCCTCAACTTAATCCATGATTAGGGATTAAGCTCATGACAAAACAAAGCCTTTGATTAAGTGGATTTTATTTAATGGTGAGATGAAGAAGTGATTTTTATGATTTGTAAGACAACTTGAGGGGGACTTGTCCATTAACACTAGGGTTAGTCCTTCTTAACCAATTAAGGAAGAATTAGAACCCTAATGCAAGGCCCAAGTTACAAGTGTGATGTCTTGATAGTTATTATGTGAATTGATTAAGAGATTTAAACACATTAAGGGTTTAATACTTAGGATTAAAGTTATGCACTCCATCCTAAGAGAAGGATGCAGGCATAAGCTTAATCACAAAGTCTTAAAGCCTTTAGGGTTTAGTCCCTGATTATGAGGTGAGAAGAGAAGACTCAAAGAGAGACACAAAGGCAAAACTAAGAGGGGAGACTAATCAAAACCCTAATTCATTATCATGCTTGGTTGATCCTAAGGTTTGTGAGGTTTGCAAGAACAATCTTCAGAGGAGCCACCAGGAAGCAGATGAATAAGATCAAGAGAAGCAAAGTGACTTGCTTCATTCAAGAAGACAAGTCACTTGAAGAAAGAAAGTGGGAGAAGCAAGAATGAGCAAGCTCAAACTCAAACACATATAAGAATGCAGCAATGGATGCAATAGAGATGAAAAGAAAAGTTATGAGAAGTGAAGGCAAATTCACTTCTCAAGTTCACTTACCACCTGAAATGTTAGAATAGGAATGCAATGCAATGCCAAATAAGATGAGATGACATGATGATAACCAAAACCAGAAGCATGTTGATGATGATTATGATGTTATGAGGTGCTGCAAACATGAGGCAAGGCATGAAAATGTTCATACAAGATTATGAATGCAAATGATGCAAGTTAAGGAGCATGAATAAACATGGAATGTTATGAAACATACAAGGCAAATGACATAGCAAATATGTAATGCAATGATCAAACATGCTTCCTATATGTCTTAAGATGTCAAATGAATCATAAACATGCACAAAATGCAAAGACAAGTCATGTTATGCAAGAGAATGCAAGGAGGATGCAAGAGAAAGCCCAAATTAGGGTTTATGGATCAAACATCAAACCAAAACTCAAGACAGGAGCAAAACCCTAAGATAAAAATGGAAAATGGCACCCAAAGAAACCCTAGGCCTATGATAAACCACTGCCCAAAGGGGAGCTCTCAACTCTCAACCAAACTCAAGATATGAATTTCCTAAGTTATTAGGGTTTTTTAGGGTTCTTAACAAAACAAATGCCAAACAATTTGAAAATGCAAGAACAATTCATGGCCTTTTTACCCTAGAAACTACATGCCAAATAGAAAACAATGCAAGAAGAATCAATGTCTCAACCTTCTCCAATAGGCAGAAATGAATTTTTAAACTTATGATCAAATTAATGCATAAAAAATGATTTAATTCAATGAAAAATTCTTAAAATGCATCAAGATCAAAAAAGAAATTTGGTTTGAAGGTTGGACAATGTTTCTAAATGTCTTAGAACATTTCATGAATTTTTTTGTAATTTTTAAATACCTAAAAGTATTTTTAATTAATTAATTCTCATTAATCAATTAAAAATAATCTTTTAAACATTTAAAAATACTTTTTTAATGATAAAAAATAAAATAAAAATATTTTTGTGTCATAAAAATTAATAAAACCTTAAGGAAAAAGTTTCATAATTTTTATGAATTTTTTGCTATTTTAAAATAATTATGCAATTTAAATGAAAGAAAAATGAATAAAATTAAATAAAATAAAAAGTAAACAGAATGGAAGGATGAGATTGATTCTGGGGAGGGGACCATTGACTTGGCGCGTCATCTAAGGGTCCAGGTTCAAACTAACATAATCCTGATTAATTAAATATTAAACCATAATTAAAACTTAATGACAAGATCCAGGCCTTCCACTCACGCGCGGGAAACAAGATCTAAAGGCCCAGGTTTAAACTCAGTGCCCTAACCCTAATTAATAATTAATGACTTTCAGGCTGCCGGAGAAGACTTCCGGTCGTCTTCTCCGGCCAGCTCTCACCTGAGAAACCTCAAAACCTCTCAAAACGTAACAAAAACAAAATCTATGAATTGGGAAACGATCTTCAGCCTCTCACGAATCAAACCCCTCTCTCAAAACAAATTTATATTTCCTAAACAAGCTGAATCGAAGAGAACAAGTTCTAGGTCACGCAAGCTTCAGAAACAAATTAAATGCTTATTTCAAAACCATTTTCAAAACCAATGGTACCAGAATGATCAGTGAAGCAAATAGAACAAGTTAGTAACAAGAGAAATGATTTCTGGAAAAATTATTTTCGAGCTACCTGAGATTTGGAGCTTTCAGTTTGGGAACTTTCTGGTCACTTCTCCTGGTGCAATCCAACCCTTAGGACCTCTGGATGATGTCTGAATGCCTTAGAACAATTTATGTAGGCTGGACAGTGAGATTCGAATGCTCCTGCTTCAAGCTCAGTCAGAAATGGCAATGGTGTTTCTGGAGGTTTCAGGCCATTGTGAATGATGGTTTGAGGTCCAAATGATGTATGGAGAAGCTTTGCAAGGTTTGTTTGGCTGTTTGTGAGCTAGGATGAGAGTTTCGAATGAAACTGCAAAATGGAGTGAGAGATGGCAGTGAGATGTTCTGGCTGTTTCAGGCTTGTGCTTTGGGTGGTTTTAGGTCTATGAAGTGTGTTGAGTTGGATGATGAAGAAAGTTTTAGTGTTTGCAGGCTGTATAGAGAAATTCGAAGGCTTATGCAATGTGGAAGGTTTTTGTGAATGTGTGTAATGTGATAGTTTCAGCCTTGCTTCTTGTTATGGCTAGCTTGCAAATTGATAACATAAACAAATCTGATTGGCTGGATGATGTGACTTGGCCTGTGGTGATTGGGATGTTTGCTTTTGCCAAAAGTCAAAAATCTTGTAAGAGAGGCATGGGCTTGATACTAGCTTGGTACAAGGCTAGGTCTGGCGCATCATGGTGTGGTGAGAGAGCCAGCAAGGTCCAAAGGCCAAGGCAGCAAGTTGAGGGAAGTGTCATGAGTGTTTTGCAACTTGGTTACTTTATGGATTTTCATGAAAATCTCTCATTACACAAACCATAAACATGTGAACCTTGGTCCAATTCTGACTTTTGTGACTTAGAGAATGTTTGTGTGATGGTTTGAAATGAATTAGAGGCTGCAATGTGCATTGGTTCAAGACTTTGCAAAATTTCCATTTGAAGCATGCCTTAGAAATTAATGATTTTTGCCAACTTTGCATTGCCATAACTTTTGATCCAAGAAGAGTTTGATCATGTTCTTGTACTTTTTGAAAAGGGAAAGATGAGATCTACAACTTTCATGACCAAAGTTTTTCCATTTGAAGCCTTTTTGGATCAAGAATCAAGGCTTGAAAAATGACCTAAAATGATGCATTCTTGAAAAGTCAACTATGCCCAAAAAGTCAACATTTGCAAAAACCCTAAATTCTTGATTTCTATGAACTTCAACCTTCTTCCATGATCAAATAAAGATCATATACACTCAAAATGATGAAGATCACCCATTGGTTGGGTCATTGGGGGCCTCAGATGCCCTGATTTTATACTGACTTGTCTGAAAAGTCAACCCTTGATCAGATGACTTCCCCATGGAATTTCTTCATGAAAATTGATATGCATACTCCCTATACCATATAGAGACCAATGGAAACAAGAATGACCAAAAAATTTGGGATTATGGCCTCTGAAACCAAAACCCTAATTTTCAGTCAACTGTGCAGTTCAACCTGGCTCTGCATCCACTCAAACCCTAGCTCTTATGATTCCTCTGCATTTTTGACTTTGAGGAGATGGAATATGATATAAGAACACACATGGACCCCTTTGAGTTGATTGGTGGCCTTTGGAGTGGCCCAAGATGCTCTTGGATTGCTCAGATCACAAACCCTAGGTGCAGATGACTTAGAAGCTATGCAGTGAATCAAAAGTGAGATATGAGATGATATGATGGTGTTTATGCATATGAGATGATCACAAGCCATGGTGTGAATGGGTGAGGGCAAATTTGGGGTGTTTACAGCTGCCCCTATTCAAACATGAGTTAGCTGTGCAGGATGTAAGCAACGGCTTAACAGGCAAACAAGATAACTTGTGGTTGAATACCAAAGACAGTCCAAAATTTGCACTCACAGAATGAAGAAGAAAAGGGATATAGATTGTAAAAGCAAATAAAGTATATTGTAAAGTGTGAGCGACGGAGGACGACCGTCGAGCAGAGGACGACTGCTGGGTAAATAGCAATGACGGGGACGGCCAACATGCTGGGAAAAGTGTATGAAAATAAAGCAATGACGGGGACGGCCGACATGCTGGGGATAAAAGGTAAAGCTAAGACGGGGACGGCCGACTAGCTGGGGAAAGTAAGATATTATGATGGGGACGGCCATCAAGATAAAACTGCAAAGTTCTCTGGGAATCAAATGAAACATGACGGGGACGGCCATCAAGTTCATAAAGCAAAGTAACCCACGATGGGGACGGCCATCGGGCTAAAAGGGAAAAGGGACCACGACGGGGACGGCCATCGGGTTAAAGAATGAATGAAATAAACAGATGATGGGGTACGGCCATCAAAGGTGAAGGACGATCACCTAGCAGGGGACGGCTGCTCTGTTGGGAATAAAGGAAATATGATGGGGACGGCCATCGAAGGTGGAGGACGACCACCTGGCAGGGTACGGCTGCCGAAAATATCAACGATGGGGACGGCCATCGGATAGAAAAGGTCAACGATGGGGACGACCATCGGACGAGCGTGATGGAGGACGACCATCAAGAAGTGGAGGACGACCACTCAGCAGGGTACGGCTGCTCTCAGGGTTTATCATAACACCGGACGAGTGTCAGATAACCAAAATCATCAATGGGGACGGCCATTGGATAAAACGATGAAGGATGATCATCAAAAGGTGGAGGACGACCACCTAGCAGGGGACGGCTGCTAAAAATCAACGATGGGGACGGCCATCGGATGAGCATGATGGAGGACGACCATCAAGAAGTGGAGGACGACCACTTAGCAGGGTACGGCTGCTCTCAGGGTTATCATAACACAGGACGAGTGTTAGATAAAAAGGAAAGATTTGCTTTGTTGGCGATCTACTGGGGAGATAGTAAACACGGACGAGCGTTTACATCCAAGAAACAAAAGGTATAAGTGTTTGGTATTGTGTATAGATTAAAGATGCGGACGAGCATCCTTAAGACTATGATACGGACGAGTATCATGTAGAAACAAACTGACACATGTTCAGAGATGATGATACGGACGAGTATCAACGGGTTAACAAAGAACACGGACGAGTGTTGCATCTGAAGGGACTCTTCTGGGGAATAACAGACACGGACGAGTATCTATATTCAAGAAGACATGAGTGTTTGACACGGTGTATGGATTAAAAATGCGGACGAGCATCCTTAAGACTATGATACGGACGAGTATCATGTAGAAACAAACACTAGACGCAATGTTCTGAGATGATGATACGGACGAGTATCAACTGGTTAACAAAGAACAAGGACTACTGTCGAATCTGTGGGGATATGAGTGATGTATACAAGATACGGACGGGTATCTGCACAAGTGTACCAATGAGTAGTGAGTATAATGTATAGATGAGTGTTTATCTGCTGGGGAGAGTGACACGGACGAGTGCCAAAAGGAGAAAAGTATAATAAGTAAGTATATGGGTGATGAAAGTGTAAGCGACCGCGCTGGGGATATGACACGGACGGGTGTCAGGAAAGTGTATATGAGTATATGTGAGTGCAAAGAGGGTGTCTTTGGCTTTCTGCTGGTGATGTGACACGGACAGGTGTCCAAAGAGTGTTCTGGCGACTTTACTGGGGAGCAATGATACGGACGGGTATCAAAAGGGAATATGCTGGTATTTGTGAATATGAGGCAACTGCTTTTGCTGGGACTCTGGGGGATTTTGGGGGAAGTATTCTGTATAATGACAGATTGTCAATACTTACAAGTGTTCAATTCACAACATGACTTATGATTATGCTATGCGTTTGATTTTTGCCGTAATGCTCCGTATTAGACGGAATGCTACGCTTTGAGGGTATAGTATGATGCGAATGCTATGAATATGCAAAGGAGCACAGATCCGGGATTCGGATCCCGTTGCTGCGAAGATCTCTGGTTGATCTGCTTGAAGTGAATGTCCCAGCTGGGGATGAGATCATTGGTAGATCTAATGATGTATCTGCTTGGGAATATAGATTACTGATTGACATATCCCTATACTGGACCCAGCTGGGGTTTGTAGAAGCTTTCCGAGCTCTGTTGTGACTTCTTCGTGCGTTGCTCTTCTGAATAGAGGCTGGGGGAGGTTGCTGGTCACTCAGCTGGGGAGAGTGGTGAGAGGCAACTCGGCTGGGGAGAAAACATTTTGGGTGTTAAGCCTGTTTGTCGATTTGCCAGCTTGCTGAACTGCCGCTTATGTGCTCCGAGTTGCGTTCTGGATACCGGCTATCCTGCAAAGATAAGGAAACGTACAAAAGGTCCCGAGGTATCCTTTACTGGATTCCGTCATAGGAGTTAAGTACTTTCAAGAGTAATCACATTCCCTGTAAGCATGTGTTTTATTTTTTAGAGAAAGGCATCTGTACTTATGCAGTTGTATTTTTAGAGATATCAGACAATTCTTTGCAAAACATGACTGAAAATCTGATTTTATTAATTCGTGTGCCCTGAATTGGCAAGATACAGTCAAAGAAACATATCTCCTGAAATGAGGAAATTGTTACAAATTGAGAAATAAAGTGTTGGCGATGCTGACGACGCTTTGAGGAGCTTCCTCTCCTGCTATGACTCGTATGACAATGACGTTCTTCTCGTCTTGCTTTCTGGAGAGAGTTGATTCTGATTGAAGCTTGATCCTTTGGAGCTTACCAAGTTGTGGGTGATACAGACGAATTCAGAATGCAGTTGTTCGCTTATTCCCTTATTTTGCATGGATCGCCCTTTCGGGTTTTCGATCCATCGGGATACCCATTTTTGCCTGAGTTGTCCAATGCGGCTTTTCAACTCAGCGGGTGTACATTTTTTCAATTATTTCCCTTATTTTTGCCCGAGTCTTTTATTCTGTTTTTGACTCGCCGGGATGCCCTATTTTTGCCTGGACTTACATTCTGTGTTTATGTCCAGCGGGTCATTTTATGCGAAGTATTTTTTAACTGCATCTGAATTCACAGGGGACGGGAAATCTTCACCATCCATGGTGCTGAGCATCAGTGCTCCACCAGAGAAAACTTTCTTTATGATGAATGGTCCTTCATAATTTGGAGTCCATTTGCCCCTGTGGTCTGTATGAGGAGGGAGGATTCTTTTCAGCACAAGATCTCCCACTTGGTACTCTCGGTGCCTGACTTTCTGATCGAAGGCTTTTTTCATTCTCTTCTGATATAACTGCCCATGACAGATTGCAGCTAATCTTTTCTCTTCGATCAGACTCAGTTGTTCGAATCGGGACCGAACCCACTCTGCTTCACTCAGTTTAACATCCATCAATACCCGTAAGGAGGGTAGCTCAACTTCAACAGGTAGGACTGCCTCCATACCGTACACAAGCTGATACGGCGTTGCCCCAGTGGATGTTCTGATTGATGTGCGGTACCCATGCAAGGCAAACGGTAGCATTTCATGCCAGTCTTTGTAAGTGACTACCATTTTCTGCACAATCTTCTTGATATTCTTGTTTGCTGCCTCAACAGCGCCATTCATCTTTGGCCTGTAAGGAGAAGAATTGTGGTGTTGGATTTTGAAGTCCCGGCACAGCTCTGCCATCATTTTGTTGTTTAGATTAGAACCATTATCAGTAATGATTCGCTCGGGAACTCCATATCGACAGATGATGTCTCTTTTCAGAAATCTGGCTACCACTTGCCTGGTGACGTTTGCATATGAGGCTGCTTCATCCCACTTGGTGAAATAGTCAATGGCGACCAGGATGAATCTGTGGCCGTTCGAAGCAGTTGGCTCAATCTTGCCAATCATATCAATGCCCCACATGGCAAAGGGCCATGGTGAAGACATGACGTTCAAAGGATTAGGAGGCACATGCACCTTATCTGCGTAGATCTGGCACTTATGACATTTTCTGGCGTAAGCACAACAGTCTGCATCCATTGTGATCCAGTAATAACCTGATCTTAACAACTTCTTAGCCATTGCATGTCCTCCAGCATGGGTACCAAAAGAGCCTTCATGCACTTCATGCATCAGTAAATCTGCTTCTGTCTTGTCCACACATCTGAGGAGTACCATATCAAAGTTCCTCTTGTATAAAGACCCATCAGTGTTCAGAAAGAAACTACCAGCAAGCCTTCTTAAGGTCTTCTTATCATTGGAAGATGCCCCAGGTGGGTATGTCTGATCCTCCAAGAAGCATTTAATGTCATGGAACCAAGGCTTATCATCTTTAGCAATATCTGCTGTAAATACATATGCTGGTCTATCAAGTCTCGATACGGAAATCTGAGGTACAAAGTTAGCAGCTTGAACTTTGATCATGGATGAAATGGTAGCAAGAGCATCTGCAAACTGATTCTCGTCT
This sequence comes from Lathyrus aphaca, assembly GCA_963966055.1. NCBI lineage: Eukaryota > Viridiplantae > Streptophyta > Magnoliopsida > Fabales > Fabaceae > Lathyrus > Lathyrus aphaca. The sequence continues at coordinate 241,024,293 of OZ014525.1, forward strand.
CGAGGGATATACTCAAGCTTTACTGTTGTGAAGAAAGTCAATAACCTCCTTGTATAATCCCTGTAAGGTATCAGATGATCTTGGTGTGTGTACCATTTTCCGTTGGTTTGATTGACTACCAAAGCTGAATCTCCGAATACGGTCAATGTCTTGATTCTGAGGTCAATGGCCTCCTCAAGACCCATAATGCAAGCTTCGTATTCAGCTTCGTTGTTAGTGCAGTTGAAAGTGATTTTTGCCGAGAAAGGCATGTGAACTCCTTTTGGTGAAATGAGTACTGCACCAACACCACGACCATTCATGTTAACAGCCCCATCAAACATCATAGTCCATTCTTCTTCCGGGTCAGGCCCTTCAGTGTGAATAGGCTCTTCATGATCTTTTGCTTTTATGAACATGATGTCTTCATCAGGGAAGTCAAACCTCATAGGCTGGTAGTAATCAATGGGTTGCTCAGCAAGATATTCAGATAGTACACTGCCCTTGATGGCTTTCTGAGATGTGTACTGTATGTCATATTCCGTGAGAATCATTTGCCATCTTGCAACCCGTCCGGTAAGCGCTGGCTTCTCGAAGATGTACTTAACTGGGTCCATTTTTGAGATTAACAAGGTAGTGTGGGTCAACATATACTGCCTCAGTCGGCGAGCAGCCCACGCTAAAGCACAGCAAGTTTTCTCGAGCAGTGAATAACGTTGTTCACAGTCGGTAAACTTTTTGCTTAGGTAGTATATTGCATACTCTTTTCGACCAGACTCGTCATGCTGGCCCAGCACACACCCCATTGACTCTTCTAATACTGTCAAGTACATTATCAGAGGTCTTCCTTCAACTGGAGGCATAAGGATTGGAGGCTCTTGTAAATACTCCTTGATCTTGTCAAAAGCTCTCTGGCAATCTTCGTTCCACCTGACCGTTTGTTCCTTTCTTAACAACTTGAACAAGGGTTCACAGGTTGTTGTAAGGTGAGATATGAACCGTGAGATGTAGTTCAATCGACCTAAGAACCCTCGAACTTCTTTCTCAGTTTTTGGTGCAGGCATCTCTTGAATAGCTTTGACTTTATCAGGGTCAACTTCAATCCCTTTCTCACTTACAATAAAACCCAGCAGCTTACCGGACCGCACCCCGAATGTGCATTTGTTGGGGTTTAGCTTTAGTTGATACTTCCTCAGACGCTTGAACAACTTCAGCAGATTCACCAGGTGATCTCCCTCTGTAAGGGACTTGGCGATCATATCATCCACATAACACTCGATTTCCTTATGGATCATATCGTGGAATAATGTCACCATAGCCCGTTGATATGTGGCACCAGCATTCTTCAGTCCGAATGGCATCACTTTATAGCAGAACGTGCCCCAGGGTGTGATGAATGTTGTCTTCTCCATGTCTTCAGGTGACATCTTGATCTGATTATACCCTGAAAATCCGTCCATGAAGGAGAATACCGAGAACTGAGCCGTATTATCAACCAATACATCAATGTGAGGTAATGGGAAATCATCCTTCGGGCTGGCTCTGTTCAGATCCCGGTAATCAACACACATTCTTACTTTGCCGTCTTTCTTAGGCACAGGTACTATGTTAGCAACCCACGGCGGATAGCTAGTTACGGCGAGGAACCCGGCGTCCCATTGCTTTTGTACCTCTTCCTTGATTTTCATAGCCATGTCTGGGCGAGTACGGCGCAGCTTCTGTTTAACTGGTGGGCATTGTAAACACCCCAAATTTGCCCTCACCCATTCACACCATGGCTTGTGATCATTCTCATATGCATAAACACAATCATATCATCTCACATCTCATTTTTGATTCATTGCATTGCTTCTAAGTCATCTGCACCTAGGGGTTTGTGATCTGAGCAATCCCAGAGCCTCTTGAGCCATTCCAAAGGGCACCAATCAACTCAAAGGGATCCATGTGTGTTCTTACATCATATTCTATCTCCTCAAAGTCAAAAATGCAGAGGAATCACAAGAGCTAGGGTTTGAGTGGATGCAGAGCCAGGTTGAATTGCACAGTTGACTGAAAATTAGGGTTTTGGTTTCAGAGGCCATAACCCCAAATTTTTTGGCCATTATTATTTCCATTGGTCTCTATATGGTATAGGGAGTATGCATATCAATTTTCATGAAGAAATTCCATGGGGAAGTCATCTGATCAAGAGTTGACTTTTCAGACAAGTCAGTGCAAAATCAGGGCATCTGAGGCCCCCAATGACCCAACCAATGGGTGATCTTCATCATTTTGAGTGTATATGATCTTTATTTGATCATGGAAGAAGGTTGAAGTTCATAGAAATCAAGAATTTAGGGTTTTTGCAAATGTTGACTTTTTGGGCATAGTTGACTTTTCAAGAATGCATCATTTTAGGTCATTTTTCAAGCCTTGATTCTTGATCCAAAAAGGCTTCAAATGGAAAAACTTTGGTCATGAAAGTTGTAGATCTCATCTTTCCCTTTTCAAAAAGTACAAGAACATGATCAAACTCTTCTTGGATCAAAAGTTATGGCAATGCAAAGTTGGCAAAAATCATTAATTTCTAAGGCATGCTTCAAATGGAAATTTTGCAAAGTCTTGAACCAATGCACATTGCAGCCTCTAATTCATCTCAAACCATTGCATAGACATTCTCTAAGTCCTAAAAATCAGATTTGAACTAAGAATGCCATGGTTTTATGTTTGGTTAGGCAAAGAAGTCACATGTGAACCAAAATGTCACAAGTTGCAAAACTCATGATCATGCCTTCACCAACTTGCAGCCTTGAGTGCTGAACTTTGCTAGGCCCCTCCCACACCATGCTGCACCAGAACCAACATTGTACTTGCCTAGGCCATGAGCCATGCTTCACTTACACAAAAGGTGGATATTTTGCAAAAGTTGACTTACCAATCAATAAAGCATGTGTCCAATCATCTGACCAATGAGAGAGAGTTATGTTATCAATTTGCAAGCAAGACATAACCCTAGGCAAGGCTGAAACACATACATTCCACACATTCACAAAATCCCTTCACATTGCAAAAGCCTTCGAATTCCTCTAGACAGTTTGCAAACACTCAAGCTTTCTTCATCATCCAACTCAACACACTTCATAGACAAAAGACCACCAAAGCTCAAGCCTGAAACAAGCCTGACCTGAGCTTCACCATTCTTCACCCTCAGAACCAGTTCTCTTCGAATCTCACTATCCAGCCATCAAACACTTTATCTTTCTCCACCAACAAGTCAAGCATACCCCAAGGAGTCATAACCACCCTTTACTTTGAACTGAAACAACCTGTACACAAAGTGCATTTCCTGCTACACCAGAAGTGAATCTCTCAAAGCAGCTTGCCTAAGCTCATTCCAGGCTTTCCATTAGCTTCAAGGGGTTCAGGGGAGTTGTTCTGCATCAAAGCAAGGCCAAAAGAGCTCACATTCACAGTTCTTCACCTCAGGTAGTCTCAAACTTCAAACTTTTTAAAGCTTGTTTCTTTTGTTACAAATTGAAAGTACATGCTCTGAGGATCACTGTGGTGTGTTTAGAATCTAAAATGGTGGGAAAATGAGCATTTTGTGAGTGTCTGAAAGTTTGGCCCCATTTTTGTTTGGTTTCGATTCAAGCTGTTCTTGTTGGTAAAATGGTGTTTGATCATGGATTTGGGTTGTAGGAAGTGTGGGGAGTGTTTCTGGGCAGTCAATTTGGCATGGGGTGGCCTGGATAAGGAGCTAGGGTTTTGGTATGGCCGGAGAAGACGACCGGAGCTCATCTCCGGTCGCCTGAGTGTAATTAGGGTTTAAGTGTCATTAATTAGCAACTTTAAACTTGGGCCCTTGATCTTTGTTTCCCGCGCGCCAGTGAGTGGTCAGGATCACTTCATTTGCCCTAATCCATTTGGTTAACATTAATTAATTCATAATTAATTTAATCTGGCCAGATTGCATCCCCACCATCCATTCACGCGCCAGTCAACACCTTTGAATCCTAGGCTCATCCTGGCCCTCCATCCCTCTGACTTTCATTTTATTTGTTTTTTTATTCATTTTATTTCATTAAATTTGTATATTTATTTTAAAATAGTTAAAAATTCTTAAAAATTATGAAACTTTTTCTTTAAAGTTTTATTAATTTTTAAGACCCAAAAATATTTTTATTTTATTTTTTATCATTAAAAAAGTATTTTTTAAATATTTAAAAGATTATTTTTAATTGATTAATGGGAATTAATTAATTAAAAATACTTTTAGGTATTTAAAAATTACAAAAAAATTCATGAAATGTTCTAAGACATTTAGAAACATTGTCCAACCTTCAAACCAAATTTCTTTTTTGATCTTGATGCATTTTAAGAATTTTTCATTGAATTAAATCATTTTTTATGCATTATTTTGATCACATGTTTGAAAATTCATTTCTGCCTTTTGGAGAAGGTTGAGACATTGATTCTTCTTGCATTGTTTTGTGTTTAGCATGTATTTTCAAGGATAAAAAGGCCATGAATTGTTCTTGCATTTTCAAATTGTTTGGCATTTCTTTTGTTAAGAACCCTAAAAAACCCCTAATAACTTAGAAAATTCATATCTTGAGTTTGGTTGAGAGTTGAGAGCTCCCCTTTGGGCAGTGGTTCATTATAGGTCTAGGGTTTCTTTGGGTACCATTTTCCATTTTTTACTTTAGGGTTTTGCTTCTGTTTTTGGTTTGTGTTTGATGTTTGATCCATAAACCCTAATTTGGGCTTTCATTTGCATCCCTCTTGCATTTCCTTGCATAACATGACTTGTCTTTGCATTTTGTGCATTCTTATGATTCATTTGACATCTTAAGACATGTAGAAGGCATGTTTGATCATTGCATTGCATATTTGCCATGTCATTTGCCTTGTATGCTTCATAACATTCCATGTTTGTTCATGCTCCTTAACTTGCATCATATGCATTCATAAGCTTGTATGATCATTTCCATGTCTTGCCTCATGTTTGCAGCATCTCATAACATCATAATCATCATCAACATGCTTCTGGTTTTGCCTAGCATCATACCATTTCATCTCATCTTGTATTGCATTGCATTTCCTTCTAACATTTCAGGTGGTAAGTAAATTTGGGAAGTGGATTTGCCTTCACTTCTCATAACTTTTCTTTTCATCTCTCTTGCATCCATTGCTGCATTTCTACATGTGTTTGAGATTGAGCTTGCTCATTCTTGTTCCTCCCACTTTCTTTCTTCAAGTGACTTGACTTCTTGAATGAAGCAAGTCACTTTGCTTCTCTTGATCTTGTTCATCTGCTTCCTGGTGGCTCCTTTGAAGATTGTTCTTGAAAACCTCACAAGCCTTAGGACCAACCAAGCATGATAATGAATTAGGGTTTTGATTAGTCTCCCCTCTTAGTTTTACCTTTGAGTCTTTCTTTGAGTATTCTCCTCTCATCTCACAATCAGGGACTAAACCATAAAGGTTTTAAGACTTTGTGATTAAGCTTATGCCTGCATCCTTCTCTTAGGATTGAGTGTATAACTTTAATCCTAAGTATTAAATCCTTATTGTGTTTAAATCCCTTAATCAATTCACATAATAATCATCAAGACATCACACTTGTAACTTGGGCCTTGCATTAGGGTTCTAATTCTTCCTTAATTGGTTAAGAAGGACTAACCCTAGCGTTAATGGACAAGTCCCCCTCAAGTTGTCTTACAAATCATAAAATTCACTTCATCATCATACCATTAATCTAAAAATCCACTTAATAAAGGCTTGTTTTGTCATGGGTTTAATCCCTAATCATGGATTAAGTTGAGGAGCCTTCCTCAGCTTAAACACTCTCATCTATTATCCTTCTTTTAGGATAGTGTAATGGGTCTGTTTAATCCTTGATTATGGCTTAATCTCATTACTCAACACTAAACAAAAACAACAAAAACATCTAAATAATCACAAGTAGGTTAATGATCTTAATCCTACATCAAAGGTGATTAAGTGTGAGAATCTGACTTCACACTTAAGGTATTCTCATTACCCCTAATCAGAGGGAAGATGTGATGAGTTTACTAACCCATTGGTTTAGGCTTAAGCTCATTAACTTATGACAAAATCCAAAAAAGCAATAAAAGACTGAAAACTCAAAAACAAACAATAATCGTCTCCTTCGGGATTCTTTTCTCACCTCATTCACTCACAAACGAGAACTTGCTTCTTCCGTCTAATGCAAGACAGTTTGCACCTGAGCCAGACAGGTCATACACTTGAGCATAGGCAAGCAAGCAGTTCATCAAGTCAATTCACCTTTCAGTCTCTTTGGGTCGAACTACGGTGTTCTGACTTCCTCATTGCACGAGAGGATACGTAGGCATAACTTAACAGTTGTCGAACAAAAGTCTCTGTCTATTCCCCCTCCTCCCAGTTTCATTCTTTTAAGCCTCATGGTCATGAGCATTTTATTCTTGATCTCACACTGACACATCATTTGTACACTTCACTTCTTTTACACTGACACCTGTACATCTTTTTCCAGCTATTTTATACACAAAATGCACTGACACTACCCCTTTAAAACACAAATCTTTTAAGCGTGGATCCCGTCGAGTACGACGGACAATCTGGGTGCTAATACCTTCCCAGGTTGTAACCAACCCCCTTTCTCAGTCTCTCTGGTTCGCAAACCGTCTTATCCGTATCTTTCTAGGTCTATGCAGCATTGCCTTTCCTCCGGGATAAAAATGCCTAGCTGGCGACTCTATTCATCTCCAGTGAGTTCACGGCTGTGTGTTCTCACTGTTCCCTTCGCCGACCGTTCGCGTCTGTACCTTCATCTGACCCCGTGTCATTTGTCGGGAGCGACAGCTTGGCGACTCTGCTGGGGATCCTTATATTGCAACCAGGGCTTCTGGTTCTTTTTGTGGGTTCCTCCTAGCGCTTGATTGGTTTGTGTTTACTGGGGTGTTATGTGCTTGTTTGTGCTTGTATTTATTTTTGTTTATTGCTTTATGTACAGTTGCTTTACTGCTTTCTTTATTGCATTTGTATATACCTTACTGTCATTGTTGCTGGCTGGATCTGGTTTCTTGTTTTGGTGGGTGGGTGTTCCATTGAGAGTTAAGGTCCTATACCTGGGACCTGAGTGACACCTAGGCTAGAGTGAATCATATTCTTTCCCATTCCATTTCGGTCTGGTGCGGGAATATGAAACACGGTTCAGATATGGGTTTCTTCTTGAGAACTCTGTGTTGCAGATTTCCTGCAATGCTAGGGCTATCTGGGAAGCCTGCTAAGTCTGGATGACCTTTTAGTATTGACCTTCAGAAACTGAGGTGAATTAGAGGAGGAACTTTTATGGTTATTGTAAACACTGTACCTCCGGGTTAGAAGTGTTTACACTTCTCATAACTGATCCAAGTCTGAGGATCCTTGTTTTAGAACACCACCTGTGAAGGGGTTGGGCTGTTTACAGGTTTGCAGGTACCTTGACCTCAGAATACCCTGTTACTTTGACTTTGTTAAGAATGCTCCATGTTGGATAGTTCTTGTGATTCTAAAACCCTGGACATGTGGCTCTTTATTTGAGTCCCCCACCCTGGTTACTGGATTTATAGACCTCCATCTGGAATTCTTGAACACACATGGATCTATACCAAGGCAGTTAATCAGATCCAGCTCAGTCACAGACCCTTGCATATCATTTGCATACATACTCATTGCATCATATTAACATTTGCTTATTTGTGTTTCAGGGTATCCACCTCCATCTGGTTTTGGTTTTGACCCCATCTGCAGTTTTGACCTATCTCCACCAGCACTTGCATCAGTTTGTCAGCCATATACTTCAGTTACTTGCACTAGCCAGCCAGTGGCCCACTCCTCAGCATCTTCATCAGCACTTATTCTACTCAGTCTCCAGTACTCATGGCTCCAAAGAAAAGCAACATCACCTATCATTTCTTCCAACCAGACTTATCAGACATCAGGAGGATCCAAACCCTGATCACCCCAGATCACATTCCTTTGTTCAGGGAGCATTACGGGGATATACTTGACTTGGTCAGGGATCTGGACCCATCTCAGAGGAGCTTGATCCACACCTGCATTCAGTTCTATGACCCCCCATTGAGGTGTTTCACCTTTCAAGACTTTCAGTTGGGACCTCTTTTAGAAGAATACTCATCTCTGATTGGTTTGCCTATCAAGAGGGAAATTCCTTTCAACCCTGAAATGGTCTTTCCCGGCAATGGAGAGTTGGCAAAAGCTTTGCACCTGGAGCCTGCTTTGATTGAGCAACATATGACCTCTAAAGCTGGGATCCCTGGGTTTCATTTGGACTTCCTAATTTCTCAAGCTAGTCTGAAGGCCTCCCTGGGGGATTGGAAAGCTGTTTGTGCTTTGTTGGCTTTAAGTGTATATGGAATTGTGTTGTTTGCAGATGAGCCTCGATTCATCAGCAAGAATGCAATCCATTTGTTCATCCTGAAGAACCCAGTGCCAACCTTGTTAGGAGATCTCTATTACTCAGTACATCAGAGGAATGAGAAGCAGAGGGGTAAGTTAGTGAGGTGTTGTGCTCCATTATTCCATGCTTGGCTTCTCAGGCATCTACCCAGGACAGATGCATTTCTAAACCCTCATCAGCAAAGCAACTGGGCTAAAAGACTCACTGTCCTAACTTCAGCAGATATCAGATGGTGTACTCAAAGCACCAAGGGCAGAGATATAATCACCAGCTGTGGGCACTTTCCCAATGTGCCCTTAGTAGGAGTTAAGGGAAGTATCAACTACAACCCTCTACTGTTCAGGAGGCAATTGGGCTATGCACTGGTTCATACTCCAAGGGAACAAGACTTGGTTGAGACCCTCTACTATGAGAACAAGATTAGTTTGACTGTTGTTAGGCAGGCTGCCTGGGCCTGGGATCATGTTCAAACCAAGGGAATCACCATTCTGGGGAAGTGCAATAATGTGGCATCAGTCCAATATTATGAGTGGTCCCATGCTAGGGCCCAATTCTCTGGAATGCCCTTTACCATAGAAGACATGCCTGAGTCATCTTCAGCACCACCCCCTGCCACTATCAGTTTGGAGGAGTTTGAGAGCTTGAAGGAAAGAAATGAGAGGTTAACCCAAGCCTTGCAGAAGACCCTCCGGGAGAGGAGTGAAGGTGTGAGGGAGATTGAGAGACTGGAGAAGTTAAGGGTGGAACACTTGACCAAGATTGAGAAGTCTGGAGATTATATCAACAAGTCTAAAGCTGGTGAACAGATTCTGAAGAATGCTTGTAAAGAAGCCCAGTTCCAGAGAGCAAGGACAGACTTGTATTTGAAAGAGAGTCAGGCCAGGTGGGTCCGGATCACTGAGGCCCGTACTCTAGAAGACAAGAGAGCTCAAGACAAGATGGAGCAGATGGAAAAAGCCCTGGCAGCAGCCCAGAAAGAAATATCAGAGCTAGAAATCAGAGCTGGAGTGAAGAGGTCTAAGGACCAAAGTCAGAACAAGAAGTTGACTGCAGCTGTTGCAACAAGAAACCTTCTCATTAGAAGTCTCACGGAGCATCCGGCTGATCCTGTGACCGAAGCACTTCTCAAGGAAGTTCGTGAGGATGAGTTTGGCCTTGGAGTTTGATCATTTGCTTGTTGTTATTCCTATTCCATGTACTTTTGCTTTTTGTGATGTATTTTGACCCCTTTGAGGGCTTGTGTTGTAAAAATGAACAAGTTGTATTATTTCACCTTTGTAATATATTTGTGTTAGTTTCTATCTGGGTTCACATCAAAAGCAACTTCAACAGTAGCATCTTCAAGGGTCTGGAAGGGTCAAAACTGAAGGCCAAACCGGATACCTTGAGAACAAATAAGCATAACTGCATTGCATGCTAACCCTTTTGTTTGTTTTGTAGGTTTTTGTTTTTTTGTTGCTAACCTCTGTTGTGATGTTCAGGAATTATTGCTCGCCGCCGGGTATTTCCTCTCAACAGGCCTCACAGGTATCCAACTAGAAACAACCTTCCGGGAATTCAGATGGATCAGATGCAGCAAGACCTTACGGAGGTCAGAAACCAGATGGCCAACGAAAGGTTGGAGATGAGAACTCAGATAACACAATTCATGGAAGTGATGAACAATTTAGCTCAAAGCCAGGAGAGGCTCAGAGTTTTGGTAGAAGGAAGGAATCAAGAGGAGCCCCATGTGGGAACTGCTGGCACAAGTAACAACGAGAGGGTCCAACCTCATGTCAATCCCCCAGTTTTTGGACCCCATCTCCATCCAGAGGCCAACATCCCAGTCAACGTTCAAGGGACAGCCACAGCAGCCAGAGTACTCCAAGAAGATCCTCAGGAGGACCAGTACACAGTAATGGGTGCCGGAGAGGAAACGTATGATAGACGATTGGAAGAAATAGCTGAGAAGTTGAGGTCCTTAGAATCTCAAAATTCTTTGGGGTTCGACGTCATGGACATGGGTTTGGTAGAAGGAGTCAGGATCCCCCACAAGTTCAAGCCTCCTTGTTTCGAAAAGTATAATGGGACTTCATGCCCCCGGACTCATTTGCAATCATTTCTGGGAAGGCTGAAGGCCTATACAATGGATGAGAAACTCTGGATGTTCTACTTCGAAGATAGCTTGACTGGAGCATCAAGGGAATGGTATTCCCATCTGACAAGAGCAACTATAAGATGCTGGAAGGACCTGGCAGAAGCCTTCATTAGACAGTATCAGTATAATCTAGACATGGCACCCAACAGGACCCTCCTAATGGGAATGTCACAGTCTTCGAGGGAGAGTTTCCGAGAGTATGCCCAAAGGTGGAGGCAACTGGCTGCTGCTGTTCAACCACCAATGTCTGAGAGAGAAATGGCAGACATGTTTATGAACACTCTCCAGGGAACGTATATTGACAGGTTGGCTGCTTTCTCTTCCACTAGCTTCGCAGATGTTGTTATAGCTGGAGAGAGAATTGAAAGCCTGTTGAAAATGGGTAAGATCTCTGATAACGGTGCAAGCTCGTCCAGTAGTACAAGAAAGCCTTTTGCAGGCCCGAGAAGAACTGGCGAGACCAATGCCATTCACACCAACAGGGGTAGGCCCCAATATGTTCAAAGGTCAATAGCAGCAGTCACTATCCCTGCTCCAGCTCATCCTCAGCCAGTCTATCAACCTCCTCAACAAAACTTCCAACAACAACCTCAGTATCAGCAGAATCAGTATCCCCCAAGGAACTACAACAACAACAACACCAACAACAACAATCAACAGAGGCCATTCCAACAAAGGCCATCCCAAGCTAACCGAGTGATCGACCCGATCCCAATGCCGTATGCTGCCTTGCTGCCACAACTTCTGAAACTCAACCTAGTTGAGCTAAGAACGTTGGCACCTCCGGATCCCAACAGCCTACCAAGAAACTATGACTCCAATGCTAGGTGTGCTTTCCATTCAAACGCACCTGGTCACAGTACAGAAAAATGCAGGGCTCTGCATATGAAGGTACAAGACTTGGTAGACTCCAAGGCTCTGAATTTTGCACCTCCGCCCAATGTCAATAAAAACCCAATGCCAAACCATGGTGGTCCTCGAATTAATGCTATTGAAGAAGACCAACCGTCTTATTTAATAACCAGTGTGGATCAGATCCGGACGCCATTGGTGGAAATCAAAGCTCAACTCCGGGAAAACCAAATATTTCCGGGGTGTGAACTAGGGTGTCCCTATTGCAATATTTCATGGAATGGGTGCGAGGACCTGAAGAATGGCATTGACAGCCTTATTCAGAGTGGCCTGCTACAGATCACTACATCATTCCCAACAAATCCGGCAACTTCATCAACAACGGTTTCAGAACCTCCTACAACTACAGCAACTATTGTTCCCGACAACTCACCAGCAACATCAACCAGTACTTCATCTGTCCTCCCAAATGATCAGTTTTCAACAGTTCCTCCTGCTACAACTTCAGCTTCATTCCATTTCGAATCTCCATCAACAACAACAACAGTCCTTCCAACAATACCTCCTACAACACCAGCAATCAATCATGAAGATGTCTCTACTGTTACCATATTCTATGATCCTGAAAATAACTCCGCTTACCATTCAGAAGGTGCTACTCCCGCCAGGGCACCAGTTACAATCTTTTATGATCCACAAACAATTACAGTCCCTTCAGCAGCAGCAATCAGTCCAGTCACTGTCACGGTGCCTGGACCAGTACCATATGAAAGCAATAGGGCCATCCCTTGGCACTATGGCTCTGACGTATACTGTGAAGGAAAAAGAATCACTCTTGGAACATCAATACCTGCACCACAAGTAGATAATGTGGGGGGAGGCGGAGGCTTCACTCGAAGCGGACGTCTCTTTGCTTCACAAGTTCAAAGACCTACTGCCGAAGCAGAAGCTGCTGCCAAGGCAAAAGGAAAAGGCCCGGTGCAGGAAGATTCAGCTGCCAAAGAAACCCTGAAGACTCCATTCGATCAGGAAGTTGATGAGTTTATGCGAATCATCAAAAAGAGTGATTATAAAATTGTGGATCAGCTTCACCAGACGCCATCCAAAATCTCCATCCTCTCACTGCTTATGTGCTCCGAAGCCCATCGGAATGCACTACTTAAAGTCCTGCACGCAGCTTACGTGCCTGAGGAAATTACTGTCAACCAATTGGAAACCGTGGTTGGAAATGTTACTGCTAGCAATGGGCTAGGGTTTACCAATTCTGACTTGACAGCGGATGGTCGCAATCACAACAAAGCCTTGCACATAACCATGGAATGCAAAGGAGCTGTCCTTTCTCATGTGCTGGTGGACACAGGTTCTTCCCTGAATGTCTTACCGAAGAAGGCTCTGGTGAAGTTAGAATATGATGGACTGGCATTGAGACCCAGCAACCTGGTGGTACGAGCCTTTGATGGCTCAAAGAGATCGGTTCTGGGAGAGATTGAGCTGCCCGTGACAATTGGCCCACAGACTTTTAAAACTATCTTTTATGTGATGGACATTCAGCCCGCCTACAGCTGTTTGTTGGGTAGACCCTGGATTCACGCCGCCGGCGCAATAACGTCTACCCTTCACCAAAAGTTAAAATTTGAGTGGGAAGGTCAAGTTGTCACAATCTGTGGGGAAGAGGATATTTTTGTTAGCCATCTGGCTACCTACAAGTACATTGAGATGGATGGAGAGATCCATGAAACAATGAGCCAAGGTTTTGAAGCCTTGAACGTCAATGAAGCATCTGCTGTGTCAGGTATCTCCATGTCATCTTACCAACAAGCCCGGAAGGTTGTTGAAGAAGGAACTGCCCTAGGTTGGGACAAGGTCTTAGCTGTGGAGGAGAAGAAGGACAAATTTGGGTTGGGTTACAAACCAACTCAACATCAAGCAAAGGCTGCTGGAGAGCCTGGTTTTGTCAGTGGGGGGATGCTTACCCCTGATGCTATCAACTGTCTGGAAGACGAGCTGGAAGAGGAGCGCAATCTGGAGAATTGGATTCGTCCAAAGATCCCGGGGAGCAGTGTCTCGAACTGGTCTTCCCAGGGAATTATAAGTGTTACTCGAGCAGAGTAATTATTATTTCCTGTATTCTTTATGGCATGCATCAAAGTCTTGCATCTTGCCCAAGATGACAAGACTCATTTTGTAATCAGGGCCATCTGTACTTTTGTGCAAACAAGATTAAATTAATGAAATATCAGACATCTTTTTGCAAACAAGTTTTTTTCTTTTCTGCTCACTGTTTTTCCATTTTTCTTTTTGTACAAAAATAAATGGCGGTGTTTTCAAAATGATAACTTCATTTCACTTTTTTCTAAAGCAAGATTAAAATCAATCACTAAAATGAACCAACTTAACCCTTGCAGAGAGTGCCTTCCAGACAGCACCGACAACAGCACGGCTATGACATCGTATGACTTTGACAATCCAATCAATCAAGCTGATGAAGGGGTTGACGAAGAATATGAGCTTCCTGAAGAGCTAGCCAGGTTGTTGAGACAAGAGGAAAAGGTTATTACTCCTCATCAGGAGGAGATGGAAGTGATTAATCTTGGTACAGACGAAGACGTGAAAGAGGTTAAAATCGGGGCCTGCCTGCAAGACTCAGTGAAGAGACAACTGATAGATCTGCTTCAAGAGTATGTTGATGTGTTTGCTTGGTCGTATCAAGATATGCCAGGGTTGGATACCGACATTGTTGTGCACAAGCTGCCTCTGAGAGAAGAATGCCCTCCAGTCAAACAGAAGCTGCGCCGAACTCGCCCAGACATGGTTATGAAAATCAAGGAAGAGGTACAAAAGCAATGGGACGTCGGGTTCCTTGCTGTGACTAGCTACCCGCCGTGGGTTGCTAACATAGTACCTGTGCCTAAGAAGGACGGCAAAGTAAGAATGTGTGTTGATTACCGGGATCTGAACAGAGCCAGCCCGAAGGATGACTTCCCATTACCTCACATTGATGTATTGGTGGATAACACGGCTCAGTTCTCGGTATTCTCCTTCATGGATGGATTTTCAGGATATAATCAGATCAAGATGTCACCTGAAGACATGGAGAAGACAACATTCATCACACCTTGGGGCACGTTCTGTTACAAAGTGATGCCTTTTGGACTGAAGAATGCTGGCGCCACATATCAACGGGCTATGGTGACATTATTCCATGATATGATCCACAAGGAAATAGAATGTTATGTGGATGATATGATCGCCAAGTCCCTTACAGAGGAAGATCACCTGGTGAATCTGCTGAAGTTGTTCAAGCGTCTGAGGAAGTACCAACTAAAGTTGAACCCCAACAAATGCACATTCGGGGTGAGATTTGGTAAGCTGCTGGGCTTTATTGTAAGCGAGAAGGGGATTGAGGTTGACCCAGATAAAGTCAAAGCTATTCAAGAGATGCCTGCACCGAAAACTGAGAAAGAAGTTCGAGGGTTCTTAGGTCGATTGAACTACATTTCCCGGTTCATATCTCACCTCACGGCAACCTGTGAACCCTTGTTCAAGCTGTTAAGGAAGGAACAAACGGTCAGGTGGAACGAAGACTGCCAGAAGGCTTTTGACAAGATCAAGGAATATCTGCAAGAACCTCCAATCCTTATGCTGCCAGTTGAAGGAAGACCTCTGATCATGTACTTGACAGTATTAGAAGAGTCAATGGGGTGTGTACTAGGTCAGCATGACGAGTCCGGTCGAAAAGAGTATGCAATATACTACCTAAGCAAAAAGTTTACCGACTGTGAACAACGTTATTCACTGCTCGAGAAAACTTGCTTGCTTTAGCGTGGGCTGCTCGCCGACTGAGATAGTATATGTTGACCCACACTACCTTATTAATCTCAAAAATGGATCCAGTTAAGTACATTTTCGAGAAGCCAGCTCTTACTAGACGGGTTGCAAGATGGCAGATGATTCTCACAGAATACGACATACAGTACACATCTCAAAAAGCCATCAAGGGCAGTGTACTATCTGAATATCTTGCTGAGCAACCCATCGATGACTACCAGCCTATGAGATTTGACTTCCCTGATGAGGACATCATGTTCATTAAAGCAAAAGACCACGAAGAGCCTATTCACACTGAAGGGCCTGACCCGGAGGAAGAATGGACTATGATGTTTGATGGGGCTGTTAACATGAATGGTCGTGGTGTTGGTGCAGTACTCATCACACCTAAAGGAGTTCACATGCCTTTCTCGGCAAAACTCACTTTCAACTGCACTAACAACGAAGCTGAATACGAAGCTTGCATTATGGGCCTTGAGGAAGCCATTGACCTCAGGATCAAAACTTTGACCGTATTCGGAGATTCAGCTTTGGTAGTCAATCAAACCAACGGGAAATGGTACACCCACCAGGATCATCTGATACCTTACAGGGATTATACAAGAAGGTTATTGACTTTCTTCACAACAGTCAAGCTTGAGTATATCCCTCGGGACGAGAATCAGTTTGCAGATGCTCTTGCTACCATTTCATCCATGATCAAAGTTCAAGCTGCTAACTTTGTACCTCAGATTTCAGTATCAAGACTTGATAGACCAGCATATGTATTTGCAGCGGATGTTGTAAAAGATGATAAGCCTTGGTTCCACGACATTAAGTGCTTCTTGGAGGATCAGACATACCCACCTGGGGCATCTTCCAATGATAAGAAGACTTTGAGAAGGCTTGCTGGTAGTTTCTTTCTGAACACTGATGGGTCTTTATACAAGAGGAACTTTGATATGGTACTCCTCAGATGTGTTGACAAGACGGAAGCAGATTTGTTGATGCATGAAGTGCACGAAGGATCTTTTGGTACTCATGTAGGAGGGCATGCCATGGCCAAGAAATTGCTAAGATCAGGCTATTACTGGATCACAATGGATGCAGACTGTTGTGCTTACGCCAGAAAATGCCATAAATGCCAGATCTATGCAGATAAGGTGCATGTGCCTCCCAATCCTTTGAACATCATGTCTTCACCATGGCCCTTTGCTATGTGGGGTATTGATATGATTGGCAAGATTGAGCCGACTGCTTCAAATGGTCACAGATTCATCCTGGTCGCCATTGACTATTTTACCAAGTGGGTTGAAGCAGCCTCATATGCTAATGTTACAAGGCAAGTGGTAGCCAGATTTCTGAAGAGGGATATCATCTGTCGATATGGAGTTCCCGAGCGGATCATTACTGATAATGGTTCCAACTTGAACAACAAAATGATGGCAGAGTTGTGCCGGGACTTCAAGATCCAACATCACAATTCTTCTCCTTACAGGCCAAAGATGAACGGCGCTGTTGAGGCAGCAAATAAGAATATTAAGAAGATTGTACAGAAGATGGTAGTCACTTACAAAGACTGGCACGAAATGCTACCATTTGCCTTGCATGGGTACCGCACATCAATCAGAACATCCACTGGGGCAACACCGTATCAACTTGTATATGGTATGGAAGCAGTCCTACCTGTTGAAGTTAAATTACCCTCTCTACGAGTTTTGATGGATGTTAAACTGAGTGAAGTAGAATGGGTTCGGTCCCGATACGAACAACTGAGTCTGATCGAAGAGAAGAGATTGGCTGCAATCTGCCATGGACAGTTATATCAGAGGAGAATGAAGAAGGCCTTCGATCAAAAAGTCAGGCACCGAGAGTACCAAGTGGGAGATCTTGTGCTGAAAAGAATTCTCCCTCCTCATACAGACCACAGGGGCAAATGGACTCCGAATTATGAAGGACCATTCGTGGTGAAGAAAGTTTTCTCTGGTGGAGCACTGATGCTCAGCACCATGGATGGTGAAGATTTCCCGTCCCCTGTGAATTCGGATGCAGTTAAAAAATACTTCGCATAAAATGACCCGCTGGACATAAAAACAGAATGTAAGTCCAGGCAAAAATAGGGCATCCCGGCGAGTCAAAAACAGAATAAAAGACTCGGGCAAAAATAAGGGAAAATAAACAAAAAAATGTACACCCGCTGAGTTGAAAAGCCGCATTGGACAGCTCAGGCAAAAATGGGTATCCCGATGGATTGAAAACCCGAAAGGGCGATCCATGCAAAATAAGGGAATAAGCGAACAACTGCATTCTGAATTCGTCTGTATCACCCACGACTTGGTAAGCTCCAAAGGATCAAGCTTCAATCAGAATCAACTCTCTCCAGAAAGCAAGACGAGAAGAACGTCATTGTCATACGAGTCATAGCAGGAGAGGAAGCTCCTTAAAGCGTCGTCAACATCGCCAGCACTTTATTTCTCAATTTGTAACAATCTCCTCATTTCAGGAGATATGTTTCTTTGACTGTATCTTGCCAATTCAGGACGCACGAATTAATAAAATCAGATTTTCAGTCATGTTTCGTTTTACATTTATGTTTTGCAAAGAGTTGTCTGATATCTCTAAAAATACAACTGCATAAGTACAGATGCCTTTCTCTGAAAATAAAACACATGCGTACAGGGAATATACTTACTCTCGAAAGTACTTATCTCCTATGACGGAATCCAGTAAAGGATACCTCGGGACCTTTTTGTGCGTTTCCTTATCTTTGCAGGACTGCAGGTATCCAGAGCGCAACCTGGGGCATGCAAGTTACGTCTCAGCAAACTGGCGAATCATTATCAACTCACATGGCACTGGGAGGTGCCCACTTCCCCAGCAAAGTTGCCAAATCAACATACAGCATCGGAGATGCTCTATCCCCAGCTGAGTTGCTTCTTGTTGCTATCCCCAGCTGAGTTGCCTCTCATAATTCCCCAGCCGAGTTGCCATTTCATCTTCAGTTGATTTCAGGAGTCAGGGAATCGTCTCCCCACAGAATCTTCAGCCTCTATCCAGAAGAACGACGCATAGAAGTCACAACAGAGCTCAGAAAGCTTCTACAAACCCCAGCTGGGTCCCGTATTATAAGGATATGTCAATCAGTGACCCATCTCATCAGATCTACCAATGATCTCATCCCCAGCTGGGAGGTCCATTTCCAACAGATCGACCAGAGATCTTCGCAGTGACGGGATCCGAATCCCGGATCTGTATCTTTGCATAATCATGGCATTTGCATCACACTATCCCCTCAGAGCGTAGCATTCCGTCTAATACGGAGAATTACGGCAAAAATCAAACACATAGCATAATCATAAGCCATGTTCTGAATTAACACTTGTGAATAACAACCGTTCATCACCATTGTACAGAAATCCCCCAGAGTCCCAGCAAAGGCAGTTGCCTCATAATCACAAACACTACCATATGCACCCTTTGATACCCGTCCGTATCATCACTCCCCAGTAAAGTCGCCTGAACACTCTTTACGAACAAGATCACCCGTATTATAGATACTTCATGACACCCGTCCGTGTCACATCACCAGCAGAAAGCCAAAGACACCCTCTTTGCACTCACATATACATATATACAACTTTCTTGACATCCGTCCGTGTCACTTTCCCCAGCACAGTCATCTATACTTTGTATACCAGATACTTGTTCATACTACACTCTTCTCCTTTTGACACTCGTCCGTGTCGCTCTCCCCAGCATATAAACACTCATCTATACATTACTCATACTTACTACTCATGATACAGATACTCGTCCGTATCTTGTATATACCAGTTACATCCCCACAGATTCGACAGTAGTCCTTGTTCTTTGTTAACCAGTTGGTACTCGTCCGTACCATCATCTCAGAACATTGCGTCTAGTGTTTGTTTCTACATGATACTCGTCCGTATCATAGTCATAAGGATGCTCGTCCGCATCTTTAATCCATACATCGTGTCAAACACTTATGTTTTCTTGAATATAGATACTCGTCTGTGTCTATTATTCCCCAGAAGAATTCTTCCAGATGCAACACTCGTCCGTGTTCTTTGTTAACCAGTTGATACCCGTCCGTATCATCATCTCTGAACATGTGTCAGTTTGTTTCTACATGATACTCGTCCGTATCATAGTCTTAAGGATGCTCGTCCGCATCTTTAATCTATACACGATACCAAACACTTATACCCTTTTGTTTCTTGGATGTAAACGCTCGTCCGTGTTTACTATCTCCCCAGTAGATCTCCAACAAAACAAATTTCCTTTTTATCTAACACTCGTCCTGTGTTATGATAACCCTGAGAGCAGCCGTACCCTGCTAAGTGGTCGTCCTCCACTTCTTGATGGTCGTCCTCCATCATGCTCGTCCGATGGCCGTCCCCATCGTTGTTTTTAGCAGCCGTCCCCTGCTAGGTGGTCGTCCTCCACCTTTTGATGATCGTCCTTCATCACTTTATCCAATGGCCGTCCCCATTGTTGATTTTGGTTATCTGACATTCGTCCTATGTCATGACCAACCTTGAGAGCAGCCGTACCCTGCTGAGTGGTCGTCCTCCACTTCTTGATGGTCGTCCTCCATCATGCTCATCCGATGGCCGTCCCCATCGTTGACCCTTTCTATCCGGCACTCGTCCTGTGTCGTGATACTTTCGGCAGCCGTACCCTGCCAGGTGGTCGTCCTCCACCTTTGATGGCCGTCCCCATCATATTTCTTTTATTCCCAACAGAGCAGTCGTCCCCTGCTAGGTGATCGTCCTTCACCTTTGATGGCCGTACCCCATCATCTGTTTATTTCATTTATTCTTTAACCCGATGGCCGTCCCCGTCGTGGTCCCTTTTCCTTTTTAGCCCGATGGCCGTCCCCATCGTTGGTTACTTTACCTTTATGAACTTGATGGACGTCCCCGTCATGTTTCATTAATCCTCAGAAATTTTACAGTTTTATCGTGATGGCCGTCCCCATCATGATTTTATTTTCCCCAGCTAGTCGGCCGTCCCCGTCTTAGCTTTACCTTTTATCCCCAGCATGTCGGCCGTCCCCGTCATTGCTTTATTTTCATACACTCTCCCCAGCATGTCGGTCGTCCCCGTCATTGCTCCTTACCCAGCAGTCGTCCTCTGCTCGACGGTCGTCGTCCGTCGCCCATACTTTACAATATACTTTATTTTCCTTTACAATCTATATCCCTTTTCTTCTTCATTCTGTGAGTGCAAATTTTGGACTGTCTTTGGTATTCAACCACAAGTTATCTTGTTTGCCTGTTAAGCCGTCGCTTACACCCTGCACAGCTAACTCATGTTTGAATAGGGGCAGCTGTAAACACCCCAAATTTGCCCTCACCCATTCACACCATGGCTTGTGATCATTCTCATATGCATAAACACAATCATATCATCTCACATCTCATTTTTGATTCATTGCATTGCTTCTAAGTCATCTGCACCTAGGGGTTTGTGATCTGAGCAATCCCAGAGCCTCTTGAGCCATTCCAAAGGGCACCAATCAACTCAAAGGGATCCATGTGTGTTCTTACATCATATTCTATCTCCTCAAAGTCAAAAATGCAGAGGAATCACAAGAGCTAGGGTTTGAGTGGATGCAGAGCCAGGTTGAATTGCACAGTTGACTGAAAATTAGGGTTTTGGTTTCAGAGGCCATAACCCCAAATTTTTTGGCCATTCTTATTTCCATTGGTCTCTATATGGTATAGGGAGTATGCATATCAATTTTCATGAAGAAATTCCATGGGGAAGTCATCTGATCAAGAGTTGACTTTTCAGACAAGTCAGTGCAAAATCAGGGCATCTGAGGCCCCCAATGACCCAATCAATGGGTGATCTTCATCATTTTGAGTGTATATGATCTTTATTTGATCATGGAAGAAGGTTGAAGTTCATAGAAATCAATAATTTAGGGTTTTTGCAAATGTTGACTTTTTGGGCATAGTTGACTTTTCAAGAATGCATCATTTTAGGTCATTTTTCAAGCCTTGATTCTTGATCCAAAAAGGCTTCAAATGGAAAAACTTTGGTCATGAAAGTTGTAGATCTCATCTTTCCCTTTTCAAAAAGTACAAGAACATGATCAAACTCTTCTTGGATCAAAAGTTATGGCAATGCAAAGTTGGCAAAAATCATTAATTTCTAAGGCATGCTTCAAATGGAAATTTTGCAAAGTCTTGAACCAATGCACATTGCAGCCTCTAATTCATCTCAAACCATTGCATAGACATTCTCTAAGTCCTAAAAATCAGATTTGAACTAAGAATGCCATGGTTTTATGTTTGGTTAGGCAAAGAAGTCACATGTGAACCAAAATGTCACAAGTTGCAAAACTCATGATCATGCCTTCACCAACTTGCAGCCTTGAGTGCTGAACTTTGCTAGGCCCCTCCCACACCATGCTGCACCAGAACCAACATTGTACTTGCCTAGGCCATGAGCCATGCTTCACTTACACAAAAGGTGGATATTTTGCAAAAGTTGACTTACCAATCAATAAAGCATGTGTCCAATCATCTGACCAATGAGAGAGAGTTATGTTATCAATTTGCAAGCAAGACATAACCCTAGGCAAGGCTGAAACACATACATTCCACACATTCACAAAATCCCTTCACATTGCAAAAGCCTTCGAATTCCTCTAGACAGTTTGCAAACACTCAAGCTTTCTTCATCATCCAACTCAACACACTTCATAGACAAAAGACCACCAAAGCTCAAGCCTGAAACAAGCCTGACCTGAGCTTCACCATTCTTCACCCTCAGAACCAGTTCTCTTCGAATCTCACTATCCAGCCATCAAACACTTTATCTTTCTCCACCAACAAGTCAAGCATACCCCAAGGAGTCATAACCACCCTTTACTTTGAACTGAAACAACCTGTACACAAAGTGCATTTCCTGCTACACCAGAAGTGAATCTCTCAAAGCAGCTTGCCTAAGCTCATTCCAGGCTTTCCATTAGCTTCAAGGGGTTCAGGGGAGTTGTTCTGCATCAAAGCAAGGCCAAAAGAGCTCACATTCACAGTTCTTCACCTCAGGTAGTCTCAAACTTCAAACTTTTTAAAGCTTGTTTCTTTTGTTACAAATTGAAAGTACATGCTCTGAGGATCACTGTGGTGTGTTTAGAATCTAAAATGGTGGGAAAATGAGCATTTTGTGAGTGTCTGAAAGTTTGGCCCCATTTTTGTTTGGTTTCGATTCAAGCTGTTCTTGTTGGTAAAATGGTGTTTGATCATGGATTTGGGTTGTAGGAAGTGTGGGGAGTGTTTCTGGGCAGTCAATTTGGCATGGGGTGGCCTGGATAAGGAGCTAGGGTTTTGGTATGGCCGGAGAAGACGACCGGAGCTCATCTCCGGTCGCCTGAGTGTAATTAGGGTTTAAGTGTCATTAATTAGCAACTTTAAACTTGGGCCCTTGATCTTTGTTTCCCGCGCGCCAGTGAGTGGTCAGGATCACTTCATTTGCCCTAATCCATTTGGTTAACATTAATTAATTCATAATTAATTTAATCTGGCCAGATTGCATCCCCACCATCCATTCACGCGCCAGTCAACACCTTTGAATCCTAGGCTCATCCTGGCCCTCCATCCCTCTGACTTTCATTTTATTTGTTTTTTTATTCATTTTATTTCATTAAATTTGTATATTTATTTTAAAATAGTTAAAAATTCTTAAAAATTATGAAACTTTTTCTTTAAAGTTTTATTAATTTTTAAGACCCAAAAATATTTTTATTTTATTTTTTATCATTAAAAAAGTATTTTTTAAATATTTAAAAGATTATTTTTAATTGATTAATGGGAATTAATTAATTAAAAATACTTTTAGTTATTTAAAAATTACAAAAAAATTCATGAAATGTTCTAAGACATTTAGAAACATTGTCCAACCTTCAAACCAAATTTCTTTTTTGATCTTGATGCATTTTAAGAATTTTTCATTGAATTAAATCATTTTTTATGCATTATTTTGATCACATGTTTGAAAATTCATTTCTGCCTTTTGGAGAAGGTTGAGACATTGATTCTTCTTGCATTGTTTTGTGTTTAGCATGTATTTTCAAGGATAAAAAGGCCATGAATTGTTCTTGCATTTTCAAATTGTTTGGCATTTCTTTTGTTAAGAACCCTAAAAAACCCCTAATAACTTAGAAAATTCATATCTTGAGTTTGGTTGAGAGTTGAGAGCTCCCCTTTGGGCAGTGGTTCATTATAGGTCTAGGGTTTCTTTGGGTACCATTTTCCATTTTTTACTTTAGGGTTTTGCTTCTGTTTTTGGTTTGTGTTTGATGTTTGATCCATAAACCCTAATTTGGGCTTTCATTTGCATCCCTCTTGCATTTCCTTGCATAACATGACTTGTCTTTGCATTTTGTGCATTCTTATGATTCATTTGACATCTTAAGACATGTAGAAGGCATGTTTGATCATTGCATTGCATATTTGCCATGTCATTTGCCTTGTATGCTTCATAACATTCCATGTTTGTTCATGCTCCTTAACTTGCATCATATGCATTCATAAGCTTGTATGATCATTTCCATGTCTTGCCTCATGTTTGCAGCATCTCATAACATCATAATCATCATCAACATGCTTCTGGTTTTGCCTAGCATCATACCATTTCATCTCATCTTGTATTGCATTGCATTTCCTTCTAACATTTCAGGTGGTAAGTAAATTTGGGAAGTGGATTTGCCTTCACTTCTCATAACTTTTCTTTTCATCTCTCTTGCATCCATTGCTGCATTTCTACATGTGTTTGAGATTGAGCTTGCTCATTCTTGTTCCTCCCACTTTCTTTCTTCAAGTGACTTGACTTCTTGAATGAAGCAAGTCACTTTGCTTCTCTTGATCTTGTTCATCTGCTTCCTGGTGGCTCCTTTGAAGATTGTTCTTGAAAACCTCACAAGCCTTAGGACCAACCAAGCATGATAATGAATTAGGGTTTTGATTAGTCTCCCCTCTTAGTTTTACCTTTGAGTCTTTCTTTGAGTATTCTCCTCTCATCTCACAATCAGGGACTAAACCATAAAGGTTTTAAGACTTTGTGATTAAGCTTATGCCTGCATCCTTCTCTTAGGATGGAGTGTATAACTTTAATCCTAAGTATTAAATCCTTATTGTGTTTAAATCCCTTAATCAATTCACATAATAATCATCAAGACATCACACTTGTAACTTGGGCCTTGCATTAGGGTTCTAATTCTTCCTTAATTGGTTAAGAAGGACTAACCCTAGCGTTAATGGACAAGTCCCCCTCAAGTTGTCTTACAAATCATAAAATTCACTTCATCATCATACCATTAATCTAAAAATCCACTTAATAAAGGCTTGTTTTGTCATGGGTTTAATCCCTAATCATGGATTAAGTTGAGGAGCCTTCCTCAGCTTAAACACTCTCATCTATTATCCTTCTTTTAGGATAGTGTAATGGGTCTGTTTAATCCTTGATTATGGCTTAATCTCATTACTCAACACTAAACAAAAACAACAAAAACATCTAAATAATCACAAGTAGGTTAATGATCTTAATCCTACATCAAAGGTGATTAAGTGTGAGAATCTGACTTCACACTTAAGGTATTCTCATTACCCCTAATCAGAGGGAAGATGTGATGAGTTTACTAACCCATTGGTTTAGGCTTAAGCTCATTAACTTATGACAAAATCCAAAAAAGCAATAAAAGACTGAAAACTCAAAAACAAACAATAATCGTCTCCTTCGGGATTCTTTTCTCACCTCATTCACTCACAAACGAGAACTTGCTTCTTCCGTCTAATGCAAGACAGTTTGCACCTGAGCCAGACAGGTCATACACTTGAGCATAGGCAAGCAAGCAGTTCATCAAGTCAATTCACCTTTCAGTCTCTTTGGGTCGAACTACGGTGTTCTGACTTCCTCATTGCACGAGAGGATACGTAGGCATAACTTAACAGTTGTCGAACAAAAGTCTCTGTCTATTCCCCCTCCTCCCAGTTTCATTCTTTTAAGCCTCATGGTCATGAGCATTTTATTCTTGATCTCACACTGACACATCATTTGTACACTTCACTTCTTTTACACTGACACCTGTACATCTTTTTCCAGCTATTTTATACACAAAATGCACTGACACTACCCCTTTAAAACACAAATCTTTTAAGCATGGATCCCGTCGAGTACGACGGACAATCTGGGTGCTAATACCTTCCCAGGTTGTAACCAACCCCCTTTCTCAGTCTCTCTGGTTCGCAAACCGTCTTATCCGTATCTTTCTAGGTCTATGCAGCATTGCCTTTCCTCCGGGATAAAAATGCCTAGCTGGCGACTCTATTCATCTCCAGTGAGTTCACGGCTGTGTGTTCTCACTGTTCCCTTCGCCGACCGTTCGCGTCTGTACCTTCATCTGACCCCGTGTCATTTGTCGGGAGCGACAGGCATTCTTCCCTCAAAGGCAGCTTGTGCACAACTATATCAGTATCCAACCCTGGCATATCTTGATATGACCAAGCAAACACATCAACATACTCTTGAAGCAGATCTATCAGTTGCTTCTTTACTGAGTCTTGAAGGCAGGCCCCGATTTTAACCTCTTTCACGTCTTCGTCGGTGCCAAGATTAATCACTTCAATCTCCTCCTGGTGAGGAGTAATGACCTTTTCCTCTTGTCTCAACAACCTGGCTAGCTCTTCAGGAAGCTCATATTCTTCATCAACCCCTTCTTCAGCTTGATTGATTGGATTGTCAAAGTCATACGATGTCATAGCCGTGCTGTTGTCGGTGCTGTCTGGAAGGCACTCTCTGCAAGGGTTAAGTTGGTTCATTTTAGTGATTGATTTTAATCTTGCTTTAGAAAAAAGTGGAATGAAGTTATCATTTTGAAAACACCGCCATTTATTTTTGTACAAAAAGAAAAATGGAAAAACAGTGAGCAGAAAAGAAAAAGACTTGTTTGCAAAAAGATGTCTGATATTTCATTAATTTAATCTTGTTTGCACAAAAGTACAGATGGCCCTGATTACAAAATGAGTCTTGTCATCTTGGGCAAGATGCAAGACTTTGATGCATGCTATAAAAACACAGGAAATAATAATTACTCTGCATGAGTAACTCTTATAATTTCCTGGGAAGACCAGTTCGAGACACTGCTCCCCGGGATCTTCGGACGAATCCAATTCTCCAGATTGCGCTCCTCTTCCAGCTCGTCTTCCAGACAGTTGATAGCATCGGGGGTAAGCATCCCCCCACTGACAAAACCGGGCTCTCCTGCAGCCTTTGCTTGACGTTGAGTTGGTCTGTAACCCAACCCAAATTTGTCCTTCTTCTCCTCCACAGCTAAAACCTTGCCCCAGCCTAGGGCAGTTCCTTCTTCAACAACCTTCCGGGCTTGTTGGTATGATGACATTGGAGTACCAGATACAGCAGATGCTTCATTCACATTCAAGGCTTCAAACCCCTGGCTCATTGTTTCATGGATCTCTCCATCCATTTCAATGTACTTATAGGTGGCCAGGTGGCTGACAAAAATGTCCTCCTCTCCACAGATTGTGACAACTTGGCCTTCCCACTCAAATTTTAACTTTTGGTGAAGGGTAGACGTTATTGCGCCGGCGGCGTGAATCCAGGGTCTACCCAACAAACAGCTGTAGGCGGGCTGAATGTCCATCACATAAAAGATAGTTTTAAAGGTCTGCGGGCCAATTGTCACTGGCAGCTCAATCTCTCCCAGAACCGATCTCTTCGAACCATCAAAGGCCCGTACCACCAGGTTGCTGGGTCTCAATGCCAATCCATCATATTCTAACTTCACCAGAGCCTTCTTTGGTAAGACATTCAGGGAAGAACCTGTATCCACCAGCACATGAGAAAGGACAGCTCCTTTGCATTCCATGGTTATGTGCAAGGCTTTGTTGTGATTGCGGCCATCCACTGTCAGGTCAGAATTGGTGAACCCTAGCCCATTGCTAGCAGTAACATTTCCAACCACGGTTTCCAATTGGTTGACAGTAATCTCCTCAGGCACGTAAGCTGCGTGCAGGACTTTAAGTAGTGCATTCCGATGGGCTTCGGAGCACATAAGCAGTGAGAGGATGGAGATTTTGGATGGCGTCTGGTGAAGTTGATCCACAACTTTATAATCACTCTTTTTGATGATCCGCATAAACTCATCAACTTCCTGATCAAATGGAGTCTTCAGGGCTTCTTTGGCAGCTGGATCTTCCTGCACCGGGCCTTTTCCTTTTGCCTTGGCAGCAGCTTCTGCTTCGGCTGTAGGTCTTTGAACTTGTGAAGCAAAGAGACGTCCGCTTCGAGTGAAGCCTCCGCCTCCCCCCACATTATCTATTTGTGGTGCAGGTGCTATTGTTTCAAGAGTGATTCTTTTCCCTTCACAGTACACGTCAGAGCCATAGTGCCAAGGGATGGCCCTATTGCTTTCATATGGTACTGGTCCAGGCACCGTGACAGTGACTGGACTGATTGCTGCTGCTGCAGGGACTGCAATTGTGTGTGGATCATAAAAGATTGTAACTGGTGCTCTAGCGGGAGCAGCACCTTCTGAATGGTAAGCGGAATTATTTTCAGGATCGTAGAATATGGTAACAGTGGAGACATCTTCATGATTGATTGTTGGTGTTGTAAGAGGTTCTGTTGGAAGGACTGTTGTTGTTGATGGAGAGTCGAAATGGAATGAAGCTGAAGTTGTAGCAGGAGGAACTGTTGAAAACTGATCATTCGGGAGGACAGGTGAAGTACTTGTTGATGTTGCTGATGAATTGTTGGGAACATTAGTTGCTGCAGTGGTAGGAGGGTCTGAAACCGTTGCTGATGACGTTGTCGGATTTGCAGGAAATGATGTAGTGATCTGGAGCAGGCCACTCTGAATAAGGCTGTCAATGCCATTCCTCAAATCTTCACACCCATTCCATGAAATATTGCAGTATGGGCACCCTAGTTCACACCCCGGAAATATATTACTTTCACGGAGTTGAGCTTTGATTTCCACCAATGGTGTCCTGATCTGATCCACACTAGTTATCAAATAAGACGGTTGGTCTTCTTCAATAGCGTTAATTCGGGGACCACCATGATTTGGCATTGGGTTTTTATTGACATTGGGCGGAGGTGCAAAATTCAGAGCCTTGGAGTCTACCAAGTCTTGCACCTTCATATGCAGAGCCCTGCATTTTTCTGTACTGTGACCAGGTGCGTTCGAATGAAAAGCACACCTAGCATTGGAGTCATAGTTTCTTGGTAGACTGTTGGGATCCGGAGGTGCCAACGTTCTTAGCTCAACCAGGTTGAGTTTCAGAAGTTGTGGCAGCAAGGCAGCATACGGCATTGGGATCGGGTCGATCACTCGGTTAGCTTGGGATGGCCTTTGTTGGAATGGCCTCTGTTGATTGTTGTTGTTGTTGTTGTTGTTGTAGTTTCTTGGAGGATATTGATTCTGCTGATACTGAGGTTGTTGTTGGAAGTTTTGTTGAGGAGGTTGATAGACTGGCTGAGGATGAGCTGGAGCAGGGATAGTGACTGCTGCTATTGTCCTCTGAACATATTGGGGCCTACCCCTGCTGGTGTGAATGGCATTGGTCTCGCCGGTTCTTCTCGGGCCTGCAAAAGGCTTTCTTGTACCACTGGACGAACTAGCACCATTATCAGAAATTTTACCCATTTTCAATAGGCTTTCAATTCTCTCCCCGGCTATAACAACATCTGCGAAGCTGGTGGAGGAGAAGGCAGCTAGCCTATCAATATAGGTTCCCTGAAGGGTATTCATGAACATATCAGCCATTTCTCTTTCAGACATAGGTGGCTGGACAGCAGCACAAGCTGTCTCCATCTTTGAGCATATTCTCTAAAGCTCTCTCTAGATGATTGTGACATCCCCATTAGGAGGGTCCTATTGGGTGCCATATCCAGATTATACTGATACTGTCTGATGAAGGCCTCTGCCAGGTCCTTCCAGCATCTTACAGTTGCTCTCGTCAGATGGGAATACCATTCCCTAGAAGCTCCGGTCAAACTATCTTCGAAGTAGAACATCCACAATTTCTCGTCCATGGTATAAGCTTTTAATCTTCCGAGAAAAGATTGCAGATGGGTCCGGGGACAAGAAGTCCCATTATACTTTTCAAAACATGGAGGCTTGAACTTGTGGGGAATCCTAACCCCGTCTACCAATCCCATGTCCATGACGTCGAAACCCAAAGAATTTTGAGATTCTAAGGACCTCAACTTCTCAGCTATTTCTTCCAATCTCCTATCATAAGTTTCCTCTCCAGCACCCATTACCGTAAATTGGTCCTCCTGAGGATCTTCTTGAAGTACTCTGGCTGCAGTGGCTGTTCCTTGAACATTTGCAGGAACATTGATCTCAGGATGTAGATGTGGGCCAAACACAGGGGGGTTAACATGTGGTTGCACCCTTTCATTGTTACTTGTGCCTGCAGTCCCCACATGAGGTTCATCTTGGTTCCTCCCTTCTACCAAAGCCCTGAGCCTCTCCTGGCTTTGAGCTAAGTTGTTCATCACTTCCATGAACTGCGTTATCTGGGTTCTCATCTCCAACCTTTCATTGGCCATCTGATTTCTGACCTCCGTAAGGTCTTGCTGCATCTGATCCATCTGGATTCCCGGAAGGTTGTTTCTAGTTGGGTACCTGTGTGGCCTGTTGAGAGGAAATACCCGGCGGCGAGCAATAATTCCTGAATATCACAACAGAGGTTAGCAATAACAAAACAAAAACCTACAAAACAAACAGAGGGTTAGTATGCAATGCAATTATGCTTATTTGCTCTCAAGGTATCCGGTTTGGCCTTCGGTTTTGACCCTTCCAGACCCTTGAAGATGATGCTGTTGAAGTTGCTTTTGAAGTGAACTCAGATGGAAACCAACACAAATATATTACAAAGGTGAAATAATACAACTTGTTCTTTTACAACACAAGCCCCTAAAGGGGTCAAAATACATCACAAAAAGCAAAAGTACATGGAATGGGAAAAAACAACAAGCAAATGATCAAACTCCAAGGCCAAACTCATCCTCACGAACTTCCTTAAGAAGTGCTTCGGTCACAGGATCAGCCGGATGCTCCGTAAGATTCCTGATGAGAAGGTTTCTTGTTGCAACAGCTGCAGTCAACTTCTTGTTCTGACTTTGATCTTTGGACTTCTTCACTCCAGCTTTGATCTTTAGTTCTGATACCTCCCTCTGGGCTGCTGCCAGGGCTTCTTCCATCTGATCCATCTTGTCTTGAACTCTCTTGTCTTCTAGAGTACGGGCCTCAGTGATCCGGACCCACCTGGCCTGACTCTCTTTCAAGTACAAGTCTGTTCTTGCTCTTTGGAACTGGGCTTCTTTACAAGCATTCTTCAGAATCTGCTCACCAGCTTTAGACTTGTTGATATAATCCCCAGACTTCTCAATCTTAGTCAAGTGTTCTACTCTCAATTTCTCCAATCTTTCAATCTCCCTCACACCTTCACTCCTCTCCCGGAGGGTCTTCTGCAAGGCTTGGGTTAGCTTCTCATTTCTTTCCTTCAAACTTTCAAACTCTCCCAAACTGATAGTGGCAGGGGGTGGTGCTGAAGATGACTCAGGCATGTCTTCTATGGTGAAGGGCATTCCAGAGAATTGGGCCCTAGCATGGGACCACTCATAATGTTGGACTGATGCCACATTATTGCACCTCCCCAGAATGGTGACTCCCTTGGTTTGAACATTATCCCAGGCCCAGGCAGCCTGCCTAACAGTTGCCAGACTAACCTTGTTCTCACAGTAGAGGGTCTCAACCAAATCTTGTTCCCTAGGAATATGGACCAGTGCATAGCCTAATTGCCTCCTGAACAGCAGAGGGTTGTAGTTGATACTTCCCTTAACTCCTATTAAGGGCACATTGGGAAAGTGCCCACAGCTGGTGATTATATCTCTGCCCTTGGTGCTTTGAGTACACCATCTGATATCTGCTGAAGTTAGGACAGCGAGTCTTTTAGCCCAGTTGCTTTGCTGATGAGGGTTTAGAAATGCATCTGTCCTGGGTAGATGCCTGAGAAGCCAAGCATGGAATAGTGGAGCACAACACCTTACTAACTTACCCCTCTGCTTCTCATTCCTCTGGTGCACTGAGTAGTAGAGATCTCCTAACAAGGTTGGTACTGGGTTCTTCAGGATGAACAAATGGATTGCATTCTTGCTGATGAATCGAGGCTCATCTGCAAACAACACAATTCCATATACACTTAAAGCCAACAAAGCACAAACAGCTTTCCAATCCCCCAGGGAGGCCTTCAGACTAGCTTGGGAAATTAGGAAGTCCAGATGAAAACCGGGGGTCCCAGCTTTAGAGGTCATATGCTGCTCTATCAAAGCAGGCTCCAGGTGTAAAGCTTTTGCTATCTCTCCATTGCTGGGAAAGACCATTTCAGGATTGAAAGGGATCTCCCTCCTGATAGGCAAACCAATCAAAGATGAGTATTCTTCTAACAGAGGCCCCAACTGAAAGTCTTGAAAGGTGAAACATCTCAATGGGGGGTCATAAAATTGAATGCAGGTGTGGATCAAACTCCTCTGAGATGGGTCCAGATCCATGACCAAGTCAAGTATATCCCCATAATGCTCCCTGAACAAAGGTATGTGCTCTGGAGTGATCAGGGTTTGGATCCTCCTGATGTCTGATAAGTCTGGTTGGAAGAAATGATAGGTGATGTTGCTTTTCTTTGGAGCCATGAGTGCTGAAGACTGAGTAGGATAAGTGTTGATGAAGATGCTGAGAAGTGGGCCACTGGCTGGCTAGTACAGGTAACTGAAGTATATGGCTGACAGACTGATGCAAGTGCTGGTGGAGACAGGTCAAAACTGCAGACGGGGTCAAAACCAAAAACCAGATGAGAATGGATACCCTGAAACACAAATAAGCACATGTTAATATGATGCAATGAGTATGTATGCAGATGATATGCAAGGGTTTGTGACTGAGCTGGATCTGATTAACTGCCTTGGTGTAGATCCATGTGTGTTCAAGAATTCCAGATGGAGGTCTAAAAGAAATCCAGTAACCAAGGTAGGGGGACTCAAATAAAGAGCCACATGTCCAGGGTTTAGAATCACAAGAACTATCCAACATGGAGCACTCTTAACAAAGTCAAAGTAACAGGGTATTCTGAGGTCAAGGTACCTGCAAACCTGTAAACAGCCCAACCCCCTCACAGGTGGTGATCTAGAACAAGGATCCTCAGACTTGGATCAGTTATGAGAAGTGTAAACACTTCTAACCCGGAGGTACAGTGTTTACAATAACCATAACAATTCCTCCTCTAATTCACCTCAGTCTCTGAAGGTCAATACTAAAAGGTCATCCAGACTTAGCAGGCTTCCCAGATAGCCCTAGCATTGCAGGAAATCCGCAACACAGAGTTCTCAAGAAGAAACCCATATCTGAACCGTGTTTCATATTCCCGCACCAGACCGAAATGGAATGGGAAAGAATATGATTCACTCTAGCCTAGGTGTCACTCAGGTCCCAGGTATAGGACCTCAACTCTCAATGAAACACCCACCCACCAAAGAAAAACCAGATCCAGCCAGCAACAATGACAGTATGATATATACAAAAGCAATGAAGAAAGCAGTAAAGCAACTGTACATAAATCAATAAACAAAATAAATACAAGCACAAATAAGCACATAACACCCCAGTAAACACAAATCAATCAAGCGCTAGGAGGAACCCACAAAAAGAACCAGAAGCCCTGGTTGCAATGTAAGGTTCCCCAGCAGAGTCGCCAAGCTGTCGCTCCCGACAAATGACACCGGATCAGATGAAGGTACAGACGCGAACGGTCGGCGAAAGAGACAATGAGAACACACAACCGCGAACTCACTGGAGATGAATAGAGTCGCCAGCTAGGCATTTTTATCCCGGAGGAAAGGCAATGCTGCATAAGCCTAGAAAAAGATGGACAAGACGGTTGCGAACCAGAGAGACTGAGAAAGGGGGTTGGTTACAACCTGGGAAGGTATTAGCACCCAGATTGTCCGCCGTACTCGACGGGATCCACGCTTAAAAAATTTGTGTTTTAAAGGGGTAGTGTCAGTGCAATTTGTATATAGAATAGCTGGAAAAGATGTACAGGTGTCAGTGTAAAAGAATGTGAAGTGTGATATATACAGTGTCAGTGTAAGAATGAAAAAGAACTGCTCATGATCATGAGGCTAAAAGAATGAAGCTAGAAGGAGGGGGAATATACAGAGACTTTTGTTCGATAACCGTTAAGTTATGCCTACGTATCCTCTCGTGCAATGAGGAAGTCAGAACACCGTAGTTCGACCCAAAGAGACTGAAAGGTGAATTGACTTGTGAACTGCTTACTTGTCTATGCTCAAGTGTATGACCTGTCTGGCTCAGGTGCAAACTGTCTTGCATTAGACGGAAGAAGCAAGTTCTCGTTTGTGAGTGAATGAGATGAGAAAAGAATCCCGAAGGAGACGATTATTGTTTGTTTTTGAGTTTTCAGTTTTTTATTGCTTTTGAAAGTTTGTCGTAAGTTAATGAGCTTAAGCCTAAACCAATGGATTTAGTAAACTCATCACATCT
The DNA here is from genome assembly GCA_963966055.1 of Lathyrus aphaca. NCBI lineage: Eukaryota > Viridiplantae > Streptophyta > Magnoliopsida > Fabales > Fabaceae > Lathyrus > Lathyrus aphaca. Next base: position 241,058,136 of record OZ014525.1, read on the forward strand.
TCCCTCTGATTAGGGGTAATGAGAATACCTTAAGTGTGAAGTCAGCTTCTCACACTTAATCACCTTTGATATAGGATTAAGATCATTAACCTACTTGTGATTATTTAGATGTTTTTGGTGTTTTTGTTTAGTGTTGAGTAATGAGGTTAAGCCATAATCAAAGATTAAACAGACCCATTACACTATCCTAAAAGAAGGATAATAGATGAGAGTGTTTAAGCTGAGGAAGGCTCCTCAACTTAATCCATGATTAGGGATTAAGCTCATGACAAAACAAAGCCTTTGATTAAGTGGATTTTATTTAATGGTGAGATGAAGAAGTGATTTTTATGATTTGTAAGACAACTTGAGGGGGACTTGTCCATTAACACTAGGGTTAGTCCTTCTTAACCAATTAAGGAAGAATTAGAACCCTAATGCAAGGCCCAAGTTACAAATGTGATGTCTTGATAGTTATTATGTGAATTGATTAAGAGATTTAAACACATTAAGGGTTTAATACTTAGGATTAAAGTTATGCACTCCATCCTAAGAGAAGGATGCAGGCATAAGCTTAATCACAAAGTCTTAAAGCCTTTAGGGTTTAGTCCCTGATTATGAGGTGAGAAGAGAAGACTCAAAGAGAGACACAAAGGAAAAACTAAGAGGGGAGACTAATCAAAACCCTAATTCATTATCATGCTTGGTTGATCCTAAGGTTTGTGAGGTTTGCAAGAACAATCTTCAGAGGAGCCACCAGGAAGCAGATGAATAAGATCAAGAGAAGCAAAGTGACTTGCTTCATTCAAGAAGACAAGTCACTTGAAGAAAGAAAGTGGGAGAAGCAAGAATGAGCAAGCTCAAACTCAAACACATATAAGAATGCAGCAATGGATGCAAGAGAGATGAAAATAAAAGTTATGAGAAGTGAAGGCAAATTCACTTCTCAAGTTCACTTACCACCTGAAATGTTAGAATAGGAATGCAATGCAATGCCAAATAAGATGAGATGACATGATGATAAGCAAAACCAGAAGCATGTTGATGATGATTATGATGTTATGAGGTGCTGCAAACATGAGGCAAGGCATGGAAATGTTCATACAAGATTATGAATGCAAATGATGCAAGTTAAGGAGCATGAATAAACATGGAATGTTATGAAACATACAAGGCAAATGACATAGCAAATATGTAATGCAATGATCAAACATGCTTCCTATATGTCTTAAGATGTCAAATGAATCATAAACATGCACAAAATGCAAAGACAAGTCATGTTATGCAAGAGAATGCAAGGAGGATGCAAGAGAAAGCCCAAATTAGGGTTTATGGATCAAACATCAAACCAAAACTCAAGACAGGAGCAAAACCCTAAGATAAAAATGGAAAATGGCACCCAAAGAAACCCTAGGCCTATGATAAACCACTGCCCAAAGGGGAGCTCTCAACTCTCAACCAAACTCAAGATATGAATTTCCTAAGTTATTAGGGTTTTTTAGGGTTCTTAACAAAACAAATGCCAAACAATTTGAAAATGCAAGAACAATTCATGGCCTTTTTACCCTAGAAACTACATGCCAAATAGAAAACAATGCAAGAAGAATCAATGTCTCAACCTTCTCCAATAGGCAGAAATGAATTTTTAAACTTATGATCAAATTAATGCATAAAAAATGATTTAATTCAATGAAAAATTCTTAAAATGCATCAAGATCAAAAAAGAAATTTGGTTTGAAGGTTGGACAATGTTTCTAAATGTCTTAGAACATTTCATGAATTTTTTTGTAATTTTTAAATACCTAAAAGTATTTTTAATTAATTAATTCTCATTAATCAATTAAAAATAATCTTTTAAACATTTAAAAATACTTTTTTAATGATAAAAAATAAAATAAAAATATTTTTGTGTCATAAAAATTAATAAAACCTTAAGGAAAAAGTTTCATAATTTTTATGAATTTTTTGCTATTTTAAAATAATTATGCAATTTAAATGAAAGAAAAATGAATAAAATTAAATAAAATAAAAAGTAAACAGAATGGAAGGATGAGATTGATTCTGGGGAGGGGACCATTGACTTGGCGCGTCATCTAAGGGTCCAGGTTCAAACTAACATAATCCTGATTAATTAAATATTAAACCATAATTAAAACTTAATGACAAGATCCAGGCCTTCCACTCACGCGCGGGAAACAAGATCTAAAGGCCCAGGTTTAAACTCAGTGCCCTAACCCTAATTAATAATTAATGACTTTCAGGCTGCCGGAGAAGACTTCCGGTCGTCTTCTCCGGCCAGCTCTCACCTGAGAAACCTCAAAACCTCTCAAAACGTAACAAAAACAAAATCTATGAATTGGGAAACGATCTCCAGCCTCTCACGAATCAAACCCCTCTCTCAAAACAAATTTATATTTCCTAAACAAGCTGAATCGAAGAGAACAAGTTCTAGGTCACGCAAGCTTCAGAAACAAATTAAATGCTTATTTCAAAACCATTTTCAAAACCAATGGTACCAGAATGATCAGTGAAGCAAATAGAACAAGTTAGTAACAAGAGAAATGATTTCTGGAAAAATTATTTTCGAGCTACCTGAGATTTGGAGCTTTCAGTTTGGGAACTTTCTGGTCACTTCTCCTGGTGCAATCCAACCCTTAGGACCTCTGGATGATGTCTGAATGCCTTAGAACAATTTATGTAGGCTGGACAGTGAGATTCGAATGCTCCTGCTTCAAGCTCAGTCAGAAATGGCAATGGTGTTTCTGGAGGTTTCAGGCCATTGTGAATGATGGTTTGAGGTCCAAATGATGTATGGAGAAGCTTTGCAAGGTTTGTTTGGCTGTTTGTGAGCTAGGATGAGAGTTTCGAATGAAACTGCAAAATGGAGTGAGAGATGGCAGTGAGATGTTCTGGCTGTTTCAGGCTTGTGCTTTGGGTGGTTTTAGGTCTATGAAGTGTGTTGAGTTGGATGATGAAGAAATTTTTAGTGTTTGCAGGCTGTATAGAGAAATTCGAAGGCTTATGCAATGTGGAAGGTTTTTGTGAATGTGTGTAATGTGATAGTTTCAGCCTTGCTTCTTGTTATGGCTAGCTTGCAAATTGATAACATAAACAAATCTGATTGGCTGGATGATGTGACTTGGCCTGTGGTGATTGGGATGTTTGCTTTTGCCAAAAGTCAAAAATCTTGTAAGAGAGGCATGGGCTTGATACTAGCTTGGTACAAGGCTAGGTCTGGCGCATCATGGTGTGGTGAGAGAGCCAGCAAGGTCCAAAGGCCAAGGCAGCAAGTTGAGGGAAGTGTCATGAGTGTTTTGCAACTTGGTTACTTTATGGATTTTCATGAAAATCTCTCATTACACAAACCATAAACATGTGAACCTTGGTCCAATTCTGACTTTTGTGACTTAGAGAATGTTTGTGTGATGGTTTGAAATGAATTAGAGGCTGCAATGTGCATTGGTTCAAGACTTTGCAAAATTTCCATTTGAAGCATGCCTTAGAAATTAATGATTTTTGCCAACTTTGCATTGCCATAACTTTTGATCCAAGAAGAGTTTGATCATGTTCTTGTACTTTTTGAAAAGGGAAAGATGAGATCTACAACTTTCATGACCAAAGTTTTTCCATTTGAAGCCTTTTTGGATCAAGAATCAAGGCTTGAAAAATGACCTAAAATGATGCATTCTTGAAAAGTCAACTATGCCCAAAAAGTCAACATTTGCAAAAACCCTAAATTCTTGATTTCTATGAACTTCAACCTTCTTCCATGATCAAATAAAGATCATATACACTCAAAATGATGAAGATCACCCATTGGTTGGGTCATTGGGGGCCTCAAATGCCCTGATTTTATACTGACTTGTCTGAAAAGTCAACCCTTGATCAGATGACTTCCCCATGGAATTTCTTCATGAAAATTGATATGCATACTCCCTATACCATATAGAGACCAATGGAAACAAGAATGACCAAAAAATTTGGGATTATGGCCTCTGAAACCAAAACCCTAATTTTCAGTCAACTGTGCAGTTCAACCTGGCTCTGCATCCACTCAAACCCTAGCTCTTATGATTCCTCTGCATTTTTGACTTTGAGGAGATGGAATATGATATAAGAACACACATGGACCCCTTTGAGTTGATTGGTGGCCTTTGGAGTGGCCCAAGATGCTCTTGGATTGCTCAGATCACAAACCCTAGGTGCAGATGACTTAGAAGCTATGCAGTGAATCAAAAGTGAGATATGAGATGATATGATGGTGTTTATGCATATGAGATGATCACAAGCCATGGTGTGAATGGGTGAGGGCAAATTTGGGGTGTTTACAGGGGGTAGGTTATGTAAAGGGAAGGTGTTAGCACCCTTTACATCCATGGTTATCCATGGGCTCTTAGTTACTTAGCTCACTTTAAAATGTTTTGGGAAGTGTAGTGTGTGATTAAAAATTTTCTTAAGTACTTTATAATGATCCATGTACGGATATATATAAAGACTTTGTTTTGAAAATTTGTTTGAAAATGTGAAGTGTTTTGAAATGTTTTGAAGAGTGAGCAAGTATCTAAGAGGAACCTACCCTAAGTTTAAGTTTTTTCTGTTCTTGAATCCTTTAAATGGTAAGACTATCCCTATTATTAAGGAATAGGTAGTCATTACCTTGGATGTAAGGGACAACTGAAGGGTCATCTGTTATTTAGGCAACTGTGGGGTGTATAAGCAATTCGAAGGGACTTATCATCTTTATTCGAAAGGGACAAGATCATTACGAAGGCAACATTCGAAGGGACTTGATCTTTTTATCTGTTTAGGGACTAGATGATGTGAGATGAGGGACTTTTGTTTTATACACCCTACTTGACCTTTTTGTTTTTGGCAACATGAGAGGTATCCCTAAGGAAGTGAGATGGCGATCAAAGATCGACTTACGTGTGTGAGTGTACAATTTTAAATAATTATCTTTTAAATTAGTGATCTAAATTGATTTTACATTACAAACATGTTTACACTCCCTATTTTACTAACCATAGCATTTAAAATAAATATTCAATATTACTATTACAATATTACATAAAAGAAACAATTACATAATAATAATAATTAAGGCAAATTAAATAAATAAGCAAAAGTAAATAATAATAATATAATTGGGTTAGTAATAATAATAATAAATCACAATATAAATGGGGTTAGTAAAAAAAATAAAACATCATATAAACATAATTAAAAAATATTAGCATAATAATTAAAAGATCAATTTTTTATAAACAATTATTATTTAAGATTAATAAGAAAATATAAGCAATTATACTAATTATCATAAAGTTTTAAATTATATACATGCTATAAAAATTTAGTTAATTATAAACATATTATGAAAATAAATTATAATTACAAAAATTAAATTAAGAATTTTAATTATTTTAAGTACATTTATATACAAGAATTAAATTATAAACAAATTATATATATATATACATGATTAAATAATAAATTAAAAATTATAATAAAATTAAATTTTAAATAGAAGAAAATTAGGGTTTGTGAAAATTATTAGGGTTTATAAAAATTAATTAGGTTTTTTACAAAATATTTTAGGTTTTAGAAAATTAGGGTTAATTAAATTATTATACAAAATTTTACAATACTAAACATGAATAATTTTTCTCACAAGGTTTAATTAAAAAAAGAAATTGAGTTCTAAATAAAAAATATAAACATTCTATTTATTTTATTATTTGGATTTGTTTTAATAGAAAATTAATTAAATAACCAAAAACTAAAGAAAAGAATAAAAAAAAATAAAACCTGCTTGGGCTGGGATTTGAACCCAGTCCCTAAGCTTTCAAACTACAGGACCAGCAATCCAACCACTAGGCCATGCACGCGCTGGCGTTAGAAGCAGGGGACTAATCCCTTTTGTTCATAACCTGGAAAAAATCATGAAAAAGAAAGCAAAACAAATACACAAAAGGCCTGGGGGGATTCGAACCCAGGACCTTTAAACAATACACAAACGCATTTACCATTCCAGCCGGGAGGGCGCATCTGTTAGTATATTCATCACAATACATAATATATTAAGTTTAATAATTAGAGGGAAAAATATGAAAAAATTGCTGAGCCCAGGATTCGAACACAAGCCTTCAAGCAATACACGCACGTCTCTCACCACCAGGCCAAGCAGCCTTAACTGAAATAATATGAAAACAAAATCATAAAATATTATGTTAAAATTTCAAATTTCCAGACGCGCGAAAACTTCATCTTCTTCCTCAGGATTCCTGCGAATTTTGCTGCGTTTTTAACTATGAATTTTCCTGCGAATTTTTAAACACAAGAAACCTGCGAATTTGAAACACCCTCAAAACAGTTCAATTTTATTGAATTAAGAATGCAAGCAAGGTCTATAAGTCATTTGGAATTGATTCACGGTTTCAGAACTTATTTATACTTGATGAATCACAAAGCCCTAAAGCTCAACCGAAACCCTAAAAATGGTGGATTTCATTCTAGGTGATGAAACTTCACAAAACCTGTCCAGAATCAATCCATAACTTATCACAAACAAGAAACATTGATCAAAACTCATTAAAAACCAGTCAATATCTAGAATCGAAAAATCAAAATATTATGAACATGATGAATCGGATTATGCAATATAAAGTGCTTTGGATGCAAATGAGTATTGGGAACGATTCAAGGATGTCCAATAAACATGTCTCAACCTTCAAATCTCTTTGGAATGGCCTCTATGGAAGAATCCGAATTTGAAATTTTGGATGATTTTTTGAATGTATGAACTTACTCTTGAGGCAGGGAATTCGTGTCTTGTGCATTAGGTTATGTTGTCTACTTATAGTAGAATCAAATTAGGTTAAGAAACTTGATCATTGCATGGACTTTTTGGATTTTGGAGATTGAAAAAGATTAAAGCTTAAAAATCAAATATTCTTGAATAAGACCTTTCTATTTCAAGCCAATCTTCATCAATGTTGTATCAATTCAATCCAAATTAGATTTATGATCTTCTAGAAGAGAAATATATTTTAAATTTTCACATTTGATATTTTATTTAAATTTAAAATGACTTTTTAATATAAAAATCATAATAAATAAATTAAATAAAATAAAATTATGAAAATATTAAATAAATTTCATGCATGATGTATTTGTATGAATTGGATCATCACATGGCAAGCCCATTTAGAAAAATTTGGTTTTAAACCTCCATTTGCTTCATAAACCAACCAAAAATTTCCCAACTTTGCAAAGGCACATATCCTTCAATTTTAATGCTATGAGGGTGTTCTTGGACATTTTGGAAATCTTGAAGAGTCCTATAACCAACCCCATTGGTTTCATGTCCATATCATTTACCATTCTCAAGTTATGCCCTTTTGAAGTTGTTGACTTTTTGTTGACTTTCAAATGGACCTATAATGTCTTAGCTCATACCTTCCAAATGAAGCATTTTTGCGATTGGCTTGTGAGACACAAAGTTGTAGAGAATTCAATTTCCTTCAAAATGAGCTTTGGATGGGAAAAATGTGATGAAGCATGTGAAATTTATGGCTGGTCAAAGTTCAGTTGACTTTTTCTGAGGAAACCCTAATTTAGAAACTTCTGATTCTTGATGATCTGAAATCTCCTTGATGAATCATGATCAACCCTTGATCAAATGATGAATTTTACTTCATATACTTGATGTTGGAAAAAAATCATGAAGTTTGACTTTGGTTTGACCACAGTTGACCTCAGTTTGACTTTTTAACTGCTTTGACTGGTTTTGATTTATCTGATCATTTGACTGAGCAAACCTTTGAGAAAAGTCTTGAAACTTGTCATGGGGATTCTTAAACACATATAAGATGTTATGAAGCTCACTTGAAGTCTTGGAAATCCATTTAGCCTGATTAAAGTCAAAACCCTAGTTTTGGATGCACTGCTTAGGAGAATGCCTTGCCTGAGGGAATTATCAAATCTTCTGACCCATGATGAACTTTGTGAACCTTGTGAACCTTATAAGATGTCTTGTGAACCTTGTGAACCTCATAAAGTGTCTTGTAAATTTAATGAACCTCATGAAAGGACTTGTGAACCTTGTGAACCTCATAAAGTGTCTTGTAAACTTCATGAACCTCATGAAAGGACTTGTGAACCTTGTGAACCTCATAAAGTGTCTTGTAAACTTCATGAACCTCATGAAAGGTCTTGTGAACCTTGTGAACCTCATAAAGTGTCTTGTAAACTTTATGAACCTCATGAAAGGTCTTGTGAACCTCATAAAGTGTCTTGTAAACTTTATGAACCTCATGAAAGGTCTTGTGAACCTCATAAAGTGTCTTGTAAACTTCATGAACCTCATGAAAGGTCTTGTGAACCTTGTGAACCTCATAAAGTGTCTTGTGAACCTTGTGAACCTCATAAAGTGTCTTGTAAACTTCATGAACCTCATGAAAGGTCTTGTGAACCTTGTGAACCTCATAAAGTGTCTTGTAAACTTCATGAACCTCATGAAAGGTCTTGTGAACCTTGTGAACCTCATAAAGTGTCTTGTAAACTTCATGAACCTCATGAAAGGTCTTGTGAACCTTGTGAACCTCATAAAGTGTCTTGTAAACTTCATGAACCTCATGAAAGGTCTTGTGAACCTTGTGAACCTTCTTAGCACACAAAGTATTGTATTGTGAGGGCAAATTTTGGGGTGCAACACCGAGCGAATCATTACTGACATTGGTTCCAACATGAATAACAAGATGATGGCAGAGTTGTGTCGGGACTTCCAGATTCAGCATCACAATTCTTCTCCTTACCGACCAAAGATGAATGGTGCGGTAGAAGCAGCTAATAAGGATATTAAGAAGATTATGCAAAAGATGGTTGTCACTTACAAGGATTAGCATGAGATGTTACCATTTGCGTTGCATGGGTACCGAACGTCAGTCAGGACATCAACCGGGGCAATTCCTTTCTCATTGGTATATGGCATGGAGGCAGTCTTGCCTGTCGAGGTGGAAATTCCTTCATTGTATGTGATGATGGATGTGAAGCTTGATGAGGCTGAGTGGGTATGTGCTCGATACAATCAATTATGTCTAATTGAGGAAAAGAGATTAGCGGCTATCTATCATGGTCAGCTTTATCAGAGGAGAATGAAGCGAGCATTCGATCAACGAGTACGTACTCGGGAGTATCAAGTAGGCGAGCTTGTGTTCAAGAGGATCGTTCCTCCAGGTTCAGATCACCGGGGCAAGTGGACCCCAAACTACGAAGGACCATTCATAGTGAAGAAAGTTTTCTCGGGAGGAGCACTGATGCCCACCACTATGGATGGAGAAGATTTCCAATCCCCTGTTAACTCGGACGCAGTTAAAAAGTACTTCGCATAAAAAGACCCGCTGGACACAAAAACAGAATTAAAGTCCATGCAAGAAAAGGGCATCCCGGCGAGCTAGAAACAGAATAAAAAGCTCGGGCAAAAGTTAGGGAAAACAAATAAAGAAAAATGTACACCCACTGAGTTGAAAAGCCACATCGGATAACTCAGGCAAAAAAGGGTATCCTGGTGGATTGAAAACCCGAAAGGGAGATCCATGCAAAACAAGGGAATAAGCGAACAAATGCGATCCAGGTAATCTGAACCAAATCATCGTTTCGTACAGCCGGACAATATCAAAAGGATAAGAATCAGTTCCCTCATCTTTTCAGAAAGCAAAGGCAAGAATGGAAAGTTTTGAAGACATGCTGGTCATAGCAAGAAGGAAACTCATTGGGATGCCATGCCCATTGCCATTAGGATAGTTTATTTTCTCAATTTTATGGTAGCTACCTCTTTCCAGGTGGTTGCTTCCTGATGTAAAACGTTGCCTATTCAGAGGCTTTTCAATAAATGATATTCAGTCTAAAAGTTGTGTTGTGTTTATTTTTGTTTGCAAAAATGTCCTGAATTTTTGGCAAAAAAGAACATTGCATTTAAAACATGGTGATTGTTTTCTAAATGAAAAAATGAACAGTGCAGGGAAACATTTAAAACCATTTTTGAGTGTCGGGTGACGATGGATGAACAGATCATACCATGCAAGTCCCCGGGGCACATATGTGTATTCTGTTGTTGCAGGTTTTGCAGGATGGTGTCACATTCTCCCAAACAGATTTTTCCCCAGCTGAGTTAGGGCAGGTGGAATCCCACAACAGATTATCTTTCCACAGGTGAAGTATGCCCAGCAGGCGGCAGAAGGCCCAGTTCCCCACAGAGTTTATAACTGTCAAAACTTTTTCCCTAGCAAAGGTTATTTGACCAAGCATTTCCCCAGCCGTGGTAGAAGCAACTATCATTGAAATATCCCCCAGAGAAGTTGCCAATTTATTTTTGGGCCAATGTGATGATACAGACAATTATTCATCTCCCCAACCAGAGTTATGTGTCAAAACCTCTTAACCTGGTTCTCCCCTGAAGAGTTGAGGTTCTTGCTGCCAATGAGGGCACTTTGATGCTCGTATGCACTCCCCGACACTCGTATGTGTGCGTTATCTGTTTGTTGCTCGTATGCATTTCCCGGCACTCATATGTGTTCGTTATCTTTTTAATACTCGTCTGCATTTCCCAACTCTAGTCTGTGTTTGATGTTTGATAGTTGCTCGTCAGCATTTCCCCAACACTCGTCTGTGTTCACACTTCGTTATTGCTCGTGTGCTTTCCCCAGCAGTCGCCCATGGTTGGTAGAGGTTAATGCTCGTCCGCACTTCTCAGCACTCGTCTGTGTGTAACATCCGTTTGATGCTCAGCACTCGTCTGTGTGGGGTAGTTGTTTATTGCTCGTTTGCGCCCTCCAGCACTCGTCTGTGTTCGAACTTATGTGTTGCTCGTCTGCATTCCCCAACGCTCGTCTGTGTGTAATATCTATATTTTGGTGTTCGGCACTTGTCTATGTTTGAATTTATGTGGTACTCATCTGTATTTCTACTCCAATTGCTCGTCTGTGTTGGATTTCTTGTGCTCGTCTGTATTGCTACTCCAAATGCTCGTCTGTGTTGGGCTTATGGTATTCGTCTGTACCAGTGGCTGGTATTCGTCTGTATCATCGCCCGAGGCGCTCGTTTGTGTTTCTTAAATCATCGTCTGATATTTGTTTGTATCATTGACTTATGGCACTCGTCTGTGCTCTCTTGATGATCATCCAATACTCGTCTGTGTTGAAGAGGTTTGAAGTCCTGACGGTGGGATTAAGCGTCAAAATGGTTACCGGTCCTGGCAAAACAGGTTATCCGAAGGAGGTACGTCTGTCTCAAGCACCACTTATCTACGCAAGATTTGTGAGGAGGGTTAGTCAAATCCTAATGTTGCACCTGGCGTAACAGGTTATCTGAAGAAGGCTTGTTTGTCTTAGACCATATATCTATGGATAATATATGAAGAGGGTTCGTCTATCCTGATTATGCATGTCTATCCCACAAACTTAAGTGCATCACAGTCCTGGCGTAACAGGTTTATCCGAAGGAGATTCGTTTGTCTCAAGTCATATATTGCGTGATAAGAGGGCTCGTATGTCCAGTTCCTGGAGTAACAGGTATGCGTGATGAGGGCTCGTATGTCCAGCACATGGCATAACAGGTTCGCTTGAAGAAGACTCGTCTGTCTAAGTTTCCTTATCTGGCGTAACAGTTTAACTCGGAAGGAGCTCGTCTGCTTTCTCTCCACTTCAGTCACCAAAGCGTCATTTGGTTGGGTTTATTCCCCATTGCTTGTATTCTCCAACAGAGTGCAAATTTCAGGTTTTCTTGGTATTCAACCACAGTTCATCTTGAATGGTCGATAGCCCGTGCTCTCATCCTTTTCAGATTAATAGTTGTTTGAATAGGGGCAGCTGTAACACCCAAAATTTGCCCTCTTCTGTTTCATCATCATTATCATATCATATTCATCATAAGCATGTCATATCCTTAGCATTTTTGCATAGAAAAATGAAGCATAACACTCACATGTTCTAGCATAAGGCATATGATCAACCATCTGGGAGATTTGAAGCACTGCAAGTCAAAATCAAGAGCATGGCGACCTGGCAAGAAGCTTACAGGATCATTTTGTACAAGCTCTGTATCATCTTCAATCCCCTAAAAAAGGATGAGGGTCAAAATCAGGTCAAAGCGGTTGGCGCCAGCTTATTTTTGAAGGTTCCCACCAAAAGGAGGGAAATTCAAATTTTTCCTGCATTAACCGGTTAACGCATATGGTTAACCGGTTAACGGCTGCGAAATTTGAATTTTTCCAACAAGTTCAGCATGTGTGTTTTGGCTCCATTTTCCAATTTTCTGATTTTTATTCATTTGAATTAATTTGAATTATGGAGAAGGATCTAGAGCATTTATCCAAGCCTCATTCCAATGCTAAATTCTAATCACTTTCTAAGCCAATGCCAAGCCATATTTTTGGATCCCAAACCAAAATTTTGGGCCCCAAACCTAAACATTATTTATTCCATTTCCCTCCAAACCAAGAGGGAGACTCCCTCATTTTCACTCTCATTTTCTGAATTTTATCTCCTCTCACTCATAATTCTCTCACTTTTCTCTCCCAATTTTCCCAATCACTCAAAGTTCCTCTTTGGAGATCACATAACTTTGCATTAAAGTGTGTAGATCTTGGAACTAGACCTCCATCCTTAGCTTCATTGCATCTTTTTGTTGGTTTTAGTGGTGATTCAGATCTAGTTTGAGATTAGAAGTGCTTGTGGATCCAAAATTCTGCATCAAGAGCTTGTTCTTGCATTTATTTTGCACGGAGAGTGAAGCTTAGCATCAGATCTTCAAAGTTTTCCACGAAATCTCTCATTTCCAGCTCAATCAACAACTACCAAAGCATACCTCAGCTTTGTAGGTTGGTTAATTTTAGATCTAGCTCTGTTTTTAGATTATTTGCATGCTTGTGCTTTAGGTCTACCATGTGCTTGTGTATTTGATTGTGTTTCATGAATTGATTGGTTGATTTGTATCTGGATCCTAATGTTCTTGTTCATGAGCTTAATGATATGGATTAATGTGAATTGATCTAATTTTCCGTGTATAATTGATTGTTGGTCTGGTGCAAGATTATGTAAATAAGCTGGTTTGAGCTGCTATTTTCTGCAGGGATTTTTGTTGTTTTAACAGTGTTAACCGGTTAACGCATATGGTTAACCGGTTAACGCACCTATTTTATGCGTATTTTTTGCAGGTTTGAGTTGGTTAACCGGTTAACGCATTAGGTCAACCTGGTAACACTGAAGCAGAATGACTTTTTGGGGCTGTTTTGAGCTTGTTTGATCCCCTTGCTTGTTTTAATTGCCATGAATCATTGTATGATCGTTGAGCATGCTATTTTAGGTTGATTTACTTGCTGGTTGATGTATGCTTTCATGTTTTCGACGTGTAAGTCGTATGTTTGCAATGCTTGGCATGTTGTTTATTCCTTGTTTTGCTAGCACCTTTGAGCATGTTAATTCCATGATTGTGTTGATCAATTTGCTGGATTTTCGCTAACATTTCAGGGACTCATGGTAAGAGAAGTGTGGATGTTTATCCACGTTTCAATTCTTCATTTTTCCTCTTTCACTTTGCATTTGCTTTTTGAGTTGTGATGTGCTTTGTGCCATCTTGTGGTTCTCTTTCCCCTCTTTAGATTTCTTCTCCTTTCTTTTTGCTTCTCTTTTGATTCTCCTTCTCCTTTAGGATAGTTGAAGCCTCACTAACCTAGGATTTTCCCATGCATGATAACATTAGGAGTAGTCTTCCCCTTAAGATTTTACCTTTGAGATCCTTTTGGTGCTCTCTCTTCTCATCTTCAAACTTAACTTTAAATCACTTTAATAAATGACGAGTCTTCTCATGTGACGCGAGAATTTGCTACGAGATACTTGCACGCATTCCATTTCGGGGCGAGGTGTAGGATATCCCTCATGGTGGATAGGTCTTAGCATGAGATTACTTCACAAAGAAAAGCTAAAAAACACTTCTTAACTAAAACAAATCATCATAAAAGCATTTAATAAATGCCAGTAGGTCAGTGTGTCTGAGCCTTCACTTGTGGGAATAGATTTGGGGATTTTCTCCATAGCTAGGTTTGCCTCTTGCGCATTCCATTTCGGGATGATGTAAGAAGTACACATCCCATTGAGTAAGACTTAGGTACACTTACCTATGCAAACCTCAAAGTAGAAAACTCATAAAAAACACAAACAAACAATAATTGTCTTTCCTTCAGGAATTCTTTTCTCATCTCCTTCGCTCTGTCCGTGAACTTGCTTCTTCTTGTCATTTTGCAAGACAGTAACGCACTCGTCGTCCGAGCCTGCTATCGCTCCCACAAAATGAGACCTGGTAAGAAGGGGTACTGACGTGAACGGTCAGCGAAAGGGATGAAAACACACAGGGGTGAACTCAGAAAGACAAGAGTCGCCAGCTAGGCATTTTTATCCCGAAGGAAAGGTAATGCTGCATAAACCTAGAAAGATATGGATAAGACGGTTGCGAACCAGAGAAACTGAGAAAGGGGGTTGGTTACAACCTGGGAAGGTATTAGCACCCAGATTGTCCATCGTACTCGACGGGATCCACGCTTAAAAGATTTGTGTTTTAAAGGGGTAGTGTCAGTGCAATCTGTGTGCAAAAGCTGGGAAGAATGCAAGTGTCAGTGCAAAAGGAATGTGAAGTGAAATGTGTGAAGTGTCAGTGTAAGGAAAGAATGTGAAGCTCAAGACTATGAGGCTTAAAGAATAATGCTGGAAGGAGGGGGGAATGTACAGAGACTTTTGTTCGATAACCGTTAAGTTATGCCTACGTATCCTCTCGTGCAATGAGGAAGTCAGAACACCGTAGTTAGACCCAAAGAGACTGAAAGATAAATTGACCTGTGAACTGCTTGCTAGTCTATGCTCAGGTGTATGACCTGTCTGGCTCAGGTGCTAACTGTCTTGCATTAGACGGAAGAAGCAAGTTCTTTGTTAAGAATGAATGAGATTAGAAAAGAATCCCGGAGGAGACGATTATTGTTTGTTTTTGAGTTTTCAGTCTTTTATTGCTTTTGAGATTTTGTCATAAGAAAATGAGCTTAAGCCTAAACCAATGGGTTTGTAAACTCATCACATCTTCCCTCTGATTAGGCGTAATGAGAATACCTTAAGTGTGAAGTCAGCATCCCACACTTAATCACCATGGTGTAGGATTAAGATCATTAACCTACTTGTGATTATTTAGATGCTTTTGTTGTTTTTGTTTAGTGTTAAGAAATGAGATTAAGCCATAATCAGGGATTAAACAGACTCATTACACCATCCTAATAGAAGGATAATAGATGAGAATGTTTAAACTGAGGAAGACTCCTCAACTTAATCCATGATTAGGGATTAACCTCATGACAAAACAAAGCCCTTATTAGATGGATTTTAATTAGTGATAATATGAAGAAGTGTGTTTTATGGTTTGTAAGACAACTTGAGGGGGACTTGTCCATTAACACTAGGGTTAGTCCTTCTTAACCAATTAAGGAAGAATTAGAACCCTAATGCAAGGCCCAAGTTACAAGCTTGATGTCTTGATGATTATTAAGTGAATTTGATTAAAGGATTTAAACACATTAAGGGTTTAACACTTAGGATTAAAGTTATACACTCCATCCTAATAGAAGGATGCAGGCATAAGCTTAATCACAAAGCCTTAAAGCCTTTAGGGTTTAGTCCCTGATTATGAGATGAGAAGAGAAGACTCAAAGAGACACAAAGGTAAAAGCTAAGTGGGGGACTAATCAAACCCTAATTGTTATCATGCTTGGTCATTCCTAGGGTTTGTGGGGTTTAAGAAGGAAATCTTCAAAGAGCCACCAAGGAGAGAGGCAGATGAAAGGAGCAAAGAGAAGCAAAACAACTTGCTTTACTTAAGAAGACAAGTTGCTTGAAGAAAGAAGGTAAGAAGAACAAGAATGAGCAAGCTCAATCCAATACACAAACAAAATGCAGCAAGGGAAGTATGAACGAGATGAAAAGAGAATGTGAGAAGTGAAGGCAAATTCACTTCTCAAACAACTTACCACCTGAAAAGTCAGTAAAAGAAATGAAATGTAATGCAGAATGAGATGCAATGTCATGATGCAAACGAAAACCAGAAGCATAAGTACACTACGCCAAAAATGCTTTTTAACAGCGCATCTTAGACAGCGCTTTTAAGAGAAAGCGCTGTCTAAGGTTAAAATTAAAATTAAACACGGAAAATGGTCCAAAAAAATAATGAAAGCGCTGTCTAAGGGGGGGTCTTAGACAGCGCTTTCAAAAAGCGCTGTCTAAGACCCCCCCTTAGACAGCGCTTCTAGAAAGCGCTTTTATATATTTACCTTAGTCAGCGCTTTTGATAAAGCGCTGTTTAAAGTTTTTAAATTAAAAAAAAAATAAAACCAAAAGCGCTGTCTAAGGGGGGGGTTTAGAAAGCGCTTTTGGAAAGCGCTGTCTAAGGGATACCTTAGAAAGCGCTTTAACCAAAAGCGCTGTCTAAGGTCTAATTAAAATTAAATTTCATACTTCTATTTTCATTCTTTGTTCTTTTCGTTTTCCCTCCTGCGAACGTTTCCAGACGAACCCTAACATCGAACGTTTCCAGAAGAACTTTGTCGTCATTGAAGTCACTGAAACTTGTTTGAATCGTTCTCCTGTCTTCATCGCGGTATGTCATTCACGTTTTCATTCATTCACGTTTTCATTCATTCACTCATGTTCTTCGTTCACGTCATTGAAGTCATTTCTGTTTTCGGATTTCAGTCTGGATTTCAGGCATTGCAATAGTTTAATCGGTCATTTCTGAAAGTTGTTGAAGAATCTCATTACGGTATGTGTTTCAGTTTTGATTTTATTAGGAATTGTTCATTTCCCTGTTTTAGCATGCTTTTTGTTCTGGTTCTGGTTCTGGTTGTGGTTGATTTAGCATGCTTTTTGTTACCACTTATCATAGTTGGAAAAGCTTGTTCTGAGAGAGTGTTCTTTGTGTGTGTAAAATGTTGAAGCAAAAGTGAGGAAGATTGAAAGAGGATGCAAATGAAGTATTTATATAGATATTTATCTTTTCAATGACTGACACATGGTAGACACATATTTGAAGTGAAATGTTTCATTTCTCATGGAGGGGGAAAGTTCATAGTAGTTAAGGAATTAGTGAAGTCGTGCAAACCCATGATTTCCTAGAAAGTGAGATTAATGATGAATTTCTAAAAAGATCTTTTGGAAAATGAAAATTTGCATTAAAGTTGTAACGATGACACTGATGTCGGCAAAAGAGTTAGAACAGTGTCAAAAATAATTTCAAAAATGACACTTTTCTCCTTTCTTATTAAAAGGATAGTTGAAATATAGCATTTTGGGGCAATTAATATATAAGTAGTGTTCACTAATAGTTTTAAAGGTTCGCAATCATACATAAATTTGTCTCAAAGTATCTGTGTGTTTGTTAGAAAAGAGTCATAATGTATGTATATGTGCTCCATTTTATAAATAAGTCTTTACTTTCAAATCACTTATTGCTTTGAATTTAATTTCGATTATTCTTTTAAGTTTCCTTTAGATTTCTCCCATAAAATGATTGAACGAACTCTTATATAGTTATAGGTATAGTTATAGGTATATTGTAATAGAAAAAGTTTGATTCTTGTAATTTAAAAAATGAAAGTGATGAGGTAATTAAAGTTGGTATATTGGCGTATCGGATACGTTATTGAAGTTTATATTAACATTGGTTATGTATACGTTTTTTAAGTAGGAAAACCATGGATAAAACATGGATCTGTGCCGATCGAATGACCAAAGAGTACGAGAGTGGGGTTGCGGAATTCGTTAAGTATGCTGTTCAACACGCTGAAAACCCCAGACGAATGCATTGTCCTTGCTTGCGTTGTTGTTATATTGGTAAGGTTGACGCACATGGATTGAAATCGCATTTGCTGAGGCATGGAATTGATCAAAGTTATCAGTGTTGGATATTTCATGGTGAGAAAATTAACGGGAATGTTGAATCGAGTGGAAAAAGAAATACGACCTATGCTTCATACGACAAAGACACAGAAACATATGATTGTGATCGAGTTGAAGAGATTGTAGAAGCACTGGAAGAAGATCTTCATGATTGTCCTGAAATGTTTGAGAGGATGGTAAGCGATGCAGAGAAACCGTTGTACAAAGGTTGCACTAAATTCTCAAGACTTTCTGCGGTATTAAAGTTGTACAACTTAAAGGCGGGCAATGGATGGTCGGATAAAAGTTTCACAGAGTTGTTGGCCCTTATGAGAGAAATGCTACCGGATGATAATGTTCTTCCTAATCGAACCTATGAGGCAAAAAAATTGTTGTGCTCTATTGGCATGAGCTATGATAAGATACATGCTTGTCCTAACGATTGCATTTTGTTTCGTAACGAATATGCAACGTTAACTGAGTGCCCCAAATGCGGTTTGTCTCGATATAAGAAAAGATTATCTCCCGCAAAAGTCTTATGGTATTTTCCGATAATTCCGAGATTTAGGCGCATGTTTCGTAGTGAAACCGATGCAAGACATCTTACTTGGCATGCAGATGAAAGAATTACCGATGGAAAGTATCGGCATCCGGCTGATTCACCACAGTGGTCGAAGATTGATAATGATTATCCTGAGTTTGGATCAGAAGCAAGAAACCTTCGATTGGCATTATCTACTGATGGAATGAACCCACATGGTCTTCAAAGTATTTCACATACCACATGGCCTGTGATTCTTATGATTTATAACCTACCTTCGTGGCTATGTATGAAGCGTAAGTACATGATGTTATCTATGTTAATCTCTGGGCCTAAACAACCAGGTAATGACATAGACGTATACTTGACACCTCTGATCGAAGATTTAAAGATTTTGTGGGAGAACGGTGTGGAGGTTTATGATGGATATAGGAAAGAAAGTTTCAATTTGAGGGCGATGTTGTTTGGCACAATTAATGATTTTCCAGCATACGGGAATCTATCTGGGTATAGCATTAAAGGTCAACGTGCGTGTCCTGTTTGTGAAGACGGAACCGATACGATCCGATTGGAACTTTGCCAGAAGAATGTGTTTCTCGGTCATCGTAGATTCTTACATTCTAAACATCACTACCGTGGGTGGAGAAAAGCATTCAATGGAGACACCGAACATCGTAGAGCTCCACCCGCATTGTCAGGTGAACAAGTTTTTGAAAAGGTGAAAGATGTGCGTACTGAGTTTGGCAAGCCTTTTGCACATAAGATTGTGAAAGGTGGGTGGAAGAAAAGGTCGATATTTTTTGAATTGCCATATTGGAAGTCTTTGTACGTGAGACATTTTCTCGATGTTATGCATATTGAAAAAAACGTATTTGAAAGTGTTATCGGTACATTACTCAATATAAAAGGCAAGTATAAGGATGGCCTTAAAGCAAGGGAGGACATGTTAAAAATGGGAATGAGAACTGAATTAGCACCCGTGAAGAAAGGAAGACGAACATATCTACCACCTGCTGCTTTTACTTTATCTAGAAAGGAGAAAAAAATTTTGTGTAAGTCTCTGAGTGAAGTTAAGGTTCCAGAAGGATACTCATCTGATATCAGAAGACTTGTTTCTATGAAAGACCTCAAGTTGAAGAATTTGAAGACACATGATTGTCACGTTATAATGGAACATTTTCTACCGATCGGTATACGTTCTATTTTGCCAGAAAAAGTAAGAAGTTCCATAACTAAATTGTGTTTTTTCTTTAGGTCAATTTGTAGTAAGGTGATCGATCCCGAGATCTTACCAACACTACAAAAAGAGATTGTAATTACCTTGTGTGAGCTTGAGATGTATTTTCCTCCGTCTTTTTTTGACATAATGGTTCATTTAGTTGTTCATCTTGTGAAAGAGACACAGTTGTGTGGACCAGCTTATATGAGATGGATGTACCCTGCTGAACGGTATATGAAAATATTAAAAGGGTACGTGAAATCCCGAAGTCGACCAGAGGGTTGTATTGTTGAACGATACATTGTTGAAGAAGCTGTTGAGTTTTGTACTGAATATTTGTCTAACGTTCAATCGATTGGACTCCCCAGAGCTCAGATTTTCGACAAAATGGAAGGTAAAAAATTAATTGGGAATAAAATTGTGACAATATCAAGGGATGAACGGGATCAAGTTCATTTGTATGTTCTGCACAATAATAATGAGGTTGAGCCATATGTTGAAATGCACAAGGATGTACTCCGAAGGTTAAATCCGAACAGAAATGAAAATTGGATAGTTATAGAGCACAATCAAAGTTTCATACAATGGTTGAAGGATCATATTTATTTGAAGCGCTCTTCAGATCCTTCTTCGGTAACAGAAAGGTTGAGATGTTTGGCATATGGTCCAAGTTTGCATGTGTTTTCTCATAGCGCATATTCAATTAATGGATACACATTTTATACCAAAGAACAAGATGATAAGAGTACTATGCAAAATAGTGGTGTCACCGTGCTAGCTGAAGCAATGCATATATCAAGCATGAAGGACTTAAACCCCAAATATGCAAATCTGTCATATTTTGGAGTTATTGAGCACATTTGGGTGTTTGATTACGAGAAGTTTCAGATTCCCATCTTTGGTTGCAAGTGGGTGAATAGTAGTGGCATACGAATGGATAAGTCTGGATTTTTGCAAGTTGATCTTACTAGGGTGGGGTACAAAGATGAACCTTTTATTCTAGCATCTCAGGCTAAACAAGTGTTCTATGTGAATGACCCGAAGAGTACAAAATGGTCTATAGTGCTTTTCTCTAACAAAGTGACTGATGATAGCGGTGTCGATCAATGTGATATTGATGATGAGAATGAGTCATGCATTAGACGGAATGAGTTGAATAGAAATGATGAAGTTGAGGATCTTATACCGGATGAGTCATATATAAGAAACGATCATAATGAGGGAATTTGGATCAATTCATCCGTACGCATTGCTAAGAAACAAGTGATTAATATTCCAACAAAGAAAAGAAAGAGATGTTAGTGACTTAGGTAAATTATCCATGGTTTCTTTATTTTATTTTTTCGATTGTTTTGATTATAAGTTATATGTGATAATGCATGATTTCTTTATTTTTTTGTTTTCAATTGCTTTGATTATAAGTTATATTTGATATTTGATGGTTTCCTTGGTTTATTACAGGTTAGACATGGCTGATGACCAACCTGAGGAAGTTCCTAAAAAAGTATCCGCGGAAGAAGAAATTCGAAGAGGCATCACAGTAATGAGAAGGGTGGTCCAAGGAAGATCTCGAGGCATCATACTAGATGTCTATTGGAGCACCCAGGGACAGCTTATAGAACCTAATGGGCATACCTTAACTAGTTTTATCGGTGCACTAGTAAGGAATGAAATTCCCATTACATGTGATGATTGGAGAAACAAAGAGCTGAAAGAGTCCAAAGATAAAATTTGGAGTGAGATAAAGGTACAATCATTTGGCCCTTAATTATACGGTATCAATTATGTTTTTTCAATTACCGATACTAACTATCAATCTGTATGTTTTTCTTAGCGATGTTTTAACATCGAAGAAGAAAGAAGAGGCTTTTGTATGAAATTGGCCGGAAAGCTTCTAAGAGGGTTTCAGACATTTTTATCATCCAAGTTCCTTAAGGATGCGGATGGTAATTTTGTGGATGCGGAGCTTCCCCAAAAATATGAAAGTTTGATATCGGCTGAAGAATGGGAAGCGTTCAAATCCAAAAGACAAGACCCGGTTTTTCAAAGAATAAGTGCTACAAATCGGGAAAGAGCATCAAGTCCCGCATATCCGTACCGAAAAGGACGTGTCGGATATGGACGTTTAGAACAATCCATGGTACGTATTTTTAAATTGCGATAACAAATTTGTTCATCATATATTAGTTTTATCTGATCAAATTGTATGACTTAATGTGTAGCTGCAGAAGGAGGAAAGTTCAGAATCATCTCTTCCTGCACATGTTTTGTGGAAGGAAGCCCGTGTGGGCAAATCTGGAGTTCCTCAAGAAGAAGTTTTACAAGTATACCAGAAATGTGTAAGTATAACATTTTTTCATTAATTGAATAACATTTTTATACACAAATATTTGACAATTGTACGATATTCATATGATTTTTCAGGAGGAGCTATCTCAGTCTTTATCTCCCGATGATACTAGGAGCATACTTGGTCGGGCATTAGATGTCCCTGAGTACTCTGGTCGGGTGAGGGGTAAGGGATTTGGAGTCACTCCGACCTCCATGAGTATTAAAAAAGGAAAGGCTCCTAGTAATCGGGAGCTTCATGCAAGAATGGAAGCCATGCAAGCTGAGCTTGATGCATTGAGGAGAGAAAGAGAGGCTAGCGCCTCAACAGTATACAGAGATGCTTCGGACAAAGACAGTATCAACTGTACCTTTCAGCCGAACATTCCAGAGGTAATTACATATAATTGTCTTAAATTGAACTATTTTCTTAAATTATGTATTTGACATATATACACATTAACGATTTCTTGTTATTATTGATTTTAGGGCATTTCCCATTGTCAGCTGTATTTGTCGTCACCATACTATCGGATGGTTGGCAAGGGAAAAGTGCATAACGTTAGCGGAGTATTACTCCACACTAGAGAGCTCCCTGCTGGATGTTTGAAGGTATCAGTTGATATTGCAGTTGAGCCGAATGCAGCATTACCATATCCTAGCGATGATTCGGATGCAACAACGGTGCACGAAGCAGTAGGTTCGTTTGTTGCATGGCCGACAAACCTCATATGCGTAGGATATGAGGTATGATTAAAACTTATGTTAACTTTCCTTGGTATATTCAAAGTTTAAAATTTATGCTTAAAATTTTACTTACATATTTTCCTATGTTAAATAGACTCCCACACAATCCAAATCAAAAGAAACTGCGATTCCACGGCATACCGAGTCCACGGTTTCAAGAAAAGAGGTAATATACAATTATATGACATATATTCATGGAAGTTGTTACATTCTTAATTTGATCTAACTATTTATATGACATGTAGGTTCAAGAAAATGAGGCTAGCAATGCCTCCGCACAACAAAAAAAGGAGGTTAGCAACGCCTCCGCACGGGTACAAAGTTCTGGTGCTAAGAAGTCCGTAGCTAGGAAAAAACCTACCACCAAGTATAGGTCGTGCCTCAGGACATTTCTAGAGATGACCGATATACCGACCGGAGGTGTTCGGACTATACCTATGGAGGTAGGGATTTTCGGCTTTGATTACGAACAAATGATTGGTAATGAGGACTTCATGCAAGTTTTTGGTCGTGAAGAAATCGGCGTCAACGTTGTCAATACATATGTTAGGTAAATTCGGCATACTTTGTTTTATTAATTAAACAACTTATTTTAATGATGTTTACTTTATGTTAATGATGTTTTTATATTAGGTTTTTGTATGACAAATGGATGCGCCCCAATGGTTTGGACGTGTCATTCGGATTCTTAGCACCCGCGACCGTCAACTATACTTTAATGATAAGTAGACCGGATACCGTGACGGAGTACGTTCTTCGGATCCTCGTGGAGAATAAAAATGCGGAGAAGTTGTTTTTTTTACCGTTTAATACCGGGTTAGCATTTCATTCTAAATTCATCTATAATAATTATTTTCCAAGTTACCATCTAACATTTGCCTAATCATTACAGTGGACATTGGTTGTTGCTCGCAATCAATCCTATCCGAGAAATTGTGTATTATCTTGACTCGTTAGGAAATGATTGGACAACATACCCGGTTATGAAGGACCTAATTGACACGTAAGTGAGAATGTTCAAAATTTTTCTTAGTTTATGTGAATTGTTCTAATTGCTTCATTTTTATTTTATTAGCGTCCTACAAGCTTTTCGTGCCCAACGAGTTATCCAGACCTCAAGGAGGGGCGCCAACTCCATTTCATGGATTAAAGTGGCGGTATATTTTTAATTACCGCGTTTTTTATTATATTAGTGATGACTACACTTGATAAAACTTAGGATTTATAATTCATATTTTTTTTTCATATGTAGTGTCCTCTTCAACGTAATGAAATAGATTGCGGGTATTTCATGTTGAGGTTTATGCGAGATACTCTCATGTTGGGCCGATTAGAGATTCCCACCGATGTATGTATTTCTAACTTATGAGTTATTTTTATATTTACACATATCTCATATAATTAAATAGTTGGAATTAATTCAAAATATGTTATATTATTATGTAGTACTTTGATGAATTCAAGTGTGCATCTTATACAAAGGATCAAGTGGACGAAATCAAAGAGGAGTGGTGTCAATACATGATAGAGCTCAAAGTGTGTAATTAATGTGTACATTTGTAGTAGTATATGTAATGACTTATAAATGTAAACATAAATTTGTATATATTTTGATACATTTATGGCAAATTTGGTTTGAATTGGTTTGAATTGGTTAGCCAAATTTTGGTAAAAAAAGGCCAAAATGGCATATATAAAATGTGATAATTGACTGCAAAAATCTGGTTGAAAACAGGTACCAATTCTGGTTTATAAACCTGGAAAAAATGTGGTTACAAACAAATCCTACAAAAAATTTCGTTTACTTTAGACAGCGCTTTTGGCAAAAGCGCTGTCTAAGGGGGGGATTAGAAAGCGCTTTAGGCAAAAGCGCTGTCTAAGGTGGGGGCTTAGACAGCGCTTTTGGCCAAAGCGCTGTCTAAGGTATACCTAAAAAAATTAAAATAGGAGGGGCTTAGACAGCGCTTTTGGCCAAAGCGCTGTCTAAGGTAGGGGCTTAGACAGCGCTTTTGAAAAGCGCTGTCTAATGTGTACCTAAAAAATTTAAATTAAGAGGGTCTTTTAAAGCGCTTTTGGCCAAAGCGCTGTCTAAGGGTGGGGGATTAGACAGCGCTTTTCACATTTTAAAAAGCGCTGTCTAAACCTTTAGCAGCGGAGGTTTAGACAGCGCTTTAAAGCGCTGTCTAAGGCTAAAAAAAGCGCTGTCTAAGATCTTGTTTGTTGTAGTGGTATTATGTTAATGATTCTAAGAGATGATGCAAACATGAGGCAAGGCATTAGAATGATCATACAAACATATGGATGCAAGAGAAGCATGTTTTGAACCATGGATGTACATGAAAAGTTATAGAATGCAAAAGACATATAACATGGCAAATGAAAGATGCAATGATCAAACATGATTCTAATATGTCCTAAGATGTATTATGAATCAAATGAATACACAAAATGTCATGGCAAGTCATGGTATGCAAGCAAATGGAAGATGGATGCAAAGGAAGGCATAAATTAGGGTTTATGATCAAAACTCAAAGCAAAATTCAAAACCAGAAGCATATGACATGAAAAAAATTTGAAAATGCAATCAAAGGAACCCTAAACCTATACAAACTCACTGCCCAAAGGAGGGGATCCAATTCTTAACCTAGTGGAAGTTATGAATTTCCTAAGATTGCTAGGGTTTTAAGGTACCTTGTCAAGAAAAATGAAAAAAACAAATTGAAAATGCAAGATCAATTCATGCCAATTTTATCCTACAAACTACATGTTATACAAGATGCAATTCAAAAAGAATCATTGTCCAACTCTCAAAGGTTAGACAGGAATGAATTTTCAAAGTTTGAACCAAAATATTACCTCAAAATTAATTTAATTCCAAAGAAAATAATCAAAAGGCATCAAGAACAAAAATTAAATTTGGTTTGAGAGTTGGAAAATGTTTCTAAATGTTTTTAAATTTTACATGCATTTTTTTGTGATTTTTAAATACCTAAAAGTATTTTTAATTAATTAATTTTCATTAACTAATTAAAAATAAACTTTTAAATGATTTAAAAATAATTTTTAATGCAAAAAATAAAAATAAAAATATTTTTGTGTTCTGAAAAATAATGAAAATCTTGACAAAAATTTTCATAATTTTTAAACATTTTTTGCTATTTTAATTAATTCGTGCAAAATAAATCAAAACAAATGAAAATAAAATGAATTTTAAATGAAAAATAGGAAAGTCAGCCAATCCAATGGATGAGATTCAAACTCACAGGGGCGGGAATTGACTTGGCGCGCTAATGGACGGCCCAAATTCAAACTGGCCTAATTATGATTAAACCCTAATCCAAAACCCTAATTACTTTCAGATGACCGGAACAGTGTTCCGGTCATCTTCTCCGGCCAACCATTCATGGTATCTCTCTTAATACGCATCAAAACTTCACTAAAATCTCCAGATTTCATCCTTAAACATCATTAAACCTAAACCCCACCCCAAAAACCATTTATTTTCACTGAATCATGAGAATCAAAGCAAAACTCATTTCACGGGCAAAGTTTCAGAACAAGCATACATGGCCATTTCTCACTCATTTTCAAAAATAAAAGGTCCAGTGCATTCAGGGAAGCATGTACATCATTTTAGAAATAAGAAATAAGAGTTCTGGAAAAAATAAATTTCGAAGCTACCTGAAGTGAAGCTTTCAGTTTGGGGCTTTTAGGCTACCTCCTTGCTTCAAAGCTTCTCCAATGAACCTCCTGAAGATGCTTTGAGGTTTAGTTTGACTGGAAAGTGAGTGATTTGTGAGTTTGATCAAGTTCTATTCAGTGAGGGAGAGAAGTCGTGTTTCAGTTTGAAGGGGTTTCAGGGATGAATGAGGGCAGGGAAATGATCAGGGGAGTGTGCTGAGATGTTTTGTGAAGTTTGTTTGAAGAATGGTTGAGTGAACTGAGAGATTCGAATGGTTTTGCAAGTTGGAGGATTTTTGATAACTATGGCTTGGAGTGTGTTTCAGCATGAGTTGTTGTGTGTTATGACTTGCCTTTGGTCCACTTATCACTCATGGATAGGTCTGTGGAGTTGGTGTGCCCTATTGTGATTGGTATGGGTCTTTTGCCAAAAAGTCAAGCTTTGTGTAAGAGAGGTATGGGCTCATGGCTAGCCAAGGACAAGAGGGGTGTCCTGCGCAGCAAGAAGTGAGGGGAACCATAGGATCAATTTTGAAGTCAGCCAGCAAATGGATTAGGGTTTGAGTGAGGTTTTGCAACTTTGATCAACTTTGGCCCTTTTGAAGTTTCTTGATCCACAAGTCATGAAAATGAGTGAACTTTTGATGCAATCTGGTCCTTAGGCCTTGGTTTATGTTTGTATGAAGATTAGAAGTCCATTTGATAGCACAATTTGTCTTGGCAAGTGGTTTTGCAACTTTGCCTCTTTGGTAGAAAACTTGAAATTATGTGATTTTTCCCAACTTTGACAAGCCATAACTTTTGATCCAAAATGAATTAGGACAAGTTCTTGTACTTTTTGAAAAGGGAATGATCCATTCTACAACTTTCATGACCAAAGTTTTCCCATTTGAAGCCTTTTTGAATCAAAAAGCAAGGGTTGAAAAAGTTTCCCAAAATGGCAAGTTTCCATTACAAGTCATTTTCCCAAAAGGTCAACTTTGCGAATGGCTTGAAATTCTTCAATTTTGTGAACTTCTAACATCTTCTATGATCAAATAAAGATCATACATAATCAAAATGATGAAGAACACCCTTTGGTTGGGTCATTGGGGGCCTCAGATGCCCTGATTTTGCACTGACTTGCTCAAAAAGTCAACTCTTGATCAGATGCCTTCCCCATGGAATTTCTTCATGAAAATTGATATGCATGATCTGTATACCATATAAAGACCAATAGAAACAAGAATGACCAAAAAATTTGGAGTTATGGCCTTTGAAACCAAAACCCTAATTCTAGGTCATCTGTGCAGTCAATCCTGGCTCTGCTTCCATGCCAATCTCAGTTCTTGTGATTTTTTGACATTCTTGACTTTGAGAGGATATAATATGATGCTTGAACATACATGGGTCCCTTTGAAGTGATTGATGACCTTTGGAGCGACTCAAATGGCTCTTGGATTGCTCAGATCACTAAACCTAGATGCAGATGACTTTGAACCAATGCAGTGAAGCAAATATGCAATATGAGATGCTATGATTGAACTTATGTATATGAAAAGATCACAAGCCATGGTGTGAATGGGTGAGGGAAAATTTGGAGTGTTTACACCTGCAACACCTGAGCATTGACATAGGCAGTTCAAGCCTTAAGACACAAGCAATCTTTTCCACCTCTAGTTAGGGGAACTACGGCGACTCTGATCCTCATTGTCCAGATGAGGTACGTAGGAAGTGGGGTAGGGCCCGTTCGAGCACATTTTTCCTACATTTTTCCTTTTCTTTTCTTTTTCAGTTTCCTTTTTCGTTTCTTTTATCCAGTTCAGTTCCTTTTCTTTGCAGCAGCTTTCATTTCTTCACCCTTTGAAACAGATTACTTTGCAAGCGTGGATCCCGTCAGGTACGACAGACGATCTGGGGTGCTAATACCTTCCCAGGTCGTAACCGACACCCGAACTCAGTCTCTTTGGTTCGCAGTTCCCGTGTCCTTCCTCTTCTTTTCTTCTGGTTTGTGCAGCATTAGCATTCTCGTTCCTTCGGGATAAAAATACCTGACTGGCGACTCTAACCTTTTCCGTGCCACTTTCGCATTTGTACCAGGATAGAAATCTGGGGAGCGACACATGTTTATGATGATTGTAATATGATGATGCTGCTAAACAGAAGAGGGAAAATTTGGGGTGTGATGCGTGTTTTTCGCAAGTGTACGAACACGTCAGAGTAATATAAAAGATTGTCGAATCCATAGAGACCAAGTGTCAATATATCGTACCTATTGTTATGGTGTGTATCTAAGGCAATTGAATATAATGGTTTTAAAGAGTGCGCAATGGTAAATAAAATAATAATTTTAAATAATTAATAAAGACAGGTTCGAATGTAAATCACGTAATCAATAGATAATCTGGTACTTGTTAATAGAACTACTTATGGGCAATGTTTTCTACTTTGAAAAGAACTAATTTAACAGGAACTGTCACTTTCGCGTATTCAGAACCGAGTTGTACTCTCTAATCAACCCCTCCTATTGTCACGGATAAAAAGGTGCGTACTGCGTTAGAGTAGTAACCCTATTTTTAAGAAATATAGTATCTTAACTAAGTTGAAAAGTACTTTAACCTGGATTTCTTAGCAAAAAGTGGTTCTCACGAACCAGACTCTAAACTTCTTAACGCGTCCAAAAATCGTTTTAAAATCTCTTTTCTTTTTAATCTAAAAACTCCTAATGAACTAGACAAAGCGCTTTTGGCTGTTTTTGAAATAGTTAAAAACAATTACTTAAATTGAAAGATAAAATAGCCCTTAAGTGTTTCTACGAACAGTTGTACGGATTACTGGTTCAATTACGATCCTTACATTCTAACCTTTATGGATTTAGTTAGACATGGTAAAGTAAAAGTTCTTTTTTATAATTTTTCATAAAAGTAATTAGTGCGAGTGAGGAAAGTAAATAAAAGTAGTGCGAGTGCGGAAAGTAAATAAAAGTAGTGCGAGTGCGAGAAATAAAGGTATTTAAAGCGAGTGCGGAAAATAAACGAAAGCAGTGCGAGTGCGAGAAATAAATAAAGTAAAGCGAGTGCGGGAAATAAATAAAGTAAAGCAGTGCGAGAAATAAATAAAAGTAAAGCAATGCGGAAAAATAAAATACAAACTGGAATTAAAATGGCGGCAGGATTAACTTCCTCCCATAGTGCTCCAAAACTCGATCACACAGACGTATACAGACTCGATCACTCGATTGTAGTAACACCCCGATGTGGAAGGATAACTGCTTTAAAACTGATATATGCCTAAGAGATTCTATGTTTGGATGAAGAAAACGGAATTCTAAAGTCCTATTTATAGGCAAATCTTAAATGGGAAATTACCAGGATGCCCCTCTCCACTAAAAAGTGGAGGGAACCACTTTTGCCTTGTGGCGCTCGCCACAAGGCCATGGCGCCCGCCATGAGAGCAAATGGATGAAGAAAGTTGGGATCGTGGGTCTTGGAAGTTGTGGAGTGGTCTTGAGATGTGGCCACGTCATTGCAGACCCCATGGCGCCAGCCATGGCGGATGCCGTAAGTGTAAAAAGCTGAATTTCTTGGTTTTCGTCCGTTTCCACTCCTTTTTCGCTCCTCTTCTTGATTTAAGCCCCGATTACATAGAAAACCTGAAAATAAAGAAAAACAAAGTAATAACATAACAAAATAACAATAAAAGCTAAGAATGCATGTGAAATCAGAGTCAGAAATACGGTGAAATTTAGTGTTATCAAATCCCCCCACACTTAGACCTTTGCTTGTCCTCAAGCAAACATTTAAAGCTCAAAAATGAAGAAAACTGTGGTCAACACGTGATTTGGGCTAAGAGGGCTTCTAAGTTCAAGTCAAGGTGCAGTGACAAGTACTAACTAAGTGAACCAAGGGTACCATAATAACATAGACATAGACTTCAATCATATATTAACCACCCCATGTCATCCCACAATACCTAGGTCTATCTTCTCATCTCTTTTTGGGTCCTTTTCATTCAGGCGCAATCACATTAAGCCCGTTATCCGTACATGCTTCATAGTAGAGTGACCGGTTAATGATTCTGATCCATAACATAAGGTTTTTCGCACATAAGCATGTGTAAACCCGTTTTATTTTGCCTAAATGTAGCTTCGGGGGATCGGATCGTAATCCTCCCTACCAAGTTCAGTGCCAGATACCTCTGAACCAACTAACAATAGGTGACTGAAATTTTTTTCTTTTTGTGGCAAAAAAAATTTTTTCTTCTCTTTTTTCGGTTTAAATGACTTTGTGAGGGTCACCTATCCCAGAGTATGCCTTTTTCTTTTTTTATTAGTACTGGATCATTCACTTATGTTCATCGACCCCCTACGTAGAGCATGCTTATGCCGGAGCTGACTGCTAGAATAAACTACTTAGGGAAATTTTTTGAATGATAATAAAGGCCATGGTGCGGGGTTTAGGAGTGATTCCTATATTCAAGAGGTCTATGGTGCTAAAATGATACTGATGTTTCAAAAAGTTTACCCAAGTCACCACATCCTAATCCAAGCCCAAAAAACATGTGAAACAACATTGTTTTCTTTTTTTAAATTTTTTTTGGTAAGGCTAAGGAAATGAGAAAAATGAGGATGTACTAAAAATACACTATACTGGTGACTCGTCAGACTCATGCATTATCTAAGAAAAGTTAAACTAGATAACTTACTGGAAAGGGAAATAACAGAAAGCAAATAAATAACTAGAAAGGGAAATGATAGAAAGCAATAAAATCCCCTCCCACACTTAAATCGAACATTGTCCCCAATGTTTCGAAATAAGATAAGGGGGTAACCTGAAAAACTACTGCGGAGGAGCACTGGTACCCTCGTCGTCCTGCTGTGATGGTCTGGAACGACGGGATCTACTGCGTTGCTGGTCCCTCCGGTCAAGTTGTGCCGATAAGGCAGCCTGGGTGTCGCTCCCGACAAATGAAAATGGATCAGATGAAGGTACAGACGCGAACGGTCGGCGAGAGGGACAATGAGAACACACAGCAGTGAACTCACTGGAGATGAATAGAGTCGCCAGCTAGGCATTTTTATCCCGGAGGAAAGGCAATGCTGCATAGACCTGGAAAGACATGGATAAGACGGTTTGCGAACCAGAGAGACTGAGAAAGGGGGTTGGTTACAACCTGGGAAGGTATTAGCACCCAGATTGTCCGCCGTACTCGACGGGATCCACGCTTGCAAGATTTGTGTTTTAAAGGGGTAGTGTCAGTGCAATCTGTGTGCAAAAGAGCTGGAAGAAAATGTACAGGTGTCAGTGTATAAGTGATGTGAAGTATGAAAGTGTCAGTGTAAGAAAGGAGTGAAATGCTCATGATAATGAGGCTCAAAGAATAATGCTGGAAAGAGGGGGAATATACAGAGACTTTTGTTCGATAACTGTTAAGTTATGCCTACGTATCCTCTCGTGCAATGAGGAAGTCAGAACACCGTAGTTCGACCCAAAGAGACTGAAAGATGAATTGACTTGTGAACTGCTTGCTTGTCTATGCTCAAGTGTATGACCTGTCTGGCTCAGGTGCAAACTGTCTTGCATTAGACGAAAGTGATGAGAAAAGAATCCCGAAGGAGACGGTTATTGTTTGTTTTTGAGTTTTCAGTCTTTTATCGCTTGTGAAAATTTGTCATAAGTCAATGAGCTTAAGCCTAAACCAATGGATTTAGTAAACTCATCACATCTTCCCTCTGATTAGGGGTAATGAGAATACCTTAAGTGTGAAGTCAGATTCTCACACTTAATCACCTTTGGTGTAGGGTTAAGATCATTAACCTACTTGTGATCATTTAGATGTTTTTGGTGTTTTTGTTTAGTGTTAAGTAATGAGGTTAAGCCATAATCAGGGATTAAACAGACCCATTACACCATCCTAATAGAAGGATAATAGATGAGAATGTTTAAGCTGAGGAAAGCTCCTCAACTTAATCCATGGTTAGGGATTAAAATCATGACAAAACAAACCTTTATTAAATGGATTTTATTTAATGGTATGATGATGAAGTGAGTTTTATGATTTGTAAGACAACTTGAGGGGGACTTGTCCATTAACACTAGGGTTAGTCCTTCTTAACCAGTTAAGGAAGAATTAGAACCCTAATGCAAGGCCCAAGTTACAAGTGTGATGTCTTGATGATTATTATGTGAATTGATTAAGAGATTTAAACACATTAAGGGTTTAACACTTAGGATTAAAGTTATACACTCCATCCTAAGAGAAGGATGCAGGCATAAGCTTAATCACAAAGCCTTAAAGCCTTTAAGGTTTAGTCCCTGATTATGAGATGAGACGAGAAGACTCAAAAAGAGACACAAAGGTAAAACTAAAAGGGGAGACTAATCAAAACCCTAATCATTGTCATGCTTGGTTGTTCCTAAGGTTTGTGAGGTTTTCAAGAGCAATCTTCAAAGAGAACCACCAGGAAGCAGATGAACAGGATCAAGAGAAGCAAAGTGGCTTGCTTCATTCAAGAAGTCAAGTCACTTGAAGGAAGAAAGTAAGAAGAACAAGGATGAGCAAGCTCAAACTCAAACACATATAAGAATGCAGCAATGGATGCAAGAGAGATGAAAAGAATAGTTATGAGAAGTGAAGGCAAATTCACTTCTCAAGCTCACTTACCACCTGAAATGTTAGAAAGAAAAGCAATGCAATGCTAAATGAGATGAAATGACATGATGATAAACAAAACCAGAAGCATGTACATGATGATAATGATGTTATGAGATGCTACAAGCATAAGGCAAGGCATGGAGATGTTCATACAAGATCATGGATGCAAATGATGCAAGTTGGAAGCATGGATACACATGAAAAGTTATGAAGCACACAAGGCATACAACATGGCAAATACATGATGCAATGATCAAACATGCTTCCTATATGTCTTATGATGTTAAATTAATCAAATGGAGTCATGGGATGGCATGGCAAGTCATGTTATGCAAGAGAATGCAAAAGGGATGCAAAAGAAAGCCCAAATTAGGGTTTATGAAACAAATATCAAACAAAACTCAAAATCAGAAGCAAACCCTAAGATAAAAAATGGAAAATTCCACCCAAAGAAACCCTAAACCTATACTAAACCAGAGTCCAAAGGGGAGGTCTCAACTCTTAACCAATCTCAAGTTATGATTTTTCTAAGTTATTAGGGTTTTTAGGGCTCTTAAACAAAAGAAATGTCAAACAAATTGAAAATGAGGAATCAAATCATGGCCATTTTATCCTAGAAACTACATGCTAAACACAATGCAATGCAAGAAGAATCAATGTCCAACTCTTCATAGATAGGCAGAAATGAATTTTTGAACTTTGGATCAAATTAATGCACAAAAAATGATTTAATTCAATGGAAAATTCTCAAAATGCATCAAGATCAAAAAAGAAATTTGGTTTGAAGGTTGGACAATGTTTCTAAATGTCTTAGAACATTTCATGAATTTTTTGGTGATTTTTAAATACCTAAAAGTATTTTTAATAAATTAATTTCCATTAATCAATTAAAAATAGTCTTTTAAATATTTAAAAATACTTTTTTAATGATAAAAAATAAAATGAAAATATTTTTGTGTCATGAAAATTAATAAAACTTAAGAGAAAAAGTTTCATAATTTTTTAAGACTTTTTACTATTTTAAATTAATTGTGTGAATTAAATGGAAAAGAAATGAAATTAAAATAAATAAAAGGAGAAGTAAACGCAAGGAAAGGCTTGGATTGCATCCTGGTTTGAAATGGTTGACTGGCGCCAGATCCAGTGGCCAGGATTGATGCTGAGGTAATTAATTTAATTACGAATTAATTAAACTAAATGGAAAGGATTAGGGCTAATCAACGAATCTGGGCCTTCCACTCACGCGCGAAGTCAACTGGTCAACCTAATCTAACGCCCAGAATTCAAATCTCATTAATGACCTGAGATTAGGGCTAATCACCCTCAGGTGACCGGAGAGAGGCTCCGGTCATCTTCTCCGGCACCCCAAAAACCCTAGAACACGTTTCAGGCATCTATTCCACAAATTAAACAAACCTAAATGATCCTCTAACATCCTATGGTACGAATCCATGCTCAAACATCATTTATGCATCATGAATCAAAGGAATCGAAAGAAATGAAATTCACGGGCAAAAATTCAGAGGGACCATACAAGCTCAGTTTTCACTCATTTTTGATTCTGAAGCCAACCCCATGACCAGCAAGACATGAATAATCAATTTGTAACTCAAAAATCAAGCTTTGAGAGAAAAGTTTCCATGATCATACCTGAGCTGGAAAGCTTCAAAACTGAGCTTCCAGAGCTTTCCTTGCGTGCAAATGGACTCCCTTGTATCCCCTGATGCTAATGGAAGGCTTCAAAGCTCTTGTGGATGGCTGATTTGTGAGAACCAGTTCTGGTGTAGCAGGAAATGAGCTTTGTGTACAGGCTGCTTCAGATCAAAGTAAAGGGTGGTTTTGACTCCTTTTGATGTGTTTGATCTGTTGGTGAAGAGAGCTTTGATGTTTGATGGCTATGGAGGTTGATTCTAAGAGTTCTGGTTTTGAAGGTGAGGAATGGTGAAGCTCAGTTTATGCTCCTTTCAGGCTTGAACCTTGTTGCTTTCTACTCAATGAAACATGGCAAGATGATTGGTGAAGATGGTTTTTGTGTTTGTATGCTGTGGAGACAGATTCGAAGGAATATGCAAAAATGAGGTGTTTTTGTGAATGTGATGGTATGAAGTGTTTCAGCCTTGCTTCTTGTATGGAGTGTCTTGCTCTTTGTCCACATAAACCTCTCTCATTGGTCAGATGATAAGACATGTGCTTTTTTGATTGGTAAGTCTACTTTTGCAAAAAGTCAAATTTTGTGTAAGGAAAGTATGGCTCATGATCTAGGCTAGTACAAGGCATGGTTCTGATGCAGCAAGATGAGGTGAGATGTTGGGAAGGTCCAGCAGCCAATGCATCAAGTTGGTGAAGTGATCATGATGATTTTGCAAGTTGTGGCTTTTTGGTTCACATGTGACTATTTTGCTACACAAGCCATGAACATGAGGGATTCTTGGTCCAAATCTGATTTTTATGACTTGTAGAATGTTCATGTCATGGTTTGAAATGAATTAGAAGTTACAATTGGCTTTGGTTCATGATTTTGCAAAATTCTCATTTGAAGCATGCCTTGAAAATCAATGATTTTAGCCAACTTTGTCACACCATAACTTTTGATCCAAGAAGAGTTTGATCATGTTCTTGTACTTTTTGAAAAGGGAAAGATGAGATCTACAACTTTCATGACCAAAGTTTTTCCATTTGAAGCATTTTTTGGATCAAGGATCAAGGCTTGAAAAGTGACCTAAAATGAAACATACTTGAAAAGTCAACTATGCCCAAAAAGTCAACATTTGCAAAACTTCCAAATTATTGATTTCTATGAACTTCAACCTTCTTCCATGATCAAATAAAGATCATATACACTCAAAATGATGAAGATCACCCATTGGTTGGGCCATTGGGGGCCTCAGATGCCCTGATTATACACTGACTTGTCTGAAAAGTCAACCCTTGATCAGATGACTTCCCCATGGAATTTCTTCATGAAAATTGATATGCATACTCCCTATACCATATAGAGACCAATGGAAACAAGAATGACCAAAAAATTTGGAGTTATGGCCTCTGAAACCAAAACCCTAATTTTAGGTCAACTATGCAGTCAAACTTGGCTCTGCATCCATTCAAACCCTAGTTCTTGTGATTCTTTGGAATTTTTGACTTTGAGAAGATGTATTGTGATGATTAAACACACATGGATCCCTTTGAAGTGATTGATGACCTTTGGAGTGGCTCAAGAGGCTTTGGGATTGCTCAGATCACAAACCCTAGGTGCAGATGACTTAGAAACTATGCAGTGAATCAAAAATGAGATGTGAGATGATATGATTGTGTTTATGCATATGAGAATGATCACAAGCCATGGTGTGAATGGGTGAGGGCAAATTTGGGGTGTTTACAGCTTCCCCTATTCAAACATGAGTTAGCTGTGCAGGATGTAAGCAACGGCTTAACAGGCAAACAAGATAACTTGTGGTTGAATACCAAAGACAGTCCAAAATTTGCACTCACAGAATGAAGAAGAAAAGGGATATGGATTGTAAAAGGAAAATAAAGTATATTGCAAAGCGGGAAACAACGCAATGACGGGGACGGCCGACATGCTGGGGATAAAAGGTAAAGCCAAGACGGGGACGGCCGACTAGCTGGGGAAAATCAAATTATGATGGGGACGGCCATCAGGATAAAGCTGTAAAATTTTCTGGGAGTTAATGAAACATGACGGGGACGGCCATCAAGTTCATAAAGCAAAGTAACCAACGATGGGGACGGCCATCGGGCTAAAAAGGAAAAGGGACCACGACGGGGACGGCCATCGGGTTAAAGAATAAATGAAATAAACAGCTGATGGGGTACGGCCATCAAAGGTGAAGGACGATCACCTAGCAGGGGACGGCTGCTCTGTTGGGTAATAAAGGAAGTATGATGGGGACGGCCATCAAAGGTGGAGGACGACCACCTGGCAGGGTACGGCTGCCGAAAATATCAACGATGGGGACGGCCATCGGATAGAAAAGGTCAACGATGGGGACGGCCATCGGACGAGCATGACGGAAGACGACCATCAAGAAGTGGAGGACGACCACTCAGCAGGGTACGGCTGCTCTCGAGGTTTATCATGACATAGGACGAATGCCAGATAACCAAAATCAACAATGGGGACGGCCATTGGATAAAATGATGAAGGACGATCATCAAGAGGTGGAGGACGACCACCTAGCAGGGGACGGCTGCTAAAATCAACGATGGGGACGGCCATCGGATGAGCATGATGGAGGACGACCATCAAGAGGTGGAGGACGACCACCTAGCAGGGGACGGATGCTAAAATCAACGATGGGGACGGCCATCGGATGAGCATGATGGAGGACGACCATCAAGAGGTGGAGGACGACCACCTAGCAGGGTACGGCTGCTCTCGAGGTTTATCATGACACAGGACGAGTGTTAGATAAAAAGGAAAATTTGCTTTGTTGGCGATCTACTGGGGAGTAGTAAACACAGACGAGTGTTTATATCCAAGAAACAAAAGGTACAAGTGTTTAGATGTTAGTGTATAGATTAAAGATGCGGACGAGCATCCTTAAGACTATGATACGGACGAGTATCAGGTAGAAACAAACTGACACGTGTTCAGAGATGATGATACGGACGGGTATCAACCGGTTAACAAAGAACACGGACAAGTGTTGAATCTGAAGGTTCTTCTGGGGGAATAGTAGACACGGACGAGCATCTATATTCAAGAAGACAAGTGTGTGACACGGTGTATGGATTAAAGATGCGGACGAGTATCATGTAGAAACAAACACTAGACGCAATGTTCTGAGATGATGGTACGGACGAGTACCAACCGGTTAACAAAGAACACGGACTACTGTTGAATCTGTGGGTATATAACTGGTTTATACAAGATACGGACGAGTATCTGTATAAGAGCGAGTGGTGTATAGATGAGTGTTTAACTGCTGGGGTGGGTGACAGGACGAGTATCAAAAGGAGAAAAGTGTAACATAAACAAGTATATGGGTGATGAAAGTGTAAGCGACTGCGCTGGGGATATGACACGGACGAGTGTCAAGAAAGTGTATATAAGCATATGTGAGTACAAAGAGAATGTCTTTGGCTTTCTGCTGGGATATAACACGGACGGGTGTCAAAGGAGTATGTACTGGTGTTTGTGATTTGTGAGGCAACTGCTCTTGCTGGTAACTCTGGTGGGGATTTTTCTTCTGTATGTTGATGAACTGTTATTATTCACAAGTGTTGGTTCATAACATGGCTTATGATTATGCTATGTATTTGATTTTTGCCGTAATGCTCCGTATTAGACGGAATGCCACGCTTTGTGGGTGAATATGATGCAAATGCTATGATTATGCAAAGAGGCATAAATCTGGGATTCGGATCCCGTTGCTGCGAAGATCTCTGGTTGATCTGTTGAAATGGACATCCCAGCTGGGGTTTGTAGAAGCCTTCTGTACTCTGTTGTGACTCCTTCATGCGCTGCTCTTCTGGACAGAGGCTGGAGCTCTGTGGGGAGATGATTCCCTGATTTTGCATCCTGCTGAGGAAGAATGATTGGTACCACGGCTGGGGAATGTTGTTGGTAACTCAGCTGGGGAGAATAATGAGAGGCAACTCAGCTGGGGATAGAGCATCTCGGATGCTGAGATTATTTGTCGATTTGCCAGCTTGCTGAGATGTAACTTGCATGCCCCAAGTTGTGTTCTGGATACCTGCAATTCTGCAAAGATAAGGAGACGCACAAAAGGTCCCGAGGTATCCTTTACTGGATTCCGTCATAGGAGTCAAGCATTCTCAAGAGTAAGTATATTCCCTGCAAGCATGTGTTTCTATTTTTAGTGACAAACATCTGTATTCTTATGCAATCAATGTTCTTTTAAGATATCAGACATTTTTTGCAAAAATGAAAATGTACAAAACGAGACATGACTGAAAATCTGATTTTATTGATTCATATGCCCTGAATTGGCGAGATACAGTCAAAGGAACATATCCCCTGAAATGAGGAGATTGTTACAAATTGAGAAACAAAATGCCGGCGGTGTTGACGACGCTTTCAAAAGAGCTTCCTCTTTTGCTATGACTCGTATGACTTTTGACGTTCTTCTCGTCTTGCTTTCTGAAGAAGGCTGATTCTGATTGAAGCTTGATCCTTTTGAAGCTTTCCAAGTTGCAAGTGATACAGACGAATTCAGAATGCAGTTGTTCGCTTATTCCCTTATTTTGCATGGATCGCCCTTTCGGGTTTTCAATCCATCGGGATACCCATTTTTGCCTGAGTTGTCCAATGCGGCTTTTCAACTCAGCGGGTGGACATTTTTTATTTATTTTCCCTTATTTTTGCCCGAGTCTTTTATTCTGTTTTTGACTCGCCGGGATGCCCTATTTTTGCCTGGACTTACATTCTGTTTTTGTGTCCAGCGGGTCACTTTATGCGAAGTATTTTTTAACTGCATCTGAATTCACAGGGGACGGGAAATCTTCACCATCCATGGTGCTGAGCATCAGTGCTCCACCAGAGAAAACTTTCTTTACCACGAATGGTCCTTCATAATTTGGAGTCCATTTGCCCCTGTGGTCTGTATGAGGAGGGAGGATTCTCTTCAACACAAGATCTCCTACTTGGTACTCTCGGTGCCTGACTTTCTGATCGAAGGCTTTCTTCATTCTCTTCTGATATAACTGCCCATGACAGATTGCAGCCAATCTTTTCTCTTCGATCAGACTCAGTTGTTCGTATCGGGCCCGAACCCATTCTGCTTCACTCAGTTTAACATCCATTAATACCCGTAGGGAGGGTAATTCAACTTCGACTGGTAGGACTGCTTCCATACCATACACAAGTTGATACGGGGTTGCTCCAGTGGACGTTCTGATTGATGTGCGGTACCCATGCAAGGCAAACGGTAGCATTTCATGCCAGTCTTTGTAAGTGATTACCATCTTCTGCACAATCTTCTTGATATTCTTATTTGCTGCCTCAACAGCGCCGTTCATCTTTGGCCTGTAAGGAGAAGAATTGTGGTGTTGGATCTTGAAGTCCCGGCATAACTCAGCCATCATCTTATTGTTGAGATTGGAACCATTATCAGTAATGATTCGCTCGGGAACTCCATACCGACAGATGATATCTCTTTTCAGAAATCTGGCTACCACTTGCCTGGTGACGTTTGCATATGAGGCTGCTTCCACCCACTTGGTGAAATAATCAATAGCAACCAGGATGAATCTGTGGCCGTTTGAAGCAGTTGGCTCAATCTTGCCAATCATATCAATGCCCCACATGGCAAAGGGCCATGGAGAAGACATGATGTTCAAAGGATTGGGAGGCACATGCACCTTGTCTGCATAGATCTGGCATTTGTGGCATTTTCTGGCGTAAGCACAACAGTCTGCATCCATTGTGATCCAGTAATAGCCTGATCTTAGCAATTTCTTAGCCATGGCATGCCCTCCGGCATGGGTACCAAAGGAGCCTTCGTGCACTTCATGCATCAATAAATCTGTTTCTGTTTTGTCAACACATCGGAGGAGTACCATATCAAAGTTCCTTTTGTATAAAGATCCATCAGTGTTCAGAAAGAAACTACCAGCAAGCCTTCTCAAAGTCTTCTTATCATTGGAAGATGCCCCAGGTGGGTATGTTTGATCCTCCAAGAAGCACTTAATGTCATGGAACCAAGGCTTATTATCTTTGACAACATCTACTGCGAATACATATGCTGGTCTATCAAGTCTGGACACTGAAATCTGAGGTACAAAGTTGGCAGCCTGAACTTTGATCATGGACGAAATGGTAGCCAGAGCATCTGCAAACTGATTCTCGTCCCGAGGGATATACTCAAGCTTGACTGTGGTGAAGAAAGTCAATAACCTCCTTGTATAATCCCTGTAAGGTATCAGATGATCCTGGTGGGTGTACCACTTACCATTGGTTTGATTGACTACCAAAGCTGAATCTCCGAATACGGTCAATGTCTTGATCCTGAGGTCAATGGCTTCCTCAAGACCCATAATGCAAGCTTCGTATTCAGCTTCGTTGTTAGTGCAGTTAAAAGTGAGTTTTGCCGAGAAAGGCATGTGGACTCCTTTGGGTGTAATGAGTACTGCACCAACACCACGACCATTCATGTTAACAGCCCCATCAAACATCATAGTCCATTCTTCTTCCGGGTCGGGCCCTTTAGTGTGAACAGGCTCCTCATGATCTTTTGATTTAATGAACATGATGTCTTCATCAGGGAAGTCAAATCTCATAGGCTGGTAGTCATCAATGGGTTGCTCAGCAAGATATTCAGATAGTACACTGCCCTTGATGGCTTTCTGAGATGTGTACTGTATGTCGTATTCTGTGAGAATCATCTGCCATCTTGCAACCCGTCCGATAAGAGTTGGCTTCTCAAAAATGTACTTAACTGGGTCCATCTTGGAGATCAATAAAGTAGTGTGGGTCAACATATACTGCCTCAGTCGGCGAGCAGCCCACGCTAAAGCACAGCAAGTTTTCTCGAGCAGTGAATAACGCTGTTCACAGTCGGTAAACTTTTTGCTTAGGTAGTATATTGCATACTCTTTTCGACCAGACTCGTCATGCTGGCCCAGCACACACCCCATCGACTCTTCTAATACTGTCAAGTACATTATCAGAGGTCTTCCTTCAACTGGAGGCATGAGGATTGGAGGTTCTTGTAAGTACTCCTTGATCTTGTCAAATGCCTTCTGACAATCTTCATTCCACCTGACCGTTTGTTCTTTTCTCAACAGCTTGAACAAGGGTTCACAGGTTGCTGTGAGGTGAGATATGAACCGTGAGATGTAGTTCAATCGACCTAAGAACCCTCGAACTTCTTTCTCTGTCTTTGGTGCAGGCATCTCTTGGATGGCTTTGACTTTATCAGGGTCAACTTCAATCCCTTTCTCGCTCACAATAAAACCCAGCAGCTTACCAGACCGCACCCCGAATGTGCATTTGTTGGGGTTCAACTTCAGTTGGTACTTCCTCAGACGCTTGAATAACTTGAGCAGATTCACCAGGTGATCTTCCTCTGTAAGGGACTTGGCGATCATATCATCCACATAACATTCTATTTCTTTATGGATCATATCGTGGAATAGTGTCACCATAGCCCGTTGATATGTTGCACCAGCATTCTTCAGTCCGAATGGCATCACTTTGTAACAGAACGTGCCCCAAGGTGTGATGAATGTTGTCTTCTCCATGTCTTCAGGTGACATCTTGATCTGGTTGTATCCTGAAAATCCGTCCATGAAGGAGAATACCGAGAACTGAGCTGTATTATCCACCAATACATCAATGTGAGGTAAAGGGAAATCATCTTTCGGGCTGGCTCTGTTTAGATCCCGGTAATCAACACACATTCTTACCTTGTCGTCTTTCTTAGGCACAGGTACAATATTAGCAACCCACGGTGGATAGCTAGTTACAGCAAGGAACCCGGCGTCCCATTGCTTTTGTACCTCTTCTTTGATTTTCATTGCCATGTCTGGACGAGTACGGCGCAGCTTCTGTTTAACTGGCGGGCATTCTTCTCTCAAAGGCAGCTTGTGCACGACAATATCGGTATCCAACCCTGGCATGTCTTGGTACGACCAAG
This sequence comes from Lathyrus aphaca, assembly GCA_963966055.1. Taxonomy (NCBI): domain Eukaryota; kingdom Viridiplantae; phylum Streptophyta; class Magnoliopsida; order Fabales; family Fabaceae; genus Lathyrus; species Lathyrus aphaca. The sequence continues at coordinate 241,100,844 of OZ014525.1, forward strand.
CAAACACATCTACATACTCTTGAAGCAGGTCTATCAGTTGTCTCTTCACTGAGTCTTGCAGGCAGGCCCCGATTCTAACTTCTTTCACGTCTTCACCTGTACCAAGATTGATCACTTCAACCTCCTCCTGGTGAGGAGTAATAACCTTTTCCTCTTGTCTTAACAACCTGGCTAGCTCTTCAGGAAGCTCATATTCTTCTTCAACCCCTTCATCAGCTTGATTGATTGGATTGTCAAAGTCATACGAAGTCATAGCCGTGCTGTTGTCGGTGCTGTCAGGAAGGCACTCTCTGCAAGGGTTAAGTTTGTTCATTTTAGTGATCTGATTTTAGTCTTATTTAGAAAAGTGAAATGAAGTTGTCATTTTGAAAACACCGCCATTTATTTTTTGTACAAAAAGAAAAATGGAAAAACAGTGAACGAAAAGAAAAGGACTCGTTTGCAAAAAGATGTCTGATATTTCATTAATTGATCTTGTTTGCACAAAAAGTACAGATGGCCCGATTACAAAATGAGTCTTGTCATCTTGGGCAAGATGCAAGACTTTGATGCATGCTTATAAAAATACAGGAAATAATAATTACTCTGCATGAGTAACTCTTATAATTTCCTGGGAAGACCAGTTCGAGACACTGCTCCCCGGGATCTTTGGACGAATCCAGCTTTCCAGGTTGCGTTCCTCTTCCAGCTCGTCTTCCAGACAGTTGATAGCATCAGGGGTTAGCATCCCCCCACTCACAAAATTGGGCTCTTTCGCAGCCGCTGCTTGATCTTGTTGAGTTGGTTTGTAACCCAACCCAAATCTGTCTTCTTTCTTCTCCACCGGTAGTAGCTTGCCCCAGCCTTGGGCATTTCCTTCCTCAACAACCTTCCGGGCTTGTTGGTATGATGATATTGGAGTACCAGATACAGCAGATGTTTCATTCACATTCAAGGCTTCAAACCCCTGGCTCATTGTTTCATGGATCTCCCCATCCATCTCAATGTACTTATAGGTAGCCAGGTGGCTGACAAAATGTCCTCTTCTCCACAGATTGTAACGATTTGACCCTCCCACTCGTATTTTAATTTATGGTGAAGGGTAGAGGTCACGGCGCCAGCAGCGTGAATCCATGGCCTACCCAATAAACAGCTGTAGGCAGGCTGTATATCCATCACGTAGAAAATAGTTTTAAAGGTCTGCGGGCCAATCGTTACGGGCAGCTCAATCTCTCCCAGAACCGATCTCTTTGAGCCATCAAAAGCTCTTACCACCAGGTTGCTGGGTCTCAATGCCAATCCATCATATTCTAGCTTCACCAGAGCCTTTTTGGGTAAGACATTAAGGGATGACCCTGTGTCCACCAGCACATGGGAAAGGACAGCACCTTTGCATTCCATGGTTATGTGCAAGGCTTTGTTATGGTTGCGACCTTCCGTTGTCAAATCAGTATTGGTGAACCCTAGTCCGTGACTAGCATTAACATTTCCAACTACTGCTTCCAGCTGATTGACAGTGATCTCTTCAGGCACGTAAGCTGCGTGCAGGACTTTGAGTAGTGCATTCCGATGGGCTTCGGAGCACATAAGCAATGATAGGATTGAGATCTTGGAAGGCGTCTGATGAAGCTGATCCACTATTTTATAATCACTCTTTTTGATGATTCGCATGAACTCATCAACCTCTTGATCGAATGGTGTCTTCAAAGCTTCCCTAACAGCTTGATCTTCTTGCACAGGGCTTTTTCCTTTTGCCTTGGCAGCAGCTTCTGCTTCGGCAGTGGGTCTCGGAATTTGTGGAGCAAAAAGACGTCCGCTTCGAGTGAAGCCTCCGCCTCCGCCCACATTATCAATTTGCAGTGCAGGGGTTGATGATTCAAAAGTGATTCTTTGTCCTTCACAGTACAAGTCAGAGCCGTAATGCCAGGGGATGGCATTACTGCTTTCATAAGGCACGGGTCCAGGCACCGTGATGGTGACTGGACTGATTGCAGCTGTTGAAGAAACTGTGATAGTTTGTGGATCGTAATAAATTGTGACTGGTGCCCTAGTGGGAGCAGCACCTTCTGAGTTGTAGGCGGAGTTGTTTTCAGGATCGTAGAATATGGTGACAGTTGAGACATCTTCATGATTTGTTGCTGGAGATAATGGTGGAAGAATGGATGTTGTCGTTGTAGGAGGTTCAAAATGGAGTGAAGCTGAAGTTGTAGCAGGAAAATTTGTTGAAAACTGATCAGTTGAGAAGACAGATGAAGTACTTGTTGATGAAGCCGAAGAATTGTCGGGAACAATGGTTGCTGCAGTTGTAGGAGGTTCTGAAACCACTGCTGATGAGATTGCTGGATTTGTTGGAAATGATGTAGTGATCTGAAGCTGGCCACTCTGGATAAGGCTGTCTATGCCATTCCTCAAATTATCGCACCCGTTTACCGAGATATTGCAGTAAGCACACCCCAACTCGCATCCTGGGAACATGTTGCATTCCAAGAGCTGAGCCTTGATTTCTACCAATGGTGTCCTGATCTGTCCCACACTGGTTATTAAATAAGACGGTTTGTCTTCTTCAATAGCGTTAATTCGGGGACCACCATGATTTGGCATAGGATTTTTGTTGACATTGGGTGGCGGTGCAAAATTCAGAGCTTTCGAGTCCACCAGGTCTTGTACCTTCATATGCAGGGCTCTGCACTTTTCCGTACTATGGCCAGGTGCGTTTGAATGAAAAGCACACCTAGCATTGGAGTTATAGTTCCTTGGTAGACTGTTGGGATCCGGAGGTGCCAACGTTCTTAGCTCAACCAGGTTGAGTTTCAGAAGTTGTGGCAGCAATGTAGCATATGGCATTGGGATCGGATCGATCACTCTGTTAGCTTGAGATGGCCTTTGCTGGAATGGCCTTTGCTGATTTTTGTTGTTGCTGTTGCTGTTGTTGTAATTCCTTGGAGGATACTGATTTTGTTGGTGGTACTGAGGTTGCGGCTGATAGTTTTGCTAAGGAGGTTGATAGACTGGCTGAGGATGAGCTGGAGCAGGAATGGTGACTGCTGCTATTGACCTCTGAACATATCGGGGCCTGCCCCTGTTTGAATGGATGGCATTGGTCTCGCCAGTTCTTCTCGGGCCTGCAAAAGGCTTTCTTGTACTACTGGACGAGCTTGCACCGTTGTCTGAGATCTTTCCCATTTTTAACAAGCTTTCGATTCTCTCCCCGGCTATGACAACATCTGCAAAGCTAGTGGAAGAGAAAGCAGCCAACCTGTCAATATATGTTCCCTGAAGGGTGTTCATGAACATATCTGCCATTTCCCGTTCAGACATAGGTGGTTGAACAGCAGCAGCCAGTTGCCTCCATCTCTGTGCATATTCTCGGAAACTTTCCCTTGACGACTGTGACATTCCCATTAGGAGAGTCCTGTTGGGTGCCATATCTAAGTTATACTGATACTGTCTGATGAAGGCCTCTGCCAGGTCCTTCCAGCATCTAATAGTTGCCCTTGTCAAGTGAGAGTACCATTCTCTTGACGCTCCAGTTAAGCTGTCTTCGAAATAGAACATCCAGAGCTTCTCATCCATTGTATAGGCCTTCAGCCTTCCCAGAAATAACTGTAAATGAGTCCGGGGGCATGAAGTCCCGTTGTATTTTTCAAAGCAAGGAGGCTTGAACTTATGGGGGATCTTGACCCCGTCTACCAAGCCCATGTCCATGACATCGAAGCCCAAAGAGTTTTGAGATTCTAAGGACCTCAACTTCTCAGCTATCTCATCCAACCTTCTATCATAAGCTTCTTCCCCAGCACCCATTACTGTGAATTGGTCCTCCTGAGGATCTTCTTGAAGTACCCTAGCTGCAGTGGCAGTCCCCTGAACATTTGCAGGAATATTGACCTCAGGATGGAGGTGTGGCCCAAATACCGGAGGGTTGACGTGAGGTTGGACTCTTTCATTGTTACTGGTACCGGCAGTCCCTATATGTGGGTCTTCTTGATTCTGCCTTTCCACCATGGCCCTCAATCTTTCCTGGCTCTGAGCCATGTTGTTCATAACTTCCATAAACTGAGTCATTTGATTCCTCATCTCTAGCCTTTCATTTGCCATTTGATTTCTGACCTCAGTAAGGTCCTGCTGCATCTGATCCATTTGAATTCCCGGAAGGTTGTTTCGGGTTGGATAACGGTGCGGACGGTTGAGGGGAAATACCCGGCGCCTAGCAATAGTTCCTGAGGCATCACAACAGAGGTTAGCAACAATAAAACAAAACCTACAAAACAAACAAAGGGTTAGCATGCAATGCAGTTATGCTTATTCGCTCTCAAGGTATCCGGTTTGGCCTTCAGTTTTGACCCTTCCAAACCCCTGATGATGCTTTTGTTGTTGCTTGAAGAAAACTCAGATGAAGCAAACTAACACAAATATATTACAGAAGGTGAAATAATACAACTTGTTCATTTTACAACACAAGCCCTTTAAGGGGTCAAAATACAGTACAAGAAAATAAAAGTACATGGAAAGAAAGCAACAACAAACAAATGGTCAAACACCAAGACCAAACTCATCCTCACGAACTTCCTTGAGAAGTGCTTCGGTCACAGGATCAGCCGGACGCTCCGTGATATTCCTGATGAGGAGATTCCGGGTTGTAACAGCTGCTGCTAGCTTCTTGTGCTGAGTTTGGTCCTTTGACCTCTTCACCCCTGCTTTGATCTTCAGCTCTGATATCTCCCTCTGGGCTACTGCCAGGGCTTCTTGTTGTTCTCTTGCACTAGCTTCCAGTTGCTCCATCTTGTCTTGAACTCTCTTGTCTTCCAAAGTACGAGCCTCGGTGATCCTGACCCACCGAGCCTGACTCTCCTTCAGATACAAGTCTGTCCTTGCTCTCTGGAACTGGGCTTCTTTACAAGCATTCTTCAGGATTTGTTCTCCAGCCTTAGACTTCTTGATATATTCCCCAGACTTCTCAATCTTAGTCAGATGCTCTACTCTCAATTTCTCCAACCTCTCAATCTCCCTCATACCCTCACTCCTCTCCCGGAGGGTCTTCTGCAAAGCCTGGGTTAGCTTCTCATTTCTTTCCTTCAAGCTCTCAAACTCCTCCAAACTGATAGTGGCAGGGGGTGGCGCTGAAGATGACTCAGGCATGTCTTCTATGGTAAAGGGCATCCCAGAGAATTGGGCCCTGGCACGGGACCATTCATAATATTGTGCTGATGCCACATTGTTGCACTTCCCTAGGATGGTCACTCCCTTGGTTTGAACATTATCCCAGGCCCAGGCAGCCTGCCTAACAACAGTCAAATTAATCTTGTTCTCACAATAAAGAGTCTCCGCTAAGCCCTGTGCCTTAGGAGTGTGGACCAGTGCATAGCCCAGTTGTCTTCTGAACAGCAGAGGGTTGTAATTGATACTACCCTTAACTCCTATTAGGGGCACATTGGGAAAATGCCCACAGCTGGTGATGATATCCCTGCCCTTGGTGCTCTGAGTGCACCATCTGATGTCAGCTGAAGTTAGAATAGTGAGTCTCTTAGCCCAGTTGCTCTGCTGATGAGGGTTTAAAAATGCATCTGTCCTGGGTAGATGCCTGAGAAGCCAAGTGTGGAACAATGGAGCACAACACCTCACTAATCTCCCCCTCTGCTTTTCATTCCTCTGATGCACTGAATAGTAAAGATCCCCCAATAAAGTTGGCACTGGGTTCTTCAAGATGAACAGATGGATTGCATTCTTGCTAATGAATCGAGGCTCATCTGCAAACAATACAATCCCATATATACTCAAGGCCAGTAAAGCACAAACAGCTTTCCACTCTCCTAGAGAAGCCTTCAGGGTGGCTTGAGAGATCAAGAAATCCAGATGAAAGTCAGGGATCCCAGCTTTAGAAGTCATATGCTGCTCAATCAGGACAGGTTCCAGATGCAAAGCCTTTGCTACTTCTCCATTAGCAGGAAAGACCATCTCAGGGTTGAAAGGGATTCCACCTCTGACAGGTATACCAACTAATGAGGAGTACTCTTCCAATAAGGGGCCCAACTGAAAGTCTTGAAAAGTAAAACATCTCAGTGGAGGATCATAAAACTGAATGCAGGTGTGGATCAAGCTTCTCTGTGATGGGTCCAGATCCATGACCATATCAAGTATATCTCCATAACTTTCCCTGAACAATGGTATGTGATCTGGAGTGATCAGGGTTTGAATCCTCCTGATATCTGATAGCTCTGGCTGGAAAAAGTGATAGGTGATGTTGCTCTTTTTAGGAGCCATGATGCTGAGACTGAATAGAGACAGGTGCTGATGATAATACTGAAGAAGTGGGCCACTGACTGGCTGGTGCAGGTGATAACTGAAGCAGATAGCTGATGAAGACAAGTCAAAACTGAAGATGGGGTCAAAACCAAAACCAAATGAAAATGGATACCCTGAAACACAAATAAGCAAATGTCAATATGATGCAATGATTATGTATGCAAATGGAATGCAAGGGTTTGTGACTGAGCTGGATCTGATCAAAACTCTGATATAGGTCCAAGTGTGTTCAAGAATTCCAGTTGGAGGTCTATAAATCCAGTAACCAGGGTGGGGGACTCAAATAAAGAGCCACATATCCAGGGTTTTAGAATCACAAGAACTGTCCCAAATTGAAGTATTCTTAAACAATCAAAGTAACAAGGTATTCTGAGGTCAAGGTACCTGCAAACCTGTAAACAGCCCAACCCCCTCACAGGTGGTGTTCTAAAACAAGGATCCTCAGACTTGGATCAGTTATGAGAAGTGTAAACACTTCTAACCCGGAGGTACAGTGTTTACAATAACCATAAAAGTTCCTCCTCTAATTCACCTCAGTTTCTGAAGGTCAATACTAAAAGGTCATCCAGACTTAGCAGGCTTCCCAGATAGCCCTAGCATTGCAGGAAATCTGCAACACAGAGTTCTCAAGAAGAAACCCATATCTGAACCGTGTTTCATATTCCCGCACCAGACCGAAATGGAATGGGAAAGAATATGATTCACTCTAGCCTAGGTGTCACTCAGGTCCCAGGTATAGGACCTTAACTCTCAATGAATCACCCACCCACCAAAACAAAGACCAGATCCAGCCAGCAGCATGACAGTATGATATATACAAAAGCAATAAAGAAAGCAGTAAAGCAACTGTACATAAAGCAAAAATAAATACAAAAATACAAACACAAATAAGCACATAACACCCCAGTAAACACAAATCAAACAAGCGCTAGGAGGAACCCACAAAAAGAACCAGAAGCCCTGGTTGCAACATAAGAGTCCCCAGCAGAGTCGCCAAGCTGTCGCTCCCGACAAATGAAAATGGATCAGATGAAGGTACAAACGCGAACGGTCGGCGAGAGGGACAATGAGAACACACAGCAGTGAACTCACTGGAGATGAATAGAGTCGCCAGCTAGGCATTTTTATCCCGGAGGAAAGGCAATGCTGCATAAACCTGGAAAGACATGGATAAGACAGTTTGCGAACCAGAGAGACTGAGAAAGGGGGTTGGTTACAACCTGGGAAGGTATTAGCACCCAGATTGTCCGCCGTACTCGACGGGATCCACGCTTGCAAGATTTGTGTTTTAAAGGGGTAGTGTCAGTGCAATCTGTGTGCAAAAGAGCTGGAAGAAAATGTACAGGTGTCAGTGTATAAGTGATGTGAAGTATGAAAGTGTCAGTGTAAGAAAGGAGTGAAATGCTCATGATAATGAGGCTCAAAGAATAATGCTGGAAAGAGGGGGAATATACAGAGACTTTTGTTCGATAACTGTTAAGTTATGCCTACGTATCCTCTCGTGCAATGAGGAAGTCAGAACACCGTAGTTCGACCCAAAGAGACTGAAAGATGAATTGACTTGTGAACTGCTTGCTTGTCTATGCTCAAGTGTATGACCTGTCTGGCTCAGGTGCAAACTGTCTTGCATTAGACGGAAGAAGCAAGTTCTCAGTTGTGAGTGAAAGTGATGAGAAAAGAATCCCGAAGGAGACGGTTATTGTTTGTTTTTGAGTTTTCAGTCTTTTATCGCTTGTGAAAATTTGTCATAAGTCAATGAGCTTAATCCTAAACCAATGGATTTAGTAAACTCATCACATCTTCCCTCTGATTAGGGGTAATGAGAATACCTTAAGTGTGAAGTCAGATTCTCACACTTAATCACCTTTGGTGTAGGGTTAAGATCATTAACCTACTTGTGATCATTTAGATGTTTTTGGTGTTTTTGTTTAGTGTTAAGTAATGAGGTTAAGCCATAATCAGGGATTAAACAGACCCATTACACCATCCTAATAGAAGGATAATAGATGAGAATGTTTAAGCTGAGGAAAGCTCCTCAACTTAATCCATGGTTAGGGATTAAAATCATGACAAAACAAACCTTTATTAAATGGATTTTATTTAATGGTATGATGATGAAGTGAGTTTTATGATTTGTAAGACAACTTGAGGGGGACTTGTCCATTAACACTAGGGTTAGTCCTTCTTAACCAGTTAAGGAAGAATTAGAACCCTAATGCAAGGCCCAAGTTACAAGTGTGATGTCTTGATGATTATTATGTGAATTGATTAAGAGATTTAAACACATTAAGGGTTTAACACTTAGGATTAAAGTTATACACTCCATCCTAAGAGAAGGATGCAGGCATAAGCTTAATCATAAAGCCTTAAAGCCTTTAAGGTTTAGTCCCTGATTATGAGATGAGAAGAGAAGACTCAAAAAGAGACACAAAGGTAAAACTAAAAGGGGAGACTAATCAAAACCCTAATCATTGTCATGCTTGGTTGTTCCTAAGGTTTGTGAGGTTTTCAAGAGCAATCTTCAAAGAGAACCACCAGGAAGCAGATGAACAGGATCAAGAGAAGCAAAGTGGCTTGCTTCATTCAAGAAGTCAAGTCACTTGAAGGAAGAAAGTAAGAAGAACAAGGATGAGCAAGCTCAAACTCAAACACATATAAGAATGCAGCAATGGATGCAAGAGAGATGAAAAGAATAGTTATGAGAAGTGAAGGCAAATTCACTTCTCAAGCTCACTTACCACCTGAAATGTTAGAAAGAAAAGCAATGCAATGCTAAATGAGATGAAATGACATGATGATAAACAAAACCAGAAGCATGTACATGATGATAATGATGTTATGAGATGCTACAAGCATAAGGCAAGGCATGGAGATGTTCATACAAGATCATGGATGCAAATGATGCAAGTTGGAAGCATGGATACACATGAAAAGTTATGAAGCACACAAGGCATACAACATGGCAAATACATGATGCAATGATCAAACATGCTTCCTATATGTCTTATGATGTTAAATTAATCAAATGGAGTCATGGGATGGCATGGCAAGTCATGTTATGCAAGAGAATGCAAAAGGGATGCAAAAGAAAGCCCAAATTAGGGTTTATGAAACAAATATCAAACAAAACTCAAAATCAGAAGCAACCCCTAAAATAAAAAATGGAAAATGCCACCCAAAGAAACCCTAAACCTATACTAAACCAGAGTCCAAAGGGGAGGTCTCAACTCTTAACCAATCTCAAGTTATGATTTTTCTAAGTTATTAGGGTTTTTAGGGCTCTTAAACAAAAGAAATGTCAAACAAATTGAAAATGAGGAATCAAATCATGGCCATTTTATCCTAGAAACTACATGCTAAACACAATGCAATGCAAGAAGAATCAATGTCCAACTCTTCATAGATAGGCATAAATGAATTTTTGAACTTTGGATCAAATTAATGCACAAAAAATGATTTAATTCAATGGAAAATTCTCAAAATGCATCAAGATCAAAAAAGAAATTTGGTTTGAAGGTTGGACAATGTTTCTAAATGTCTTAGAACATTTCATGAATTTTTGGGTGATTTTTAAATACCTAAAAGTATTTTTAATAAATTAATTTCCATTAATCAATTAAAAATAGTCTTTTAAATATTTAAAAATACTTTTTTAATGATAAAAAATAAAATGAAAATATTTTTGTGTCATGAAAATTAATAAAACTTAAGAGAAAAAGTTTCATAATTTTTTAAGACTTTTTACTATTTTAAATTAATTGTGTGAATTAAATGGAAAAGAAATGAAATTAAAATAAATAAAAGGAGAAGTAAACGCAAGGAAAGGCTGGGATTGCATCCTGGTTTGAAATGGTTGACTGGCGCCAGATCCAGTGGCCAGGATTGATGCTGAGGTAATTAATTTAATTACGAATTAATTAAACTAAATGGAAAGGATTAGGGCTAATCAACGAATCTGGGCCTTCCACTCACGCGCGAAGTCAACTGGTCAACCTAATCTAACGCCCAGAATTCAAATCTCATTAATGACCTGAGATTAGGGCTAATCACCCTCAGGTGACCGGAGAGAGGCTCCGGTCATCTTCTCCGGCACCCCAAAAACCCTAGAACACGTTTCAGGCATCTATTCCACAAATTAAACAAACCTAAATGATCCTCTAACATCCTATGGTACGAATCCATGCTCAAACATCATTTATGCATCATGAATCAAAGGAATCGAAAGAAATGAAATTCACGGGCAAACATTCAGAGGGACCATACAAGCTCAGTTTTCACTCATTTTTGATTCTGAAGCCAACCCCATGACCAGCAAGACATGAATAATCAATTTGTAACTCAAAAATCAAGCTTTGAGAGAAAAGTTTCCATGATCATACCTGAGCTGGAAAGCTTCAAAACTGAGCTTCCAGAGCTTTCCTTGCATGCAAATGGACTCCCTTGTATCCCTTGATGCTAATGGAAGGCTTCAAAGCTCTTGTGGATGGCTGATTTGTGAGAACCAGTTCTGGTGTAGCAGGAAATGAGCTTTGTGTACAGGCTGCTTCAGATCAAAGTAAAGGGTGGTTTTGACTCCTTTTGATGTGTTTGATCTGTTGGTGAAGAGAGCTTTGATGTTTGATGGCTATGGAGGTTGATTCGAAGAGTTCTGGTTTTGAAGGTGAGGAATGGTGAAGCTCAGTTTATGCTCCTTTCAGGCTTGAACCTTGTTGCTTTCTACTCAATGAAACATGGCAAGATGATTGGTGAAGATGGTTTTTGTGTTTGTATGCTGTGGAGACAGATTCGAAGGAATATGCAAAAATGAGGTGTTTTTGTGAATGTGATGGTATGAAGTGTTTCAGCCTTGCTTCTTGTATGGAGTGTCTTGCTCTTTGTCCACATAAACCTCTCTCATTGGTCAGATGATAAGACATGTGCTTTTTTGATTGGTAAGTCTACTTTTGCAAAAAGTCAAATTTTGTGTAAGGAAAGTATGGCTCATGATCTAGGCTAGTACAAGGCATGGTTCTGATGCAGCAAGATGAGGTGAGATGTTGGGAAGGTCCAGCAGCCAATGCATCAAGTTGGTGAAGTGATCATGATGATTTTGCAAGTTGTGGCTTTTTGGTTCACATGTGACTATTTTGCTACACAAGCCATGAACATGAGGGATTCTTGGTCCAAATCTGATTTTTATGACTTGTAGAATGTTCATGTCATGGTTTGAAATAAATTAGAAGTTACAATTGGCTTTGGTTCATGATTTTGCAAAATTCTCATTTGAAGCATGCCTTGAAAATCAATGATTTTAGCCAACTTTGTCACACCATAACTTTTGATCCAAGAAGAGTTTGATCATGTTCTTGTACTTTTTGAAAAGGGAAAGATGAGATCTACAACTTTCATGACCAAAGTTTTTCCATTTGAAGCATTTTTTGGATCAAGGATCAAGGCTTGAAAAGTGACCTAAAATGAAACATACTTGAAAAGTCAACTATGCCCAAAAAGTCAACATTTGCAAAACTTCCAAATTCTTGATTTCTATGAACTTCAACCTTCTTCCATGATCAAATAAAGATCATATACACTCAAAATGATGAAGATCACCCATTGGTTGGGCCATTGGGGGCCTCAGATGCCCTGATTTTACACTGACTTGTCTGAAAAGTCAACCCTTGATCAGATGACTTCCCCATGGAATTTCTTCATGAAAATTGATATGCATACTCCCTATACCATATAGAGACCAATGGAAACAAGAATGACCAAAAAATTTGGAGTTATGGCCTCTGAAACCAAAACCCTAATTTTAGGTCAACTGTGCAGTCAAACTTGGCTCTGCATCCATTCAAACCCTAGTTCTTGTGATTCTTTGGAATTTTTGACTTTGAGAAGATGTATTGTGATGATTAAACACACATGGATCCCTTTGAAGTGATTGATGACCTTTGGAGTGGCTCAAGAGGCTTTGGGATTGCTCAGATCACAAACCCTACGTGCAGATGACTTAGAAACTATGCAGTGAATCAAAAATGAGATGTGAGATGATATGATTGTGTTTATGAATATGAGAATGATCACAAGCCATGGTGTGAATGGATGAGGGCAAATTTGGGGTGTTTACACTGGGCACCCCGGACCTCTCGAAGGTTACCTAGGATGGAACCCTGAGTGGCCTCCATAAGCTGGTAGTGTCGGCGGTTGACTTCTCGCTGACGGGCCTGTTCTGATGTGATGTCGGTCAAGGCACGGCAAACGTTACTGTAGGCACGATCCGAAACCGATCGCGATTGTTGCATGAAGCTCATGTTGTCCGTCAGTTGTTGTGAAATAGTAGAGAGTAGGATGTCTCGCCTTTCCTCTCTAGCCATCATATCACGCCACATCTCCTCAGTGACATAGAATCCAGGAGCAGCACCTACAACAGGGTTAGAGGAAGATGGTGCGGTGTGTGACTGTGAAGGACGATGGGGGGACATATGAGGTACGGGAGATTGTTCTCTCCGATCATATTTTTCATTAGTGTTATGTGCCTCCCCATCAGGAATATTAGGAGGAAGTGGACCCAAAACAGGTGGAGCATTCAGATCATAGGTCCAGTTCCTTTCATTACGTACATCAGTACGTCTACTGCAAGGTAAAGCAACAGATGGAATAGCTACCCCATGTGGGCTTCGCGTACCTTTGGTCTTCGGGGGGTCCGGATAGCGTTTTCTTCTTTCTTCTAAGGCATGAAGCTTGCATTTTTTTTTATGAATACAAAAATGAAAATATTTTTGTCTTTATATATTTTTTCTTTATTCGACAAAAATAAAATGAAATAAAAAAAAAGAAAAGAGAAAAAATGAGATTAGTGCATGAAATAATATATAAGATAAAATCAAAGTACATGAAAAGGGAAATGTAATAGATGCAATAATATAAAATATGTCTGGAGATGCGATAAATAAAATAAAGCATGAAAAAAGAAATTAAATACTAGGGTAATAACGTCAGTGTAAAACGAATCATGTGGTAGGCCTCTCTTCCTGGTTTGATCCACGAATCTCAGTTATCTCCCTCCGAAGCTCTTCAATCTCCTGATATAGAGCATCGGCCTCTGAGGCATGAATGAGATCAAATACCTGGATCTGTAATTCCAAGTCCGCTACTTCCTGCTTGAGCAGATCAGTCTCCTTACGGAGCTCATAAATCTGAGTTTGTAGATCAGGCGGCTGCAAAGACATATTGTTAGACATAACAGTGATTCGGAGAGAAAGAGGTGTAGGAGTGTACTTAGCGGCGGGAGGTGATTTTGGCTCTTCATGAGGTCTCTCCATAACCCTCTAAAGCTTAACTCCAATTAGCAGGGTCGTGGATACTGGTCATCAGCAGGTCTGGTAATGTAAAGTAATGTATCACTTCGTCGTCGATCAGTAATCTAAACGTGTTGGGCTCAAAAGAGGCCCTCCTCATCAGTCCTCTATCAAGACAAAAGTCAACATCCAGGGTGGTGTAGCAGCAGAAGGTCCTGAGGTGCAATAATTTTTGAGACAACCCCAATGCAGTAGCTATCTGTATAACAATCCCACCAACATGTATAATGCCTACAGATGATCTGGCGACACTGGCAAGGCCCTTCAACAGAAAGTTGCCACAAGCAAATGGGCGTGACTGAGTCGCACAAAACAGTAGGAAAATCTCCTTTTCACTCAGCAGAGTCTCTGTATCTGGAAAACCGAGGAAAGAGTGTGCTAGAATCATCTGGAAGTACCTTAACGCAGAGTTGTGGATTACCTGAGAAAACTGAGTGCAAGGATCTTGGCTCCCTCCACCTGAGATGTTAGACCAAAACTTTTCCACTTCTCTGCTCATAAAATACCCCATCGGTGTCTCTGGAATAGCATCAGGAGTAGTTTGAAAACCTAGTAAATCACCAAACTCTTTGTGAGAGAAGGAGTAGTCAGTCCCAAACAACCTGAAAATAGCATGTCCACCGGGTCCAGCCTAAGGATCATAATCAAACGAGTTGAGGAACTCTAGAGTCAAGTTCCTGTAAGTGTTGTTCATATCGTCGAACTGGTCCCACTGGAGTTGGTGGCATAAGAATCTGACGCTTGGCTTTATCCCCAAGGCATCCATGCAATCTTGGTCTGGGTACCTGGTAGGTGCCATGGGCGTCTCATTTGGACATAGTAACGCTCCCTCTGTGCGTCGTCTCTAAAGGCCACGTGCATGTCATCGGGGTTCTGCATTCTGCACAAGGTTAGCAAACAAGTCCTGAAATCACATAAAACATTCAATCGTTAGTCCTGATAGAATAACAAAGTAAACAAATTAAAATAAAGTAAAAATAAATAAAAAGTACGTAAGATAAGAAAACCATGGGTTGCCTCCCATACAACACTTGTTTAACGTCATTAGCTCGACGAACGGATTTTATACATCATTCGAAGGATTTGGTGGATCACTCAGAGTATGGCTGGAGTATGTTGTTGGGATGTCACCTCCTTCGTAGGGCTTCAGCCTCTGTCCATTGACGATGAACGGTTTACATGTTTGGTTCTTGATTTCAATAGCACCAAATCTTAGAATCTTAGATACTTCTAAAGGGCCAGTCCATCTCGAACGAAGCTTCCCTGGAAAAAGTCGTAACCTAGAATCGAACAGGAGAACAGGATCGCCTATTTTGAATTCTTTTCTTATGATTCTTTTGTTATGCCAAGCTTTTGTTCTTTCTTTGTATATGATGGCATTTTCGTAGGCAGATTGTCTGAGCTCTTCTAATTTGTGGATATCAAGGATACATTTTTCACCAGCAGTTAGGTAATCCAAATTCAAAGTTTTGATGGCCCAATAGGCCTTATGCTCCAACTCAAAAGGTAAGTGACATGATTTTCCATAAACTAGTTGGTGGGGGGTTGTTCCTATAGGGGTTTTGAAAGCGGTTATGTAGGCCCATTTATCAAGCCATCTCACATATCCCTCACCTTTTCTTTTCTTCCTTCTATAGGTTGGCTCATTCTTTTAAACTTGTGGTGGTGGTTGTGGATCTATGCTAAGTATTAGCTTTTCAAATTCGAGCTTAGTCATTTCATTCACCATCTCAAAGGTTAGCCTTACCCTCTTAGTACTAATTATTTCCCTAGTTTTATGGTCCTCAATTTTTCTCTTTTTATGTTGGAGCTCGAATAAGGGTACATTGGTGCAGGTATATTTCAATACCTCCATGTATGTTTTGGATTGGGATTCTACCTTAGCTTCCACAAAACTTTGCGGGAAAGGAAATGGTGGGATATATGGAGGGGTAACAACAATAGTTGCTTCATTCTCTACCTTTATGACACCCTTCCTTTCGGATGGTTTCAGTGGATTTTTCTCTACTCTTTCCTCGCCACAACTCTCGTCATGCTCATTATCACTCTCCCTAGGATTTTCGATCTGTTTTTCACTACTAGTTGTTATAACATACGCATTCTCCTCAGGGGATGGTCTTATAGGTGTTTGTGCAAGTAGGAATATCTGAGTCTCCAATGACTTATTGTGATTCACGAGGGACTCGACCATAGTGTCTATTTGCCTAAAGGTTTCACAAGTATCGAGATGGTGTCTTCTAAACTCTTCATTCTTGAGGGTTTGTGTCTCCACAAAGCGCTTCATCATAGATTCTAGCCTAAAATTAGTTGTTGTATCAATGAAATCCTCCAATAATCTTTCGAGGTTTAGATTAACAGATTCTAGCGGTTCCTCAAAATACTGGAAGTCTTGCGGTTGGTAATTGTAGAGAAAATTTAGGTGCGGCTCCTCAAAATTTTGGGAGTGGTGATTTGGGTGAGAATGAGTTAGTGATGCATTGAAATTCTCCATTTGTATTTCGAGGTTGGACATATGTGATTCTTGTGATCCCTCGAAATACTGGGAGTGGTGATTGTAGAAATATTTTGGGTGAAACATAGTAATTTTTTTTTATTTGTTGTAAAAGAGTTCCTTAGTCTATACGGTATAACTACAGGGTACGAAATTTGACGAAATTGGTCCTCGGCAACAGCGCCAAAAACTTGATGCGTGTTTTTCGCAAGTGTACGAACACGTCAGAGTAATATAAAAGATTGTCCAATCCACAGAGACCAAGTGTCAATCTATCGTACCTATTGTTATGGTGTGTATCTAAGGCAATTGAATATAATGGTTTTAAAGAGTGCGCAATGGTAAATAAAATAATAATTTTAAAAAATTAATAAAGACAGGCTCAAATGTAATTCACGTAATCAATAGGTAATCCGGTACTTGTTAATAGAACTACTTATGGGCAATGTTTTCTACTTTGAAAAGAACTAATTTAACACGAACTGTCGCTTACGCGTATTCAGAACCGAGTTGTACTCTCTAATCAACCCCTCCTATTGTCACGGATAAAAAGGTGCGTACTGCGTTAGAGTAGTAAACCTATTTTTAAGAAATATAGTATCTTAACAAAGTTGAAAAGTACTTTAACCTGGATTTCTAAGCAAAAAGAGGTTCTCACGAACCAGACTCTAAACATCTTAACGCGTCCGAAAATCGTTTTAAAATCTATTTTCTTTTTAATCTAAAAACTCCTAATGAACTAGACAAAGCGCTTTTGGCTATTTTTGAAATAGTTAAAAACAATTACTTAAATTGAAAGATAAAATAGCCCTTAAGTGTTTCTACGAACAGTTGTACGGATTACTGGTTCAATTATGATCCTTACATTCTAACCTTTATGGATTTAGTTAGACATAGTAAAGTAAAAGTTCTTTTTTATAATTTTTCATAAAAGTAATTAGTGCGAGTGCGGAAAGTAAATAAAAGTAGTGCGAGTGCGAGAAATAAAGGTATTTAAAGCGAGTGCGGAAAATAAACGAATGTAGTGCGAGTGCGAGAAATAAATAAAGTGAAGCGAGTGCGGGACATAAATAAAGTAAAGCAGTGCGAGAAATAAATAAAAGTAAAGCAATGCGGAAAAATAAAATACAAACTGGAATTAAAATGGCGGCAGGATTAACTTCCTCCCAGAGTGCTCCAAAACTCGATCACACAGACGTATACAGACTCGATTACTCGATTGCAGTAACTTCCCGGTGTGGAATGATAACTGCTTTAAAACTGATATATGCCTAGGAGATTCTAAGTTTGGATGAAGAAAATGGAATTCTAAAGTCCTATTTATAGGCAAATCTTAAATGGGAAATGACCAGGATGCCCCCCTCCACTAAAAATTGGAGGGAACCACTTTTGCCTTGTGGCGCCCGCCACAAGGCCATGGAGCCTGCCATGAGAGAAAATGGATGAAGAAGGTGGGGATCGTGTGTCTTGGCAGTTGTGGAGTGGTCTTGAGACGTGGCCACGTCATGGCATACCCCATGGCGGATGCCGTAAGTGTAAAAAGCTGAATTTCTTGGTTTTCGTCCGTTTCCACTCCTTTTTTGCTCCTCTTCTTGATTTAAGCCCCGATTACATAGAAAACCTTAAAATAAAGAAAAACAAAGTAATAACATAAAAAAATAACAATAAAAGCTAAGAATGCATGCGAAATCGGAGTCAGAAATACGGTGAAATTTAGTGTTATCAGGGTGTTACATTGGGGACGAGTTATTGATGCTATTGACAACAAAGAAGGATTCGGTATTGGTTTTGCACCAGGTGTGGCTCTCAATAACCCGAAGACTATTCAGGAAGAATTCCGAAGTGATGGGTTTATCAACGATCATTTCGCTGCTGCCATTGAAGATGATGAAGATGAAGAAATGCCTAACTTTGTTATGTAGGGTAAGATTTGCAAGAACTGGATTGTTGTTGATGTTCCTTCTATTGTTCATGCTTCAAAGTAATTTGTTTTATTTTCTTTCAAAAATCCTTTCACTCTGCCCAAGGTGAAAGTGATGTTTGTCGGGCTTTGTTTCAAATTTTATCATCATCAATAAAATGTTATTTTGTTATTTCCATATGTTTTTTTCCTTTTTTCTTTATTCTGAAAAATGGTATTATAAAAAACCCAAAAATAATAACTGTTTATCTGCATAATGTTTGCACTTTTGTTCATACTCTAAAATAAAAAATAAAATCATTGTGCAAATTGATTGATAAACCCATTGAAAACAATGATCCTATGCCCACTCCCAACTTTGAATTCCCTGTGTTTGAAGATGAGGAAGAGGATGTTGAAGAGATTCCTGATGAGATTTCTCGGTTGCTTTAGCACGAGGAGAAGGTTATTCAGCCTCATGGAGAGTCTATAGAGATAGTCAACTTGGGTTCTGAAGATGATAAGAAAGAAGTCAAGGTTGGAGAATTGCTTAGTCCTGATGTTAAGAAGAGGATTGTAGAGCTTCTTAGAGAGTATGTTGATGTATTTGCTTGGTCTTATCAAGATATGTCAGGTCTTGATACTGATATTGTGGAGCATAGATTGCCGCTGAAGCCTGAATGTTCACCTATGAAGCAAAAATTGAGAAGAACTCATTCTGATGTGGCAGTAAAGATCAAAGAGGAGGTTCAAAAGCATATTGATGCAGGTTTTCTTGTGACATCTAATTATCCTCAATGGGTGGCCAATATTGTGCCTGTTCCAAAGAAAGACGGAAAAGTCCGAATGTGTGTTGATTAGAGATTTGAATAAAGCCAGACCAAAAGATGATTTTCCATTGCCACACATTGATGTGTTGATAGATAATAAGGCTAAGTTTGATGTGTTCTCCTTTATGGACGGCACCTGAGAACATGGAAAAGACCACATTTATTACACCATGGGGAACATTCTGCTACAGAGTGATGCCCTTTGGATTGAAGAATGCTGGTGCGACATACCAAAGAGCTATGACCACACTTTTCCATGATATGATGCACAAAGAAATTGAGGTATATGTTGATGATATGATCGCTAAGTCGAGGACTGAAGAGGATCATGTTAAACATTTTCTGAAGTTGTTTCAATGATTAAGGAAGTTTAAACTTCGTTTGAATCCGAACAAGTGCACATTTGGTGTACGTTCTGGAAAGTTGTTAGGTTTCATTGTCAGCCAAAGAGGCATTGAAGTTGATCCTGATAAAGTGAAAGCTATTCAGGAAATGCCTGCTCCAAGAACTGAAAAACAAGTAAGAGGATTCTTGGGCCATTTGAATTATATTTCGAGGTTTATCTCTCACATGACTGCCATATGTTCTCTGATTTTCAAGTTGCTTCGAAAAGACAAAGGTTGTGTCTGGACAGATGATTGTCAGAAGGCGTTTGAAAGTATCAAAGAATATCTGCTTGAACCTCTTATCTTGTCTCCTCCGGTGGAAGGTAGACTGTTGATCATGTATTTGACTGTGTTGGAAGATTCAATGGGTTGTGTGCTTGGTCAGCAAGATGAATCTGGAAGAAAAGAATATGCAATTTACTATTTGAGTAAGAAATTCACTAATTGCGAGTCACGGTACTCCATGCTTGAAAAAATGTGTTGTGCCTTAGCTTGGGCTGCAAAGCGTCTTCGCTAGTATATGTTGAATCATACAACTTGGTTGATCTCTAAAATTGATTCGGTCAAGTATATATTCGAAAAGCCTGCTTTGATTGGGAGGATTGCTTGTTGGCAAATGTTGTTGTCAGAATATGATATCAAGTATCGAGCTCAAAAAGCTATAAAAGGTAGTATCTTGGCTGACCATTTGGCACATCACCCGATTGATGATTACCAGCCAATCAAGTTTGATTTCCCAGATGAGGATGTGATGTATTTGAAAATGAAAGATTGTGATGAACCTTTGATTGAGGAAGGGCCGGAGCTTGGATCTCAATGGGGTTTAGTTTTTGTTGGTGATGTGAATGCACGCGGAAGAGGAATTGGGGCAATGTTCATTACTCCCCATGGTTCAAATATTCCTTTTGTTGTGAGGTTGACTTTTCCTTGTACCAATTATGAAGCTGAGTATGAAGCTTGTATTATGGGTCTTGAGGAAGCTATTGATCTGAGGATTAAACATCTTGATGTGTATGGAGATTCTGCCTTGGTAATCAATCAGATCAAGGGTAAGTGGGTAACTCATCAACCCCACTTGATCCCTTATAGAGATTATGCCAGGAGGATATCAATTTTCTTCACTAAAGTTGAGTTTCATTATGTGCCTCGTGATGAAAATCAGATGGAAGATGCTTTGGAAACTATAGCTTCTATGATAAAAGTGCACCAGTGGAATGACGTTCCCATGATCAGGGTGATGCGGCTTGAAAAACCAGCTCATGTGTTTGCAGTTGAAGAGGTCCATGATGACAAGCCTTGGTATCATGATATTAAATGTTTTCTCCAGAGTCAGGAATACCCACTTGGGGCATCCGATAAAGATAAGAGGACCTTGAGGAGATTGGCAGGCAACTTCTTCCTGAATGGAAATGTGCTTTATAAGAGGAATTTTGGAATGGTCTGACTCAGATGCGTGGATAGACACGAAGCAGACATGTTAATGAAAGAAATTCATGAAGGATCTTTTGGTACTCATGCTAATGGGCATGCAATGGCTAAAAAGATGTTGAGAGCAGGTTACTATTGGCTGACAATGGAATCTGATTGTTGCAAATATGTGAAAAAATGCCATAAGTGCCAAGTGTATCCTGATAAGATTCATGTCCCACCAACTCATCTCAATGTAATTTCTTCCCCGTGGCCTTTCTCTATGTGGGGAATTGACATGATTGGTATGATTGAACCCAAGGCTTCGAATGGACATCGTTTTATTCTTGTGGCAATCGACTACTTCACTAAGTGGGTGGAAGCGACATCGTATGCTAATGTGACCAAGCAAGTTGTGGTTCGGTTTATCAAGAGTAACATTATCTACAGATAAGGTATTCCGAATAGAATCATTACTGATAACGGTTCAAATTTGAATAATAAGATGATGAAAGAGCTTTGTGAAGAATTCAAGATTCAACACCATAATTCTTCTCCTTATAAACCGAAAATGAATGGGGTTGTTGAGGCTGCGAATAAGAATATTAAGAAGATCATTCAGAAGATTGTTGTGACATACAAGGACTGGAATGAGATGCTCCCTTTCGCTTTGCATGGGTATCGTACATTTGTCCGCACTTCAACAAGGGGCAAACCCTTTCTCACTTGTTTATGGTACAGAAGCAGTGTTCCTCGTCAAGGTTGAGATCCCATCAATGTGAGTTCTGATGGAAGCCAAGTTGACTGAGGCTGAATGGTGTCAGAGTAGATTTGATCAGTTGAATTTGATTGATGAAAAGAGAATAACAACTTTGTGTCATGGTCGGTTGTACCAGCAAAGAATGAAGAAAGCTTTTGACAAGAAGGTCAAACCTCATGTATTTAGAGAAGGCGACCTCGTGCTCAAAAAGATCCAGTCTTTCATTACAGATTCTCGGGGCAAGTGGACTCTGAACTATGATGGCCCATATGTTGTCAAGAAAGCCTTCTCTGGTGGTTCATTAATTCTTGCAACTATGTATGGTGAGGAGATCACTCGTCATGTGAATGCAGATGCAGTCAAGAAATACTTCTCCTAAAAAATTAAAAGAACAACTCGCTAAGTTGAAAACCCGAAAGGGCAACTTAGGCAAAAATGAGCGTCTCAGTGGATTGAAAACCCGAAAGGGCGGTCCAGGAAAAAATTAGAGACAAAAACATAAATAATTATCCCGGTAGATTGAAAACCCGAAAGGGAAATCTAGGCAAAAGTTAGGGATCATGGCAAGTAACTGCATCGACAGATTGGTTCACTTGTAGCGACCAAGGATTTCAGATTCTATCCCTCAGAAGAATTGTCCATCAAAGATTCTTATTTACTTATCCTTGACTAAAGTTTCGGGCACAGTGAAATTCAAAGTTGATAGGGAGAATAGTGATCATTGTATTTCAATGTAGCCTTTTTCCATGTATTTACCATTTTTCAAACTTGTAATGATCCATGGAGTCGCGCCATTTGCTGACTACCATTCTATCAATAAATTTGAGATTTTATCCAATTGTTTGAAACTCTTTATATTGTTTCTATTTACAAAATTTCAATTTATTGTTGATGATGATTTTTGAAAAAAATTTAATAAATTTAATCTTCTAAGATTATAAAAACATTTTCTCTTGATTTGTGAACAAAGAAAGAATATCAATAGTGATTCCAGGGATGGTAAAGTTCGGATGTGTGTAACTTGTCTCTCCCAAAGCAGAGTTTGATCCGTTTGTGTCCTTATGAAATTCTTGATTGGTCCTGGCATGTCGATGTTAATGATGTTTTGTTCCCCAGCAATCAGTATGAGCAAGGATTGTAAATACTCTTAATTCTGTTCCTTTCCCCCAGAAGAGTTGTTGGAAGGTATATCCTAGAAAATTCCCAGCTGAGTTTTGATCTCTTCCTCAACAACTTACCCTTGACTTGAAAAGTTTTGGAAGCTCCCGGCCAAGTCTTTGCTCCTCAGCATAGGTTGTTTACATCCCTCAGTAGAAGTATTAGTATATCAATCAGTTTAGAGGTTTTCACCTGTTGGTGATTATTGATTTAAAATCCCTCGTAATTGTGATTTGCTATGATGTTAACCTCTGGTATCCCCCCGTGGGTCGAAAAGTCCAAACGTTCAGTGATTAAAGATCTTCATAGATCCCCAGTAAGTCTGTGTGTGATGGTTTCCACCAGATCTCTATTTTTGATCTTTGGCAAGTTTTGCACTCTTTCCCTAAGCAGATCAGGAGTGGCGTAACTCCTTCCCCAAGTAGAGTGAGAGTGGTATAATTCTTTCCCCGAATGGAGCAGAAATAGTATGATGGTTGTTCCGGCAGGAATTTGATTAAGAACATTTATGTCCCCAGCATGGATCGTGGAAGTATTCCCCATCCCCGACAGATTTTTACCTCTCCTTAGCAAGGTGGTATTCCTACGCAGAGTTGATGATTGATGTTTGATACTCCAGTAGGCTATGCTTTATTTGCATCATTGGTAGATCTTTATTTCGTTTCCTCATCCAGATTTAGGAAGATATCATTCCCCATCAGAGTTTAACAGGGACATTTCCCTTTTCCCCTAGAGTATGGAAGATTTTGAGTTGTTGAGATATCTCCGACATTTTATCCTCTCAGAATGGAATTTTCTGATGTTATCCTTTTATGGATTCTAGAAGAATTCTTTGTGGATTAGATCCCTAGCAATTGTTTTCCCCAGTCTGAGTTATGCCTTGTAGTAGGATTTTATTCCTTTGATGGCTTTTGATGTTCCCCTGCAGGATTTCGAATCGAATCTCCAGCATGGTCACCGGCCTTATTGCCCTGGTTAGCCGAGTATCCGGTTGTTGTGGTGTTTACGTCACTCGTTGCTTATCTTTATGTCAGTTTTGTTAGCATATTCATACGCATATTCAAACGCATGAGCATAGCATCTTTTGCTTGCATTCTTGCATTTATCTTGGTTCCCCGCTCTTTGGTATGTTTTTTCCCCACAGAGTGTGTGTGTGGTTTTCCTCTCAAGTTTAAAGTGTCAACCCTTAAGCATAAAATGTTTATCCTTTCTATTTCCCCACTGAGTTTGTTTCTCGTGGATGATTTTGATTCAGTTTCCTCCCCAGTTTATTATCTGGATGGAATTTCCCCAGTTGAGATATTTCCTCCTCGGGATGAGTCTTGTTTGACCTTTTCTCTCCAATTTGTTCTTGGATTGAACTTTGGTCCCCCTTTGTGAGTAATATTACTTTGGAATTAAGCTATTAATTTTTCGATAGTGGGTAATATGACCAAATTGATCAAGCTCTTTTGCTTGTACTCCTACCCAGTAAATCCAGTAGTTGAGAGTTCTTCTTTCTACCCAGTAAAAGGTGATAGAAGTTGTTTCTCTTTTGCTTGTACTCCTACCTAGTAAATCCGGTAGTTGAGAGTTCTTCTTTCTACCCAGTAAAAGGTGATAGAAGTTGTTTCCCTTTGCTCAAGCTCCTACCCAGTAAGCCAGATAGTTGAGAATTTTTCTACCCAGTAAAAAGGTAGTGGAAGTTATCCCTCTTTGTTTTGCTCTTATCCAGTAAATTGATAGTCGAGTCCCTTATTTTTCTACCCAGTAAACCGGTAGTTGTTGATTCTGTTCCGACTCGGTATTCCTCCATTCTTGGACTCGAATACTTTGATTGGTTATTGTTCCTTGGAAGAGTGTTTAGTCTTTCCCGTTGAACCCTGTTACCTTGATTGTATCATATTTTCTTTTCCCCCATGTGGAGTCGGTTATCCAGTGATTTATTTTCCTGGTAACTCTTTTGGTGTCTTTTGTTTTCCCTGGCAGGATATTTCTTATGTGTCCCCAAGCTTTTTCTTTCCTCTGGTGGACGTGTTTTCCCCACAGAGATCTTGGGTTTGCATATCATATTCATATCATATCATGTTCTCTTAGGACAAAAATTTGGGTTTTCTGTATTTAAGTCTCTCCCATCTTGCAGAGACGAAGATGTCAATCTTCATATCTTAAGATTGAATAAACTTAAATAGGGACAGCTGCTGCACCCTAATTATTGCCCTAAGTGTTTTTTTCATTTTTCATCTGCATCTTGCATACAAACAAGTTCGCATTGGTTGATCGGTTATTCTCGGGTTAGGTTTATGCCTTGCAGGGGATCACCGTTGTCTTTAATTACTTTATTTGTTTATGTTTACTAACCATTAATCAAAATCCAAAAATATTTTGTTTCCTTTTTCTAACATTTTTTTTCAGGAAGAGGAACCATGTGAAAATACCAAAAATAGGAGTCCTGCAGCTCGAGCGAAATTTCACAGAAACAAGTCGAAGTTGATCCGCAAATAATTCAAATTTTATCTGATCAAAGATTTCCCAAGTTAATTGATTCATTCAAAGGATTTCCAAGGTTCATATGTTCATTTCTTCGATGCATAAAAAGAATCAGGCCGAAAAAACCAAGCAACCATGTTTGAATAAAAAATTCAAATTTCAGCTTGGTTAACCAGTTAACCATATGCGTTAACCGGTTAACCAATGTGAAATTTAAATTTTTTATTCAAATTCAGCACCCTTAGATCATTTATTTAATTGGAATATTCTAGATCCATTGGTTTCTGATTTCTCTACATCACTTTGATCATTTCCTACCATAAACCCTCATTAATCACCACTCTTTTCCATTTCCCACCAAATTTTCAATTACCAAACCTAAATTCAAATTACCAAAGCAAGCTCCATTCCACCAAATTTCCATACCTAAGGCCTTTAAATAGGACCACAGTTCCATTCATTCAACAAGCTTTAGAGAGCCAAATTCACCTTGCAAAAATTTCTACAAGCTTTTGATAGCCACAAAACCTCTTGCAAATTACTCCCCCAACACCAAAATTCTCAAAAGCTCACTTTCTTTCTTTTGAAGTTATCAAGAATTCACATTGAATTCTTGATTAACTTGAGCTAAACCTTCATCCTTTCATTCTCTTGTTCATCAATTGCAGTAGATCTAGCTTGGCTTGGTTCAATTTGAAGAAGTGAATTTGGTAATTCCTCTCATTCTACAAACCCACACACACCATCAACCATTCAAGATGTAGAACTTTGGTTCCTTTGATTCTAGATCCTTTGGATCTTTATTTGTTGTTTGATTGCAGGGATTCCAGTGTATTTTGGTTTTAAAATTCGTGCAAATTTAGATCATGATCATTAAATGTTTTTGAAAGAGTTTTGAAATTGGATCAATGCTGAATTTCTGCATATTTTCTGCTGCTGCTTCAACGTTAACCGGTTAACCATATGCGTTAACCGGTTAACCATATGCATTAACCGGTTAACACAAGACAGAATTGAATTCTTGGCTTGTTTCAAGCCCTTTTTGGTTCCTCTTTCTTCTTCTTCTTCCTCCTTTTTATTTTTACCTTGGGAAGCACTTTTGGGAGTGATTTCTCCTTAATTTCAATGAACTTTGGGTGTAGATTAGAGTAGTTAATGTTCATTAATTCAAATCTACCTCTAAGTGGATTATTCAATCCACTTAAGGTACTTTACATTAATGATACATTTTCATGCTTGAATCCACCAAGATGAGTGATTGAACTTAAGGATGGAAGAATACTATGAGTGTGACTCAATTTGGTATTCACCTTTATTTTCGTGCGGTATCGCGTCCGGATAACGATTTACATATCGTTTATCTCGCATGCATTAGCACTAATATTATGCACCTTAATTGGTGGTGGCCGGCCTCATTTGTAGGGTAATTACTTCGTAAATTACTCGGCGATTGCTTAACATAGACCTAAATGTGTCTCGACTTCGGGAAAAAAATCTAATTGGGTACTTGCACTTTCATGGACCGGATCTCTTTTTGATCGCGTAATCCCAAAGTGGTTAATCATATTGCATTAAGAATTGAGACTTATGAATGTTTGATGCGTAGATGAAGACACTGACTATGAGGAGTCTGAGTGAAAAACTGTATGTGAGGAAAAATGTAATGACTGCTGCATTGTAATTTTGAATTAGTAACTTTGGCCCCAAATTTATGTCTAACAAGGGGGAGAACAACAACAACAATGTATGATGCTGTTTAGTTATTAATGAAAAACTTTTGTTTGCTTCTGAACTGAATCAGTGTGTTTTAATGAAAATTTCTGTTGCAACAAATCTGAATACATGTATGTTTGAGGGGGAGTAAACTCACACATGACTCAACAGAAAAGAACTGCTATACTCTGATAAAAGAACTTCTGTTGCACTCTGATAACCAGAAAAATATGTTAGCCAAATATTAGCCAAAGGGGGAGTTTGTAGATGTTTAGAATTGGCAGAATTTTTGACCAACAAGAAATGTTGAATTCAGTTCAGAATGTCCTATCAGATGTTGGGACATTATCAAACAGAGTATAAGAACTTAATTCAGGATGTCACACCAGATGTTGGGACATTGTGTAAATGATTTAAGTTCAGTTTTTCAGGATGTCCCAACAGATGTTGTGACATCTCAAACCTGCTACCAGAATTAATTAATGACTAACTGATCTGAGTAATTTAAGGAAAGTTATCTGGAATTAATTATGGATGGACAAAAACAGAATAAGGCGCATCTGTAGGGAGTGCTGTTATAAGACTTCAGCATAATCAGAAGAACTAAATCACCTAGAATCTAGGAAGTAATAAACCCTAATTCAAGGTGGAAGCTGCATGCGTTTTAGGACTGGATTAATCTACAGAAAGCCCAAAATCCATACACCTATTTAAGCAACAGAATATCTCAGAATTGAGTACGAATTTAAGAAGACCAAATAGGGTGTTTAGTGTTTTAATAGCAGGTTGTTTTTATTGTACCACTTTATGATCTTTTAAGCAAAAGTGTATTTGTGTCTTGATTGAAACTATGAAGTAAGATCAAGCTGTTTTGTTTGAAGTATGACTTCAATTTTATTAAACTTGTAAACAAGATCACTGTGTGATTGAGGGGGAGTGAGTTGGTACTCATATCTAAGTTGTGTCTTAGGTAGAAATTACATTGGGTAGATATTAAGTGAAAGATTAAACTGGATGGTTTAAGTCTAGAATTAATATTACTTATAGTGGATTTCCTCCTGGATTGGTAGCCTCCAGATGTAAGTCTGGTTATACACTGAACTGGGTTAACAAACTACTGTGTTGTTTATTTTTCATGCACTTTAAGTTTTGGTTAAATTTGTCAAGTGTTGGAACATCTCATTCGACATCTCATACCTGATCACAGAATTTCAATTGGCATCAGAGCAGGCACCCTGCCTGTTTATACTGGGTGAGATCTAGGGAATACAAATTCTGGAAACATGGACAGAGATATAGGATCAGTAAATAGACCACCTATACTGGATGGATCTAATTATGACTACTGGAAGCCACGAATGATTGCATTCTTAAGATCACTTGACAACTAGGCCTAGAAAGCAGTCAACAATGGATGGGAACATCCTGTCCAAGACACCAAAGATGGAGCAAAAGTGTTGAAACCTGAAGAAAAATGGAGTAAGGAGGAAGAAGATTCAGCACTAGGCAACTCCAAGGCCTTAAATGCTTTATTCAATGGCATTGATAGGAACATCTTTAGACTTGTGCATCACTGTGAGCTGGCCAAAGATGTTTGGAACACTCTCAAAACAACTCATGAAGGAACATCAAAGGTAAAGATGTCAAGACTTCAACTTCTCACCACCAAGTTTGAAAACTTGAGAATGAAGGAAGCTGAGACAATTCATGAATTCTACATGAACATCTTAGAAATAGCCAATACTTATGGAGCCTTGGGAGAAAAGATGACTGATGAAAAGCTTGTAAGAAAGATTCTCAGATCTTTGCCAAAAAGATTTGACATGAAAGTCACAGCAATAGAAGAAGCTCAAGACATATGCACAATGAAAGTTGAAGAGCTCATTGGTTTCCTTCAAACATTTGAGATGGGAATGAATGACATAAATGTAAAGAAGAACAAAAGCATAGCCTTGGTGACAAATACTGATGAAGAAGAAGAAAATGATGAATCAGAAACTGGTGAAAGCTTATCAGACAACATTGTTATGCTTGGAAGACAATTCAAAAAGATTCTCAGAAAGATGGAAGACAAATCCAAACCCAGTGGAAGATACACAAACTCTTCTGAGAACAAAAGACCTTATGATGCTAATAGAAGGTCAAATTATGATGAAAAGACCAGTCAAGAAAAAGGAATTAAATGCCATGGATGTGAAGGATATGGACACATCAGGAATGAATGTCCTACCTACTTAAAAAGGCAAAAGAAAGGACTCTCTTTAACCTGGTCTGATGAAGAGTCAGGAGGTGATTCAGAAGAAGAATCAGCTAAGCATATCACTGCTCTAGCTAGATTATGTGAATCTGAAAGTGAATCCAGTGATGGGGAGCTTACTTTTGAAGAACTTGAGCAATCATACAGAGAACTATTCAAAAGAAGCACTGAAATATGCAGTGAGAGTATAAAGCTAAAGAAGCAGATTAAGGCACTAAAGGATGAAAAAGCAAGTGATCTAGAGATCATTGTCACCTTGAAAAGTGAAGTAAGTCTTCTCAACTCCAAGTTGGAACACATGTCCAAATCTGTTAGAATGCTGAACAGTAGCTCAAGTACACTGGATGTTATTCTCAACAACAATAAGCATTCAGGGGATAAAAGTGGACTGGGATTTAACAGAGTTCATAAGGATGAAGCTAACTCTAGCAAAACTACTTCAAAGTCCATACAGTCAAACAAGATGTCCCAACAGATGCTTCAACATCATGAAAAGAACACAAAGTCAAACATAATGTTCCAACAGATGTCTCAACATTCTGAAAAGAACATAATGAAGAAGAAGTATCAAAGATGGAGATGTCATCATTGTGGAAGATTTGGACATATCAAACCTCATTGCTATAAGTTGCATGGATATCCAAATCAGATGTATCAGCAACCTCCTAAGCAGAAGATAGAAGTTACCAAGAAAGTGCTGCATAGACATCAAAGATATCAGCAACCTCCTAAGCAGAAGACAGAGGTCATCAAGAAGGTATGGAGACCAAAAGCTAGTCTTCATGCTGATCAAAGCTACATACCCAAGAACAAGATCAACAAACAACCTTGGAGCTCTACTGATGAACAATACACAGGGCAGAAGTATCAAAAGAAATCTCAACTCAAATGGTCAAAGAAAGGTGTTGCATATATAGCACATACATCACTAAGAGTATCAGCTAAAGAAGACTGGTACTTTGACAGTGGATGTTCAAGACACATGACTGGATTGAAGAATCTGCTAGTAGACTTAAAGTCACATTCATCCAGATATGTAACCTTTGGAGATGGAGCTAAAGGAGAAATCAAGGGAGTTGGGACCTTGGACTGTCCAGATGTACCAAGACTAGATGATGTGCTGCTGGTTAAAGGTTTAACTGCTAACCTGATCAGCATAAGTCAATTATGTGATCAAGGGTACAGTGTAAACTTTACCAAAACTGAATGCATAGTGTCTAACAAAGAAAAAAAGGTTGTCATGAGAGGAGCCAGATCTAAAGACAACTGTTACATGTGGGAACCTCAAGACTTCAGTCTCACTTCAACTTGCTCTTTAGCTAAAGAAGAAGAAGTGAAACTATGGCACCAAAGACTAGGTCATCTTCATTTCAGAGGCATAAAGAAAATCATATCTATGGATGCTGTGAGAGGTATCCCTAAACTGAAGATTGATGATGGCAAAATATGTGGTGAATGTCAAATAGGCAAGCAAACCAAGATGTCCCATCCAAAGCTCCAACATCTGACAACTTCCAAAGTTTTGGAACTATTGCATATGGATCTTATGGGACCTATGCAGGTTGAGAGCCTTGGTGGAAAGAGGTATGCCTATGTGGTGGTTGATGACTTTTCAAGGTATACATGGATAAATTTCATCAAAGAAAAGTCTGATGTATTTGATGTATTCAAAGACTTATGCCAAAGAATACAAAGGGAAAAAGCCAGTTGTGTGATCAGAATAAGAAGTGATCATGGAAAAGAATTTGAGAACCAAAAATTCTTAGATTTATGTTCTTCAGAAGGAATCAATCATGAATACTCTTCACCAATCACTCCTCAACAGAATGGGATTGTTGAGAGGAAGAATAAAACTATTCAAGAATCAGCAAGAGCTATGATCCATGCTAAAAAGTTACCTTTGTACTTCTGGGCTGAAGCTATGAACACAGCTTGTTACATCCATAACAGAGTTACTCTAAGGAAAGGAACTTTGTCCACAATCTATGAAGTCTGGAAGGGCAGAAAACCCACAGTTAAGTACTTCCATGTGTTTGGAAGTAACTGTTATATTCTGGCAGATAGGGAGCAAAGAAGAAAAATGGATCCTAAAAGTGATGAAGGGATTTTTCTTGGATACTCTATAAACAGCAGAGCATGTAGAGTATTTAATTCTAGAACCAAGGTTATCATAGAGTCCATAAATGTGATAATTGATGATGTTCCTACAGATGTTCCAGAAGATGTTGGAACATCTGCTAATATCAAGACTGAAGCTGAAGAAAAGAGTGATCATTCTGACTTCACTCAAACTGATGCAAGGACAGAACAATCCAGTAAACCTCCCTCCATCAGAATCCAAAAGGATCATCCCAAAGATTTGATAATTGGTGATCCCAACAGAGGTGTAAGCACTAGATCAAGAGAAGTGATTTCAGGTTCCTGTTTTGTTTCTAAAATAGAACCTAAAAACATCAAGGAAGCTCTTACTGATGAATACTGGATTTTTGCTATGCAAGAGGAATTGGGTCAATTCACAAGGAATGAAGTGTGGAACCTTGTTCCTAGACCTGATGACATAAATGTGATTGGAACTAAATGGGTGTATAAGAACAAGTCAAATGAGCAAGGAGTTGTTACAAAGAACAAAGCTAGACTTGTAGCTCAAGGATACACACAAATTGAAGGAGTAGACTTTGATGAAACCTTTGCACTAGTAGCAAGGCTTGAATCAATCAGACTACTCTTGGGAATTGCTTGTATCTTAAAGTTCAAGCTATTTCAAATGGATGTGAAAAGTGCCTTTTTAAATGGATATCTTAATGAAGAAGTATATGTAGAACAACCTAAAGGATTTGTTGATCCAAGCTGTCCAAATCATGTATACAAACTAAAGAAGGCTCTTTATGGTCTGAAACAAGCTCCAAGAGCATGGTATGAAAGGCTAACTACTTTTCTTATCAAGCAAGGGTATAGGAATGGTGGAATTGACAAAACCTTGTTTGTTAAAGATGAAGAAGGAAATGTCATGATTGCTCAAATATATGTAGATGACATTGTTTTTGGTGGGATGTCAGACAGGATGGTTAAACATTTTGTCAATCAGATGGAATCTGAATTTGAAATGAGCCTAGTAGGAGAATTAACCTATTTTCTTGGACTGCAAATAAAGCAAATGGAGGACTCCATGTTCATTTCCCAAAGAAAATATGCTAAGAACATAGTCAAGAAATTTGGGATGGACAGTGCTACTCATAAGAGAACTCCTGCCCCCACACATTTAAAGCTGACTAAAGATGACAAGGGTGAGAATGTAGATCAAAGCCTGTACAGAAGTATGATTGGAAGCTTGTTATATCTGACTGCTAGCAGACCAGACATAGCATTTGCAGTAGGTGTATATGCAAGATATCAAGCTGATCCAAAAGTTAGTCATCTTAATCAAGTCAAGAGAATTCTGAAATATGTTAATGGTACTTGTGACTATGGCATAATGTACTTTCATGGATGCAAACCAATTCTCACTGGCTTCTGTGATGCTGATTGGGCTGGAAGTGCTGATGACAGAAAAAGCACTTCAGGAGGATGCTTCTTTCTAGGAAACAATTTGATTTCTTGGTTCAGTAAGAAACAAAATTGTGTATCCTTATCTACAGCTGAAGCTGAATATATAGCAGCTGGAAGCAGTTGTTCACAGTTGGTTTGGATGAAGCAAATGCTCACTGAGTACAATGTCCCACAAGATGTCATGACATTGTACTGTGACAACTTAAGTGCAATTAACATATCAAAGAATCTTATCCAACATAGCAGGACCAAGCATATTGATATCAGACATCATTTCATCAGAGAACTTGTAGAAGAGAAAGTGATTTCACTGGAACATGTAGCTACAAATCTGCAGTTGGCTGATATATTTACCAAAGCCTTGGATGCTACTCAATTTGAAAACCTAAGGGGTAAATTGGGAATCTGCTTATGTGAAAATTAGCAGTTATGGAGATGTGCCAACATGTCATATGACATTGTGTGGCATAAGCACCAGATGGCAACACAAGTCTGGTCAAACACCTTGGGTATTCCACTCCTAAAAATTCTCCAAGTAACGGCTACTTATAAAATAGCAGTTTGCTTTCAGCTATCCATCTTCTCATCATACTCTCAAAAACGAATTGCATTCTCTAACTGTTTTTCAGAACTCATCAAACCTAAAAATCTTCATCCACCTCCTTCGAAAATGTCTCAAAACCCTAACATTTCTGAAGAAATCCTCAACAAGGAAGATGTGGTGCATGCAACCCCCATTTCTGTGGTACCCATGGATTCAACTCCAATGGACGAAATCAGAGGAAGTGTTCCTCTTGCTAAAAAGCCAAGAACTCCAAAAAGAACAAAAGATCAAGTTTTCAGCAAGTCCAAAGGCATACCTTCACCAGCAAACATCACTCCAAAAGCTTCTGAATACGTGGATGATTCCATAAAGGAGTTGGTAAACAGGATCCTATCTGAGCAAAGAGTGGTAAGTGGCATTTATATCCCTCTGAACACCATGTCAGCTCCACAAGAAGATCAACAAACTCAAGCTGAAAAGGACACTCCTGCTCAACAGGATGTCCCAATAGATGTTGAACCATCTGAAGACCAGCAAAAGGTCTCATCTGATACTGCTGATGATACATCTGAGGACCAGAAAAAGGCCTCCACTGATAGTGATGAAGAAGCATCTGAGGACCAGCACAAGGCCTCCACTGAAGAGAAAATCTATGTTGATCCATCAGCTGAAAAGGAGACTGCTCAACCTGCTCCTGTTGTGAACCTAGAGCATGATTCTGATACAGAAATCATTGCTTCTGTAAACCCTAGCATAGCCAAAAGGCTTAGGACTAGGAAAGAAAAGATGAATGCAGGACATGCAATTCCTGAGAAGAAGCAAGCTACACCAAAGAAGGACAAAGCTAAAGTGGTCTTTGGTCCTACAAAACAATGGAGCAAGGTGCAAACACAAAAGAGGAAAGTTGTCACTCCTCCAGATTCAGATGTTGAAGAAGATGTCCCAACATCTCCTCCAAAGAAGAAACCAGCACCCTCAAGGTCATCAACTGCTGTTCCGGAAGCTCCCTTGGACAACATCTCCTTTCATCATGTTTCAAGTGTGAATAGATGGAAGTTTATTTATTAAAGAAGGGTAGCACTTGAAAGAGAGCTGAGCAGTAATGCACTTGAGTGCACAAAGTTAATTGATCTCATCTCTTCTGTTGGCCTGTTCAAAACTGTCTCCAACTTCTCTCCTTGCTATGAGCTGCTTGTCAAGGAATTCATAGTCAACCTCCAAGAAGATTGTGCTAATGGTAAGTCTGCTGACTTTAGAAAAGTATATGTAAGAGGAAGGTGTGTAGAATTCTCTCCTAGGGTTATCAACCACTACCTTGGAAGAGAATCTGATGGTCCAAATGAGTTAGGGAAGACTGATAACCAGGTTTGCAAGGTTATTACTGCTAACCAGGTCAAGGCTTGGCCAGTTAAAGGGAAGCTCTCAGTTAGCATGCTGACAAGGAAATATGCCATGCTGAACAGGATTGGTACAGCAAACTGGGTACCTACCAACCATACATCCTCAATATCAACTGGATTGGGCAGGTTCATTTATGTTGTAGGCACTCAAACAAAGCTGGATTATGGAACTTATATATTTGATCAGACATTGAAGCATGTTGGATCATCTGCAACTAAGCTGCCAATTGCCTTTCCTTCCCTGCTGTGTGGAATAGTGCTAAGTCAGTATCCTGGTATCCTCACTGAAAAGGACACAATTTGCAAAAGAGAAAGCCCTCTGGCCTTCCACTACAAGCTGTTCCTGAGTCATCATGCAGCTGATGTTGAAGCACCCTCTGGAACATCTGCTGGTCCTTCAAAGGCAAAGTCTCCAATCTCCAAAGCTGCACTGATTGCTGAACTGAAGAGCACTTGCAAAGAACTGGATGCAAGGAAGCAGAAGCTTGAGGAGATTATCCAAAGGCTGTAGATTGAAGAAAGTGCTCAGAAAGCTGCTACTTCTGATGAGGAGACTGAGGAAGATGAAAACACTGACTATGACGAGTCTGAGTGAAAAACTGTATATGAGGAAAAATGTAATGACTGTTGCATTGTAATTTTGAATTAGTAACTTTGGCCCCAAATTTATGTCTAACAAGGGGGAGAACAACAACAACAATGTATGATGCTGTTTAGTTATTAATGAAAAACTTCTGTTTGCTTCTGAACTGAATCAGTGTGTTTTAATGAAAATTTCTGTTGCAACAAATCTGAATACATGTATGTTTGAGGGGGAGTAAACTCACACATGACTCAACAGAAAAGAACAGCTATACTCTGATAAAAGAACTTCTACTGCACTCTGATAACCAGAAAAATATGTTAGCCAAAAATTAGCCAAAGGGGGAGTTTGTAGATGTTTAGAATTGGCAGAATTTTTGACCAACAAGAAATGTTGAATTCAGTTCAGAATGTCCTATCAGATGTTGGGACATTATCAAACAGAGTATAAGAACTTAATTCAGGATGTCACACCAGATGTTGGGACATTGTGTAAATGATTTAAGTTCAGTTTTTCAGGATGTCCCAACAGATGTTGTGACATCTCAAACCTGCTACCAGAATTAATTAATGACTAATTGATCTGAGTAATTTAAGGAAAGTTATCTGGAATTAATTATGGATGGACAAAAACAGAATAAGGCGCATCTGTAGGGAGTGTTGTTATGAGACTTCAGCATAATCAGAAGAACTAAATCACCTAGAATCTAGGAAGTAACAAACCCTAATTCAAGGTGGAAGCTGCATGCGTTTTAGGACTGGATTAACCTACAGAAAGCCCAAAATCCATACACCTATTTAAGCAACAGAATATCTCAGAATTGAGTACGAATTTAAGAAGACCAAATAGGGTGTTTTGTGTTTTAATAGCAGGTTGTTTTTATTGTACCACTTTATGAGCTTTTAAGCAAAAGTGTATTTGTGTCTTGATTGAAACTGTGAAGTAAGATCAAGCTGTTTTGTTTGAAGTATGACTTCAATTTTATTAAACTTGTAAACAAGATCACTGTGTGATTGAGGGGGAGTGAGTTGGTACTCATATCTAAGTTGTGTCTTAGGTAGAAATTGCATTGGGTAGATATTAAGTGAAAGATTAAACTGGGTGGTTTAAGTCTAGAATTAATATTACTTATAGTGGATTTCCTCCTGGCTTGGTAGCCTCCAGATGTAAGTGTGGTTATACACTGAACTGGGTTAACAAACTACTGTGTTGTTTATTTTTCATGCACTTTAAGTTTTGGTTAAATTTGTCAAGTGTTGGAACATCTCATTCGACATCTCATACCTGATCACAGAATTTCAAAGTTGTTTTGTGCCTTTGTGCACTTTTGTTTATTTTCTTTTAAAGAGTGCCGATTATGAGTCATTATTCTTTAGTCGGGTGCAAGTCTCTCAATCTCCATGGTTGTAGTTTGATATAATTGAGTCTCTTGTAATTTGTGGGGGTTTAGTGGCATACTCGTTGATTTTATCCGAGTTGGCGCCCTCCCCATAATGATGTATAAGTCCATGCCTTCATTCTCATGGTAGATTTGTTAGGCTATCCACTTGAAGATGACAAGTTCTATTCACTTAAAAAATGAATCATAACCCACTCATTTCACTATTTGTACTACGAACTATGGGGTTTTGATCTTGCATTGCACTTTGTGGGTACGTAGGCATGAGGTGGTAAATCTCTCCAAACAAAAAAAAAATATTAAAAATAATTCTTTCTCTCACCTCTCCACTCTCATTTTTAGAAACTATTTTCAAACCAAAAGCAGTAAATTTTTCAAAGGGCTCCCGTGGAGTACCACGGACATTTTGGGTGCGTAAAACCTTCCCATTGTGTAACCTATCCCCTTACTTAGTTTCTCTGTTGTGTTTCTTTAGCTTTTTGCTTTTAGATTCATTAGGATGTATTCGCTCTTTTTTTCCTTTTCCTCTTGGAATAAAATAAAAGCGCGGTGGCGACTCTGTTTACTTTGAGTTAAGTTAACCAATAGCTTACACTCATGTTTTTTACCGCTATAGTATGCATCGATGCATACTGAAGTTTCTTGATTATTTCCAGCAAATTAAATCCATCATGCATCGATACATTCCTCGTATGCATCGATACATAGTCCCAAAAAAATATTTTTCCCTTGATTTCTCCATCCCTTCTTGATCAAACATGGTCCCTAAGACCCTTGTAACCATAATTTCATGGCCTTGACCTCAAGAATTCAAAAGTAACCCTTATGCTCAATCTAGTTGACTTCTCTGATCAATACCCTTCCTTATAGGACTTGTGGCTTCAAATGAATACTCGTGAGATGTTGTGAACCCCTTGCACAATATTGAGAAGTCTTGTGGACCTTTTATTGCCTCTGTATAGCCTTCAAATGCTCCAATCAAAGATCACATGCCTATGCCTCAACTATGATACACATGATGCAATGTTTTTGATTATTTCATGAATTTGTTTATGCTAAATGCTATGCAAAATGTTAAGGAAATGAGAGGGTACATTTTGAGGTATTACACTTGCGCGATGAAAATGATGATGGTGTTCGGAGATAAAGTTATGCGATGAAGCTACGCGATGAAGGTTCTTCGTTCACGGTATGTTTGTTGCTTCTTCCTTGTTGTGATTCGGACTTGTTCGCGATTTGTTGATCTTTGTTATGCTCTTGTGGTTTTTGCAGGTTGATGTTGATGCTTGTGCGTTGTTGATGAATATGTTGATTGAGAAGTGGTTAGGAGTTATGGTGATGAAGAGTTGAAGATGTAGAGAATGGAGAGTGAGAGAGATGAAGATGATAGATTGATGAGGATGAAGAGTATGGAGTGAATGAGAGAGATCGAAGAATTATTGAGTTCTTGATTTTATAGAAGAAGGATTGAGGGACTAACTTGGAATTTCTAAGTAAAATTCAGTTATGAATTCAGTTATGGCTTTTTAAAGTTTGTTGATTGTGCAACTGAATTTGGTTCTGAGGTTTTGAGTGGATTTTTTTGTTTTTTTGAGTTTTCCCTGATTTTGAGTTTTTAAGAATGAATTCCCTTTCTTTATTTGTGAGGTATCAATGTGTAATCTTTATATTCCTCTTCTTCTTGCACTCCATTATTTTTGTTGCGATGCTTCTGAACTCTTGTTGAAATTTTCTGTTTGACTTTTTGTTGTTACAGGTTGAAAGTTCTTGATGAGGGCTGAAGATAAAGATTACAGATCAAATGAAGATTGTCGGATTGTGTAGAGTGACGAAGAGAGAAGATATTGGTGATGGTTTAAGATTGTTGAAGGTATTTGTAGTTCTGAAGAATAAGAAGTTTTGAGTTTGTTAGAGATTCATGTAGAAGTCCCAACCGAGAGAGATTTGAGAGAGATTGTTGTTTGATTTCCGCTTCTGAGTTTTTGTACAGTTTTGTAACTGATTTTTTCCTTGGGGTTAGTTTTTGTTTTTTGACTTATGTTATGAATTTCTTTGTTCAGATCCTAACTGAATTCTTCTGTTACATCAGTTTATCATAACTTCTATTTTTCTTTTTCTGATATGGAACTCCATCCTGATATGTAGCTTGTAACTGAATTTTTAATGGTTTTCGGTTTTTTGTTAAGTTCTG
The DNA here is from genome assembly GCA_963966055.1 of Lathyrus aphaca. Lineage (NCBI taxonomy): Eukaryota > Viridiplantae > Streptophyta > Magnoliopsida > Fabales > Fabaceae > Lathyrus > Lathyrus aphaca. The sequence goes on from OZ014525.1 coordinate 241,139,494, forward strand.
TTATTCTGTGTTATTTTTATAACTGAATTCTATTAGTTTCTTTTGTAATGGAGTTAAGAGGTTTTCACTTAGAAAAATAGTGAGAGTGGATGGTTCCCAAGTTTTGTTTTTTTGTCATTATTATTAAAGTCCATTTGTGACATAGTAAGTACTGACATATGTAGTCCTTGGATATGATAGTTTTGAATATGAATTTGTTTGAAAAGAGAGAAGATTAAATATGGTTTATGGAATTTGATTTAGGTTTCAAATAGAGAATAATGGCATAAGTTAATGAAATAAACTATGAATTGTGTTATTGAAAATGGGTTATCGATTTTGGATTCAGACATGGGCCAATGAATATGGTTTCAAATACGGGCATTTGTGGGGAATTATGGAATTTGACAATGTGAATTCTAATCAAAATAGAATGGGCTTTGAATTTTGAATTGATTTAAAATAGATAAATGGATGAAAATAGAATTTGAATTTGGGCTTAAAATTTTAAATGGGCTTAGAATGGTAATTGGTTTATATAAGAAAAAGTATGGAAAATGGATTAAAATGGATATTGGATAATATATGAATTCAAAAATGAAGTAGTTTAGAGAGAAAAAAAATGGGCTTGAAACGGGTGTAAACTGTTAACTATTATTTTTATTGATAACCATAACTCAAAATTCATATGAACTTTTCTCCAACTTCGGCTTGAATAAAAAACCACATTTCATTGACTAAAAACCACTTGACTTGCTGAAAACTCCAAGTAATCCCCTCCACTTAATAAGCATCATCACAAGAAGAAGATCTTGATTTAATCCGCTAAGCCTCTTGAACGAAATGACATGTGAGGCAAGTAACCGGGAGAAAAACCTAGATGATAAACTTGCAATAATGAATACTACTCAACATAGCCTTGAGGTGAAAAACCTAGAACAATAATCCTCAACTACAGGCCCGAGCATACCATAGGAGAAACCCTACTTCTATTGCTCTTGAAAATTCTTGAAGACAATAAACTCGGCACTTTGATAAGAAAGTAATCATGATACTTGGGAACTCAACCTTTACTCTAATCTTAAGCATAATAGTTAGAAAAATCACCTCTGAATAGGAAAATTCAAATCAAAATAAAACACCTTGATCACATGTCTTAGGAGCCCAATGAAATGCATGATTGTAATGTTATGACCTAATGGAGATGCATATGAATGTGAAGCAAAAAGCCGGTTAGATGGTAATTGAAATTCTGGGATCAGATACGTGATGTCGAATGAGATGTTTAAACACTTGAAGACTTGAACAAAACTTAAAGTGCAGGAAAATTAAACAACACAGGAAATTGTTAACCCAGTTCAGTTTATAACCACACTTACATCTGGGGGCTACCAAGCCAGGAAGGAAATCCAATATAAGTAATATTAATTCTAGACTTAAACCACTCAGTTTAATCTTTCACTTAATATCTACCCAAGGCAATTTCTACCTAAGACACAACTTAGATATGAGTATCAACTCACTCCCCCTCAATCAGACAGTGATGTGTTTACAAGTTTAATAAAATTGAAGTCATACTTCAAGCAAAAACAACTTGATCTTACTTCACAGTTTCAATCAAGACACAAATACACTTTTGCTTAAAAGCTCATAAAGTGATACACATATACAACCTGCTGTTAAAACACAAACACCCTATTTAATCTTCTTAATTTCGTACTCTATTCTAAGAGTTTCTGTTGCTTAAATAGGTGCTTGTATTTTGGGCTTTCTGTAGGTTATCCAATCCTGATACGCATGTTCCCATCACCTTGAATTAGGGTTTGTTACTTCCTTGATTCTAGGTGAGTCAGTTCTTCTGATTATACTGAAATCATATAACCAATCTCCCTACAGATGCGCCTTCTTCTGTTTTATCCATTCATAATTAATTCCAGATAACTTCCCTGAATTTACTTAGTTCTGTTAATCATTAATTAATTCTGGTAGCAGGTTTGAGATGTCACAACATCTGGTGTGACATCCTGAAAAACTGAACTTACTTCATTAACTGATACAATGTCACAACATCTGGTGTGACATCATGTAAACTGAACTTACTTCATTAACTGATACAATGTCACAACATCTGGTGTGACATCCTGAATTAAGTTCATTTACTTATACTCTGTTTGATAATGTCACAACATCTGATGTGACATCCTGAACTAAGTTCAACACTTCTTGTTGGTCAAAAATTCTGCCAATTCTAAACATCTACAGTAATAAATAAGAGGGCAAATTTTGGGGTGTTACACATACACCTCCCACAACTACTACTTCTACTCACTATTAAAACCACTTATTAAGAATAACACAATTTTACTTATTATCCCACAACTTAATCAACTTAAATCTTAATCCAACTTATCAAGACACAACTTAATTCAAATTAATTAACTTTATCAACTTAATTCCACCAAAATAAAATTAACAACTCCACAATGAAATTCCAACAAATCAACACCAAACAAACGATAATGTTTAATGAAATAAATAATTAAATAAACAGGGTGTTACTTATTGCACCATATCATCATTAACTTTTGTGTTTTTCATTTCACAAGTTATTCTCTACCATTCCCAGTTCCGGTGGTTTGTCTATATTCTATTCCGATGGTTTTGCAAGGCCAGAAATTGAATACATTCAAGATTTGATTGGTTTAATGAATGAAAAGGTGCTAGATAATTTAAGAAATAAGTACGGTTTGATTCTGAGTTACATGGATGAAGCTACTCAAGAGCAACATGATGGTCTTCATACTCTTCTTCAGTTCTATGACCCTCAGTTGAGGTGCTCCGTCTTTCCTGATTATGTTTTGGTTCCTACCTTAGAGGAGATTTTTAGTATCCTGAGGGTTCTGGTTAGAGACATCCCTTCATTCTATAGTTCAGATAGGGTTCCCTAAAATGAAGATATTGCTAAAGCTACTCACATGAATTTGGGTCTAGTCACAGATAACATCAAAAACAAGAGAGAGAGAGAGAGAGAGAGAGAGAGAGAGAGAGAGTAAAGGATTCCACTTGGCCTTCTTAATTGTTGAAGCCAGAAGTTGTGCTGAAGAACAAAGGTGGTTAGATTTTAATTTAGTCTTAGCTTTGATCGTGTATGGGATCAGTTTGTTTCCAAATGAGAAGGAATTTGTGAGTATGGATGCAATAGCCATCTTCATCGAAAGAAATCCTATTCCAACCCTGTTGGGAGATTTATGTTATTCTGTTCATTACAAGAATGAAAGAAAGAGGGGAGGTCTGGTACTCTGATGTGCACTCTTATATTACACTTGGTTTGCTCGACACCTTCCGAAGTCAGGCCCTTTTGTAGAGCTTAAAGGAGATGTTAAGTGGTCTAAGATATTGATGGGCTTGACCTCATATGACATTATCTAGTGCTATAATAGAGACTTGGTTGGAAAAGAGTTGATTACTAGTTGTGGTAATTTCCCTAACGTACCCTAGCTTGGGAGAAAAGGGGGAACTAATCATAATCTGGTATTGGCTATCAAACAGTTTGGGCATCCTTTGAAGACTCCTCCCATGGAAGAAGATGTTGCAGAATCCTTATATTTTCCGGCCAAAGGAAATGAAGACTTGGTAATCAAGTTTCTCGGGCTTGGGTTGTGAAGGTTAAGAAAGGGAAGAAATATTTTGTAGAATAGATTCAAAGACTTATGCACCCTATGTTGATTGGCTGAGACATCGCGCCAAAGTTATGCTTCTCCATTTTCAGTAGTGTCACACCCTAAATTTTACCCCTATCTTTCCATGTCATACATTTCATCCCATCATTAGCATATCGTGGTGTATCGAGCATGTTCTGGATCTGTAAAGGATTTGTCAATGAGAGTTTTTGGATTTTATTTCCTCTTCAAGTTTTCATCCCATTTTCTTTTTTTTCTATTGCAGTTCTCTTTCTTTCTTTTTATTTTTTAAAAAATTCTAAGTTCAAGTTTTTAGATTCTAAGTCATTTAAAGTTCAAGTTTACTTCTTTTCAAGTTTCAAGTTTTAGGTGTTAGTACCATGTTCATTACCATTTCATAACTAAATTCATGTGTCATTTCTTTTTTTAATTTGAGTTCCATAGGAAGTCCAATTTCAAATCCATTGTTAAATTTTCATATTTCAATTCAAATCATAGAGTTCAATATACATATTGCAAATCCTATTCCCATCTCATTAAAGGCTTTTTCTTTTGTTATTATTTATTTTGTTTCATTTCCCATATAAAATAAAATCACAAAATCACCAAGAAATTCTAATCTTGTAAAAAAAACTCTTCATTTAATTTCTTTCCAAAATTCCCCTTCAAGTTTTCAATTCAATTAAGTTTTGTTCCATTTCTTTTCTAGTCCAAACTTCAAATCCTATTCAAGTTCTCAATTCAATTTTTAATTCAATTTCTCTTTTAACTCCAATCCTTTTCAATTCAATTTCAAATTTTCAAGTTCTATGTTTTAGCTACATTTCAATTCAACTCCAACTCAATTCCTACTTAAGGTTCCAATTTCAAAATTTCAAGTTCTTTCACTAAATTTTCAAGTCTCTTTACTAATTGAACTTCAAAGTTCTAAGTCCAATCATGATCTTTAAAGTCCAAATTTTATTCAAATGTTCATTTCAATTCCAAGCAAGAGTCTCCATCTCAAGTCACTCAACACCATTTCAATTTTAAAATTCTTTTCAAACACCTAAATTAAGTTCCAATTTCATTCAAAAATTCACACTTCAATGGCAAATTGAGATTACAAATCAATAAGGGGATTGACACCAAGAAGTACATTCATAAGACTATTAGATTACAAGAAAAAAAAGTAAAAATAGTGCTTCGTGTTTGTCTTGAATCGTCATCATCGTTTCTCAAGCTTCATGACAAGCTTCATTCTTCATGCCCTTCACCTCCACATCTACAAAATCAAATATGAGCAAAGTTCATCATAATTCGATACAATCATATCTTCATATCAATTCATTCAAATTCATGGCAAATTTATTCAAGCACCATACATCATAATAAAGTTCATTCCAATATAAATGCATATCATTAATCATTCAATTTGTAAGCTCATACATAATCATATTGGTCATGCTCATTCTTGTAGATTCTTTGCCTAAGCATAAGCACATCAAGTTTCAATTCAAACACATTCAATTTTTCAACATAATTCATTTACATTCAAGCATAGCATGTTCACATATTCATACTTATGTTATAACATTGATCATTTAATCATAGCTTTGGTCACTCATAAAAAAACATACCATTTTCATTCAAAGTTTCTTATACATTCATATATTCCATCATGTTGTCATGACTCTATGTGTTTCAAGTGCAACATTTCGCAAATTATCATTCATAATCACTCAATTTCATACAATTAGTAGACTTTTTATGTCAAGCATCATATTAAAATCATACTCAATCTTACAACATGTTCATTATTATCCTACATGGTCACAAAGAAAATTAAAAAAACAGAGTTCCCGAAGTCAGTACAAGCCAAAAGACAGTAGGGTACACCAAGCACTAGTAGGCTTTTAGAGAAAAACTATAGAAAAAGGGAAAGAGATGCAAACCTGCTGCAAAGCAGGATTACATGTTGTTTTTCCTAGCTTCATTAGTTCACAACAAACACTAAAACGAATCCTACAAGTCTTCAACCCAAATAAACCTGCAATTTTATTTTTACCAAAAGGGAAAACTCTCCACTCCATAAGCAAAGACCTGCAGTTGAAAGGGATTAAAATCAGTATCAAACAAAAAGAATTATGATAACATAGACTTCTTCAACAAGTTTTCAATTCAAAAATAAAACCCTAATTCCACATTATAAAAGGAGGCTGAATGTCATAAAGGAGGGATAGAGCAATAGCAAAAGAACCCTAGCCGCATAAACCACAAAAAAACCTAAGTCACCAATATCCTACATTCAGAACCACCACAAAAAACTAGTAACACAAAAAGGCACAATCATATACGAGAACAAGCAAGAAGATAATCTCAGTAGCAAGAACCAATAGTGCAGATACCATTTTCGAAATCCTAAACTCAAACAATACGACAAAAGCGACGAGTTTGAAAAAAGTTAACAACGACACGCAGTAAAAGAAAGGAGAAGAAGAGCAAATAGAAATTGCAAAAGAGGAAGGACTAACTGTCGACTTTGAAGGTTTTATTTCGGTAGTTCCTCAATGTTTTCGACTTTTATTTTCCATTTGTTGTTGTCTTGTTTCATTTGTTCTTCGATTCTTCACTCTTAACACGTAATCGCCGCGAACATAACGGAATTGGGGGCTCTAGGGTTTCGATTGGGGATGAGGGTTTTCGTTTTTGACATTGATATTGGTTTCATGTTGTTCTTCATGTTTTGATTTTCTTGTTGATGATGTTTGATCCGCGATGATGATACGGTAGGGTAATGTTTGGAAACGAAAGGGATAGAGACATAGAGATGGCGTAAGAGAGATATGAGTCAGAGAGACGGATTTGAGAGAGAGAGAGAGAGAGAGAGAGAGAGAGAGAGAGAGAGAAGTTGAGACGAGGGAGAAACTGAGTTTAGAGTGAGAGATTTGGGAGAGTAAGTGTGAGGTAAAGCGATTATCGCTTCCTCTTAACTGCATTTATTCCGTTTAATTGTAATTTAATTGAAAATTAACAAAAATAAAGATGATAAGTCTTTTCAAGTGGCGGTTAGTTTTTTGTAGGGTTTCATAAGCCTTTCCTTAAGCAAACCGAACCGGGTCGACCCATGACCCGGTTGGCCTCCAAATCCAGCGCCTTGGACTACATACTTTATAGGCCTACGTTTTTTTTATACCAGCACCCCTCTATTTTGTTACTAATATCCTGGCCCATTCTTTTTATAAAAAAAAAAGGAATTTATTTCTAATATTTGTTTTTTAGGTTTTACTTCTTTGGTTTTATTTCTTTTTATCTTTTTATAATATATTATATTTAAAATATATATATATACCAAAAAACATTTCATGTTATTTATTCATTTTAATTTATTTTATTTAACTAGTTAATTTATTAATTAAATTTATTGAATATTTCTATTTAATTTAGTTTAGTTATTATTATTTTTGTCTGATTTCGCATTTGTGGTTTGTATGGTTTATGCTTGATTACCGTTGCTTATAATACGTTATTCTTACATTTATACGAGCTATTCTCACATCATGACCATAATTTGCAAAAAGAAATATGAACTTGATCACCATAAGACAAATCGTTTAGAAGAAAATTAAATTGCTTGGTCCAACGCCAAGTAAATATTTGTACACACTTACCCATACGCTTACACTTCACACACATGTAAGTCGGTCATCTTTATGATCGCCATTCGCACGACTTTACGTGCCACTATACAAAAATCAATTATTACAATAATAATACGAAAGAACTAAATTCTGGAATCTAGCATTTCACAGGTTCTTGAGTGGATCATTCTTGAGGCCAGCCCCACGTGACGTGATTTATTCTCCCTTTCGTACTCAAAACATCTAACTAATTAACTATACGAAAGAACTGAACTCTGGAATCTAGCATTCCATATAGTTCTTGATGGGATCATTCCTGAGGCCATCCCCACGGTGTAACACCCCAAAATTTGCCCTCTTATTTATGATCCACCTCAAGCAGCTTGCGCTTCATTCCCGCATCATTCCGCATATCATTGCATCACATTCAAAAAAATAAATAAATCATCATCCTTTTCATGCGCATGAGGCATATGGTCGATCGAGGCTTGCCAAACATTGGAGTTCAAGATAAAAATAATATCCCAAAAATAATCTAAACCACTTCCAAGCTAACCAACCAAAAAAGGGAAGAATTCACATTTTTCTACCGTTAACCGGTTAACAGGGGCGAAATTTGAGTAAAAACTTCAAATTTTGGTTGCCTTCACCATTTCCCTCCATTTTTCCTTTCCTTTCCTTTTCCTTGTTCCACACTCTTCACATTTCCTTTTCCCTTGGATTACTCTACCACATTCTAGAGTCTTCTACAACCTTCCAAGGAATATTCCAAGGAATATGGAATATTCCAAGGAACACTCTAGAACTCTCTAGAACCCTAACTAACTCCAAACCTAACCTAACTCCTAAACAACCTCCAAACCCAAACCTCATGTCAAGCCTACACATTATATAAACCCACTTCATCCCAAAGTAAAAGAGTCCCCCCTCATTTTTCACTATTCTTCACCATTTTCACTTCATCTTCCTCACTTTCTCCCAACTTTTCCTCCATTACCAAACTCACACTAAAGCTTCATCTTCCTCAATATTCTTCAAGTTTTGCATTTAAAATTGAAGAATCGGAAGCTAAGCCACCACCATTTGCATCAATCTCATAGATTATCGAAGAAGTCGCAACGGTTTCTGTGTTTATTTCACCTTACGGAAGTGCTTTTCGAAGATTTTGCATCAACCACATTTATTTTGCGCGTTCGCGGATTGAAGCTTCGACTCTCCGGTTTTCTCTTCTATCGCGCATCGTTTTGACGTTGCAACAATTACCAAAGCAAGCCTCTTCTTTGTAGGTTGGTGCTTCGAAATCACTTCTAGATTTAAGTTATTTCTCTTCATCTCTCCTAACGGCATTCTCCGCATTACCGTTTTTGCGTTTATTGTTTTTTAGTAGATTAATCATTAAGCTAGAAAATTGTGATGTGCTTATGCGTTTCTTGATTGCTAAATGTTGATTTTTAGGCTTAGAATTTGTGTTCAATTAATAGGCTAATCTTAGGAATTTTAAAACCAAAATACAGCGAAATCTCTGCAATCAAACAATAAATTAAGATCCAAAGGATCTAGAATCAAAGGCACCAGAGATCTACATCTTGAATGTTGATGATGAAGATGGGTTTATGGAAAGAGTGAATTACCAAAAGCACTTCTTCAAATTGGACCAAATCAAGCTAGATCTACTACAATTGATGACCAAGAAAAGAATAGGATGAAGGTTTAGCTCAAGTTGATCAAGAATTCGATGTGAATTCTTGATAACTTCAAAAGAAAGAAAATAAGAGCTTTGGTGAAATTTTGGTTTTGGGGGAGTATTTTGCAAGAGATTTGTTGGCTCTCAAAAGCTTATTGAATCAATGAAATTAGAGTGTTATTTAAAGTCCTTGGGTGTGGGAGTTTTGTGGAATGGAGATTGCTTTGGTAATTAAAATTAGATTTGGTAATTAAAAATTTGGTGGGAAATGGAAAAAAGTGGTGATTAGTGAGGGTTTATGGTAGGAAATGATCAAAGTGATGTAGAGAAATCAGAGGGAAATGGATCTAGAATATTCCAAATGAGATAAATGATCCAAGGGTGATGAATTTGAATGAAAATTTTAAATTTCGCACTGGTTAACCTATTAACCAAAATACACTGGAAATGGTTAACCGCTTAACCAAGCATAAATTTGAATTTTTTATTCAAACATGATTGCTTGTTTGTTGTGGCTCGATTCTATTGTATGTCGAAGAAGGCATGGAAATAAACACATGAACCTTGGAATTCCATGAATGAATCAATTAATTTAGGAAATCCTTGATCAGATAAATTTGAATTACTTGTGGATCAACTTCGACTTTTGTCTGTGAAATTTTACTCGGGCTGCAGGACTGTTATTTTTGGCATTTTCAATTGTTCCTCTTCCTGAAAGGAAAAAATATATTTTTTTGGATTTTAATTAATGGTTAGTAAACATAAACAAATAAAGAAATTAAAGGCAACAGTGATCCCCTGTGAGACATAAACCTACACTCGAGAAGAACCGAGCAACCAGTGTGATCTTGTTTGTATGCAAGATGTAGATGAAATGCGAAGAAAAAATTAGGGAAAAAATTAGGGTGTTACACCTGCATGCCATGGATTTTTCTTTTATGAAAGGGGAGTGTGTCCCCCCTTTTGTGTAACACAAAAACAAGTCGGTCATTGTGGCCGCATTTTTTATGTTTAATGTTCCCGACCTTGGTAGTCGTTTTTTTTACTTGTCATTATGTATGGTGGTGTGCCCATCGAAGGACATGCTATATTTATTACTTATATTAAGTGTTTGTATATTTGGGGGATGAAGCTCGGTTTACGTATCCGTCGATTTGGGGAACCATGCAGAATGCCACCTTGAGGTTGGTTGGGGAACGATGCTCGGAGCATGTTAATGATTCGTACCTCACGGTGTGAAATGTCCCATCGCGAGTTTGGTGTTCTTCCTGGCTGTGGTACATAGACGATGAAAGGCTCTTTTGAGGACCCAATCGTGTTATGATGATCCTCCTCGTTCTTGAGGGGGGTCTCACAGAAGTGGATGTTTGATATGTGATACTTGTACCTAGGTATGCACATTAGGATGGTGCTGGTGTCGGCTGACGCCTTAACTGTAATACTATTTGAGTTTTTCGGCATTCCAAGGACGAGCAAGTTCTTCTCTAATCAAACTTTCTAGCTAGTATGCCCCATTGTTTGTTTTTACTCGAACTCGGTAGGGCCCTTCCTAATTTGCATCTAGCTTTCCTTCTTTGGGGTCCTTATGGTTCCTTCTGTGGACGAGACTACCGACCGTGAATGTTGGTTTTATGACTTTAGAGTTGTGTCTTAAAGAAATATTTGGTTTAAAGGATGCCTCGTGCAAGGCTACCCCTGATTTGACTTCCTCGACCAAGTTGAGCTCCTCGCGTAGTATCTCCGAATTGGTGTCCTCATCCATTGGGGCTTTAGTTCTCCTGAACTGGATGTGAATTTCTATAGGAATAACGGCCTTTGTCCCATACACAAGTCGAAATAGGGTTTCCCCTATAGTCGATTGAAGGGTAATCTGGAATGCCCACAAGACGCTGTGTAGCTCCTCAACCCATCGCTTTTTGATCTTGTCCAGTCTTCGCTTGAGTCCTCGGAGCATAACCCTATTTGCTTCCTCTGCCTGCTCGTTGGTTTGCGGATGCTCGACAGATGCGAAGTGTTATTTAGTCCCAACATTGGCGAAGAGCTCTTGGAAGTTTTTATCCGTGAATTGGGTGTCGTTGTCGGTGACGATGGCCTGAGGCATCCTGAAGCGGGCGAGGATGTTGCGTTTGATGAAGCGTAGTATGTTGGGGGTTGTGATCTTGGCAAGGGGTTCAGCCTCAATCATTTCTTGAAGTAATCGACTCTGACTATTAGATATTTGTTTTGGTTTAAACCGACGACAAAAGGAACAAGCATATCCAGGCCCCACCATGCGAATGGCCATGGGGACGACACCGTTTTAAGCTCGTTGGGTGGAGCAAGGTGAATGTCCTCGTTCCATTGGCATTTGTCACGTTTGTTTACATGTTCCTTGGCATCGTTTTGCATTTTAGGCCAATAGTATCCTGCTCGGAGAGCCTTCCTTGCACGGGATGTTCCTCTTAGGTGTTAAGATTTGATGCCTTCATGGACTTCATGTAAGATGTGTGGAATTAATTCCTCCTCGGCACATTTGAGGAGGGGAATGGAGAACCCTCGGCGATAGAGCTTTCCTTCGACCAAGACGTACGAGCAGGCTCGTCGTTTGACGATGCTGGCCTCCTTTAGGTCCTCGGGCAACTCATCGCTGGTTAGGTACTTATACATCAGGGTTATCTAGCAGTTGGCGTCACCTATGATGTTGCTATCTATCACCAGGCTCAATTTTTCGATATTGGGCCGAGGAAGTATTTCCTGAATGACAGATTTATTTCCTCATTTTTTCTTTGTACTCGCGAGTTTCGAGAGTATGTCTGCTCATATGTTATTTTGCGATATTCTCCTTGACTAAGGCCAAGTAATCTGACAAGTTGTCATTTTTGACCTGGTACTCACCTTTGACTTGCATAGCCACGAGTTAGGAATCTGTGCAGATAGTTATCTCCTCTGCTCCGAGGTCATCAGTGAGTCTCAAGCCTGCAAGGAATGCTTCATATTTCACCTGGTTGTTGGATGTGGGAAACGATAGGGCAAGGGATACCTTAATCTGGATTCCCTCCTCATTTTCTAGAATGATTCCTGCAATGCTTCCCACCGAGATCGAAGATCCGTCGACGAAGATGGTCCACCTTTTGGGCCTGTAGATTCGGTCCTCTAGGATGGTCATTTCGGCCACGAAATCAGCGAGGGCCTGAGCTTTGATAATTTCTCTTCCCTCGTAACTGATGTCGAACTAGGATAGATCTAGGGACCATTTGAGCATTCTTTCGGCCATATCAGGTCGATCGAGGAGTTGTCTAATGGGTTGATCAGTGTGCACCACGATCGTGTGCGCGAGGAAATAATGTATGAGTCTCCTGGCCGCGTGGAGGAGTTCCAAGGCAATTTTTTAGATTTGTTGATACCAAATTCGGGCCTTTGTAGGGCTTTACTTGTGAAATAGATTGGTTTTTGTCCCTCGGGCATTTCTCGTACAAGGGCGACGCCAATGGCCTTGTTAGCAACAACAAGGTAGAGGAATAGGGTTTCCCCTTCCTCTGGTCGGAAGAGGACTGTGGGTTCTCACAAAGCCTTCTTGAGGTATGTTAGGTCTCGTTCACACTCCTTCGTCCATTTGAAAGCGACTTCCTTGCGAAGGAGCTTGAAGAAGGGGAGCGCGTGTTGAGCAGATTTTGCTACGAAAAATGACAATGTTGCGAGCACCCCGTTTAGCTATTGAATGGATTTTTTTAGAAGTTGGCGTGGGCATTTCGGCGAATGCTCGACATTTTTTGGTGATAGCTTCTATTCCTCTTTCGGTTATATAGAAACTGAGGAATTTGCTCGCTCGTACTCCAAACGTGCATTTTTCAGGGTTAAATCACATTTTGCACTTGCGTACTTGATCGAAAATCTTCTTCAGATGGAGAGCATGATTGGTCTCCTCGTGGTATTTTACGATCATATCGTCCATGTAGACTTCGAGCATGTTCCCGATCTCCGCTTGGAATACTTTGTTCATCATTCGTTGGTAAGTAGCGCCTGTGTTCTCCAAGCCGAAAGGCATTACGTTGTAGTAATAGTTTCCCGATTCGGTCATGAAAGCGGTGTACTTTTTATCAGTCACGGCCATGAGTATTTGATTTTACCCGGAATAGGTGTCGAGGAACGACAAAAGCTTAAAACTTGCAGAATTGTCTACCAACTTATATATGTTAGGAAAAGGGTAAGCGTCTTTCATGCAAGCCTGGTTAAGATCGGTATAGTCAATGCACATGCACCATTTTCCATTTTTCTTTTTAATGAGTACAACGTTCGAGATCCAGGTGGTGTACCTGGCTTCGGTTACAAAATGTGCCTTAAGGAGGTCTTTTACAGCCTTCTCAGCCGCTTCCACCTTTTCCTGTGATTGCTTCCTCCTTCCCTGCGCAACTGCTCGGATGGAAGGATCAATGGAGGGATGGTGGCAAGTTGTTTCTTGATCCAAGACTAGCATTTTTGTTGCTCTTCACGCGAATAGGTGAGCATTTTCTCTGAGGCAGGCTTTGAGTTGCTTTCTAGCTAGGTCGGGGAGATCTGCTCCAATCTTTACCCCCTTTGTGGGATCCTTCCTTAGTGCCAGTAGCTCGAAATCACCGTCAGGGACAGGTCTGACGGATGAAGAAAGCTTCGCGACCAACTACACCCGCTCTTATTCATCATTGAACCTACTGTCGAGGTCTATGGAGTCTACGCGAGGCAGCGCCTTTGATTCTTCAAAAGTGCACGGGAGGATGACCTCTATCGGTTTGCGTTTGGCAGCGATGGTGTTGAGACCTTTGGATGTGGCCTCGTAACATCTAAGGGTAGCTTCTATGTCTCCATGGAGGGTGGCTACCTGCCCAGACAAAGTGTAGTACTTTATTTTCAGGTGCACCGTAAAAGGGACCGCGATGAGCTCGACCAGAGTAGGTCGTCCCAGGATGCACTGGTACAAGGACGGGCAGTTTATCATAAGGAATTGCACCTTAATGGACCTTGCGGTTTCCCCTTCCCCAAAGGTAACAATCAGATCGACATAACCCCAAGGCCTAGAAACCGTCCCATTGAAACCATGGAGATCCGAGCCTACATAGGGCGTTAAGTGTGTTTCATTCAGCTGGAGGGTTACGAACAATTGGGAGTACATTATGTCGACTGAGCTTCCTTGATCAACCAGGATCATGTGGATGTCGTAATTCCCCATTTGTGCGCGAACTAGTAAAAGGATGCTAGCATTAGGTGCCACTCCTAGGAGATCCTCCTTATAGAATGAAATGGGGGCGGATCCTTTGTAAGGGGGATCGAGGGTCGAGATCTGATTGGAGCTAGTGTTGATCAGCTGGTCGAATTGCCTCTTTAATGAACCCACTATCACCTTGTTGGGTCCTCCCTCAGATATGACCATTGCTGATGGCATGGATTCCCATGGACTATACACATTGAAGTACGTAAAACTTGTATACGGTTTGGGGATGTAAAAATCCTCTGGCTGTGTGATGCTGAGGGCGACCTGAAGGTTTGTTTCCATGGTCGGTGTCGTTAAGTCCTCAGCTTTCTAGGTCTCCAGCACTTCCTGTCGAGGAGCATCCTTACTCTTAGTGAACTGATTGAGATGACCACCTCGGATGAGTATCTCAATGTCTTCCTTCATGTGAATGCATTCTTCAGTGTTATGCCTATGCGATTTGTGGAAACTGCAGTATTTTGTCTTTTCCATATTTGGTTTATTCGATAACTGTTTTGGGAATCTAACTCCTTCTTGGCGAAATTCAGAGTTTGCGCATTCAGACAAGATCTTTTCCCTAGTCGTTGTAAGAGGTGTGTAGTCGTGGAACCTCCCGACAGGACCTTTGTGCTCCTGCGGTTTACGGGGGAGATCTTCCTTTCTTTTGTCACCTCCCCGACGAGATGTCGAGAAATTATCATGCTTGGAGGGTTTGGCGTCTTCATTACGCCGGATGTCACGTGCATTACTCGACGCTTCCTTTTCCTCGTACTGGATATATGTATGCGCTTTAAGGAGGAACGCATCGAGCGTGGCCGGTTTTTCGATCCCCACAGCCCTCCTGAAATCACTAAGGGGGCGGAGTCCCCATTCCAAAATATATTTTTTCATGTCGTCCGTGGTGGATACCTGGATGGCCTCTTTGTTAAATCTTTCGATATATGCATGAATGAGCTCCTCCTTCCTCTGAATGATTGCTTCTAGAGATGCCTCAGTTTTGGGATGGCATCCTGATGCCGTGAAGTGTCTAGAGAATGTTCTGCCCAACTGCCTCCACGAGGTGATAGATTCGTGGGGCAGGCTTTTGTACCAAGCCATTGCTACCTTTCTCAATGTCGTGGGGAAGAGGCGGCATTTGATAGCTCCTCAGACACCTATATAATCCATCAGGGCATCGATATTTTCAATGTGTTCGTCCGGATATGTGGCCGCATCATATGTTCCCAATGGTGGAGGTTTCTCAAGCCCCTTTGGGAGTCTGGTGGACATGATCTCATGGGAAAGAGGGCCATGGGGCTCATCTTTGTCGCTGGAGAATGGAAAGACTGAGCAAGAATGATCATCCCTGTGTCTGCATGGAGGAGACTTTGAGCGATGTCTCGTGCCATCTAGTGAAGGTCTTGCTCCTGGTTTGAGGGTCTGTCGGGTCTTCTTTATTTGAGGAGACTTATTTCGCCGAGGAGACGAATGAGTCCTCTTCTTGATGGATCTTGAAGCCTTGGGCTGATGGTGATCTTTCCTCTTCCTGGGTGACCTTGACCAAGAATGACGATATCTCCTCGCTGGGGTAGGGGATCCCACACACCTTGCTTCCTCAAGAACCTCCAACCTTTCGCCTTGGCGGAGTAAGAAGAGGTTGATGTTGTTGGTCGCTTCGACCAGAGCTTCCAGTGTTTGGTTCATCCGTTCAGGGATGGGAATTAGAGGATGATCGACAAGGGCGACTTTAGGTTGCTGGGAAGGTTCAGGTGACGGGGAGGCCGTTCGCTTGTCGTGGAAACGGTCTTGATCCCCGACGGGGGGTTGGTACCGTCACTCTCTCTTTTCTTTATGGGGATGCTGGTGGTGAGGCGAGCAATGACGAAATTTTCTTGGTGAGCCATCGAGCAGGAGATTGAAAAGAGATGTTTTTTGTTTTCATGAACGGAAGGTGAAAAAACGGGGTAACAAATTGATTCCCACAGACGACGCCACTGATCGTACCTGAGATCGAAATCTCCAATGGTTGCTGACGTGGACTCCAAGGTCTGCTCGTATGTTGAGGAGAACAGGGGGTGTACCTGCAAGGTACTCCGATGCCTAAGTCAAAACGGGAACAATAGATGGAAAGTACTAGTAAGAGTGTTAAGGATGAATCTTTGATACCTGCCCCCCCTCAAATGAGAGGGTTTATATAAGGAGCCCCTAGCGCGTGGCCAATGGTTCCTATTTTTGGGTCTGGATCGTGGATCCCTCAAATATAGGTAAATTCTAGGAACTGGTCGTCGAACGAGTGTCATGGTTGGGAGGAGATGCGTTAGGCACGAGATCCTCCGAGTAAGAACCGTTCGGGCCGATCCCGGGTGGTCTTTGTCATTGTCGAGCAGAGACCATCAACGAGGAGAATGAAATTATTACTAAATTAATAAATCCCCTGAATCATGGGTCATTGAGTTGTTTTTAGGGGCCATAAAGGATTGGGCCATGCCTAGTCATTGGTCCAGTCTAGAACAAGGATCATTCTTGGTCAAAAAGTCAACCTTTAACTTTTAGTCTCAGATGAATTTTGTGTAGAGAACCATAATTCCTGATTTTTGGTCAATACATCCTCTGGGCTATTTTAAAATTATGAATGGCCTCATAGGGTTCTCTTGAGCTTATTAGACCATGCCTTGAAGTCTTGTCTCATTCTTTGATGAAAATTTCCCTTTGAGGGCCTTAGTCGACCAAAACCCTAATTTGATGACACTTAGGGTCTTGAGGCTTGATTCTTTCGAATTTATGCAATATTTTTCTTTACTTGGAATGTTGAAGATCTCTTAACTTCTATAGATGATGGAGGAGCTTGGGGGCTTGAATATTATGTTAATTCTTGATTGATCCTTTGCTTGAATCTTCTATTGAGGTCTAAAACCCTAATTCATTGTAAGTACAAAGTAAGAAACAAACTTTGGTTTTCTCTAATGGGTTAGTTCTGTATAAAAAGTGTATGCAAATGATGTCAAATAGATGAAAATGATGTAGTATCTTAGGGTCAAAAATTAGGATATGACATATTTTTTAGCCTTTCTATCAAGGTTCATGATTGTTAATGAATTGTGTAATGTTGCACAAGGAATGTTTTTGATAACAACATTTGCAAAGTATTTGTGTGAAAGCATTTGCAAAGTTATATATGGTTGAATCCAAAGTTGGGGAGGAAAAGGTAGATTGATGCATCGATAGAATAAAAGTGGTTGTAAATAGAAAGAGTGTAAAAGAAACAAATAAAACAAAGAAAAAATTAAGGAAAGAACGAAAATGGCTTGAATGGAAAAGATAAAGAAAAACAAGATTATAGTGATGCATCAATGAAAAGAAAACAAGAAGGTTAAAGTTGTGGTGTGTATGAAATGAGGATTTAATGCTCTCATAGGATTAGGAAATATTGTTTCCATAACATGAGATATGACCCTTTCTTGTAACCTAAGCCACATTACAACCTTTGAAGTCCTTGAAATTATTTCTTTCATACTTGTTTTTACCTTTTGTTTTTTGAATGCATAACTTATCCCGGATGCTTGCATACTTGTGTGATGAGTGAAAAAACCTCATAATTGTTTTCTCTTGTGATGATTGTGTGATTAGGTATGGTTCATGGTTGCAATAGTATTGTTTAAGAATTCTTGATATATTTTTCACCTAACAATAGTTTCATTTTCATGCTTTGTCTGAAGAGTTTTGGTAAGAGTTATTTTTCTTGTACTTCCTCGTTTTGAACCAATCAATTTGTGTCGTGTTTTCATTGTTTATTCCAATCTCTTATACTAGGTTCGACTTCTTTCCCGGTTAGAAACATTTGTTTGAGGACAAACAAAATAGTAAAGTTGGGGAGAGTTATTAAGTTCCTAATTGGAGTTATATTTCATATTATTTTGTGGCAGTTTACAATGTTTTCTTGTTTAAATCGGTTGTCTAACCGTTGCTTTTAGTGTAAATATGTAATTTACTGCTTTTTCTTTCCATTACTCGTATTATGAGGTTTTCTTTCTTTTTTTAGGTTTTATCGCTACAATACACGCTCAACGCGTTAGGACAATTTTCCGCCTTTGGATAGGTGGTGCTAAGTATGCCCTACAACCACTTAGCGCCCTGCCACTTAGAGGCAGATTTTAGAGCACTTTATATATATCTTCTTTAGATATTTTTGTGATTGTACCTTCATTATTCACATTTTGAGTTAGAAACCACATTTTCTAGGGTTTGAGAAGAGGGATTTCTTGGAGCATCAAGGATCAAAGTTTTACCACATCAACTCTCGATTCTTCGACTTTTGATGCTTGTACAACTTCCTTCCTTTATTGCAACACAAGCTACCATGGAAATGGTTGGCTAAGTTATCTCTTGTGTCAAGATTAGAGGTAGTTAAACTTACTAGTATGTATTACTTTTAATCTTTTGTATGTGAACAGGGTTATGGTTAATATTTGAAGAGTAATTTGTGTTTCTTGGATTTGTATAGTTTGGTTTGAGCTAGAAATAGGATTTCTAAACCTTGATCTAGTTGTTTCATCTAATTACGATCAAGTGTCGGGAACAGACTTGTGAATAAATATTCTCTTTGTATTGAACTTCACGCTTATTGTTTTGATTGGTAATGTGCGGAAGAAATTATCGATCAGTACAATAACACCCACGATAGCGAGACCGAAAGGATATATATTAAGAGGGTACGTGATTATATTAGTCGTAACCGTGTTCACATGCTTGATTAATTGAATATATATATATATATATATATATATATATATATATATATATATATATGAAAAGGGTTAGCAAACCCTAATCTTGGCATATCTTTTATTAAAACAAATAACTCTTTTACTTTCAAGAAGTGCTACCAAAACAAGTGACAACCATATGATACCAAACAAAACTCATTTGAAAATGTTCACTTAAGACCTTTAAATTGTTGAACAACGAGATATCATCGTAATCCCTGTGGAGACGATAACAAAAAAAACCCATTAATACTCTTCCAACATTGACCAATATATTATCGAAACAAAGGATAAATCCTCAAGAATGCCTTGAGTAACTTGTATGCCTCAGACTGGTTAGAAGTTGTGAACTTTATAAAAGTATGGTAACTAGACTCTATCATTTCAAAGGTTGTTAAACTTATGGAAATCTGATCTAGACATGGTCATTGAAGAATTGTTCATGTGTTGAACTATCTGATGAGATGCTACTATGTGCACCTCCTGGTGACATTTTAAGCCAAGGTTCTGATATGAAGACCGTGAAATTCTAGTCAGATTCTGATGAGACGTTCTTGAGAAGTATTATTTCTCTGTTCAAATGATCTTACTTCAAAATTAATTTTGTGAATCTTGGGATAAGGGGTAGACTCTGAACAAGCATAAATGAATTTTGAGAGTAACAGATTCAGGGGGAGCCCGTTAAGCTTAAGTATGACTCTGAAGTTGTAGTGATTACCCTATACAAATTTTCTATCAAAATACATTGTTTGTCATCATAAAAAATGTGGAGATTGTAAGAACAAGATGAGCTCTACATTTGGCCTTTAATTTTGATGATAATTTCACATGTTATCTATGAGAATAATTATAAACTTTATGGTTTCTATCTAGTGTGTAGCTTTTGCTATTAAGATTCTAAATCTGATATGAGGGTGTGTGATGTCATCAGATTCTAATATCAACACTCTGGATGAAAACATTTGTTGTATACTTGATAAAGTCAAGACTCAAAAATGCTTCTAATACAACGGTTCTAAGGAACGTCAGAATTGCTTCGATAAGGCTTTACAAGAAATGCGCTTCTAAAGTTACTACTCTAAAGTTTCTAAAGACAAGGTTCTAGCGAATAGGTTCTGAAGATTCTGAAGACAATATATCCAAAGATCAAGCTCTGAAGATTCTGAAGACAATATATCCAATGATCAATATTAGAAATTTTCTTACAAAAAATACATACACGAATCTTTCACATTTGAATATCATATCACTTGTATAAGATCGTAAGGATAAAATTGTAAATTATTAATAAAACTTTTGCCCTCCCCTCCTGAACCAAACACATTTTAAATTAAAATCACTTCCTTCCCCTCTCCTCTCCTCTTTTGAACCAAACACTTATTTGATTAAAAAAGATTCTCCCTCCTCTCCCCTCCATTAAAATCTCTTCCCTCTCATTCCCCTAATTTGAACCAAACAGACCATATGGTTTAGATAAGTATGAGATATATCTATGACAAAAATTTATTACTTATTAAGAAAATCCCCTAAAATAAAAATATTATCTTGTGTTAACCTCCGAATTAGTCCAACACTTATAAACATCATATGATCTTCAATATTCACAATTTTAAATCTTTAAGTTTAAACCGATTAATGGACAACCTCATATTGAGGAATCCTTTCCTTAATGGACAACTTAGATGGAATCATGGAGCTTTCTTAAAACCTAGCATGTTACTAATTCGATTACAAAAATTATTAAAAATTAAAGTTCAAAATTAACTTCGTAATCACTTTTGTATTAGTATTAAGAAAAGTAGAAAGACTAGGGAAGACAACACAAAAGAAACTAGATAGTGTGGCCAAAGGGTCCACATGTTAGTTCTTTGTCTTGACATTATGTAATCAATTTTTTTCTCCATTCCCATTCTCATCATAATCACACACACACATGAAAACTTTACCCAAATCAATTATTGCTTCAAAGCAATTCACAACAAAATTCCACACCCCAAACTCAATCCCTTTCACTATACTCCTAACAACCATTTTCAACCACTTCTATACTTTTATCAAATTAATAAATAAATATTGATAAAAAGAAAGTAACAAAAGTAAACCTTACACATCACACATTGTTATTATTATTTTTATTTTTATTAATATTAATAATAATCATTCTCTCTATTTGGTTACAATGCAAAACTCACCCACTATTATCCCAATTCCGCCGCCGTTTCCGTTCCCTCCTCCGCCGCAACCCACCGGTCAAGTCGTTGTCCTTCCAGCACCACCTCCCCCATTTAGACCATTCGCCACCGCTCCCAGCTCGGTCTTTCAAATCACCGTCCTCCCTGCTCCACCTCAGCCACCACCTTTCGCCGGTGAATCTAGCTCCGTCGATTTATCACCTCTGGAGTTTCTCCTCGCTCTTGTTGCGATTGTCGCAATTCCTGCCTTGATCTACACGTTTATCTTCGCCTACGGATGTTCATCCTCTGACCGCCGGAGATCCGACGAAGTATCCGACGCTCAATCAGTTGCGTCGGAACTCTCCCGCCATGACGTGGAAAATGTTCCTGCTGCAGAATCTGCCGGAGTGAAGTACCAGAAGGAGATACGTCCGGCGAAAATCAGTGGCGAGTGTCCGGTGTGTTTGTCGGTTTTTGCTGATGGTGAGGAAGTTCGGGAACTGAGCGTATGCAAACACTCGTTTCACAGTTCTTGCATCAATCTGTGGCTCAGCAACCACTCCAATTGTCCGATTTGCCGTACAATTGTCACCGATGATGCTGCGAAGGTTAAAAGTTCCGGTCCCAACAGAGACGGTGATGTTCAACCGGTTCCCGGTGATGCTTCTTCTTTGGTTTGATTTTTTTTTTCTCTTTCTAATTTTGGTTATAGTAAATGTGAGTTAAATGTGAATTTTTATTACTATCATAAAAAAAATAAATCCGAAATTCTAGTTACAATTTTACTACATATTTCAAGTAAGGTTGAGATTATAGGTTATTTTGAAAAATATGTATATATTTTTTTTATGATTAAAAAAGAATTTTCTTAGATTTTTAATTTTTTTTGTACAAAGATTTTTGAAAATTAGTATAATTGAATCATTTTTTGTTAAATATAAATAAATCGAATGAACAATTGAATAGTTTTTGGTTATGTAACTTGGTTCACCCTAATCACGGGAATAATTAAGCAACAAACGTGCTCATTTGACCGCTAGGTTGTAGAATATCCATTGTATAGTTGTCAAAAATACATAATGAATGGCCAGAGCCTTTACTAATTTTTTAGTGTTAATATTGAAGAATAATTTAGTATTTTACCATGTGGTTTATTTGGCTCTAATAATTTGTGTATAAATAGATTAGTAGTAGTTGTCATATCATTTATCTTTATTTTAAAGTTTTTTTAGTCGTTATTTTAAAGTAGTAAATATATTCTCTCATTCTTTATCAAGGTGTACACTAATAATTGGTATCTAGAGCTTCAGTTCGGTTTAGGAAAATATGAGAAACACGAGTGAAACGGTGAGGCGTTATGTGGTTAATTTTATTTCTTGAATTCTTGTTGAATCTTGAACGGAATCGTAACAAAATCACTTTTTTTTTTATTCTGTGGGATTGAGAAACATTGTATTTGGTGAGATCTGAGTAAATTGCACAAGGTCGAAGATGAACGAAAATGGTAGTCTAAGCACCAATCTTCCATTGTTCGATGGTGAAAACTGAAATCGTTGGATGATTCAGATGCGTGTGTTGTTTGGTGTAACACCCCAAAATTTACCCTCTTTGTTTCATATCATATAGCATAGCATGAAACATAACATTGTGCATAGAAAGATTAGGCATGCCATCCATAGTTACAAGCATAGGACATGTGATCAGTCATCCAGCAAGTTGAGATTCCTCAAAGTCAAGTGGAGAGCCAAGTGGTCTTGTAAGAAGCCTACAAAGGATTCTCATATCTTATGCAAGTTCAAAGTCATTCTCAAAGCCCAAAAATGGGTGTGATTCATCATAAGCTTAACAATGCAATTTTTATCCTACATAGGGAAACCCTAATTACGGTTGTGCCTCAGATCCTCATTCTCTCATAGCTTTGACCAATTCTTGTGGTCAAAGGCTTTTATATGGTATATAAGGCCTATGGATGAAGTTTGATGCAAAAAAAATTCATTGAGGAAGTCAGACATTGGTGCAGTTACTTGTAAATGAAGAAAGAGGTCAACTGTGCAGAAAAAAGTCAACCATTGGATTTCAAGGGTTCCAATCATTATTTTCAAGCCTATGGACCTTAATGAGGGCAAATAATAGCTTGGGTGATCTCAATTTGCAAGAATCAAGAGTTTGGAAGAAAGTTGCTAAATATGGAAAGTGACTTGTAATTAAACTTTCTATTTTTGGCAATTTTTTCCCTAACTTCAATCTATTCTTTCATGATCAAGATGGCTCCAAATGAATTTTCCTCAAACATGAAAGTTGTAAGACTTTCACTCCCCTTTCCAAAAAGTACAAGAACTTGTCCATAGCATTTGTGGTTTGAAAGATATGATCATTTGAATTTGGCATGTTTTTAGGGTTTTTACATATTTCAACTTTCTACCACTTTGCACAAAGGCTTGTTATGCATTTCCAAGGCCTCTAATGTACCAATTCTCACTATGCCATAAAAGACTGTAGACAACGCTTTTTTTGCCCTTAGACAGCGCTTTAAAGCGCTGTCTAAACCTGCGCTGCTAAAGGTTTAGACAAAGCTTTGGTTTAATGTCAAAAGTGTTGTCTAAAGGTGCTTTATACAACGCTTTTATTGTCAAAAACGCTTTCTAAACCCCACTTTAGACAGTGCTTTTTGTCTTTTTTTTAATATACCTTAGACAACGTTTTTTTTAATTTTATGGTATACCTTAGACAACGCTTTCACTAAAAAGGCTTTCTAAACCCCACCTTAGACAGCGGTTTTAATGAAAGCACTTTCTAAACCCCACTTTAGACAGCGCTTTTTGTTGAAAGCGCTGTCTAAGGTATACGAAATTTTTAAAATAATTTCCTTTAAAAAGCGCTGTCTGGATTTGTCAAATTATAGGCACCTGTTTTGTATCTGCATTTTTCACCTGGTTTTTAAACTAGAATTTGTACCTGTTCATTCCAACCAGAATTTGCACCAAATTTGCCTATTTAAACGTACCAATTTAGGCACCGATTTATATATACAAAAAAAATCGGATTTTAAACCAATATCTACGAAATAATTTATACAAACGTATCAATTTACGCACCAATTTAAATATACAACATAGTTTTTACAAATCATTTCATTCAATTATACATTTTGCTTTAAATGAAATCTACATAAACAAAAATTTGATAACACTCTGAGCTATACATTTTCATCCAACTATACTATAACTTGAAACAACACAAAAATATTGTAATTGATCAATTAAAACAAGTCATAATCAATATGTCTATAGTTACATACACATACTCAAATTTTTCATCAATTAAAGTAAGAGTACAATATACCTTAACACTCTGAGCTCCATAATGAATTGACACTAATCCTCTTTAATTTCGTCCAAATGATCTCTTGAATAACATGCACACTTGAATTCATCAAAGTACTACATAATAATATAACATAGTTTGATTTAGTTTCAACTATTTAATTATATGAAAAATATATGTTAAATATTAAAATAACTCATAAGTTAGAAATACATACATCGATTGGAATATCTAATCGGTTCAAAAAAAGAGTTTCTTTCATAAACCTCAACATGAAATATATGCAATCTATACCATTACGTTACCGAGGATACTACACATGAAAATAAAATAGGGATAAATCCTAAGTTTTATCAAGTATCATCACTAATATAATAAAAAATGTGATAATTAATATACCGCCACTTTTATCCATGTAATGTTGTTGGATCTTCTCTTTGATACTTGGATATCTCGTTGGGCTAAAAAAACTTGTATAATGCTAATAAAATATAAATAAAAATTTAGAACAATTCACATAAATAAATAAATACACACATGAATATTTAGAACAGTCTCA
This sequence comes from Lathyrus aphaca, assembly GCA_963966055.1. Classification (NCBI taxonomy): domain Eukaryota; kingdom Viridiplantae; phylum Streptophyta; class Magnoliopsida; order Fabales; family Fabaceae; genus Lathyrus; species Lathyrus aphaca. Next base: position 241,164,459 of record OZ014525.1, read on the forward strand.
CTTATATGTCAATCATGTTCTTCATATCCGGGTATGTTGTCCAATCATTTTCTAACGAGTCAAGATAATACACAAATTCTCTGATAGGATTAATTGCGACCAACAACCAATGTCCACTGTAAGATTAAACAAATGTTAGATGGAAACTTTCTACACGACGTCAAAAAACAAAAAAATATATAATAGATGGATTTAGAATGAAAATTTAACCCAGTATTAAACGGTAAAAAGAACAACTTTTCTGTATCTTTGTTGGCCATGAAGAGGTTGCGTACGTACACCATGACCTCATATGTTTTACTTAAGATTAAACTTAAGTTAACGACCACGGGGCTTATGAATGCAAATCTTTCGTCCAATCCAATTGGGCGCATCACTTTGTCATACAAAAACCTTATATAAAAACATCATTAACATTAGACTATTCATTTGAAACATAAAGTAAATAAGTTGTGCAATTAATATAACAAAGTATATCAGATATACCTCACGTATATATTGGCAACATTGACGCCTAATTCTTCAAGACCAAAAACTTGCATAAATTCGTCATTACCAATTGATTGTTCATATTCAAAGCCAAAAATACCTTCCTCCATATGTATAAGACGAATACTTCCGGTCGGAATATCTATCAATTCTAGAAACGTTTGAAGGCACGACCTATACTTGGAGGTAGGTTTTTTTCTAGTTGCGGTCTTCTTAACACTAACCTTTTTTTTGTGTGGAAACGTTGCTAATCTCCGTACCATGAAGCTAAATATCATATAATTAGTTAGATGAAGTATAAGATCACGAATTTAACATTGAATCTACACATTATGGTTAACAAAGGTTCATATACTTGTAGAAATGCGCGTAAAAATGTGATGTACCTCTTTTTTTGAAACAACTGACTCGGTATACCGCATAATCCCCTTATCTTTTCCTTTGGATCTTGTTGGAGTATAATTAACATTACTATGTAAAAAAATTAGTAAAATGCGCGTAAAAACTTTCACATTAAGGTTAACAAATGTTCATAATGGTTTTAAGCATACCTCATATTCGATGCTAATGAGACTTGTCAGCCATGCAACAAACGAACTTATTGCTTGTTCCACCGTTGTTGCATCCGAAGCATCGTCGGGATATGGTAATAATGCATTCGGATCTACAGAAACTTCAACCGATACTTTCAAACATCCAGGAGGGAGGGGGTTAGTGTGAAGTGATTGATCTGCAATGTTATACATTTTTCCCTTGCCAACCATCCGATATGTCGGTGACGATAAATATAGCTGACAAAGGGAAATGTCCTAAAACCAATAATAAATATGACATTGTTAATGTGTATATATGTCAATTAAATAATTTAAGCTAATAATTTAATTTCATAAAAATAAATATAATTACCTCTGGAATATTCGGTTGAAAGTTACAGTTGATACTACCTTTGTCCGAACCATCTTTAAAACATGTTGAAGCGCTACTTTCTTTTTCTTTTCTTAATTCACGAACTTCAGCTTCCAGTGCTTCCAATTTTAGTTGAGGTTCTTTGTTACTAGGAGCCTTTCCTTTTTTAATACTCAAGGAGGTCATAGTGATCCCAAATCCCTTACTCCTCACACGACCCGAATACTCACGAACATCTAATACCCGACTAAGCATGCTCCTAGTATCTTCTGGAGATAAAGACTGAGATAACGCCTCCTGAAAATCAGATGAATATCGAATATTTGTCAAATATTTGTTAATAAAGTTTTAATTTAATTAATGAAATAATTTTCTACTTACACATTTCTCATATACTTGTAGAACATCTTCTTTAGCAACTCCAGACTTGCCCACACGGGCTTCCTTCCACAAAACATGTGCAGGAAGAAATGTTTCAGAACTTTTCTCCTTTTGCAACTACACATTAAGTCAAATAATATGATCAAATATGACTCATGATGAACAAATATATTATTGCAATTTATAGATACTTACGATAGATTGTTCTAAGCGTCCATATTCGACACGTCCTTTTCTGTATGGATATGCGAGACTTGATGCTCTTTCCCGATTTGTTTCACTTATTCTTTTAAATTCTGGGATTTTTCGTTTGGATTTAAACGTGTCCCATTCTTCTTGTGAAATTAAACTTTCATATTTCTTTGGAAGCTCCGCATCAACATGATTACCATCTTCATCCCTAAGATACTTGGATGATAAAAATGTTCTAAACCCTCTTAATAGCTTTCCGGCCAATTTAAGACAAAAATCTCTTCTATCATCTTTGATGTTGAAACACCTCTAAGAAAAACATACACATTGTGCGTTAGAAAAAGTAATTTAAAAGACATAATTAGTTCACATAATTAAAGACATAATTATTGTACCTTTATCTCAGTCCAGAGTTTGTCTTTGACTTCTTTCAAATGTTTATTTCTCCAATCATCACAAGTAATTGGAATCTCATTCCTTATTAGTTCACTAATGAAACTAGTCAAGGTATAACTGTTAGGTTCAATAAGCTGGCCATGTGGGCTCCAATGCACATCTAAAATGATGCCTCGGTCTCTACCACAGATCACTTTCTTCATCACTGTTATGCCTATTCTAATCTCGTCTTCTGTAGATACCTTTTTATTACCTCCTTCATGCGTAGAATCATCATCATGTGGATGATCATCGTTAGTGGCCATATCTAACTTGTAATAAAGAAACCAAGGATATTAAATATAAATTATAATGAAAGCAATTGAAAATGAAAAATAAAGAAACCAAGGATATCAAATATAAATTATAATGAAAGCAATTGAAAATGAAAAATAAAGAAACCAAGGATATCAAATATAAATTAGGAAAAATTAGGAAAAGCATATAAATTTATTGAAAATGACATAATATATGACATTTTATTATATTACCTCTTTCACTAACATCTCTTTCTTTTCTTGGTTGGAATATTAATTACTTGTGTCTTAGCAATGCGGACGGATGAATTGATCCAAATTCCCTCGTCACGATCATTTCTGATATATGACTCATTCGCTATAAGATCCTCATCTTGATCATTTCTATTCAACTCATTCCGTCTAATGCATGACTCATTCTCAACATCAATATCACATTGATCTACACTGCTATCATCAACCACTCTGTTAGATAAAAGCACTATAGACCATTTCGTACTCGTCGGGTCATTAACATAGAACACTTGTTTAGCTTGAGATGCTAGAATAAAAGGCCCATCTTTGTACCCCACCCTAGTAAGATCCACTTGCAAAAATTCAAACTTATCCATTCGTATTCCATTACTATTTACCCACTTACAACCAAAGATTGGAATCTGAAACTTCTCGTAATCAAACACCCAAATGTGCTCAATAACTCCAAAATATGACAAAATTGCATATTTGGGGTTTAAGTCCTTCATACTTGATATATGAATTGCTTCAGCTAGCACGATGACACCACTATTTTGCATAATACTCTTATCATCTTGTTCTTTGGTATAAAATGTGTATCCGTTAATTGTGTATGCGCTATGAGAAAACACATGCAAACTTGGACCATATGCCAAACATCTCAACCTTTCTATTACCGAAGCAGGATCTGAAGAACGCTTCGAATAAATATGATTCTTTAACCATTATATGAAACTTTGATTGTGCTCTTGTACTATCCAATTTTCATTTCTGTTCGGATTTAACCTTCGGAGTACATCCCTGTGCATTTCAACATATGGCTCAACCTCATAATCATTATGCAGAACATACAAATGCACTTAATCCCGTTCATCCCTTGTTACTGTCACAATTTTATTTCCAATTAATTTTTTACCTTCCTTTTTTTTCCGAAAATATGAGCTTTTGGGAGTCCAATCGATTGAACGTTGGACAAATATTCAGTACAAAACTCAACAGCTTCTTCAACAATGTATCGTTCAACAATACAACCCTTTGGTCGACTTCGGTTTCTCACATACCATTTTAATATTTTCATATACCGTTCAGCAGGGTACATCCATCTCATATAAGTTGGTCCACACAACTGTGTCTCTTTCACAAGATGAACAACTAGATGTACCATTATGTCAAAAAAAGAGGGAGGAAAATACATTTCATGCTCACACAAGGTATTTACTATCTCTTTTTGTAGTATTGGTAAGATCTCGGGATCAATCACCTTACTACAAATTGACCTCAAGAAAAAACACAATTTAGGTATGGTGCTTCTTACTCTTAATGGCAAAATAGAACATATACCTATTGGTAGAAAATGTTCCATTATAACATGGAAAGCATGTGTCTTCAAACTCTTCAACTTGAGGTATTTCATAGACACAAGTCTTCTAATATCTGAAGAGTATCCTTCTGGAACCTTAACTTCACTCAGAAACATACACAAATGTTTTCATCCTTTCTAGATATAGTAAAAGCAGTAGGTGGTAGATATGTTCGTCTTCCTTTCTTCACGAGTGCTAATTCAATTCTCATTCCCATTTTTAACATGTCTTCCCTTGCTTTAAGGCCATCCTTAGACTTTCTTTTTATATTGAGTAACATACCAATAACACTTTCAAATACATTTTTTTCAATATGCATAACATCGAGAAAATGTCTTACGTACAAAGACTTCCAATATGGCAATTCAAAAAATATCGACCTCTTCTTCCACCACCTTTGACAACCTTATGTGTAAAAGGCTTTCCAAACTCAGTATGCACATCTTTCACCTTTTCAAAAACTTGGTCACCAGACAATGCGGGTGAAGCTTTATGTTGTTCGGTGTCTCCATTGAATGCTTTTCTCCACCCATGGTAGTGATGTTTAGAATGTAAGAATCTATGATGACCGAGAAACACATTCTTCTGACAAAGTTCCAATCGAATTGTATTGGTTCCATCTTCACAAATAGGACACACAAGTTGACCTTTAATTCTATACCCAGATTGATTCCCGTATGCTGGAAAATCATTAATTGTTCCAAACAACATCACCCTCAAATTGAAACTTTATTTCCTATATCCATCATAAACCTCCACATCGTTCTCCCAAAAAATATTTAAATCTTCGATCAAAGGTGTCAGGTATACATCTATGTCATTCCCTGGTTGTTTAGGCCCAGATATTAATATAGATAACATCATGTACTTACGCTTCATACATAGCCATGGAAGTAGGTTATAAATCATAAGAATCACATGCCATGTGGTATGTGAGATACTTTTAAGACCATGCAGGTTCATTCCATCAGTAGATAATGCCAAGCGAAGGTTTCTTGCTTCTTCTCCAAAGTCAGGATAATCATTATTAATTTTCGACCACTATGGTGAATCAACCGGATGTCGATACTTTCCATCAATAATTCTTTCATCTGCATGCCAAGTCAGGTGTCTTGCATCAGTTTCACTATGAAACATGCGCATAAATCTCGGAATTATAGGAAAATACCATAAGACTTTTGCTAGAGACAATTTTTCTTATATCGAGACAAACCACATTCATGGCACTCAGTTAACGATGCATATTCATTTCAAAACAAAACACAATCGTTTGGACAAGCATGTATCTTATCATAGGTTATGCCAATAGAGCACAACATTTTTTTGCCTCATAGGTTTGATTAGGAAGAACATTATCCTCCGATAGAATTTCTCTCATAAGGGCCAACAACTCTGTGATACTCTTATCCAACCATCCATTGTCCGCCTTTAAGCTGTACAACTTTAAGACCGTAGACAATCTTGTGAATTTAGTGCAATCTTTATACAATGGACAATCATGAAGATCTTCTTCAAGTGCTTCTACAATCTCTTCGACTCGATCACAATTGTATGTTTCCGTGTCACTATCGTCTAAAGCATAAGTCATATCACTTTTCCCACTCGGTTCAACATTCTCGTTAATTTTATCACCATGAAATTTCCAACACTGATAACTTTGATCAATTCCATGCATCAGTAAATGCGATTTCAATCCATCTGCGTCAACCTTACCAATATAACAACAACCCAAGCAAGGACATTTCATTCGACTGGGGTCCTTAACGTGTTGAACATCAAACTTAACGAATTCCGCAACCCCATTATCGTATTCTTTGGTCAATCGATTGGAAAACATCCATTTTTTATCCATGGGTTTCCTACTTATTAAGGAAAACAAAATAAAATACCTTAGGATGTCGTTAACGAACCATACCACCGATATGTTATTCTACTATCGCACGCTATTCACAAATAAGCCACACAATATTTCTAAGCACGAACTTTCCAAGCTATAACTATTAATCAACACTTCTTTAATCTCAAACTAAACATGTACTAACAAATCAAACTAAACAAGATTAAAAAAATAAGCACTTTCTCAATCTCAAAAAGTGATTAAAATAATAAGTTATTCCCATTAAAATAATAAGCACATCCTCAATCTCAAAAAGAGTTTAAAATAATAAGCACTTCTTCAAACAATGTCAACCATATACAAAAAGATATTAAACTAATAAGCACTTCTACAACAATGTCAACTATATACAAAAAGAGCTTAAAATAATAAGCACTTCTTCAACCAATGTCAACTATATTAAAAAAAAGATAAGCTATTTTCGTCTTTAGGGAACACGATTTCGAATCGTGATTGAGGAGGAGAATAATTTTTTTTTGTTTAAGAAGATTAGGGTTGCCTCTGTTACTGATAGTCCAACTCATCTTACTTTTTATTTTAATTTAATTTAATTTTCTCTTTTCTTTATTTTATATATTATTGTTAACCTTTCTTATTCTATTTTTTCCTGAAGATATGTGTTATTATTCATGGGCCAGGATAGTCTTTTGAATCCTACATCACTATTCTCAATTTCGCGCCTCACCCCCTCCTGGTTATGGTTATAGTTACGGGCTTGGTAAGCCTTTGATTTGTTGCTATCCCTACATCATCCAGCAATCCGGACCTGTCTTGCTTCTTTTTAGATTAAATTCTCAACTATTTTATTCATATATCTTAATTAGTTTTTTTTTATTATTAACATTAATAGAGGTTTTAGTTTAGAGTTTATTTTAATTTTGTTCATTGTGATTTCAATCTATTTTTAACTTTAATCTTGTTTACTTTGGTTTAATTAAATAGGATTTGTATTTAATTTTGGTTTTAGTTTTGTTTGGTGTTGTATAGGTCTCTTGCTCGATTTCGACGATGAAGGATATATAATGGCGATGCCCTTGTGACTAATTGTTTTTATAATCTTGATCTCTGGATAAATTTTGCGCTTAGGCTTTGATTTCGTGCTGACCGACTTTTGTTGATCCTGGTCCTCTTTGTGGATCGTCTTTGGTGCTGGAAGTTTATATTTGATTGTTGTCTGATATCCTGATAATGGACAGTTGTGCTTGGTTGTTGAATCCACTGTGAGCTTGACATACTTATTTCCTGAGTTTCTTGTGCGAATTGAAGAGGCAACGGACCTTCTCTGTTAGGTACCACTGAGACCTGTTTTTCATTATTGCATGCTGCTGCATCTGGAAGTCCTACTGGTGTAGGCTCTGTTTGTGCATAGTCATCTTATCTCCATTCTTCATTCCTTATCTTCATTCTTATTCATCTTCATATCGTATTCTCATCTCTTTATCTTTTCTTATTTCATTCCTTCTTCCTCATCTTATTTTATTCTTGTCTTACTTGAGGTGTGCTTAGGCCACCATGGAGCTTCTCCTTTCATCTTTCTCTTCTTCTTTCTTTCATTAGGATAGTAAGCCTCACTAACCTAGGACCATCCGAGCATGTAAATATTAGGATTAGACTTTTCCCGTTAGCTTTTACCTTTATGATCCTTTGGTGCTTTCTCTTCTCATCTTCAAATTTAATTTCTAATTCACTTAATAAAGGTTGAGTACTTTCATGTGACATGAGACTTTGCTATGAGATGCTTGCACGCGTTCCGTTTCGGGGCGAGGTGTGAGTCATCACTCGTGGTGGATAGGTCTTAGCATGAGTACTTCACAAAGAAAAATGTTAAAAAACACTTCTTAACCAAAAATCACAAAAATACTTAATAATGGTAATATGCCAGTGTGCTTGAGCCTTCACTTGTGGGACTAGCTTTGGGGATTTCCTCCATAGATAGGTGTGCCTCTTGCGCATTCCATTTCGGGATGATGTGAGATGTACACATCCCATTGAGTAAGACTTGGGTACACTTACCTATGCAAACCTTCACTCATAAAAGCTTCTAAAAAACACCAAACAAATAATAAGCGTCTTCCTTCAGGAATTCTCTTCTCATCTCATTCGCTCCGTACGCGAACTTACTCCTACTTGTCACTTTGCAAGACGGTTACGCACTCGTCGTCCGAGTCTGCAACACCTGAGCAATGGCATATGCAGTTCAAGCTATAATTCATAAGCAATTTCCTTTTGGTACCCCTAGTTAGGGGAACTATGGCGTCTCTGATCCTCATTTTCCCGATGAGGTACGTAGGCAGCGGGGTAGGGCCCGTTCGAGCACAATATTTATTTTCCCTACATTTTCCTCTTTGCTTTCTTATTCCAGTTCTTTTCCAGTTCCAGTTTTATTTTCATTTTCATTTCTTTGCTGCATATTTCATACCCTCACCCTTTGAAACAGTTTCTTTTGCAAGCGTGGATCCCGTCGGGTACGGCGGACGATCTGGGTGCTAATACCTTCCCAGGTCATAACCGACTCCCAAACTCAATCTCTTTGGTTCGCAGGACCTGTGTCCTTCCTCTTCTTTTCTTCTGGTTTGTGCAGCATTACCATTCCCTTTCTTCGGGATAAAAATGCCTGGCTGGCGACTCTATTCTTTTTCCGCGCCACTTTCGCGTTTGTACCAGGATGGAAATCCGAGGAGCGACACATAGGACGAATGTCGAATAGAAAAGGTCGACGGTGGGGACGGCCATCAGATAAGCATGATGAAGGATGATCATCAAGAGGTGAATGACTATCACCTAGCAGGGTACGGCTGCTCTCGGGGTTTATCATGACATAGGACGAATGTCAGATGACAAAGTTCAACGATGGGGACGGCCATCTGATAAAATGATGAAGGACGATCATCAAAAAGGTGAAGGACGATCACCTAGCAGGGTACGGGTGCTGAAAATCACAACATAGAATGAATGTAGGATAGAAAGGGGTTCCAATAATGGAGACTCCGCTGGGGAAAGGATGAGGGAAGGTCATCCAAAGGTGAAGGACGATCACCTGGCAGGGTACGGCTGCCGAAAGTATCACGACATAGGACGAATGTCGGATAAAAGAAAAGTTGTTCTACTGGGGAATGGTAAACACGGACGAGTGCTTACACCTAAGAAATAAAAGGTATAAGTGTTTTAACGCCGTGTATAGATTAAAGATGCGGACGAGCATCCTTAAGACTATGATACAGACGAGTATCGGTAGAAACAAACGCTGACGCATGTTCTAAGATGATGGTACGGACGAGTACCAACTGGTTAACAAAGAACACGGACGAGTGTCGAATCTGTGGGGAATAAGTGTATACAAGATACGGACGAGTATCTGTATAAGTAAAACAAGTATTGTGAAGTATGAGCAAAACACGGACGAGTGTTCAACTTGCTGGGGAAGAGTATGGCACGGACGGGTGTCATAAGAGAAAGGGTATAAGTTATGAACTTATGAATGTGAAAAGCAATTCTGGCAACCTGCGGGGATAGGATGACACAGACGAGTGTTAAAAGGAGTGTATTATAAACAAGTGTTTTGGTTTGCGACAAGTATTTAGGCAACCATGCTGGGGATGAGTGACACGGACGGGTGTCCAGAAAGTGTATAGATGTATCTGTATTCAAAGAGGATGTTTGTGGCTTATATCTGCAGGGGATGATATGACACGGACTGGTGTCAAAAGAGTGTATATGAACATGTATTGTGTTGGAGAGTGCAAAGGGGACACTTTGGCTTTCTGTTGGGGAAATATGAGATGACACGGACGAGTGTCGAGAAGAACATGTTATGGACAAATATTTGTTTGTAGAAAGTGTTCTGGTAACTTTACTGGGGAATAATGACACAGATGAGTGTCAACAGGAGTATGTATCTGTATTTGGGAGTGCAAAGGGATGCATTGGCTTTCATGTGCAAGGGATGCATTTTGTATATTGCTGATGAGGTACTGTTGATATTTACAGGTGAATGGTTCGAACCTGACTTGTGATCATGCAATATGTTTGATTTTTCCGTAATGCTCCGTGTTAATACGAAATAGTACGCACTAGGGAAAAAATGATGTGAATGCTATGATTATGCAAAAGAAGCCGATCCGGGATTCGGACCCCGCTGCAGTGAAGATCTCTGGCTGATCTGCTTGAGGAGAATCCCAGCTGGGGATGAGATCATTGATAGATCTGATAAAACATATGGTTCTTCTTGGGGGACTAGATCAGTGATAGATCTATCCGGTAAGGAGATATCCCAGTTGGGGATGAAGGAGCTTCCTTCACTTTGTTGTGAGAATTTCAGGCATTGCTCTTCTGGATAGAGTCTGGAACTCTGTGGGGAGATGGTTCCCTTGACTTTGCTGAGGATGAGAGATCTGGCACTCAGTTTGGGGGAGTAAAGATCACTGACCGATCTTCCTAGAGATTTCTATGATGATCCCGGCTGGGGATGAGGATGCTTTGACAACTCTGTTGGGAAATGAGCATTTCAGATGCTGCTTGGAGAAGATGTGTTGGGGAAGTAATGCCTGGCATGCCCTATGTTGCATATTTGAATACTTGCAACCTATTAAGACAAAGAAACGCACAAGTGTCCCGAGGTATCCCTTACCGGATTCCGTCATAGGAGTTAGACATTCCTGAGAGTAAATACATTTCCTGCAAGCATTTAATTAGAAAGGCACATCTGTTTTATGTAAATATTATATCATAGATATTGGACATTTTGCAAACGAAACAAAAATGTACAAGATGAAGTGTGACTGAAAAACTGTGATTTTATTAATCTGGGTGCCCTGAATTGGCAAATACAGTCAAAGGAACAAATCCCCTGGAATGAGGAGATTGTTACAAATTGAGAAAAGTAAAAGTTCTGGCAATGTTGACGATGCTCCGACGAGCTTCCCTTTGCTATGACCCGTATGACCTTGAAGTCCTCCTTACCTTGCTTTCTGAAGAAGGTTGAGTCTGACCGATGCTTTAACCTTTCGAAGCTTGCCATGTTGTAAGTGATACAGACGAATTCACAATGCAATTGTTCGCTTATTCCCTTATTTTGCATGGACTACCCTTTCGGGTTTTCAATCCACCGGGATACCCATTTTTGCCTGAGCTGTCCAATGCGGCTTTTCAACTCAGCGGGTGTACACATTTTTTCCCCTTATTTTTGCCCGAGTCTTTTATTCTGTTTTTGACTCGCCGGGATGCCCTATTTTTTTCCTGGACTTACATTCTGTTTTTATGTCCAGTGGGTCATTTATGCGAAGTATTTTTTAACTGCATCTGAATTCACAAGGGATAAGAAATCTTCACCATCCATAGTAGTGAGCATCAGTGCTCCACCACAGAAAAATTTCTTTATTATGAACAGACTATCGCAATTTGGAGTCCACTTGCCCCTGTGGTCTGTATGAGGAGGAAGGAGTCTTTTCAGCACAAGATCTCCTACTTGGTATTCCCGAAGCCTGACTTCTGATCGAAGGATTTCTTCATCCTTTTTTGGTATAGCTGCCCATGACAGATTGCAGCTAATCTCTTTTCTTCGATCAGATTCAATTGATTGTACCGAGATCGGACCCATTCTGCTTCATTCAACTTTACATCCATCAATACCCATAAGGAGGGTAGCTCAACTTCAACAGGTAGGACAACTTCCATACCATACACAAGCTGATACGGTGTTGCCCCAGTGGATGTTCTGATTGAGGTACGATACCCATGCAAGGAAAATGGTAGCATCTCATGCCAGTCTTTATAAGTAACCACCATATTTTTTCACAATCTTCTTAATGTTCTTGTTAGCTGCCTCAACAACGCCATTCATCTTTGGCCTGTAAGGAGAAGAGTTGTGATGTTGGATCTTGAAGTCCCGACACAGTTCTGCCATCATTTTATTGTTCAAATTGGAACCATTGTCAGTAATGATTCGCTCGGGTACTCCATATCGACAGATGATGTCTCTTTTCAGAAATCTGGCTACCACATGTCTGGTGACGTTTGCATATGAAGCTGCTTCAACCCATTTTGTGAAGTAATCAATGGCTACCAGAATGAATCGGTGGCCATTTGAAGCATTTGGTTCAATCTTTCCAATCATGTCAATGCCCCACATGGCAAAGGGACAAGGTGAAGACATTACGTTCAAAGTATTTGGAGGCACATGCACTTTGTCTGCATAAATATGGCATTTGTGGCACTTTCTGACATAGGCACAACAGTCTGCATCCATTGTGATCCAGTAGTAACCCGATCGTTATAATTTCTTAGCTATTGCATGTCCTCCAGTATGGGTACCGAAAGATCCTTCATGCACCTCGTGCATCAGCAAGTCTTCCTCTTTCTTGTCAACACATCTGAGTAGCTCCATGTCAAAGTTTCGCTTGTATAAGGAACTATCAGCATTCAGGAAGAAACTACCAGCCAACCTTCTTAAGGTCTTCTTATCGTTGGATGATGCCCAGGTGGGTATGTCTGATCCTCTAAGAAGCATTTGATGTCATGGAACCAAGGCTTGTCATCTTTAGCAATGTCCACAGAGAATACGTATGCCGGTCGGTCATGTCTGGATACTGAAATCCGAGGCACAAAATTGGCAGTCTGAACCTTGATCATGGAGGAAATGGTAGCTAAAGCATTTGTGAACTGATTTTCGTCTCGAGGGATGTACTCAAGTTTGACTATTGTGAAGAAAGTCAATAATCTCCTCGTATAATCACGGTATGGAATCAGATGCCCTTGGTGGGTGTACCATTTGCCGTTGGTCTGATTGATTACCAAAGCCGAATCTCCGAATACAATTAAAGTCTTGATCCTGAGGTCAATGGCTTCCTCAAGACTCATGATACATGCTTCGTATTCAGCTTCGTTGTTAGTGCATGCAAAGGTGAGTTTTGCCGAGAAAGGCATATGAACTCCTTTAGGTGTAATGAGTATTGCACCAACTCCTCGACCATTCATGTTGACAACCCCATCAAACATCATTGCCCATTCTTCTTCTGGGTCAGGCCCTTCAGTGTGAACAGGCTCTTCACGATCTTTTGCTTTTAGGAACATGATGTCTTCATTAGGGAAGTCAAATCTCATTGGCCGGTAATCATCAATGGGTTGCTCAGCCAGATAGTCAGACAGTACACTGCCTTTGATGGCCTTTTGAGATGTATACTGAATGTCATATTCTGTCAGGATCATTTGCCATCTTGCAACCCTTCCGGTAAGTGCTGGTTTCTCAAATATGTACTTGACTGGATCCATTTTTGAGATCAACAAAGTAGTGTGAGTCAACATATACTGTCTTAGTCGGCGAGCAGCCCACGCTAAAACACAACAAGTTTTCTCGAGCAGTGAATAATGTTGTTCACAGTCGGTAAAATTTTTGCTTAGGTAGTATATTACATACTCTTTTCGACCAGATTCGTCATGCTGGCCCAACACACACCCCATTGATCCTTCTAATACTGTCAGGTACATTATTAGAGGTCTTCCTTCAAATGGAGGCATAAGGATTGAAGGTTCTTGTAAGTACTCCTTGATTTTGTCAAAAGCCTTCTGACAATCTTCATTCCACCTGACCGTTTGTTCCTTTCTTAACAATTTGAACAGGGGTTCACAGGTTGCAGTAAGATGAGATATGAACCTTGATATGTAGTTCAATCTACCTTTGAACCCTCGAACTTCCTTTTCAGTCCTGGGTGCAGGCATCTCTTGAATGCCTTTGACTTTGTCAGGATCAACTTCAATTCCTTTTTCACTTACAATGAATCCCAGTAGTTTACCGGAACGCACCCCGAATGTGCATTTGTTAGGGTTTAGCTTCAACTGATACTTCCTCAGACGCTTGAACAACTTCAGCAGATTTACCAGATGATCTTCTTCAGTGAGGGACTTGGCAATCATATCATCCACGTAGCATTCGATTTCTTTGTGGATCATATCGTGGAATAATGTCACCATGGCTCGTTTATAAGTAGCACCATCATTCTTCAATCCAAAAGGCATTACCTTGTAACAGAAAGTGCCCCAAGGTGTGATGAAGGTTATTTTCTCCATGTCTTCGGGTGACATTCTGATCTGATTATACCCTGAAAATCCATCCAAGAAGGAAAACACCGAGAAATGAGCTGTGTTGTCGACCAATACATCAATGTGAGGTAAAAGGGAAGTCATCCTTCAGGCTAGCTCTGTTCAGATCCCGATAATCCACACACATCCTTACTTTGCCATCCTTCTTAGGCATTGGTACAATGTTAGCGACCCACGGCGGGTAACTAGTCACAACAAGGAAACTGGCGTCCCACTGTTTTTATACCCCTTCTTTTATCTTCATGGCCATATCCGGACGAGTACGACGTAGCTTCTGTTTCACTGGAGGGCAATCTTCCTTCAAAGGCAGCTTATGCATAATAAAGTCAGTATCCAGATCTGGCATGTCTTGATAGGACCAAGCAAAGACATCAACGTACTCTCGAAGCATGTCAATAAGTTGTTCCTTCACAGAATCTTGCAGACTGGCCCCAATCTTCACTTCTTTCAAGTCTTCTTCGGTACCAAGATTAACTGTTTCAACCTCCTCCTGATGAGGAGTGATTACCTTCTCCTCTTTCCTTAACAACCTGGCTAATTCTTCAGGTAACTCATAGTCTTCTTCAACCCCTTCATCAGCTTGATTAATCGGATTGTCGAAGTCATACAAGGTCATAGCAGTGTTGTTGTCGGTGCAATCTGGAGGAGGATTTCTGCAAGGGTTGAGATTGGTTCGTTTTAGTGATCAGTTTTAATCTTGTTTAGAAAAAGTGAAAATGAAGTTATTTTATTTTGAAAACATTGTCATTTTATTGTTTTGTACAAAAGTGAAAAAATGAAAAGACAGTGAGCGAAAAAGAAACTCGTTTGCAAAAGATGTCCTGATATTCATTGATTAATCATTTACACAAAATACAATATGGCCCTATTACAAAATGGGTCCTGACACCTTGGGCAAGATGCAGGACTTGATGCATGCCAAAAGACAGGAAATAATAATTACTCTGTAGGAGTAACGCTTATAATTTCCTGGGAAGACCAACATTTAGGGCTTCAAACCCTTGGCTCATTGTCTCATGGATTTCACCATCCATCTCTATATACTTGTAAGTAGCCAGCTGGCTAACAAATATATCTTCCTCACCACAGATGGTGATAATCTGGCCCTCCCATTCATACTTTAGTTTCTGGTGAAGGGTCGACGTTACTGCGCCTGCGGCGTGAATCCAGGGTTGACCTAGCAGACAACTATAAGCAGGCTGTATGTCCATCACATAGAAAATGGTTTTGAAGACTTGGGGACCAATTATCACCGGCATCTCTACCTCTCCCAGCACATATCTTTTAGAGCCATCAAAAGCCCTGACTATAAGATTACTTGGCCTAAGAGATATCCCATCATACTCAAGCTTGACAAGGGCCTTCTTGGGTAGGACATTGAGTGAGGACCCAATGTCTATAAGCACATGAGATAAGACAGCTCCTTTGCACTCCAAGGTTATATGCAAGGCTTTGTTGTGGAGACGTCCTTTAGATGTCAAATCAACATCAGTAAAGCCTAGCCCATGGCTAGTATTGACATTTGATACCACTGTTTCCAGCTGATTTACAGTGACCTCTTCTGGCACGTAGGCAGCGTGCAGAACCTTGAGAAGTGCATCCCGATGGGCTTCAGAACACAAAAGCAGTGATATGATTGAGATCTTTGAAGGAGTCTGATGGAGCTGGTCCACAACTTTATAGTCACTTCTTTTGATGATTCTCATGAATTCATCCACGTCTTGATCGAAGGATGACTTCTGAGTTTCCTTTGGCACAGATTCTTCCGTTATCACACTCTTCCCTTTGGCTCTAGCAACAACTTCTGCCTCTGAATTGGTTCTAGGGAATTGTGATGCAAAGAGACGTCCGCTTCGGGTGAAGCCTCCGCCTCCCCCAACATTGTCCACTTGGGGAATGAGAACTGGAGAATCTAGAAGGACTTTCTCTCCATTGCAGTATAGATCAGCACCATAATGCCATGGTACAACACTGTCTTTGTCATATGGGATCGGCCCGGGCACCGTGATGGTGACTAGGGTTACTGCTATAGTTGTTGGGACTACAATGGTCTGTGGATCATAGAAGATTGTTACAGGACCTCTAGTGGATGAAGGTGATGGTGAGCTGAAGCTTTGTTGAGACTGTTGTTGATTTTACTGAAAGTTGTTGGAACTCGGGACCGCTGCTGGGTCATAATAGATTGTGACAGTGGAAACATCATTGTGGGTTGTTGAAGTTGTAGTAGCCGATGCAAAGGAATTATTGTATACTGAAGTGATGGATGGAATGATTGTTGAAGTTGTAGCTGAGTCGGTGGGAACAATGGTTGTTGTAGTTGTAGCAGAAACACTTGGACAAATGGTTGTTGATGTTGTAGAAGATTCACTTGTTGTTGACAAAAGGGTTGCTGGTGTTATAGAAGCTGTGGTTGTAATCTGTAGAATGTCTACCTTAATCAGGTCATTGATGCCACTCCTCAAACTGGCGCACCCATTCTCGGAAAGTTTGCATGATTCGCAACAGGCCTCACAACCTGGAAACACTTGGCACCTTAAAAGCTGGGCTTTAACCTCGGCCAGAGGTGTTTGAATGCATGCAATGTCTTCTATCAAACTCAGGGGTGATCCATCCTCTACAACATTAATCCTTGGCCCACTGTGGCTTGGCATAGGATTCTTCATCACATTTGGAGGAGGTGCAAAGTTCAGGGCTTTTGAATCTACCAGATCCTGAACCTTCATATGCAGAGCTCTGCATTTTTCTGGTGCCTTGGGAGAGAAGATGAGTGATGAAAAGTTGGTAAGGAAGATTCTCAGATCACTGCCAAAGAGGTTTGACATGAAGGTCACTGCCATAGAAGAAGCTCAGGACATCTGCACAATGAAAGTTGAGGAGCTCATTGGTTCCCTTCAAACCTTTGATATGGGAATGAATGATACAGGTTGTGAGTCAGAAGAAGAATCTGCAAAGCACATCACTGCTCTAGTTGGAGTATGTGAAACTGAAGGGGGATCTAGTGATGAGGATCTGACATTTGAAGAGCTTGAAACATCTTACAGGATGCTGTGTGAAAGGAGCACTGAGGTATGCATGGAAAGTAAACAACAGAAGAAGCAAATTGAGGAATTAAGGCTGAAAAGGCAAGTCATCTAGAGATCATTGACACTTTGAAAAATGAAGTCAGCCTACTCAACTCCAAAATAGAGCATATGTCCAAATCTGTCAGAATGCTGAACAGTGGCTCAAACACACTGGATGTCATTCTCAACAACAACAAGCACTCAGGGGATATGACTGGGCTGGGATTTAATAAAGCTCAAAACTCTGAGGCTAGCACCAGCCAAACAACTTCAGATCCTATGAAGTCAAACAAGATGTTCAAGCAGATGTCTCAACATCATGAGAAAAACATGATGAAAAAGAAATATCAAAGGTGGAGATGCCATCACTGTGGAAGGTTTGGCCACATCAAACATTTTTGCTACAAACTGCATGGATACCCCAATCAGAGTTCCCAGCACCTTCCTAAGCAGAAGATAGAGGTCACCAGGAAAATTTGGATACCTAAAGCTAGAATTTATACTGATCAAAGCTACCAGTACATGCCTAAGCAGAAGAACAAGTTCACCAGGCAACCTTGGAACTCTAGAGATGGACAATACCCAGGGCAGATGCATCAAAGGAAACCTCACAACAAGCACAAATGGTCCAAGCAGGTTGTTGCCTTTATAGCACACACATCTCTCAGGGTATCTGCTAAGGAAGACTGGTATTTTGACAGTGGCTGCTCAAGACACATGACTGGACTGAAGAATCTGTTGGTAGACTTAAAGTCACACTCATCCAACTATGTAACCTTTGGAGATGGAGCAAAGGGGGAAATCAAGGGAGTTGAGACTCTGGACTGCTCAGGTGTACCAAATCTAGATGGTGTGCTGTTGGTGAAAGGGTTAGCTGCTAACTTGATCAGCATAAGTCAGTTATGTGACCAAGGTTACAGTGTCAACTTCACCAAAGCTGAGTGCATAGTTTCTGATAAAGAACAGAAAGTGGTAATGAGAGGAGCTAGATCAAAAGATAACTGCTATATGTGGGAACCCCAAGATTCCAACCTCACATCTACTTGTTCCATAGCCAAAGAAGAAGAAGTGAAGCTATGGCATCAAAAATTGGGTCATCTCCATCTCAGAGGAATGAAGAAGATCATCTCTATGGAGGCTGTAAGAGGGATCCCAAAACTTAAGATTGATGAAAGTAAAGTGTGTGGTGAGTGTCAAATAGGTAAACAAACCAAGATGTCACACCCAAAGCTTCAACATCTGACAACCTCCAAAGTCTTGGAATTACTGCACATGGACCTTATGGGACCAATGCAGGTAGAGAGTCTTGGTGGAAAAAGATATGCCTATGTGGTTGTTGATGACTTCTCAAGATACACCTGGATAAGCTTCATCAAAGAAAAGTCAGATGTGTTTGAGGTATTTAAAGATCTGTGCCATAGGATCCAAAGAGAAAAGGCAAGCTGTGTGGTCAGAATAAGAAGTGATCATGGAAAGGAGTTTGAAAATAAAAAATTCTCAGACTTCTGTTCATCAGAAGGGATCAACCATGAGTACTCTTCTCCCATCACCCCTCAACAGAATGGGATTGTAGAAAGAAAAAACAGAACTATTCAGGAGTTAGCTAGAGCCATGATTCATGCCAAGAAGTTACCCCTGTACTTTTGGGCTGAAGCTATGAACACAGCATGCTACATCCACAATAGAGTCACACTAAGAAAGGGAACTCTATCCACCATCTATGAAGTCTGGAAGGGTAGAAAACCTACAGTCAAGTACTTTCATGTATTTGGAAGTAAGTGCTACATCCTGGCTGATAGGGATCAAAGAAGGAAGATGGACCCTAAGAGTGATGAAGGGATATTTCTTGGATACTCTATAAATAGCAGAGCTTACAGAGTATTTAACTCCAGAACCAATGTTATGATGGAGTGAATAAATGTGACTATTGATGATACATATGCAAAGATAGATGTTGCTGATGATGTTGGAACATCTGCTGACAATCAAACTGAAGTTGAAATAGAAAGTGATAATCTTGACTTCACTTTTACTGAGGCAAGGTCAGAGCAATCCAACAAACCTCCCTCCATCAGAATCCAGAAAGATCATCCTAAAGAACTGATAATTGGTGATCTCAACAGTGGTGTCATCACTAGATCAAGAGAGATGATCTCAGGCTCCTGCTTTGTTTCAAAGATAGAACCTAAGAACATTAAGGAAGCTCTGAATGATGAGTACTGGATCTCTGCTATGCAGGAAGAATTAGGCCAGTTTACAAGGAATGAAGTATGGGATCTTGTTCCTAGGCCTGATGACATTAATGTGATTGGCACTAAGTGGGTGTACAAAAACAAGTCTAATGAGTAGGGAGTAGTTACAAAAAACAAGGCTAGGCTTGTGGTTCAAGGATATACACAAATTGAGGGGGTAGATTTTGATGAAACCTTTGCACCAGTAGCAAGACTTGAATCCATCAGACTACTCCTAGAAATTGCTTGCATCCTAAAGTTCAAACTATTTCAGATGGATGTTAAAAGTGCCTTCCTAAATGGGTACCTTAACGAGGAAGTGTATGTGGAGCAACCAAAGGGATTTGTTGATCCAAGCTATCCAGACCATGTATATAAGCTGAGGAAGGCTCTGTATGATCTAAAGCAAGCTCCCAGAGCATGGTATGAGAGACTGACCACCTTTCTCATTAAACATGGATACAGGAAATGAGGAATAGCAAAAACCCTGTTTGTAAAGGATGAAGAGGGAAAGGTTATGATTGCTCAGATATATGTGGATGACATAGTGTTTGGTGGGATGTCAGACAGGATGGTTAAACATTGTGTGACTCAAATGGAGTCTGAGTTTGAAATGAGCCTAGTGGGAGAACTAACTTACTTCCTTGGACTGTGTCGCTCCCACCTGATAACACCTGGCCAATAGGGGTACAGACGCGAACGGTCGGCGAAAGAGAGAGAACACATAAGGGTGAACTGAAAAGAAAAGAGTCGCCAGCTAGGCATTTTTATCCCGAAGGAGAGGTAATGCTGCATAAACCTAGAAAGATATGGATAAGACGGTCGCGAACCAGAGAAACTGAGAAAGGGAGTTAGTTACAACCTGGGAAGGTATTAGCACCCAGATTGTCCGTCGTACTCGACGGGATCCACGCTTGAAAAGATTTGTGTTTTAAAGGGGTAATGTTAGTGCTTATTTTGTGTATAAAAGCTAGAAAGAATGCAAGTGTCAGTGCTGGAAAAAGTGAAATGAAGTATGTGAAGTGTCAGTGTAAGAACAGGAATGCAAAGCTCAAGACAATGAGGCTTAAAGAATAATGCTGGAAGAGGGGGAATATACAGAGACTTTTGTTCGATAACAGTTAAGTTATGCCTACGTATCCTCTCGTGCAATGAGGAAGTCAGAACACCGTAGTTCGACTCAAAGAGACTGAAAGATAGATTGACTGATGAACTGCTTACTTGTCTATGCTCAAGTGTATGACCTGTCAGGTGCTAACTGTCTTGCATTAGACGGGAGAAGCGAGTTCTAGTTTGTGAGTGAATGAGGTGAGAAAAAGAATCCTGGAGGAGACGATTATTGTTTGTTTTTGATGTTTTCAGTCTTTTATTGCTTTTTTTGGAATTTGTCATAAGTTAATGAGCTTAAGCCTAAACCAAGGGTTAGTAAACTCATCACATCTTCCCTCTGATTAGGGGTAATGAGGATACTTTAAATATGAAGTAAGCACCTCACACTTAATCACCATGATGTAGGATTAAGAGCAATAACCTACTTGTAATTATTTAGATGTTTTTGGAGTTTTTGTTTAGTGTTAAGTAATGAGTTTAAGCCATAATCAAGGATTTAATGGACCCATTACACCATCCTAATAGAAGGATAATAGATGATAACATTTAAGCTGAGAAAGGCTCCTCAGCTTAATCCATGATTAGGGATTAACCTCATGACAAAACAAAACCTTTATTAAAGTAGATTTTAGTTAGTGGTAAGGTTAAGAAATGGATTTTATGGTTTGTAAGACAACTTGAGGGGGACTTGTCCATTAATACTAGGGTTAGTCCTTCTTAACCAGTTAAGGAAGAATTAGAACCCTAATACAAGGCCCAAGTTACAAGCTTGATGTCTTAATGATTATTAAGTGGATTGATTAAAGGAATTAAACACATTAAGGGTTTAACACTTAGGATTAAAGTTATACACTCCATCCTAATAGAAGGATGCAGGCATAAACTTAATCACAAAGCCTTAAAACCTTTAAGGTTTAATCCTTGATTATGAGATGAGAAGAGAAGACACAAAGAGATGACACAAAGGTAAAACTAATGGAGGGACTAATGAAACCCTAATTGTTATCATTCTTGGTTGTTCCTAGGGTTTATGAGGCTTGCAAAAGATCTTCAAGAGAAAAACCACCATGGAAGAAGCAGGATGAAAAGAAAGAGAAACAAAGAGAAGCAAGACAACTTGCTTCACTTAAGAAGACAAGTTGCTTGGAGAAAGAAAAAGGAGAGGGAGCATGAATGAGCAAGCTCACTCTAATACAAAAGTAAAATTCAGAAATGATGCATAAGAGGGATTAGAAGAGATTATGAGAAGTGAAGGCAAATTCACTTCTCAATGACTTACCACCTGAAAAGTTAGTAACAAGAGGTGAAATGCAATGAAAATGAGATGAAATGCAATGATGCAAACCAAAGTCAGAAGCATGTGAATATGTTAATGATGCTAAGAGATGATTCAAACACATATCAAGAGTTGTGGATGACCATACAAGGATGTGGATGCAAATGAAGCATGTTTTGAACCATGAAAGTTCATGAAAGTTTATGAGATGGAATGGATGCATAACATGGCAAATGAATGATGCAATGATCAAACATGATTATAATATGTCCTAAGATGTCTTAGAAGTCATGTGAATGCACAAAATGTCATGGCAATCTCATGTATGCAAGCAACTAAAAGGTGAATGCAAATGAAGGCAAGAATTAGGGTTTATACACAAGACACAAAGCAAAATCCAAAATCAGAAGCAAATGACAAGACAAAAAATTGAAAATGGGATCAAAGGAACCCTAACCCTACACAAGTTCACTTCCCAAAGGAGGAGACCTAACTCTTAACCTAATGGGGGTTATGATTTTCTCAAGTTGACTAGGGTTTTAAGGCACTTCAAAAGGAAAAATGTACATCAATTTGAAAATGAAAGATAAATTCAAACCAATTTTACCCTAGAAACTAAATGTCATGAGGAAGGGAATGCAAAAAGAACCATCATCAAACTCTTCAAGGTTAGGCAGAATGAATTTTTCTAAGTTATGACAAAAATATTACCTTTTAAGAACTTTAATTCCAAAGAAAAATATTAAAATAGGTCAAGAACCAAAAAGAAATTTTTTTGAAGAGTTTGATAATGTTTCTAAATGTATTAAAATTCAATGTGAATTTTTTTGTGATTTTTAGAAACCTAAATGCTATTTTAATTAATTAATTTTCATTAACTAATTAAAATAAACATTTAAATAGTTTAAAAAATACAAATTTTATGCAAAAAATAAAATAAAAATTATTTTCAGAATGAGAAAAATATTTTAAGTCAGTATGCAAAAAATAAAATTTTTGTGATGTGTTTTGATATTTTAAAATAAATGAGAAAGAAAATGCAATGAAAATGAAATAAAAATCAAATTAAATGGAAAGTCAACTGATCCAAAGGCTGGGATTTGAACCTAAGGCGCGGGAATTGACTTGGCGCGTGATCTGAGGGTCCACATTCAAACTGGCATATTTAAAATTAAACCCTAATTAATTAAGTTAATTAAGTGGATTAGGGTTAAGTGGGATGATCTGAACCATTGGACGCGCGCGGGAAACAAAATCGTACGCTCTACATTCAAACTAAGCCCTAATCCAGATTAAAGCATTAATGACTCTCAGGTGGCCGGAAGTGACCTTCGGTCATCTTCTCCGGCCACCTCTCCCTTAAGATTTTTCTAAAATACTCCCTAGGCCAAATCAAACCCCCCAAATCTCTAGAAATGATCCCCAAACCCCATAGAACAAGAATCCAGCATCAAACTTCATTTATTTTTCATCAACAACAAGATTCGAACAAAAATCTAAAACTGAACAAAATTTCAAAACATGCATACACACTCAAAACTCAACCATTTTTCACCATTCAAGGTTCATTGTGATCAGTGGAACACACTCTACCATTCTATAACTAAAGAAACAAGTTCTGGAAAAAAGTTTCAAGAAGATACCTGAGATGGAGCTTTGCCAATGGAGCTGTCTGGGCCTTCTGCTTGATGCAAACAACCTCCTCTAACCTCCCTTGAGCTTCCTTGATGCTTTGCTGAAGTGTTTGTGTCCTTTCTTTGAAGTTCAGTGAAGCTCAGCTCAAAAGGGGAAAAAATCGTATTTGGTGTGTGGTGGCTTTTAGGGCAAAGTAAGGGGTGGTTTGTGATCAGTGATGGATTTGAAGATGAATGGTGGAAGAAGTTTTGAGAATAAATGGCTGAGTTATGGGATTCGATAAAAAAAATGCAAAAGGGGGAGTTTTTGTGGTTGCTGCCTTGTGGGAGAGCTCAGGCTATGTTCTTATGTCAAATGGCTTGTGTTTGGTCCATGTATCAAGATGTGATAGGCCTGTGGAGTTGGTGTGAGCTATGCTGATTGGTATGGCTTGTTTTGCAAAAAGTCAAGGCTATGTGTCCTTTGAGGTATGGGCTGTTTCAGGCCTAGGACAAAGGCATGTCTGCTGCAGCTTGATTCAAGGATGACCATGGAAATGAGATTGAGGCAAACCAGCAAGTGGATTGAAGCTTATGGGGGGTTTTGCAATTTTCATTAAGTTTGCCCCTTTCTTGATTTCTTCATGCACAAGTCATGAAACTTGGAAGTTCTTGGGCCAATTCTGAGTTTTAGGCAATGTGTTATGATGTTATGATGTGTAGAAGTCCATTTGAAGTCATAGAAATGCTTGGCATGAGAATTTGCAAGTTTCCCTCTTTGGTGTAAAAGTGAAATTTATGTGATTTTTCCTAACTTTGACAAGCCATAACTTTTGTTCTAAAATGAATTAGGTCAAGTTCTTGTACTTTTTGAAAATGGGAGGATCCAATCTACAACTTTTATGACCAAAGATTTTTCATTTGAAGCATTTTTGGATCAAAAAGAGGAGGTTGAAAAACTTTCCCAAAATGGCAAGTTTACATTACAAGTCACTTTCCCAAAATGGCAACTTTGCAAATGGCTTGAAATTCTTCAATTTTGTGAAATTCTAACATCTTCTAAGATCAAATAAAGATCATACACATCCAAAATGATGGAGAAACCCCTTTGGTTGGATGATTGGGGGCCTCAGATGCCCTGATTTTGCACTGACTTGCTCAAGAAGTCATCTATTGATCAGATGCCTTCCCCATTGAATTTCTTCATGAAAATTGGTATGCATGATCCCTATAACATATGGAAACCAATAGAAACAAGAATGACCAAAAAATTTGAAGTTATGGCCTCTGAAACCAAAACCCTAATTTTAGGTCATCTATGCAGTTAAGTTTGGCTCTGCTTCCATGCCTTTCTCATTTCTTGTGATTTTCTGACTTTCTTGATCTTTGGAGGATATAATATGATGCTTGAACATACATGGACCCTCTTGGAGTGATTTAAGACCTTTGGAGTGGCTCAGATGGCTCAGGGATTGCTCAGATCACAAACCCTAGATGCAGATGACTTTGAACCAATGCAGTGAAGCAAAAATGAAATATGAGATGCTAAGATTGAACTTATGCAATATGAAAAGAATAACAAGCCATGGTGAAAAGAGTGAAGGCAAATTTGGGGTGTTTACAGACTGAAATCAAACAGATGGAGGACTCCATGTTCATATCCCAAAGCAAGTATGCAAAGAACATTGTCAAGAAGTTTGGGATGGACATTGCAAGTCACAAGAGAACACCTGCCCCCACTCATTTAAAACTGACAAAGGATGACAAAGGTGAGAGTGTGGACCAAAGCTTGTACAGAAGCATGATTAAAAGTCTATTATATCTTACAGCTAGCAGAACAGATATAGCTTTTGCAGTAGGTGTATGTGCAAGGTATCAAGCTGAACCAAAAGTGAGCCATCTAAACCAGGTTAAGAGGATCTTGAAATATGTAAATTGTACTTGTGACTATGGCATAATGTACTCTCATGGTTCTGATCCAATCCTCACTGGGTTTTGTGACGCTGACTGGGCTGGAAGTGCTGATGATAGAAAAAGTACATCAGGAGGATGCTTCTTTCTAGGGAACAATTTAATTTCTTGGTTCAGTAAGAAACATAATTGTGTGTCCTTATCCACTACTGAAGCTGAATATATTGCAGCTGGTAGCAGTTGTTCACAGCTGGTATAGATGAAACAAATGCTCACAGAATACAATGTCACACAAGATGTCATGACATTGTACTGTGACAATTTAAGTGCTATTAATATCTCCAAAAATCCTATCCAACACAGAAGGACAAAGCACATAGATATCAAACATCACTTCATCAGAGACCTTGTGGAGGAGAAGGTGATCACATTGGAGCATGTAGCCACAGAGCTGCGATTAGCTGACATATTTACAAAGGCTTTGGATGCTACCCAATTTGAAAACCTAAGGGGTAAATTGGGAATCTGCATATGTCACATATAGCAATTATGGAGAAGTGCCAGCATGTCTCATGACATCGTATGGCATGATCACCAGATGGCAGCACCAGTCTGGCCAATAACTGTTTGTATTCCAATCTTAAAAATTCCAATAGCAACGGGTTCTATTAATGTACAAACGTGCTTTCAGCTTCTCACATTCTCATTAGCACCACTGAACCTTTTGCATGCTACAGCTGATAATCTAAACTCATCCAAATCTATCAAACCGTTACACATTTCCACTACAATCGAAAAAATGTCTCAACATCAGAACCCTAACTTCATTGATGAAGGTCTCATTCAGGAAGAAATAGTTAACGCCACTCTATTGTCTGTAGTACCCATGGATGCTACACCTATAAATATGATCAGAGGAAGCATTCCCATTGCTCAAAAGCCCAGGACTCCCTATGCAAGAAGACCCAAGGAGCCAGTCTTCATCAAAAGTAAGGGAACCCCTTCATCTTCCAGTACCCCCAAAGCTTCAGCTTACGTGGACGCATCAATCCAAAAGCTTGTAACCTGGATCTTGGAGGAACAAAGGGTTGTGCCTGGGGTGTCAGTTCCCTTGAACAGTATGCCTGCTCCACAAGCTGTCCCAAGCAACCAAGCTGAAGAAGACATACCTGCTCCACAGGATGTCCCCAACAATGTTGAAACAACTGAGGGCCAGGACAAAGCCCCAAATGATAATGATCAAGCTACTGATAATCAAGCTACTGATGATCAAGCTGCTGAGAATGAGACTTTCCAACATCTACCAGTTGAAAACCTGGATGATGATTCTGACACAGAGATCATAGCATCTGTTGATCCTAGCATAGCCAAGAGGCTTAGGGCTAGGAAGGATAAGAAGCCAGCTGCTCATGCAACTCCTGAGAAAAGACAGCCAACTCCCAAGAAGGACAAGGTCAAAAATGATTTTGGACCTACAAAGCAATGGAGTAAGGTCAGCACTCAGAAGAGGAAGGCCACAACTCCATCTGATTCTGATGTTGAGGAGGATGTCCCAACATCTCAACCCAGAAAGAGGCCAGCACCTCCTAGGACTGCTACTGTTGTTCCTGAAGCACCCCTGGATAATGTGTCCTTCCACCATGTCTCCAGTGTAAGCAAGTGGAAATATGTCTATCAGAGAAGGGTGGCTCTGGAACGAGAGCTGGGTAGCAATGCCTTGGAATGCACTGAGGTAATTGATTTAATCTCAAATGCTGGACTGTTCAAGACTGTCTCCAAATTTTCTCCTTGTTATGAACTGCTGGTAAAAGAATTCATAGTTAACTTACAAGAAGGGTGTGCTGATGGGAAATCTGAGGATTTCAGGAAAGTATATGTCAGGGGAAGATGTGTAGATTTTTCTCCTAGGGTGATAAATCAGTACCTGGGGAGAGAAGCTGATGGACCAACTGAGCTTGGCAAGACTGAAAATCAAGTATGCAAAATAATCACAGCTAACCAGGTCAAGTCATGGCCAGTCAAAGGCAAACTATCTGTCAGCTTGTTAACCAGGAAGTATGCCATGTTGCACAGGATTGGAACAGTCAACTGGGTCCCAACCAACCACACCTCATCTATAGCTACTAGGCTTGGGAGGTTTATCTGTGCTGTAGGCACCCTAACCAAGTTGGATTATGGGGCATATATCTTTGACCAGACTCTCAAGCATGCAGGAACCTCAGCCATCAAGCTTCCAATAGCCTTCCTATCACTACTCTGTGGAGTGATTCTCAACCAATATCCAGGAATCCTTACTGACAAGGATTCTGTCTATAAAAGGGAGAGTCCACTGTCCTTTCATTACAAGCTGTTTCTAGGTCAACATGCTGCAGATGTTGAAGCACCAGGTGGGACATCTGCTGGGACATCTGCTGTCAAGACACCTATATCAAAGGAATCCCTAATTGTAGAGCTCAGGATAACCTGCAAAGAGCTGGAGGAAAGGAAGAAGAAGCTTGAGGACCTGATTCAAAGACTGGAGTTGGAAGAGGTTGCTGGGAATGTTGATGGATCTGATGATGAGTCTGAGGATACAGAGGATACAGAGGATACAGAGTCTGAGTGAAGCTGTGTGTTGGTGGAAAATGTATTATCTGTTCTGCATTGTCATTCTGAATGTTTTTGTCTGTTTTTGTATTGGTTTGTTTGGCCCCAAAAATTTATGTCTAACAAGGGGGAAAAGTGTACTGAACAATGCTGTTAATGTCTGTCTGCGGAACTAAGTTGAATTTGAATTTTCATTGGTATATCAAAGTCTGTTGGGCCAAGTCATAACAGTATACATACATGTTTGAGGGGGAGCAAATTATTAGCTCTCACATGATCCAACAGAAAGGAACTCCGCTGCTCTCTGACAAAACCAAAAGAATGTGTTAGCCAAAAATTTAGCCAAAGGGGGAGTTTGTAGATGTTAGAAATTGGCAGAATTTTTGACAAACAAAGTATAAGTGATGAACTTAGTTCAGGACATCAGGATGTCACACCAGATGTTGTGACATCGCAAACCTGCTATCTGACTTAAACGATGCGTAACAGAAGTGATTACAATCAGGAGAAAATATCTGGAATTAATTGTAAAAGGATAAGCACTCCAAGGCGCATCTTTAGGAAGCTTAGTTATCTGGTTCCAGTGTAAAGGAAACAGAAAAACTAACTCACCTTGATTCAAGGAGATAACAAACTAACCCACCTTAATTCAAGGAGATATCTGTGGGATTTATCAAAGTCTGTATAATTTGCAAAAAGCCCACAAACCAAGCATCTATTTAAGAAACTGAAACACTCAAGAAATAATCACGAATTTAAGAAGACTGTAAAGGGTGTTTAGTGAAGCTAGGTTTTAATTGTTTGTTAGTAACTTTATAAGCTTTTAAGCAAAAAGTGAATTGTGTCTTGATTGAAACTTTTAAGTAAGATCAAGCTGGTGTGTCTGAAGTGTGACTTCAAATTTATTAAACATCCTAAGTTAAAGATCACTGTGTGATTGAGGGGGAGTGAGTAGGTACTCATATCTAAGTAGAGTCTTAGGTAGAAATTGCCTTGGGTAGATTTTAAGTGAAGGATTAAACTGATTGGTTTAACTCCATAATTAATACTTATATTGGATTTCCTTCCTGGCTTGGTAGCCCCCAGATGTAAGTGTGGAGATACACTAAACTGGGTTAACAATTTCCTGTGTTATTTAATTTACTAGCTTATTAGTTTTTTGTTTGGGATATCAGTGTCTAAACATCTGATTCGACATCACATATCTGATCCCAGAATTTCAAAGGGGAACACTAATGCTCACTACTATGGATGGTGAGGACTTCCAGTTCCCTGTTAACTCAGACACAGTTAAAAAATACTTCGCATAAAAGGATCCAATGGACAAAAAGAAGAATAAAGAGTCCATGCAAAAAAGGGCTTCCCGGCGAGCCAAACACAAAATGAAAGGCTCGGGTAAAAGTTAGAGATATAAATAAAAAATGTACACCCGGTGAGTTGAAAATCCGCATTGGAAAGCTTAGGCAAAAAAGGGTATCCCGGTGGATTGAAAACCCGAAAGGGCGGTCCATGCAAAATAAGGGAATAAGCGAATGACTGCGATTTGTGTAATTTGTACCACATCATTGTCTCATTCAAACTGGTAATTTCATAAGGATAGGAATCAGTCCAATCTTCTTCTTCAGAAAGCAAGAGCAGAAACAAAGAAATCTTGAAGACATACTGGTCATATCATATTTGAAACTCATTGGAATGTCGTTCATATTGCCATCAGGATAGTTTCTTTTCTTAATTTACAGTGATCACCTCTTTCCAGGTGGTTTCTTCCTGATGTAACCTCTTGCCTATTGACAGGCTCATCAATAAAAGAATATTTAGTTAAAAAGCTTTATCCTTGTTTTTATTTTACATGTTTTGTTTGCAAAAATGTCCTGAATTTTTTATAAAAGAGCATTACATTTAAACAGGATGGCTTTATGAATAACAAGCGAATTGGGAAAACATTTAAAAAATCACTTTGATTGTTAGGTAACATTGGATGATTGACTCATACCATGTAATTCCTCGAGGAATATGTACATACTTTGTTGTTGCAGGTTTTGCAGACAGGCAAGAAAGATGTTACAAGATAGAATTCCCCAAGCAGGTTTCTTCTCCCAAACGAGAGACACTTGACAACTCTTATCTCTAGCAGAAGGGTGATTCCCAACATTCCCAGTAAAGTTCAGATAGAAACCTTCCCCAGCGGAGTCAGAGCAGGATGGTAAATACCAAGTAGAACTTCAAAATCAGTTGAATAGTGCTCATCCCCGAGCGGAGTTGTCATAGTGAAGTTTTCCCAGCAAGCATTTGAAAGCTTTATCTTTCCCACGGAGTTAGAATTATCAGAATTCTCTCCTTAGCAAGAGTTTGACCAAGCATCTCCCAACCAAGTCTGAAGATGGTCATTCCCCACGGAGCTTCATGTTTGGAATCATCCGTCATTGAAATATTCCCCAGAGAAGTCGCCAATTTATTTTTGGCCAATGTGACAAGTAATACAAACAATGCTCACATTTCTCATCCAGAGACAAGTATTGTCAGAATATCTTGATGTCGTTCCTCAGCAGAATGTTGGTCAGAGCATTCTCATTCCCCAGTGGAGTTACAAATGGTATTCTCCACACTACAGAAGCAGTTTCTTGGAAGACTTTAACTTCTCAACTTTTCAAGGCCCACATCTCTGTGGCAGGCTAGTTGTCTTCTGGTTTATTATAAAAAGACATTTCTCTGAGTCATAAATCCTATGATCTTATGTTCTCATCTTTCCGATTATGGATCATACGATACCATATCCTGATTACCTTATGTGTGGTTTGTAAATCCTATGATATTACAACACCGTTTTCAAGGCCCACATCCTCGTGGCAGGCCAGTAGTCTCCTGGCTCATTACAAAAGACAACATTGTGAAGGCCCACATCCCTGTGGAAGACCAGTTAGTCCTGTTTCATCTAAAATACTTATTTAAAGCCCACATCCCTGTGGCAGACTAGTTAGTCCTGGTTCATCTAAAAGACTTCTTTAAGGCCCACATTCTCGTGACAGACCGGTTAGTCCTGGTTCATATCAACAGACTTTTTCAAGGCCCACATCCCTGTGGCAGGCCAATGATCCCCTGGTTCATTATAAAGGATAGTATCCATCTCTGATGGATTAGACCTTGGTAGGCATGTTATGCACTATTCAAGAAGAGGATTTTCACAATATATCATGATCAACACATGTTTGTTTTACAAACTTCGTTGCTAAGGCTCAAATTTCTATGGCAGGCCAGTAGTCATCTGGTTCATTCTAAAAGACACTCCTTTGGGTTTTAGATTCTATGATACTTCAATACCATTCTAAGGCCCACATCTCTGTGGCAGGCCAGTAGTCATCTGGTTCATTATAAAATACACTTTTTCGAGTCATAAATCCTATGATGTTACGTGCTTCTGTTCTTGGTTTTGGATCCTATGATGCCATTTCCTTGTTGATTTCTTTGGTTTGTAAATCCTATGATGTTACAATGCCATTTCAAGACCCACACCCTCGTGGCAGGCCAACTGTCTTTTGGTTCATTATAAAAAGACATTTCATCATGGTTACTGAGTTACTTTTCACCTCATTAGGGTTATCGAGCAAGGTTTCCTTTGTTGGATTCACGTCACTTTTTATTCTCCAATAGAGTGCAAATTTCCGGGTTCTTTTGGTATATAATCACAGTTCATCTCGAACGGCTGAGAACCGGTGCTCTTGTCCTTTTCTGATTAACGGTTGCTTAAATAGGGGCAGCTATAACACACAAATTTTTTCCCTCTTTGTTTCATATCATATATCATAGCATGAAGCATACATATCTTAGCATTGTGCAGAGAAAGATGAGGCATGACATCCACAGTTACAAGCATAGGACATGTGATCAGTCATCTAGCAAGTTGAGATTCCTCATAGTCAAGTGGAGAGTGAAGTGGTCTTGCAAGAAGCCTACAAAGTATCCTCATATCTTATGCGAGTTCAAAGTCATTCTCAAAGCCTAAGAAGGGGTGTGATTCATACGAAGCTTAACAGTGCAATTTTTATCCTACACAAGGAAACCCTAATTAGGGTTTTGCCTCAGATCCTCATTATCTCATAGATTTGACCAATTATTGTGTTCAAAGGCTTTTATATGGTATATAAGGCCTATGGATGAAGTTTGATGCAAAACTTCATTGAGAAAGTCAAGCATTGGTGCAATTACTTGTAAATGAAGAAAGAGGTCAACCGTGCAGAAGAAAAGTCAACCATTGTATTTCAAGGGTTTCAATCATCATTTTCAAGCCTATGGACCTTCATGAGGAAAAACATAGCTTGGGTGATCTCAATTTGCAAGAATCAAGAGTTTGGAAGAAAGTTGCTAAATATGGAAAGTGACTTGTAATTAAACTTTCTATTTTTGGCAATTTTTACCCTAACTTCAATCTATTCTTTCATGATCAAGATGGCTCCAAATTGATTTTCCTCAAACATCAAAGTTTTAGGTCTTTCTCTCCCCTTTCCAAAAAGTACAAGAACTTGTCAATAGCATTTGTGATTTGAAAGATATAATAATTTCAATTTGGCTTGTTTTTAGGGTTTTTTACATATTTCAAGTTTCTACCACTTTGCACAAAGGCTTGTTATGCATTTCCAAAGCCTCTAATGTACCAATTCTGGTTACTACATTCAAGTACATTTCAAAAAAACAAAGTTTGCCTAAATTATTTTCACAAGAACCCGTTGATTGTGCATGAGGATTTTCACAATTTGCCATTTTGCAACTTCATTCATAATGCATGATTCAAATGTTCCTAAGCCATGTGATTAATCTAAGGGTGCTAAGGGACTCAAGGCAAATCAGAATGTGCACATGGACACAAGAATGCATGCATAAATCACCTCATCACAACTTTCATCTAAAATTTCAAAATACTCCCTATCACACTTTCCATGCTCTCATTGCCTCAAAAACCCTAATCAGCCTTCTAAACACTTGGTATATAAGTGGTGCACACGAATTTTGCAGCCTCATGCTCACTCATTCCACACTTTCAAACTTTTTGCTTCTCTTGCAATTGTTTTCAAATCTCTCTTCTCACACGCACATTGCCTCATTTCTTTGCATATTCTTCATCCTTGGAGTGTGATGATCTTTAATCTACCATTAATTTGATCTCTAAGCAAGGTTTGCTCCAAGTGCAATTCATAGGCATTTTGGTTCGAAGCTCAAGATTCAGGGAGATTTGAAGCTCTATTTGCATTTATTTTTCAAATAGAGAAGCTAAGGAGTAGATCTGCACGTTTCTGAAGGATTTCATGGCGTATTTGAGAAGCTTCAAGTTCAGGTTTGCTTCTGAATTCATTGTTTTAGATCTTGAAGTTTATGTGTGTATAATGATCTATGTGCTTCACTGAACATGCTGATATGATTTATTTTGAAATTGGTTGATAATTGAGCTTGTATGATGGATTTGAAAGTTTGATGTTCATTTTTATCCTCTTCGATCCGAAATATTTATTGATTGTTTGATATTTTTGAGTTCATATTCTTGATCAGCA
The DNA here is from genome assembly GCA_963966055.1 of Lathyrus aphaca. Lineage (NCBI taxonomy): Eukaryota > Viridiplantae > Streptophyta > Magnoliopsida > Fabales > Fabaceae > Lathyrus > Lathyrus aphaca. The sequence goes on from OZ014525.1 coordinate 241,198,034, forward strand.
TGATAAATTGTGTGGATCTGAAGATTTATTTGTGTTTTTGTGAACTTTTGTTCTTGGCATGAATTTTTCGGTGACCAGAGCTAGGGCTCCGTCACCGGACTGTATTTCAGGTGAAGGGGAAGCTTGAGGAAGAAGACATAATCACGTCCATTGATTTTTTGAATCGTGCGGCTTATGTGTTGACATCACATTAAAAATAAGCGTGTATGTCATGTGCCTTTTGTTTTTATAATTAATCCATGTGTTTTCCAGTCCATGTTTGTTATCATGTGCGTGCGTGTGGAGTCTTTGATATGCTGTGATCTTGCGTGTATTGGACTTGGACCTATGTACTATTTTCACCCCCACTTTAATCCCATTTCTGAATTCAAACGTGACTAGATTGCTATATGTATCTCTTTGACTTTATTTTCATTTTTTATCTTTAATTTTATTTCAGTTTCAAATATGATTTTTAAAAATAGTAAAACATTTTAAAAAATTCCAAAAAATTCATGAACATTATTTAGTGTTTTATAAAATTTATCCAAAATTTATTTTTCATTTTCTTTTATTTTTGTGTCCTAAATTAATTGTTCATTTAATTTCCTCTTATTTTCTATCTTCTTTGCACAACCTGACTTATTTGATTTTTAATTTGAATTCTATAATAGGTATGAAGTTGATTCTTTTTGCTATGCCTTGCTAGCATGCTGAAGTATCTTAGATTTTTGTCATGATTTTTAGGCCTTGTTTGGTTAGTTTTTGACTCGTTGCTTTTGGTGTAAGGAAATGAAACCCTAATTTCCTTTTGATCAATTCTCTGATGATGTTTGCTTCTGATTCTGTTTGTGTGATCTTGATATGATGTTTTTACATACTTGAAATGTCTTGTTGATTAATGGTTTACTTTTTAAGGCATGTTCACTATTTGTTTAAGATTTGTTCTTTAACTTGACCTATTTTGAGATGTTTTAAACTATTTTTGATTGTTTGCTTAGAAGGGAATCTGTGCCACCACTTAGGGTATTAATTAGTGATTGTTAACATGTTGCTGGATCCTTGGTTTTAGGATGAGAGCTTTTCCTTTGGTTGTTTGGTGTTACTTGTTCACTACGTTACACATTCACATGCATGCCTCACTTCACCTCAAACTTCTTCATGCTCTTTCTAATTGACCTAATATGTGTTTGTATGCCTTTATTAATGATTGAATCTTCTTCTTATGCAGTTACTTAACATGTTTAGGTTATGAACTTGGTGGTTCTTGTTGATGTTTAACTTTTTTTATGCTCCTAATCACATGTTCTCATCTTATTTCTTTCATTATGATTTGCTAGTTGCTTGTATGACCTATTGTACTCTTCTTTGTATGGTGTGGTGTGATTAATCTTAGCACTCTTGTATGATGTTTAGGTTTTGGTTGTGATGTTTTTCTAAGATTACATGGTTGTTCTTCCATTGTTTGAACTTACTTGATCTTTACTTGTCATTTGTGAATGTTTCTAACACTTGCAGGGGCAATGGTAAGTAAGAGGTGTGGATGAGATTTCCACACTTTAAGCTTCTTTCTCTTCTTTCTTTTATGCTTCTTACTTGTGTTTGAGATTACCCTAGGCCATTATTTGTTCAACTTCTCTTCATCCCTCTTAGAAATAACATACCTTCTTTAGGAGAAGTAAGTTGCTTTCTACTTCCTTTCTTCTTCTTTTCTTTTCTTCTTTCCTTCTCTTCTTTAGGATATAATAATATCTCACTAACCTAGGCTTATCGTTACATGACAACATTAGGTTTTGGTTAGTCCCCATTATTTGTTTTTCCTTTAAGACCCTTTGGCTCTTCTCTTCTCATCTTCACACAAAAACTTAAAAAACCACTTTAATAAAGGTTGAAGTAGTCTTAGATGCATGGCCTTATTCCATGGGGAACTTGTATTCACCCCATCTTGGTGGTGATACATGCTTGTATAGCATGATGCATAAATTAATCATAAGACTATTTTTCACAAATAAAATCCCAAAAAAACATTTCTTCATTCTTAACCACAAAACACTTAATAACTTCAACAAGTTAGTGAACTCAAACCCTAATCTTTGGAAGCAATTTTGAGGGTCTTCTTCATTCTTGGTGTGCTTATTACTCATTCTATCTAGGAATATGGTAATAAGGACACATTCCCTAAAAAAGGATTTGAATTCACTTCCTTGTGCCACACTCATAAAAGCTTCTAAAAAGCTTAAATAAAGAATAATCGTCTCTCCTTCAGGACTTCTTCTCTCATCTCACTCACTCTTATCGTAAGGACTTGCTTCGACTTGGTTCTCTGCAAGACAGCTATGCACTCGTGCTAGACGAGCCTGCAACACCTGAGAATTGACATAAGAATTTCAAGCTTTTAAAACACAAGCCATTTTTCCTCCCTAGTTAGGGGAACTACGGCGTCTCTGATCCTCATGTCTAGATGAGGTACGTAGGCAGCGGGGTAGGGCCCGTTCGAGCACTCTTTTACTCTCCCTACATTTCCCCTTTATTTTCTTTTCTTATCCAGTTTTAGTCTTTCTTTTTGCAGCAACTTTAATTTCTCCACCCTTTGAAATAATCTTTTTTGCTAGCATGGATCCCGTCGTGTACAACGGGTGATCAGGGGTGCTAATACCTTCCCAGGTCATAACCGACTCCCGAACCCATTTCTTTGGTTCACATGACCTTTTCCATTCCTTTTCTTTTCTCTGGTTTGTGCAGCATTACCATTCCCGTTCCTTCGGGATAAAAATGCATGTCTAGAGATTCAAACCTTTTTCGCGCCACTTCCGCGTTTGTACTAGGATGGAAATCCAGGGAGCAACATTTGGCACTCAAGATGTTCTTGATCTCGTCAATGATGGTTATGTTTCAGTGCACTTCCAGAAGATGTAATTGATGCATAGATAAATGCTCAATATGATCTGAGGAAGAAAGATCATAAGGCGTTGTTCTACATTCATCAGTGTATGGATATGAAAGTGTTTTAGAAAATTGTTAATTCGAAGACGGCGAGGGATGCATGGGACACATTTGTTAGGTGTTATGGTGCATCAGTGAAGAAGGTGAATCTTCAGTCTGTATGAAAGTATTAAGAGAATCTCAACATGAAGGACAATGAAAAGGTATTTGAGTATATCTCCATAGTGATTTTGATCACTGATGAGATGAAAGCTTGTTGAGAAACTCTTTCTGAGCATGTAATCATTGAGAAGGTATTGAGATCCCTTACTCCTCAGCTTGATTACATTGTTGTAGCAATAGAACATTCTAAAGATATAGACACCATGAGAATTGAAGAGCTGTAAAATAGTCTAGAAGAACAAGAGTTGTGTTTGACTGAGATAACTTTTGAAAGAGAAGTAAAGCAGCAGGCTCTAAAGGTAGTTTATAGTAAGAAGCATCAAAAGCAGTCTTGGTCAGAAGGCATGAGAAAATCTGATGGTGTTCAAAAATCAAAAACCTCAACTTTAGATAGGCAGAAGAATGCTTAGAAGGGACAAGAGAGGTATGATAAGAAGAAGATCTAGTGCTACTATTGTAAGAAGTTTGGTCACTTTGATGCTATTTGTTGGTTAAACAAGGAAAGAAAATCATAAGAAGCAAACATAGCCAGAAGAGATTCTGATGATTAATTTGTGTTAATGATGACTTTTGAATTCGATGACGCGAATTTGACAGTCTGATAATATATGGGCACTGCCTACTTAAATCGTCTCACTAGAAATAAGAAATGGATAGTTGACTTTTAATCTGGAAAGAGAATAAAGATTAGAGGCCCATTTGTTTTGTCTTATTTTTAAATGATTTTTTGAGTGTAACATAATTTTGTGAAAAAAAATATTTACAAAGAAACTTTTCATAAAAGTTTTAAATAAAATTTTTGTTTGAATAGTTATTCGTAAAATGTTATTTTAGACATTTCATCATTTTATCGAAAAAAAATTTGGATATCAAAGTTTCAAAAAATCACTTAGTTTTGAAGCTATTTCAAATAGATTTTCATAAAAATCATTTTTGAGATACAACTTTTTTCAAAAATTGTGATTTCGACTATGTTTTGATCTTCAATAATGTATATTTATGTTTTACGATATCAAAATTAGTCTTCCAATTTAGAAAAAATGAATATTGAAAAACTTGTAATATTTTGAAAAAAGGTTTTACAAAATCCATTTTCAAAAATACAAAGAAAAAATCCATTTTTTTAAAGTTAAAACAAACTGGCTTTAGATGTGTTGATGATAAATACCTCAACATAGAAGATATGGGAAATGTTAGAGTTGTTATAAATAATGGGAAAATGACATTGATTTAGAATGTGTGGTATGTACCTATCATACCCCAATTTGTTCTGGGCACCTTACTATTATAAAGATTTAAATCATATTTTATTTTGAATAAATGAGTTTGCACATTCTGTAATGAAATGAGAATTAAAGAATATTCAAGCAGGAGGTCTTGGGTTTGAATCTAAGCTTTCCTTTTTTTACATTTTTTTCTTCCCATCTTTTTAACTTTATTTCTAATTTTTACCAAAATCAAAATAAATTACATTTTTATTTTTTTATCATTTTAATTTATTTATTTAATTAGATATTTTAGTTTAAATTTATTAATTTTATTTCTAATTTATTTATTAATATTTTTCTTTTTTTATAAAACACAAAAACATGATTATAATTCTTTTTTATTCTTGTCTTTCTTGCCTCACTTAGAAAAAACACAATAACATGATTTTTAATTCTTTTTAATTCTTGTCTCTCTTGTCTCACTTAGAAAAAAACACAAAAACAATATTTTTAATTCATATTTCTTACCTTATTATAAAAAACACAAAAAAACACGATTTCTAATTCATTTTATTCTTGTCTTATTATAACAAACACAAAAATATAATTTTAATTATTTTTATCATTCTTGTTTTATTGTTGAAAACATAGTACTATATATATGTGCATTGCATAAGATAAAAAGGGGGAAAACCGGTCAAAAAAGGAAAAAAAACCTTTGTCCCCTAATTGCTCTCTCTCTCTCTCTCTCTCTCTCTCTCTCTCACGTTAAAACAAAAAAAAAGAGATCAAACTTCATCTTCACATAAGCTCATGAATAACAAAAACAAAGCCATTTTTTCCAAGCTCATAACAAATCGAAACCTCCGCAAATCACACACACCTCTGGCACCGTCAAACCTCTTTTTAAGGTAGCTTTCTCTTATCCCTTCCGTTTTATGTTCATAAATTTTCTTTTATTTATTTTGTTTGTTTTAGTTTTTAGAAATCTTTTTATTAATATGTTAGGTGTTTAGAAACTTTTTTTTTCTCTTTTTATTAAAATAAAAACATTTTCTTAAAAAATAATAAAGAAAATGATAAAAAATTTAAAAAATATAACTAGCATTTTTATCTTAATGTTAACGATTGATTTTCTTTTACTTTGTTTATATTGATTTATGTGGGTTGTTGTTATCTCCCAAATTTCGAAGCTAACCTAATTGAGATATTTGGGCTTAGAAAAAAGTTTATTGTTGTAAGCTAAAACGAGGTCTTTTCGGCCTGACTCAATAAAAGGTGTAAGTCGAAAAAGTCCTCACCTACGGATTCTATACTTAGAATTCTAACGTTTTTTCTAAGTGTTGTTGAGATTCGACCATGCCTAGTTCGACGAGGGGTGGCAGTTACTCAAATTGTGCACGTTCAAGCCTTGGAGGGAAATATGTAATTTTCAATTCAAAGACAAGGACAAGTGGTTCAAGATGAAGCTTCTTCAACATGTAGTGGGATAAGTGTCACAATCCTAGGATAAAACCGTCGAAAGCGGTTATATTTTATTTCTATAAATAACTTAGTCTAGTGTTAGAATAAGTGTATGTGAAAATCATATTGTACTAGTTACTCCGTATCCACTCAAATTATCCGCGTGTAGTGAAAAGAGTGCAGTGAGAATGTACGTGATGTAAACACTACCATTTTTATCTTCCAGAGTCTTTTATGTTAAAGAACCATTTTATCTTCAATGTCATTTATGATTTAAAGTCATTTACCTTCCATGTCTTTTATGTTAAAGCATTTTATCTTGCCATTTCATTTACTTTTACAAGAAATTTACTGTCTTTCTTTACATTTCCAACCATTTAAGTTTTTTTGCCTTGCATTTATCATTTCCTTTATATTTCTTGCATTTTTAATATTCTTGCCTTGGCATTTATCTTTTCATTTTCTTTGAAATCTTTCTCTTTTATCTTAATTATCTTGTTTCTATCACTTTATGAATCTTGTCGAAGGATTCATGACTTTTTTTTCCAAAAAAACATCACAATTAACAAACGATTAACACATGTCCTAGGATCAATCTGGTCTATCTTGTGAGTAACTAAGGGTGTTTTTATTATCCTTAGAGGACCAGCAGTTGTTTACCAATATTGGGGGTAAACAAATTGGCACGCCCAGTGGGACAGTGCTAATAAGTTTTCGAAGTTTTATAACTTCTCTTTTATAACTTCTTTGTTTTGTAACTTTTTTTGTTACATGGGCGTATTGGTCGAAAAACCAGTTAGTTTTGTTGCATGCATTTGAGAAGTGGGAAAGTAGCTAGTACAAATTATTATATACCAAGGAAAAGAAATACAAGGAAGTTGACGTCTAATCAAGGAAATCAAAATAATTCAGATCCTATTACAATTGGGACGAATCCCCAATTGAGAAATTCAAATGCTCATAGTGTGGATCCTCAAGATGTGCCAAGGAGTGAGGCTAGTCCAGTCTCCAACCCTTCGATGGGGTTGTCAACAATATTGAGTGTGGTGTCAGAACCAATTCCTTCGACGACAAGGCCAGGAGTAACATATATTGAATGTTATAATCAACCAGTGCTGGAGTACATTGGAACCCCACCACCAAATTCATCCACACTTAGGGCTACCATTCCCCCAGGATTTCCTCAGCCTTTTCCTAGAAATCCACCATATGGTATGCCAATGACGATGATGATGGGCCTCAGGAATACACCTCTAGTCTTTTCAGAGAATGTGGTTCCTTCACCTTTGCAGGAGTCTGGATCTGGGATAAATACGCGAAGGAATAGTCAAACCATTGGGTTGGGATATTCAACTCAAAGTAATGCTCTAACAAATGAGTCTATAGAAAATTTAAGACAACAGATGGATGAGAGCAACATGTAAATTGTTCAGACTTTAAATCAAAACACGGGAGATATTTTTCAGCCTTTGATTTAGGACACAACTCAGACGAACCAACATATGGTATCTCAGATGGCACACATAGCAGAATTTATGGGAGTCCCAACACCAATTCGACGTCCAAATCAAGTGGTGAATGTAGGAGATGTCGAAGCCATCAGAAATCCAAGGCAAATTCCAGCAGAGGATGAACCTAGAGTAATTGTGGTAAATAGGCATCAGGATGCTGACCATGTGGTTCAACAAGTTTGAAAAAACAACTTGGCAGCATAAAACAATTTAGTAGCCCTTGTCAAACGAATAATAGCTAGAAGTGGGATAAATACAGGTTTTGGTAGGCCAAACTTCACTTCACCAATAGTGGATTATATACTTCAATCATAATTACCTCCCAGGATAAAGGTTCCAAAATTCACCAAGTTCTCAGGAGATACGACTGAGTCTACGGTCGAACATGTGGCGCGATACTTGATAAAAGGTGGAGAAATTGCTAATGATGAGAGTCTAAGGATTAAATATTTCCCTAGTTCTCTCACCAAGAATACTTTTACTTGGTTCACTACTTTACCACCTGGTTCAATTTGTAATTGGACTCAGTTGGAGCGTTCATTCCATGAATAATTTTACATGGGACATACCAAGATCAGACTAAAGGAATTGGCTAGTGTTAAATGAAAGTTTAATGAGTCAATCAATGATTATTTGAATAGATTTTGACTGCTCAAAGCCTGGTGTTTTACTTAAGTACCTGAGCATGAACTAGTCGAAATGGTCGTTGGTGGCCTGAACTATTATATCAAGAAGCTAGATACCCAATACCTGAGAGACATGACCCAATTAGCAGATAGAGTTTGACAGTTTGAATGTCTGAAGGACGGAAAATATAGAGCCAACAAATATAAGAAAATATCATACGTTGAGTATCAGGATGGGGTCGAAAATGTCTATGACGAAACCCTACCCCTTGATGATAACGAGATAGACCTAACTGAACTCAAGCAGGGTCCTCCTTATTCTTGCAAACTTTTAGTCCCTTCAAATGGAAAGAACCATGTCGAAATTGAAAAGGATGATAGGTTTCCAAAGAAATCATATACTTTCGACGCCATTAAATGTGACGAAATTTTTGATTTGTTAGTTAAGGATGATCAAATACTTGTGCCCCCAGGCGCTAAAGTACCACCTTTAGATCAAAGAAAGAAAAGAGGTTTTTGCAAGTACCATAATTTATTGGGTCATAAGTCTTATCAATGTTTTATTTTCAGGGATTTGGTGCAGAATTCTATTCAAGAAGGGAGACTCAAGTTTAGGGATAAGCCCAAGGCCCAAATGAATATTGACACTAATCCTCTTCAAGTTGCTGAGGTGAATTATTCTGAGCCCTCTGCAGTGAACTGGGTTGAAGTTGCTGGACAATTTGTTGATGGCTCCAGCGACCTTGATTCAGTCGAAACCATGGGAAATTGTGTGAACATTGAAGTCACTGAAGACTTCACTAAAGATTCTGTGATGATCAAGGTTGCTGAAGATCTGAGCAGCAAGCAATAGGAACACTTAGTGTACATGGCAACTAAGGGTTTCTTTAAGACATCACCTAATGTCGAAAGATTTAATGTGGGAGTCACCATCGTCCCGTACGAGGAGGTCGAATAATCGAATCTCCAATTGGTTACTAAAAAGACTGCTGATAGTTTCACTAAGATGGACGAGGATGCTAATGTCCTTGACTTGAACTTCTCCAAAATGGAATTGAGGGAAGAAGTTAACATCAATATGGTCCAAGTAAGGGATAACCAGGTAGTGGAGGTGGATGACTCCACACCTCAGAAGAACCACTACAAAAAGGCTTATCCTGAAGAGGATGAGGCAATTTTTGACTTCTTACATAGATGCCAAAGTAAGAAGTTGGAGGTGATACTTTGTCCATGATGTAGTTCAATCTTCGACAAGAGGCAGTTGAAAGCCTTTAACAAATGAATAAGGCCAATGAAGGGCAGAACCTGAAGGCTGCTCAAAAACCGTACTACTTCGACCCTAGGCGAGTCAATCCTTATCAACATGATGGAAAGCCCCAACACCTCAAGTCAAGATAACCCACATTCAAACCAAGTGGCGAACCCTAAGGAAAAATGGGTCAACCCTGATGAGTCAGGAAAAAAAGGGAAGCCAGAAATGGAAAAAGTTTGATATTGAAAGAGGTCCTTCAATGGGATATAGGAAGGAGTCCAGGACATCAAATAAGATTGTGTACGTGTCCGAAAACTATAAGGGTAAGAACCTTATGTCTAGGTCACAATGGCGCAGAGAACAACGCAGAAGGAAGGCTCAACGAGAAACCTCCAAAGGCGATCTTGTTGAATCAAGCACAAATATGCTTGGTGAGGATGGGAACAACCATAAGGCGAAAATAACGAACAAGGTGCCTATGGCCACAAGTTTTTTTCATCCAGGAACAAAGAGGCTGAGATCAAAGCTGAGATAAAGGTTGAGTTAAAAGTAGTCGAAGATGAAGATATGACCAATAACTTCAGCGACTAATCTGAAGCCTCTCTAGATATAATAGTAAATGTGGTTTCAGTAATTCCAAGAGATTATGATAGCATTACTAAAGTGGAAAATTTGGATGCCAATAGTGAGGCAGAAATGGAAGCACATCAACCAGTGTGCTACTATGTAATGAATAATGGGTGAGTCAAAGAGCAAAATGCCTTCTTTGAGAGACCCACTGAGGCCATGAGGGGGCATCTGAAGCCCCTATACATAATTAGGAAAGAGGAGAATATGTATATTAACAAAACTCTAGTTGATTGTGGCGCAACAGTGAATTTAATGCCACACCTATTGATAGCCAAAATTGGCAGTTTCGACATAGACCTTAAGCCTCACAACATGGTCTTGTCGAATTATGAAGGCAATATTGGGGCAAAACTAGGTGTCCTACAAGTTGATTTGACCGTAGAAATGGTCATCGGGCCCACTCTATTTATGGTTGTCGAAAGTAAGGCCAACTATAATCTTCTATTAGGAAGGGAGTTGATACATGGCATAGGTGCAATGCCATCTTCAATGCATCAAAGGGTTACCATTTGGAGGTTAGGTGGCATTGTGGAGAATATTGAACCTGACCAAGGTTACTTCTAAGTGCCAGTTTATCATGTTGAAGGTGTGGAGTTCGACAAAAACTTAGCGCATATTGGCCCATGCACACCAGCAACATTTAAGTTCACTCTATATGATCATGCATTCTGCTCGCTAGACCTCCATCTTGTCGAAGGTTTCCGTTGGGATATAGAAGTTGTAGAAGAAATAGGTAATTTCCCACCTTACTTTGGGGAGTCTGTGATTCGCCTAACAGGATGGGGAAGTGAGGGAAGTAATAATGATTGACCTCAACACACTAAGAAGAATTTCGGCCTATGTAGATGAAACCAGAATACAAGCAGCCTTGGAGGCCGTAAGAAATCATATGGCTGTTGAGGCCTTTATAGAGTTTACTGAAGAAAGTCCTATGAAGGATTTCGACCCAGAGCCTCCTGATAAGGCTCAAGAAGATTCAGAACAAAGGCTTGATGAAATATATGATAATGAGCCTTTGAGATTTGAAAATGACCCTTTGTCAGAAAGTATCAAAATTCTAGCTCATGATCCTTTAGAAGAAATTGACCTAGGTGAAGCGGAGATGAAGAAGCCTTCCTATATTAGTGCCAATCTCAACCCAGATCTCAAGGTCGAAGTGGTATAGTTGTTGAAGGAATTCAAGGATTGCTTTGCTTGGGACTATGATGAAATGCCTGGTTTGACGAGAGACTTGTCGAACATAAGCTACCAATCAAGCCTGGGAAGAAACCAGTCAAAAAAAATCCAAGATAGTTCTCCCCAACAATCCTCACCAAATCAAAGAGGAAATTTAAAGGTTGCTTCAATGCAAGTTCATTCGTACAGATATGTATGTCGAATGGTTAACAAATATTGTACCAGTTATTAAAAAGAATGGCTCTCTAAGTGTTTGCATATATTTTAGAGATCTAAATTCAGCAACCCCTAAAGATGAGTATTCAATGCTTATGGCAGAAATTTTAATTGATTCTGCTGCAGGACATGAGTATCTAAGTATGCTAGATGGATACTCTGGATATAACCAAATATTCATTGCTAAGGAGGATGTCCCTAAAACTGCTTTTCTATGCCCAGGGGCTCTGGGCACATATGAATGGGTAGTAATGCCCTTTGGTTTGAAAAATGCAGGGGCAACTTACCAAAGAGCAATGAATTCAATATTTCATGATTTCATTGATACATTTATGCAAATTTATATTGATGACATCGTTGTAAAATCTATTTCAGGAATAGATCATGTCAATCATCTTCGACGTTCTTTTGAAAGAATGAGAAAGCATGGTCTTAAAATGAATCCTCTAAAGTGTGCTTTTTGTGTACAAGAATTGGACTTTTTGGGATTTGTGGTCCACAAGAAAGGGATCAAAATCAATAAAAATAAGACCAAAACTATCATGGAAGCTAAAGCACCTTCGACCAAGAAGGAGTTGCAATCACTGCTAGGAAAAGTAAACTCCTTAAGGAGGTTTATATGAAACCTAAGTGGAAAGACACAAGCTTTCTCACCTTTGCTACGAATGGGCAAAGAAGGATTTAAATGGGGGCATGCTCAACAAGAAGCCTTAGATAAGATCAAGGAATACTTGATTCCTCCTCCAATTCGTTCTCCACCCTATAGGAAGAAAAGTATGAGATTGTACATTACTACTTCAGATAGAACTTTAGGGAGTATGTTAACCAAGAAAATGATGATGGCGTCAAAAGAGCTATTTATTACCTTAGTATAGTTTTAAATGATGCAGAGACTAGGTATAGCATGATAGAGAAATTATGCACAGGCTTGTATTATTCTTGTACCAAATTAAAGCAATATATAAAAACAGTTGATGTTTATGTTTCTTCTCGCTTTGATGTTATAAAACATATGTTGTACAAATCTATTTTTCATAGTCGAATTGGAAAATGGGCACTAGCATTAACTGAATATTCATTAACTTATAAACCCTTAAAAGTTGTTAAATGGCAAGTGGTTGCAGACTTCATAGTCGACCATTCCATAAATGAAAGTCCTTTAAATTATCTAGAGATTGAGCCCTAGAAGTTGTACTTCGATTGGTCTAGCCATAAAGATGGGACTGGAATAGGGGTACTTGTTATTTCTCCTAATAAAATTCCAACAACACTTAAGTATAAAATTGATGGCAGTTGTTCTAAAAACAAAGCTGAATATGAGGCTTTGATAGTTGGACTTGAAGTATTATTGGAATTGGGAGCAACCCATGTCGAAATAATGGGAGATTCAGAGTTGGTAATAAAATAAGTCACCAAAGAGTACAAATGCTTAAAAGAAAATTTAATTATGTATTTTGTAGTGGTAAATAGACTTCTTAAAAAAATCGAAGCAGTTACCTTTCGACACATTCCAAGACTAGAAAATCAAGTTTCAAATGACTTGGCTCAAATTGCTTCAGGGTATAAAATTTCAAAAGAAAAATTACAAGATGCAATTGAGGTAAGAGGAAAATTTGTGTCAGTAAGGTTGGACCCATCAGATTTGGAGGAGACTAAGCTTGGATATGCTGATCAAGAAAATTTTGCAATATTGGTAGTCGATAGCATAAGTGACAAGGATTGGAGAAAGCCCATAGTGGACTACTTAGAGAACCCAACAACTTCGACAGAAAGGAAGATTAGATACCAAGATTTAAGTTATGTTCTCTTGGGTAATGAATTATTTACACTATGCCAAAATAGACTTTTAATAGTGCACCTTAGACAACGCTTTAATATGAAAGCGCTGCTAAAGGTTAAAATTAAAATAAAACGCGGAAAATGTTCTAAAAAAAGAGAAAAAGCGCTGCTAAAAGTCATACCGTAGACAACGCTTTTTGAAAAGGGATGTCTAAGGTAGACCTTAGACAGCGCTTTCAAAAAGCGCTTTTAAAGGTATATCTTAGAAAACGCTTTTGAGGAAAGCGCTGTCTAAGGTTTTTTATATTTAAAATAAAATAAAATTAAAAGCGTTGTCTAAGGTAGACCTTAGACAATGCTTTTGAAATGCGCTGTTTAAGGGCTACCTTAGACAGCGCTTTCCACAAAAGCGTTGTCTAAGGTCTAATTAAATGAAAATTTAGAAACTCAGAATCATATTTTCATATTTTTCCTCTTTCTTCTCCCCTACGAACACGTTACTTCTACAGTGAAAACCCTAACAAAACTCCATTTTTCTTTCTGAAACCTCCATTAACGCTGTTGGTGAAGGTGTTCGTCAATTAACACCGCTCGGGAAACCTCCATTAATGCCGCCTATCGTGAAGTTACTGAGTTTGGGTGTTTGTGAAGGTGTTCGTCCTCTACTTTGTTCTTCTTTAGGACTGACTTTGTCCTCTACTTCGTGAAGGTACATTTTTGTTGTAGTGAATGTCATTGTTATGTTAGGGAAATGTCATTGAAATGTATTTTGATAAATATGATTTTGTGAAGAATAATGAAAATTGGAAATGTCAATGTTGATTATGTTAGGGCAAATATTTTGTGAAGAATAGTGAAAATAGGCAAATATTGAATATGTTAGGGCAAATATTTCTTTGATAAATATGATTTTGTGAGAATAGTGAAGATATTGATTATGTTAGGGCAATGTCAATGTTGTTATGATTCTGTGAAGAATAGTGAAAAATCATATTATGTATCTCTATTTTCGTTTGGATTTTACGTGATGTATATGAAATGTCGTTTTGACGAAACCGATACGGTTCGATTGGAACTTTATCAGAAGAATGTGTTTCTCGGTCATCGTAGATTCTTACATTCTAAACATCACTACGGTGGGTGGAGAAAAGAATTCAATGGAGACACCGAACAACGTAAAGCTCCACCCGCATTGTCAGGTGACCAAGTTTTTGAAAAGGTGAAAGATGTGCGTATTGAGTTTGGCAAGCCTTTTGCACATAAGGTTGTCATAGTGTATGTGCTATCTGTGTGCAAAAGCTAAGAATGAATGTACAGGTGTCAGTGTAAAAAGGTAAATTGCTCAGGAACTAAGGCTTTTAAAGAATACTGAAAGAGGGGGTTGACACATAGACTTTTGTTCGATAACAGTTATGTTATGCCTACATATCCTCGCGTGCAATGAGGAAGTCAGAACACCGTAGTTCGAATCAAAGAAACTGAAAATAAATTGACTGTGAACTGCTTGCTTGTCTATGCTCAAGTGTATGACTTGTCTGGCTCGAGTGCTAACTGTCTTGCATTAGACGGAAGAAGCAAGTTCTCGTTTGTGAATGAGTGTGATGAGAAAAGAATCCCGAAGGAGACGATTATTGTTTGTTTTTGTGTTTTTAGTTTTGTTATTATTTTTGGTGTTTTGCATAAGTAAATGAGCTTAAGCCTAAATTGAGGGGCTTCTAAACTCATTATATCCTCCTTGATTAGGGATAATGAGCCTACTTAAGTATGAGATAAGCATCTCAACTTAATTACCATGATGATGTAGGATTAAGATCATTAACCTATTTGTGATTAATTAGATGTTTTTGGGTTTTTGTTTAGTGTTATGTAATGAGTTTAATCTCTAATCATAGATTAGTGAACTCATTACACCATCCTAATAGAAGGATGATAGATGAGAACACTTAAGCTGAGGAAGATACCTTAACTTAATCCATGGTTAGGGATTAAATTCATAATATAACAAGCCTTTATTAAATGGATTTTAATTAAGGGATGTGATTAAGAAGTGGATTTTAAGTTTGTAATACAACTTGAGGGAGGCTTGTCCATTAAACACTAGGGTTAGTCCCTCTTAACCATAAGGAAGAGATAGAACCCTAATGTAAGGCCCAAGTTACACGATAAAGTCGTGGTGATTATTAGTGTGTTTGATTAAGATGTGTAAGCAAATTAAAGGTTTAAAACTTAGGATTAAAGTTTTTACACTCCATCCTAAGAGAAGGATGCAGGCATAACCCTAATTCCAAAGTCCTAAAATTTAAGAGTTTAGTCTCTGATTATTAAGATGAGAAGAGAGACTCAAGGAGACTCAAAGGTAAAAGACTAAGGGGGACTATACACAACCCTAAAAGTTATCATGCTTGGGTATCCTATGGTTTGTTAGGATTAAAAGGAACGAGTTTTCAAGGCCACCAATGGAAGAAGCAGATGAAAAGAGAAGGAGAAAGAAGAATAAGTTACTTACTTCCTGAAGAAGATAAGTAAGTTGAAAGAAAGAAAGTAAGAAATATGGAACATAAGTGAATTAGATTCACTTCAAGGACATGTAACAATGCATATGAATGAGATAATAAGACGTGGGAAGTGAAGGCAAATCCACTTCCCAAATAACTTACCCAAGGTTCCTGAAAGGGTTAGTATGGATGCATAAGATGTAAAGTAAAAGGAAATGAAGTGAAATGAGATGTGAAGACCAAAGTCAGAAGTGAAAATGCAACGTAAAAGGCATATGAGATGATGCAATGTCATACAAGATGCATATAAATGATCATACAAAGATGAGATGCAAAGGAAGCATGCTTAGAAGCATGAAAACACATGGACGTTTATGAAATGTAATGAATGAAAGACTTGGCAAATGAATGAAGAAATGATAAAGCAATGTTCTAACATCTCCTAAGATGGCTAAGATGTCATATGAATGTTTGAAATGTCATGGCAAGTTAACATGATGATGATATACAAAGGTGAATGCAAATGAACATGAGAAATTAGGGTTTTATGAATGTATGAGATGCAAATGACCAAAAAAGAAGCATACTTCATGATAAAAAAATGGAAATCAAGCTCAATCAAAACCTAATCCCATATAAGATCAAACCCCAAAGGAGAAAGTCTGAAGCTTAACCTAATGGAAGTTATGGATTTTCTAATTTTGCTAGGGTTTTTGGATGATTCTTTAAGGAAAATACAAATCAAATTGAAACTGCAAGATAAATTAATGAGGAAAATAACCTAGAAACTACATGCAATATGTGAAACAATGCAAAAAGAATCAAGTTCAAACTCATCATGGTTAGGCAGAAATGAATTTGTCAAATTAGGGTTAGAAAATGTGATTTTAAATAACCCTAATTCAAAGAAAATTGTGAAATTAGGATCAAACCTAAAATGAAATTTGTATGATGAGTTTGAAAATGTTTCTAAATGTATTGGGAGGGTTCATGATTGTTTTGGTGATTTTTAGATACCTAAATGTATTTTTAATTAATTAAAATCCATTAATTAATTAAAAATATCATTTAAATATTTTAAAAATACTTTTGAAATGTAAAAAATAAAATAAAAATCATTTTTGGGTTGAGAAAAAAATTTTGGATCATAAATGCCAAAGATTATATTTTTTGATGTTTTTAACTTTTTTTAATAAAATGTACAAAAGAAATAAAGAAAAATGAAATAAAATGCAATTAAATGGAAGTATGCAGATCCAGTGGTCCAGGTTCAAACTAAGGTTGACTGAGCGTGCAAATGGGTGGATGAGATTCACTCTAATTAATTTAATTTAATTAAACTTAATTAAACTAACTAATTAAAAGATTAAAGTTAATGAGGCATCTGAACCGTCCACACGCGCGGGAAGCTAAATCCAATGGCCTAAATTTAAACTAACCTAATTAATTAAATATTTGCCCTAATGACTTTCAGGTGGCCGGAGAAGACCTCCGGTCATCTTCTCCAGCCAGACCCCCTCCCTGAATCTCTTAAAACACCACAAAAACTCACCAAAAGCTCCAGAATCAATCTTTAAACATCAAAAAACTCAAATCCAACAATAAAAACAATTAATCATGCATAAACAAAGAGAATCGAAGAAGAACAAAATTTAGGTCAAAGTTTCAGAGATATGGTTCATGCTTGTTTCTTCATCATTTTCAAAACCAACAAGTGCAGTGTGATCAGGAGAGCATGGGGCTACCTGAGATGAAGCTTTCACTCCCTGAGCTCTCTGGCCTCTTTCTTGGTTCAATCCACCTCCAATAAACCCCCTGATGATGTTGCAATGCTTAGAACAAGTTTGTGTGGCTTGGTTTGAGAGGTACAACTCCTTTGCACCAAGAATCGTGTTTTGGTTTGGCTGTGTTTTAGGGCTTTTCAGAGGGTGCTTTGTGTTCTATGGACCATTTGAAGATGATTGGAGAAGTTTGTTTTGAGGTTTGATAGTTGGATTTTGAGAATCGAAGAAGGGAAACGTTTTGGTAAATTTGTGAATGCTGAGTTCTTGGAGGTTTTAGGCTTGCTTCTTGTGTCAAATGAGCTCCATAATGTTTGTATGTAATGTCTTGATTGGTCAGAGAGTGGTTAGTGGCATGGTTTGATTGGTATGGGCAAGTTGCAAAAATTCAAACGTTTTTGTACCTTAGGCATGGGTCATGGCAGCTGGCTTCAAGGGGTGTCTGTTCTCAGCTTGCATCAAGGAGGGCCATAGAATTGGTTTTATGCAGCTGGCACAAGTGGATGGAAGGTTCCAAGGCATTTTGCAAAGTTTGTGTGTTTTGGCCCTTTTGAGATTTCTTAAAGATCAAGTCATGAAAACTATGCAATCTTGGGCCAATTCTGATCTTTGGAAGTTTCCTTGACATATTATGATGCATAGAAGTTTATTAGAGGTCATAAAAAGGCTTGGCAAGTGAAATTGCAAAATTCCCTCTTTGGCATGAACTTGAAAATTATAGGATTTTTGCTAACTTTGAAAGACCATATCTTGAGTTCTATGATGAATCAAGACATGTTCTAGTACTTTTTGAAAAGGGAAAGACCTAATCTACAACTTTCATGTCCAAGAAGTTTTCATTTGAAGCATTTTTGGTCATGAAAGAGGAGGTTGAAAATCTTTCCCAAAATGGAAAGTTTCCATTACAAGTCATTTCCAAAAATGGAAATTTTGCATTTGGCTCAAAATTCTTCAACTTTGTGAACTTCCAACCACTTATAAGATCAAATAAAGATCATAGAGACTCAAAATGATGATGACCCTTTGGTACCCTTGTTGGGGGCCTCAGATGCCCTGATTTTGACTTTACTTGCTCAAGAAGTTACCCAATGATCAGATGACTTCCACAGTGAATTTTTCATCAAACTTGGTACACATGATCCTTATAAAATATTAAGAAAATTAGAAGTAAGAATGACCAAAATTTTTGGAGTTAAGGCCTCTGAAACCAAAACCCTAATTTTGGTCATCTGTGTAGGAAAACCCTAGCTTTGCCTCTATGCCTTTGCCATTCTTTGTGATCTCTTGACTTTCATGAACTTTGGGGAGCATATTATGATCATAGAACACTCATGGACCCTATTGGAAAGCTTCAAGACCATTGGGATGGCTCAAATTGATTCTTGGATTGCTCAGATCACAATCCCTAGATGCAGATGAAAATGGAACTATGCAGTGAAACAAATATGCAATATGAGATGGTATGATTATACTAAAACAAAATGAAAGATCACAAGCCATGGTGTGAGAAAAAAAATGAGGGAAAATTTGGGGTGTTTACAGCTGCCCCTATTCAAGCATGAGTTAGCTATGCAGGATGTAAGCGCCTGGCTTAACAGACAAACAAGATAACTTGTGGTTGAATACCAAAGACAGTCCGAAATTTGCACTCGCCGGGGAGAAGAAGAAAAGGGATATAAATTGTAAAAGGTAGTATAGTATGATTATCAAATGAAAGTGATGGAGGACGACCATCGAGCAGAGGACGACTGCTGGGGATAAAATGGTAGGTTAAATAATGACGGGGACGACCGACAAGCTAGGGAAATAAAGAGACCACGACGGAGACGACCATCGGGTAATGAAATAAAACTCTATGGGGATTAAAGAAATGAGGAAAGCACTGACGGGGACGACCATCAAGTTTGAAAAGTAAAGTAAACAACGATGGGGACGACCATCGGGTGAAAGATTAAATGAAATAATGATGAGGGACAAACATCAAAGGTGAAGGACGATCACCTAGCAGGGAACGGCTGCTGAAAATATCACGACATAGGACGAATGTCAGATAGAAAAGGCTAACGATAGGGATGGCCATTGGATAAGCATGATGAAATACGACCATCAAGAGGTGAAGGAAGATCACCTAGTAGGGTACGGCTGCTCTCGGGGATTATCACGACATGAGACGAATGTCGGATAACAAGATCAACGATGGGGACGACCATCGGATAAATGATGAGGGACGGTCATCAAAAGGTGAAGGACGATCACCTAGTAGGGGACGACTGCTCTTTATCATGACATAGGACGAATGTCGGATATAAGGTTATAACAATGGAGATTCCACTAGGGAAAAGGATGAGGGACGATCATCCAAAGGTGAAGGGCGATTACCTGGCAGGGGACGGCTGCCGAAAGTATCACGACATATGACGAATGTCGGATAAAAGAAAGGTTTTTTGTTGGCGACTTACTGGGGAATGGTAAACACAGACGAGTGCTTAGGTCTTCAAAAATAAAAGATATAAGTGTTTTGACGGTGTGTATAGGTCTTCAAAAATAAATACGGATGAGTTTTGTATAAAGTGATGATGGTATTTGCAGGTGATTGTCTCGAACCTGGCTTATGATCATGCAAATGTTTGATTTTTACCGTAATGCTCCGTATTAGACAGAATGCTACGCTTATTTCGGTGAATATGATGCGAATGCTATGATTATGCAAATGAGAGAACTGATCCGAGACTCGGATCCTGCGGGGATAAAGATCTCTGGCTGATTTGCTTAGAGGGATAACCCAGCTTGGGGAAGAGATCATTGATAAATCCGTCCGGAGGGAGAAGTCCCTAATAGGGAGGAGGAGGTTTTAGAAACTCCACTGGGGATGTGTTTCAGGTATTTCTCTACTGGGGAGGCAACTTTGTGGGGAATCAATTCCACCAACTCTGCTGAGGATGAGGGAAATCTGACACTCTGGTGGGGGATAGGAAATTCCTTGACCACCTTGCTGTGGAAGAGCTGTCAGGCATTGCTCGGGAGATCCTGCTCGGGGAGGAGATAACTTCTGGGAAGTAGTGTGTTGGGGATGTAATGCTTGATATTCCCCATGTTGCGAAAGATTGTCTGTCTTGAGTACCTGCAACCTGTTAAGACAAAGGAAAATGCACAAGTGTCCCGAGGTATCCTTAACCGGATTCCGTCATAGGAATTAGATTTGCTGAGAGAAACATATTTCCTGCAAGCATTTATTAAAATGTCTCATATGTTTTATGCATGTGTTGTATTATGAAAATTGGACATTTTGCAAACGAAACAAAAATGTGCAAAACGAAGTGTGATTGAATATTCTGATTTTATTGATTTGTGTGCCCTGAATAGGAAAGTACAGTCAAATAAGCGAATCCCCTGGAAGGAGGAGATTGCTGTAAATTGAGAAAATAAAAGTGTTGGCAATGTTGAAGATGACGTTCCAGTGAGCTTCCTTTGCTATGACCTGTATGACCTTGACGTTCTTCTTATCTCGCTTTCTGAAGAAGGCTGATTCTGACCGACGCTTTGTCCTCTCAGAGCTTGCCACGTTGTGAGCGATACAGACGAATTCAAAATGTAGTTGTTCGCTTATTCCCTGATTTTGCGTGGATCGCCCTTTCGGGTTTTCAATCCACCAGGATACCCATTTTTGCCTGAGCTGTCCAATGCGGATTTTCAACTCAGCGGGTGTACATTTTTTCCCTTATTTTTGCCCGAGTCTTATATTCTATTTTTGACTCGCCGGGATGCCCTATTTTTGCCTGGACTTACATTCTGGTTTTATGTCCAGCGGGTCATTTTATGCGAAGTATTTTTTAACTGCATCTGAATTCACAGGAGACGGGAAGTCTTCACCATCCATGGTTGCGAGCATCTGTGCTCCACCCGAGAAGACCTTAGTTATCACGTAGGGACCTTCATAGTTTGGTGTCCACTTGCCCCTCTGGTCTGTATAAGGAGGAAGGATTCTTTTTAGAATAAGCTCTCCCACTTGGTATTCCCGAGGTCTGACTTTCTGATCGAAGGATTTCTTCATTCTCTTCTGATATAACTGCCCATGCCAGATGGAAGCTAGTCTTTTCTCTTCAATCAGATTCAGTTGATTGTACCGAGACCGGACCCATTATGCTTCATCCAGTTTCACATCCATCATTACCCGTAAGGAGGGTAGCTCAACTTCAACAGGTAGGACAACTTCCATACCGTACACAAGCTGATAAGGCGTTGCCCCAGTAGATGTTCTGATTGAGGTTCGGTACCCCAGTAAGGAAAATGGTAACATATCATGCCAGTCTTTGTAGGTAACTACCATCTTCTGCGCAATCTTCTTGATGTTCTTGTTAGCGGCCTCAACAGCGCCATTCATCTTTGGCCTATAAGGAGAAGAGTTGTGATGTTGAATTTTGAAGTCCCGACAAAGTTCTGCCATCATTTTGTTGTTCAAATTGGAACCATTATCAGTAATTATTCGCTCGGGAACTCCATATCGACAGATGATGTCTCTTTTCAGAAATCTGGCTACCACTTGTCTGGTGACGTTTGCGTACGAAGCTGCTTCAATCCATTTAGTGAATTAATCAATGGCTAATAGGATGAATCGATGACCATTTGAAGCAGTCAGTTCAATCTTTCCAATCATGTCAATGCCCCACATAGCGAAAGGCCAAGGTGAAGACATCACGTTCAAAGGATTTGGAGGCACGTGCACTTTATCTGCGTAGTTCTTGCATTTGTGGCATTTTATGGCATAGGCACAATAGTCTGTATCCATTGTGATCCAGTAGTAACCCGATCTTAACAACTTCTTGGCCATTGCATGTGCTCCGACATGGGTACCGAAAGAACCTTCATGCACCTCGTGCATCAGCAGGTCTGCTTCCTTCTTGTCAACACATCTGAGCAGGACCATGTCGAAGTTTCGCTTGTATAATGAACCATTAGTATTGAGGAAGAAATTGCAGGCCAGTCTTCTCAATGTCTTCTTATCATTTAACAATGCCCCAGGTGGGTATGTCTGATTCTCCAAGAAGCATTTGATGTCATGGAACCAAGGCTTGTCATCACTAGCAGTGTCCACAGAGAATACATATGTCGGTCGGTCCAGTCTGAATACCAAAATCCGAGGCACATAATTGGCAGCTTGTACTTTGATCATGGATGAAATGGTAGCTAAAGCGTCTGCAAACTGATTCTCATCTCAAGGGATGTATTCAAGCTTAACTGTTGTGAAGAAGGTCAACAATATCCTCGTATAATCACGGTATAGAATCAGATGCTCCTGATGAGTGTACCATTTGCCGTTGGTCTGGTTGATTACCAAAGCCGAATCTCTGAATACATTCAAGGTTTTGATCCTGAGGTCAATGGCCTCCTCCAGACCCATGATACAGGCTTCATATTCTACTTCGTTGTTAGTGCAGGCAAATATAAGTTTTGCCGAGAAAGGCATATGAACATATTGACAGCCCCGTCAAACATCATAGTCCATGTTTCTTCTAGGTTAGGCCCTTCAGTGTGAATTGGCTCTTCACAATATTTTGCTTTTAAGTACATGATGTCTTCATCAGGGAAGTCAAATTTCACGGGTTCGTAATCATCAATGGGTTGCTCAGCCAGATAATCAAACAATACACTGCCCTTGATGGCTTTTTGAGAGGTGTACTGAATGTCATATTCAGTTAGAATCATTTGCCACCTTGCAACCCTTCCGGTAAGTGCTGGCTTCTCAAATATGTACTTGACGGGGTCCATTTTTGAGATCAACAAAGTAGTGTGAGTTAGCATATACTGTCTTAGTCGGCGAGCAGCCCACGCTAAAGCACAACAAGTTTTCTCGAGCAGTGAATAACGTTGTTCACAGTCGGTAAACTTTTTGCTTAGGTATTATATTGCATACTCTTTTCGACCAGACTCGTCATGCTGGCCCAACACACACCCCATTGACCCTTCTAATACTGTCAGGTACATTATTATAGGTCTTCCTTCAATTAGAGGCATGAGAATTGGAG
Organism: Lathyrus aphaca; assembly: GCA_963966055.1. Lineage (NCBI taxonomy): Eukaryota > Viridiplantae > Streptophyta > Magnoliopsida > Fabales > Fabaceae > Lathyrus > Lathyrus aphaca. The sequence continues at coordinate 241,221,279 of OZ014525.1, forward strand.
GTTCTTGTAGATATTCTTTGATCTTGTCAAAAGACTTCTGACAATCGTCGTTCCACCTGATTGTTTGCCTCTTTCTTAATAGCTTGAACAAGGGTTCATAGGTTATAGTGAGGGGAGATATGAACCTTGAGATGTAGTTCAATCTTCCTAAGAACCCTTGAACTTCTTTCTCAGTCCTAGGTGAAGGCATTTCCTGAATAGCTTTGACTTTGTCGGGATCAACCTCAATTCCCTTTTCACTTACGATAAAACCCAACAGCTTACCGGAACGTACCCCGATGTGCATTTGTTGGGGTTCAATTTCAGCTGATACTTCCTCAGACGCTTAAACAACTTCAGCAGATTCACCAGATGGTCTTCTTCAGTAAGGGACTTGGCAATCATATCATCCACGTAGCATTCGACTTCTTTATGGATAATATCGTGGAATAATGTTACCATAGCCCTTTGATATGTTGCACCGGCGTTCTTCAGTCCAAATGGAATTACCTTGTAACAAAATGTGCCCTAAGGTGTGATGAAAGTTGTTTTCTCCATGTCTTCGGGTGACATCTTGATCTGATTGTATCCAGAAAATCCGTCCATGAAAGAAAATACCGAGAACTGAGCCGTGTTGTCCACCAATACATCAATGTGAGGTAATGGGAAATCATCCTTCGGGGTAGCTCTGTTCAGGTCCCGGTAATCCACACACATACGCACCTTTCTGTCCTTCTTAGGTACGGGTACAATGTCAGCAACCCACGTCGGGTAACTAGTTACAGCAAGGAAACCGGCGTCCCACTGCTTTTGTACTTCTTCCTTAATCTTCATGGCCATATCTGGGTGAGTGCGTGTAAACACCCCAAATTTGCCCTCACCCATTCACACCATGGCTTGTGATCACTTCATATGCATAAACACAATCATATCATCTCATATCTCATTTTTGATTCACTGCATAGTTTCTAAGTCATCTGCATCTAGGGTTTGTGACCTGAGCAATCCCAAAGCCTCTTGAGCCACTCCAAAGGCCAACAATCACCTCAAAGGGGTCCATGTGTGTTCAAGCATCATTTTATATCCCCACAAAGTCAAGATTTCAAAAGAATCACAAGAACTAGGGTTTGAATGGATGCAGAGCCAGGTTTGACTGCACAGTTGACCTAAAATTAGGGTTTTGGTTTCAGAGGCCATAACCCCAAATTTTTTGGTCATTCTTGTTTCCATTGGTCTCTATATGGTATAGGGAGTATGCATATCAATTTTCATGAAGAAATTCCATGGGGAAGTCATCTGATCAAGGGTTGACTTTCTGGACAAGTCAGTGCAAAATCAGGGCATCTGAGGCCCCCAATGACCCAACCAATGGGCATTCTTCATCATTTTGAGTGTATATGATCTTTATTTGATCATGGAAGAAGGTTTAAGTTCACAAAAATCAAGAATTTGGAGTTTTTGCAAGTGTTGACTTTTTGGGCATAGTTGACTTTTCAAGAATGCTTCATTTTTGGTCATTTTTCAAGCCTTGATTCTTGATCCAAAAATGCTTCAAATGGAAAAACTTTGGTCATGAAAGTTGTAGATTACATCTTTCCCTTTTCAAAAAGTACAAGAACATGATCAAATTCTTCTTGGATCAAAAGTTATGGTGTGACAAAGTTGGCTAAAATCATTGATTTTCAAGACATGCCTCAAATGTGAATTTTGCAAAACCATGAACCAATGCCATTTGTAACTTCTAATTCACTTCAAACCATGACATAAACATTCTATGTGACATGAAAATCAGATTTGGACCAAAAATCCCTCATGTTCATGGCTTGTGTAGCAAAGTAATCACATGTGAACCAAAAAGCAACAACTTGCAAAAACACTCATCACACTCCACCAACTTGATGCATTGGATGCTGCACCTTGCTATCCCTCTCACCTCATCTTGCTGCACCAGAACCATGCCTTTTACTAGCCTAGCACCAAGCCATACTTTCTCTTACACAAAAGTTGACAAATTGCAAAAGTGGCCATACCAATCAATAAAGCACATGTCATGTCATCTGACCAATGAGAGAGGTTTATGTGGACAAAGAGCAAGACATTTGATACATGAAGCAAGGCTGAAACTCTCTCAAGCATCACATACACAAACACACCTCATTTTGCAAATTGCTTCGAATCTGCCTCCACACTTCACAAACATGCCAACTAGTTTCATCAACCTTTTCACTATGTTTCATTGAGTAGAAACCAATAAGACTCAAGCCTGGAACCAGCCTGAATTGATCTGCACCATTTCTCATCCCTAAAACCAGAACTCTTCGAATCTCCACACACAGCCATCAAAATCCATTTTTTCTTTCACCAACAAGTCATAAACTGTCCCTGGAACCAAAATCACCCTTCAAAGCAGTTTGAAACATCACATACAAAGATCCCCGTTTCTGCTACACCAGAGTTGGATCTTTCAAGCCAGCCACTCTCCAAGTTTTCTGAGCCTCATTTTGTCCTCAGGAGGTTCAAGGAAGCAAGCCTGTGCAAAGAAAAAGTCCAGAGAGCTCATAAACAGAGAAGCTTCATCTCAGGTGAGCTTCATGAACATTTTTCCCAGAAACTGATTTTTAAGTTCTTTTATGATGCCTTGTGTTCCTCTGATCATGAATGTATGCTTACTTTTGCCAATAGTGTAGAAACCAGCATGTATGAAGCTTTTGAACATTTGCCCGTGTTTTACATTTTGTTTCAATTCAGGCTTATGGATGAAAATAAATGAATTTAGGTTGAGGGTTTAGGTTTAGATTGATGAGAGAGTCGTTTTGGTGGAAGAAATTTGTTGATTGGTGACCTGTAGAAGAACCTAGGGTTTTGGCTCGCCGGAGAAGACGACCGGAAGTCTTCTCCGGCCGCCTGTAAGTCATTAGCCCTAAACTCAGGTCATTAAGGGCGTTTGTATGTGAAGCGTTAGATTAGTTGACTTAGTGGACTTCCCGCGTGGATGGAGGGCCCAGATCCTCCTGTTTTGCCCTAATCCCTTTTTTAGCTTAATTAATCATTAATTAAATAAATTTAATCAGAGTCAACCAGGACCCTTGGATCTGCGCGCCAGTCAACTGTCCCAAGCCCAGTTCAAATCTCCACCCTTGGATCTGCTTACTTTCTTTTTATTTCAATTTTTATTGCATTTCTTTTCATTTCTTTTCTCTAATTTATTTAAAATAGTAAAAAATGTGTAAAAATTATGAAACTTTTTCTCATAAGTTTTATTAATTTTTATGACACAAAAATATTTTTATTTTCATTTTTTGCATTAAAAATGTATTTTTAAATATTTAAAAGATTATTTTTAATTGATTAATGGAAATTAATTTATTAAAAATACTTTTAGGTATTTAAAAATCACCAAAAAATTCATGAAATATTCTAAGACATTTAGAAACATTGTCCAACCTTCAAACCAAATTTCGTTTTTGATCTTGATGCATTTTGAGAATTTTTCATTGAATAAAAATCATTTTTATGCATCAATTTGATCCAAAGTTCAAAAAATCATTTCTGCCTATCTATGAAGAGTTGGACATTGATTCTTCTTGCATTGCATTGTGTTTAGCATGTAGTTTTTGAGATAAAATGGCCATGATTTGATCTTGCATTTTTCAGTTGTTTGACATTTCTTTTGTTTAGGAACCCTAAAAACCCTAATAACTTGTAAAATTCATAACTTGAGATTGGTTAAGAGTTGAGACCTCCCCTTTGGACCTTGGTTTAGTATAGGGTTAGGGTTTCTTTGAGTGGCATTTTCCATTTTTTATCTTAGGGTTTGCTTCTGTTTTTGGTTTTTGTTTGATGCTTGGTTCATAAACCCTAATTTGGGCTTTCATTTGCATCCTTCTTGCATTCTCTTGCATAACATGACTTGCCATGACATTTCAATCATCCATTTGATTCATTTGACATTTTAAGACATATAGAAAGCATGTTTGATCATTGCATCTTGCATTGGCCATGTTGTTTGCCATGTATGTTTCATAACTTTTCATGTAAGTTCATGCTCCTTAACTTGCATCATTTGCATCCTTGATCTTGTATGAAGATTTCCATGTGCTGCCTCATGTTTGTATCACTTTATAGCATCATTATCATCATCAACATGCTTCTGGTTTTGTTCTCATCATGTCATCTCATCTCATTTTGCATTGCATTGCATTTTGCTTCTAACCTTTCAGGTGGTAAGTGATTTGAGAAGTGAATTTGCCTTCACTTCTCATAACTTTTCTTTTCATCTCTCTTGCATCCATTTCTGCATTTTCTATATGTGTTTGAGATTGAGCTTGCTCATTCTTCTCCTTCCCACTTTCTTTCTTCAAGTGACTTGACTTCTTGAATGAAGCAAGTTGCTTTGATTCTCTTGATCCTGTTCATCTGCTTCCTGGTGGTTCCATTGAAGATCTTCTTGGTTAAACCTCACAAACCCTAGGAACAACCAAGCATGACAATGATTAGGGTTTTGTTTAGTCTCCCCACTTAGTTTTACCTTTGTGTCTCTTTGAGTCTTCTCTTCTCACCTCATAATCAGGGATTAAACCCTAAAGGCTTTAAGGGTTTGTGATTAAGCTTATGCCTGCATCCTTCTCTTAGGATGGAGTGTATAACTTTAATCCTAAGTGTTAAACCCTTAATGTGTTTAACTCCCTTAATCAATTCACCTAATAATCATCAAGACATCACACTTGTAACTTGGGCCTTGCATTAGGGTTCTAATTCTTCCTTAATTGGTTAAGAAGGACTAACCCTAGTGTTAATGGACAAGTCCCCCTCAAGTTGTCTTACAAACCCTAAAAATCACTTCATCATCTTACCATCAAATAAAATCCACTTAATCAAAGGCTTGTTTTGTCATGAGTTTAATCCCTAATCATGGATTAAGTTGAGGAGCTTTCCTCAGCTTAAACATTCTCATCTATTATCCTTCTATTAGGATGGTGTAATGAGTCTGTTAAATCCCTGATTATGGCTTAACCTCATTACTCAACACTAAACAAAAACCACAAAAACATCTAAATAATCACAAGTAGGTTAATGATCTTAATCCTACACCAAAGGTGTTTAAGTGTGAGAATCTGACTTCACACTTAAGGTACTCTCATTACCCCTAACCAGAGGGAAGATGTGATGAGTTTACCAACCCACTGGTTTAGGCTTAAGCTCATTAACTTATGACAAACTTTCAAAAGCAATAAAAGACTGAAAATACAAAAACAAACAATAATCGTCTCCTTCGGGATTCTTTTCTCATCATCTTCACTCACAAACGAGAACTTGCTTCTTCCGTCTAATGCAAGACAGTTTGCATCTGTGCCAGACAGATCATACACTTGAGCATAGGCAAGTAAGCAGTTCACAAGTCAATTCATCTTTCAGTCTCTTTGGGTCGAACTACGGTGTTCTGACTTCCTCATTGCACGAGAGGATACGTAGGCATAACTTAACAGTTATCGAACAAAAGTCTCTGTATATTCCCCCTCTTTCCAACCTTATTCGTTAAGCCTCATGATCATGAGCATTTCATTCTCATTCCTGCACTGACACTTCATTTATACACTTCACTCTCTTTTACACTGACACCTGTACATCCTTTTCCAGCTCTTTTATCCACAGATTGCACTGACACTACCCCTTTAAAACACAAATCTTTTAAGCGTGGATCCCGTCGAGTACGACGGACAATCTGGGTGCTAATACCTTCCCAGGTTGTAACCAACCCCCTTTCTCAGTCTCTCTGGTTCGCAACCGTCTTATCCATCTTTTTCTAGGTCTATGCAGCATTACCTTTCCTCCGGGATAAAAATGCCTAGCTGGCGACTCTATTCATTCTCCAGTGAGTTCACGGCTGTGTGTTCTCATTGCCCCTCTCGCCGACCGTTCGCGTCTGTACCTTCATCTGATCTATTTCATTTGTCGGGAGCGACAGCTTGGCGACTCTGCTGGGGAACCTTATATTGCAACCAGGGCTTCTGGTTCTTTTTTGTGGGTTCCTCCTAGCGCTTGTTTGATTTGTGTTTACTGGGGTGCTATGTGCTTATTTGTGTTTGTATTTTTGTATTTTTGCTTTATGTACAGTTGCTTTACTGCTTTCTTTATTGCTTTTGTATATATCATACTGTCATGCTGCTGGCTGGATCTGGTCTTTGTTTTGGTGGGTGGGTGATTCATTGAGAGTTAAGGTCCTATACCTGGGACCTGAGTGACACCTAGGCTAGAGTGAATCATATTCTTTCCCATTCCATTTCGGTCTGGTGCGGGAATATGAAACACGGTTCAGATATGGGTTTCTTCTTGAGAACTCTGTGTTGCAGATTTCCTGCAATGCTAGAGCTATCTGGGAAGCCTGCTAAGTCTGGATGACCTTTAGTATTGACCTTCAGAAACTGAGGAGAATTAGAGGAGGAACTTTTATGGTTATTGTAAACACTGTACCTCCGGGTTAGAAGTGTTTACACTTCTCATAATTGATCCGAGTCTGAGGATCCTTGTTCTAGAACACCACCTGTGAGGGGGTTGGGCTGTTTACAGGTTTGCAGGTACCTTGACCTCAGAATACCCTGTTACTTTGACTTGATTAAGAATACTCCATGTTGGAACAGTTCTTGTGATTCTGAAACCCTGGACATGTGGCTCTTTATTTGAGTCCCCCACCTTGGTTACTGGATTTATAGACCTCCATCTGGAATTCTTGAACATACTTGGGCCTATATCAGAGTTTTGATCAGATCCAGCTCAGTCACAGACCCTTGCATTTCATTTGCATACATGATCATTGCATCATATTGACATTTGCTTATTTGTGTTTCAGGGTGTCCATCTTCATTTGGTTTTGGTTTTGACCCCATCTTCAGTTTTGACTTGTCTTCATCAACTATCTGCTTCAGTTATCACATGCACCAGCCAGTCAGTGGCCCACTTACTTCAGCATTATCATCAGCACCTGTCTCTACTCAACCTCAGCATCATGGCTCCTAAAAAGAGCAACATCACCTATCACTTTTTCCAGCCAGAGCTATCAGATATCAGGAGGATTCAGACCCTGATCACTCCAGATCACATACCTTTGTTCAGGGAACATTATGGAGATATACTTGACATGGTTATGGATTTGGACCCATCACAGAGGAGCCTCATCCACACTTGCATTCAGTTTTATGATCCTCCACTAAGATGTTTCACTTTCCAAGACTTTCAGTTGGGCCCTCTATTAGAAGAATACTCATCATTGGTTGGTTTGCCTATCAGGGGTGGAATCCCTTTCAACCCTGAGATGGTCTTTCCTGGTAATGGAGAAGTAGCAAAAGCTTTGCATCTGGAACCTGTTTTGATTGAGCAGCATATGACCTCTAAAGCTGGAATCCCTGGTTTTCATCTGGATTTCTTGATCTCTCAAACCCTGAAAGCTTCTTTAGGAGAGTGGAAGGCTGTCTGTGCCTTGTTGGCTTTGAGCATATATGGAATTGTATTGTTTGCAGACGAGCCTCGATTCATTAGCAAGAATGCAATCCATCTGTTCATCCTAAAGAACCCAGTGCCCACTTTATTGGGGGACCTTTACTATTCAGTGCATCAGAGGAATGAAAAGCAGAGGGGAAGGTTAGTGAGGTGTTGTGCTCCATTGTTCCACACTTGGCTTCTCAGGCATTTGCCCAGGACAGATGCATTTCTGAACCCTCATCAGCAGAGCAACTGGGCTAAGAGACTCACTGCTCTAACTTCGGCCGATATCAGATGGTGCACCCAGAGCACCAAGGGCAGGGATATCATCACCAGCTGTGGGCATTTTCCCAATGTGCCCCTAATAGGAGTTAAGGGTAGTATCAATTACAACCCTCTGCTGTTTAGACGACAATTGGGCTATGCACTGGTCCACACTCCTAAGGCACAGGACTTGGTTGAGACTCTTTATTGCGAGAACAAGCTTAATCTGGCTATTGTTAGGCAGGCAGCCTGGGCCTGGGATAATGTTCAAACCAAGGGAATAACCATTCTGGGGAAGTGCAACAATGTGGCATCAGCACAATATTATGAATGGTCCCGTGCCAGGGCCCAATTCTCTGGGATGCCCTTTACCATAGAAGACATGCCTGAGTCATCTTCAGCACCACCCCCTGCCACTATCAGTTTGGAGGAGTTTGAGAGCTTGAAGGAAAGAAATGAGAAGCTAACCCAGGCTTTGCAGAAGACCCTCCGGGAGAGGGGTGAAGGTATGAGGGAGATTGAGAGGTTGGAGAAATTAAGAGTAGAGCATCTGATTAAGATTGAGAAGTCTGGGGATTACATTAAAAAGTCAAAGGCTGGAGAACAAATTCTGAAGAATGCTTGCAAGGAAGCCCAGTTCCAGAGAGCAAGAACAGACTTGTATTTGAAGGAGAGTCAAGCCCGGTGGGTCAGGATCACCGAGGCTCGTACCCTGGAAGACAAGAGAGTTCAAGACAAGATGGAGCAACTGGAAGCTAGTGCAAAAGAACAGCAAGGAGCCCTGGCAGCAGCCCAGAAGGAGATATCAGAACTGAAGATCAAAGCAGGGGTGAAGAGGTCCAAAGAACAAACTCAGCACAAGAAGCTAACAGCAGCTGTTACAACCCGGAATCTCCTCATCAGGAATCTCACGGAGCGTCCGGCTGATCCTGTGACCGAAGCACTTCTTAAGGAAGTTCGTGAGGATGAGTTTGGTTTCGGTGTTTGACCATTTGTTTGTTGTTGTTTTCTTTCCGTGTACTTTTGTTTTCCTGTAATATTTTGACCCCTCAGAGGGCTTGTATTTGTAAGACAAACTATGTACCATTTTGTTTTGTAATATATGTGTTAGTTTGTTCCATCTAAGTTCGCTTCGAAAGCAGCATCAACAACATCTTCGAGGGTCTGGAAGGGTCAAAACTGAAGGCCAAACCGGATACCTTGAGAACAAATAAGCATAACTGCATTGCATGCTAACCCTTTGTTTGTTTTGTAGGTTTTGGTTTTGTTGTTGCTAACTCTGTTGTGATGTTCAGGAACTATTGCTAGGCGCCGGGTATTTCCCCTCAACCGTCCGCACCGTTATCCAACCCGAAACAACCTTCCGGGCATTCAAATGGATCAGATGCAGCAGGACCTTACTGAGGTCAGAAATCAAATGGCAAATGAAAGGCTAGAAATGAGGAATCAAATGACGCAGTTCATGGAAGTGATGAATAACATGGCTCAGAGCCAGGAAAGATTGAGAGCCATGGTGGAAAGGCAAAATCAAGAAGATCCGCATATAGGGACTACCGGCACCAGCAACAATGAAAGGGTCCAACCCCATGTTAACCCCCCCTGTCTTCGGGCCACACCTCCATCCTGAGGTCAATATTCCTGCAAATGTTCAAGGGACTGCCACCGCAGCTAGGGTACTACAAGAAGATCCTCAGGAGGACCAATTCACAGTAATGGGTGCTGGGGAAGAAGCTTATGATAGAAGATTGGATGAGATAGCTGAGAAATTGAGGTCCTTAGAATCTCAAAACTCTTTGGGCTTCGATGTCATGGACATTGGCTTGGTAGACGGGGTCAGGATCCCCCATAAGTTCAAGCCTCCTTGTTTCGAAAAATACAACGGGACTTCATGCCCCCGGACTCATTTACAATCATTTCTGGGGAGGCTGAAGGCCTATACTATGGATGAGAAGCTCTGGATGTTCTATTTCGAAGACAGCTTGACTGGAGCGTCAAGAGAATGGTATTCTCACTTGACAAGGGCACCTATTAGATGCTGGAAGGACCTGGAAGAGGCCTTCATCAGACAGTATCAGTATAACTTAGACATGGCACCCAACAGGACCCTCCTAATGGGAATGTCACAGTCTTCAAGGGAGAGTTTCCGAGAATATGCCCAGAGATGGAGGCAATTGGCTGCTGCCGTTCAGCCACCTATGTCTGAACGGGAAATGGCAGATATGTTTATGAATACCCTTCAGGGAACTTATATCGACAGGCTGGCTGCTTTCTCTTCCACTAGCTTTGCGGATGTTGTCATAGCCAGGGAGAGAATTGAAAGCTTGTTAAAAATGGGAAAGATCTCAGACAACGGTGCAAGCTCGTCCAGTAGTACAAGAAAGCCTTTTGCAGGCCCGAGAAGATCTGGCGAGACCAATACCATCCACACCAACAGGGGCAGGCCCCAATATGTTCACAGATCAGTGGCAGCAGTCACCATTCCTGCTCCAGCTCATCCTCAACCAGTCTATCAACCTCCACAGCAAAACTATCAGCAACAACCTCAGTACCACCAGCAATCTCAGTATCCTCCAAGGAATTACAACAACAGCAACACCAACAACAACAGTCAACAAAGGCCATTTCAGCAGAGGCCATCTCAAGCTAATAGGGTGATTGATCCAATCCCTATGCCATATGCTACCCTGCTGCCACAACTCCTGAAACTCAACCTAGTTGAGCTAAGGATGCTAGCACCTCCAGATCCCAACAGTCTACCCAGGAACTATGACTCCAATGCTAGGTGTGCTTTTCATTCGAACGCACCTGGCCACAGTACAGAAAAGTGCAGAGCTCTGCATATGAAGGTACAAGACCTGGTAGACTCCAAGGCTCTGAATTTCGCACCACCACCCAATGTCAACAAAAACCCAATGCCAAACCACGGTGGTCCTAGAATTAACGCTATTGAAGAAGACAAACCGTCTTATTTAATAACCAGCGTGGGTCAGATCCGGACACCGTTGGTAGAAATCAAGGCTCAACTTCTGGAATGTCAATTGTTCCCGGGGTGTGAGTTGGGTTGTGCTTACTGCAATATCTCTGTAAATGGGTGCGATAATTTGAGGAATGGCATAGATGGCCTTATTCAGAGTGGCCAGTTTCAGATCACCACATCATTTCCAACAAATCCAGCAATCTCATCAGCAACGGTTTCAGAACCTCCTACAACTGCAACAACCATTGTTCCTGACAATTCTTCGGCTTCATCAACGAGTACTTCATCTGTCGTTTCAACTAATCAGATATCAATGAATGTTCCTTCTACAACTCCAGCACCACTCCATTTTGAAGCTCCTACAACAACAACATCCATTCTTCCACCATTATCTCCTACAACACCAACAACAAATCATGAAGATGTCTCAACTGTCACCATATTCTACGATCCTGAAAACAACTCCGCCTACAACTCAGAAGGTGCTGCTCCCACTAGGGCACCAGTTACAATTTATTACGATCCACAGACTATTACAGTTCCTTCAACAGTTGCAGTCAGTCCAGTCACTATCACGGTGCCTGGACCAATACCTTATGAAAGCAGCAATGCCATCCCCTGGCATTACGGCTCTGACCTGTACTGTGAAGGACAAAGAATCACTTTTGAATCATCAACCCCTGCACTACAAGTAGACAATGTGGGCGGAGGCGGAGGCTTCACTCGAAGCGGACGTCTTTTCGCTCCACAAATTCAGAGACCCACAGCCGAAGCAGAAGCTGCTGCCAAGGCAAAAGGGAAGAGCCCTGTGCAGGAAGATCAAGCTGTTAAGGAAGCTTTGAAGACACCATTCGATCAAGAGGTTGATGAGTTCATGCGAATCATCAAAAAGAGTGATTATAAAGTAGTGGATCAGCTTCACCAAACGCCCTCCAAGATCTCAATCCTATCATTGCTCATGTGCTCCGAAGCCCATCGGAATGCACTACTCAAAGTCCTGCACGCCGCTTACGTGCCTGAAGAGATCACTGTCAATCAGCTGGAAGCAGTAGTGGGAAATGTTAATGCTAGTCACGGACTAGGGTTCACCAATACTGATTTGACAACGGAAGGCCGCAACCACAACAAAGCCTTGCACATAACCATGGAATGCAAAGGTGCTGTCCTTTCCCATGTGCTGGTAGACACGGGGTCATCCCTCAATGTCTTACCTAAGAAGGCCCTGGTGAAGCTAGAATATGATGGATTGGCGTTGAGACCCAGCAACCTGGTGGTAAGAGCCTTTGATGGTTCAAAGAGATCGGTTCTGGGAGAGATTGAGTTACCCGTAACGATTGGCCCGCAGACCTTTAAAGCTATCTTCTATGTGATGGACATTCAGCCTGCCTACAACTGTTTGTTGGGTAGGCCATGGATTCACGCTGCTGGCGCCGTGACCTCTACCCTTCACCAGAAGTTAAAATATGAGTGGGAGGGTCAAATCGTTACAATCTGCGGAGAAGAGGACATTTTTGTCAGCCACCTGGCAACCTATAAGTACATTGAAATGGACGGGGAGATCCATGAAACAATGAGCCAGGGGTTTGAAGCTTTGAATGTGAATGAGACATCTGCTGTATCTGGTACTCCAATGTCATCATACCAACAAGCCCGGAAGGTTGTTGAGGAAGGAACCGCCCAAGGCTGGGGCAAACTGCTATCGATGGAGAAGAAAGAAGACAAATTTGGGTTGGGTTACAAACCAACTCAACAAGATCAAGCAGCGGCTGCGAAAGAGCCCAATTTTGTGAGTGGGGGGATGCTTACCCCTGATGCTATCAACTGTCTGGAAGACGAGCTGGAAGAGGAACGCAACCTGGAAAGCTGGATTCGTCCAAAGATCCCGGGGAGCAGTATCTCGAACTGGTCTTCCCAGGAAATTATAAGAGTTACTCATGCAGAGTAATTATTATTTCCTGTATTTTTATAAGCATGCATCAAAGTCTTGCATCTTGCCCAAGATGACAAGACTCATTTTGTAATCGGGCCATCTGTACTTTTTGTGCAAACAAGATCAATTAATGAAATATCAGACATCTTTTTGCAAACGAGTCTTTTTCTTTTCCGTTCACTGTTTTTCTATTTTTCTTTTTGTACAAAAAATAAATGGCAGTGTTTTCAAAATGACAACTTTATTTCACTTTTCTAAACAAGACTAAAATCAGATCACTAAAATGAACAAACTTAACCCTTGCAGAGAGTGCCTTCCAGACAGCACCGACAACAGCACGGCTATGACTTCGTATGACTTTGACAATCCAATCAATCAAGCTGATGAAGGGGTTGATGAAGAATATGAGCTTCCTGAAGAGCTAGCCAGGTTGTTAAGACAAGAGGAAAAGGTTATTACTCCTCACCAGGAGGAGGTTGAAGTGATCAATCTTGGTACAGGTGAAGACGTGAAAGAAGTTAGAATCGGGGCCTGCCTGCAAGACTCAGTGAAGAGACAACTGATTGATCTGCTTCAAGAATATGTGGACGTGTTTGCTTGGTCTTACCAAGATATGCCGAGGTTGGATACCGATATTGTCGTGCACAAGCTTCCTTTGAGAGAAGAATGCCCGCCAGTTAAACAGAAGCTGCGCCGTACTCGTCCGGACATGGCAATGAAAATCAAAGAAGAGGTACAAAAGCAATGGGACGCCGGGTTCCTTGCTGTGACTAGCTATCCACCATGGGTTGCTAATATTGTGCCTGTGCCTAAGAAAGACGGCAAAGTAAGAATGTGTGTTGATTACCGGGATCTGAACAGAGCCAGCCCGAAAGATGATTTCCCTTTACCTCACATTGATGTATTGGTTGATAATACGGCTCAGTTCTCGGTATTCTCCTTCATGGACGGATTTTCAGGATACAATCAGATTAAGATGTCACCTGAAGACATGGAGAAGACAACATTCATCACACCCTGGGGCACGTTCTGCTACAAGGTAATGCCATTTGGGCTCAAGAATGCTGGTGCAACATATCAACGGGCTATGGTAACATTATTCCACGATATGATTCATAAAGAAATAGAATGCTATGTGGATGATATGATTGCCAAGTCCCTCACTGAAGAAGACCATCTGGTAAATCTGCTCAAATTGTTCAAACGTCTGAGGAAGTACCAACTGAAGTTGAACCCCAACAAATGCACATTCAGGGTGCGATCTGGTAAGCTGCTGGGCTTTATTGTAAGTGAGAAAGGGATTGAAGTTGACCCTGATAAAGTCAAAGCTATTCAAGAGATGCCTGCACCGAAAACTGAGAAAGAAGTTCGAGGGTTCTTGGGTCGATTGAACTACATTTCACGGTTCATATCTCACCTTACAGCAACCTGTGAACCCTTGTTCAAGCTGTTAAGAAAGGAACAGACGGTCAGGTGGAACGAAGACTGCCAGAAGGCTTTTGACAAGATCAAGGAATATCTGCAAGAACCTCCAATCCTTATGCCACCAGTTGAAGGAAGACCTCTGATAATGTACTTGACAGTATTAGAAGGGTCAATGGGGTGTGTGCTGGGCCAACATGACGAGTCTGGTCGAAAAGAGTATGCAATATACTACCTAAGCAAAAAGTTTACCGACTGTGAACAACGTTATTCAATGCTCGAGAAAACTTGCTGTGCTTTAGCGTGGGCTGCTCGCCGACTGAGACAGTATATGTTGACCCACACTACTTTGTTGATATCCAAAATGGACCCAGTTAAGTACATTTTCGAGAGGCCAGCTCTTACCGGACGGGTTGCAAGATGGCAGCTGATTCTCACAGAATACGACATACAGTACACATCTCAGAAAGCCATCAAGGGCAGTGTACTATCTGAATATCTTGCTGAGCAACCCATTGATGATTACCAGCCTATGAGATTTGACTTCCCTGATGAAGACATCATGTTCATTAAAGCAAAAGATCACGAAGAGCCTATTCACACTGAAGGGCCTGACCCAGAAGAAGAATGGATTATGATGTTTGATGGGGCTGTTAACATGAATGGTCGTGGTGTTGGTGCAGTACTCATTACACCCAAAGGAGTTCACATGCCATTCTCGGCGAAACTCACTTTCAACTGCACTAACAACGAAGCTGAATACGAAGCTTGCATTATGGGTCTTGAGGAAGCCATTGACCTCAGGATCAAGACATTGACTGTGTTCGGAGATTCAGCTTTGGTAGTTAATCAAACCAACGGAAAATGGTACACCCACCAGGATCATCTGATACCTTACAGGGATTATACAAGGAGGTTATTGACTTTCTTCACAACAGTCAAGCTTGAGTATATCCCTCGGGACGAGAATCAGTTTGCAGATGCTCTTGCTACCATTTCATCCATGATCAAAGTTCAAACTGCTAACTTTGTACCACAGATTTCAGTGTCCAGACTTGATAGACCAGCATATGTATTTGCAGCAGATGTTATTAAGGATGATAAGCCTTGGTTCCATGACATTAAATGCTTCTTGGAGGATCAAACATACCCGTCTGGGGCATCTTCCAATGATAAGAAGACTTTGAGAAGGCTTGCTGGTAGTTTCTTTCTGAACACTGATGGGTCTTTATACAAAAGGAACTTTGATATGGTACTCCTCAGATGTGTTGACAAGACGGAGGCAGATTTGGTGATGCATGAAGTGCACGAGGGCTCCTTTGGTACCCATGCTGGAGGGCATGCCATGGCCAAGAAGTTGCTAAGATCAGGCTATTACTGGATTACAATGGATGCTGATTGTTGTGCCTATGCCAGAAAATGCCACAAATGCCAGATCTATGCAGATAAGGTGCATGTGCCTCCCAATCCTCTGAACATCATGTCTTCACCATGGACCTTTGCTATGTGGGGCATTGACATGATTGGCAAGATTGAGCCGACTGCTTCAAATGGCCACAGATTCATCCTGGTCGCCATTGACTATTTCACCAAGTGGGTTGAAGCAGCCTCATATGCAAACGTCACCAGGCAAGTGGTAGCCAGATTTCTGAAAAGAGATATCATCTGTCGATACGGAGTTCCCGAGCGAATCATTACTGATAATGGTTCCAATATAAATAACAAAATGATAGCAGAGCTGTGCCGGGACTTCAAGATCCAACACCACAATTCTTCTCCTTACAGGCCAAAGATGAACGGCGCTGTTGAGGCAGCAAATAAGAATATCAAGAAGATTGTGCAGAAGATGGTAGTCACCTATAAAGATTGGCACAAGATGCTACCGTTTGCCTTGCATGGGTACCGCACGTCAATCAGGACATCCACTGGGGCAACACTGTATCAACTTGTGTATGGTATGGAAGCAGTCCTACCAGTTGAAGTTGAATTACCCTCTTTACGGGTACTGATGGATGTTAAACTGAACGAAGCAGAGTGGGTTAGGTCCCGATACGAACAACTGAGTCTGATCGAAGAGAAGAGATTGGCTGCAATCTGTCATGGGCAGTTGTATCAGAAGAGAATGAAGAGAGCCTTCGATCAGAAAGTCAGGCACCGAGAGTACCAAGTAGGAGATCTTGTGCTGAAGAGAATCCTCCCTCCTCATACAGACCATAGGGGCAAGTGGACTCCAAATTATGAAGGACCATTTGTAGTAAAGAAAGTTTTCTCGGGTGGAGCACTGATGCTCAACACCATGGATGGTGAAGATTTCCCGTCCCCTGTGAATTCAGATGCAGTTAAAAAATACTTCGCATAAAATGACCCGCTGGACATAAAAACAGAATGTGAGTCCAGGCAAAAACAGGGCATCCCGGCGAGTCAAAAACAGAATAAAAGACTCGGGCAAAAATAAGGGGAAATAAACAAAAGAATGTACACCCGCTGAGTTGAAAAAACCGCATTGGACAACTCAGGCAAAAATGGGTATCCCGATGGATTGAAAACCCGAAAGGGAGATCCATGCAAAATAAGGGAATAAGCGAACAACTGCACTCTGAATTCGTCTGTATCACTTACAACTTGGTAAGCTTCAAGGGATCAAGCTTCAATCGGAATCAACCTTCTTCAGAAAGCAAGATGAGAAGAACGTCAAAAGTCATACGAGTCGTAGTGAAGAGGAAGCTCTTTAAAGCGTCATCAACATTGCCAGCATTTTGTTTCTCAATTTATAACAATCTCTTCATTTCAGGGGATTGGTTTCTTTGACTGTATCTCGCCAATTCAGGGCATATGAATTAATAAAATCAGATTTTCAGTCATGTCTCGTTTTGTACATTTTATTTGCAAAAAATGTCTGATGTCTTAAATGAAAAAAAACTGATTGCATAAGTACAGATGTTTTTTTTTTCTCCAAAAAAATAAAAACACGTGCTTGCAGGGAATATACTTACTCTCAGAAGTGTTCAAACTCCTATGACGGAATCCCGTAAGGGATACCTCGGGATCACTTGTGCGTTTCTCTATCTTTTCAGGATTGCAGGTATCCAGAATGCAACTGAGGGCATGTAAGCTTCATCCCAGCAAGCTGGCAAATCAACACTCAATTTTAGCACCCGAAGTGCTCTCTCCCCAGCTGAGTTGCATCCCATGACTTCCCCCAGCTGAGTTGCCACTTGTGACTTCCCATCAGAGCTGCCAGGCATCGCTGAAGGCACCTACATCCCCGACTGTGTCAAGGATCTCTCTTTCTCCCCAGCCGAGTTGCCGTCTCGCCCTCAGCCGAGTACAAAGTCAGGGAACCATCTCCCCACAGCGTTCTAGCCTCTATCCAGAAGAGCAGTGCATGAAGATCACAACAGAGTAAGGAAAGCTTCTACAAACCCCAGCTGGGTCTCTCGTTTATAAGGATAGGTCTATCAATGACCCATATCCCCAAGCAGATAGCATCTCGTCAGATCTACCATTGATCTCATCCCCGGCTGGGATGTCTCACCTCCACGGATCAATCAAAGATCTTCGCAACAACGGGATCCGAATCCCGGTTTCGATATCTTCACATATACTTATATACACTTTCTCGACACCCGCCCGTGTCATATCCCCAGCGCAGTCGCCTAGACTTTGTATATCAGATACTTGTTCATATTACACTCTTCTCCTTTTGACACTCGTCCGTGTCACTCTCCCCAGCAGCTAAACACTCATCTATACACCACTCGCTATTATACAGATACCCGTCCGTATCTTGTATATACCACTTTTATATCCCCTCAGATTCAACACTAGTCCTTGTTCTTTGTTAACCCGTTGGTACTCGTCCGTACCATCATCTCAGAACATACGTCAAGCGTTTGTTTCTACGTGATACTCGTCCGTATCATAACCTTAAGGATGCTCGTCCGCATCTTTAATCCATACACCGTGTCAAACACTTATGTCTTCCTGAATATAGATACTCGTCTGCATTTATTATTCCCCAGAAGAGTCCCTTCAGATGCAACACTCGTCCGTGTTCTTTGTTAACCCGTTGATACTCGTCCGTATCATCATCTCTGAACACGTGTCAGTATTTGTTTCTACCCGATACTCGTCCGTATCGTAGTCTTAAGGATGCTCGTCCGCATCTTTAATCTATACACAACATCTAAACACTTGTACTTTCTCTTCTTGGTTGTAAATACTCGTCCGTGTTTACTATATCCCCAGTAGATTGCCAACAAAACAAATTTTCCTTCTTATCTAACACTCGTCCTGTGTTATGATAAACCCTGAGAGCAGCCGTACCCTGCTGAGTGGTCGTCCTCCACTTCTTGATGGTCGTCCTCCATCATGCTCGTCCGATGACCGTCCCCATCGTTGACCTTTTCTATCCGATGGCCGTCCCCATCGTTGATTTTAGCAGCCGTCCCCTGCTAGGTGGTCGTCCTCCACCTCTTGATGATCGTTCTTCATCATTTTATCCAATGGCCGTCCCCATTGTTGATTTTGGTTATCTGGCATTCGTCCTATGTCATGAGAAACCTCGAGAGCAGCCGTACCCTGCTGAGTGGTCGTCCTCCACTCCTTGATGGTCGTCCTCCATCATGCTCGTCCGATGGCCGTCCCCATCGTTGACCTTTTATCCGATGGTCGTCCCCATCGTTGATATTTTTGGCAGCCGTCCCCTGCCAGGTGGTCGTCCTCCACCTTTGATGGCCGTCCCCATCATACTTCCTTTATTCCCCAACAGAGCAGCCGTCCCCTGCTAGGTGATCATCCTTCACCTTTGATGGCCGTACCCCATCATCTGTTTATTTCATTTATTCTTTAACCCAATGGCCGTCCCCGTCGTGGTCCCTTTTCTCTTTAGCCCGATGGCCGTCCCCATCGTTGTTTACTTTGCTTTATGAACTTGATGGCCGTCCCCGTCATGTTTCATTAACCCCCAGAGATTTTTACAGTTTTATCGTGATGGCCGTCCCCATCATATATTTCATATCCCCAGCTAGTCGGCCGTCCCCGTCTTAGCTTTACCTTTTATCCCCAGCATGTCGGCCGTCCCCGTCATTGCTTTATTTTCGGCACTTTTCTCAGCATGTCGGCCGTCCCCGTTATTGCTCTTTACCCGGCAGTCGTCCTCTGCTCGACGGTCGTCCTCCGTCGCCCACACTTTACAATATACTTTATTTTCCTTTTACAATCTATATCCCTTTTCTTCTTCATTCTGTGAGTGCAAATTTTGGACTGTCTTTGGTATTCAACCACAAGTTATCTTGTTCGCCTGTTAAGCCGTCGCTTACAACCCGCACAACTAACTCATGTTTGAATAGGGGCAGCTGTAAACACCCCAAATTTGCCCTCACCCATTCACACCATGGCTTGTGATCACTTCATATGCATAAACACAATCATATCATCTCATATCTCATTTTTGATTCACTGCATAGTTTCTAAGTCATCTGCATCTAGGGTTTGTGACCTGAGCAATCCCAAAGCCTCTTGAGCCACTCCAAAGGCCAACAATCACCTCAAAGGGGTCCATGTGTGTTCAAGCATCATTTTATATCCCCACAAAGTCAAGATTTCAAAAGAATCACAAGAACTAGGGTTTGAATGGATGCAGAGCCAGGTTTGACTGCACAGTTGACCTAAAATTAGGGTTTTGGTTTCAGAGGCCATAACCCCAAATTTTTTGGTCATTCTTGTTTCCATTGGTCTCTATATGGTATAGGGAGTATGCATATCAATTTTCATGAAGAAATTCCATGGGGAAGTCATCTGATCAAGGGTTAACTTTCTGGACAAGTCAGTGCAAAATCAGGGCATCTGAGGCCCCCAATGACCCAACCAATGGGCATTCTTCATCATTTTGAGTGTATATGATCTTTATTTGATCATGGAAGAAGGTTGAAGTTCACAAAAATCAAGAATTTGGAGTTTTTGCAAGTGTTGACTTTTTGGGCATAGTTGACTTTTCAAGAATGCTTCATTTTTGGTCATTTTTCAAGCCTTGATTCTTGATCCAAAAATGCTTCAAATGGAAAAACTTTGGTCATGAAAGTTGTAGATTACATCTTTCCCTTTTCAAAAAGTACAAGAACATGATCAAATTCTTCTTGGATCAAAAGTTATGGTGTGACAAAGTTGGCTAAAATCATTGATTTTCAAGACATGCCTCAAATGTGAATTTTGCAAAACCATGAACCAATGCCATTTGTAACTTCTAATTCACTTCAAACCATGACATAAACATTCTATGTGACATGAAAATCAGATTTGGACCAAAAATCCCTCATGTTCATGGCTTGTGTAGCAAAGTAATCACATGTGAACCAAAAAGCAACAACTTGCAAAAACACTCATCACACTCCACCAACTTGATGCATTGGATGCTGCACCTTGCTATCCCTCTCACCTCATCTTGCTGCACCAGAACCATGCCTTGTACTAGCCTAGCACCAAGCCATACTTTCTATTACACAAAAGTTGACAAATTGCAAAAGTGGCCATACCAATCAATAAAGCACATGTCATGTCATCTGACCAATGAGAGAGGTTTATGTGGACAAAGAGCAAGACATTTGATACATGAAGCAAGGCTGAAACTCTCTCAAGCATCACATACACAAACACACCTCATTTTGCAAATTGCTTCGAATCTGCCTCCACACTTCACAAACATGCCAACTAGTTTCATCAACCTTTTCACTATGTTTCATTGAGTAGAAACCAATAAGACTCAAGCCTGGAACCAGCCTGAATTGATCTGCACCATTTCTCATCCCTAAAACCAGAACTCTTCGAATCTCCACACACAGCCATCAAAATCCATTTTTTCTTTCACCAACAAGTCATAAACTGTCCCTGGAACCAAAATCACCCTTCAAAGCAGTTTGAAACATCACATACAAAGATCCCCGTTTCTGCTACACCAGAGTTGGATCTTTCAAGCCAGCCACTCTCCAAGTTTTCTGAGCCTCATTTTGTCCTCAGGAGGTTCAAGGAAGCAAGCCTGTGCAAAGAAAAAGTCCAGAGAGCTCATAAACAGAGAAGCTTCATCTCAGGTGAGCTTCATGAACATTTTTCCCAGAAACTGATTTTTAAGTTCTTTTATGATGCCTTGTGTTCCTCTGATCATGAATGTATGCTTACTTTTGCAAATAGTGTAGAAACCAGCATGTATGAAGCTTTTGAACATTTGCCCGTGTTTTACATTTTGTTTCGATTCAGGCTTATGGATGAAAATAAATGAATTTAGGTTGAGGGTTTAGGTTTAGATTGATGAGAGAGTCGTTTTGGTGGAAGAAATTTGTTGATTGGTGACCTGTAGAAGAACCTAGGGTTTTGGCTCGCCGGAGAAGACGACCGGAAGTCTTCTCCGGCCGCCTGTAAGTCATTAGCCCTAAACTCAGGTCATTAAGGGCGTTTGAATGTGAAGCGTTAGATTAGTTGACTTAGTGGACTTCCCGCGTGGATGGAGGGCCCAGATCCTCCTGTTTTGCCCTAATCCCTTTTTTAGCTTAATTAATCATTAATTAAATAAATTTAATCAGAGTCAACCAGGACCCTTGGATCTGCGCGCCAGTCAACTGTCCCAAGCCCAGTTCAAATCTCCAC
Source organism: Lathyrus aphaca (assembly GCA_963966055.1). Lineage (NCBI taxonomy): Eukaryota > Viridiplantae > Streptophyta > Magnoliopsida > Fabales > Fabaceae > Lathyrus > Lathyrus aphaca. The sequence goes on from OZ014525.1 coordinate 241,242,965, forward strand.
CCTTGGATCTGCTTACTTTCTTTTTATTTCAATTTTTATTGCATTTCTTTTCATTTCTTTTCTCTAATTTATTTAAAATAGTAAAAAATGTGTAAAAATTATGAAACTTTTTCTCATAAGTTTTATTAATTTTTATGACACAAAAATATTTTTATTATCATTTTTTGCATTAAAAATGTATTTTTAAATATTTAAAAGATTATTTTTAATTGATTAATGGAAATTAATTTATTAAAAATACTTTTAGGTATTTAAAAATCACCAAAAAATTCATGAAATGTTCTAAGACATTTAGAAACATTGTCCAACCTTCAAACCAAATTTCTTTTTTGATATTGATGCATTTTGAGAATTTTTCATTGAATAAAAATCATTTTTATGCATCAATTTGATCCAAAGTTCAAAAAATCATTTCTGCCTATCTATGAAGAGTTGGACATTGATTCTTCTTGCATTGCATTGTGTTTAGCATGTAGTTTTTGAGATAAAATGGCCATGATTTGATCTTGCATTTTTCATTTGTTTGACATTTCTTTTGTTTAGGAACCCTAAAAACCCTAATAACTTGTAAAATTCATAACTTGAGATTGGTTAAGAGTTGAGACCTCCCCTTTGGACCTTGGTTTAGTATAGGGTTAGGGTTTCTTTGAGTGGCATTTTCCATTTTTTATCTTAGGGTTTGCTTCTGTTTTTGGTTTTTGTTTGATGCTTGGTTCATAAACCCTAATTTGGGCTTTCATTTGCATCCTTCTTGCATTCTCTTGCATAACATGACTTTCCATGACATTTCAATCATCCATTTGATTCATTTGACATCTTAAGACATATAGAAAGCATGTTTGATCATTGCATCTTGCATTGGCCATGTTGTTTGCCATGTATGTTTCATAACTTTTCATGTAAGTTCATGCTCCTTAACTTGCATCATTTGCATCCTTGATCTTGTATGAACATTTCCATGTGCTGCCTCATGTTTGTATCACTTCATAGCATCATTATCATCATCAACATGCTTCTGGTTTTGTTCTCATCATGTCATCTCATCTCATTTTGCATTGCATTGCATTTTGCTTCTAACCTTTCAGGTGGTAAGTGATTTGAGAAGTGAATTTGCCTTCACTTCTCATAACTTTTCTTTTCATCTCTCTTGCATCCATTGCTGCATTTTCTATATGTGTTTGAGATTGAGCTTTCTCATTCTTCTCCTTCCCACTTTCTTTCTTCAAGTGACTTGACTTCTTGAATGAAGCAAGTTGCTTTGATTCTCTTGATCCTGTTCATCTGCTTCCTGGTGGTTCCATTGAAGATCTTCTTGGTTAAACCTCACAAACCCTAGGAACAACCAAGCATGACAATGATTAGGGTTTTGTTTAGTCTCCCCACTTAGTTTTACCTTTGTGTCTCTTTGAGTCTTCTCTTCTCACCTCATAATCAGGGATTAAACCCTAAAGGCTTTAAGGGTTTGTGATTAAGCTTATGCCTGCATCCTTCTCTTAGGATGGAGTGTATAACTTTAATCCTAAGTGTTAAACCCTTAATGTGTTTAACTCCCTTAATCAATTCACCTAATAATCATCAAGACATCACACTTGTAACTTGGGCCTTGCATTAGGGTTCTAATTCTTCCTTAATTGGTTAAGAAGGACTAACCCTAGTGTTAATGGACAAGTCCCCCTCAAGTTGTCTTACAAACCCTAAAAATCACTTCATCATCTTACCATCAAATAAAATCCACTTAATCAAAGGCTTGTTTTGTCATGAGTTTAATCCCTAATCATGGATTAAGTTGAGGAGCTTTCCTCAGCTTAAACATTCTCATCTATTATCCTTCTATTAGGATGGTGTAATGAGTCTGTTAAATCCCTGATTATGGCTTAACCTCATTACTCAACACTAAACAAAAACCACAAAAACATCTAAATAATCACAAGTAGGTTAATGATCTTAATCCTACACCAAAGGTGTTTAAGTGTGAGAATCTGACTTCACACTTAAGGTACTCTCATTACCCCTAACCAGAGGGAAGATGTGATGAGTTTACCAACCCACTGGTTTAGGCTTAAGCTAATTAACTTATGACAAACTTTCAAAAGCAATAAAAGACTGAAAATACAAAAACAAACAATAATCGTCTCCTTCGGGATTCTTTTCTCATCATCTTCACTCACAAACGAGAACTTGCTTCTTCCGTCTAATGCAAGACAGTTTGCATCTGTGCCAGACAGATCATACACTTGAGCATAGGCAAGTAAGCAGTTCACAAGTCAATTCATCTTTCAGTCTCTTTGGGTCGAACTACGGTGTTCTGACTTCCTCATTGCACGAGAGGATACGTAGGCATAACTTAACAGTTATCGAACAAAAGTCTCTGTATATTCCCCCTCTTTCCAACCTTATTATTTAAGCCTCATGATCATGAGCATTTCATTCTCATTCCTGCACTGACACTTCATTTATACACTTCACTCTCTTTTACACTGACACCTGTACATCCTTTTCCAGCTCTTTTATCCACAGATTGCACTGACACTACCCCTTTAAAACACAAATCTTTTAAGCGTGGATCCCGTCGAGTACGACGGACAATCTGGGTGCTAATACCTTCCCAGGTTGTAACCAACCCCCTTTCTCAGTCTCTCTGGTTCGCAACCGTCTTATCCATCTTTTTCTAGGTCTATGCAGCATTACCTTTCCTCCGGGATAAAAATGCCTAGCTGGCGACTCTATTCATTCTCCAGTGAGTTCACGGCTGTGTGTTCTCATTGCCCCTCTCGCCGACCGTTCGCGTCTGTACCTTCATCTGATCTATTTCATTTGTCAGGAGCGACAGTGTGGCGCAAATTCTGTTTGACTGGAGGGCAATCTTCTTTCAATGGTAGTCTGTGCTTGACAATATCCGTATCTAGACCTGACATATCTTGATAGGACCAAGCAAAGATGTCGACATATTCCTGAAGCTGTAACACCCCAAATTTCCCCTCTTCATTTTAAGCATCATATCACATCATATTCATCATGAACATATCATATTCTTAGCATCCTAGCATGGAAAGATGAGGCATAACATTTCTCATGACCTAGCATTAGGCATATGATCATCTGTGGAGGTTCTTGAAGCATCACAAGCCATTACAAGGAGCCCAATGGTTTTGTACAAGTCCTATGATGGGTTTACATTGCATTTACAAGTTCAAGTTCATTTACAAAAGTTCAGAAGGTTGGAAGATCATCAGGGAATCCAGGCTAATGCAAAGCTCCTACACATTGGTCCCAAACTAGGGTTTGAGTTTCAAGCATGAAAACTTCAAGACTTTGGCCATTCCATTTGGGAAAAGTCTTTTACATGTTAAGAGGATCCTAGGTACCAAATTTGGTGAGAAAATTCTTTGTGGAAGTCAAGCATTTCTTCAGTTGCTTGCAAATGAAGAAACTGGTCAATTGTGCCTTAGAAAAGTCAACTATGAGATTTCAAGGGGTATAACCCCATTTTTCTAGCCAAGGGATGTTCTTATAATGTTAAAAGAGGTTTGGCAAGTTCAAAGGTCAAGAATCATGAGGTTTTGAGGTGTTTTGCAAAATTGGTGCAAAGTTGGTTATGGAAAATGCCATTTTTGGCAAGTTTTTGCCCTAAAATTCAAGTGAGCTTACTTAATGAAAAATTCTTCAAATGGACCAAAGTCAAACATGAAAGTTGGAGATTAAGGCCTCCCATTTTCAAAAAGTACAAGTACTTTTTCATAGCCTTCACGGTTGAAGAGTTATGCCCCTCGAAAATTTCATCAAAACTAGGGCAAAAGTTGTTTTTTCATTTATGCACCAAAGCCAAATGTCATGAAACTTGATTTTGAGTGTTGGTATGGATCAAATAATGTTGCAATGTTACAATGCATTACAAATGGCCCATTTTTCTCCAAGGAATACACTAAATTCGTGCACAGTGAGAATGTTATTCCATAAGTGTATTTTGTGCATGAACATGAAAAGAGTGTGACACTCTCATCTAATGGCCAAGATTCTTTTGGTTTGAGATTAAGGGTCAGATATGGATTACACATGGGCAAGAGGCAAGGGAATGCATGATTATTTCATGAGATCACACCAAACTTGCCAAATTTGCAAAATTACTCACACTCTCTCTTCTCACGTGCAAATCCTCCCATTCTCTCAGCATTTCCTCATGACATGATATAAAAGCAAATTAGGTTTTAGAGGATCCAGTTCTCTCTCATTTCTCAGCTTCCATGTTTTTGCACAATTTTCATTTTCACTCGAATCTCTTTACACACTTGCTCTCTCCAAAAACAAACCACAGATCCTTCATCCTTGAGAGCTCAGGATCACAAATCTCTCCATTGTGCAAGCTATTTCTCAACTTGCATCACCTTGCCATTTCAGGGCAGTTGACTGCAAATTCTCAGATCCAGCAAGATTCAAGACTCTAGTTGCATTTATTTTGCAACTAGAGTGCATTTGGAGTGGATTGGCTTCATTATCTTGGCTTCTAACAAGCTTTTTCAAGAACTGCAAGTTCAGGTGAGTTCCAAATTCTCAGATCTGAAAATGGAAATAGTTGTGTGCATTGTAATCCTCTTGTCTTGCTGATCATTCTGCTGGTTTTAGTTTTGAATTTAGTGCATTATTGAGCTTGTAATGTGAATTTGAATTTTCATGGTACCAACTGTTTTCCTTCGATCTCGTAAATCCTTTAATCCATTGAATTTTTCATCACCATATTTGGACTCAGGGTAGTTTGATTACTTGATCTGGAGTTTTTTTATTAATTTTTATGATTGTTTGTTCATGTTGTGCAATTTCCGGTGCCGGAGCCCTAGCTCCGGTCACCGGATTCTGGAAAGTGTGTTTTAGGGTTTCTCAAGGTTGAAGATGACTCCTCACCCTCAGATCCTTCATTTGGACGCACAGGATGAGGACACGTCAATTAATGAACGAGCTCCCTCTCACGTGCTCTTCATTATTCTATTTTCATTCTGATTAGTCTTCATGTTATGCACCTCATGTTAACTAGCATGATCCTCACCTCTGGTCCAACCATAGTGCCACGTCAATTTATGAGATGAGTTACAGGATGTGTCCATTTAATCTGGTGGTCTTTGTTTTTTCATTCATTTTTCCTGAATATCCACCCTTGTATTTGTGATCCTGCGCCAACCCAGTGGGCTTTCCCCTTCTATTCGCACCCCCTTGAATTTGGCCCAATTAATTTGCACTGTTTTCCCTTGCTTTTCTCACCCCCAGCGTATTTCTTCATTTTTATTTCTTTTCTTTTATTTCATTTTCATATCATTTTGGTTTTTATTTTTTAAAATTGGTTCCAATTGTCTAAAAATTCTAAATTAATTCATGGATGTTCATTGGAGTTTTCTTTAATTTTCCATATTTTTCTTTTCCATTTATTTTTAATAGCCACGTGTCAATTAATTGTTCACCTTAGTTAATTCATTTTAATTCCTTTTTGTACATGCTGTCTTGTTCATTTTCCATAGTGATCATCATTTTGAATTTCTTATTGGTTCTTTTTGCTCTGGATTCATAAGAGGATGTACTTCATGGGAGATTTTTTTTTTCTGATTTTTAGGAATTTTTTCATTGGGTTTTGGTCCTTGACTTGTGATTGAAGTTTCTTAACCCTAGTTCATGTTTGAGCCTTCTTTTGACTTGTCTAGCTTCTGAATTGCTTCCTATCCTTTTGGCATGTTGTTATATCATGATTGAAGACCTCTTGTTCAAAGTTGTGGAATTTTTGGGTGCATTGTTGATTTGATTTGAATTTTGGTTCATAACTTGTCCCATTTTGTTTCCTTTTGATCATAAGTTCTCTTATTGGCTTAGAAGGGTGTAAACACCCCAAATTTGACCTCACTCATTTCACCATGGCTTGTGATCTTTTCATATGCATAAGTTCAATCATACCATCTCATATTGCATTTTTGCTTCACTGCATTGATTCTAAACCATCTGCATCTAGGGTTTGTGATCTGAGCTATCCCTAAGCCATTTGAGCCACTCCAAGGGTCATCAATCAATTCAAAGGGTCCCATGTATGTTCAAACATCATAATATATCCTCATAAGGTCAATAAAGTCAAAGAATCACAAGAACTGAGAAAGGCATGGAAGCAGAGCCAGGTTTAACTGCACAGAAGACCTAGAATTAGGGTTTTGGTTTCAGAGGCCATAACTCCAAATTTTTTTGTCATTCTTGTTTCTATTGGTCTCTATATGTTATGAGGATCATGCATACCAATTTTCAAGAAGAAATTCAATGGGGAAGGCATCTGATCAAGGGATGACTTCTTGAGCAAGTCAGTGCAAAATCAGGGCATCTAAGGCCCCCAATGACCCAACTAAAGGGGTTTCTCCATCATTTTAAATGTGTGTGATCTTTATTTGATCATAGAAGATGTTATAAGTTCACAAAATTGAAGAATTTCAAGCCATTTGCAAAGTTGCCTTTTTGGGAAAGTGACTTGTAATGAAAACTTGCCATTTTGGGAAAGATTTTCAACCTTCTCTTTTTGATTCAAAAAGGCTTCAAATGAAAAATCTTTGGTCATGAAAGTTGTAGATTGGATCCTACCATTTTCAAAAAGTACAAGAACTCATCCTAATTCATTTTAGATCAAAATTTATGGCTTGGCAAAGTTGGATAAAATCACTAAATTTTCACTTTTGCACAAAAGGGAAAACTTGCAAATTCTCATGCCAAGCATCTATGTGACTTCAAATCAGCTTCTAACCAATACACAAACATCATGTATGACCCAAAATTCAGATTTGCCCAAGAAATTTCTCACTTTCATGCTTTGAATTCCAAGCTATCATAAGCCATTTTCCATAAAGTCCAAAAAGAGGAACTCTTGCAAAATTGATCCCCAAGGTTTTGTATGGTCTCTAACTGATTTCAAGACATCACCATAACATCATGTAACCTATCATAACAAAAATTCAGAAAAGAGTGTCACATGTCTATGACCAAAAGTCACAAAATGTAACAAGTTGCCAAAATGCAAAATCACTTCAAACTTGTGATCCAAGCCATACAGCTCACCATAATTGATCCAAGAGTCATCCTTGAACTCAGCTGATGCAGTACAAGTCAGGAAACCATCTCTTCACCTTGCCATACCTCAAGTACACCAAACCTTGACTTTTTTCAATTTCTCCCATGCTCTTGGAATAGTGATCAGCAGCCTCTACTAACCTGCTTCATAGCCTACTCAAACATTATGGGAGTGATATAGCAACTCATTCAGCATTAAAACAAGACACAATCCAGCTTGCACAAAAACTGTCAAAAAAAATTCTCCTCTTCGAAACTCTTCACATAGCCATCAAACTTCCATTTTTCTTTCACCAACAAGTCACAAATCATCCACTGAACAAGAATCCACCATTGAAACAGCCTGAAACATCATATGCTTAACCCTCCATTCCTGCTACACCAGAACTGGAACTTGCAAACTAGCCAACATCAAGAGTTTTGAAGCATCCCACTAGCTTCAGGAGGATCAGAGGAGGCTCTTTGCACGAAGGAGGAGCTTTGAAAGTCCACATTCACAGTTCATCACCTCAGGTAGCTTCAAACATCAAACTTTTCAGAGCTTGTATTTTTTGTTACAAAATGAAAGTATATGTTATGCTGATCATGCTGATATCTTCAGAATTAAAAATGGTGAAGAAATATTTGGTTGCTCTCTGAAATTTCACCCGTGAATTTTGTTTGCTTCGATTCCCTCTGTTCTTGGGTTATAAATGTTGTTTGAGGGGTGATTTGAATGGGGTTTGGGTAGAGGATCATTTCCCTGTGTTCAATTTGATGAATGGTGGTCTGTAGCATGTTTTAGGGTTCTTGCTTCGCCAGAGAAGATGACTAGAGCTTCCCTCCGGTCACCTGAAAGTCATTAACCCTAATTAGGGTTTAAGTGCCAGATTAGATGTGAACCCTTGGATGCGTGTTTTAATTAGTGGATGGATGGCTCAGATTTCACAATTAACTCTTAATTCATTTTAATTAGGTTAATTTAGGATTAATAAAATAATTTGACCAGAGTCAATCCTGACCCTCAGTTTGCACACGCAGTCAACCATTGACCCCCAAGTTTGAATACCAGCCCTAGGATCTGCATACTTTCTCTTTAATTTCATTTTATTTCTTTTTATTTGTATTTAACTTCCACGAATTTTTAAAAATAGAAAAATGCATTGAAAAATTCTGAAATTTTTTGTCAAACCTTTTATTAATTTTCAGAATCCAAAAATATTTTATTTTTATTTTTTGCATTAAAAATCATTTTTAAATCATTTAAATGTTTATTTTTAATTAGTTAATGGAAACTAATTAATTAAAAATGCATTTAGGTATTTAAAAATCACAAAAAAATTCACATTACATTTTAAAACATTTAGAAACATTATCAAACTCTCAAAACAAATTTCTTTTTGGTCCTTGATGTATTTTTACAATTTTCATTGGAATAAAATTTGTTTAAAGGCAATATTTTTGTTCAAACTTAGAAAAATTCATTCTGCCTAACCATGAAGAGTTTGATGATGGTTCTTCTTGCATTACATCCTTCATGGGATGTAGTTTCTAGGGTAAAATTGGTTTGAATTTATCTTTCATTTTCAATTTAATGAGAATTTTTCCTTTTGAGGTGCCTTGAAACCCCAATTAACTTGAGAAAATCATAACTTCCATTAGGTTTAGATTTAGGTCTCCTCCTTTGGGCAGTGAACTTGTGTAGGGTTAGGGTTCCTTTGATGCCATTTTAAATTTTTTATCATGTCATTTGCTTCTGATTTTGAACTTTTGCATTGCATGTTGTATGTAAACCCTAATTTTGGCTTTCATTTGCATTCATCTCTCATTTGCTTTCATTCAAGAACTTACCATGATATTTTGTGCATCAATATGACATATAAGACATCTTAGGACATATTAGAATCATGTTTGGTCATTGCATCTTTCATTTGCCATGTTGTGCATTCATATCATTTCATAAACTTTCATGAACTTTCATGGTTCAAAGCATACTTCATCTGCATCTTCATCCTTGTATGATCATCCACAAATCTTGATATGTGCTTGCATCATCTCTTAGCATCATTAACATCATGTTTATGCTTCTGACTTTGGTTTGCATCATGGCATTTCATCTCATTTTCATTGCATTTCATTTCTTTTGCTAACTTTTCAGGTGGTAAGTTGTTTTGAGAGGTGAATTTGCCTTCACTTCTCACAATCTATTCTCATCTCTTTTATGCATCATTTCTGCATTTTATTTTTGTATTAGAGTGAGCTTGATCATTCATGTTCCTCCCACTTTCTTCCTTCAAGCAACTTGTCTTCTTAAGTGAAGCAAGTTGTCTTGTTTCTCTCTGCTTCTTCCTCCTTTCATCTGCTTCTTTCCTGGTGGCTTTTCTCCTGAAGATCTTTTGCAAGCCTCATAAACCCTAGGAATACCCAAGCATGGTCATAATTAGGGTTTGATTAGTCCCCCATTAGTTTCACCTTTGTGTCATCTTTGAGTCTTCTCTTCTCATCTCTTAATCAAGGACTAAACCTTAAAGGTTTTAAGGCTTTGTGATTAGGGTTATGCCTGTATCCTTCTATTAGGATGGAGTGTATAACTTTAATCCTAAGTTTTAAACCCTTAATGTGTTTAATTCCTTTAATCAATCCATCTAATAAATCATTAAGACATCAAGCTTGTAACTTGGGCCTTGCATTAGGGTTCTAATTCTTCCTTAACTGGTTAAGAAGGACTAACCCTAGTGTTAATGGACAAGTCCCCCTCAAGTTGTCTTACAAATCATAAAATTCATTTCTTAATCTTACCATTAACTAAAATCCATTTAATAAAGGCTTTGTTTTTTCATGAGGTTAATCCCTAATCATTGATTAAATTGAGGAGCCTTCCTCAGCTTAAATGTTCTCATCTATTATCCTTCTATTAGGATGGTGTAATGAGTCCATTAAATCCTTGATTATGGCTTAAACTCATTACTTAACACTAAACAGAAACTCAAAAACATCTAAATAATCACAAGTAGGTTAATGATTTTAATCCTACATCATGGTGATTAAGTGTGAGGTGTTTACTTCATACTTAAGGTATTCTCATTACCCCTAATCAGAGGGAGGATGTGATGAGTTTACTAACCCTTGGTTTTAGCTTAAACTCATTAACTTATGACACACACAAAAGAGCAATAAAAGATTGAAAACACCAAAAACAAACAATAATCGTCTCCTTCGGGATTCTTTTCTCATCTCATTCATTCACAAACGAGAACTCGCTTCTTCCGTCTAATGCAAGACAGTTTGCACCTGAGCCAGACAGGTCATACACTTGAGCATAGACAAGTAAGTAGTTCACAAGTCAATTTTCCTTTCAGTCTCTTTGAGTCGAACTACGGTGTTCTGACTTCCTCATTGCACGAGAGGATACGTAGGCATAACTTAACAGTTATCGAACAAAAGTCTCTGTCCATCCCCCCTCCTTCCAGCATTATTCTTTAAGCCTCATAGTCTTGAGCATTTCATGATGGTGCGCAAAACACAAGGAAGGGGGGGTTGGAATTGGGTTTTCTTTAACAATTAAAATTAACTTCTAATGACACGTTTAATTTATCCTGGTTCGTTTGAACTCAAACTACGTCCAGTCCACCCGCCAAGGTGATTTTGCCTCTACTAAGGTCTTAATCCACTATTCAATATGAATACACACAAAGACCTATAGTCAATGTCCTCTTGAGTCTTCTGACTAAACTTAGTCACTCAAGGAATAAAATAACTATTACAAATATAATAAAGACGTAACTAAGAATGCTTCTTGATAAGCAAAGATCACCAAGTGAAAGTTACAATAATAAGCACAAGTTGATTCAATCTATTTGCGTGAATGTATTGAAGTGTTGTCGTGAATTCTTCAAATGAAATCCTTTATATAGTGCTTGAAGAATGTAGCCGTTGGAGACATCTTGAACTAAATTAGGATAGAAATTAATACCATAAATTCCTTCCATAAACAGAGATACTTGTCTTGTTCATTAATTAAAATATCCTTTAATTAATGTCTTCAATAAGGATACCAACATCTTCTAAGCGGAGATCAGAGATAATAAATATAAGATGCGCAACCAATAAATATGTTATTAAATGATGGATTCTCCTTTGAGAGTATCTTCTGTATGTGACTAAATGAATCTTCTATGCGCGTATGGTTTACTTAAATGAATTGATCTTCTACACAAGAATAAAGATATTCATTAGAACTTCTATTCTACAATAAGCTTTGTTATCATCAAAACACTTGGAGGTTCAGAACCATAATTGTTCTAACAATCTCCCCCTTTTTGATGATGACAAAACATTTAGATAAAGAGAATAGAGTTTAATAAAATTAAGTGAACTCCCTTTGATTTAGAAACAAAATTCTTCAGATGTTCCATGATCCTTAACTCCCCATGAGTTGATTACTTGACCTGTTACTTTTCTATGATAAAAACTGAAATAGTTTTATTAGTATATTATATGTAAGAGGAAAATTATGGTAAGATGCTATGGATCAGAATCATTTACGTTTCTCCCCCTTTTTGTCATAATCAAAAAGAATCAAAGCACATGGAAAACACAGAAAATCCCAATATATTAAAATTATAATCAAAAACAAAACCAGTAGAATTTAAAGAGTTATGCAGAAGCAGAAGATGAAACAAAGAAACAGCTAAGGCAGAAGATAAGCAAAAAAAAATTAGGAGTTCATCTTAGTAACTAAGGTTTCCAACAAAGATTTAATTTCTGATGATGATTCCACTTGCTTGCCAAGCAAGGTCTTCAGTTCAGCAGTGGTTTCATCTTGCTTATCTAGACGTTGTTTCACCAGCTGATTCTCCTTCTTCAGCTCGTGTAAAGTTTGCAGAACAAAATCTGTAGTCAGAGGTTCGTCAACTTCTGGGGCAGCTTGAGTCTCAGGTTCATCAACATGCTCTTCTATAGAAGATACCAAGACCATTTGAAGTGCTGAGAGTTCATCCAGAGGTTCTGACTCTGTCCAAGGCTTGTTGTCCAGCAAAAGAGGTTTAGACTGTTCAACATTAGAAACAACTGCTTGAAGGTACTCACAGAAGTTCTGGTGAGCAACATCATAGCAGATGTCCTTAAGTCTTTTGGACTCAGCATTAAACCACTTTCTGAGGGTAGCCCACAGAAAATCAGAAGCAGCTGGATCTGTAAGCTCTGAGCATGCAGACTTCAGATCCTCTAACTTTAATTTCAAATCTGTTTCAAAAGCAAGAAGTAAAGTAGAAATGTCTGTTCTAGATGGTTTTGGTTTGGGTATTGGTATGGCTGTTTTGTTTGATACTGAGGACAGTTTTTGTAGGGCTTCAAAATCAACAGATGTTCTGAGAGGATTTTCATTTTCAGTTTCTTCTGGGGTGTCAGGAATGTTTATAAATGTAGGTGAGTTTGGTGGTGTAGATACATAAGAGGATAATGAACTTTCTCTTATGGGGGATAATCTAGGTGCATGTTCAGGAGATGGGAGTTGGACAGATTCTGAGTCTTGAAAATGTTCAAGATCTGATAGTGCATGTTGCAGGGCAGTTTGTGTTTCAGTTGTTGGAGAGCGATCAATGTCAGATAGAGGGGTATTATCAATTGGTATGTCAAAATCAGAAATAGTTTGTGGTTGATGGGTGTCAGCTTCTGGTGGATATAGTGATGAGAGGATGGATGCGACAGCAGCAGTTGCAGGTATTTCAGTTTGAATAGGATTAACAGATTGAGGTGGTTCAGAGGAAGGGATTTGTGCAGAAGGAATATCAGCAGAGGATAGTTGGCTAGAAGGTAATTCAGACACTTCTACATTAACTGCTTCTACTACAGAAATGAATTCAGAGTTAGAAGCAGAAGTTTTACCTGATGTTCTAGATGATTTTGGAATCTTCTGAGAAGGTCCTTCAGCAGTCTTTCTCTTCTTAAGTCTTACAGAGGCAGCGTCTGGGGCTTTCTGTTTGAGTTCAGTAGGCTTGAACTGGGGGTCCACACCATGTTGCTTGCAGATATCCAGGTAGTTTACTACAACTTCTGGAGGTGTATCAGAAGAGAAGAGAGGAAAGTTCTCCAATGGGATCCTTCTGGTGATGATTACTTCTCTAGAATGAAGAACAAGTTCTTGCTGAATAGAAGTAATGAACTTCATCTTTTTCAAGTTCTTTGCATTCAGAGGTTTTCCAACATCTGTTTCTAGAAGTTCAGTTTGCTTCAACTCTGCTAGAAAGTCTACCAGCTTGTTTTGGCAGAGGATGTCAGAAATAATACGTCCAAAAGGAATCCAATCCCTCTTGGTCTTTTCACCATCTCTGGTTTCCTTCACACTGACTCTCAGATTCTGGAATAGAGTGTGTGCAAGGTTGATCTTTCTCTTTTTGGCAATGAAGTAAAGAAGAAATTTTTGGTCCAGGTTGATGTAATCTGGAGAGTTGGTAGGCTTCCTGTGACAGATTGTCCCAAGAATGATTTTGGCCCAAATACGGAGAGGGGTCTTCAAATCTTTGATTTTGTTTGAGGGTTTGCCAAAGGTAAATATTTCCTTTGCTATCACAGTAGTATCAGACACTTTATCCATGTCACTGCACTTGATGCCATTTCCATCAGCTTCAATAAGTTTAGCAAGATGGTCTTCAGAAATAACCACCCTTTTACCAAGCACATATGATGTAACATGTGCGTTGGTTGCTGTTGCATAAGCCCAGAATTCTTTAACCAGTTTTGGGAAGACTGGTCCCATTAATCGGTCAAAATACTTTTCCCAGCCCTGAGCATGAACATACGGGATGAGATCAAAACCATTTTCCTTCAGACTGTTGAAATCCACAAATAATTAACACAGGACTTCCAGTTTGTCAGCAGGGGTTGAGAGAGTCTTCGTGGGCTCAACATAGAACACATCAGAAAAATCTTTGCGTTGATGAGAAGAGGAAGCCATTAGTTACTAGGATGAGATTTGAGGGTTTAGGTTTTTTTTTTTGAAAGAGTCAGAGAAAAACGCAAGAGTGAGGGTAAAAACAATTCAGTAAGAATGCAATATGGGTAAAAGATGAAAGTGAGAGAGACACATTACATATATAGAAAAATAAAGCATTTAATTAACTGAGAAATTAGTGGGAAAATTTAAGTTTAAAAACATAATGATTAAGTGCATTAAATGCGCTGACATAGGGTAAGGCGTAAATGATTATGGAACAGTTACCCAAGAGATTTTTGCCGTTTTGGTGTCAAGTTTAGCCGTATCAGTTTCCCAGAATATCAACAGATGTTCTTCTGTAGAAGACAGTTACCAAAAGCATGTTGTGTCACTCTTTAGAGTTTGGACACTTGTTTTAATTCTGATGGGAATCCTTAGAGCCTTGTTGACACTTGTTGATTTGAAGATCTGCATGTTATTCCTTTGAACAGAAGTTCTTAGAATGAAACAGTTAAAACATAGCATCTTCTGGGATAACCATATAGAGGATAAAATCAGAACTTCTGAGTGATAAAGACATATAGTTAAAGCATTTTCATTCTGGACATAATTTCATGCTAAGGTTAGTTAGTATGAAATTAAATCTATCTTCAGGAAGGGGTTTTGTAAAAATATCAGCCCATTGGTGATTTGTATCTATGAATTTTAACATTAAAATTCCCTTCTGAGTATAGTCCCTAATGAAGTGATGTTTAACTTCTATGTGTTTAGCTTTAGAATGTAAAATTGGATTTTTAGAGAGACAAATAGCAGAAGTATTGTCACAGAGGATGGGAATGTTACTCTAATAGATGTTGAAATCCTCAAGCTGATTTTTCATCCAGAGCATCTGAGTACTGCATCCAGCTGCTGCAATGTATTCAGCTTCTGCAGTTGATAATGCTATGGTTGACTGTCTTTTGCTAGACCAAGAGATTAGATTGTCTCCCAAAAATTGACAACTTCCAGAGGTACTTTTTCTTTCTGTTCTGTCTCCAGCAAAATCAGCGTCACAATATCCTACAAGTTTATACTCTTCTGATCTTCTGTAGTACAGACCAAGATTAGTAGTACCTTTCAGATATCTAAAGATTCTCTTAACTGCTGTTAAGTGAGTTTCTCTAGGATCTGATTAGAATCTAGCACATAAACATACACTGTATAGAATATCTGGTCTAGAGGTAGTTAGATAGAGAAGAGATCCAATCATACCTCTGGAGAGCTTCTGATCTACTTTCTTACTTACCTCTTCCTTCTCCAAAATACATGTAGGATGCATAGGAGTTTTAGATATAGTGCTTTCTGATAAATCAAATTTCTTCAGAAGTTCTTTTACATATTTGCTTTGATGGATATATGTTCCTTCTGATGTTTGATTTATTTGAATTCCCAGAAAGAACTTTAGTTCTCCCATCATGCTCATTTCAAATTCTGCCTGCATAGATTTAGCAAATTCCTTTCCCAAGGCACTTTTAGTATAACCAAAAATTATATCATCTACATAAATTTGACATATCAGAAGATCATTTTTAATGTTTTTACTGAAAAGAGTTGTATCCACTTTCCCTCTGATGAACTTATTTTCCAGAAGAAAATTACTTAGTCTTTCATACCAAGCTCTGGGAGCTTGTTTTAAACCATACAATGATTTTTTGAGTTTGAAAACATGTTCTGGAAATTTTGTATTTTCAAAACCAGGGGGTTGGTGTACATACACTTCTTCATCAATATAACCATTTAAAAATGCACTTTTGACATCCATTTGATATAGAATAATATTATGATTTACAGCAAATGATATTAGAAGTCTGATTGATTCTAACCTGGCGACTGGTGCATAGGTTTCTGTATAGTCAATTCCTTCTTGTTGACTATAACCTTGTGCAACCAGTCTTGCTTTGTTTCTGACAACTTCTCCTTGCTCATTTAGCTTGTTTCTGAATACCCACTTGGTGCCAATGATGTTGAATCCTCTGGGCCTAGGAACTAGATCCCACACATCATTTCTAGTGAATTGATTTAGTTCTTCTTGCATGGCCAGAATCCAATCATTTTCCGAGAGAGCTTCCTCTACAGAAGTTGGTTCAATCAGAGAAACAAGTCCCATTAAGGTCTCTTCATAGTTTTTGAATGATGATCTTGTTCTGATTGGTTCATCTTTCTTTCCCAAGATTTTATCTTCTGGGTGATTAATATTACTTCTGGATAGTTTCTTCTGGATGGGTTCTTCAGATGTTGTTGGAGAAATTGTGTTATTTTGATCTTTAGGTGATTGATCTTTAGAAGTTCTATTTGTAGAGATTTCTACTTCTATATCTGCAGAAAATTCATTCTGCTTTGGTTTTTCAGAACCAAGCTTATCATCAAATCTGACATGAATACATTCTATCACAATGCGTGTTTCTGTATTGTATACTCTGTATCCCTTAGAACGTTCAGAGTATCCTAACATATAACACTTTTGTGCCTTAGAATCAAATTTATTCAGAGTATCAAGGGTATTTAAGATAAAACAAATACATCCAAAAGGATGAAAATATGAAATGTTGGGCTTTCTGTTCTTCCACAATTCATAAGGAGTCTTTTCAAGAATAGGTCTTATAGAGATTCTATTCTGAATATAGCATGCTGTATTTACTACTTCTGGCCAAAAATGTTTAGCCATATTAGTCTCATTTATCATGGTTCTGGTCATCTCTTGTAATGTTCTATTTTTACGTTCTACAACCCCATTTTGTTGTGGAGTTCTAGGACAAGAAAAATCATGAGAGATGCCATTTTCATTAAAAAATGATTCTAATTGTTTATTTTAAAATTCTCCACCATGACCACTTCTGACTTTAATGATTTTAGATTCTTTTTCATTTTGAACTTGTTTGCAGAAGTTAGAAAATACAGCAATTGGCTCATCCTTGTGTCTAAGAAACTTTACCCATGTCCATCTGCTGAAGTCATCTACGATCACTAATGCATACTTTTTGCCACTGACAGAAGCAGTTTTCACTGGTCCAAACAAGTCAATGTGCAGAAGTTCTAATGGTCTAGAGGAAGATACAACATTTTTAGCTTTAAAACCAGTTTTTGAAAATTTGCCTTTCTGACATGCTTCACACAGAGCTTCTGTGTTGAACTTCAAATTTGGAAGTCCTCTGACTAGATTGAGTTTGTTAAGTTGAGATAATCTTCTCATGTTAACATGTCCCAATCTTCTGTGCCAGACCCATTGCTCAGTTTCCACAGACATTAGACATTTTACATTTTGAATTTTTAATTCTGAAAGCTTTATTTTATAAATGTTGTTCTTTTTCTTTCCACTAAAGAGGATTGTTCCATCTTTCTGACTAATAGCTTTACAGAACTTTTGATTAAAGATTATGTCATAGCCATTATCACTTAATTGACTTATGGATAATAAGTTATGCATTAATCCTTCTACAAGTAGAACATTAGAGATAGAGGGAAGATTTCCATTACCAATAGTTCCAGAGCCAATTATTCTTCCTTTTTGATTTCCTCCAAAACCTACGTGGCCTCCATCTTTTAATTCAAGACTTTGGAACATATGCTTTCTTCCCGTCATGTGTCGTGAGCATCCAGAGTCCAGGTACCATGATTGGTGTTTCAGTTTTGCTGTTAAAGACATCTGCAACATACACAATTTTATCCTTGGGTACCCATATTCTTCTGGGTCCTTGTTTGTTAGTTTTTACAAACTTCTGATTCATTTTAGGTTTCAAATCAGAACTTGTAGAACAAGATGACTCACTAGTGTATTTAAGATCATGATTATGACCATAGGTGAAATGAGAACTTAGAGGAGTATTTGTATTTATGACAATGTCATCAATTTTTTTAAGCTTCAGAGTTTCTTTAGTTTTCACATAGCCTATGCCTCTTCTTTCATTTCTGCTAACACCATAGATCATAGATGCAATCTTGCTTCTATCTAAGCTTTTAGTAAGAAATTTTTGAAAGCTATAGTCATATTGTTTTATGATACTATCAGAATTGATTAGATCTTCTAATTCAGATTCCTTCTGAGCTTTAAGTTTCTCAAAAGAGTTTTTACATTCAAAGAAGTTTTCTTTCAGCTCAGAGTTTTCTGTTTTTAGTTTTCTAACTTCTTCTAATTTAGATACTAGACTTTGTTTAATGTCTTTGTATTTGAGTTGAAGCTTCTGATATTTTTCAAGAATTTCTGAGAGGCTAGCTTCTAATTGAGATCTGGAAAATTTAGAAAATACCTCTTCTGAATCTGATTCTAATTCTGATTCTGATGAGTGATCATCTTCTGGTATGTTTGCCATTAATGCAATATTAGCTTGTTCATCTTCAGAATCTGACTTTGCTTCAGATGATTCAGAATCATCCCATGTTGCCATGAGACTCTTTTTCTTTTCTCTGTTGAATTTGTTTCTGGGTTTTTCTTTCTGAAGTTTTGGACATTCACTTTTATAGTGTCCTGGTTCTTTGCATTCGTAGCACACAACTTCTTTGCTTCTGGGTTTCTTATGACCAGATGTTGATTCAGAATAATTGTTTGTTCTTCTAGTATTTCTGAACTTCTTCTGACGATGCTTCCAGAGTTGTTGAACTCTTCTGGATAGGAGAGATAATTCATCTTCTTCTGATGAGCATCCAGAACTCTCTTCTTCTTCTGCCTGTAAAGCTTTAGAAACATGTTTGTTAGATTTAAGAGCTACAGACTTACCTTTCTTCTGGGGTTCATCTTCTTCTAACTCAATCTCATGACTTCTCAAGGAGCTGATCAGTTCTTCTAAGGAAATTTCATTCAGATTTTTTGATAGCTTTAAAGCAGTAACCATGGGCCTCCAAGCTTTTGGTAAACTTCTGATGATTTTCTTCACATGATCTGTTGTTGAGTAGCCTTTGTCCAGAACTTTTAGTCCAGCTACCAGGATTTGGAACCTTGAGAACATTTTTTCAATGGTCTCATCTTCTTCCATCTTGAAAGCTTCATACTTCTGGATGAGAGCTAGAGCTTTAGTCTCCTTGACTTGAGAGTTGCCTTCATGTGTCATCCTCAGAGAATCAAACATGTGTTTAGCTGAATCCCTATTTGTGATCTTCTCATATTTTGTGTATGAGATGGCACTTAGAAGTATGGTCCTAGCTTTGTGATGATTTCTGAATTCCTTCTTCTGTTGAGCTGTCATATTTTTTTTTCCAATCTTCTGACCATCTGCTCCAATAGGATGAATGTATCCATCTGTCACCATGTCCCAGAGATCTCCATCTAGAGCTAGAAAGAAACTCTCCAGAACATCCTTCCAGTAGTCAAAATTGTCACCATTGAATACTGGAGGTTTAGCATTGATCTTGTCATTCTGATAGTCATTGTTGTTAATTCCAGTTTCTGCCATGTGTTTAACTTCTGGATCTTTTACTGACACGGTTAAGTGTATTTCTCAGAACCTAGCGCTCTGATGCCAATTGAAGGTGCGCAAAACACAAGGAAGGGGGGTTGGAATTGGGTTTTCTTTAACAATTAAAATTAACTTCTAATGACACGTTTAATTTATCCTGGTTCGTTTGAACTCAAACTACGTCCAGTCCACCCACCAAGGTGATTTTGCCTCTACTGAGGTCTTAATCCACTATTCAATATGAATACACACAAAGACCTATAGTCAATGTCCTCTTGAGTCTTCTGACTAAACTTAGTCACTCAAGGAATAAAATAACTATTACAAATATAATAAAGACGTAACTAAGAATGCTTCTTGATAAGCAAAGATCACCAAGTGAAAGTTACAATAATAAGCACAAGTTGATTCAATCTATTTGCGTGAATGTATTTAAGTGTTGTCGTGAATTCTTCAAATGAAATCCTTTATATAGTGCTTGAAGAATGTAGCCGTTGGAGACATCTTGAACTAAATTAGGATAGAAATTAATACCATAAATTCCTTCCATAAACAAAGATACTTGTCTTGTTCATTAATTAAAATATCCTTTAATTAATGTCTTCAATAAGGATACCAACATCTTCTAAGCGGAGATCAGAGATAATAAATATAAGATGCGCAGCCAATAAATATGTTATTAAATGATGGATTCTCCTTTGAGAGTATCTTCTGTATGTGACTAAATGAATCTTCTATGCGCGTATGGTTTACTTAAATGAATTGATCTTCTACACAAGAATAAAGATATTCATTAGAACTTCTATTCTACAATAAGCTTTGTTATCATCAAAACACTTGGAGGTTCAGAACCATAATTGTTCTAACAATCTCCCCCTTTTTGATGATGACAAAACATTTAGATAAAGAGAATAGGGTTTAATAAAATTAAGTGAACTCCCTTTGATTTAGAAACAAAATTCTTCAGATGTTCCATGATC
The DNA here is from genome assembly GCA_963966055.1 of Lathyrus aphaca. Classification (NCBI taxonomy): domain Eukaryota; kingdom Viridiplantae; phylum Streptophyta; class Magnoliopsida; order Fabales; family Fabaceae; genus Lathyrus; species Lathyrus aphaca. Next base: position 241,263,364 of record OZ014525.1, read on the forward strand.
CTTAACTCCCCATGAGTTGATTACTTGACCTGTTACTTTTCTATGATAAAAACTGAAATAGTTTTATTAGTATATTATATGTAAGAGGAAAATTATGGTAAGATGCTATGGATCAGAATCATTTACGTTTCTCCCCCTTTTTGTCATAATCAAAAAGAATCAAAGCACATGGAAAACACAGAAAATCCCAATATATTAAAATTATAATCAAAAACAAAACCAGTAGAATTTAAAGAGTTATGCAGAAGCAGAAGATGAAACAAAGAAACAGCTAAGGCAGAAGATAAGCAAAAAAAAATTAGGAGTTCATCTTAGTAACTAAGGTTTCCAACAAAGATTTAATTTCTGATGATGATTCCACTTGCTTGCCAAGCAAGGTCTTCAGTTCAGCAGTGGTTTCATCTTGCTTATCTAGACGTTGTTTCACCAGCTGATTCTCCTTCTTCAGCTCGTGTAAAGTTTGCAGAACAAAATCTGTAGTCAGAGGTTCGTCAACTTCTGGGGCAGCTTGAGTCTCAGGTTCATCAACATGCTCTTCTACAGAAGATACCAAGACCATTTGAAGTGCTGAGAGTTCATCCAGAGGTTCTGACTCTGTCCAAGGCTTGTTGTCCAGCAAAAGAGGTTTAGACTGTTCAACATTAGAAACAACTGCTTAAAGGTACTCACAGAAGTTCTGGTGAGCAACATCATAGCAGATGTCCTTAAGTCTTTTGGACTCAGCATTAAACCACTTTCTGAGGGTAGCCCACAGAAAATCAGAAGCAGCTGGATCTGTAAGCTCTGAGCATGCAGACTTCAGATCCTCTAACTTTAATTTCAAATCTGTTTCAAAAGCAAGAAGTAAAGTAGAAATGTCTGTTCTAGATGGTTTTGGTTTGGGTATTGGTATGGCTGTTTTGTTTGATACTGAGGATAGTTTTTGTAGGGCTTCAAAATCAACAGATGTTCTGAGAGGATTTTCATTTTCAGTTTCTTCTGGGGTGTCAGGAATGTTTATAAATGTAGGTGAGTTTGGTGGTGTAGATACATAAGAGGATAATGAACTTTCTCTTATGGGGGATAATCTAGGTGCATGTTCAGGAGATGGGAGTTGGACAGATTCTGAGTCTTGAAAATGTTCAAGATCTGATAGTGCATGTTGCAGGGCAGTTTGTGTTTCAGTTGTTGGAGAGCGATCAATGTCAGATAGAGGGGTATTATCAATTGGTATGTCAAAATCAGAAATAGTTTGTGGTTGATGGGTGTCAGCTTCTGGTGGATATAGTGATGAGAGGATGGATGCGACAGCAGCAGTTGCAGGTATTTCAGTTTGAATAGGATTAACAGATTGAGGTGGTTCAGAGGAAGGGATTTGTGCAGAAGGAATATCAACAGAGGATAGTTGGCTAGAAGGTAAGGGGCTAGAAGGTAATTCAGACACTTCTACATTAACTGCTTCTACTACAGAAATGAATTCAGAGTTAGAAGCAGAAGTTTTACCTGATGTTCTAGATGATTTTGGAATCTTCTGAGAAGGTCCTTCAGCAGTCTTTCTCTTCTTGAGTCTTACAGAGGCAGCGTCTGGGGCTTTCTGTTTGAGTTCAGTAGGCTTGAACTGGGGGTCCACACCATGTTTCTTGCAGATATCCAGGTAGTTTACTACAACTTCTGGAGGTGTATCAGAAGAGAAGAGAGGAAAGTTCTCCAATGGGATCCTTCTGGTGATGATTACTTCTCTAGAATGAAGAACAGGTTCTTGCTGAATAGAAGTAATGAACTTCATCTTTTTCAAGTTCTTTGCATTCAGAGGTTTTCCAACATCTGTTTCTAGAAGTTCAGTTTGCTTCAACTCTGCTAGAAAGTCTACCAGCTTGTTTTGGCAGAGGATGTCAGAAATAATACGTCCAAAAGGAATCCAATCCCTCTTGGTCTTTTCACCATCTCTGGTTTCCTTCACACTGGCTCTCAGATTCTGGAATAGAGTGTGTGCAAGGTTGATCTTTCTCTTTTTGGCAATGAAGTAGAGAAGAAATTTTTGGTCCAGGTTGATGTAATCTGGAGAGTTGGTAGGCTTCCTGTGACAGATTGTCCCAAGAATGATTTTGGCCCAAATACGGAGAGGGGTCTTCAAATCTTTGATTTTGTTTGAGGGTTTGCCAGAGGTAAATATCTCCTTTGCTATCACAGTAGTATCAGACACTTTATCCATGTCACTGCACTTGATGCCATTTCCATCATCTTCAATAAGTTTAGCAAGATGGTCTTCAGAAATAACCACCCTTTTACCAAGCACATATGATGTAACATGTGCGTTGGTTGCTGTTGCATAAGCCCAGAATTCTTTAACCAGTTTTGGGAAGACTGGTCCCATTAATCGGTCAAAATACTTTTCCCAGCCCTGAGCATGAACATACGGGATGAGATCAAAACCATTTTCCTTCAGACTGTTGAAATTCACAAATAATTAACACAGGACTTCCAGTTTGTCAGCAGGGGTTGAGAGAGTCTTCGTGGGCTCAACATAGAACACATCAGAAAAATCTTTGCGTTGATGAGAAGAGGAAGCCATTAGTTACTAGGATGAGATTTGAGGGTTTAGGGTTTTTTTTTTGAAAGAGTCAGAGAAAAACGCAAGAGTGAGGGTAAAAAAAATTCAGTAAGAATGCAATATGGGTAAAAGATGAAAGTGAGAGAGACACATTACATATATAGAAAAATAAAGCATTTAATTAACTGAGAAATTAGTGGGAAAATTTAAGTTTAAAAACATAATGATTAAGTGCATTAAATGCGCTGACATAAGGTAAGGCGTAAATGATTCTGGAACAGTTACCCAAGAGATTTTTGCCGTTTTGGTGTCAAGTTTAGCCGTATCAGTTTCCCAGAATATCAACAGATGTCCTTCTGTAGAAGACAGTTACCAAAAGCATGTTCTGTCACTCTTTAGAGTTTGGACACTTGTTTTAATTCTGATGGGAATCCTTAGAGCCTTGTTGACACTTGTTGATTTGAAGATCTGCATGTTATTCCTTTGAACAGAAGTTCTTAGAATGAAACAGTTAGAACATAGCATCTTCTGGGATAACCATATAGAGGATAAAATCAGAACTTCTGAGTGATAAAGACATATAGTTAAAGCATTTTCATTTTGGACATAATTTCATGCTAAGGTTAGTTAGTATGAAATTAAATCTATCTTCAGGAAGGGGTTTTGTAAAAATATCAGCCCATTGGTGATTTGTATCTATGAATTTTAACATTAAAATTCCCTTCTAAGTATAGTCCCTAATGAAGTGATGTTTAACTTCTATGTGTTTAGCTTTAGAATGTAAAATTGGATTTTTAGAGAGACAAATAGCAGAAGTATTGTCACAGAGGATGGGAATGTTACTCTCATAGATATTGAAATCCTCAAGCTGATTTTTCATCCAGAGCATCTGAGTACTGCATCCAGCTGCTGCAATGTATTCAGCTTCTGCAGTTGATAATGCTATGGTTGACTGTCTTTTGCTAGACCAAGAGATTAGATTGTCTCCCAGAAATTGACAACTTCCAGAGGTACTTTTTCTTTCTGTTCTGTCTCCAGCAAAATCAGCGTCACAATATCCTACAAGTTTATACTCTTCTGATCTTCTGTAGTACAGACCAAGATTAGTAGTACCTTTCAGATATCTAAAGATTCTCTTAACTGCTGTTAAGTGAGTTTCTCTAGGATCTGATTGGAATCTAGCACATAAACATACACTGTATAGAATATCTAGTCTAGAGGCAGTTAGATAGAGAAGAGATCCAATCATACCTTTGTAGAGCTTCTGATCTACTTTCTTACTTACCTCTTCTTTCTCCAAAATACATGTAGGATGCATATGAGTTTTAGATATAGTGCTTTCTGATAAATCAAATTTCTTCAGAAGTTCTTTTACATATTTGCTTTGATGGATATATGTTCCTTCTGATGTTTGATTTATTTGAATTCCCAGAAAGAACTTTAGTTCTCCCATCATGCTCATTTCAAATTCTGCCTGCATAGATTTAGCAAATTCCTTTCCCAAGGCACTTTTAGTAGAACCAAAAATTATATCATCTACATAAATTTGACATATCAGAAGATGATTTTTAATGTTTTTACTGAAAAGAGTTGTATCCACTTTCCCTCTGATGAACTTATTTTCCAGAAGAAAATTACTTAGTCTTTCATACCAAGCTCTGGGAGCTTGTTTTAAACCATACAATGATTTTTTGAGTTTGAAAACATGTTCTGGAAATTTTGTATTTTCAAAACCAGGGGGTTGGTGTACATACACTTCTTCATCAATATAACCATTTAAAAATGCACTTTTGACATCCATTTGATATAGAATAATATTATGATTTACAGCAAATGATATTAGAAGTCTAATTGATTCTAACCTGGCGACTGGTGCATAGGTTTCTGTATAGTCAATTCCTTCTTGTTGACTATAACCTTGTGCAACCAGTCTTGCTTTGTTTCTGACAACTTCTCCTTGCTCATTTAGCTTGTTTCTGAATACCCACTTGGTGCCAATGATGTTGAATCCTCTGGGCCTAGGAACTAGATCCCACACATCATTTCTGGTGAATTGATTTAGTTCTTCTTGCATGGCCAGAATCCAATCATTTTCTGAGAGAGCTTCCTCTACAGAAGTTGGTTCAATCAGAGAAACAAGTCCCATTAAGGTCTCTTCAGAGTTTTTGAATGATGATCTTGTTCTGATTGGTTCATCTTTCTTTCCCAAGATTTTATCTTCTGGGTGATTAATATTACTTCTGGATAGTTTCTTCTGGATGGGTTCTTCAGATGTTGTTGGAGAAATTGTGTTATTTTGATCTTTAGGTGATTGATCTTTAGAAGTTCTATTTGTAGAGATTTCTACTTCTATATCTGCAGAAAATTCATTCTGCTTTGGTTTTTCAGAACCAAGCTTATCATCAAATCTGACATGAATAGATTCTATCACAATGCGTGTTTCTGTATTGTATACTCTGTATCCCTTAGAACGTTCAGAGTATCCTAACATATAACACTTTTGTGCCTTAGAATCAAATTTATTCAGAGTATCAAGGGTATTTAAGATAAAACAAATACATCCAAAAGGATGAAAATATGAAATGTTGGGCTTTCTGTTCTTCCACAATTCATAAGGAGTCTTTTCAAGAATAGGTCTTATAGAGATTCTATTCTGAATATAGCATGCTGTATTTACTGCTTCTGCCCAAAAATGTTTAGCCATATTAGTCTCATTTATCATGGTTCTGGCCATCTCTTGTAATGTTCTATTTTTACGTTCTACAACCCCATTTTGTTGTGGAGTTCTAGGACAAGAAAAATCATGAGAGATGCCATTTTCATTAAAAAATGATTCTAATTGTTTATTTTCAAATTCTCCACCATGATCACTTCTGACTTTAATGATTTTAGATTCTTTTTGATTTTGAACTTGTTTGCAGAAGTTAGAAAATACAGCAATTGGCTCATCCTTGTGTCTAAGAAACTTTACCCATGTCCATCTGCTGAAGTCATCTACGATCATTAATCCATACTTTTTGCCACTGACAGAAGCAGTTTTCACTGGTCCAAACAAGTCAATGTGCAGAAGTTCTAATGGTCTAGAGGAAGATACAACATTTTTAGCTTTAAAACCAGTTTTTGAAAATTTGCCTTTCTGACATGCTTCACACAGAGCTTCTGAGTTGAACTTCAAATTTGGAAGTCCTCTGACTAGATTGAGTTTGTTAAGTTGAGATAATCTTCTCATGTTAACATGTCCCAATCTTCTGTGCCAGACCCATTGCTCAGTTTCCACAGACATTAGACATTTTACATTTTGAATTTTTAATTCTGAAAGCTTTATTTTATAAATGTTGTTCTTTCTCTTTCCACTAAAGAGGATTGTTCCATCTTTCTGACTAACAGCTTTACAGAACTTTTGATTAAAGATTATGTCATAGCCATTATCACTTAATTGACTTATGGATAATAAGTTATGCATTAATCCTTCTACAAGTAGAACATTAGAGATAGAGGGAAGATTTCCATTACCAATAGTTCCAGAGCCAATTATTCTTCCTTTTTTATTTCCTCCAAAACCTACGTGGCCTCCATCTTTTAATTCAAGACTTTGGAACATATGCTTTCTTCCCGTCATGTGTCGTGAGCATCCAGAGTCCAGGTACCATGATTGGTGTTTCAGTTTTGCTGTTAAAGACATCTGCAACATACACAATTTTATCCTTGGGTACCCATATTCTTCTGGGTCCTTGTTTGTTAGTTTTTACAAACTTCTGATTCATTTTAGGTTTCAAATCAGAACTTGTAGAACAAGATGACTCACTAGTGTATATAAGATCATGATTATGACCATAGGTGAAATGAGAACTTAGAGGAGTATTTGTATTTATGACAATGTCATCAATTTTTTTAAGCTTCAGAGTTTCTTTAGTTTTCACATAGCCTATGCCTCTTCTTTCATTTCTGCTAACACCATAGATCATAGATGCAATCTTGCTTCTATCTAAGCTTTTAGTAAGAAATTTTTGAAAGCTATAGTCATATTGTTTTATGATACTATCAGAATTGATTAGATCTTCTAATTCAGATTCCTTCTGAGCTTTAAGTTTCTCAAAAGAGTTTTTACATTCAAAGAAGTTTTCTTTCAGCTCAGAGTTTTCTGTTTTTAGTTTTCTAACTTCTTCTAATTCAGATACTAGACTTTGTTTAATGTCTTTGTATTTGAGTTGAAGCTTCTGATATTTTTCAAGAATTTCTGAGAGGCTAGCTTCTAATTGAGATCTGAAAAATTTAGAAAATACCTCTTCTGAATCTGATTCTAATTCTGATTCTGATGAGTGATCATCTTCTGGTATATTTGCCATTAATGCAATATTAGCTTGTTCATCTTCAGAATCTGACTTTGCTTCAGATGATTCAGAATCATCCCATGTTGCCATGAGACTCTTTTTCTTTTCTCTGCTGAATTTGTTTCTGGGTTTTTCTTTCTGAAGTTTTGGACATTCACTTTTATAGTGTCCTGGTTCTTTGCATTCGTAGCACACAACTTCTTTGCTTCTGGGTTTCTTATGACCAGATGTTGATTCAGAATAATTGTTTGTTCTTCTGGTATTTCTGAACTTCTTCTGACGATGCTTCCAGAGTTGTTGAACTCTTCTGGATAGGAGAGATAATTCATCTTCTTCTGATGAGCATCCAGAACTTTCTTCTTCTTCTGCCTGTAAAGCTTTAGAAACATGTTTGTTAGATTTAAGAGCTACAGACTTACCTTTCTTCTGGGGTTCATCTTCTTCTAACTCAATCTCATGACTTCTCAAGGAGCTGATCAGTTCTTCTAAGGAAATTTCATTCAGATTTTTTGATAGCTTTAAAGCAGTAACCATGGGCCTCCAAGCTTTTGGTAAACTTCTGATGATTTTCTTCACATGATCTGTTGTTGAGTAGGCTTTGTCCAGAACTTTTAGTCCAGCTACCAGGATTTGGAACCTTGAGAACATTTTTTCAATGGTCTCATCTTCTTCCATCTTGAAAGCTTCATACTTCTGGATGAGAGCTAGAGCTTTAGTCTCCTTGACTTGAGAGTTGCCTTCATGTGTCATCCTCAGAGAATCAAACATGTGTTTAGTTGAATCCCTGTTTGTGATCTTCTCATATTCTGTGTATGAGATGGCACTTAGAAGTATGGTCCTAGCTTTGTGATGATTTCTGAATTCCTTCTTCTGTTGAGCTGTCATATTTTTTCTTTCAATCTTCTGACCATCTGCTCCAATAGGATGAATGTATCCATCTGTCACCATGTCCCAGAGATCTCCATCTAGAGCTAGAAAGAAACTCTCCAGAACATCCTTCCAGTAGTCAAAATTGTCAACATTGAATACTGGAGGTTTAGCATTGATCTTGTCATTCTGATAGTCATTGTTGTTAATTCCAGTTTCTGCCATGTGTTTAACTTCTGGATCTTTTACTGACACGGTTAAGTGTATTTCTCAGAACCTAGCGCTCTGATGCCAATTGAAGGTGCGCAAAACACAAGGAAGGGGGGTTGGAATTGGGTTTTCTTTAACAATTAAAATTAACTTCTAATGACACGTTTAATTTATCCTGGTTCGTTTGAACTCAAACTACGTCCAGTCCACCCGCCAAGGTGATTTTGCCTCTACTGAGGTCTTAATCCACTATTCAATATGAATACACACAAAGACCTATAGTCAATGTCCTCTTGAGTCTTCTGACTAAACTTAGTCACTCAAGGAATAAAATAACTATTACAAATATAATAAAGACGTAACTAAGAATGCTTCTTGATAAGCAAAGATCACCAAGTGAAAGTTACAATAATAAGCACAAGTTGATTCAATCTATTTGCGTGAATGTATTGAAGTGTTGTCGTGAATTCTTCAAATGAAATCCTTTATATAGTGCTTGAAGAATGTAGCCGTTGGAGACATCTTGAACTAAATTAGGATAGAAATTAATACCATAAATTCCTTCCATAAACAGAGATACTTGTCTTGTTCATTAATTAAAATATCCTTTAATTAATGTCTTCAATAAGGATACCAACATCTTCTAAGCGGAGATCAGAGATAATAAATATAAGATGCGCAGCCAATAAATATGTTATTAAATGATGGATTCTCCTTTGAGAGTATCTTCTGTATGTGACTAAATGAATCTTCTATGCGCGTATGGTTTACTTAAATGAATTGATCTTCTACACAAGAATAAAGATATTCATTAGAACTTCTATTCTACAATAAGCTTTGTTATCATCAAAACACTTGGAGGTTCAGAACCATAATTGTTCTAACATTTCATTCCTGTTCCTACACTGACACATCTCTTATACACTTCACATTTCATTTACACTGACACTTGCATTCTTTCCAGCTTTGATACACAAATTGCACTGACACTACCCCTTTTAAACACAGATCTTTTAAGCGTGGATCCCGTCGAGTACGGCGGACAATCTGGGTGCTAATACCTTCCCAGGTTGTAACCAACCCCCTTTCTCAGTCTCTCTGGTTCGCAACCGTCTTATCCATATCTTTTCTTAGGTTTATGCAGCATTACCTTTCCTTCGGGATAAAAATGCCTAGCTGGCGACTCTATTCATTCTTTCTCTTTTCGCCGACCGTTTGCGTCTGTACCCCATTTGACCTAGACTCATTTGGTGGGAGCGACAAAGGGCACTTGTGCCAACTTCTTCATCTCATTTGGGGTCTCTTTAGGGGATTGATACTCTTATGATCTTGGTTTAGGGCTTTTGTCTTGGAAGTCTTGTGTTTTGCTTGCTTTTTATGTTCTTTCTTTCTTATGTGCATCCACCTCACTTCTTTGCTCCTTTCTTCCTATAAGTTGTTTGTTTAGCTTTATGTTTCTCTTCTCCTCATTTCTCTAGCTTCTTAAGCACTTCTTTAAATTGATTTGGTTCTGGTCTTATGCCTTGAGTTCATGTCTTGTGCATTTTTGCTTTGCATCTTCTTAAGTATACTTTGCTTTGCCATATGATTCATGTTGCCTCTTAATTGACTTGTATGCTTCTGAATTGACTTGTATGCTTCTTCTCTCATTCTTGTGGCTTGCATTTGCATTGAGTTTATGTATGTATGACTTCACTTCTGTTTGTATGATGTTGGCATGTCATTATGTTCATTTTGCTTTACTTGTGTGCTTGTGTTGCTAACCTTTTCAGGGGCTATGGTAAGTGAGAGGTGTGGATGTGATTCCCACATCTCCAAATCTCATCTCTTCTCTTCTTATTCTTATTTGTGATAACCTTTGATTGTTGGGCTTAGGCCTTACTCCCTCTTTCTTCTTCTTCTCTTCTTCTTTCTTTCTTCTTTAGGATAGTTAACCACACTAACCTTAGGATCTCCATGCATGATAACACTTAGGAATCATTAGTCCCCCATTAGAATTTTGCCTTTGTGATCCTTTTGGTGTTTTCTCTTCTCATCTTCAAACTCAATTTTAACCATTCTAATAAAGGTTGAGTCTTCTCATGTGACATGAGACTTTGCTATGAGATACTTGCACACGTTCCGTTTCGGGGCGAGGTGTAAGTTATCCCTCGTGGTGGATAGGTCTTAGCATGAGATTACTTCACAAAGAAAAGCATAAAAAACAATTCTTAACATAAAATCACAAAAATACTTAATAAACGTTATTAGGTCAGTATGTCTGAGCCTTCATTTGTGGGACTAGATTTGGGGATTTCCTCCATAGATAGGTGTGCCTCTTGCGCAATCCATTTCGGGATGATGTGAGACGTACATATCCCAGTGAGTAAGACTTAGGTACACTTACCTATGCAAACTTCAAAATAGAAAACTCATAAAAAACACAAACAAACAAGAAGCGTCTTTCCTTCGAGAATTCTTTTCTCATCTCCTTCGCTCCGTACGCGAACTTGCTCCTACTTGTCACTTTGCAAGACGGTAACGCACTCGTCGTCCGAGTCTGAAATACCTGAGCATTGACATAGGTAGTTCAAGCCTTAATTCACAAGCAATTTCTTTTCTACCCCTAGTTAGGGGAACTACGGCGTCTCTGATCCTCATTGTCCTGATGGGGTACGTAGGCAGCGAGTAAGGGCTCGTTCGAGCACAATCTTTATTTTCCCTACATTTTTTCCTTTTCATTTCTTTTTTTTTCAGTTCCATTTTCTTTTCTTTTATCCAGTTTCAGTTTCAGTTTTGCAGCAGCTTTCATTTTCTTCACCCTTTGAAACAGTTTCTTTGCAAGCATGGATCCCGTCGGGTACGGCGGACGATCTAGGTACTAATACCTTCCCAGGTCGTAACCGACTCCCGAACTCAGTCTCTTTGGTTCATAGGGCCCGTGTCCTTCCTTTTCTTTTCTTCTGGTTTGTGCAGCATTACCATTCCCGTTCCTTCGGGATAAAAATGCCTGGCTGGCGACTCTTTTCTTTTCCGCGCCAGTTTCGCGTTTGTACCAGGATGGAAATCCGGGGAGCGATAGAAGCATATTGATGAGTTGTTCCTTTACTGGAGCTTGCAGACTGGCCCCAATCTTTACTTCTTTCATATCTTCCTCGATACCAAGATTAACAGTTTCAATTTCCTCCTGATGAGGAGTAATCACTTTCTCTTTTTGCCTCAACAACCTGGCCAACTCTTCAGGAAACTCATAGTCTTCACCAAACCCTTCATCTACTTGATTAATTGGATTATCGAAGTAATACAAGGTCATAGTAGTGTTGTTGTCGGTGCAATCTGGAGGATAATCTCTGCAAGTGTTGAGATTTGTTCTTTTTAGTGATTAATTTTAATCTTGTTTAAAAAAAAGTTTGAACTATTAGCCCTCAGCATATATGGGGTTATATTGTTTGCAGATGTGCCCAAATTTATCAGCAAGAATTCCATTCATCTTTTTCTTCTGAGGAACCCAGTACCCACATTACTGGGAGACTTTTACTACTCCATTCATCAGAGGAATGAGAAACAAAGGGGGAAGTTGGTGAGATGTTGTGCTCCTTTGTTTCACACCTGGCTGCTCAGACACCTACCTAAATCAGATGCGTTCCTGAACCCTCACCAACAGAAGAATTGGGCCAAGAGGCTCATTGCTTTAACTTTAGATGATATTAGATGGTGCACCCAGAGCACTAAAGGCATGACATTATCACCAGCTGTGGGCAATACCCAAATGTACCTCTGATAGGAGTAAAGGGTTGCATCAACTACAATCCTTTGCTATTTAAGAGACAACTGGGCTATGCTTTGGTTCACCCTCCTAGAGTGCAAGATTTAGCTGAGACCCTGTATGGTGAAGTAAAACCTAATTCAGCTGTTGTCAGACAAGCATCCTGGGCTTGGGACAACATCCAGACAAAAGGGATGGCTATTCTTGGAAGGTGTAATAATATTGCTTCAGCTCAGTACTATGACTGGTCCCATGCTAGAGCTCAGATTACTGGAATGCCTTTCACCATTGAGGATATACCTGGACCATCTACAGCTCAACCAGCAGCAACTATCAGCCTGGAAGAATTTGAGAAGCTGAAGGAAAGGAATGAGAATCTGTCTCAAGCTCTAAAGAAGACCCTTTGGGAAAGGAGTGATGGTCGTCTAGACATTGAGAGGCTGGAGAAGCTTAGGGTGGAGCATCTGGCCAAAATTTAGAAGACAGAGGACTACATCAAGAAGGAAAGAGCTGGGGAACAAATATTGAAGAATGCCTGTAAGGAGGCCAAGATTCAGAAGGCTAGGACTGAGCTCTATCTGCAAGAGAGTCAGACTAGGTGGGTCAGGATCACTGAGGCCCGGACACAAGAAGACCAGAAAACTCAAGCAAAGATTGAACAGTTAGAGGCCAATGAAAAGAAGCTGCAGGAAGCTTTGTTGGCAACCCAGAAGGAGATTTCAGAGTTAAAGCTTAGAGCTGGATTAAAGAGATCAAAGGACTAGGACAGGAACAAGAAGCTGACCACTGCCATTGCTACCAGGAACCTCCTCATTAGGACCATTACAGAGCACCCAGCTAGTGCAGTGACTGAGGCATTTTTGAGGGAGGTCAAGGAGGATGAGTTTGGATTGGATGTTTGACTTCTTTGCTTGTTGTTCATTTCCATTTGATGTACTTTTCTCTTTTTTGTATTTTGACCCTCCAGGGGCATGTGTTGTAAAACAAACTATGTATTGTTCATCATTTGTAATATATTAGTTTGCTTTCATTGGGTTCTTTTTCTCAAGCAACATCAAGCATCTTCCTCGAGGTCTGGAAAGGTCAAAACCAAGAACTAAGCCGGATACCTTGGAAAACAAATAAGCATACTGCATTGCATACTAACTTTTGTTTTGTTTTGTAGGTTTTGTTATTATCTTTGTTTCTAACTTTGTTGTGGCCTCAGGAAATATTGCTCGCCGCCGAGTGTTCCCTGTGAACCGTGCGCACCGGTACCCTACTCGCAACAACCTTCCTGGTATCCAAATGGAGCAAGTACAGCAGGACCTGACAGAGGTCAGAACTCAGATGGATAATGAAAGAGTGGAGATGAGAAACCAAATGACTCAATTCATGGCTGTAATGACTGGCTTGGCCCAGAGCCAAGAAAGGTTAAGGGAACTGGTGGAGAGACAAACTCCCGAGGAACCACATCTTGGAACTGGAGGAACAAGTAACAATGAGAGGGGCCAGCCTCATATTAATCCACCAGTGTTTGGACCTCATCTGGATCCGGAGGTTAACATCCCGAGAAATGCGCCAGGTAATACTGCTGGGAAGAGAATTTTGCAAGAAGATCCCCAAGAAGAGCAATTTACTGTCATGGGAGCTGGAGACGAAGTTTATGATAGGAGGCTAGATGAAATTGCTGAGAAATTGAGATCATTGGAGTCCCAGAATTCCTTGGGTTTCGATGTAATGGATATGGGACTAGTGGATGGGGTAAGAATTCCCCACAAATTCAAACCCCCGTGTTTTGAAAAATACAATGGAACCTCCTGTCCACGAACTCACTTGCAGTCTTTTCAGGGAAGACTTAAAGCTTATACTATGGATGAGAAGCTGTGGATGTTCTACTTTGAAGACAGTCTGACCGGGGCTCAAGGGAGTGGTATTCACACTTGACCAGTGCTACCATTAGATGCTGGAAGGACATAGCTGAAGCCTTCATCAGGCAGTATCAATACAATCTGGACATGGCTCCTAACAGGACCCTTCTGATGGGAATGTCTCAATATTCCAGAGAAAGCTTTAGGGAATATGCCCAAAGGTGGAGACAGCTTGTTGCTGCTGTCCAACCACCCATGTCGGAAAGAGAAATGGCAGATATGTTCATGAATACTTTGCAAGGAACATATATTGATAGACTGGCTGCCTTTTTTTCTACCAGTTTTGCTGACGTAGTTATAGCTGAGGAAAGAATTGAAAGCCTTTTGAAAATGGGCAAAATTTCTGATAATGGTGCAAGTTCATCCAGTAATCCTAGGAAACCTTTCGTGGGACCCCGAAGGACCGGTGAGACAAATGCCATTCATGCTAGCAGGGGCAGACCTTAGTATGTTCACAGATCAGTAGCAGCTGTCACCATTCCAGCTCTGATTCCTCAGCAATCAGCATATTAACAACAACAACAACTACATTATCAACAACAAGTTCAGTATCCGCAGCAGAGAACCTACAACAACAACAATAGCAGTCAACAACAACGACCCTTCCAACAAAGACCAACACAGGAAAACAGGGTGATTGACCCTATCCCTATGCCTTATGCTGCCTTATTGCCACAACTCCTGAAGCTTAACTTGGTTGAGTTAAGGACGTTGGCACCACCAGATCCCCTCAATCTCCCAATGAATTATGATGTCAACGCCAGGTGTGCTTTCCACTCCAATGCACCTGGTCACAATACTGAGAAGTGCAGGGCCCTGCAAATGAAAGTTCAAGATCTGGTGGATTCTAAAGCCCTCAACTTTGCACCTCCTCCGAATGTCAACATAAATCCTATGCCTAATCATGGAAGGCCAAGGATTAATGCCATTGAGGAAGACAAACCATCTACCTTGATCACCAGCGTTGCACAAATTCGGACACCTTTGGTCGAAATTAAAGCTCAGCTTCTAGAGTGCCAAGTGTTCCCCGGGTGTGAGCTCGGTTGTGGGTATTGCAACATTGCAGTCAACGGGTGTGAAAATTTGAGAAGCGGCATAGATGGTCTTATTAAGGAGGGTATCGTTCAGATTTCAACAACGGCGCCTACAAATCCAGCAATTCCTTTAACAACCATTCCTGATTCTTCTACAACAGCAGCAACAATCATTCCTACCGATTCATCAATATCATCAGCAATGGCTCCGTCCATCACTTCATCAAATCAAATGTCAACAACCCTTTCTTCTACAACATCAACATCCATTTTATTAGCAGGATCTTCTACAACGCCATCAAAAATTAATGAAGATGTCTCAGCAGTTACGATCTACTATGACCCATCAAATGTTCCTCCCAGCAGTAATTTCCAACAAAAAACAGTGGCACTTCCTGACAGGTCACCAGTCACAATTTACTATGATCCGCATACTATCACAGTACCCTCCTCTGCAGCAGTCAGTCCAGTCACCATTACGGTACCTGGACCAGTTCCTTATGAAAGCAACAATGCCATACCTTGGCATTATGGCTCTGATATCTACTGCAACGAGGAGAAAATCACTCTGGATTCATCAACCTCTTCTCCACAAATTGATAATGTTGGGGGAGGCGGAGGCTTCACCAGAAGCGGACGCCTTTTTGCCTCACAAATACAAAGGCCTAATGTTGAAGCAGAAGCTGCTGCCAAAGCAAAAGGAAAGAGTGTGGTACCTTAAGAGCCAGCTGTCAAATAAACACAGAAGACATCTTTTGAACAAGATGTAGACGAGTTCATGAGAATTATAAAAAGGAGTGATTACAAGGTGGTGGATCAGCTTCACCAAACTCCCCCAAAAATCTCCATATTATCACTGTTAATGTGTTCTGAAGCTCACAGGAACGCATTATTGAAAGTCCTGCACGCATCATACGTGCCAGAGGAGATAACTGTTAATCAGCTGGAAACTGTGGTGGCAAATGTCAACACCAGTCATGGACTGGGCTTTACCAATGCTGACTTAACAAGAGAGGGACGCAACCATAACAAGGCTTTGCATATCACCTTGGAATGCAAAGGTGTTGTCCTATCTCATGTACTGGTGGACACTGGGTCATCACTCAATGTTCTGCCAAAGAAAGCCTTAGTGAAGCTGGAGAATGATGGTTTGGCATTGCGTCCGAGTAATTTGGTGGTGAGAGCATTTGATGGCTCTAAAAGATCAGTGCTTGGGGAGATTGATCTGCCTGTGTTGATTGGCCCGCAGACCTTCAAAACTACCTTCTTTGTGATGGACATACAGCCGGCCTACATCTGTCTGTTGGGTAGACCCTGGATCCACGCCGCCGGCGCTGTTACGTCTACCCTTCACCAGAAGCTGAAATTCGAGCGGGAAGGCCAGATCATCACCATCTGTGGGGAGGAAGACATCTTTGTTAGCCATCTGGCTACGTATAAATACATAGAAATGGACGGGGAGATCCATGAAACCATGAGCCAAGGGTTTGAGGCCCTGAACATTAATGAAGCATCTGCTGTACTGGGAACCTCCATAACGTCATATCAGCAAGCCCGAAAGGTTGTTGAAGAGGGTACTGCCCAAGGCTGGGGCAAGCTGCTGCCCGTGGAAAAGAAAGAAGACAGATTTGGGTTGGGTTACAAACCAACTCAGCAAGATCAATCAGAGGCTGCCAAGGAGCCCAAGTTTGTCAGCGGGGGAATGCTCACCCCGGATGCTGTGAACAATTTGGAAGACGAGGAGGAAAGCAACCTTAACCTGGAGAGCTGGATACGTCCAAGGATCCCGGGGAGCCAAGTCCTTAACTGGTCTTCCCAGGAAATTATAAGAGTTACTCCTGCAGATTAATTATTATTTCCTGTATTTTAAAGCATGCATCAAGTCTTGCATCTTGCCCAAGATGTCAAGACTCATTTTGTAATCGGGCCATCTTGTAATTTTGTGCAAATGGATTAATCAATGAATATCAGACATCTTTTGCAAACGAGTCTCTTTTTCGCTCACTGTCTTTTCATTTTTCACTTTTGTACAAAACAATAAAATGGCAATGTTTTCAAAATAAATAACTTCATTTTCACTTTTTCTAAACAAGATTAAAATGGATCACTAAAATAAACCAATCTAAACCCTTGCAGAAAGTGCCCTCCAGATTGCACCGACAACAACACTGCTATGACTTTGTATGACTTTGACAATCCAATCAATCAAGCTGATGAAGGGGTTGAAGAAGATTATGAGCTACCTGAAGAGCTAGCCAGGTTGTTAAGGCAAGAGGAGAAGGTTATCACTCCTCATCAGGAGGAGATTGAAACGATTAATCTTGGTACGGAAGAAGACGTGAAAGAGGTTAAGATCGGGGCCTGCCTGCAAGATTTAGTGAAAGAGCAACTGATTGAAATGCTTCGGGAATATGTGGATGTTTTTGCTTGGTCTTATCAGGATATGCCCGGGTTGGACACCGATATTGTCATGCACAAGCTGCCTCTGAAAGAAGAATGCCCGCCAGTAAAGCAGAAACTGCGCCGTACTCGCCCAGATATGGCAATGAAGATAAAAGAAGAGGTGCAAAAGTAGTGGGACGTCGGTTTCCTTGCTGTGACTAGCTATTCTCCGTGGGTTGCTAATATTGTACCTGTTGTCGCTCCCGACAAATGACACGGGGTCAGATGAAGGTACAGACGCGAATGGTCGGCGAGAGGGACAATGAGAACACACGGCCGTGAACTCACTGGAGATGAATAGAGTCGCCAGCTAGGCATTTTTATCCCGGAGGAAAGGCAATGCTGCATAGACCTAGAAAAAGATGGATAAGACGGTTTGCGAACCAGAGAGACTGAGAAAGGGGGTTGGTTACAACCTGGGAAGGTATTAGCACCCAGATTGTACGTCGTACTCGACGGGATCCACGCTTAAAAGATTTGTGTTTTAAAGGGGTAGTGTCAGTGCAATTTGTGTGTAAAAGAGCTGGAAACAAATGTACAGGTGTCAGTGTAAAAGAGAGTGAAGTGTATAAATGAAGTGTCAGTGCAGGAATGAGAATATGCTCAAGATAATGAGGCTAAAAGAATGAAGCTGGAAAGAGGGGGAATATACAGAGACTTTTGTTCGATAACCGTTAAGTTATGCCTACGTATCCTCTCGTGCAATGAGGAAGTCAGAACACCGTAGTTCGACCCAAAGAGACTGAAAGGTGAATTGACTTGTGAACTGCTTACTTGTCAATGCTCAAGTGTATGACCTGTCTGGCTCAGGTGCTTACTGTCTTGCATTAGACGGAAGAAGCAAGTTCTCGTTTGTGAGTGAATGAGATGAGAAAAGAATCCCGAAGGAGACGATTATTGTTTGTTTTTGAGTTTTCAGTCTTTTATTGCTTTTGAAAGTTTGTCATAGGATAATGAGCTTAAGCCTAAACCAATGGGTTAGTAAACTCATCACATCTTCCCTCTGATTAGGGGTAATGAGATTACCTTAAGTGTGAAGTCAGATTCTCACACTTAATCACCTTTGGTGTAGGATTAAGATCATTAACCTACTTGTGATTATTTAGATGTTTTTTGTGATTTTTGTTTAGTGTTGAGTAATGAGGTTAAGCCATAATCATGGATTAAACAGACCCATTACACCATCCTAAAAGAAGGATGATAGATGAGAATGTTTAAGCTGAGGAAAGCTCCTCAACTTAATCTATGATTAGGGATTAAACCCATGACAAAACAAGCCTTTGATTAAGTGGATTTTATTTGATGGTATGATGATGAAGTGTTTTTTATGATTTGTAAGACAACTTGAGGGGGACTTGTCCATTAACACTAGGGTTAGTCCTTCTTAACCACTTAAGGAAGAATTAGAACCCTAATGCAAGGCCCAAGTTACAAGTGTGATGTCTTGATAATTATTAAGTGAATTGATTAAGAGATTTAAACACATTAAGGGTTTAACACTTAGGATTAAAGTTATACACTCCATCCTAAGAGAAGGATGCAGGCATAAGCTTAATCACAAAGCCTTAAAGCCTTTAGGGTTTAATCCCTGATTATGAGATGAGAAGAGAAGACTCAAAGAGAGACACAAAGGTAAAACTAAGAGGGGATACTAATCAAAATCCTAATTCATTGTCATGCTTGGATGATCCTAAGGTTTGTGAGGTTTGCAAGAACAATCTTCAGAGGAGCCACCAGGAAGCAGAGGAATAAGATCAAGAGAAGCAAGGTGACTTGCCTCATTCAAGAAGTCAAGTCACTTGAAGAAAGAAAGTGGGAGGAAGAAGAATGAGCAAGCTCAATCTCAAACACATATAAGAATGCAGCAATGGATGCAAGAGAGATGAAGAGAAAAGTTATGAGAAGTGAAGGCAAATTCACTTCTCAAGTTTACTTACCACCTGAAATGTTAGAAAGAAATGCAATGCAATGCAAGATGAGATGAAATGATGTGATGCAAAGCAAGACCAAAAGCATGTTGATGATGAAAATGATGCTATGAGATTGCTGCAAACATGAGACAAAGCATGGAGATGCTCATACAAGATTATGAATGCAAATGATGCAAGCTAAGGAGCATGAACAAGCATGGAAAGTTATGAATCATACAAGACAAATGACATGGCAAATATGTAATGCAATGGTCAAACATGCTTTCTATATATCTTAAGATGTCAAATGAATCACAAGAATGCACAAAATGCAAAGACAAGTCATGTTATGCAAGAGAATGCAAGAAGGATGCAAGAGGAAGCCCAAATTAGGGTTCATGAATCAAACATCAAACAAAAACCCAAAACAGAAGCAAAACCCTAAGATAAAAATGGAAAATGGCACTCAAAGAAACCCTAATCCTATGCTAAACCAAGGTTCAAAGGGGAGGTTCAAACTCTCAACCAAACTCAAGTTATGATTTTTCTAAGTTATTAGGGTTTTTTAGGGTTCTTAACAAAAGAAATGCCAAACAATTAGAAAATGAGGAAACAAAACATGGCCATTTTATCTTTGAAAGTACATGCTAAACATAACACAATGCAAGAAGAATCAATGTCTCAACCTTCTCCAATAGGCAGAAATGATTTTTTGAACTTATGATCAAAATAATGCACAAAAATGATTTTAATTCAATGAGAAATTCTTAAAATGCATCAAGATCAAAAAAGAAATTTGGTTTGAAGGTTGGACAATATTTCTAAATGTCTTAGAACATTTCATGAATTTTTTGGTGATTTTTAAATACCTAAAAGTATTTTTAATAAATTAATTTCCATTAATCAATTAAAAATAATCTTTTAAATATTTAAAAATACTTTTTTAATGATAAAAATAAAAATAAAAATATTTTTGGGTTTTAAAAATTAGTGAAATATTTGACAAAAAATTTCATAATTTTTAAATGGTTTTTGCTATTTTAAATAAAATATACAAATTTAATGAAATAAAATGAATAAAAAAACAAATAAAATGAAAGTCAGAGGGATGGAGGGCCAGGATGAGCCTAGGATTCAAAGGTGTTGACTGGCGCGTGAATGGATGGTGGGGATGCAATCTGGCCAGATTAAATTAATTATGAATTAATTAATGTTAACCAAATGGATTAGGGCAAATGAAGTGATCCTGACCACTCACTGGCGCGCGGGAAACAAAGATCAAGGGCCCAAGTTTAAAGTTGCTAATTAATGACACTTAAACCCTAATTACACTCAGGCGACCGGAGATGAGCTCCGGTCGTCTTCTCCGGCCATACCAAAACCCTAGCTCCTTATCCAGGCCACCCCATGTCAAATTGACTGCCCAGAAACACTCCCCACACTTCCTACAACCCAAATCCATGATCAAACACCATTTTACCAACAAGAACAGCTTGAATCGAAACCAAACAAAAATGGGGCCAAACTTTCAGACACTCACAAAATGCTCATTTTCCCACCATTTTAGATTCTAAACACATCACAGTGATCCTCAGAGCATGTACTTTCAATTTGTAACAAAAGAAACAAGCTTTAAAAAGTTTGAAGTTTGAGACTACCTGAGGTGAAGAACTGTGAATGTGAGCTCTTTTGGCCTTGCTTTGATGCAGAACAACTCCCCTGAACCCCTTGAAGCTAATGGAAAGCCTGGAATGAGCTTAGGCAAGCTGCTTTGAGAGATTCACTTCTGGTGTAGCAGGAAATGCACTTTGTGTACAGGCTGTTTCAGTTCAAAGTAAAGGGTGGTTATGACTCCTTGGGGTATGCTTGACTTGTTGGTGGAGAAAGATGAAGTGTTTGATGGCTGGATAGTGAGATTCGAAGAGAACTGGTTCTGAGGGTGAAGAATGGTGAAGCTCAGGTCAGGCTTGTTTCAGGCTTGAGCTTTGGTGGTCTTTTGTCTATGAAGTGTGTTGAGTTGGATGATGAAGAAAGCTTGAGTGTTTGCAAGCTGTCTAGAGGAATTCGAAGGCTTTTGCAATGTGAAGGGATTTTGTGAATGTGTGGAATGTATGTGTTTCATCCTTGCCTAGGGTTATGTCTTGCTTGCAAATTGATAACATAACTCTCTCTCATTGGTCAGATGATTGGACACATGCTTTATTGATTGGTAAGTCAACTTTTGCAAAATATCCACCTTTTGTGTAAGTGAAGCATGGCTCATGGCCTAGGCAAGTACAATGTTGGTTCTGGTGCAGCATGGTGTGGGAGGGGCCTAGCAAAGTTCAGCACTCAAGGCTGCAAGTTGGTGAAGGCATGATCATGAGTTTTGCAACTTGTGACATTTTGGTTCACATGTGACTTCTTTGCCTAACCAAACATAAAACCATGGCATTCTTAGTTCAAATCTGATTTTTAGGACTTAGAGAATGTTTATGCAATGGTTTGAGATGAATTAGAGGCTGCAATGTGCATTGGTTCAAGACTTTGCAAAATTTCCATTTGAAGCATGCCTTAGAAATTAATGATTTTTGCCAACTTTGCATTGCCATAACTTTTGATCCAAGAAGAGTTTGATCATGTTCTTGTACTTTTTGAAAAGGGAAAGATGAGATCTACAACTTTCATGACCAAAGTTTTTCCATTTGAAGCCTTTTTGAATCATGAATCAAGGCTTGAAAAATGACCTAAAATGATGCATTCTTGAAAAGTCAACTATGCCCAAAAAGTCAACATTTGCAAAAAACCTAAATTCTTGATTTCTATGAACTTCAACCTTCTTCCATGATCAAATAAAGATCATATACACTCAAAATGATGAAGATCACCCATTGGTTGGGTCATTGGGGGCCTCAGATGCCCTGATTTTGCACTGACTTGTCTGAAAAGTCAACTCTTGATCAGATGACTTCCCCATGGAATTTCTTCATGAAAATTGATATGCATACTCCCTATACCATATAGAGACCAATGGAAATAAGAATGGCCAAAAAATTTGGGGTTATGGCCTCTGAAACCAAAACCCTAATTTTCAGTCAACTGTGTAGTTCAACCTGGCTCTGCATCCACTCAAACCCTAGCTCTTGTGATTCCTCTGCATTTTTGACTTTGAGGAGATAGAATATGATGTAAGAACACACATGGATCCCTTTGAGTTGATTGGTGCCCTTTGGAATGGCTCAAGAGGCTCTGGGATTGCTCAGATCACAAACCCCTAGGTGCAGATGACTTAGAAGCAATGCAATGAATCAAAAATGAGATGTGAGATGATATGATTGTGTTTATGCATATGAGAATGATCACTAGCCATGGTGTGAATGGGTGAGGGCAAATTTGGGGTGTTTACAGCTGCCCCTATTCAAACATGAGTTAGCTGTGCAGGGTGTAAGCGACGGCTTAACAGGCAAACAAGATAACTTGTGGTTGAATACCAAAGACAGTCCAAAATTTGCACTCACAGAATGAAGAAGAAAAGGGATAAAGTATATTGTAAAGTATGGGCGACGGAGGACGACCGTCGAGCAGAGGACAACTGCTGGGTAAGGAGCAATGACGGGGACGGCCGACATGCTGGGGAGAGTGTATGAAAATAAAGCAATGACGGGGACGGCCGACATGCTGGGGATAAAAGGTAAAGCTAAGACGGGGACGGCCGACTAGCTGGGGAAAATAAAATCATGATGGGGACGGCCATCACGATAAAACTGTAAAATTTCTGAGGATTAATGAAACATGACGGGGACGGCCATCAAGTTCATAAAGGTAAAGTAACCAACGATGGGGACGGCCATCGGGCTAAAAAGGAAAAGGGACCACGACGGGGACGGCCATCGGGTTAAAGAATAAATGAAATAAACAGATGATGGGGTACGGCCATCAAAGGTGAAGGACGATCACCTAGCAGGGGACGGCTGCTCTGTTGGGAATAAAAGAAATATGATGGGGACGGCCATCAAAGGTGGAGGACGACCACCTGGTAGGGTACGGCTGCCGAAAGTATCACGACACAGGACGAGTGCCGGATAGAAAGGGTCAACGATGGGGACGGCCATCGGATGAGCATGATGGAGGACGACCATCAAGAAGTGGAGGACGACCACTCAGCAGGGTACAGCTGCTCTAAAGGTTGGTCATGACATAGGACGAATGTCAGATAACCAAAATCAACAATGGGGACGGCCATTGGATAAAGTGATGAAGGACGATCATCAAAAGGTGGAGGACGACCACCTAGCAGGGGACGGCTGCTAAAAACAACGATGGGGACGGCCATCGGACGAGCATGATGGAGGACGACCATCAAGAAGTGGAGGACGACCACTTAGCAGGGTACGGCTGCTCTCAGGGTTATCATAACACAAGACGAGTGTTAGATAAAAAGGAAATTTGTTTTGTTGGCGATCTACTGGGGAGATAGTAAACACGGACGAGCGTTTACATCCAAGAAACAAAAGGGTATAAGTGTTTGGTATCGTGTATAGATTAAAGATGCGGACGAGCATCCTTAAGACTATGATACGGACGAGTATCATGTAGAAACAAACTGACACATGTTCAGAGATGATGATACGGACGGGTATCAACTGGTTAACAAAGAACACGGACGAGTGTTGCATCTGGAAGAATTCTTCTGGGGAATAATAGACACAGACGAGTATCTATATTCAAGAAAACATAAGTGTTTGACACGGTGTATGGATTAAAGATGCGGACGAGCATCCTTATGACTATGATACGGACGAGTATCATGTAGAAACAAACACTAGACGCAATGTTCTGAGATGATGGTACGGACGAGTACCAACTGGTTAACAAAGAACAAGGACTACTGTCGAATCTGTGGGGATGTAACTGGTATATACAAGATACGGACGAGTATCTGTATCATGAGTAGTAAGTATGAGTAATGTATAGATGAGTGTTTATCTGCTGGGGAGAGCGACACGGACGAGTGTCAAAAGGAGAAGAGTGTAGTATGAACAAGTATCTGGTATACAAAGTATAGATGACTGTGCTGGGGAAAATGACACGGACGGATGTCAAGAAAGTTGTATATATGTATATGTGAGTGCAAAGAGGGTGTCTTTGGCTTTCTGCTGGTGATGTGACACGGACGGGTGTCATGAAGTATCTATAATACGGGTGATCTTGTTCGTAAAGAGTGTTCAGGCGACTTTACTGGGGAGTGATGATACGGACGGGTATCAAAGGGTGCATATGGTAGTGTTTGTGATTATGAGGCAACTGCCTTTGCTGGGACTCTGGGGGATTTCTGTACAATGGTGATGAACGGTTGTTATTCACAAGTGTTAATTCAGAACATGGCTTATGATTATGCTATGTGTTTGATTTTTGCCGTAATGCTCCGTATTAGACGAAATGCTACGCTCTGAGGGGATAGTGTGATGCAAATGCCATGATTATGCAAAGACGCAGATCCGGGATTCGGATCCCGTCACTGCGAAGATCTCCGGTCGATCTGTTGGAAATGGACCTCCCAGCTGGGGATGAGATCATTGGTAGATCTGATGAGATGGGTCACTGATTGACATATCCTTATAATACGGGACCCAGCTGGGGTTTGTAGAAGCTTTCTGAGCTCTGTTGTGACTTCTATGCGTCGTTCTTCTGGATAGAGGCTGAAGATTCTGTGGGGAGACGATTCCCTGACTCCTGCAATCAACTGAGGATGAAATGGCAACTCGGCTGGGGAATTGTGAGAGGCAACTCAGCTGGGGAGAGCAACAAGTGGCAACTCAGCTGGGGATAGAGCATTTCGGATGCCGAGATTGAGTGTATGTTGATTTGGCAACTTTGCTGGGGAAGTGGGCACCTCCCAGTGCCATGTGAGTTGATAATGATTCGCCAGTTTGCTGAGACGTAACTTGCATGCCCCAGGTTGCGCTCTGGATACCTGCAGTCCTGCAAAGATAAGGAAACGCACAAAAAGGTCCCGAGGTATCCTTTACTGGATTCCGTCATAGGAGATAAGTACTTTCGAGAGTAAGTATATTCCCTGTACGCATGTGTTTTATTTTCAGAGAAAGGCATCTATACTTATGCAGTTGTATTTTTAGAGATATCAGACAACTCTTTGCAAAACATAAATGTAAAACGAAACATGACTGAAAATCTGATTTTATTAATTCGTGCGTCCTGAATTGGCAAGATACAGTCAAAGAAACATATCTCCTGAAATGAGGAGATTGTTACAAATTGAGAAATAAAGTGCTGGCGATGTTGACGACGCTTTAAGGAGCTTCCTCTCCTGCTATGACTCGTATGACAATGACGTTCTTCTCGTCTTGCTTTCTGGAGAGAGTTGATTCTGAATGAAGCTTGATCCTTTGGAGCTTACCAAGTCGTGGGTGATACAGACGAATTCAGAATGCAGTTGTTCGCTTATTCCCTTATTTTGCATGGATCGCCCTTTCGGGTTTTCAATCCATCGGGATACCCATTTTTGCCTGAGCTGTCCAATGCGGCTTTTCAACTCAGCGGGTGTACATTTTTTGTTTATTTTCCCTTATTTTTGCCCGAGTCTTTTATTCTGTTTTTGACTCGCCGGGATGCCCTATTTTTGCCTGGACTTACATTCTGTTTTTATGTCCAGCGGGTCATTTTATGCGAAGTATTTTTTAACTGCATCCGAATTCACAGTGGACGGGAAATCTTCACCATCCATGGTGCCGAGCATCAGTGCTCCACCAGAGAAAACTTTCTTTACAACAAATGGTCCTTCATAATTTGGAGTCCATTTGCCCCTGTGGTCTGTATGAGGAGGGAGGATTCTTTTCAACACAAGATCCCCTACTTGGTACTCTCGACGCCTGACTTTCTGATCAAAGGCTTTCTTCATTCTCTTCTGATATAACTGCCCATGGCAGATTGCAGCCAATCTTTTCTCTTCAATCAGACTCAATTGTTCGTATCGGGTCCGAACCCATTCTGCTTCATTCAATTTAACATCCATTAATACCCGTAGGGAGGGTAATTCAACTTCAACAGGTAGGACTGCTTCCATACCATATACAAGTTGATACGGTGTTGCCCCAGTGGATGTTCTGATTGATGTGCGGTACCCATGCAAGGCAAATGGTAGCATTTCATGCCAGTCCTTGTAGGTGATTACCATCTTCTGCACAATCTTCTTGATATTCTTGTTAGCAGCCTCAACAGCGCCATTCATCTTTGGCCTGTAAGGAGAAGAATTGTGATGTTGGATCTTGAAGTCCCGGCACAGCTCTGCCATCATTTTGTTGTTCAAGTTGGAACCATTATCAGTAATGATTCGCTCGGGTACTCCGTACCGACAGATGATATCTCTTTTCAGAAATCTGGCTACCACTTGTCTTGTAACATTTGCATATGAGGCTGCTTCAACCCACTTGGTAAAATAGTCAATGGCGACCAGGATGAATCTGTGACCATTTGAAGCAGTTGGCTCAATCTTGCCAATCATATCAATGCCCCACATGGCAAAGGGCCAAGGTGAAGACATGATGTTCAAAGGATTTGGAGGCACATGCACTTTATCTGCGTAGATCTGGCATTTGTGGCATTTCCTGGCGTAAGCACAACAGTCTGCATCCATTGTGATCCAGTAATAGCCTGATCTTAACAACTTCTTAGCCATGGCATGCCCTCCTGCATGGGTACCAAAAGATCCTTCGTGCATTTCATGCATCAACAAATCTGCTTCCGTTTTATCAACACATTTGAGGAGTACCCTATCAAAGTTCCGCTTATATAAAGACCCATCCGTGTTCAGAAAGAAACTTCCAGCAAGCCTTCTCAAAGTCTTCTTATCATTGGAAGATGCCTCAGGTGGGTATGTTTGATCCTCCAAGAAGCACTTAATGTCATGGAACCAAGGTTTATCATCTTTGACAACTTCCGCTGCAAATACATATGCTGGTCTATCAAGTCTTGATACTGAAATCTGAGGTACAAAGTTAGCAGCTTGAACTTTGATCATGGATGAAATGGTAGCAAGAGCATCTGCAAACTGATTCTCGTCCCGAGGGATATACTCAAGCTTGACTGTGGTGAAGAAAGTCAATAACCTTCTTGTATAATCCCTGTAAGGTATCAGATGATCCTGGTGGGTGTACCATTTTCCGTTGGTTTGATTGACTACCAAAGCTGAATCTCCGAATACGGTCAATGTCCTGATCCTGAGGTCAATGGCTTCCTCAAGACCCATAATGCAAGCTTCGTATTCAGCTTCGTTGTTAGTGCAGTTGAAAGTGAGTTTTGCCGAGAAAGGCATGTGAACTCCTTTGGGTGAAATGAGTACTGCACCAACACCACGGCCATTCATGTTAACAGCCCCATCAAACATCATAGTCCATTCTTCCTCCGGGTCAGGCCCTTCAGTGTGAATAGGCTCTTCGTGATCTTTTGCTTTAATGAACATGATGTCTTCATCAGGGAAGTCAAACCTCATAGGCTGGTAGTCATCAATAGGTTGCTCAGCCAGATATTCAGATAGTACACTGCCCTTGATGGCTTTCTGAGATGTGTACTGTATGTCGTATTCTGTGAGAATCATCTGCCATCTTGCAACCCGTCCGGTAAGAGCTGGCTTCTCGAAAATGTACTTAACTGGATCCATTTTTGAAATCAATAAAGTAGTGTGGGTCAACATATACTGCCTCAGTCGGCGAGCAGCCCACGCTAAAGCACAGCAAGTTTTCTCGAGCAGTGAATAACGTTGTTCACAGTCGGTAAACTTTTTGCTTAGGTAGTATATTGCATACTCTTTTCGACCAGACTCGTCATGCTGGCCCAGCACACACCCCATTGACTCTTCTAGCACTGTCAAGTACATAATCAGAGGTCTTCCTTCAACTGGCGGCATGAGGATTGGAGGTTCTTGCAGATATTCCTTGATCTTGTCAAAAGCCTTCTGGCAATCTTCGTTCCACCTGACCGTTTGTTCTTTTCTTAACAGCTTGAACAAGGGTTCACAGGTTGCTGTAAGGTGAGATATGAACCGTGAGATGTAGTTCAACCGACCTAAGAACCCTTGAACTACTTTCTCTGTTCTCGGTGCAGGCATCTCTTGGATGGCTTTGACTTTATCAGGGTCAACTTCAATCCCTTTCTCACTTACAATAAATCCCAGCAGCTTACCGGATCGCACCCCAAACGTGCATTTGTTGGGGTTCAACTTTAGTTGGTACTTCCTCAGACGCTTGAACAACTTCAGCAGATTCACCAAGTGATCTTCCTCTGTAAGGGACTTGGCGATCATATCATCCACGTAACATTCTATTTCTTTGTGGATCATATCGTGGAATAATGTCACCATAGCCCGTTGATATGTGGCACCAGCATTCTTCAGTCCAAATGGCATCACTTTGTAACAGAACGTGCCCCAAGGTGTAATGAATGTTGTCTTCTCCATGTCTTCAGGTGACATCTTGATCTGATTGTATCCCGAAAATCCATCCATGAAGGAGAATACCGAGAACTGAGCCGTATTATCCACCAATACATCAATGTGAGGTAATGGGAAGTCATCTTTCGGGCTGGCTCTGTTCAGATCCCGGTAGTCAACACACATTCTTACTTTGCCATCTTTCTTAGGCACAGGTACTATGTTAGCAACCCACGGCGGATAGCTAGTCACAGCAAGGAACCCGGCGTCCCATTGTTTTTGTACCTCTTCCTTGATCTTCATAGCCATGTCCGGGCGAGTGCGGCGCAACTTCTGTTTAACTGGTGGGCATTCTTCCCTCAAAGGCAGCTTGTGCACCACAATGTCAGTATCCAACCCTGGCATATCTTGATACGACCAAGCAAACACATCAACATACTCTCGAAGCAGATCTATCAGTTGTCTCTTCACCGAGTCTTGCAGGCAGGCCCCGATTTTAACTTCTTTCACGTCTTCGTCAGTACCAAGATTAATCACTTCAATCTCCTCCTGATGAGGAGCAATAACCTTTTCCTCCTGTCTCAACAACCTGGCTAGCTCTTCAGGAAGCTCATATTCTTCATCAACCCCTTCATTAGCTTGATTGATCGGATTGTCAAAGTCATACGATGTCATAGCCGTGCTGTTGTCGGTGCTGTCAGGAAGGCACTCTCTGCAAGGGTTAAGTTTGTTCATTTTAGTGATTAATTTTAATCTTGCTTTAGAAAAAGTGAAATGAAGTTATCATTTTGAAAACACCGCCATTTATTTTTGTACAAAAAGAAAAATGGAAAAACAGTGAGCATAAAAGAAAAAGACTCGTTTGCAAAAAGATGTCTGATATTTCATTAATTTAATCTTGTTTGCACAAAAGTACAGATGGCCCTGGTTACAAAATGAGTCTTGTCATCTTGGGCAAGATGCAAGACTTGGATGCATGCTATAAAAAATACAGGAAATAATAATTACTCTGCATGAGTAACTCTTATAATTTCCTGGGAAGACCAGTTCGAGACACTGCTCCCCGGGATCTTCGGACGAATCCAATTCTCCAGATTGCGCTCCTCTTCCAGCTCGTCTTCCAGACAGTTGATAGCATCGGGGGTAAGCATCCCCCCACTGACAAAACCAGGCTCTGCAGCAGCCTTTGCTTGATGTTGAGTTGGTCTGTAACCCAACCCAAATTTGTCCTTCTTCTCCTCCACAGCTAAAACCTTGCCCCAGCCTAGGGCAGTTCCTTCTTCAACAACCTTCCGGGCTTGTTGGTAAGATGACATGGAGATCCCTGACACAGCAGATGCTTCATTGACGTTCAAGGCTTCAAAACCTTGGCTCATTGTTTCATGGATCTCCCCATCCATCTCAATGTATTTGTAAGTAGCCAGATGGCTAACGAAAATATCCTCTTCTCCACAGATAGTGACAACTTGGCCTTCCCACTCAAATTTTAACTTTTGGTGAAGAGTAGACGTTATTGCGCCGGCGGCGTGAATCCAGGGTCTACCTAACAAACAGCTGTAGGCGGGCTGAA
The DNA here is from genome assembly GCA_963966055.1 of Lathyrus aphaca. Lineage (NCBI taxonomy): Eukaryota > Viridiplantae > Streptophyta > Magnoliopsida > Fabales > Fabaceae > Lathyrus > Lathyrus aphaca. Next base: position 241,293,337 of record OZ014525.1, read on the forward strand.
TGTCCATCACATAAAAGATAGTTTTAAAGGTCTGCGGGCCAATTGTTACGGGCAGCTCAATCTCTCCCAGAACCGATCTCTTCGAACCATCAAAGGCTCGTACTACCAGGTTGCTGGGTCTCAATGCCAATCCATCATATTCAAGCTTCACCAGAGCCTTCTTTGGTAAGACATTCAGGGAGGAACCTGTGTCCACCAGCACATGAGAAAGGACAGCTCCTTTGCATTCCACGGTTATGTGCAAGGCTTTGTTGTGATTGCGGCCATCCGCTGTCAGGTCAGAATTGGTAAACCCTAGCCCATTGCTAGCAGTAACATTTCCAACCACGGTTTCCAATTGGTTGACAGTAATCTCCTCCGGCACGTAAGCTGCGTGCAGGACTTTAAGTAGTGCATTCCGATGGGCTTCGGAGCACATAAGCAGTGAGAGGATGGAGATTTTGGATGGCGTCTGGTGAAGTTGATCCACAATTTTATAATCACTCTTTTTGATGATTCGCATAAACTCATCAACTTCCTGATCGAATGGAGTCTTCAGGGCTTCATTGGCAGCTGGATCTACCTGCACCGGGCCTTTTCCTTTTGCCTTGACAGCAGCTTCTGCTTCGACAGTAGGTCTTTGAACTTGTGAAGCAAAGAGACGTCCGCTTCGGGTGAAGCCTCCGCCTCCCCCCACATTATCTACTTGTGGTGCAGGTGTTGATGTTTCCAGAGTGATTCTTTTTCCTTCACAGTATACGTCAGAGCCATAGTGCCAAGGGATGGCCCTATTGCTTTCATATGGTACTGGTCCAGGCACCGTGACAGTGACTGGACTGATTGCTGCTGCTGAAGGGACTGTAATTGTTTGTGGATCATAAAAGATTGTAACTGGTGCCCTGGCGGGAGTAGCACCTTCTGAATGGTAAGCGGAGTTATTTTCAGGATCATAGAATATGGTAACAGTAGAGACATCTTCATGATTGATTGCTGGTGTTGTAGGAGGTATTGTTGGAAGGACTGTTGTTGTTGTTGATGGAGATTCGAAATGGAATGAAGCTGAAGTTGTAGCAGGAGGAACTGTTGAAAACTGATCATTTGGGAGGACAGATGAAGTACTGGTTGATGTTGCTGGTGAGTTGTCGGGAACAATAGTTGCTGTAGTTGTAGGAGGTTCTGAAACCGTTGTTGATGAAGTTGCCGGATTTGTTGGGAATGATGTAGTGATCTGTAGCAGGCCACTCTGAATAAGGCTGTCAATGCCATTCTTCAGGTCCTCGCACCCATTCCATGAAATATTGCAATAGGGACACCCTAGTTCACACCCCGGAAATATTTGGTTTTCCCGGAGTTGAGCTTTGATTTCCACCAATGGCGTCCGGATCTGATCCACACTGGTTATTAAATAAGACGGTTGGTCTTCTTCAATAGCATTAATTCGAGGACCACCATGGTTTGGCATTGGGTTTTTATTGACATTGGGCGGAGGTGCAAAATTCAGAGCCTTGGAGTCTACCAAGTCTTGTACCTTCATATGCAGAGCCCTGCATTTTTCTGTACTGTGACCAGGTGCGTTTGAATGGAAAGCACACCTAGCATTGGAGTCATAGTTTCTTGGTAGGCTTTTGGGATCCGGAGGTGCCAACGTTCTTAGCTCAACTAGGTTGAGTTTCAGAAGTTGTGGCAGCAAGGCAGCATACGGCATTGGGATCGGGTCGATCACTCGGTTAGCTTGGGATGGCCTTTGTTGGAATGGCCTCTGTTGATTGTTGTTGTTGGTGTTGTTGTTGTTGTAGTTTCTTGGGGGATATTGATTCTGATGATACTGAGGTTGTTGTTGGAAGTTTTGTTGCGGCGGTTGATAGACTGGCTGAGGATGAGCTGGAGCGGGGATAGTGACTGCTGCTATTGACCTTTGAACATATTGGGGCCTACCCCTGTTTGAATGGATGGCATTGGTCTCGCCAGTTCTTCTCGGGCCTGCAAAAGGCTTTCTTGTACTACTGGACGAGCTGGCACCATTATCAGAGATCTTACCCATTTTCAACAGGCTTTCAATTCTCTCCCCAGCTATGACAACATCTGCAAAGCTGGTAGATGAGAAAGCAGCTAGCCTATCAATATAGGTTCCCTGAAGGGTATTCATGAACATATCAGCCATTTCCCGTTCTGACATAGGTGGTTGAACAGCAGCATCCAGTTGCCTCCACCTTTGGGCATACTCTCGGAAACTCTCCCTCGAAGACTGTGACATTCCCATTAGGAGGGTCCTGTTGGGTGCCATATCTAGATTATACTGATACTGTCTAATGAAGGCTTCTGCCAGGTCCTTCCAGCATCTTATAGTTGCTCTTGTCAGATGGGAATACCATTCCCTTGATGCTCCAGTCAAGCTATCTTCGAAGTAGAACATCCAGAGTTTCTCATCCATTGTATAGGCCTTCAGCCTTCCCAGAAATGATTGCAAATGAGTCCGGGGGCATGAAGTCCCATTATACTTTTCGAAACAAGGAGGCTTGAACTTGTGGGGGATCCTGACTCCTTCTACCAAACCCATGTCCATGACGTCGAACCCCAAAGAATTTTGAGATTCTAAGGACCTCAACTTCTCAGCTATTTCTTCCAATCGTCTATCATACGTTTCCTCTCCAGCACCCATTACTGTGTACTGGTCCTCCTGAGGATCTTCTTGGAGTACTCTGGCTGCTGTGGCTGTCCCTTGAACGTTTGCAGGAATATTAACCTCAGGATGGAGATGTGGGCCAAACACAGGGGGGTTAACATGTGGTTGCACCCTTTCATTGTTACTTGTTCCAGCAGTTCCCACATGGGGCTCATCTTGATTCCTCCCTTCTACCAAAGTTCTGAGCCTCTCCTGGCTTTGAGCTAAGTTGTTCATCACTTCCATGAACTGTGTTATCTGAGTTCTCATCTCCAACCTTTCGTTGGCCATCTGGTTTCTGACCTCCGCAAGGTCTTGCTGCATCTGATCCATCTGAATTCCCGGAAGGTTGTTTCTAGTTGGGTACCTGTGTGGCCTGTTGAGAGGAAATACCCGGCGGCGAGCAATAATTCCTGAACATCACAATAGAGGTTAGCAACAACAAAACAAAAACCTACAAAACAAACAAAAGGGTTAGCATGCAATGCAGTTATGCTTATTTGCTCTCAAGGTATCCGGTTTGGTCTTCAGTTTTGACCCTTCCAGACCCTTGAAGATGATGCTGTTGAAGTTGCTTTTGATGTGAACCAACACAAATATATTACAAAGGTGAAATAATACAATTTGTTCATTTTACAACACCGGCCCCCTAAAGGGTCAAAATACATCACAAAAAACAAAAGTACATGGAAAAGGAACAACAACAAGCAAATGATCAAACTCCAAGGCCAAACTCATCCTCACGAACTTCCTTGAGAAGTGCTTCGGTCACAGGATCAGCCGGATGCTCCGTAAGATTTCTGATGAGAAGGTTTCTTGTTGCAACAGCTGCAGTCAACTTCCTGTTCTGACTTTGGTCCTTAGACCTCTTCACTCCTGCTTTGATTTTCAGCTCTGATATTTCCTCCTGGGCTGCTGCCAGGGCTTCTTCCATCTGTTCCATCTTGTCTTGAACTCTCTTGTCTTCTAGAGTACGGGCCTCAGTGATCCGGACCCACCTGGCCTGACTCTCTTTCAGGTAAAGGTCTGTTCTTGCTCTCTGGAACTGGGCTTCCTTACAGGCATTCTTCAGAATCTGTTCACCAGCTTTAGACTTGTTGATATAATCTCCAGACTTCTCAATCTTGGTCAAGTGTTCCACTCTCAACTTCTCCAACCTTTCAATCTCTCTCATACCTTCACTCCTCTCCCGGAGGGTCTTCTGCAATGCTCGGGTTAGCTTCTCATTTCTTTCTTTCAAGCTTTCAAACTCCTCCAGGCTGACAGTTGCTGGAGGTGGTGCTGAAGATGACTTAGGCATGTCTTCTATGGTGAAGGGCATTCCAGAGAATTGGGCCCTAGCATGGGACCACTCATAATATTGGACTGATGCCACATTATTGCACTTCCCCAGAATGGTGATTCCCTTGGTTTGAACATGATCCCAGGCCCAGGCAGCCTGCCTAACAACAGCCAAACTAATCTTGTTCTCACAGTAGAGGGTCTCAACCAAGTCTTGTTCCCTAGGAGTATGAACTAGTGCATAGCCCAATTGCCTCTTGAACAGCAGAGGGTTGTAGTTGATACTTCCCTTGACCCCTATTAAAGGCACATTGGGAAAGTGCCCACAGCTGGTGATTATATCTCTGCCCTTGGTGCTCTGAGTACACCATCTGATATCTGCTGAAGTGAGAGTAGTGAGCCTCTTAGCCCAGTTGCTTTGCTGATGAGGATTTAGAAATGCATTTGTCCTGGGTAGATGCCTGAGAAGCCAAGCATGGAATAATGGAGCACAAATCCTCACTAATCTTCCCCTCTGCTTCTCATTTCTCTGATGTACTGAGTAATAGAGATCACCCAGTAAAGTTGGCACTGGGTTCTTCAGGATGAACAAATGGATTGCATTCTTGCTAATGAATCGAGGCTCATCTGCAAACAACACAATTCCATATACACTTAAGGCCAACAGAGCACAAACAGCTTTCCACTCCCCCAAAGAGGCCTTCAGACTAGCTTGAGAAATCAGGAAGTCCAGATGAAATCCAGGGGTTCCAGCTTTAGAGGTCATGTGTTGCTCAACCAAAGCAGGTTCCAGGTGCAAAGCTTTTGCTACCTCTCTATTGCTGGGAAAGACCATTTCAGGGTTAAAAGGGATTTCCCTCTTGATAGGCAAACCAACCAAAGATGAGTATTCTTCCAAAAGAGGACCCAACTGAAAGTCTTGAAAGGTGAAACATCTCAATGGGGGGTCATAAAACTGAATACAGGTGTGGATGAGGCTCCTCTGTGAAGGGTCCAGATCCATAACCATGTCCAGTATATCTCCATAACTCTCCCTGAACAAGGGTATGTGATCTGGAGTGATCAGGGTTTGGATCCTCCTGATGTCTGATAAGTCTGGTTGGAAGAAATGATAGGTGATGTTGCTTTTCTTTGGAGCCATAAGTGCTGAGACTGAGTAGAGTGCTGATGAAGATGCTGAGGAGTGGGCCACTGGCTGGCTAGTGCAAGTAACTGAAGTATGTGGCTGACAAACTGAAGCAAGTGCTGGTGGAGATAGGTCAATACTGCAGATGGGGTCAAAACCAAAACCAGATGAAAATGGATACCCTGAAACACAAATAAGCACATGTTAATATGATGCAATGAGTATGTATGCAAAATGAAATGCAAGGGTTTGTGACTGAGCTGGATCTGATTAACTGTCTTGATATAGGTCCATGTGTGTTCAACAAATCCAGATGGAGGTCTAAAAATCCAGTAACCAGTGTGGGGGACTCAAATAAAGAGCCACATATCCAGGGTTTTAGAATCACAAGAACTATCTAACATGGAGCATTCTTAACAAAGCCAAAGTAACAAGGTATTCTGAGGTCAAGGTACCTGCAAACCTGTAAACAGCCCAACCCCCTCACAGGTGATGATCTAGAACAAGGATCCTCAGACTTGGATCAGTTATGAGAAGTGTAAACACTTCTAACCCGGAGGTACAGTGTTTACAATAACCATAACAATTCCTCCTCTAATTCACCTCAGTTTCTGAAGGTCAATACTAAAAGGTCATCCAGACTTAGCAGGCTTCCCAGATAGCCCTAGCATTGCAGGAAATCTGCAACACAGAGTTCTCAAGAAGAAACCCATATCTGAACCGTGTTTCATATTCCCGCACCAGACCGAAATGGAATGGGAAAGAATATGATTCACTCTAGCCTAGGTGTCACTCAGGTCCCAGGTATAGGACCTTAACTCTCAATGAATCACCCACCCACCAAAACAAGAAACCAGATCCAGCCAGCAACAATGACAGTATGATATATATAAATGCAATAAAGAAAGCAGTAAAGTAACTGTACATAAAGCAATAAACAAAAATGAATATAAGCACAAATAAGCACATAACACCCCAGTAAACACAAATCAATCAAGTGCTAGGAGGAACCCACGAAAAGAACCAGAAGCCCTGGTTGCAGTATAAGGGTCCCCAGCAGAGTCGCCAAGCTGTCGCTCCCGACAAATGACACGGGGTCAGATGAAGGTACAGACGCGAACGGTCGGCGAGAGGGACAATGAGAACACACGGCCGTGAACTCACTGGAGATGAATAGAGTCGCCAGCTAGGCATTTTTATCCCGGAGGAAAGGCAATGCTGCATAGACCTAGAAAAAGATGGATAAGACGGTTTGCGAACCAGAGAGACTGAGAAAGGGGGTTGGTTACAACCTGGGAAGGTATTAGCACCCAGATTGTCCGTCGTACTCGACGGGATCCACGCTTAAAAGATTTGTGTTTTAAAGGGGTAGTGTCAGTGCAATTTATGTGTAAAAGAGCTGGAAACAAATGTACAGGTGTCAGTGTAAAAGAGAGTGAAGTGTATAAATGAAGTGTCAGTGCAGGAATGAGAATATGCTCAAGATAATGAGGCTAAAAGAATGAAGCTGGAAAGTGGGGGAATATACAGAGACTTTTGTTCGATAACCGTTAAGTTATGCCTACGTATCCTCTCGTGCAATGAGGAAGTCAGAACACCGTAGTTCGACCCAAAGAGACTGAAAGGTGAATTGACTTGTGAACTGCTTACTTGTCAATGCTCAAGTGTATGACCTGTCTGGCTCAGGTGCTTACTGTCTTGCATTAGACGGAAGAAGCAAGTTCTCGTTTGTGAGTGAATGAGATGAGAAAAGAATCCCGAAGGAGACGATTATTGTTTGTTTTTGAGTTTTCAGTCTTTTATTGCTTTTGAAAGTTTGTCATAGGATAATGAGCTTAAGCCTAAACCAATGGGTTAGTAAACTCATCACATCTTCCCTCTGATTAGGGGTAATGAGATTACCTTAAGTGTGAAGTCAGATTCTCACACTTAATCACCTTTGGTGTAGGATTAAGATCATTAACCTACTTGTGATTATTTAGATGTTTTTTGTGATTTTTGTTTAGTGTTGAGTAATGAGGTTAAGCCATAATCATGGATTAAACAGACCCATTACACCATCCTAAAAGAAGGATGATAGATGAGAATGTTTAAGCTGAGGAAAGCTCCTCAACTTAATCTATGATTAGGGATTAAACCCATGACAAAACAAGCCTTTGATTAAGTGGATTTTATTTGATGGTATGATGATGAAGTGTTTTTTATGATTTGTAAGACAACTTGAGGGGGACTTGTCCATTAACACTAGGGTTAGTCCTTCTTAACCACTTAAGGAAGAATTAGAACCCTAATGCAAGGCCCAAGTTACAAGTGTGATGTCTTGATAATTATTAAGTGAATTGATTAAGAGATTTAAACACATTAAGGGTTTAACACTTAGGATTAAAGTTATACACTCCATCCTAAGAGAAGGATGCAGGCATAAGCTTAATCACAAAGCCTTAAAGCCTTTAGGGTTTAATCCCTGATTATGAGATGAGAAGAGAAGACTCAAAGAGAGACACAAAGGTAAAACTAAGAGGGGATACTAATCAAAATCCTAATTCATTGTCATGCTTGGATGATCCTAAGGTTTGTGAGGTTTGCAAGAACAATCTTCAGAGGAGCCACCAGGAAGCAGAGGAATAAGATCAAGAGAAGCAAGGTGACTTGCCTCATTCAAGAAGTAAAGTCACTTGAAGAAAGAAAGTGGGAGGAAGAAGAATGAGCAAGCTCAATCTCAAACACATATAAGAATGCAGCAATGGATGCAAGAGAGATGAAGAGAAAAGTTATGAGAAGTGAAGGCAAATTCACTTCTCAAGTTTACTTACCACCTGAAATGTTAGAAAGAAATGCAATGCAATGCAAGATGAGATGAAATGATGTGATGCAAAGCAAGACCAGAAGCATGTTGATGATGAAAATGATGCTATGAGATTGCTGCAAACATGAGACAAAGCATGGAGATGCTCATACAAGATTATGAATGCAAATGATGCAAGCTAAGGAGCATGAACAAGCATGGAAAGTTATGAATCATACAAGACAAATGACATGGCAAATATGTAATGCAATGGTCAAACATGCTTTCTATATATCTTAAGATGTCAAATGAATCACAAGAATGCACAAAATGCAAAGACAAGTCATGTTATGCAAGAGAATGCAAGAAGGATGCAAGAGGAAGCCCAAATTAGGGTTCATGAATCAAACATCAAACAAAAACCCAAAACAGGAGCAAAACCCTAAGATAAAAATGGAAAATGGCACTCAAAGAAACCCTAATCCTATGCTAAACCAAGGTTCAAAGGGGAGGTTCCAACTCTCAACCAAACTCAAGTTATGATTTTTCTAAGTTATTAGGGTTTTTTAGGGTTCTTAACAAAAGAAATGCCAAACAATTAGAAAATGAGGAAACAAAACATGGCCATTTTATCTTTGAAAGTACATGCTAAACATAACACAATGCAAGAAGAATCAATGTCTCAACCTTCTCCAATAGGCAGAAATGATTTTTTGAACTTATGATCAAAATAATGCACAAAAATGATTTTAATTCAATGAGAAATTCTTAAAATGCATCAAGATCAAAAAAGAAATTTGGTTTGAAGGTTGGACAATGTTTCTAAATGTCTTAGAACATTTCATGAATTTTTTGGTGATTTTTAAATACCTAAAAGTATTTTTAATAAATTAATTTCCATTAATCAATTAAAAATAATCTTTTAAATATTTAAAAATACTTTTTTAATGATAAAAATAAAAATAAAAATATTTTTGGGTTTTAAAAATTAGTGAAATATTTGACAAAAAATTTCATAATTTTTAAATGGTTTTTGCTATTTTAAATAAAATATACAAATTTAATGAAATAAAATGAATAAAAAAACAAATAAAATGAAAGTCAGAGGGATGGAGGGCCAGGATGAGCCTAGGATTCAAAGGTGTTGACTGGCGCGTGAATGGATGGTGGGGATGCAATCTGGCCAGATTAAATTAATTATGAATTAATTAATGTTAACCAAATGGATTAGGGCAAATGAAGTGATCCTGACCACTCACTGGCGCGCGGGAAACAAAGATCAAGGGCCCAAGTTTAAAGTTGCTAATTAATGACACTTAAACCCTAATTACACTCAGGCGACCGGAGATGAGCTCCGGTCGTCTTCTCCGGCCATACCAAAACCCTAGCTCCTTATCCAGGCCACCCCATGTCAAATTGACTGCCCAGAAACACTCCCCACACTTCCTACAACCCAAATCCATGATCAAACACCATTTTACCAACAAGAACAGCTTGAATCGAAACCAAACAAAAATGGGGCCAAACTTTCAGACACTCACAAAATGCTCATTTTCCCACCATTTTAGATTCTAAACACATCACAGTGATCCTCAGAGCATGTACTTTCAATTTGTAACAAAAGAAACAAGCTTTAAAAAGTTTGAAGTTTGAGACTACCTGAGGTGAAGAACTGTGAATGTGAGCTCTTTTGGCCTTGCTTTGATGCAGAACAACTCCCCTGAACCCCTTGAAGCTAATGGAAAGCCTGGAATGAGCTTAGGCAAGCTGCTTTGAGAGATTCACTTCTGGTGTAGCAGGAAATGCACTTTGTGTACAGGCTGTTTCAGTTCAAAGTAAAGGGTGGTTATGACTCCTTGGGGTATGCTTGACTTGTTGGTGGAGAAAGATGAAGTGTTTGATGGCTGGATAGTGAGATTCGAAGAGAACTGGTTCTGAGGGTGAAGAATGGTGAAGCTCAGGTCAGGCTTGTTTCAGGCTTGAGCTTTGGTGGTCTTTTGTCTATGAAGTGTGTTGAGTTGGATGATGAAGAAAGCTTGAGTGTTTGCAAGCTGTCTAGAGGAATTCGAAGGCTTTTGCAATGTGAAGGGATTTTGTGAATGTGTGGAATGTATGTGTTTCAGCCTTGCCTAGGGTTATGTCTTGCTTGCAAATTGATAACATAACTCTCTCTCATTGGTCAGATGATTGGACACATGCTTTATTGATTGGTAAGTCAACTTTTGCAAAATATCCACCTTTTGTGTAAGTGAAGCATGGCTCATGGCCTAGGCAAGTACAATGTTGGTTCTGGTGCAGCATGGTGTGGGAGGGGCCTAGCAAAGTTCAGCACTCAAGGCTGCAAGTTGGTGAAGGCATGATCATGAGTTTTGCAACTTGTGACATTTTGGTTCACATGTGACTTCTTTGCCTAACCAAACATAAAACCATGGCATTCTTAGTTCAAATCTGATTTTTAGGACTTAGAGAATGTTTATGCAATGGTTTGAGATGAATTAGAGGCTGCAATGTGCATTGGTTCAAGACTTTGCAAAATTTCCATTTGAAGCATGCCTTAGAAATTAATGATTTTTGCCAACTTTGCATTGCCATAACTTTTGATCCAAGAAGAGTTTGATCATGTTCTTGTACTTTTTGAAAAGGGAAAGATGAGATCTACAACTTTCATGACCAAAGTTTTTCCATTTGAAGCCTTTTTGAATCATGAATCAAGGCTTGAAAAATGACCTAAAATAATGCATTCTTGAAAAGTCAACTATGCCCAAAAAGTCAACATTTGCAAAAAACCTAAATTCTTGATTTCTATGAACTTCAACCTTCTTCCATGATCAAATAAAGATCATATACACTCAAAATGATGAAGATCACCCATTGGTTGGGTCATTGGGGGCCTCAGATGCCCTGATTTTGCACTGACTTGTCTGAAAAGTCAACTCTTGATCAGATGACTTCCCCATGGAATTTCTTAATGAAAATTGATATGCATACTCCCTATACCATATAGAGACCAATGGAAATAAGAATGGCCAAAAAATTTGGGGTTATGGCCTCTGAAACCAAAACCCTAATTTTCAGTCAACTGTGTAGTTCAACCTGGCTCTGCATCCACTCAAACCCTAGCTCTTGTGATTCCTCTGCATTTTTGACTTTGAGGAGATAGAATATGATGTAAGAACACACATGGATCCCTTTGAGTTGATTGGTGCCCTTTGGAATGGCTCAAGAGGCTCTGGGATTGCTCAGATCACAAACCCCTAGGTGCAGATGACTTAGAAGCAATGCAATGAATCAAAAATGAGATGTGAGATGATATGATTGTGTTTATGCATATGAGAATGATCACTAGCCATGGTGTGAATGGGTGAGGGCAAATTTGGGGTGTTTACACCTGTGCCTAAGAAAGACGGCAAGGTGAGGATGTATGTGGATTACCGGGATCTGAACAGAGCCAGCCCGAAAGATGACTTCCCATTACCTCACATTGATGTATTGGTCGACAATACGACTTAGTTCTCGGTATTCTCCTTCATGGATGGATTTTCAGAATACAATCAGATCAAGATGTCACTTGAAGATATGGAGAAGACAACTTTCATCACGCCCTGGGGCACATTCTGTTATAAGGTGATGCCATTCGGACTGAAGAATGCTGGTGCCACTTATCAACGGGCTATGGTGACATTATTCCATGACATGATCCACAAAGAAATTGAATGCTATGTGGATGACATGATTGCCAAGTCCCTCACAGAAGAAGACCACCTGGTGAATCTTTTGAAACTGTTCAAGCGTCTGAGGAAGTACCAGTTGAAGTTAAACCCCAACAAATGCACATTCGGGGTGCGATCCGGTAAGCTGCTCGGTTTTATTGTGAGTGAAAAGGGAATTGAAGTTGACCCTGATAAAGTCAAAGCCATTCAAGAAATTCCTGCACCGAAGACTGAAAAAGAAGTTCGGAGGTTTCTAGGTAGATTGAACTACATTTCAAGGTTCATATCTCACCTCACAGCAACTTGTGAGCCTTTGTTCAAGCTGTTAAGAAAAGAACAAACAGTCAGGTGGAATGAAGACTGCCAGAGGGCTTTTGACAAAATCAAGGAATACTTACAAGAGCATCCAATCCTTATGCCTCCAGTTGAAGGAAGACCTCTAATCATGTACTTGACAGTATTAGAAGAGTCAATGGGGTGTGTGCTGGGCCAGCATGACGAGTCTGGTCGAAAAGAGTATGCAATTTACTACCTAAGCAAAAAGTTTACCGACTGTGAACAACGTTATTCACTGCTCGAGAAAAATTGCTGTGCTTTAGCGTAGGCTGCTCGCTGACTAAGACAGTATATGTTGACCCACACTACTTTATTGATCTCAAAGATGGACCCAGTTAAGTACATTTTTGAGAAGCCAGCACTTACCGGACGGGTCACAAGATGGAAAATGATCCTCACAGAATATGACATTCAATACACATCTCAAAAAGCCATCAAGGGCAGTGTATTGTCTTATTATCTTGCTGAGCAACCCATTGATGACTACCAGCCAATGAGATTTGACTTCCCCGATGAAGACATCATGTTCATAAAAGCAAAAGATCATGAAGAGCCTGTTCACACTGAAGGGCCTGACCCAGAGGAAGAATGGACTATGATGTTTGATGGGGCCGTTAATATGAATGGTCGTGGTGTTGGTGCAGTACTCATTACACCTAAAGGAGTTCACATGCCTTTCTCGGCAAAACTCACCTTTAACTGCACTAACAACGAAGCTGAATATGAAGCTTGTATCATGGGTCTTGAGGAAGCCATTGACCTCAGGATCAAGACTTTGACTGTATTCGGAGATTCAGCTCTGGTAATTAATCAAACCAATGACAAATGGTACACCCACCAGGATTATCTGATACCTTATCGGGATTATACAAGAAGGTTGTTGACTTTCTTCACAACAGTCAAGCTGGAGTATATCCCTCGAGATGAAAATCAGTTTGCAGATGCTCTAGCTACCATTTCGTCCATGATCAAAGTTCAAGCTGCCAACTTTGTACCTCGGATTTCAGTATCCAGACTCGACAGACCAGCATACGTGTTCTCAGCAGACATTGCTAAGGACGATAAGCCTTGGTTCCATGACATTAAGTGCTTCTTGGAGGATCAAACATACCCATCTGGGGCATCTTCCAATGACAAGAAGACATTAAGAAGGCTGGCTGGTAGTTTCTTCCTGAATGCTGATGGTTCCCTATATAAGAGAAACTTTGATATGGTACTCCTCAGATGCGTTGATAGGACAAAAGCAGACTTGTTGATGCACGAGGTGCACGAAGGATCCTTTGGTACCCATGCAGGAGGGCATGCCATGGCTAAAAAGTTGCTAAGATAAGGCTATTACTGGATCACAATGGACGCAGACTGTTGTGCTTATGCCAGGAAATGCCATAAATGCCAGATTTATGCGGATAAAGTGCATGTGCCTCCCAATCCTTTGAATGTAATGTCTTCACCCTGGCCCTTTGCCATGTGGGGCATTGATATGATCGGCAAAATTGAACCAACTGCTTCAAATGGCCACAGATTCATCCTGGTAGCCATTGACTATTTTAACAAATGGGTTGAAGCAGCCTCTTATGAAAATGTTACCAGGAAAGTGGTAGCCCAATTTCTGAAAAGAGATATCATCTGTCGGTATGGAGTGCCCGAGCGAATCATTACTAATAATGGTTCCAACTTAAACAACAAAATGATGACAGAACTATGCCGGGACTTCAAGATCCAACACCACAATTCTTCTCCTTACAGGCCAAAGATGAATGGCGCTGTAGAGGCAGCTAACAAGAATATCAAGAAGATTGTACAAAAGATGGTGGTTACCTACAAAGACTGGCATGAAATGCTACCATTTGCCTTGCATGGGTACCGAACGTCAATCAGAACATCCACTGGGGCAACACCATATCAGCTTGTGTATGGTATGGAGGCAGTCTTACCTGTGGAAGTTGAATTACCTTCTTTACGGGTATTGATGGATGTTAAGCTGAATGAAGCAGAGTGGGTCTGATCCCGGTACAAACAACTTAGTCTGATCGAAGAAAAGAGGTTAGCTGCAATCTGTCATGGGCAGCTGTATCAGAAAAGAATGAAGAAAGCTTTCGATCAGAAAGTCAGGCTTCGAGAATACCAAGTAGGAGATCTTGTGCTGAGAAGACTCCTCCCTCCTCATACAGACCACAGGGGCAAGTGGACTCCGAATTACGACGGTCCGTTCATAGTAAAGAAGGTCTTCTCTGGTGGAGCACTGATGCTCAATACTATGGATGGTGAAGATTTCCTGTCCCCTGTGAATTCAGATGCAGTTAAAAAATACTTCGCATAAAATGACCCGCTGGACATAAAAACAGAATGTAAGTCCAGGCAAAAATAGGGCATCCCGGCGAGTCAAAAACAGAATAAAAGACTCGGGCAAAAGTAAGGGAAAATAATAAAAAAAATGTACACCCGCTGAGTTGAAAAGCCGCATTGGACAGCTCAGGCAAAAATGGGTATCCCGGTGGATTGAAAACCCGAAAGGGCGATCCACGCAAAATAAGGGAATAAGCGAACAACTGCCTTCTGAATTCGTTTGTATCACTCGCAACACGGTAGGCTTCGAAAGGTCCGAGCATCGGTCAGAATCAACCTTTTTCAGAAAGCAAGATGAGAAGAACGTTAATGTCATACGAGTCATAGCAAAAGGGAAGCTCCTCGAAGCGTCATCAACATTGCCGGTATTTTGTTGTTTCTCAATTTGTAACAATCTCCTCATTTCAGGGGGTCAGTTTCTTTGACTGTATTTGCCAAATTCAGGGAACATAAATCAATAAAATCAGATTTTCAGTCATACTTCGTCTCGTACATTTTATTTTCGTTTGCAAAATGTCCGATGTCTTTAATATATTGATTGCATAAATACAGATGTGTCTTTTCTAAAAAAACGTGCTTACAGGAAATATACTTACTCCCAGGAGTGTCTAGACTCCTATGATGGAATCCAGTAAGGGATACCTCGGGATACTTGTACGTTTTTTGTTATAACAGGATTGCAGGTATTCAAAGCGCAACATGGGGCATGAAAGTTTCTCCCCAGCAAGCTGCCAAATCATTGACTCGGCACATCTAAGCACCGGAGATGCTTTATCCCCAGCTGAGTTGCCAGCCGTCATTCCTCCTCAGACAAGTGCAAAGCCAGGGCTGCTTTTTTCCCAGCCGAGTTTCCAGTCATCATTCCTCCTCAGACAAGTGCAAAAACAGGGAACCATCTCCCCGTAGAGTTTCAGTCTCTATTCAGAAGAGCAATACCTGAAGATCTCACAACAGAGTGACGAAAGCTTTTACAGACCCCAGCTGGGTCCCTCATTACCAAGATAGGTCCATCAGTGATCTATTTCCCCATGCAGAGTCATATATGTCAGATCTACCAATGATCTCATCCCCAGCTGGGATAACTTCAAGAAGATCAGTTATAGATCTCCTCAGCAACGGGATCCGAATCCCGGATCGGTCTCTGCATAATCATAGCATTCACATCATATTTTCCACCAGAGCGTAGCATTCTGTCCAATACGGAGCATTACGGCAAAAATCAAACATATTGCATAAATCATAAGCCATGTTCTGAACACTTGTAAATACCAACATTCCATCAACAATATACAAGAATGCCTCTCAAATTCCCCGACAGAATATTAAATCATTTCCTCTACACTCACAAATACAGATACATGCTCCTTTTGGCACTCGTCCGTGTCATCATTCCCCAGTAAAATTGCCCGAGCAAACGGATACTTATACATTACAGATGCCTCTTGACACTCGTATGTGTCATATCCCCAGCAAAAAGCCAAAGCGTCCCCTTTGCACTCACAACACATGTGTACATATATCCATACAACTCCCTGACACCCGTCCGTGTCACCATCCCCAACACAGTTGCCTAAACACTGATTGTAAATCAAATACTTGTTTATAATACACTTTTTCCAATACTCGTCCGTGTCGTGCTCTCCCTAGCGAGTCGGGCACTCGTCTGTGCCTCACTCATACTTTTTACTCATACAGATACTCGTCCGTATCTTGTATATACCACTTAAATCCCCTCAGATTCGACACTCGTCCGTGTTCGTTGTTAACCAGTTGGTATTCGTCTGTATCATCATCTCTGAACATGCGTCAAGCGTTTGTTTCTACTGATACTCGTCCGTATCATAATTTTGAGGATGCTCGTCCGCATCTTTAATCCATACACCGTGTCAGATACTTATGTCTTATCTTCCTGAATTTAGACACTCGTCTGTGTCTACTATTCCCAGAAGAGTCCCCTCGGATTCGACACTCGTCCGTGTTCTTTGTTAACTAGTTGGTACCCGTCCGTATCATCATCTGTGAACATGCGTCAGTGTTTGTTTCTATCGATACTCGTCCATATCATAGTCTTAAGGATGCTCGTCCGCATCTTTAATCTATACACAGTGTCAAACACTTATACCTTTCATCTCTTGAATGTAAACACTCGTCCGTGTTTACCCTTCCCCAGCAGAATTGATTTTCTTTTATCTGACATACGTCCTATGTCATGATACCTTTCGGCAGCCGTACCCTGCCAGGTGATCTTCCTTCACCTTTTTGATGATCGTCCTTCATCATTCCCAGAGGAGTCTCTATTCATTAGAACCCCTTCCTATCCGACATTCGTCCTATGTCGTGATATTTTTAGCAGCCGTCCCCTGCTAGGTGATCGTCCTTCATCATTTTATCCGATGGCCGTCCCCATTATTGATTCTGTTATCTGACATTCGTCCTATGTCATGATAAAACCCCGAGAGTAGTCGTACCCTGCCAGGTGATCGTCCTTCACCTCTTGATGATCGTCCTTCATCATGCTTATCCGATGGCCGTCCCCATCGTCGACGTTTTTATCCGGCATTCGTCCTATGTCGCGATATTCTCGGCAGCCGTACCCTGCCAGGTGATCGTCCTTCACCATAGATGACCGTCCCTCATCTTATCCCCAACAGAGCAGCCGTCCCCTGCTAGGTGATCGTCCTTCACCTTTGATGACCGTCCCTCATCATTTATTTCATTTAACCTGATGGTCGTCCCCATCGTTGCCTTTATTTGAATCCCCAGAGAGTCTTATTTCTTTACTTGATGGCCGTCCCCATCATAATCTCTTATATCCCCAGCTTGTCAGCCGTCCTCGTCATTGCTTTATTTCCCGCATTTTCCCTAGCATGTCGGCCGTCCCCGTCATTGCTTTATCCCCAGCGGTCGTCCTCTGCTCGACGGTCGCCCTCCGTTGCTCTCACTTTATATTTAATACTTTATTTTCTTTTACAATCTATATCTCTTTTCTTTTTCATTCTGTGAGTGCAAATTTTGGACTGTCTTTGGTATTCAATCACAAGTTATCTTGTTTTCCTGTTAAGCCGTAGCTTACATCCTGCACAGCTAACTCATGTTTGAATAGGGGTAGCTGTAAACACCCCAAATTTTCCCTCACTCATTTCACCATGGCTTGTGATCTTTTCATATGCATAAGTTCAATCATACTATCTCATATTGCATTTTTGCTTCACTACATTGATTCTAAACCATCTGCATCTAGGGTTTGTGATCTGAGCTATCCCTAAGCCATTTGAGCCACTCCAAGGGTCATCAATCACTTCAAAGGGGCCCATTTATGTTCAAACATCATATTATATCCTCATAAGGTCAAGAAAGTCAAAGAATCACAAGAGCTGAGAAAGGCATGGAAGCAGAGCCAGGTTTAACTGCACAGATGACCTAGAATTAGGGTTTTGGTTTCAGAGGCCATAACTCCAAAAATTTTGGTCATTCTTGTTTCTATTGGTCTCTATATGTTATGAGGATCATGCATTCCAATTTTCATGAAGAAATTCAATGGGTAAGGCATCTGATCAAGGGATGACTTCTTGAGCAAGTCAGTGCAAAATCAGGGCATCTGAGGCCCCCAATGACCCAACCAAAGGGGTTTCTCCATCATTTTGAATGTGTGTGATCTTTATTTGATCATAGAAGATGTTAGAAGTTCACAAAATTGAAGAATTTCAAGCCATTTGCAAAGTTGCCTTTTTGGGAAAGTGACTTGTAATGAAAACATGCCATTTTGGGAAAGATTTTCAACCTCCTCTTTTTGATTCAAAAAGGCTTCAAATGAAAAATCTTTGGTCATGAAAGTTGTAGATTGGATCCTCCCATTTTCAAAAAGTACAAGAACTCATCCTAATTCATTTTAGATCAAAAGTTATGGCTTGGCAAAGTTGGATAAAATCACTAAATTTTCACTTTTGCACAAAAGGGAAAACTTGCAAATTCTCATGCCAAGCATCTATGTGACTTCAAATCAGCTTCTAACCAATACACAAACATCATGTATGGCCCAAAATTCAGATTTGCCCAAGAAGTTTCTCACTTTCATGCTTTGAATTCCAAGCTATCATAAGCCATTTTCCATAAAGTCCAAAAAGAGGAACTCTTGCAAAATTGATCCCCAAGGTTTTGTATGGTCTCTAACTGATTTCAAGACATCACCATAACATCATGTAACCTATCATAACAAAAATTCAGCAAAGAGTGTCACATGTCTATGACCAAAAGTCACAAAATGTAATAAGTTGCCAAAATGCAAAATCACTTCAAACTTGTGATCCAAGCCATACAACTCACCACAATTGATCCAAGAGTCATCCTTGAACTCAGCTGATACAGTACAAGCCAGGAAACCATCTCTGCACCTTTCCATACCTAAAGTACACCAAACCTTGACTTTTTGCAATTTCTCCCATGCTCTTGGAATAGTGATCAACAGCCTCTACTAACCTGCTCCATAGCCTACTCAAACATTATGGGAGTGATATAGCAACTCATTCAGCATTAAAACAAGACACAATCCAGCTTGCACAAAAACTGTCAAAAAAACTTCTCCTCTTCGAAACTCTTCACATAGCCATCAAACTTCCATTTTTCTTTCACCAACAAGTCACAAATCATCCACTGAACAAGAATCCACCATTGAAACAGCCTGAAACATCATATGCTTAACCCTCCATTCCTGCTACACCAGAACTGGAACTTGCAAACTAGCCAACATCAAGAGTTTTGAAGCATCCCACTAGCTTCAGGAGGATCAGAGGAGGCTCTTTGCACGAAGGAGGAGCTTTGAAAGTCCACATTCACAGTTCATCACCTCAGGTAGCTTCAAACATCAAACTTTTCAGAGCTTGTATTTTTTGTTACAAAATGAAAGTATATGTTATGCTGATCATGCTGATATCTTCAAAATTAAAAACGGTGAAGAAATGACTATTTGGTTGCTCTATGAAATTTCACCCGTGAATTTTGTTTGCTTTGATTCCCTCTGTTCTTGGGTTATAAATGTTGTTTGAGGGGTGATTTGAATGGGGTTTGGGTAGAGGATCATTTCCCTGTGTTCAATTTGATGAATGGTGGCCTGTAGCATGTTTTAGGGTTTTTGCTTCGCTGGAGAAGATGACCGGAGCTTCCCTCTGGTCACCTGAAAGTCATTAACCCTAATTAGGGTTTAAGTGCCAGATTAGATGTGAACCCTTGGATGCATGTTTTAATTAGTGGATGGATGGCTCAGATTTCACAATTAACTCTTAATTCATTTTAATTAGGTTAATTTAGGATTAATAAAATAATTTGACCAGAGTCAATCCTGACCCTCAGTTTGCGCGCGCAGTCAACCATTGACTCCCAAGTTTGAATACCAGCCCTAGGATCTGCAGACTTTCTCTTTATTTTCATTTTATTTCTTTTTATTTGTATTTAACTTCCACGAATTTTTAAAAATAGAAAAATGCATTGAAAAATTCTGAAATTTTTTGTCAAACCTTTTATTAATTTTCAGAACCCAAAAATATTTTATTTTTATTTTTTGCATTAAAAATCATTTTTAAATCAATTAAATGTTTATTTTTAATTAGTTAATGGAAACTAAGTAATTAAAAATGCATTTAGGTATTTAAAAATCACAAAAAAATTCAAATTACATTTTAAAACATTTAGAAACATTATCAAACTCTCAAAACAAATTTCTTTTTGGTCCTTGATGTATTTTGACAATTTTCATTGGAATAAAATTTGTTTAAAGGCAATATTTTTGTTCAAACTTAGAAAAATTCATTCTGCGTAACCATGAAGAGTTTGATGATGGTTCTTCTTGCATTGCATCCTTCATGGGATGTAGTTTCTAGGGTAAAATTGGTTTGAATTTATCTTTCATTTTCAATTTAATGAGCATTTTTCCTTTTGAGGTGCCTTGAAACCCTAATTAACTTAAGAAAATCATAACTTCTATTAGATTTAGATTTAGGTCTCCTCCTTTGGGCAGTGAACTTGTGTAGGGTTAGGGTTCCTTTGATGCCATTTTCAATTTTTTATCATGTCATTTGCTTCTGATTTTGAACTTTTGCATTGCATGTTGTATGTAAACCCTAATTTTGGCTTTCATTTGCATTCATCTCTCATTTGCTTGCATTCAAGAACTTACCATGATATTTTGTGCGTCAATATGACATATAAGACATCTTAGGACATATTAGAATCATGTTTGGTCATTGCATATTTCATTTGCCATGTTGTGCATTCATATCATTTCATAAACTTTCATGAACTTTCATGGTTCAAAGCATACTTCATCTGCATATTCATCCTTGTATGATCATCCACAACTCTTGATATGTGATTGCATCATCTCTTAGCATCATTAACATCATGTTTATGCTTCTGACTTTGGTTTGCATCATGGCATTTCATCTCATTTTCATTTCATTTCATTTCTTTTGCTAACTTTTCAAGTGGTAAGTTGTTTTGAGAGGTGAATTTGCCTTCACTTCTCACAATCTCTTCTCATCTCTTTTATGCATCATTGCTGCATTTTATTTTTGTATTAGAGTGACCTTGCTCATTCATGTTCCTCCCACTTTCTTCCTTCAAGCAACTTGTCTTCTTAAGTGAAACAAGTTGTCTTGTTTCTCTCTGCTTCTTCCTCCTTTCATCTGCTTCTTTCCTGGTGGCTTTTCTCCTGAAGATCTTTTGTAATCCTCATAAACCCTAGGAATACCCAAGCATGGTCATAATTAGGGTTTGATTAGTCCCCCATTAGTTTCACCTTTGTGTCATCTTTGAGTCTTCTCTTCTCATCTCTTAATCAAGGACTAAACCTTAAAGGTTTTAAGGCTTTGTGATTAGGGTTATGCCTGTATCCTTCTATTAGGATGGAGTGTATAACTTTAATCCTCAGTGTTAAACCGTTAATGTGTTTAATTCCTTTAATCAATCCATCTAATAAATCATTAAGACATCAAGCTTGTAACTTGGGCCTTGCATTAGGGTTCCAATTCTTCCTTAACTGGTTAAGAAGGACTAACCCTAGTGTTAATGGACAAGTCCCCCTCAAGTTGTCTTACAAATCATAAAATTCATTTCTTAATCTTACCATTAACTAAAATCCATTTAATAAAGGCTTTGTTTTGTCATGAGGTTAATCCCTAATCATGGATTAAGTTGAGGAGCCTTCCTCAGCTTAAATGTTCTCATCTATTATCCTTCTATTAGGATGGTGTAATGAGTCCATTAAATCCTTGATTATGGCTTAAACTCATTACTTAACACTAAACAGAAACTCCAAAAACATCTAAATAATCACAAGTAGGTTAATGATTTTAATCCTACATCATGGTGATTAATGTGAGGTGTTTACTTCATACTTAAGGTATTCTCATTACCCCTAATCAGAGGGAGGATGTGATGAGTTTACTAACCCTTGGTTTAGGCTTAAGCTCATTAACTTATGACACACACAAAAGAGCAATAAAAGATTGAAAACACCAAAAACAAACAATAATCGTCTCCTTCGGGATTCTTTTCTCATCTCATTCATTCACAAACGAGAACTCGCTTCTTCCGTCTAATGCAAGACAGTTTGCACCTGAGCCAGACAGGTCATACACTTGAGCATAGACAAGTAAGCAGTTCACAAGTCAATTTGCCTTTCAGTCTCTTTGAGTCGAACTACGGTGTTCTGACTTCCTCATTGCACGAGAGGATACGTAGGCATAACTTAACAGTTATCGAACAAAAGTCTCTGTCCATCCCCCCTCCTTCCAGCATTATTCTTTAAGCCTCATAGTCATGAGCATTTCATTCCTTTTCCTACACTGACACATCTCTTATACACTTCACATTTCATTTACACTGACACTTGCATTCTTTCCAGCTTTGATACACAAATTTCACTGACACTACCCCTTTTAAACACAGATCTTTTAAGCGTGGATCCCGTCGAGTACGGCGGACAATCTGGTTGCTAATACCTTCCCAGGTTGTAACCAACCCCCTTTCTCAGTCTCTCTGGTTCGCAACCGTCTTATCCATATCTTTTCTTAGGTTTATGCAGCATTACCTTTCCTTCGGGATAAAAATGCCTAGCTGGCGACTCTATTCATTCTTTCTCTTTTCGCCGACCGTTCGCGTCTGTACCCCATTTGACCTAGCCTCATTTGGTGGGAGCGACAAAGGGAACTTGTGCCAACTTCTTCGTCTCATTTGGGGTCTCTTTAGGGGATTGATACTCTTCTGATCTTGGTTTAGGGCTTTTGTCTTGGAAGTCTTGTGTTTTGCTTGCTTTTTAAGTTCTTTCTTTCTTATGTGCATCCACCTCACTTCTTTGCTCCTTTCTTCCTATAAGTTGTTTGTTTAGCTTTGTGTTTCTCTTCTCCTCATTTCTCTAGCTTCTTAAGCACTTCTTTAAATTGATTTGGTTCTAGTCTTATGCCTTGAGTTCATGTCTTGTGCATTTTTGCTTTGCATCTTCTTAAGTTTACTTTGCTTTGCCATATGATTCATGTTGCCTCTTAATTGACTTGTATGCTTCTGAATTGACTTGTATGCTTCTTCTCTCATTCTTGTGGCTTGCATTTGCATTGAGTTTATGTATGTATGACTTCACTTCTGTTTGTATGATGTTGGCATGTCATTATGTTCATTTTGCTTTACTTGTGTGCTTGTGTTGCTAACCTTTTCAGGGGCTATGGTAAGTGAGAGGTGTGGATGTGATTCCCACATCTCCAAATCTCATCTCTTCTCTTCTTATTCTTATTTGTGATAACCTTTGATTGTTGGGCTTAGGCCTTACTCCCTCTTTCTTCTTCTTCTCTTCTTCTTTCTTTCTTTTTTAGGATAGTTAACCACACTAACCTTAGGATCTCCATGCATGACAACACTTAGGAATCTTTAGTCCCCCATTAGACTTTTGCCTTTGTGATCCTTTTGGTGTTTTCTCTTCTCATCTTCAAACTCAATTTTAATCCATTCTAATAAAGGTTGAGTCTTCTCATGTGACATGAGACTTTGCTATGAGATACTTGCACACGTTCCATTTCGGGGCGAGGTGTAAGTTATCCCTCGTGGTGGATAGGTCTTAGCATGAGATTACTTCACAAAGAAAAGCATAAAAAACAATTCTTAACATAAAATCACAAAAATACTTAATAAATGTTAATAGGTCAGTATGTCTGAGCCTTCATTTGTGGGACTAGATTTGGGGATTTCCTCCATAGATAGGTGTGCCTCTTGCGCATTCCATTTCGGGATGATGTGAGACGTACATATCCCAGTGAGTAAGACTTAGGTACACTTACCTATGCAAACTTCAAAATAGAAAACTCATAAAAAACACAAACAAACAAGAAGCGTCTTTCCTTCGAGAATTCTTTTCTCATCTCCTTCGCTCCGTACGCGAACTTGCTCCAACTTGTCACTTTGCAAGACGGTTACGCACTCGTCGTCCGAGTCTGCAATACCTGAGCATTGACATAGACAGTTCAAGCCTTAATTCACAAGCAATTTCTTTTCTACCCCTAGTTAGGGGAACTACGGCGTCTCTGATCCTCATTGTCCTGATGAGGTACGTAGGCAGCGGGGTAGGGCCCGTTCGAGCACAATCATTATTTTACCTACATTTTTTCCTTTTCATTTCCTTTTTTTTTCAGTTCCATTTTCTTTTCTTTTATCCAGTTTCAGTTTCAGTTTTGCAGCAGCTTTTATTTTCTTCACCCTTTGAAACAGTTTCTTTGCAAGCATGGATCCCGTCGGGTACGGCGGACGATCTGGGTACTAATACCTTCCCAGGTCGTAACCGACTCCCGAAATCAGTCTCTTTTGTTCGTAGGGCCCGTGTCCTTCCTTTTCTTTTCTTCTGGTTTGTGCAGCATTACCATTCCCGTTCCTTCGGGATAAAAATGCCTGGCTGGCGACTCTTTTCTTTTCCGCGCCAGTTTCGCGTTTGTACCAGGATGGAAATCCGGGGAGCGATAGAAGCATACTGATGAGTTGTTCCTTTACTGGAGCTTGCAGACTGGCCCCAATCTTTACTTCTTTCATATCTTCCTCGATACCAAGATTAACAGTTTCAATTTCCTCCTGATGAGGAGTAATCACTTTCTCTTCTTGCCTCAACAACCTGGCCAACTCTTCAGGCAACTCATAGTCTTCACCAAACCCTTCATCTACTTGATTAATTGGATTATCG
The DNA here is from genome assembly GCA_963966055.1 of Lathyrus aphaca. Classification (NCBI taxonomy): domain Eukaryota; kingdom Viridiplantae; phylum Streptophyta; class Magnoliopsida; order Fabales; family Fabaceae; genus Lathyrus; species Lathyrus aphaca. Next base: position 241,317,772 of record OZ014525.1, read on the forward strand.
AAGTAATACAAGGTCATAGCAGTGTTGTTGTTAGTGCAATCTGGAGGATAATCTCTGCAAGTGTTGAGATTTGTTCTTTTTAGTGATTAATTTTAATCTTGTTTAAAAAAAAGTGTGAATGAAGTTATTATTTTGAAAACATTGCCATTTATTGTTTTGTGCGAAAAATAACAAAAATGAAAAGACAGTGAGCGAAAAAGAAAATTGTTTGCAAAAGATGTCCATAGTTCATTGATATTCCATTTGCACAAAATACAAATATGGCCCTATTACAAAATGAGTCATGACACCTTGGGTAAGATGCAGAGCTTGATGCATGCTTAAGCAGGAAATAATAATTACTCTACAGGAATACTTCTTATAATTTCTTGGGAAGACCAGTTAAGGACTTGTTGGCCCGAGATCCTTGGACGAATCCAACTCTCCAGGTTGAGGTCGCTTTCAGCCTCGTCTTCCACGTTATTGACAGCATCTGGGGTCAGCATTCCCCCACTTATGAACTTGGTCTCCTTAGCATCCTCTACTTGATCTTGTCGGAATGGTTTGTAACCCAAACCGAATATGTCCTCTTTCTTCTCCACAGGCAGCAGCTTTCCCCAGCCTTGGGCGTTCCCATCTTTAACAAACATCCGAGCTTGTTGGTAGGAGACAATTGAAGTACCCATCCTATCCTTCTGGGATGCAACAAATACTTCAGTTGTCGCCTCGTTGACATTTAGTGCTTCGAAACCTTGGCTCATGGTCTCGTGGATCTCACCATCCATCTCAATGTATTTGTAGGTAGCCAGATGGCTAACAAAAATATCTTTTTCCCCACAGATTGTGATAATTTTCCCTTCCCACTCGTATTTTAATTTCTGGTGAAGGGTCAACGTAATTGCGCCAGTGGCGTGAATCCAAGGTCGACCTAACAAACAAGTGTAGGCTGGCTGAATGTCCATCACGTAGAAAGTAGTTTGAAATACCTGCGGGCCGATTCACATGCAGCTTCACTTCTCCAAGAACAGACCTCTTGGAACCATCAAAAGCTCTAACCACCAGATTGCTTGGTCGGAGAGCTATACCATCATATTCAAGCTTAACAAGGGCTTTCTTTGGCAAGGCATTGAGTGAGGACCCAGTGTCAACTAGAACACGTGAAAGCACAACTCCTTTACACTCTAGAGTGATGTGCAAAGCTTATTATGATGAGGACCTTTCGCAATCAAATAATCATTGGTGAAGCCTAGTCCATGACTAGTATTAACATTAGAAACCACCATCTCTAGCTGATTCACCGTAATCTCCTCAGATGTAGGCTGCGTGCAGTACTTTAAGTAATGCATCCCGATGAGCTTCGGAACATAATAGCAAGGATAAAATGGAGATCTTAGAATGAGTCTGGTGGAGTTGGTCCACAACCTTATAATCGCTTCTCTTGATTATCCTAATAAATTCATCCACGTCTTGATCAAAGGATGTTTTATGAGCTTCTTTTGTAACTGGTTCTTCAGGCACCAAATTTTTGCCCTTATCTTTGGCAGCAGCCTCTGCCTCAGCATTAATTCTCAGAACTTGTGACGCGAAGAGACGTCCGCTTCGAGTGAAGCCTCCGCCTCCCCCGACATTATCGACCTGTGGTGTTTGAGTTGAAGAATCAAGAACGACTCACTCCCTGTTGCAGTATAGGTCAAAACCATAGTGCCATGGCACAACATTATCTTTTTCATATGGAATGGGTCCAGGTACCGTGATGGTGACTGGACTGAATGCAACAAAAGTAGGAACTTTTATTATCTGCGGATCATAATAAATGGTGACAGGATTTCTGATTGGTGGTGGTGATGAAAGACTGAAGCTGGGTTGTTGTTGAGTTTGTTGCTGAAAATTGTTGGAATCGGGGACCATTGTCGGGTCGTAATATATGGTGACTATGGAGATGTCATTATTAGTGGTTGTTGTCGTTGTATAAGCGGATGTGGTTGAACCAATGTTTGTTGAAGTGGTAGAAGAGATGATTGTTGACTTTGTAGTAGAGTCTGTCAGAACAATTGTTTTTGAAGTTGTAAGAGGGGTGCTTGTTGGTACTGTAGGAGGAATTGCTGATGTTGTAGACGCTGAAACCATTGACGTTATCTGCAGGATATCTTCTTTGATAAGACCATTGATGCCACTTTTTAAACGCGCACAACCATTGATGGAAACTTTGCAAGTCTCACAGCAGGCCTCACAACCTGGGAACACCTGACACTTTAAAAGCTGAGCTTTAACCTTTGCCAGAGGTGTTTGAATACTTGCAATATCTTCAATTAGGTTCACGGGTTGATCCTCCTCAATTGCATTTATCCTGGGCCCACTATGGCTAGGCATAGGATTCTTCGTGACGTTAGGAGGAGGTGCAAAATTTAAAGCCTTTGAATCAACTAGATCCCGGACCTTCATGTGAAAAGCTCTGCACTTTTCTGTTGTATGGCCAGGTGCATTGGAATGGAAGGCATATCTGGCGTTGACGTTGTAATTCCTTAGAAGGTTCTGAGGATCTGGTGGAGCCATAGTCCTTAATTCAATAAGATTAATCCTCAAAAGTTGTGGTAGTAAAGTTGCATAGGGCATCGGTATAAGATCGATTTCCCTGTTGATTTGAGATGGCCTTTGTTGGAAAGGACGTTGCTGTTGGTTGTTGTTGTTTTTATAAGACCTTTGAGGAAAATGTTGTTGTTGAGGGAAATGTTGTGGTTGCGGAGTGTATTGTTGTTGAGGTGATGGAGTGGGAATTGTGACAGCGGCAATTGATCTTGGCATATATTGGGGCCTACCTTTGCCCATGTGTACTGAATTGGTTTCACCCGACCTGCGAGGCCCTGCAAAAGGTTCCTTGTGCTGCTAGAGCTAGCGCTGTTATCAGAAATCTTACCCATTTTTAACAAACTCTCAATTCTCTCTCCTGCTATGACCACGTCAGCAATTTCTCTTTCCGACATTAGAGGTTGAACAACAGCAGCTAAATGCCTCCATCTCTGAGCATACTCTCTGAAGCTTTCTCTGGAGGATTGTGACATGCCCATTAGGAGAGTTCTGTTAGGAGCCATGTCTAAATTGTATTGATATTGGCGTATGAAAGCCTCAACCAAATCTTTCCAATTTCTGATTGTTTCCCTAGTCAAATGAGAGTACCACTCACGGGATGCCCCGGTCAAGATATCTTCAAAATAGAACATCCATAGCTTCTCATCCATAGTGTAAGCCTTCAATCTTCCCATAAAGGATTGAAGATGGGTGCGAGGGAAAGATGTCCCATTATATCTTTCAAAGCAGGGGGGTTTGAATTTGTGAGGAATTCTTACTCCCTCAACTAGGCCCATGTCCATAACATCAAACCCTAAGGAGTTTTGGGACTCCAGAGATCTCAACTTTTCTGCTATCTCGTCCAGACGACGATTATAAATTTCATCTCCTGCTCCAACTACAGTGAAATGTTCCTCCTGAGGGTCCTCTTGCAAGGCACGCCCTCCAGTATTTCCTTGGGTATTCCTGATAGCATTAACTTCAGGGTTGAGATGAGGCCCAAACTCCGGGGGATCAGTACGTGGCTGTACATGATCATTGTTGCTGGTACCCCCTGTACCTGGGTGATTTTCTTCAGGAGTTTGCCGCTCGACCAACTCTCTTAATCTTTCTTGGCTTTGGGTCAACCCAGTCATTACTGCCATGAAATGGTTCATCTGAGCCCTCATTTCAGTTCTTTCATTATCCATCTGGTTTCTTACGTCAGTCAGATCTTGCTGAACTTGGTCCATCTGTAAGCTCGGAAGGTTGTTTCTTGTAGGATATCGGTGAACTCTGATGATGTGGAAGACCCTCCTACGAGAAATGTTTCCTGAGACCACAACAAAGTGAGAAAACAAAAAACAAAAATACCTACAAAACAAAGAAAAAGGTTAGTATGCAATGCAGTATGTCTATTTGTCTTCCAAGGGAATCCAGTTTGGTTCTTTGGTTTTGACCTTCCAGACCTCAAGGAAAGATGATGTTGAAGAGAAATGAAGCCCAAAGGATAACACACAAACCATATATTACAAAATGCAAAGATACATAGTTTATGGTTACAATAAGTTCCCATGATGGGTCAAAATACAACAAAATCAACAAAAGTACAAACAAAATGAAGTACAAATACAAAGAAATCAGACATCTAGCCCAAAGTCATCCTCTTTGACTTCCTTCAGGAGAACATCAGTCACTGGTCCAACTGGATGCTCTGTGATAGTCCTGATAAGAAGATTCCTGGTGGCAATAGCATTTGTCAACTTCTTATACTTGTCTTGGTCTTTGGATCTCTTAAACCCCACCCAGAGTTTCAACTCGGAGATTTCCTTCTGTGTTGCTAACAAGGCTTCCTGACTCTTCTTCTCATTAGCTTCTAGCTGCTCTACTCTAGCCTGTGTCCTCTGATCTTCCTATGAACGAGCCTCAGTAATTATGATCCATCTAGCCTGACTCTCTTCCAAGTAGTGCTCAGCTCTGGCCTTCTGAATCTTGGCTTCTTTGCAAGCATTCTTCAATACCAACTCCCCTGCCCGGGCTCTTCTGATGTAATCATCTGTCTTCTCAATCTTGGTCATATGCTTGATCCGGAGCTTCTCTAACCTTTCATTGTCCAGACGACTATCATTCCTCTCCCAGAGGGTCTTCTTTAGAGCTTCAGAAAGCTGAGTATTCCTCTCTTTCAACTTCTCCAACTCCTTTAAACTGACTGTAGCTACAGGATCTACTGCTGATGGTCTAGGCACATGCTCCAGGGTGAATGGCACACGGGTGATCTGTCCTCTGATACGAGACCAATCAATGTACTGAGCTGAAGCTATGTTGTTGCACTTGCCAAGAATGGCAGTCCTTTTTGTCTGAATACTATCCCAAGCCCAGGTTGCTTGTCGGATGATAGCATGATTATTCTGAATGTCACAGTAAAGGGTTTCTTTAAAGTCCTGCTCTCTTGGTGGATGTACCAAGGCATACCCTAATTGCCTTTTGAACAACAAAGGATTGTAGTTGATGCAACCCTTCACTCCAATCAAAGGTACATTGGGATACTGCCCATAGCTATTTATTATGTCTCTGCCCTTAGTGCTCTGAGTGCACCACTTGATGTCTTCTAATGTAAGGGAAATCATTCTCTTAGCCCAATTTATCGACTGATGAGGATTCAATAAAGCTTCCTCCTTCGGAGAGTGTCTCAATAACCAGCAGTAGAAGAGAGGTGCACAACATATGACTAATCTTCCCCTCTGTTTCTCATTTCTATGATGCACTAAGTAATAGAAATCCCCGAGAAAGGTAGGAACTGGATTCTTCAGCAAGAAGAGATGGATAGCATTCTTTCTTACAAACTTAGGCTCGTCCGCAAAAAAAAATGATACCATATTTGCTAAGGGCCAAGAGGGCACAAACATTTTCCCACTTCCCTGCTGCAGCATGACTAGTGGCCTGAGTAATCAGGAAGTCCAAATGGAAGCCTGGGATTCCAGACTTGGTAGTCATATTCTGATCAATGGTGGTGGTTTCCAAGTACAGAGCCTTAGCTATATCCTCATTCCTAGGAGCAGTTATCTCAGGATTGAAAGGGATCCCTCTCCTGATGGGGACACCCAACAACATGGAAAACTCCTCTAACAAAGGGCCCAACTAAAAGTATGGAAAGGTAAAACATCTGAGAGGAGGGACATAGAACTGAAGGAAAGTGTGGATCATACTCCTCTATGATGCATCCAAGTCCATGATCATGTCCATAATGCCACCATAATGTTCCCTGAATAAAGGGACATGATCATGAGTGATGAGTATGTGAATCGGCCTGATGCCTGCTAGAGAGGGCTCAAAGAAATGATAAGTAATGTTGCTCTTCCTAGATAGGTCCATGCTGATAATGGATGCTGATGAAGATAACTGAGGAGAAACACTGGTGAAGGTACTGAAGGGAATCTCTAATGAAAATGGCTAATGAATATATCTGATGAAGATGTCTGAGCAGAAGAACAGTCAAAACCAAACCAAAGATAATGTGGATACCCTGTAAAACAAATAGACAAATGTTAAAATGATGCAAGATGATGTATGCAGAATGATATGCAAGGGTTTGTGATCAAGTGCTAGATCTGTTATCTGCCTTGATAAGGTTCATGTGTGTTCATAAGTCCAGATGAAAGCTTAGAGAACCAATAACCAGTTGGGGGATCAAATAAAGATTCACAAGTCCAGGGTTTTATAAGACCAGTCCAAAATAGTGTAACCTTAACAATATCAGTAACATGGTATGACGAGGCCAAGGGTTCCTGCAAGCATGTAAACATCCCAACCCCCTCACAGGTATTGTTCGAGAACAAAGATCCTCAAACTTGGATCAGTTATGAGAAGTGTAAAGACTTCTAACCCGGAGGTACAATGTTCACATATACCATAAAGGATCCTCCTCTAATTCACTTCAGATGCTAAAGGTCATCTAAAAAGGTCATCCAGACTTAGCAGGCTTCCCAGATAGCCCTAGTACTACAGGAAATCAGTAGCACAGAGTTCTCAAGAAGAAACCCATGTCTGAGCCGTGTTTCATATTCCCGCACCAGACCGAAATGGAATGGGAAAGAATATGAGGCCACTTTATCCTGTGTGTCACTCAGGCTCCCGGTATGGAACCTTACTCACTGAATATCCCTCCCACCAAAGTAAACAACAGATCCAGCACAATGATATGATGACAGTAATATGGAATGCAATAAAACAGTAAATGAAGCAATAAATAAAGCTGTATAGAAAGCAATAAATAAAGCAATAAACAAAAAGCACATGTAGCACATAACACCCCCATAAACACAAATCAAACAAGCGCTAGGAGAAACCACAAAAAGAACCAAAAAAACTGGTTGCAAGAATAACTCCCTAGCAGAGTCGCCAAGCTGTCGCTCCGGAAGATTTGCATCCCGGTGCAGACGCAAACGGTCGGCGAAAGGAGAAAGTGAAATGAATTGAATAGAGTCTCTAGATAGGAATTTTTATCCCGAAGGAAAGGTAACGCTGCATAAACCTGGAAAGAGGTGGATAAGACGGTTGCGAACCAGAGAAACTGAGAAAGGGGGTTGGTTACAACCTGGGAAGGTATTAGCACCCAGATTGTCCGTCGTACTCGACGGGATCCACGCTTACAAGATTGTGTTTAAAGGGGTAGTGTATGTGTTATTTGTGTGCAAAAGCTAAAAATGAATGTACAGGTGTCAGTGTAAAAAGGTGAATTGCTCAGGAACCGAGGCTTTTAAAGAATACATAAAGAGGGGGATGACACAGAGACTTTTGTTCGATAACAGTTAAGTTATGCCTAAGTATCCTCGCGTGTAATGAGGAAGTCAGAACATCGTAGTTCGACTCAAAGAGATTGAAAATAAATTGACTGTGAACTGCTTGCTTGTCTATGCTTAAGTGTATGACTCGTCTGGCTCGAGTGCTAACTGTCTTGCATTAGACGGAAGAAGCAAGTTCTCGTTTGTGAATGAGTGTGATGAGAAAAGAATCCCGAAGGAGACGATTATTGTTTCTTTTGTGTTTTTAGTTTTGTTATTGTTTTTGGTGTTTTGCATTAGTTAATGAGCTTAAGCCTAAATCGAGGGGCTTGTAAACTCATTATATCCTCCCTGATTAGGGATAATGAGCCTACTTAAGCATGAGATAAGCATCTCAACTTAATTACCATGAGGATGTAGGATTAAGATCATTAACCCACTTGTGATTAATTAGATGTTTTTGGGTTTTTGTTTAGTGTTAAGTAATGAGTTTAATCTCTAATCACAAATTAGTGGACTCATTACACCATCCTAATAGAAGGGTGATATATGAGAACACTTAAGCTGAGGAAGATACCTTAACTTAATCCATGGTTAGGGATTAAATTCATTATATAACAAGCCTTTATTAAATGGATTTTAATTAAGGGATGGGATTAAGAAGTGGATTTTAAGTTTGTAAGACAACTTGAGGGAGACTTGTCCATTAAACACTAGGGTTAGTCCCTCTTAACCATAAGGAAGAGTTAGAACCCTAATGTAAGGCCCAAGTTACAAGATAAAGTCTTGGTGATTATTAGTGTGCTTTGATTAAGAGGTGTAAACAAATTAAGGGTTTAACACTTAGGATTAAATTTATACACTCCATCCTAAGAGAAGGATGCATGCATAACCCTAATTCCAAAGTCCTAAAACTTTAAGAGTTTAGTCTCTGATTATTAAGATGAGAAGAGAGACTCAAGGAGACTCAAAGGTAAAAGACTAAGGGGGACTATACACAACCCTAAAATTTATCATGCTTGGGTATCCTATGGTTTGTTAGCCTTAAAAGGAAAGAGTCTTCAAGGCCACTAATGGAAGAAGAAGATGAAAAGAGAAGGAGAAAGAATAATAAGTTACTTACTTCCTGAAGAAGATAAGTAACTTAAAAGAAAGAAATTAAGAAATATGGAACATAAGTGAATTATATTCACTTCAAGGACATGTAACAATGCATATGAATGAGATAAGAAGAGGTGGGAAGTGAAGGCAAATCCACTTCCCAAATAACTTACCCAAGGTTCTTGAAAGGGTTAGTATGGATGCATGAAATGTAAAGTAAAAGGAAATGAAGTGAAATGAGATGTGAAGACCAAAGTCAGAATGCAATGTAAAAGTCATACAAGATGCATATGAATGGTCATACAAAGATGAGATGTAAAGGAAGCATGCTTAGAAGCATGAAAACACATGGAGGTTTATGAAATGTAATGAATGCAAGACATGGAAAATGAATGAAGAAATGATCAAGCAATGTTCTAACATGTCCTAAGATGTCTAAGATGTCGTATGAATGTTTGAAATTTCATGGCAAGTTCACATGATGATGATATGCAAAGGTGAATGCAAATGAACATGAGAAATTAGGGTTTTATGAATGTATGAGATGCAAATGACAAAAACAGAAGCATACTTCATGATAAAAAATGGAAATCAAGCTTAATTAAACCCTAATCCCATATACGATCACACCCAAAAGGAGAAAGTCAGAAGCTTAACCTAATGGAAGTTATGGATTTTCTAAGTTTGCTAGGGTTTTTGGATGATTCTTAAAGGAAAATGCAAATCAAATTGAAAATGCAAGATAAATTCATGAGGAAAATAACCTAGAAACTACATGCAATATGTGAAACAATGCAAAAAGAACCAAGTTCAAACTCATTAGGGTTAGAAAATGTGATTTTAAAGAACCCTAAATCAAAGAAAATTGTGAAATTAGGATCAAACCTAAAAATAAATTTGTATGATGAGTTTGAAATTGTTTCTAAATGTATTGGGAGGGTTCATGATTTTTTTGGTGATTTTTAGAAACCTAAATGTATTTTTAATTAATTAAAATCCATTAATTAATTAAAAATATCATTTAAATATTTTAAAAATACTTTTAAAATGCAAAAAATAAAATAAAAATCATTTTTGGGTTGAGAAAAAAAAATTTGGATCAAAAATGTCAAAGATTATATTTTTTTGATGTTTTTAACTATTTTTAATAAAATGTACAAAAGAAATAAAGAAAAATGAAATAAAATGCAATTAAATGGAAGTATGCAGATCCAGTCGTCCAAGTTCAAACTAAGGTTGACTGCGTGCGCAGATGGGTGGATGAGATTCACTCTGATTTATTTAATTTAATTAAACTTAATTAAACTAACTAATTAAAAGATTAAAGTTAATGAGGCATCTGGGCCGGCCATACGCACGGGAAGCTAAATCCAATGGCCTAAATTCAAACTAACCTAATTAATTAAAGATTTGCCCTAATGAATTTCAGGTGGCCGGAGAAGACCTCCGGTCACTTCTCCGGCCAGACCCCCTCCCTGAATCTCTCAAAACACCACAAAAACTCACCAAAAGCTCCAGAATCAATCTTTAAACATCAATAAACTCAAATCCAACAACAAAAACAATTAATCATGCATAAATAAAGAGAACCGAAGAAGAACACAATTTAGGTCAAAGTTTCAGAGATACGGTTCATGCTTGTTTTTCATCATTTTCAAAACCAACAAGTGCAGTGTGATCAGGAGAGCATGGGGAACATTTTTAGAACATGAAATAAAGCTTTTGGAAAAAAAGTTCTAAGGGGCTACCTGAGATGAAGCTTTCACTCCCTGAGCTTTCTGGCCTCTTTCTTGGTTCAATCCACCTCCAATGAACCCCCTGATAATGTTGCAATGCTTAGAACAAGTTTGTGTGGCTTGGTTTGAGAGGTACAACTCCTTTGCACCAGGAATTATGTTTTGGTTTGGATGTGTTTTTGGGATTTTCAGAGGGTGCTTTGTGTTCTATGGACCATTTGAAGATGATTGGTGAAGTTTGTTTTGAGGTTTGATGGCTGGATTTTGAGAATCGAAGAAGGGAAGATTTTTGGCAAATTTGTGAATGCTGAGTTCTTTGAGGTTCTAGGCTTGCTTCTTGTGTCAAATGAGCTCCATAATGTTTGTATGTAATGTCTTGATTGGTCAGAGAATGGTTAGCGGCATGGTTAGATTGGTATGGGCAAGTTGCAAAAAGTCAAAAGTTTTTGTACCTTAGGCATGGGCCATGGAAGAGCTGGCTTCAAGGGGTGTCTGGCCTCAACTTGCATCAAGGAGGGCCATAGAATTGATTTTATGCAGCTGGCACAAGTGGATGGAAGGTTCCAAGGCATTCTGCAAAGTTTGTGTGTTTTGGCCCTTTTGAGATTTCTTAAAGATCAAGTCATGAAAACTATGCAATCTTGGGCCAATTCTGATCTTTGGAAGTTGCCTTGACATTATATGATGCATAGAAGTTGATTATAGGTCATAAAAAGGCTTGGCAAGTGAAATTGCAAAATTCCCTCTTTGGCATGAACTTGAAAATTATAGGAATTTTGCCAACTTTGAAAGACCATATCTTGAGTTCTAGGATGAATCAAGACATGTTCTAGTACTTTTTGAAAAGGGAAATACCTAATCTACAACTTTCATGTCCAAGAATTTTTCATTTGAAGCATTTTTGGTCATGAAAGAGGAGGTTGAAAATCTTTCCCAAAATGGAAAGTTTCCATTACAAGTCATTTCCAAAAATGGAAAGTTTGCATTTGGCTCAAAATTCTTCAACTTTGTGAACTTCCAACCACTTCTAAGATCAAATAAAGATCATAGAGATTCAAAATGATGATGATGACCCTTTGGTACCCTAGTTGGGGGCCTCAGATGCCCTGATTTTGACTTTACTTGCTCAAGAAGTTACCCAATGATCAGATGACTTCCACAATGAATTTCTTCATCAAACTTGGTACACATGATCCTTATAACATATTAAGAACATTAGAAACAAGAATGACCAAAAAATTTGGAGTTAAGGCCTCTGAAACCAAAACCCTAATTTTGGTCATCTGTGCAGGAAAACCCTAGCTCTGCCTCTACGCCTTTGCCATTCTTTGTGATCTCTTGACTTTCATGAACTTTGGGGAGCATATTATGATCATAGAACACTCATGGACCCTCTTGGAAAGCTTCAAGATCATTGGGATGGCTCAAATTGATTCTTGGATTTCTCATATCACAAACCCTGGATGCAGATGAAAATGGAACTATGTAGTGAAACAAATATGCAATATGAGATGGTATGCTTATACTAAAACAAAATGAAAGATCACAAGCCATGGTGTGAGAAAAAAAAATGAGGGAAAATTTGGGGTGTTTACAGATGGCCTTAAGACAAGGGAGGATATGTTAAAAATAGGAATGAGAACTGAATTAGCACCCGTGAAGAAAGGAAGACAAACATATGTACCACCTGCTGCATTTACTTTATCTAGAAAGGAGAAAAAAAATTTGTGTAAGTTTCTGAGTGAAGTTAAGGTTCCAGAAGGATACTCATCATATATTAGAAGACTTGTGTCGATGAAAGACCTCAAGTTGAAGAGTTTGAAGACACATGATTTCCATGTTATAATGGAACATTTTCTACCAATAGGTATACATTCTATTTTGCTAAAAAAAGTAAGAAGTGCCATAACTAAATTGTGTTTTTTCTCTAGGTCAACCTGTAGAAAGGTGATAAATCTCGAGATCTTACCAACACTACAAAAATAGATTGTAATTACCTTGTGTGAGCTTGAAATTTAATTTCCTCGCTTTTTTTTTGACATAATGGTTCATCTTGTGAAAGAGACACAATTGTGTGGACCAACTTATATGATATGGATGTACCCTGTTGAATGGTATATGAAAATATTAAAAGGGTACGTGAAATCCCGAAGCCGACCAGAGGGTTGTATTGTTGAACGATACATTGTTGAAGAAGCTGTTGAGTTTTGTACTGAATATTTGTCCAACGTTCAATCGATTGGACTCCCCAAAGCTCAGATTTTCGAAAAAAAGGAAGGTAAAAAATTTATTGGAAATAAAATTGTGACAGTATCAAGGGATGAACGGGATCAAGTGCATTTGTATGTTCAACACAATGATAATGAGGTTGAGCCATATGTTGAAATGCACAAGGAAGTACTCTGAAGGTTAAATCCGAACAAAAATGAAAATTGGATTGTACGAGAGCACAATCAAAGTTTCATATAATGGTTAAAGGATCATATTTATTCGAAGCGCTCTTCAGATCTTGCTTTGGTAACAAAAAGGTTGAGATGTTTGGAATATGGTCCAAGTTTGCATGTGTTTTCCCATAGCGCATACGCAATTCATGGATACATATTTTATACCAAAGAACAAGATGATAATAGTAATATGAAAAATAGTGGTGTCACCATGCTAGCTAAAGTAATGCATATATTAAGTATGAATGACTTAAACCCCAAATATGAAAATTTGTCCTATTTTGGAGTTATTGAGAACATTTGGGTGTTTGATTACGAGAAGTTTCAGATTCTCATCTTTGGTTGCAAGTGGGTAAATAGTAGTAGCATACGAATGGATAAGTCTGGATTTTTGCAAGTTGATCTTACTAGGGTGGGGTACAAAGATGAACCTTTTATTCTAGCATCTCAAGCTAAATAAGTGTTCTATGTGACTGACCTGACGAGTACAAAATGGTCTATAGTGCTTTTCTCTAACAAAGTGGTTGATGATAGCGGTGTCGATCAATGTGATATTGATGTTGAGAATGAGTCATGCATTAGACGGAATGAGTTGAATAGAAATCAAGATGATGATCTTATAGCAGATGATTCATATATCAGAAATGATTATAACGAGGGAATTTGGATCAATTCATCCATCCGCATTGCTAAGAAACAAGTAGTTAATATTCCAACAAAGAAAAGAAAGAGATGTTAGTAAAAGAGGTAAAATATATTTGATATCCTTGGTTTCTTTATTTTTCATTTTCAATTTCTTCCATTCTAATTTAAATGTTAGTAAATTTGTAACTATAATATTGTATTCTTTTAATTGAATTACAATCTTTGTGTTGTTTCAGGACCTATGTAGATTTGAAGCAATGCTTTGGTTGGATGCAAAAGTAGTATAAGTAATGATTTGTAATATGTTTGAATTGGTATATTTGTAGTAAAAGTAGTATAAGTAATATGTAAATTTGTAAGTATATATGTTTGAATTGCCAATCCATTTGGATATATAATTTTGGTGCATAAATTGGTACATTTAAATAGGCCAAATTGGATTGTTTTGAATATCCAAATTGTGATATTTTTCTGGAAAAAAATTTGTTCAAAAACAGGTCAAAAAATGATGTCTAATGGTGGGTCTTAGACATCACTTTTACCAGAAGCGCCATCTAAGGTATAACTTAAAATGTCAAAAAGTGCTATCTAATGGTACCATAGACATAGATTTTCAGATTTAAAAGAGCGCTGTCTAAACCTTTAGCGGCACAGGTTTAGACAACGCTTTAAAGCGATGTCTAAGGCTAAAACAAGTGATGTCTAAGGTCTTGTTTAGCATAGTGTTAAAAAGACTCTTGAAGGAGTGTTGCTTAAATTCCTTAGTGAAGCTGAGGCATATTTATCTCTCTCAATTGTCCATGGTGGGGGCATGTGGAGCACACCAAGTAGGCCATAAAATGAAGTGACTGTTTTTCGACAGGGTATGTATTAGCCTACTATGTTGAAAGACTGCATTTAATTTTCTAAAGGATGTCAAGAATGCCAAGTGCATGTTGGTATTCAACACGTTCCTGTAAGTCAATTTCATTCCATAGTGAAACCTTGGCCCTTTAGAGGATGGGTTGTTGACCTAGTTGGAGAAATTCGACCAGCATCTTCAAAAAATCATAAATACATTTTGGTAGGGATTGACTATTTTTCTAAATGGGTCGAAGCTATTCCATTGCCAAATGTTGATCAAGAGGATGTAATTGAGTTCATTCAAAAGCATATCATCTATATATATGGGATCCTAGAAACAGTTACTACTGACCAAGGATATGTGTTTACTGGTCGAAAGATGCAAGAATTCACCAAAGAAATGGGTTTTAAACTTTTGACTTTTACGCCTTATTATGCCTAGGTTAATGGCCAGGTCGAAGCAGCAAATAAAATAGTCATTGGTTTGATTAAGAAACACATGGTTAAGAAGCCAAGAAATTGGCACAAGACATTGGACCAAATCCTTTAGGCATGTCGAACTTCACCTAAAGAAGCAACCAATGCTACTCCATTTTAACTTACTTATGGGCATTATGCAGTGTTGCCTCTTGAAATATACCTTCAGTCTAATTCAAAGGCATCATGAAATACCATATGAGGTTTATTGGAATATGATGCTAGATGAATTGGTGGATTTGGATGAAGAAAGACTTCATGCCTTAGAATTATTAGAGAGGCAGAAGAGAAGAATAGAAAAATCCTATAACAAGAAGGTTAAGTCAAAGACTTTTTCAATTGTTGAATTAGTATAGAAGGTAATCTTGCCCATGGATCGAAAAAGCTGATCTTTAGGAAAATTGTCACCCAAATGGGAGGGTCCCTTTCAGGTTGCTAAGATGTTCAGTAACAATGCTTATGAGACACATGAGATTAAAGTTGATGCAAGGATCTTGAAAGTAAATGGGAATTATTTACAGAAATATAAGCCAATGCTTTAAGAGATTCAGATAAAAGCATAAAATGTCATTAAACATTGAGTCAAATCAGGCTCAAGAAGGGGCCAAAATGGCCTACAAAAGTAAAAATCCAAAAGAAAACATGGTTCAATAACCAGAAAATAAAAAAGCTACAATACTCATAATCTTTCCAGTCAATGGAGTTAAGAAAAGTGATGTAGTCTTCATCAGCTTCATCATCTAGATCTTGACCTTTTGGTGGTTCCTTCTTGGGAGCTTGTGACTAGACCTCTTTTGTTTTCGAGCGAGTAGTCACCCTAGTGGAAGTTCTAGAAGAGGCGTCACTCTTATTTTCAGAAGTATTTGCTTGCTTGACTGGTTGAACATCGCCCACTTTTTTCATAGAATTGCTTATGTTTGGTGTTTTGTGAAGAAGATGGACTTAATGGAGATGTATTTATAGAGGAAATTTGCATATGCTGATTGGCTAGTCAAAAGACAGCTAAAAAGCACGTGAGTTCTTCCTTGGGAATAAAACCCTAAAGGCACATTGCAGGTATAGCCTTTAAATGGTAATTTGTGCCATATAAGTACACAAGTTATTAAAAGCTGTAGTGTTGCCACAGTAACTAAGATTAATGCAATATTGCTTTGGATCTAAGGTTTAAATTGAATTTTCGACTAAAAGACTGCTCAAAAGTTTTACTTATGCAGAGATATTTTAAAATACAAGTCGAAGAATGATAATTGGCTTAAAGCATAAAGTGAAAAAGGCCAAAATAACTCCAAAATTGTCATTACATAAAAGGCCTTGTTAGGGCCAGGAGATTAATACAAAGAGGAAACAAGAAGTATACATATTACAACAAAAAAGCCATTAGAATTAGAAGGGGAGCCTCTCTTGCAGCTGAATGAAGTTGACCTTTTGAGTTTGGAGGCGATTTTCACACAAAGCCTTGTCAAGCTTGGCTGTTGCAAGCTCTTTGTCAAGGTGTTCAGCATCATCAATAAGGTCTATGGTGCGCTTTAGCTTCATCTCCAATTCAGTATTGTTAGATTTACTTAACTCAAGATTGTGTCATTCAGCTGCTGAGATTTTAATTTGAAGCTCTTCAATCTCATTCTTCCATATTTCAATGGCTAGTGTGTTGGCAGTTTTCTCTCGTTCCTCTTTGGTCCTGATGAGCTCTAGGATTTCGACATGAGCCTTAGCTTCCTGTGCTAGATCCCAAGCTGAATACCTTTCTGCTCTAGTTTTTTCAATGATGTCTTGGATTTTTAGAAGAGACCTAAAATCTTAAGACATTTGGTTGACTAGAGCAGTCAGTTCCATTAGGAAGCTGGCAACCTTGGGATCAAGGGTTGAAAGATATAGTTTTTGGAGGCTTTCCTTCAAGAAGAGAGGGGAAGTTGGATCTGCACTAAAGACACTATGGATGTCCCTTTTGAAGAAGGTGTCCTTGATTTTCTTAAGGATATGACCAGTGAAGTCATCTAAAGGTGAGCTCTCAGTAGCTGTCGAAGAACTGCTCCTAGAAGAGCCATATCTCTTCCCAAGCTTCCTTCGAGCGTACTCTAGAGGATTCAGCCACATTAGAGCCACCCGATGGTCCTCAGTTGTATCTTCCATAGGGATTGAAGTTTGAAGAACTGAAGGTTGTAGGAGAATTTTCACAGCCATATGCAGAGCTTATTGAGTCTTTTCATGCTCTTTTTTTCTGTTAGCTTTGTCCTTATCCTGGTCATCATATTTTTTTCTTATTCATCTTCTTCTTCATTTTCTTGATCATCCCGAGCATCAGGTTAGGGCTCTCCCATATTCTCTGGATCTTTATTTTTTGGACTGGAGGGATCAGGGTCCTGGTTGTTCTCAGGTTCCTCCTCTTCTTTTTCCTCAACCAAGGCTTCATTTATCTCCATGGCAATTCTGCTTGATTGGCCGATAAATTCCTTGCTAAAAACATTGTCACACTTACGATCATAATCATCAGTATAGGATTATTAACTGTTGGTTCTAGCAGGTGAACTTTTATTTTCTTCGACCAATGGGGGAGGAACAACTGTTGTAGTAATATGTTGGTTAACCTCACTTAAAGAGCTATAACCAGAGCCAAAATAAGAATTTGGATGATAAGTTAGGTCACCTTGGTTGTTCAGAAGGGTCGTAGGTGTGAGAATGGTAGTTGATTGTGGTTGAGAACCACCTACCTCAACCTGTGATAAGAAAAGTTTAGGTCAAAGTTTGGAAAAAAGGTGTAACACCCCAAAATTTTCCCTCTTATTTATTATCAACCTCGAGCAGTGTACGCTTCATTCTTGCATCATTCCGCATATCATTGCATCGTATTTGAAAATAAAATAAATAAATCATTCATCATCCTTCGCATGAGGTGTTGGGTCGATCGAGGCTTGCCAAACATTAGAGTTCAAGAGAAAAATAATATACCAAAAATAATCCAAACCCCTTCCAAACTAACCAACCAAAAGGGAAGAATTCACCTTTCCCTCCCTTTTCTTTCCACTTTTCCTTCCACTTTCCTTCCACATTCCATTTCATTCTTTCCCTCTTATTTTTCCACTTCAATTCCATTCCATTTCCCTTGGATGTTTCTACCATGTTCTACCATCTTCTAGAGTGTTCCAAGGAATATTCCCTTTTCCAACCCTAACCCTAACTAACTACCAAAACATAAATTTGGATCCCTAGCCTAATTTTTGGGCCCCAAACCTAATTCCATTCCCAAACCTAGCTCCAAGCCTAGCCTCTATATATTCATTAATCACTTCAATGCAAAGGGTTCCCACAATTTTCCAACTTTTTCACTCTTTCACAATCACTTTTTCTCTCTCACTTTTCCTCCATTTCCATTTTCACCAAAGCTTTTTTGAATAAGCTCTTCAGGTTTCACATTGAAATTTGAAGATCTTAAAGCTTAAGCCTTCAACCTCCATTTATTGTGGATTGTAGAAGAAGAAGAAGCTAGTGATTTTTGTGAGGATTCCGGCTTCTCGGAAGCACACGAAGGTTCAAGCATCAAGAACGCATTTATTTGGTGGTTTCGTGGTTTTCTTGGTTTTGTCTTCGATCAAGCTCCGATTCTTGCAACATTTACCGAAGCACTTCTCCGCTTCGTAGGATGGTGATCTAAATCACTTCTCCTTTAAGTTATTCTCTTCATCTCGCCATTTCGGTATTCTTTAATTGCTTTTCGTTTTGATTGTGATCGATTATGCATTCCTTGCGATTTGTGATTGTTATTGGATTAGGATTTAAGGTGTTGATAGTTATAGGTTCTATCATGTGTAAATAAACCCCAATTAAGTAGAAATTAGTGTTAGCATGTTCCTTGGAATGTTAGGGATCATTAGAAGTAAGATTGTGGCCAAAAGCACTTATTTCAAAAGCATTTTTCACTTTCTGTTCACCGTTAACCGGTTAACGCATTTGGTTAACCGGTAACGCATGTGTTTTTGGCCATTTTTAGTGCTGTCCAGGGTCCGTTAACGGGTTAACCATTTTGGTTAACCGATTAACGATGTTCATTTTTGGATTTTTAGCTAATTTTCTTGCTCAATCTTGCTTCCTAGTGCTTATATGGTTCATGCATGTTTAGGTAGTGATTTTAGGGAATTTTTGGGTCCATTTCCAGTAGCTCATTCCCCCATTTCGAGTCGTTTCGACGCGTTTCCGTTCATGTTACATATTATGCGTTTTTGTTTTCTTTGTGCATAGCTTGATTTCTTGCATTTTGTTGCCATGTTTATGCATCATTAGGCATGTGATAATCATGTTGCATTCTGTTTTAACATATTTGCATTGCATTAAATCACTTTGCATTCCATTATATCAAGGCATGTTACATTTCACATAACCATATATGTATGTGCATTTGGTTGCATTTTGTTATATGCTTGATCATACCATTTACCCCAATTCACTTCTGAATTTTGCATTGAGTTTGGCATTCTTGTTGAGCTATCATATTGCATGTTCATAATCAATAATCCTCATGTTCATATACCATATTCATGTGCTACATTTTTTCATTACTTAATGAATAATCAACCATGTGATGCATTCTTGCATAATCTCCCAAAAATGTTCATTGATCTTCCATTTATATATGTTGATTTAGGTTCAAATGCATGTTCATGGTGAAGTTGGTGCATTTTTCATTGAGTTGTGCATTAAAATATGAAAATAATCAAATTTGGATTTTGCATTTCATAGCTGTTTTTGCATATAGGTGTTGTAGAATGTATGCTATTTGTTTGTTTGCATGCTGTTTGTAACCTTTTACACCTATCTTTTCATGCTGCATGCTGGCTGTAAAAAGTTGCTTTGTGTCATGCATTGTTTTCATGGCTGTTTGTGTATTAGGGGCTGTAGTAGGTGCTGTATTTTTATCTTAGCATTTTTTAGTCCTCTAGAATTAAGAAAGTCATTAGGATTTAATTGTTGTGTGTTTGCTTTATTATTTTTAATAAAATGCAACATTAATCTTTGTTTTGTAGAGGGGAAGATTGAGGTATGTTTCCTTCACCCTATCCTTTATTTTTATGCATTTAATTCATTTTTCCTTCCATATTTGTGTTTGGTAGGATTTCCCCTTTTGTTAGGACCAATTTACCTTCATTAGGAAGTAAGTTGCATCCTTTTTCTTCTTTCTTTTCCTTTTGCTCCTTAGGATTAGAAAACCCCACTAACCACTAGGATCTCCCTTTTGTGCATAATAAATAACTTAGGGTTGGTCTTAGTCCCCCTTAGTTTTGTCCTTTTTCCACTTGAGTCATTATTTCTCATCTCATAAAGAAAAACAATAAAATACTTAATAAAAACCGAATGTTCTTGTACGACACGAGACTTTGTTGCGGAGTTCTTATACACGTCCTGTTTCGGGGCGAGAAGTAAGTCCCTACCACGATGGATAAGTCTTAGTATGAGAATGTTCACAAACAAACTCCAAAACACTTCTCATAAAAGACAATCAACAAAGACATCGCGTCTTCTCTTCTCATCTCCTACTCTTTGAGGACGAACGCGACTTGCCTCGACAGTTCGAACAACAATACAGTAAACACCCTCGAGGCAGAGCCGGTAACACTTGAGCTAGAGTTATGGCAATGTCATCCTAAAAAACACAAACAAAGTTCCCGCCTTAGTTAGGCGAACTACGTCGACTCTGATCCTCATTATCCCGATGAGGTATGTAGGCAGCGGGGTTGGGCCCGTTCGAGCACTTTCTTTATTTTCCCTACATTTTCCCCTTCCTTTTATTTTTCATTTCCTTTCTCATTCTCATTCAATTCCAGTTAGCCGTTTTATTCAGCAGCACTTTATTTCTCACCCTTTGAAACAAACAAGCAAGCGTGGATCCCGTCGGGTACGGCGGACGGTCTGGGGTGCTAATACCTTCCCAGGTCGTAACCGACACCCGAACCCAGATCTTTGGTTCGCAGGACCTTGTCCTTTCCTTCTTCCTCAGGTTCGTGCAGCATTACCTTTCCCATTCCTTCGGGATAAAAATGCCTGGCTGGCGACTCTACCTTTTACGCTCCATTTTCGCGTTATACTAGGATGAAATTCCCAGGAGCAACAGCTGGCGACTCTGCTGGGGACCGAACCCAGAATCTCTGGTTTCCCTTGTAGAGTCAATCCTAGCGCTTGTCTGTTTTTGTTTCTTTCGGTGTTTATCTATTTGCTGTTGTGTGCTTTAGTTTAGATTTACTGTTTTCATTTACAATTTTACTTTACAACGTTACTTTACGGCATTTATTTACTGCTTTCAGTATTTATCATGCATCATTATCACTATCTGGCTGTGCTGGTTTTCATTTTTTCTGTGGGCTGGGAGTTACTGTGAGATAAGCCAAATACCTGCTTTAGTGCACTATAGGATTAGCGTGGACACGTTGTACGCGCTTGGTTACATGATGAGTGGCGATGTGTTCCACACCCAGGTTGCGACCGTCTTGGAACTATCTTGTGTGGGGGTTCTTCCCCACTTCGGGATACGACCTTGATGGTTATGTGCAGCTGGGGACCGATCACTGAGAACCTTAGTGGAAACAACCCTCTCCAGTGATGATAGTGGCAGACCACATTTGTTGTCAAACCCACTCGCATCCGAGGGCCCATAGGGAACTCGCATAAGATGGCCTGGTTCTCTCATAGGAATCCAGTTAAGGCAAACTGTTCGTATGACGATAGTATTGTACCCTTCGGGATGAATGTACTATTGTTTCTCGATTCAGTGATTGAAGCTGGGGACTTATGAGGGATGCTTGTTTTCCCCATACTCAGCTGAGACTTCCCTGGTTAGTACATAATGCCAAACCGATTCTTTGATTTGGTCATGAGCCATTTCTCGGAAATGGTGAACGTATTATTGCTATCCGGCTTTGAGAGTCTGTGATGTTGACTCGGTGTAGCATACCCGTGAGATGGAAGGGGTTTACAGATTTGCAGGAACCCTGAAACTTCCAACATACCCACTTTGCCAACATTGTTTAGTATGTATTATGATCAGGTTCTACGTGGTCCTTTGGTTTGAAATCCGGGATTTCGGTGGTATTGTTATTACGACTCTTCACACACACATGATTGTCTTCTCGACACCAACGTCAGACCAATGATCGCCAGACCTTTGATCACATGCCAGTGCATTGCATAACATCCTCGGCATGCTTGTATCACTAACACATGCTTACTCATTTGCAGGGTCGCATGTCGCATCCTCATGAACATATCATACGCATTTACTACATGATTTGCATATTTTTCATTTTTACAGGTTATTCGGACTTCCTAACTTATTCAACTTCAGGCAATATAGCTGGTCAACACGTTCATCAGTATCCAACAAAAAGAAACCGAGTGAGAATGGCTGAACGAATGCAAAGTAATCTCAATGAGCTCCGACAGAGGATGGATAAGTTCATGAACATGATGACCGACATTGCTCAGAATCAAGAGCGTCTCAGGTTGATGGTTGAGCAACCCCGTGGGAATGCTAATGCTGGAACACCGACTGAGAATGTGGATCCTAACACTGCCCGTGACGGAGGACCAAATCTAAATGGGACTGCGGCCCATAATGAAGACACACAAGAGGACCAGTTCACTCTATTGGATGCTGATATGGGTAATACGAATGAGGTCAACAATCGAAGGTATGAAGAGTTGGCGGAGAAGATTAAGGCCATGGAATGTCAGAATTCCCTGGGCATCGATGTAACCAATCTTGGGTTAGTGTCAGGAGTCAGAATCCCTCCTAAGTCCAAGGTGCCATCATTTGACAAGTACAACGGCATCACGTGCTCTAGAACTCACATTCATGCATACTTTGGAAGAATCTCGGCTCACACTGATGATGAGAAATTTTGGATGCATTTCTTCCAAGATAGTCTATCTGGAGCTTCATTGAGCTAGTACATGAAGCTAAGCAGGGTCTCTATCCGATGTTGGAAAGATTTAGCTGAAGCTTTTCTCAAGCAGTATCAATACAATATTGATATGGCTCCGAACTGCACTCAGTTGCAGAACTTGTCTCAAGGACCCAAGGAAAGTTTTAAGCAGTATGCTCAGAGGTGGCGTGAGCTGGCCGCATAGGTTCAACCTCCATTGCTGGATCGGGAAATGGCCGATATGTTTATGGCCACCTTGCAAGGTGTTTACTTGGATCGTCTGGCCGCTTGCCCGTCCATTGGTTTTTCTGATATTGTCATCGCTGGAGAAAGGATATAAATTTTTTTGAAATTAGGAAAGATCCAGGATGCCAACAGTGTTGTTTCTTCTGGTGTGAAGAAACCTTTTGGCAATGGCCAAAGACAAAGAGAAGGCGAGACAAATGTTGTGTATAGGGGCCAAGACATAGGTCGTTCGCAGGGTTACTACGAAACAGCTGTTGTGACTATTACCCCTCAGGCTCAACCACAACCTCAAGGTCAGCAATATCAGGCGCAGAGACCAAATCAGGAAAGAATAAGAGCAAGAAACCGCAGACTTGATCCCATCCCATGCCCATATGCTGTTTTTCTTCCAGAGCTGCTAAAGTTGAACATGGTCGAGCTTCGTACCATGAGAGCTCCTTCTCCCGATAATCTACCTCCAAACTTTGATGTAAATGCTAGATGCGAATTCCATTCGGGTTCCCAGGGGCACAATATTGAGAAATGTTGGGCTTTTCAGAACAAGGTACAAGACCTAATTGACTCCAAGGTACTCCAGAATCTAATGCCTAATCACAACGGAGCTAGTGTCACGGTTGTTTTACCAAATGGTCCCCATTAAGCTGGAATCTTCAAGAAGAAAATAAATCCACCAGTATTCAGATACTCTCAGCAATAGCAATTGTTTGTTTGTTTTTCTTCAATGCATTGTTTTCCCTATTGAGGGGAACTACATCGCTCTGATTCTCCATTGGTCACCAGTCAATGGAGATACGTAGGCAGAAGATCGCCAGATCTTTCCGAGCAACCTTATGGGACAACTTTACTCCCCAGCTTCACTTTTTCCTTCAGACGTCTCGTGTCAGAGTCAGAATAAATAAAAGAAGAGGTATGATTTCCATGGTTGGGTATACGAATGAAAATTGGAGATTACGAGTCCGTGAGAAAGCTATTGATCACTAAAAGTATCCAAGACTGACAGGTCCAGACGGAGTCAAGCCTCCTCAACAACGACAATATTCAGCTTCTTTACTGCATTTCCATTTGTAGTTTCTTTTATTGGCTAAACATTTGTCTACATGTACGAAATTTGTTTGCTTTTGAATGTTATCAATAATAAAACTCACATGTTTTTCTTGAAGTAACTCATTCGCATTCACTTATAATTCTGTATGTGTACATTGCAATACCAATTCTCATGCTCAAACTCTATGATGGAGAATGACGAAACAATAACGCAAGAGTCTCTAATTACGTGCTCTCGAATAAGACCCTGTTGACGATGTACATGCTTTGATTCGAATCCCTAAACACCGGAGATATAAGGGAGATAAACCCTCGCTAACCCCTTTGAGCCTTGAAGTAGGAGTTTCTTTTCGCATAATAAACCCTCACATGTAACCCAGAGGCAGGGTAGATGTCATCTAGTCGGACCAAGCGTTCAGGCTTTCATAAAGGAGTGTATTTGAAGATCCATTGCATTTTACTATGCTAATCAAGAGGTCCAAAGACCCGAAACCACAATGGTTATCCAAGTCAAAAGGTCCAAAGATTGAAAACCACAATGGTTATCCTTCGTCGACCAAAGAATGAGGCAGTCACAACCCTCGCAAAGCAATCAAGGCAAATAGTGTCACACGACCGGCTCAAAATGCAAAAAGAATAAAGAAAAGAAAAAGCCCGCTAAGTCGAAACTTGAAAACAAGCGACTTAGGAAAAAGTTAGGGCATCCCGTTGGACTTCACAATCAAAGATTCACAAGAATCAGTCCAGGAAAAAGTTAGGGATAAGCAGAATAATGCAAAAGCGAAAGACGAAAAGGATTACACAAGAAATATCCTCGAGCAAGAACAAAGTCATGTGGCACAAACACGAAAGACAAAGGGGTAACTGACTCCAAACAATAACCTGATTGGTGCTTGAACCGATAGCAGCAATGGTTCCTCAACCAACACGAAACCCTTATGAAAGGTGAGCGCTTATGAAAACTAGCTGAATGTAGGAATGGAGAATATCTCGAAGAGTGGGTGGGCACAAATAATTTCGAGCCTATATCCTTTGTTTCTATAACCATGAACCAGGCCACGATACAACCCTCAAAAGTCCTAACTGAAACAGGGTTAATTTGAGAGCGTACTACCACAAGGCCGCGTTCCTGACTCCTATGAGTTGTGCTAAAATATACTTGTTGGTATTGCATGTACATACTTTCATTCAAAAATAATGTCTTATTTTAACCAGTGATTTGCTCACAAAGGTTTGCGACACCTTTTCAAAACTTCAAGATTAACATGTGTGTTGCATTAGAATTTCCATTCTCAGAATAAACATTTTTCTGCTTGCATACATTTGTTTGGCATCATAAAAAGCTCACATGCGGAAATTCAGTCCAGAAGCTTAAGCTTGCCAAGTTGAGAAGTCTAAAACTTCTGAAAGACAGTCACGTCGAGGTGCACTTTTCCGAGAAAGCTCATTGAGTAAGGACTTTCCCAACCAGTCATGGTAAGAGCCAACCAATCTGGGGCAGTTATGTCAAGCAATATCCTCAAGAGTCAGCCAAACTGGGGCAATCACCTCGAGATTCAGATCTCTCCTAGAGCAATTTCTTCAAAGACTCATATCGGGGAAAGCCACCCCAATCGCACGAGGATTCATTCTATCCCGAAGACAAATAATCGGAAGTTCAGAATACCGGGGCAATTATACTCCTGAAGAGTTTAAAGACACCAAGTCTTTTGTAAAATCCTCTTAATGTAAAGCTTGAATCAAAAGCAAATGATCCCTAGCACGAGACCACTTGAAATCTTTCCTCCTCAGCAGGACGCAGTTCAGTTTTGTTATCCCCAACAGACGCATGGAAGTTATCCCCGGTAAAGTCGTCAAACTTTTCTCCAGCAGGTTTCCTTGATCTTATTTCCCAGCAGATCTCAAACCAAATCCTTATCTTCCCCGGCAGAGCAATAAGGATCATCCCTAGCAAGAGTCGTCTTCCCGTAGTGAAGCGCTTCTTACAAGAATCCAGAAATTCCCGGAAGTTAGCTGAACGGTTCCCTTCCCCACAGAGGTTTGGAAAATTCAGGTAGACAAGAGAGTTCTCCTCAGCAGAGTCGTGACAGGTCTTCCCCAAGCTAAGTCGAAAAGTTGTCGATTCCCCAGTGAAATCCGTGGGGTGAGATTCAATCCCCAGCAGTTGAGGCATCCCTTAGCAAGGCCTTCAAATCTAAAGTCCAATTTATTTTTGGCAAGGTGATAAGTCGAGGCAGACTAGTCACACTCTTCTCCAAAAGAAATATTGGCAATCATCTGTATTCCCCCACAGAGTCAGCAAGGATTTGTTATTTCCGTGTAAGGAATTCCCTTTGTACTTATCCCCTAGTGTCAGGGGGGATCATGTCATACAGTTCAACGTATGCGTGCTCGATCCAAGGTTGATATCCAAAGTCCATCCTCTGGGTGGCAAATTCTCAATGTCCACCCGCAGCGTGGAAATTTATTCAAAGTCCAACCACAGATTGGCCAAAGTCCATCCTCTGGGTGGCAAATTCTTAAAGTCCAGCCGCAGACTGGCCAAAGTCCATCCTCTGGGTGGAAAATTATCCAAAGTCCACCCGCAACGTGGCAATTTATCCAAAGTCCACCCGCATCGTGGCAATTTATCCTAAGTCTTCCGTAGTGAGCAACAGTCTCCCGTAGCGAGCAACAACCCCCGTAGTGTGGTAAAACATTGAAGTCTCCCGTAGTGAGCAGAAGTCTCTTGTAGTGAGCCGAAGTCTCCCGTAGCGAGCAACAGCCCCCATAGTGTGGCGAAACATTGAAGTCTCCCGTATCTGAGCAATGTGCCCCCGTAGTGTGGCGAATTTTCTGAAAGTCTCCCGTAGTGAGCAAAAGTCTCTCGTAGTGAGAATAAGTCTCCCGTAGCTGAGAAATGTGCCCCCGTAGTGTGGCAAAAACATCAAAGTCTCCCGTAGCTGAGCAATGTGCCCCCGTAGTGTGGCAAAAACATCAAAGTCTCCTGTAGCTGAGCAATGTGCCCCCTTAGTGTGGTGAATCATCAAAGTCTCCAGTAGCTAAGCAATGTGCCCCCGTAGTGTGGCAAATTTTCTGGAAGTCTCCCGTAGCTGAGCAATGTAGCCTCCGTAGTGTGGCAAGAAATCAAAGTCTCCCGTAGTGAGCAGAAGTCTCCCGTAGTGAGCAAAAGACTCCTGTAGTGAGCCAAAGTCTCCCGTAGCGAGCAGCAGCCCCTGTAGTGTGGCAAGAAATCAAAGTCTCATGTAGTGAGCAGAAGTCTCCCATAGTGAGCAAAAGTCTCCTGTAGTGAGCCAAAGTCTCCCATAGCGAGCAACAACCCCCGTAGTGTGGAAAGAAATCAAATTCTCCCGTAGTGAGCAAAAGTCTCCCATAGCTGAGCATTGTGCCCCGTAGTGTGGCAAAATTTTCTGAAATTCTCCTGTAGCTGAGCAATGTGCCCCGTAGGGTGGCAAAGTTTCTGAAAGTCTCCCGTAGCGAGCAATGTGCCTCGTAGTGTGGCAAGATTTCCAAAGCACCCGCAGTATGGTAGAGTATCCCCACAGAGTGAGCAGAAGTACATCCTCAGGGTGGTAAGGTATCAAAAGTCTCCCGTAGCGAGCAGTGACCCCCGTAGTGTGGCAAAGCATTCAGAAGACCACCCGTTGTGTGGCATATCAGTAATATCCCGGAAAAGTCCACCCATAGTGTATCAAATCAGAAATCTCCTAGCATTATTCCAAAACATTCACCAGTTCACTACTCTTCACATCCAAGATTCTCCCCAAGCAGAGTTCAGATGGTTGGGTTTATTTCCCTTTTCTTTTCCACCGAGTGCAAATTTCTGGTTTTTTGTAGTATTCAATCCCTGCATACTTCGAACGTCTGAAAGCGACTGCTATCATCCATTCAAGTCTACAGTGATTGAATATGGGCAGCTGTAACACCCCAAAATTTTCCCTCTTATTTATTATCAACCTCGAGCAGTGTACGCTTCATTCTTGCATCATTCTGCATATCATCGCATCGTATTTGAAAAATAAATAAATAAATCATTCATCATCCTTCACATGAGGTGTGGGGTCGATCGAGGCTTGCCAAACATTGAATTTCAAGAGAAAAATAATATACCAAAAATAATCCAAACCCCTTCCAAACTAACCAACCAAAAGGGAAGAATTCACCTTTCCCCCCCTTTTCTTTCCACTTTTCCTTCCACTTTCCTTCCACATTCCATTTCATTCTTTCCCTCTTACTTTTCCACTTCAATTCCACTTCATTTCCCTTGGATGTTTCTACCATGTTCTACCATCTTCTAGAGTGTTCCAAGGAATATTCCAAGGAATATTCGAAGGAATATTCCCTTTTCCAACCCTAACCCTAACTAACTACCAAACCATAATTTTGGATCTCAAGCCTAATTTTTGGGCCCCAAACCTAATTCCATTCCCAAACCTAGCTCCAAACCTAGCCTCTATATATTCATTAATCACTTCAATGCAAAGGGTTCCCACAATTTTTCAACTTTTTCACTCTTTCAAAATCACTTTTCCTCCATTTCCATTTTCACCAAAGCTTTTTTGAATAAGCTCTTCAAGTTTCACATTGAAATTTGAAGATCTTAAAGCTTAAGCCTTCAACCTCCATTGATTGTGGATTTTATAAGAAGAAGCTAGTGATTTTTATGAGGATTCCGGCTTATCGGAAGCATACGAAGGTTCAAGCATCAAGAGCGCATTTATTTTGCGGTTTCGCGGTTTTCTTGGTTCTCTCTTCGATCAAGCTTCAATTCTTGCAACATTCACCGAAGCACTTCTCTGCTTTGTAGGTTGGTGATCTAAATCACTTCTCCTTTAAGTTATTCTCTTCATCTCGCCATTTCGGCATTATTTAAATGCTTTTCGTTTTGATTGCGATCGATTATGTATTGGTTGCAATTTGTGATTGTTATTGGATTAGGATTTAAGGTGTTGATAATTATAGTTTCTATCATGTGTAAATAAACCCCAATTAAGTAGAAATTAGTGTTAGTATGTTCCTAGGAATGTTAGGGATCATTAGAAGTAAGATTGTGGCCAAAAGCACTTATTTCAAAAGCATTTTTCACTTTATGTTCAACGTTAACCGGTTAATGCATTTGGTTAACCGGTTAACGCATGCGTTTTTGGCCATTTTTAGTGTTGTCCAGGGTCCGTTAACGGGTTAACCAATTTGGTTAACCGGTTAACGCTGTTCATTTTTGGATTTTTAACTTATTTTCTTGCTCAATCTTGCTTCCTAGTGCTTCTATGGTTCATGCATGTTTAGGTAGTGATTTTAGGGAATTTTTGGGTCCATTTCCAGTAGCTCATTCCCCCATTTCGAGTCGTTTCGACGTGTTTCCGTTCATGTTACGTATTATGCGTTTTTGTGTTCTTTGTGAATAGCTTGATTTCTTGCATTTTGTTGCCATGTTTATGCATCATTTGGCATGTGATAATCATGTTGCATTCTGTTTTAACATATTTGCATTGCATTAAATCACTTTGCATTCCTTTATATCAAGGCATGTTACATTTCACATAACCATATATGTATGTGCATTTGGTTGCATTTTGTTATATGCTTGATCATACCATTTACCCCAATTCACTTCTGAATTTTGCATTGAGTTTGGCATTCTTGTTGAACTATCATATTGCATGTTCATAATCAATAATCCTCATGTTCATATACCATATTCATGTGCTACATTTATGCATTACTTGTTGCATAATCAACCATGTGATTCATTCTTGCATAATCTCCCAAAAATGTTCATTGATCTTCCATTTATATATGTTGATTTAGGTTCAAATGCATGTTCATGGTGAAGTTGGTGCATTTTTCATTGAGTTGTGCATTAAAATATGAAAATAATCAAATTTGGGTTTTGCATTTCATAGCTGTTTTTGCATATAGGTTCTGTAAAATGTATGATGTTTGTTTGTTTGCATGTTGTTTGTAACCTTTTACACCTATCTTTTCATGTTGCATGCTGGCTGTAAAAAGTTGCTTTGTGTCATGCATTGTTTTCATGGCTGTTTGTGTATTAGGGGCTGTAGTAGGTGCTGTATTTTTATCTTAGCATTTTTTAGTCCTCTAGAATTAAGAAAGTCATTAGAATTTAATTCTTGTGTGTTTGCTTTATTATTTTTAATAAAATGCAACATTAATCTTTGTTTTGTAGAGGGGAAGATTGAGGTAAGTTTCCTTCACCCTATCATTTATTTTTTTGCATTTAATTCATTTTTCCTTCCATATTTGTGTTTTGTAGGATTTCACCTTTTGTTAGGACCAATTTACCTTCATTAGAAAGTAAGTTGCATCCTTTTTCTTCTTTCTATTCCTTTTGCTCCTTAGGATTAGAAAACCTCACTAACCATTAGGATCTCCCTTTTGTGCATAATAAATAACTTAGGGTTGGTCTTAGTCCCCCTTAGTTTTGTCCTTTTTCCACTTGAGTCATCCTTTCTCATCTCATAAAGAAAAACAATAAAATACTTAATAAAAACCGAATGTTCTTGTACGACACGAGACTTTGTTGCGGAGTTCTTATACACGTCCTGTTTCGGGGCGAGAAGTAAGTCCCTACCACGATGGATAAGTCTTATTATGAGAATGTTCACAAACAAACTCCAAAACACTTCTCATAAAAGACAATCAACAAAGACATTACGTCTTCTCATCTCCTACTCTTTACGGACGAACACAACTTGCCTCGACAGTTCGAACAGCAATACGGTAAACACCCTCGAGTCAGAGCCGGTAACACCTGAGCTAGAGCTATGGCAATGTCATCCTAAAAAACACAAACAAAGTTCCCGCCTTAGTTAGGCGAACTACGTCGACTCTGATCCTCATTATCCCGATGAGGTACGTAGGCAGCGGGGTAGGGGCCGTTCGAGCACTTTCTTTATTTTCCCTACATTTTCTCCTTCCTTTTATTTTCTATTGCTTTTCTCATTCTCATTCCATTCTAGTTAGCCGTTTTATTCAGCAACACTTTATTTCTCACCCTTTGAAACAAACAAGCAAGCGTGGATCCCGTCGGGTACGGAGGACGGTCTGGGGTGCTAATACCTTCCTAGGTCGTAACCGACTCCCGAACCCATATCTTTGGTTCGCAGGACCTTGTCCTTTCCTTCTTCCTCAGGTTCGTGCAGCATTACCTTTCCCATTCCTTCGGGATAAAAATGCCTGGCTGGCGACTCTACCTTTTCCGCGCCACTTTCGCATTGTACTAGGATGAAAATCCCGGGAGCGACAAAAGGGTTGAAAGATGTTGGTCGAAAATTCTAAATACCTCAGTCTCTCCAGTACCTGGGCTTGAGTTGGAACTTTCAGGGTGGCTACCAGTTGGTTCCATTATAGGAGCGGGAGGTTGAACTTCGACACCACCTATAGCAGGAGCCTTTTGACAACTTTGGCTACCTTTGAGGAAGGTTGGCCATAAGGGCTTGGGGATTTCGCTGATTTCCTTTTCCTCTTGAGGACAATTTCCTCAGGGGATTGGTCATTATCTGAGTTGACAACAATGGTCAAAGATTTCTTACCGTTCTTTTGGGGTGTTGGAGGTTTTTTTGTTGCTTAAAAGGAAATGGAAACATTAGAAGGCAAGCATGTAAAAGATGCATAAGTAAGGGGTATAAAATACCTTGGTGCCTTCGTTGTTCTTCTCAGGTTTTATCACCACGCCTTTGGTGGTATTGGATTTTATGTGGACAACTGGAAATGACAAAGACATTTGTTATGAGTTAATAATTTATCAGTCAATAAGAAATATAAATGAAGACCTCAAACCTTCATATATTTCGGATTTGACATAGACGTCTTCGATCCCTATATGAATGTGTCCTTTGAAACTGTCCAGTGTATGCTTAGTCGTAACAACCTTTTTGTCTTTCGGATGAGATTGTTGTCGAAGAATTTTGATTGAATCCCCACAGATAAACCTGTCTGAAAATGGAGGGGCAAGTACCACTCTAAAATCAGCAGTGGGCAGTTGAGGAAATGTTGGAGTAAAGAGTTCGAAAGCCACCTCATAACGCTTCTCAGGATGAACGTTCGAAGGGATTTTTAACTTATCCAGTTTTTGTAAAACTTTCTCCTTCAAAGTGACAGAAGACTCACAAACAGTTCGACCAAGATCATCTGGTTGATAGACAATTTCAAAGTACTTCTGAAAGGCCTGGATTTCTTTAATGTGAGTAGGCTTACTCTTCTGACCTTTTCCTGCACATCAATAAAGGCTTGGTCAAACAAGGAAGAGAATTCAACAATAGTGAGAAAATGGTCACCGTAGTATATTCACCACGAGTCATTAAATGGGTGGGTGCACAAGAAAGTATGATGGAAAAACACTGGAGATTGAATTGCTCTTTGAGAATTCCATCTATCGAAATAAATGGCAGCAGTGTGTTCGTCGAAGAGGTGGGTGTGGAAGACTATGTAGCCCTTCTTTTCATAAAGGCATTTGGGGAAGCTTTGACCCAGTCCAAACTGTCGAGAGACCAAATTTGGTTGGTAATCAATTAGGACTG
The DNA here is from genome assembly GCA_963966055.1 of Lathyrus aphaca. NCBI lineage: Eukaryota > Viridiplantae > Streptophyta > Magnoliopsida > Fabales > Fabaceae > Lathyrus > Lathyrus aphaca. The sequence goes on from OZ014525.1 coordinate 241,350,059, forward strand.
TATCTACCTTCCCACCATTCAACATATGAACAATGAATCTAGGGATCAGAAAAGCCTCCCAAATTGCGATGGATTCCAGGTGAAGTTTCCTTGAGGGAGAGTTTAGAAATGCCTTGGTAAACCATTTAGGACCACACTTCCTCTCAGCAAAAGGAGCCATTTGTGGTGTAAAATCATATTGATATGCAAACATCATCATGTAACTAGACAAGGCCCATTTTAGGGTTTTACCTTCATCAGTTGAAGTGAGTTTGGCCAATCGAACACCTTTGGTGCTTCTGCGCCTGATTTCTTCAGAGTATTCATCAACTTGCCCTTTTTCTGGGAAGGACAGATTCAAAAGTGGCATTCAGCCAAAGTTGAAGAAGCTAGATAGGACCATTCAAGCTCAAAGCACTATAGGCCCCAGTTGGATTCTTGAGTTGAGATACCCCGTCACTTATGGATTCATAGAGGCTGGCTAGGATGATCTCACTAAGGTAAACCCCTCTTTTATAGTGGAGCTGGTTTGCCAAAGTTAAGTACTTCTTTGCCACCTGTAAAGACTTGGTGTAGAAGACATATCTCGACAGCCAGAGGGCGAGGAAAGCAATGTGCTCCTTATCAGAACCTTTTGCATTGTTTGGCTTGAAGTGGCGTTTGATGAAATAAGTATACGTCATCTTAGAATCATTAAAACCAATAGTATCCTCAACATCATTGGAGGGGTCATAGGCCAAACCATCAGGTCGAAGCCATGTGATAGCGGATTCATAAAAAAGGGTGGGGGTAATCATCCCACGAGGAAGATGGAAGGTGTAATGGGTGTTATCCCAGAAATAAAGGGAGGCAACCAAGAGGTTCAAACAATAGGGGATGTTTGTCTTAGACAACATCAGTAAGTCATAAATCCCTATTGCTTTCCAATGGCCAGCCTTGACCTTTTCCATTTTGTCCATCCAAAGATCAAAATCATTAAACTAGTTAACAACCCTAACCAGTCTTGTACTATCATAAAGGTACTTTAAATCCATTTGGTTGGAAGGAGGCTGGTTGGGTGAAGAGCTATCTTCCTTAGGGGTGTTTTTGTGCCCTAAAGGTTGGGACTTGCGATAGCAAGGAAATAACTCACTGAGCTTCTCATCAGTATTTTCAGCTTTGGCCAAAAGGCCAGAAAGAGCATAAGCACAATCATTGATAATGAAAGGAACCATTAACTAAGAGTTGTATAAACTCCTTATTTCAGCCAGCCTGGGTTCTGGTACGAACTGACGGTTCTTGACCGTCTTGGGTTCAGAAAGGTTGCTGAATGGAGAAAGAGTTTGTTTGAAAGTAAAAGCCTTTCCTTTTTTACCTTTCTTCTCTTAAGTAGTAGCTTGTGAAGACGCCATTATTGAAGATGAAGAATGCGTGTTGTTAGGGTTTTTGAGGAAGAAATGGAATGACTTTTGTAAGAAGAAGAAAGGTTTGCAAGATAGTAGAAAAGTGTTTTTGATAACTGATGGGGTTATTTATAGGCGTGGAGTGTGAAGTTGTGGAGTTTATCCATTTGATGTAAATACAGGACGGTGGGACACGTGGTGCGTTAGATTGGATATTTTAGAGGGAGGTTGCAGTTACTACAAGACATCTTGGCGCTTTGTTTCAAGAAATAGGTCATGATGGGGAGACATCAAATACGACTGATGGGACTTTTTGGGATTTTGCCATTATGGTGTGATGTCATGTGCATGTTTGAAGAATCACAACAGTTTTCAGATTGTGGGTTAGATGCCCGCAACCATACTTTCGTCTGACCAAAAGTTTGGCGTCGAAATGTTAATATCAAAAAAATATATTTTCATCAAAATGGTCGAAAATAACACTTTTGGGGGGCAATTTGTTATCTCCCAAATTTCGACGCTAACCTAATTGGGATATTTGGGCTTAGAACGAGTTTCTTGTTGTAAGCTAAAAAGAGGTCTTTTCGACCTGTCTCAATAAAAGGTGTAAGTCGAAAGAGTCCTCACCTACGAATTTTATACTTAAAGGAATTCTAAATTTTTTTCTAAGTTTTGTTGATATTCGACCATGCCTAGTTCGACGAGGGGTGGCAGTTACTCAAATTGTGCATGTTCAAGCCTTGGAGGGAAAATAAGTAATTTTCGATTCAAAGACAAGGACAAGTGGTGCAAGATGAAGGTTCTTCAACATTTAGTGGGACAAGTGTCACAATCCTAGGATAAAACCGTCAAAAGCGGTTATATTTTATTTTTATAAATAACTTAGTCTAGTGTTAGAATAAGTGTGTGTGAAAATCATATTGTACTAGTTACTCCGTATCCACTCAAAGTATCCGCGAGTAGAGAAACGAGTGCAGTGAGAATGTACGTGATGAAAACACCACCATTTTTATCTTCCAATGTCTTTTATGTTAAAGCACCATTTTATCTTCATTGTCATTTATGATTTAAAGTCATTTACCTTCAAAGCCTTTTATGTTAAAGCATTTTATCTTGCCATTTCATTTACATTTACAAGCAATTTATTGTCTTTCTTTACATTTCCAGCCCTTTCAGTTTTCTTGCCTTGCATTTATCCTTTCCTTTACCATTCTTGCATTTTTAATATTCTTGCCTTGGCATTTATATTTTCATTTACTTTGAAAGCTTTCTATTTATCTTAATTCTCTTGTTTCTATCACTTTCTGAATCATGTCGAAGGATTCATGACTTTTTTCCCCAAAAAAACATTACAATTAACACATGTCCTAGGATCAATCTGGTCAATCCTATGAGTAACTAAGGGTGTTTTGGTATCCTTAGAGGACCAGGGTTGTTTACCAATTTCGGGGGTAGTTAAACTGTTTTCAAAATTTTAGAAAACAACAGGGACTAAAATTGAATGCATATAAAATTTATAGGGACTAAAATTTATTATTTTTTAATAGGGACTAAAAATGAAAATTGAGATATTTATAGGGACCAAAAACATATTTAACCCTAGATAGAAAAACAAAAAAAATATAAAATCAACTTTTTTAAAAAGGAGGAACAAAAAATAATAAATACTCGATCAACATCGAGTCATTTTTCTCAAGTCAAAACCAACAAGCTCATTTTGTAATTGCGCTTATTTACTTAATTGAGTTTACTTATAATCTTTCTATTTCATCCCAATCCGACAAAATGTACCTAGTTCCCATTAAGTGTAATTATTTTATCGCTTTCATCTTGATTGTATTTTAATGTTTATCCATCTCTCAGTTACACATTTAAACCCTTTTCAAACACCCTTATAAGTCGATTGTTTTCTAGCATCGCCATCAACATCATGCACACACTTGCACCCTGCTCCATTTTGGATGCACATTCTCGCTTTTCTTTAGTTATGGTTTCGTTTACTAGGAGCACCCTTAGGGAGTAGGAATCGACCGTACCTAACCATTAAACCAATAACACTCCATTTGCATTTACCCTCGTAAGTCGAGCGCATTGCACCTTGCCATCAGCCTTCCCTTTGACCAAGACGTCTCTTTTAGACCCAAACTCTTGATCCAATGTGAAGCGGTTTTAGGTAATAAAACACTATAATAATTCAAGAAGAATTGTACGCCATGAGCCTTAAGTGGTAGAAAGGAGGATAAAGGATATCCTGTTACTCGCTCCGATTGTTTTGACACAAGACGTTTGACTTGTTGATCGGAATAGTCACTTTTACCCATAAACTTTAGTATGATTCGACTCCTAAATCCTTTTTTGAAATAAAGGTAATAAAATAAACAACTAACCAACCGTAGTGAGTCGAACTACGAAGCTCTGACTTTCCCATTGCATGACGGAATATGTAGGCACGGGGATCTCAATCCTTGCCGAGCACCTAGGATCAATCAAACTCTTTTCCTTTAACAAGTAACTCATTAGGCATATACATCCTTTATCGCGTGACAACTTAGAGGGTCCCATCAAGTATGATGGATGTGAGGGTTTCATACCCTAAATTTTGACCCTAAGACATGTACATCATCATAAGAAATTCACTGACCAAAGGACTGTGCCTGACTAGTTTGAATAGTATCCCCATAATGGATCAGGATTCCTGAGTCCCTCAGAGGATTCAGGCAATGGACCAATCATTAATACATAAGATTTTCAACCTTTCAATCACTATCAAAGGGTTAAGGAATCTCAAATAATGAGAAATCTTTCAAAGACTATACAAAAGTCTCAGTGATATTTGTAACACTCCATTTTCTACCCGCTAATTATGATAAAAATCATAGTTATAAAATTTTCAACTAAAACGGGATATCACATTTTTCAACTTCAAAATCAAAACTTAACAAACAATCAAAAGAGATACATAACATATTCAAGGAGAACTTCAACAACATACATATAGTCTTCAAAATATTTCAACTTTATTAAATACTATACAGCAGAATCATCTTTAAAAATAATAGCATCTTTATCCATCATAACTCAACTTTAAAATAAGCAATAAAGCCATCTTCAACAATTCAACTTAAAAATTCAGCATTTAAAAACAACTAAATAAAACAAAACACACGTCATCCCCCTGAGTGCTATGTATCAGAGCGACAACCACCAACTCGACTAAAGATAACCGACTACTCCTCTTGATTACCTGCACGTTGCTAACATCGGGAAAACATTCAAACAGAAGGGGTGAGATATCGATAGTTATAAACAATATATGATAAATAATACATAGACAAGGATCATATTCAAATCACCACTTCTCACCATCAACCAAAACAACAATCAACATAAACTCGAAAGATGCAAATTTCATGTGACTCAACTACTTTATGCATGTGGTACCATTCGGAGTAAAACTCCCAACTTAAAATTCTTGCCAGGTTATCGAGGCATCAAGGCATATGACTTCAACTTTCAACTTAGTGCCATTCCAAACCAACATGGTATGAGCAACGACTCCGACATAAGATGCAAATATCCTATATGACATATACGACTCAACATCATAAATAACATAACAACATCAACAACCTAAATAACTTATACGACATGAAAAACTTAAACCAACATTGGTTATCAAGCCTTCAACACGAACAACTTAAAATTCTTTCGTAAATTGGAACAAACTTACCAATTCAGTTGTACCTGCAATTTGACTTCTTATATAATATTTCAACAAGATAATACAATAAAAATCACCTACTAAACCACCCAACTTACCCTGACGATTTTCATTAAATTCCGGGCAACTAAAATTTTCACCTAAAATCAACAATGTTTTAACATCATGAGACTACTATCAAGTGTGGTCATCATCTCTGCTGAGTGCAAGATAAACCTGGTTACTTGCTAGAACTGTGGAGAGCAAGGTCATATCAGTACGCATTTCCAAAAGCCAAAGAAAGCTGCAACTGGAGGGAAGGTGTTCGCTTTGACAGGGACGCAGACTTCCAGTGAGGATCGTTTGATCAGAGGTACTTGTTATATTAATAATATTTCGTTGATTGCTATGATTGACACAAGTTCTACGCACTATTTTATTTCAATTGATTGTGTGAGGAGATTAGGACATGTTGTTTCTCCGATGAAAGGAGAGATGGTTATCGAGACTCCTGCTGATAGGTCGTTAACTACTTTTCTCGTATGTCTGAATTGTCTGATATTGATTTATGGTAAGGACTTTGGTGTGGATTTGATTTGCTTGTCACTGGGAGGTTTAGACGTGATTCTGGGTATGAATTGGTTAGAGTACAACCATGTTCATATAAATTGTTTCAGTAAGTCGGTTCGGTTTCTTACTCCTGGTAAAGAGGAAGAAGAAGCTGGGTATTTTTATGCTCGAGAGTTGAAACAGCTTAGGAATGAAGAAGCACAGGTTTTGGCGTTGTTACATTGTTGTAAGTGGAGAATGATATGGAAATTAGTGAATTACAAGTGGTGAGAGATTTCTCGAAAGTGTTTTCAGATGATGTTGTGGATGTGCCGCCAGAGATAGGTGGAGTTAAGTATTGATCTTGTGCCAGGAACAAGAACTATTTCGATGGCATCATATTGTATGTTGGTTTTCGAGTTATCTAAGTTGAAGAAACAGTTAGAGGAACTGTTAGAAAAGAAATTTGTGAGACCGAGTGTATCACCGTGGGGAGCACCAGTATTGTTGGTAAAGAAGAATGATGGTAGTATGAGGTTGTGTATTGATTATAAACAACTGAATAAGGCGACAATCAAGAACAAGTATCCGCTTCCAAGGGTTGATGATCTAATGGATCAGTTGGTTGGTGCTCGTGTGTTTAGTAAGATCGATTTGCAATCGGTTTATCATCAGATAAGAGTGAAAGATGAAGATATTTAGGAGACTACTTTTAGGACTCGGTATGGACACTATGAATATGTAGTGATGCCATTTGGAGTTACTAATGCACCTGGTGTATTCATGGAGTATATGAATCGGATTTTCCATGAGTATTTGGACCAATTTGTTGTTGTTTTCATAGATGACATTCTGTTTTACTCTAAGTTAGAAGAGGAGTATGCTAAATTTTTGTGGATCGTGTTGCAAGTGTTTAAAGAGAAGAAGTTGTATGCTAAATTGTGGAAGTGTGAATTATGGTTGAAAGAGGTGAGCTTTCTTGATCATGTGGTTTCGGAAAAAGGGATTGTTGACTACTACCCCAATTTTGATTTTGCCGAAAGCAGATGAACTAATTGTGGTTTATTATGATGCTTCTTTGATGGGTTTAGGTGGAGCATTGATGCAAGATGGTCAAGTTGTGGCGTATGCTTCGCGCCAGTTGAGAATTCATGAGAGGAATTATCCTACTCACGATTTAGAGTTAGCAATTGTGGTTTTTGTACTAAATATTTGGAGGCATTATTTGTATGGATCGAGATTTGAAGTTTATAGTGATCATAAGAGTTTGAAATACCTGTTTGATCAGAAAGAGATGAATATAAGGCAAAGACGTTGGTTGGAATTTATGAAGGATTATGACTTTAGTTTCAATTATCATCTTGGTAAAGATAATGTCATAGCTCATGCCTTGAGTCGAACGAAATTGCATATGTCGGTTATGATGGCTAGAGAGTTGGAGTTAATTAAACAATTCAGAGATATGAGTTTGGTTTGTGAACAGACACCTTATACTATGATGTTGGGTATGCTGAAGGTTAATAATGATTTTCTTGATCGCGTTCGGGAGAGTTAGAAGTCTGACGTGAAATTAGTAGACTTGATGGTTAGTGATGAACGAGTCGGAAATAACGATTTTTGGGTTGATGAACAGGGAGTACTAAGATTTTGGGATTGTATTTGTATTCTTGATGATATTGATTTGAAGAGAATGATTCTTGAAGAAGGGCGTAGAAGTGGTTTGAGTATTCTCCAGGAGCGACGAAAATGTATCAGGATATTAAGAAGATATTTTGATGGCCTGGTATGAAGTGAGATGTGGCTCAGTTTGTTTATGCATGTTTGACTTATCAGAAGTCGAAAGTGGAACATCAGAAACCTGCTGGTTTGATGCAACCGTTGGATATTCCATAGTGGAAATGGAATAGTTTATCGATGGACTTTGTTATGGGGTTACCTACTACTCTAAGAGGGCATAATGCTATTTGGGTGACTATGGATAGGTTGACTAAGTCAGTGCATTTTATTCTGATTGGTATTGCTTATTCTTTGTAGAGGTTGGTAGAGATATATGTCGGTGTAATTGTGAAGTTACACGGAATACCTTTGAATATTGTGTCGGATAGAGATCCGTGGTTTTGGGAGAGTTTGCAAGAGGCATTGGGTTCGAAGTTGAAGTTGAGCCCAGCTTATCATCCTCAGACTGATGGACAGACAGAGAAGACGATACAATCTTTGGAAGATTTGTTGAGGGCATGTTTACTTAAACAAGGAGGTGCTTGGGATAGTCATTTGCCGTTGATTGGGTTTATTTATAAAAATAGTTATCATTCCAGTATTAGAATGGCACCATTTGAAGCTTTGTATGGTCAAAGATGTAGGACACCTTTGTGTTGGCATGAGTCAGGTGAGAGTGTTGTACTTGGACATGATATTGTGTAACAAACTACTGAGATGGTGAAGTTGATTTGAGATAAGATGAAGACTTCACAGAGTAGGCAGAAGAGTTAGCATGATAAGAGAAGGAAAGATATTGAGTTTCAAGAAGGAGACCATGTGTTTTTTAGGGTTACTTTGGTGACCGGCATTGGACAAGCTTTGAAGTCGAGAAAGCTCACTCCTAAGTTTATTGGACCGTATCAGATTTCAGCGAGAGTTGGACCAGTTGTTTATAGAGTGGCGTTACCACCGAGATTTTCCAATTTGCATGATGTGTTTCATGTTTCGCAGCTTCGGAAGTATGTTCTGGACCCGTCACATGTGATATAGATGGATGAAGTTGAAGAGATAATCTTACAATTGAAGAATTACCATGACGAATTGATGATTTGGAGGTAAAGCAGTTAAGAGGCAAGGAAATTTTCCTGGTGAAAGTGGTTTGGGGAGGAGCTACCGATGGGCCCATGAATTTGGAATTGGAGAGAAGGATGCGAGATTTGTATCCGAATATTTTTGCATGAGGTAAGTTTTCAATGACAAAAACTTTTTTTTGCGGGGGAGAGTTGTAACGCCCCAAAATTTGTTTAATTATTTTAATTGGATTATATTGTTTTGGTGTGTAGAAGAATAATATATTATTGAATATAATATTAATTTAAGAATTATATTATGGTGGATAAAATTATTATTGGATAAATTAAATAATTGAAATAATAAGAGTTGAGGGGTATGGAGGTCATTTGGTGGAATTAGTAAGGGTAAAGCTGGAAGTTCATAAGTTGGTCTAAGGGGTTAAATGGTATGAAGGAAAAACGATCGTGTTTTGGTGAAAATAGGAATGATTGTGAAAAGTTGAGAGAAGAAGAAGGAAAGGGCTAGAACGTGAAGGAGAATCCGCGAGGAAGAAGAATTTCTTGTCAAAACCAAGGTAAGGGTGGGATTCTTCCGTCTATTAAGGGCTTTATAATGGGAATTGGGTAGGTTGATGATTATGAGGTTGGGTTTTGGTGTTTGAATGGGAATTGTGTTGATTTGTTGATAATTTGTTATTATCGTGTACTAATTATATGAAATAGATGATGGTAAGAGTAATTCTGGAACTGTATGACTGTAAAAATTGGTTTTGGATGAATATTTTGGTAGTAGGAAGTGTCAGAGCGCAGAAGGAAGAACTGCAAAAATTGCAGAGCTCGCTTAGTGAGCAAGGTGAACTTTGGAAGAGTTAGAATACAGATTGTTGCTCGCTTAATGAGCAGACCCACTCACTCAGCGACATATGGAGCGGAAAATGTTGTGTTTTAATTCCGAAAAATTCCTTACTATTATCTAATTAACTTAGTAATGCTTAGGGATTGAAGTAGTGTGGATAACGGCAGTGAGAGGAGAGTTAAACATGTAATTATAGAGATAATTAGTATAACTTGAAAATGAACTTAGTTTGGTATGTTTGTTGGTTTTGTGGTTATTTTTATGTGTGGTAATCATTGTTGTGATTATAAGGTGTTATTGTCGATGTGTGTTAATGTGATAAGTGGAAGTATAATACTTTGTTGTGTATAATCGTTTGAAGTTGACTTATGTTGTTATATTCTAAAATATGCATGATGTTGATGAAATTGTTGTTGTAACGAGTTTTTGTATATTGACCATTGTTGTGGAGTTGTTTAATATAATCGTTGCATATATGCATGCATCTCATTGGTGTTGCATGACATGTGCATAGTTGGAACAATATACCAAGGTGGGGTATGTTTGTTGTTGTGATGTTGGTGTGATCATGAAATAGGGATCGTACGTGGCCATGAAATAGGGGTCGAGGGTGTGATCATGAAATAAGGTGTTATTATATTTCTCTTTTGTGATGTAAGTATCTCACCCATTCTATTTGAATGTTACCTTTACGTTGGTAACATACAGGTGAGCAGGATAAGTCGAGTGGTGGTCAATAAAGTAGGTGTACTTCACGTCTTTAGGATGTCGGCTCTGATACGTCGCGTTGGGTGTCGGGATGGAGTTCACATTTATTTATCTTATTTTAAGAAAAACACTTTTGTAATGGAGTTATTACTTGTTATTTTGATTTCCGTTGCGAGTTGAATGTTTTATAAAATGTATCATTCAGCCAAGTGTGGTTTTTAAGTTGAATTGTGACACTCAAATATTTTTGTTAAACTTTTTACTCTGATTTTATTTAATGATTATGTGGTGATAATTTGGGTGTTACACCTAAACCCACCTCTTGAAATGAAGATGATGAAGAAATGAGATGAATTGTTGGAGATGAAGTTGATGATCCAAGGTGTCTTCTTCTTCTTCTTCAAGCTTTTCTCTTTTTCCTTTCTTTTTCTCCCACTTCTCTCCTCTTTCTCTCTTAATGTTATTATCTTTATGTAACAAATAAATCAATATCAACTATACTGATATAACTTTAGTAGTAATCTAGAGCTCATTGATCTCCTCGGTCTCTCATTCTTTGACGTTGTCTTCGGTACATCAGTGCCTCTCACGCCTCCGTCAAAATGACATTTAGGACGTCCCATACTTCAGAACCATCAAGAAAGACACCTCTGTCAATACCTATCTGCCCAATCTCCACAATATAGTGACATCTAGGCAACACGTCAAATATGGATGTGACACCCTGAAGAACCACCCGATGTACCCGTACACATAGCTCCAGTCGCTCTCAAATATGGTACTATATGTCTCATCTGATACCAGATGACTAAGATGATAATCAAACATGGCATACATATATCTACGTGTCATAACAAGAGGAGAAAAGACAACATAGTGTCTTAAAATAGTCTGGGTGTAACCAAACTGCCCCATGACGTGCTCGGGAAGATGAGGAAATGTCATATGTGAACCGCAAGCCAACCATCTAGAGTATAAGACTGTGTCGTAAAATGGTCGCGTCTCACAATAATCGACATAAGTGTTAAAGTGCATATCCTCTGCTACCAAGTGGTTAATATATACTCAAAACGATTATGTCACCTGTCTCCCCATGAGTGGGGGAAATGTAGAAGCATGTGACATATCCTTATTATATGTTGGTACATACAACTAGTCAGAGATGCGTGGGAAGTGTTGGAGGATCCAAGCCTAAAAAGTGTTGGAACACACGAATCATTAGTAAGGGCATTGCAAAAATGTAATAAAATTAACACATAAACACTAAAATACCAATAAATATTATTGTCAAAAGTGTGATGTTGCCTGTCACCTAATTTTTCTTCCATCTATAATCCTCGAATAAATTAGAGTGCAAATACACCAAACAAGTGGTCCCCCAGTTGTACTCACTGATCCACTCAAAGTTATCAAAGTATCATAGGTAGATGACATCCACATAAGTGTCACTCTTGTCCACAAAAATGGCAGTGCCAACAAAATATAATAAGTATGCTCTCATATCATACATTATATACTGCCATAGCCTCTCCTCATCACCTTTAACATGCTCTTATTTTTCTAGCTCATTTGTATATATCTTTTCAAAAATTCAAACCTAGAATACCCCTCTAGTTTTTTAAAACTCCCTCAACGAAGCGTCTGGGTCAATTTCCATATAACTTACCATCAACTGAAGTGCCTCATCTTTGCTAATCCTCCAATGATATAAATGTTTTCCCTAATCGGAAGATGTAGTATACACAGCACATCATCGAGAGTGATAGACATATCACAAAGTGGTAGATGAAATGATGATGTCTCAGTATGCCATCTCTCTACACATGTATTAATCATCTCGTGGTTCAGTGTAACTTAATTATTCTTGCATAAGTTCTTCATCCCAGTAGCTGTAAATTAGCCTGAAACCACTCGTATGTAAGCTGATGCAAGTTGTAACACCCTTTTTACCCCAACACAAATACAGGCGTAAATTCAAATAAAACCAGAGTAGCCACGTAAGGGCATTACACTTACTTCAAAAAACAACAAATGCAATTGTGTCATGTCCCGTAAAATGGGTTACATGAAACCTTTTCAAATAATTTTTTTACTATGCAACGGAAAACATAAACTTCATTATAGCGTCATAAAATTCTAACAAGTGAATATGTGTTCAAAAACCTTCATAATTTCACCATAACCAAATTCAAATCAACTTAATGCAAAATAAAACATACAAACACAATGGTTCGCAAACTTTCCCGACCCGATGTTACACGACATAGAGCAAGACACCATTCCTTACATCTAAACAGAAACAAATAAATGCAAAGGACTCCAACTCGACTTCACGCACAAAATCTATCCTTCTTGAGTATCTTTGATTTACCCACGTAGAGGTAACATTACAACAGGAAGGATGAGTAATCACAAATCAATATAAACGATGCAAGTAAAGATAAGAAAGTATTCATTCATATCACAACACATCATAATCTCACCCAACATCTTACCCACCTTATCAAATCATCAAGTCAACAAATGCATCATACTATTCCACCAAGAATGAAATGCAACATCATAAATGCATGTAATACCGATTTCAACACGTGATGGACACTGGGCCATCTACCCTCTATCGCTCCCTGGATTTCCATCATGGTACAAACACGAAAGTGTCGCGGAAAGAGGTAGAGTCGCCAACCATGCATTTTTATCCCGAAGGAACAGGAATGGTAATGCTGCACAAACCAGAAGAAAAGAAAAGGAAGGAAACAGGTCCTGCGAACCAAAGAGACTGAGTTCGGGAGTCGGTTACGACCTGGGAAGGTATTAGCACCCCAGATCGTCCGCTGTTCCCGACGGGATCCACGCTTGCTTGAAAACTGTTTCAAAAGGTGAAGAAATGAAAGCTGCTGCAAAGAAAAGGAACCGAACTGGATAAAAGAAAAGAAAAGGGAACTGAAAAGGAAATGAAAAGGAAAAATGTAGGGAAAATAAAGATTGTGCTCGAACGGGCCCTACCCCGCTGCCTACGTACCTCATCTGGACAATGAGGATCAGAGTCGTCGTAGTTCCCCTAACTAGGGGTGGAAAGGATTGCTTGTGTCTTAAGGCTTGAACTGCCTATGTCAATGCTCAGGTGTTGCAGGCTCGGATGACGAGTGCGTTACCGTCTTGCAAAATGACAAGTAGCAAGTTCGCGGACGAAGCGAAGGAGATGAGAAAAGAATTCCCGAAGGAAAGAAGATTATTGTTTGTCTAGTGTTTTTTATGAGTTTTCTGCTTTAAAGTTTGCATATGTAAGTGTACTTAAGTCTTACATAACATGATGTATACTTATTACATCATCCCAAAATGGATTGTGCAAGAGGCACACCTAGCTATGGAGGAAATCCCCAAATCTAGTCCCACAAGTGAAGGCTCAGACACACTGACCTACTGGCATTTATTAAGTGTTTTTGTGATTTTTGGTTAAGAAGAGTTTTTTTATGCTTTCTTTGTGAAGTAATCTCATGCTAAGACCTATCCACCACGAGGGATATCCTACACCTCGCCCCGAAACGGAACGCGTGCAAGTATCTCATAGCAAAGTCTCGTGTCACATGAGAAGACTCGTCATTTATTAAAGTGACTTAAAGTTAAATTTGAAGATGAGAAGAGAGAGCACCAAAAGGATCTCAAAGGTAAAATCTAATGGAGAAGACTACTCCTAATGTTATCATGCATGGGAGTCCTAGGTTAGTGTGGTTTGAAATCTATCCTAATGAAGAAGAAGGAAAGAAAATAAAGAAGAATAAAGGAGCGAAAAACGCTAGAAGACAACTTACTTCTCTAAAGAAGTTAAATTGTTTCTAAAAGGGGAGTGACGAAGTTAATCACGAGATGGCATAAGGCACATCATAAAGACATATGAGAAAGCAAAAATAAAGGATGAGATGAAGACTTGAAATGTGGATATCCTCCACACTTCACTTACCATGAGCCCCTGAAAGGAAAGGTTAGTGAATCACATAAGCATACGATAAAAATAAAAATGTTCAAACAATACGCACACCAAATACGAAGATCATAAATCAAACTATCAAAAAGTCAGTACCTAAAACCTATAGGTGACCTAAAACAACAACCAAGAAAACCTAATAGGATGGCATAAATGCCTTCCTCAAACTATGTTAGAAAGAGAGCAGAAAGAGGCACGAAACGCTACCTATGAAGCAAAACACCAAACAAATACCAATGAACATGAGAAAATTATGAAATTAAATCTATAAAGTCAACAACTAGCAACTAATAATGTGTCAAAATATCTCTAAAAAATTCACAATAAAACTCTACCAAATAATCGCACAAAGTCGCTTAAGAACAACTAAAGGAAACACACAAACACGACTCCTAAAACTTTGAATAAAGTAGAATTAAAAATATAACAAAAATAGTTTTATGAACTTTTCTGAGTCTATGAAATAATTCAAAAATAACGGAGTAAAAATGTTAATCGAGGCGGAAGAAATAAAATCTACAAGTTAATGCGTTAATATAGAAATTAAATGAAAGGAAATTAAAAGGAAAATTCGAAATAAAAAGGGAAATTAATAAAATCAGGAAATAAAAGTGCACAAAATTTCTAAAATGAGATATGAAACTAAAATATTTTTCCTAGAATTTTATAATGAGTTTTCATATTTTAAATGAATTAAAATCTAAAGCTATATGAAAAGAAATTAAAAAAACAAATAAGAACATAGGGGGGGCGCTATAAGTAAAAGACAGTTAAAAAATAAGATTGGGCCTAAGCAGGGGGTGCAGACATCAAAAAGAGGAAAGCCCAAACGAAAAGGGGCTGAAGATGCTATGGTGGACCTGCGGTCAACTTTTTGACCTGATATGGACGGTCCGATCAAAAGATTTCTCAAGGTAGTTGCATCAGACAGTTAGGAAATGCATGCCTACGGTAACTATGATGTTTGTGTGTACACGGTGTAACACGGTGGGAGAACTGACTTTTTAGTCATGTTGCGGATAGCAAGAGTCGCCACCAACTTTTATTTTATCCATAAGGAAAGGACATAAAAGAACAGGAAAGACCTATATTAAAAGACTTGGGTTCGGGGGGTAGGTTATATAAAGGGAAGGTGTTAGCACCCTTTATATCCATGGTTATCCATGGGCTCTTAGTTACTTAGCTCACTTTGTTTGTTTGCAAGAGTGTAGTGTGTGATTATAAAAATTTCTTTAAGTACTAGGTAATGACCCTCGTATGGGTGTATACAAAGCCTAGTTTAGAAATTGTGAGGTGTAAACGTAATTTTGAAAAGTGTGAGCAAGTAACTATGAGGTACCTACCCTAGATTAAGTCTTTCGTGCTCTCGTATGTTCTTTACATGATAAGACTATCTCTATTATTAAGGAATAGGTAGTCATTATCTTGGATATTAAGGGACAAACGTATGGGTCATCGTATGGTCATAGAAAGCAACAAGTAAGGGTGTCTTTAGCAATTTGTAGGGACTTATCATCTTTTATTCGAAGGGACAAGATCATTACCGTAGGCAACCTCGGAGGAACTTGATCTTTTAAATCTGTAGGGACTTGATGATATTTATGAAGGGATTATGCTTAAGACACCTTTATATTCGAGGGACTTGACCATATAAAGGCAACCAAGAGGGGTAACTTAGGAAGTGCAAGATGGAGATCAAAGATCGACTTACGTGTGTGAGTGTTCATGTTCAAATATTTATCTTATTTAAGTTAATTTTTTAAGCTATTTTAATCACATATAGGTTATACACACCCTGATGTTACTAACCATACAATAAAAATAGTTATAAAAGTAAAACAAAAATAAACCTATTACATGGCTTTAGCAATTACATAATAATAAAATAATAATGATAAACATAATAATAAGAATAAATAAACAATAATCACATATTAGTAATAAATAAATAATGATGAGAAGGGTTAGAAAAAATAAATAAATAAATAAAGGAAATAAGAATTTAACAAGGCAAAATTAATATTAGAAAAGTTTTAGAAATTAATTAAAAATAAGTTTAATAATAATAAACAAATGACAAATTATTTATATTGTAATAAAAATAAAGATTAATAATATAAATAGGGTTTAGAAAAATTAGGTTTAATATTTAGGGTTAGATGAAAATTAGGATTGACAAAAAATTAGGGTTAATATTTGAATTAAGAAAATTAGGGTTTTGTTAATTATAATTATACATTATTAATTTATTTACAAAAAAAATACATAATAATTATATATATAAACATATTATAAAATAAATACAAACAATTTATATTTAAGAAAATAAAATATGATTTTTGAAAATATAAAGTTTTTAGGAAAATATTATGGATTATTATTTAAAAATTATTTGAATTATATTAAATTAGGTTAAAGTTAAGAAAATAGTTAAAAAATAAGAAAATGATGAAAAGTACTAAAAAGATAGGACTTGGGATTTGAACCCAGGTCCCTTACCTCAACAACAACACTCAAAACCAACTGAGCCAGCATGCGCTGGTGATAATCATATGCCTCAAAATCATTATATTGTAAACCTGCCAAAACAAAATAATTGTGAAAAAAATGTGGGAACCTGGATTCGAACCCCTGCCCATCAGCCAACAATCAAACACTCCATCCACTAAGCCACATGGGGCGCGTCTGCTAAAACACCAACAATAAATCATAATATATTAAGTCACATGAATAATGGAAAAATCAACAAAAAGATGCTGTCACCAAGAATCGAACCAAGGTCACAACCAACAACACGCCTAAACCATTACTACTGAGCCAAGCAACGTTAACTGATATAAACTAAAACAATTCAATAAAATATTAAGTCAAAGATTCAAATTTCAGCTGCGCGCCAAGCATCTTCATCTTCTTCATCGTACCTGCAAAATTTCCTGTGAATTCACTTATGAAATTTCCTGCGAATTCTTACTTTCAAGAACCTGCGAAATTGGATCTCTTATAATATGTAAAATTTCAGTAAATTGATTATATAAATATGATCCACACATCAAATGCAGTTCAATGACGTCTTTAGAATTCATTTATATTGGTTTAATGGAGAAACCCTAAACGGTCACCCTAAACCCTAACAATGGCAACTTCTTGGTCCTGCATCGAAACTCAAATTAGATTATCCAGAAACGTTCCTGAGCTCATTACAAACACAAAACAACCATCAAACATAATTTATCATGCATGAATATTAGAAAACAAAAAAATCATAAAAGTGCAATAATATTGATTCAGTTTATGCAATATGTGATGATTTGGATGCTGCAAATGATTCAAATAGGTTCAATGATCATCCAGGAATGTATTGCAACCTTCAAAACATCTTGATATGGCCTCCAATTGAAAATCCGAATGTGACTTTTAGTGTGAAGATTTGAAGTTCAATGGTGTTCTTGGAGGCTCTCAAAATCGTCCCTAATCCAATGGTCTTCTCGTGTTTTTGTAGTAGAGTGAATTTGGTCAACAATCTTGTGGATTTGTGGGCTTTATGATGTAGCTTGATCATGAAGAAATCAAATATTTGAAAATCACCAAAAATAAAATCTAACAATGCCAAATTGATCAAGCACGAATATGGATGTGATCAATCAACTTTAAACAATGTTTATGACCTTCTAGAACAAAAATCAAATTTAAATATTGAGCTTTCATATTTTATTTTAATTTAAATTGATTTTTAATGAATAAAATCAAAATAAATAAAAAATAAACTATAAAAATATGAATAAATAATATTTGATTCATGCATGATGTCATGGTAGATATTGGGTCATACAAATGCAAGCCCATGTGAAAAGAATTGGTTCTAAGACCCCATTTGCCCAATAAACCTCTCAAAAATTTCCCAAATTTGCAAAGGCACAAATCCCTCAATTTTAAGGCTATGAAGGTGTTCTTGGACATTTTGGAAAGCTTAGAGAGTTCTCTAACCAACCTATTTGGTCTCATGTCCATATCCTTTACCATTTGGAAGATGTTGAAATTTTTGTTGACTTTTAAAATGACCTATAATGTCTTAGCTCATACCTTCTAAATGAAGCATTTTTGGGCTTGGCTTGTGAGACACAAAGTTGTAGAGAATTCATTTTCCTTCAAAATAAGATTTGGATGGAAAATTTTTGATGAAGCATGTGAAAGTTATGGCTGGTCAAAGTTCAGTTGAGTTTTCCTATGAAAACCCTAATTTAGAAACTCCTGATTCTTGATGATCTGAAATCGCCTTGATGAATCATGATCAACCATTGATCAAATGATGAATTTTACTTCATATACTTGATTTTGGCAAAAAAAATCATGAAGTTTGACTTTGGTTTGACCACAGTTGACCTTAGTTTGACTTTTTGACTACTTTGACTGATTTTAGCCTATCTGATCATTTGACTGAGCAAACCTTTTGGGAAAGCCTTGAAACTTGACATAGGGATGCTTGAAGACATGTGGGATGTTATGAAGTTCACTTGAGACTTTGGAAGTCCATTTATCCTGATGAAATCCAAAACCCTAGTTTAGGGTGTATTGCTTAGGAGGAGGCTTTGTCTGAGAGAACTTCCAAGCTTTCTGACTAATTGTGAACCTTGTGAACCTCTTGGGATACCTTGTGAACCTTGTGAACCTATTGGGACACCTTGGTACACAATTCCTTGACTAGGGGAGGGAAAATTTTGGGGTGCAACAACTGCCCCTGTTCAATTTTCTGAAACCTGAGGAGTTAGATTGGCCTGTGTGCCATTCATAACTTGGAAAGTTGAAGGGGATTGAACACAAAAGCCCAAAAATTTTCACTCGCCGGTGTGTGAAGTATCACTTCTTATTGGTTGTATATACTAGAGTGGGATTAACGATGCCTCTCATAGGAACTGGAGATGGGCTTATAGATGCCATTCATAATATCCGAAGTTAATAGTATCTTTATGTTGTCACTGGATATCAGTACGAGGTCGTCGTATTGGCCGTCTTTGAATCATTTATGTAACATGGTTTGAGTTGAACGTCAGCACTAGATCTTCGTATAGATCGTCTCTACATTATCTATGGGGGAAAAGAATATCCTTCATTAGGTGTCAGTACTTAGATCTTCGTATAGATCGACTCTGAACCATCTTTAGGAACATACTTTAATTTAAGCATCAGAATCAAATCTTCGTGGCGATCTTTTCTGAATTGCTTTTGGTAATATCTTGGGCTAAGTACAAGATCTTCGTATCAATCATTTATGTACCATCCCACAGATAAACTGTTGCATAGACTATTAGAAATAAATCTTCGTAGCGATTATCTCTTCTGGAAATATCCCAGATTAGGTAATAGATCTTCGTATAGACCATTTACATACCTTCCAAAGGACGAAAAGAATATCAGGATTAAATCTTCTTGGCGATTATCCCTGAACTTCTTCTGAAAGAATCTTTTGGATTAAGTGCTAGATCTTCGTATAGATTATTTACACACTATCCCAAAGACAACTTGAATATTGATCATCATAAATGAATCTTCGTAGCGATCATCTCTGAATTAAGTATCAGTACTAGATCTTCGTATAGATCATCTCTGAACTGTGTTGAGTTGTTGATAGTGTTTATCTGTCTTTAATTATCCTGAAAAGAAAAGGTTAGTTTATGCCAGATTATTTGATGTATGCATGTATGGCATGATGTACTTAAGTAAATGTCTTATGCACTATGGATGCGTATGCTGTGATATGATGTAAATGATGTATGTATGAATCATGTAGCTGGAAACTTCTGGGTATCTCTGTGTAACAACTACTGGATAGGGAAAATAAATCCCGATTCGTTGCTGAGGAACATGAAGACTTCGTTCACGTCTTGTTTGATAGTATGGTACTTATAACCTCCCATCTTCGTTCGTCGTGCTTTTTATTGAAGGAAAAAGTTCCTGAATATCCTGACTGAGGATAAAAGAGATGGACATAAATCCGAGAGGAGATGTTACTTGAAGTATCTTGTAAAGATTACTCTGTGGGGATGACCCGGCGAAACTTCGTTGAATTCCTACCTTCGTTCGTCCTTAGTAAATACTATTACTGCATTTTATGCATTTTTGGTAAACATCAATCATATTCAAAAGCATACATACATTCAAACACAACCAATGGACGTTTTCGTTTATGTAAACAAGGTAAAAGTAAATTTGAATTCAAAGCCGAGACTTTATTTATTTTTAGAAAGTGACATATACATAGGAAAGCTTGTACAAGGAGACAGAAATCCTAGTAAGAGGAATTCGTCGTAAAAGTTTTTTACAAAAACAAAGAAAAACAGCTATGTGAAAAATAATCCTATTGAGTTCCAATTCCACTATTGTCATTATCTTCAAGTATCGCATCCTTTGCTGTCGAGATAGAAATGATTGGATTAATATTTATCTGTTTGAACTTGATTAAGGTGACACAACTGGTTGGAGTTACATGGATGATCCAAACAAGACATAGTTATACGCTTTAATCCCTAACTTTTGCCTGGATTGCCTTTTCAGGTTTTCAATCCACCGGGATACCCTTTTTTGCCCAAGACGCCTTTTCAGGTTTTCGACTTGCCAGGTGTACATTTTTTTATATATATATATCCCTAATTTTTGCCCAAACCTTTTTGGTTCGACGGGATGCCCTTATTTTTTCCTAGGCCAGTCAACCTAGCGGGTCTCTTTTTATGCGTAGTATTTTTTAACTATGTCTGCGTTCACGGGTTGTGGGAAATCTTCACCATCCATAGTAGTGAGCATCATGGCACCTCCTGAAAATACTCTTTTGACTACAAATGGTGCTTCATATGTAGGAGTCCACTTGCCCCTAGGATCAACCTGTGGTAATATGATACGCTTGATTACCAAGTCACCAACCTGATATACCTTTTGCTTAACCTTCTTATTAAAAGCTTTGATCATCCGTTTCTGGTACATCTGACCATGACAAATAGCTGCCAGCCTTTTCTCATCAATCAAATTTATCTGGTCAAGTCGAGTCTGAATCCACTCATCTTCATCCAAGCCTGCATCCTTCATGATTCTCAAGGAGGGGATCTGAACTTCAATGGGTAGAACTGCTTCTATACCATAGACTAGGGAGAATGAGGTTGCCCCTGTTTAAGTACGTATTGTAGTACGATAACCATGAAGAGCAAATGGTAACATCTCATGCCAATCCTTATAAGTAACAGTCATCTTCTGTAGAATTTTCTTGATGTTCTTATTAGCAGCTTCTACTGCCCCATTCATCTTTGGACGATACGAAGAAGAGTTGTGATGCTTAATCTTGAACTGCATACATAGATCAGTAATCATGGTGTTGTTCAAATTAGAGTCATTGTCTGTGATAATCCTTTCAGGGATGTCATACATACATATGAGATTATTCTTAATGAATCGAGCCACAACATTCTTAGTAACAGATGTAAATGAGGCTGCCTCCACCCACTTTGTAAAGTAATCAATGGCAACCAGGATGAAACGATGTCCATTAGAAGCAGTAGGCTTGATCTCACCAATCATATCAATGCCCCACATGGAAAAAGGCCAATGAGCAGTTAACACATTCAACGGAGATGGAGGTACATGCACCTTATCAGCATAAATCTGACACCTGTGACATGTTTTGGAATGTTGATAGCAGTCAACTTCCATGGTAGACCAATAGTAACCTGCTCTCAATATCTTCTTTGCCATGGTATGAACACTAGAATGAGTGCCAAAGATCCCATCATGCATGTCTTCCATAATCTCTGTTGCTTCCTTTTTATCCACACAAAGAACCAAAGACTAATCATGCTTGCGCTTGTACAAAATTCCATTACTCAAGAAAAACTTAGCAGAAAACCTCCTCAAAAACTTTTTATCCTTGACAGATGCCCCTTCAGGGAACTCCTGAGCTTCAAGATACCTTTTCACTTCATAGAACCAAGGCTTTCCTTCTACTCCTTCAGTGTTAATCTCATTACAATATGCAGGCTTCTCAAATCTATCAATAGTGATCTTGGGAGCTTCATCATCCCAGCTAATCTCAAACATAAATACCATGGTAGCTAATGCATCTGCTAACTGATTATCTCCTCGTGGAATATGTCCAAAGGTAATCTCTTCGAAATATGGGATCAGAGACAACACATGCTCTCTGTAAGGAATGAGATTTTCATGCTTGGTATCCCAATCTCCTTTAATCTGACTAACTACCAGGGCTGAATCTCCATATACGTCCAGGAACTGAATCTTCATCTCAATGGCAGCTTTGATACCCATGATACATGCCTCATATTCAGCCATGTTATTGGTGCAATAGAAACACAGTCTTGCTGTAATTGGGGTATGACAACCTTCAGGGGAAATGATCACAACACCAACACCATTACCAAGCACATTAGAAGCTCCATCAAAAACCATAGTCCATCGGGATCCCTATTCAGGTCCGTCATATTGTCCAGGTTCCTTGGTAATAATCATAATGTCTTCATCCGGGAACTCAAAATTCATAGACTGATAATCATCCACTGCCTGATGAGCCAAATGATCAGCTACCACACTCCTCTTAGTGGCATTCTGAGTGGTGTACCGTATATCATATTCTGTTAAGATCATTTGCCATCTCGCTATTCGTCCGGATGAGCAGGTTTCTCGAATATATACTTGATTGGATCCATCTTTGAAATCAACAAGGTAGTATAAGTCAACATATACTGTCTTAGTCGGCGAGCAGCCCATGCCAAAGCGCAACAAGTTTTCTCGAGCAGTGAGTATCTTGTTTCACAGTCGGTAAACTGTTTGCTAAGGTAGTATATTGCATGCTCTTTTCGACCAGATTCGTCATGTTTCCCCAACACATACCCCATTGAGTTGTCTAATACTGTTAAGTACATAATCAAAGGTCTTCCATCAACCGGTGGCATCAAAATTGGAGGTTCTAGGAGATATCTCTTGATTTCATCAAAGGCTATATGGCACTCGTCATTCCACTCCATTACCTGATCTTTCTTCAACAACTTGAAGATTGGCTCACAGGTAGCAGTTAGCTGAGAAATAAATCTTGCAATGTAATTCACTCGTCCCAAGAAACCTCTAACTTCCCTTTCAGTACGAGGAGCCGACATCTCCTGTATAGCTTTTACTTTTGCAGGATCCACTTCAATACCTTTTCCACTGACAATGAAACCCAAGAGTTTACCAGACCTAACTCCAAAAGTACACTTGTTTGGAATCAATCTTAGCTTGTACTTCTTCAACCACTCAAACAACTTGTGAAGGTGATCAAGGTGTTGTTCCTCATTCTGGGACCTGGCTATCATATCATCCACATAGACCTCTATCTCATGATGAATCATATCGTGAAACAAAGCCACCATAGCACGCTGATATGTTGCCCCGACGTTCTTCAAACCAAATGGCATCAACTTATAACAAAAAGTGCCCCACTCTGTAACAAATGTAGTCTTCTCCATATCTTCAGGTGCCATCTTGATTTGATTGTAACTAGAGAAACCATCCATGAAAGAGGATACCTTCTGCTGAGCAGTGTTGTCCACCAAAACATCAATATATGGAAGTGGAAAGTCATCTTTAGGACTGGCCTTGTTCAAATCCCTGTAATATACACACATGCGTACCTTGCCATCCTTCTTAGGTACCGGTACCACGTTTGCAACCCATTGAGGATAAGAAGTCACAGCTAAGAACCCTGCATAAAATTGTTTCATTAACTCTGCTTTAATCTTTTCTGACATTTCAGGACGCATGCGACGAACCTTTTAGTTCTTTGGACGACAGCCTTCTTTTACCGGCAGACGGTGAACCACAATGTCAGTATCCAACCCTAGCATATCTTCATAAGACCAAGCAAAAATCTCCATGTAGTCACGTAACATCTGGATCAGTTTGTTCTTAACACCATCCTCTAATTCAGCCCCTATCTTGACCTCTTTCCTGCTTTCTTCAGTTCCCAGATTCACAACTTCGGTTGGCTCTTCATGTGGCTGTATAACTTTCTCTTCTTGTTGTAATAACCTGGAAAGCTCTATAGGTACTTCACAATCTTCCTCTTTTCCAAAGTCATAATTGGAAATAGTAGAACTGTTATCAACAGGATCCAGAGTGGATGAGGATCTGCATTTTAGTGATGTGGGTGTGTGTAAGAACACATAGCTGATAAAACAGAAATAAAAAGAAAAGACAAGGAGCACAATATTTATGAAAACGAAACATCCATTGATTTTTATTGAATGAAGTATGCAAATGAAATGACATCCCGAAACAAGCATACCATTGTGCCCTGGGCAAGACACAAGGCTTAAAAGTTTAATTGTTCAAAATTACAAACTTAAAATAAAACACAGTAATAGTATTTACTCCTGACTAAAGGAGATAGGAATAACGTCTTCATCCTTCCAATTATTGAGCCCATCACCCATGGTAGGAAAGATCCAATCATCCAAGTTGTAGTCTTCATTAAATTCACCCACAAAATTGATTTGATCTCTTATGACCCCTTGATTAGTGATACGAACAGCACGAGCACGACGAACAGTCCTCTGTGATTCTACAGTAAAACCCAAACCAAACTTGTCAGACTTGTAAGGGATATTGGGAAGCTGACCCCAAATGGCAGAACCACCTTTTGCAACCACAGCCTTAGCATCTTTGAGGGAGGCCATTGCAGGAGGTATTCTAGTGACCACAAGAGCTCTTTCAGAAGCAGGGACAAACTGAGGAATAGGAGTAGAGCAAGGAACAACTTCAAATGTTTGACACGGGGTTTCAACCATTTCACCCTCCATTTCTACATATTTGAAAGTATTCACGTGGATAACCATGTACTCTTCTTCACCATAGACAGTGACAACTTTGTTTTTCACCGGATATTTCAACTTCTGATGCAAAGTGGAAGTCACAGCACCTGCCCCATGGATCCAGGGGTGCCCAAGCAAACAGGAATACGCAGGACGGATATCCATCACATAGAAAGTGGAGTTGAAGACTTGAGAGCCTACTTTGATTGGGAGGTCTACTTCTCCATGTACCACTCTTCTTGAACCATCAAAGGCCCTCACCACCACATCACTTGGTCTTAAGACAACATCTTCAGGACTGAGCTTGTCCAGAACCTCTTTAGAGAGCACATTTAATGAAGAACCATTGTCCACCAGCACATGAGACAAGGTAGTGCCCTTACATTCAATGGAAATATGCCGAGCTCTGTTATGATTCCTCTTGGCAGGAGTCAGATCAGCATCAGAAAATCCCAAACCATTATCACTAGTCAGATGTGCAACATAATTCTCAAATTGATCCACAGAAATTTCATTTGGCACATGAGCAGTCTTTAAGAACTTGATTAAAGCTTTAGCATGGGCCTCAGAACACAACAACAAAGATAACATGGAGATTTTGGAGGGAGTATGACCCAACTGATCAAAAATATCATAATCACTTTTGCGAATGATCTTCAATACTTCTTCCATCTGTTTAGAAAGATTTTCAGCAGTTGGTGCCTCAGCTTGCACAGGTTCAATCACAGAACCTTTGCCCCGGGAATCAGTACTTAGCCCAGAAGTAGAAGTATGAGTTGGAGTAACTGCACTCTTAGAGGTATCTTGAGGAGAGAAGATTCTTCCACTTCTGGTGATCTTACTAGATCCAGCAATATTGTCCACATCAAGACCAACATTAGTAACAGGTGCATCAGTCAAAGGTTCTTGTTTGACACCGTGGATATAAACATCAGAACCATAATTCCAGGGTATAGCCTTATCAGAAGTATAAGGAACAAGGCCAGGAGTGGTGATGATCATGTGAGCCATTCTAGCTTCAGCAACAGTCTTCACAGGGCCTTCAGCAGTAATCCTGACAGGACCCTTAGTGGTGATCCTGAGAGGACCTTTGGAGGTAATCTTCACTGGCACTTTATCAACCATAGCTACATCCTCAAGTTTCTTGCTTCGAGTCAGATGTTCACACATACTTTCAACAGAAGGTGTCCTCTCAAACAATATAGTGTAATTGTCCAAGAGGCATTGAATACCATCCTTCAACTTCCAGCAACTATCAGGTTTATAGGCACGGTAGAAACAGTCTTCATTGCAACCTGGAAAGAACCCAACATGTACCAGCTTCTTCTTGATAACAGATAGAGGAGTAGTTACATCTGCTACTGAGGAGACATAGGAAACCTCATCAACGACATTAACAGTCTTCTCATGATTGGGCATTGGAGCAGTAATCACATTTGGGGTCTTAGGAGGGTCAAATTCAATTTCCCCAGCTTCGATCATGTCTTGAATCTTGTTTTTCAACACCCAGCAGTTGTTGGTGTCATGTCCCAAACTATTAGAATGATATGCACATCTTGCGTTAGGATTGTACCGAGGAGAGGACGTATTAGGATTCTGAGGAGGATCCCTCAAAGTAATTAGCTCCCCTTTCAACATGTGTTGCAAGGCTTGGGCCAATGACATGTTGATCTTGGTGAACTGTCTTTTAGGCTTTTGTTGATTGTTTTGTTGTTGCTCTGGTGCTGTAGGGGCAGGATTGGAGATGTGAACTGCTCCCACAGATTGGTGACTCCTATTACGATTATGTTGACCATACACAACATTAGACTCCTTCTTTCCACTAGGGGGTTTCTTAGCAGTGTTTGATGAAGACGCACCCATCTGTATCTTACCACTTCTTATACCACTTTCCACACGTTCTCCTGTCATTATTAGCTCAGTGAAACCAGATGATGAGCTTCCAATAAGGTGACTATAAAAAAGACCATTTAGTGTACTCATAAACATATACACCAGCTCCCTGTCAGTCAAAGGAGGTTGAACTCTGCCAGCCAGATCTCTCCATTTCTGGGCATACTCTTTGAAACTCTCCTTAGCACCTATAGATATGCTTTGGAGCTACATGCGAGTTGGTGCTAAATCATCATTATATTGGTATTGCCTATAGAAGGCCACAACAAGATCATTCCAATCACGAATATTAAAACTTTCAAGTTCATAATACCATTCCAATTGAGCTCCAGATAAACTCTCTTGGAAGAAATGAATCCACAGTTTCTTGTCAGCAGTATGTGGTTGAATCCTCCGGACATAGGACCTCAAGTGCAGTTTAGGACATGAAACACCATCATACACCACAAAAGCAGGAACCTTGAAGCCAATAGGTATAACCACTCCAGAAACTAAACTCAAATCTTCAAAATCAAGCCCAAAATATTTTTGTAGTTCCATAGTGTTCATTCTGTCTACCAACATCTTATACCTCTCCTCACTAGCAGGATCATGATAATAGTTCTCCTCAGAATCAGAATCTTCCACAGTATCATGGATACTACCTCCTTCTCTCTCAGAATTTCCAGACTCAAGATTCTCAACCTCTTCTTTTGTCTTGACAGGACCTCTGAATCTTCTACCCAGGTTGATAAGGCCTACTGATTTTCTAGTCTTTTTCTTCTTCTTAGTCAGAAGTTCCTTCAGCTCATCTTGTCCCTTGGACAAGTTCAGGATCATTTCTTGAAATTGTGCATTCTGAGCCTGGAGATCCTTAACAGTCTGTTCAAGAGCCATTTCTGCTGAAATAAACAGCGAGAAGATAAGATACCTGTTTATAAGAAACCTGTGATGCAATGATATGGTATGTAAATGCATATGCAATGTTTTTAAGGACCGTAGGATTTAAATTTGTTTAAACAACCAGAAAGTAAACTTTTATTAGTAATCAATAAACTTGTTTGCCTCTTGGGTTTACAACAAAAATGAAATGAATACAAAGATGGGGTCTTAAGTCTCCCATGGACTTTTCCTCTCTGTATTGAGGTATGAGTTGAGATTCTGCTCCTCGTGAAATTGTCTTGTCAGCTCCAGGATTCTTTCTTAACTAGCTTTGAAATGAGTCTCAAAAGTATCCCTTTGCTCCTTCAACTGGATCCAGGACCTTTGCTACTCTTCCATGTCAGTGGGCATGTCTGGATGCAGGATGATATAAGGAGTATCTCCTTCAGCAACAAGCTCCATGGTAACTGGCAGGATAGCAGGATATGGCATCATGAGAGTCTGAGCACGTGCTCGTACCCATCTGAGGTAAGATTCCATAGGAATGGAGTACTTTGGTTCCAGAGTCTTGCTGTCAACCTTGTTTACTTTTCCCCTAGCTCGTATGAACCTTTGACGGTAACCTTGCAGATCGTTGTCGTAGTCGAACATAATACGCTGAATAAGCATGTCATGAGGACCATCTCTCTGAGCATAACCAAACTGACGTAGAGCTAAAGAAGGGTTGTAAGTAATTCCCCCTCTTATGCCAAGGAGTGGCACATTAGGGAAATCCCCACAATGGTCAACGATAGTAACATTCTTCATAGATCGAGAGCACCAATGAATATCTGAATGAGAAAGTGACATAATCCTCTTGGACCACCTGAACCCTTGTTCATTCTTTATCACTGATCGAGGAAGGTGAGAAATAAACTACCTAGAAAATAGAGGTATATACACATCAGAGTTCCTCGTGCCTTCGTAGTACGGGTATGAAGAGAGTGGATTATGAGTCAGAAATATGTTGATGGCGTGTATGTCTATGAGCTATTCTGGATTAGGGAACAACACTGGACCATAGATTAACAAGGCCAAGATCTCCTCAAAAGCATCATAACTCATAGCCTTCAGGAGCACTTGAGCTTTCTCCATCAATACCTTAGCAAGGATACCCTTAATTCCACTTCTCGTTTCTAGAACAATGTCTGATTTCTTCAGATGTAGGTCTGCATCAATGACTTCAGGTCTAGGCTCCTTCTCTAAGCCTGTGAAGGGTCTCTGATCAAGGATAGGTATACCTAGTAGCTTGGAGAACTCTTCCATTGTAGGAACTAGCTGATAGTCAAGGAATGTGAAGCATTGATGTTTAGGATCAAAGAACTGAAACAGAACACTCATCATGTCCTCATTGAACCCTGAAGTGACTAGATCCAGTAGGTGACCATGATTCTTGATGAACTAGGAGTTTTCAGAAACTTGAGAGACCAATTCCTTAAGCTTAGGAGGTATCCCTACAAAGTTGATTCGGATAGTATTCCTACGAGCAGAAGCCATGACCTGCAACAAAGATAAATCCTTTGGTCCTTGAAATAGTTAGTGAAAATGCTATGCTTATGATGCATGATGATGTTATGCTCAATCAAAAACATGTGGCACACACAAACAAGTCACACCATAGCCCTAGGTTCAAAGGCTTGCATGAGGTTTAAAGGTAAGTACCCTCCCCTAAAGTTTAGTTGGTTCATCCTGTCCTACAAAAGTAACCAAGTTCTAAGGGATCTCAATATCACTGATCCTTCCCAAGGGTGGTTGTTCAGTAGGCAACTTACTTGCCAACCAAAACCCTCCAAGTTTAGGATCTCAATGAGCGTAGTATCGAGTATCAACCAACTTCAGTCTTCACCAAATCCGGCTATCTCACTACTTTCTAAAGGCCAAGATGGGATAACTAGGGTTCTAAAAGTTAGTTAGTGTATTGACAACATATGACAGCCCCATATTATCCTTAACTTACTTAAGGAACATAAGCACCAACCAAGAAAACACACTAACTATGGCCACCAGATCAACCATATCGGTATACGCCGTACAATTTCCTTGGTCTATTGCAATTTACCTAAGGTACACTAGATCCGGGTTAGGATATTTCACACATAAGAGCCCCAACAAGTAAAGTAAAGCAAACAAGGTAAACAATTTAAGTGATCTAATTCCTAAGGGTACCCCTCTTTTATTAATTCCCCAGCAGAGTTGCCAGTTCTGTAACACGGTGGGAGAACTAAGTTTTTAGTCATGTTGCGGATAGCAAGAGTCGCCACCGACTTTTATTTTATCCATAAGGAAAGGACATAAAAGAACAGGAAAGACTTATTTTAAAAGACTTGGGTTCGGGGGGTAGGTTATATAAAGGGAAGGTGTTAGTACCCTTTATATCCATGGTTATCCATGGGCTCTTAGTTACTTAGCTCACTTTGTTTGTTTGCAAGAGTGTAGTGTGTGATTAGAAAAATTTCTTTAAGTACTTGGTAATGACCCTCGTATGGGTGTATACAAAGCCTAGTTTAGAAATTTTGAGGTGTAAAAGTAATTTTGAAAAGTGTGAGCAAGTAACTATGAGGTACCTACCCTAGATTAAGTCTTTCGTGTTCTCGTATGTTCTTTACATGATAAGACTATCTCTATTATTAAGGAATAGGTAGTCATTATCTTGGATATTAAGGGACAAACGTAGGGTCATCGTATGGTCAAAAAAAGCAACAAGTAAGGGTGTCTTTAGCAATTTGTAGGGAATTATCATCTTTTATTCGAAGGGACAAGATCATTACCATAGGCAACCTCGAAGGGATTTGATCTTTTAAATCTGTAGGGACTTGATGATATTTATGAAAGGACTTTGCTTAAGACACCTTTATATTCGAGGGACTTGACCATATAAAGGCAACCAAGAGGGGTAACTTAGGAAGTGCAAGATGGCGATCAAAGATCGACTTACATGTGTGAGTGTTCATGTTCAAATATTTATCTTATTTAAGTTAATTTTCTAAGCTATTTTAATCACATATAGGTTATACACACCCTAATGTTACTAACCATACAATAAAAATAATTATTAAAGTAAAACAAAAATAAACCTATTACATGGCTTTAGCAATTACATAATAATAAAATAATAATGATAAACATATTAATAAGAATAAATAAACAATAATCACATATTAGTAATAAATAAATAATGATAAGAAGGGTTAGAAAAAATAAATAAATAAAGGAAATAAGAATTTAACAAGGCAAAATTAATATTAGAAAAGTTTTAGAAATTAATTAAAAATAAGTTTAATAATAATAAACAAATGACAAATTATTTATATTGTAATAAAAATAAAGATTAATAATATAAATAGGGTTTAGAAAAATTAGTTTTAATATTTAGGGTTAGATGAAAATTAGGGTTGACAAAAATTTAGGATTAATATTTGAATTAAGAAACTAGGGTTTTGTTAATTATAATTATAATTATTAATTTATTTACAAAAAAATACATAATAATTATATATATAAACATATTATAAAATAAATACAAATAATTTATATTTAAGAAAATAAAATATGATTTTTGAAAATATAAAGTTTTTAGGAAAATATTATGGATTATTATTTAGAAATTATTTGAATTATATTAAATTAGGTTAAAGTTAAGAAAATAGTTAAAAAATAAGAAAATGAAAAGTACTAAAAAGATAGGACTTGGGATTTGAACTCAGGTCCCTTACCTCAACAACAACACTCAAAACCAGCTGAGCCAGCATGCGCTGGTGATAATCATATGCCTCAAAAAATCATTATATTATAAACATGCCAAAACAAAATAATTGTGAAAAAAATGTGGGAACCTGGATTCGAACCCCTGCCCATCAGCCAACAATCAAACACTCCAGCCACTAAGCCACATGGGGCGCGTCTGCTAAAACAACAACAATAAATCATAATATATTAAGTCACATGAATAATGGAAAAATCAACAAAAAGATGTTGTCAGCAAGAATCGAACCAAGGTCACAACCAACAACACGCGCAAACCATTACCACTGAGCCAAGCAACGTTAATTGATATAATACTAAAACAATTCAATAAAATATTAAGTCAAAGATTCAAATTCCAGCTGCGCGCCAAGTATCTTCATCTTCATCGTACTTGCAAAATTTCAGGCGAATTCACTTATTAAATTTCCTGCGAATTCTTACTTTCAAGAACCTGCGAAATTGGATCTCTTATAATATGTAAAATTTCAGTAAATTGATTATATAAACATGATCCACACATCAAATCTAGTTCAATGACGTCTTTAGAATTCATTTATATTGGTTTAATGGAGAACCCCTAAACGGCCACCCTAAACCCTAACAATGGCAACTTCTCGGTCCTGCATCGAAACTCAAATTAGATTATCCAGAAACGTTCCTGAGCTCATTACAAACACAAAACAACCATCAAACACAATTTATCATGCACGAATATTAGAAAACGAAAAAATCATAAAAGTGCAATAATATTGATTCGGTTTATGCAATATGTGATGATTTGGATGCTGCAAATGATTCAAATAGGTTCAATGATCATCCAGGAATGTATTGCAACCTTCAAAACATCTTGATATGGACTCCAATTGAAAATCCGAATGTGAATTTTAGTGTGAAGATTTAAAGTTCAATGGTGTTCTTGGAGGCTCTCAAAATCGTCCCTAATGCAATGGTCTTCTTGTGTTTATGTAGTAGAGTGAATTAGGTCAACAATCTTGTGGATTTGTGGGCTTTATGATGTAGCTTGATAATGAAGAAATCAAATATTTGAAAATCACCAAAACTCAAATCTAACAATGCCAAATTGATCAATCACGAATTTGGATGCGATCAATCAACTTTAAACAATGTTTATGACCTTTTAGAACAAAAATCAAATTTAAATATTGAGCTTTCATATTTTATTTTAATTTAAATTGATTTTTAATGAATAAAATCAAAATAAATAAAAAATAAACTATAAAAATATGAATAAATAATATTTGATTCATGCATGATGTCATGGTAGATATTGGGTCATAAAAATGCAAGCTCATGTGAAAAGCTTTGGTTCTAAGACCCCATTTGCTCAATAAACCTCTCAAAAAATTTCCAACTTTGCAAAGGCACAAATCCCTGAGAGTTTAAGGCTATTAAGGTTTTCTTTGACATTTTGGAAAGCTTAGAGAGTCCTCTAACCAACCTCTTTGGTCTCATGTCCATATCCTTTACCATTTTCAAATTATGCCCTTTGGAATATGTTGACTTTTTGTTGACTTTTAAAATGACCTATAACGTCTTAGCTCATACCTTCCAAATGAAGCATTTTTGGGCTTGGCTTGTGATACACATAGTTGTAGAGAATTCAATTTCCTTAAAAATAAGCTTTGGATGGAAAATATTTGATGAAGCATGTGAAAGTTATGGCTGGTCAAAGTTCAGTTGACTTTTCCAATAAAAACCCTAATTTAGAAACTCCTGATTCTTGATGATCTGAAATCTCCTTGATGAATCATGATCAAACATTGATCAAATGATGAATTTTACTTCATATACTCTTGGAAAAAATCATGAATTTTGACTTTGGTTTGACCACAGTTGACCTTAGTTTGACTTTTTGATTACTTTGACTGATTTTAGCCTATCTGATCATTTGACTGAGCAAAACTTTTGGGAAAGCCTTGAAACTTGACATAGGGATGCTTGAAGAAATGTGGGATGTTATGAAGTTCACTTGAGGCTTTGGAATTCCATTTATCCTGATGAAATCCAAAACCCTAGTTTAGGGTGTATTGCTTAGGAGGAGGCTTTGTCTGAGAGAACTTCCAAGCTTTCTAACTAATTGTGAACCTCTTGGGATACCTTGTGAACCTTGTGAACCTCTTTGGACACCTTGGTACACAATGCCTTGACTAGGGGAGGGTAAATTCTGGGGTGCAACACATGGAAATGAAGCAGGGAGGTCTTACCGGACGGTGACAAGTGTCACCGCCGATATGGACAGAAACCAAAAGAAAATCCACCGCCCTTATCTTATCACAATCTCATCACAATCTCTTAATAATTTATTTATGAAACTTTACTCTTATTAAAATTAAAACAAAACAAACACAGTGAACAAACAAAACAACACGCCTCTCTCCCTTCATACACAGCGTCCTCCTTCATCTTCCTTTTCTACCCTAACTCCACCGTCCAATCTTCACCGGTCGGCCACCTAAAAAACCCACGAATCGAACACGAAATCTACCCCAAATCAATCTACGATCCCAAATCCGAACGCGATTCTTTGCACAAACCAACCAAACACACTGATCACATACAACAGAAGCAAGAAATCAACAAACTCAATCACTACATCCATATGAAAGTCAAGTAAAGAAGTATGACGTTCGCCAACCTACGATGCCGTGGCTTGCGTCGGTTACACATTGAAGGTGAAGATGTTGGCAAAACGCGATGAAGACGACGTCGTGGCTGAGGAAGCGTGATGAGATTGACTCTCGTGCATTTTGAATATGAGCGATGAAACTCATATTGTTAACGAATAAGATCGAATAACTTTGTGTTTGTTGAAGAATCTTAATCGCAGTCTCGATGATGATATCGTTCAATAAAGCGGCGGATTCAGTTACTAATAACAGTTGATGAATTTAGAAATTCAAGATGAGGATTCGGTTTCCATGAAGTTGGCGATATATTTCTTCTTCTGTTACCAATCCTCCTTTGATGAGTGATGATATTACTTTCTTTTTGATGCTCACAATCATTCTCGCACGGAAATCCCCTTCTCTCTTTTGCGTGATCTGAGTGGTTCGGTGTGTTGAGACTAGTTGGAGGATGATTGAAGTTATGTGTTGTGATTTTGGAAATTGAAATGAGTTTCTGTGATGTGAGAATGATGAGGAAATTGTTGTTGTGTTTGTTGAGTGTGCGTAAGGAAAATGGTGGGGCCATGGGGATGTGGTACTGAAATTGAGTGGGTGTGAATCCGTTGGAAATGCGTCCTCCGCCGAATATTCTGTTTTTGTGAATGGCCCCCTGGTGTATGGTGTGAACTGTGTGAGTTTGTTGAAGCTTGCAGTGGGGTCACGAGGAATAAACTGAAAGTTACAAATTACTTTTTCTAATTCTATTTTTTCTTTTTCTTTTTTGTATAATTTGTTTTTTAATGAAATGGTAAAAGATTAAGATGGACTTTGTTTTGTATAGATGGACTTTGTAATAATAAAAAGTAATGATAAAGAAAAGGAAATAAATTATGGTTTATGAAGCAAAATGGATAGGGACCAAAAACAATTTATTGACAAATGGAATTTGGATGGGAATTAAGTTAGGAAATGGTTTTGAAATATGTTTTTTTTTTGGGATAAGTTGGAAAAAATGGTTGTGGAATTAAAATTAAATATAGACAGTAATAATAAAAAAAAGAATCGAAACTTGAATAACAATGGTTAGTTGGTCGATACACATTTACAAGTGAAAAATGGAGATGAGAAACGGATGTTGGTTAGAAATAAAATGGGTATTATGAGTGATGAACACATGGATGATGAAAATTTGATTTAAAGAACAGATAAATCCAAAACCAAACTTAAACTTTTCCACAAAAGCAAACTGAGACACACACCACACTCGAGGTTTTCCCAACAACATCTGATTAAAATGAATCTCCAACACCGTTGAATAATTCTCCACTGATGGATCAATGACAAAAAACTGATTTTATGAACCAAACCCCACACGAGCCACTGCTTGATAACCTCAAGAAATCCACACACAACCTTGGATACACTGAGAAATAGCCCACTGAAGTAGATAACGTTCATCTGACGCAAACTCTTGATATGCTGAGAAGATGAGAATACCCTGACGATGGGCCAGATGTGCCATTGAATATTCCTTGCAGACGTGAAATCCTTGATGACCAATAAATCTGGGAAATAAACCCTAATTTAGTGACAGGATCCTAAGACGATACCATTGATGGCTGCATAGCCAAGAACTTTGAATTCTCTGACAATCTGGAAATAATGATGTGAACCCCTAATCCTTCAGATGACGCTGATCCCATGTCTTATGCACATGATATGAATTATAAATGTTAATGATCTAATGGAAATGCATACGAGATGCAAACGAACAGCGGACCAAGATAGAAAACTAGAGGGAAAATTTGGGGTATTACACCCTCCACAATGGAGCACAACATAAGCAACATCACCATGAATCCACACACTGGGATTCACTCAAATCAACATAAGTATGCCATGAATGAAAGACGTAACAACATCATCATATCAGCATGTTAAACCAACAATTGCATTAGCATTCTTGAATAATTCTTCGTAAACATTCAACATACTACTTGACATGTCATCTATACATTATTAAACATAATGGACGTCTTTCACCTAGTATTCCTTATTAAATATCATCAAATAGCTTCTAAAACATCAAGACAACACATTTTAACAAGTATAATAAATTATAGCATCACTACAACATATCTACGTTTTATTTCCTAATTGCCTGCAATTAAAACAACATTTTTCAACTTCCAGGCCGCGATAAATGTCCTGGCATCCGCGCTAAGCGCGCTGCTCTCGGATTCGAAGGGACAAAAATTATCCAGACCACGTTAAGCAGGCTCGACTGTGCTAAGCGGGCTCTGCGATTCTGGCAGAAAACCCTGCGATAACAACATACCCCCTGCTACGATTTTCACACATAAAACCAGTCTTTTACCACATTTAATCATATATTACATTAATAGGACATATCTCTAATACACAAACAACATTTACCATAAATATCAACAACAATTCATCAATCATATCAACTCTACTCATAAAAAATCCTAGGTTTTTCCTCAAATCCCCAAATACCCATAACACCTTAACCATACATCATGAATATTGAAAGGAGATACTCCTCATACCTTAGATTATTTCTTCCTAATCGTTTTCTCTTCGAACTCTCCGGAACTCCTCTAAGCCCTAACTTCTTCTCCTTGTTCTCCAGACCTTTTCTCCTTTTTCTCCAAAATTTCATGAATGATCGTGTTCTCCTTTCTCACTCTCAGTATTACACTTACCCTTAATACTCATTCCCCATAATACCCTCTACTTAACTTCCACAATTACCAACATGCCCTCAAGACCTCTAATTCTTTATTCTAATTAAATAATAATAATTTGAATAATATAATCTAATTATCCTACTATTAATACTTATTAAAAATAATCCAATTAATCTCATCAATTAACACAACAACCATGACAACTCAACAAACATCAAATAATAAACAACAACAAGTCACAACATTTAATCACAAAATCAGGGTGTTACAACTCTCCCCCACTTAAGGAATTTTCGTCCTTGAAAATGTACCTGAAGTAAGCAGAGTCAGATACAACTCCTTCATCTGATCTTCACGTTCCCAAGTCCAACTTTCACCAGCTGGTCCACCCCACAATACCTTTACCAAGGCAATCTCTTTCCCTCACAACTGCTTCATTTCTCATCCATCAATATTCATGGGTGAAGCCTCAATAGTTAGACTATCTCTTACCTGTACATCATCCATTTGAATTGCATGCGACATATCACCCACATACTTTCTCAATTGCGACACATGAAACACATCATGCAAATTCGCAAGCGACGGTGGTAACACAATCCGATATTCTACCTCTTCGATCCTTTGTGAAATCTGGTACGAACCAATAAAATACGGAGTGAGCTTCCTAGACTACAAAGCTCGGCCAACACCAGTCACCAGAGTAACTCTCAAGAACACGTGATCTCCCTCTTGGAACTCAAGGGCATTCCTTCTCTTATCATGATAACTCTTCTGACGACTCTGCGATGCCTTCATTATCTCTTGGATCATCTTAATATTCAATGTTGTCTCCTACACTATTTCAGGTCCTAGTACAACACTCTCACTGGATTCGTACCGACATAAAGGAGTCCAACAACGTCTACCATACAACGACTCATATGGTGCCATGCCAATACTTGCATGAAAAATGTTGTTGTAGGTAAACTCAATCAATGACAAATGATTGTCCCAAGCTCCACTATGGTCCAACACACATGCCCTCAACAAATCCTCTAGAGATTAGATAGTTTTATCTGTTTGGCCATCCGTCTCCAGATGATATGCGGAACTCATCCCTAAATTAGTACCCAAAGCGTCTTGTAAACTCTTCCAAAACCTTGATGTAAACCGCAAATTTCTATCCAATAAGAACCTCGACTGTATACCATGTAACTTCACAATTTCCTCAATATACATCTCAACCAACTTCTGCATAGAAGGATTAATTTTCATCGGTAAGAAATGAGACGACTTAGTCAATCTATCTACAATCACACAAATATAATCATTTTCTTTCATCGTCTTCGGCAAACCCGACAAAAAATCCATGGAAATGCTATCCCATTTCAATTCTAGAATATTCAACAGCTGCATCATTCAATACGATTTCTGATGCTCTACCTTTTACTTCTGACAAACCAAAGACGAATACACAAATGTAAAAATATCTCTTTTCATACCCAACCACCAAAACAATTTCTGTAAATCTTTATACATCTTCGTAGCACCAGGATGAATACTCAACTTACTACGATTTTCTTCCTCTAAAATACTCTGCTTAATTTCCTGAACATCTGGAATACACTCTATCTCGGAACCTCATTCCACCATTCTCATCAATCTAAAATTCACCTCTGTTGCATTGGTTAATCAAAGTCAACTGATCAACCAACTTCAAATCAGATTATTGTCCTAGTCGGATCCTTTCCACAATATCACTGGTCAACTTCAACATTCCCAACATCACACTATCAGAAGTAGTCTCACACAACAAACTCATGTCTTTGAACTATTCAATCATCTCGAGTTCTTTCACTATAAGCATCGATATATGCAATGTCATCCTACTAAGATAATCTGCAACCACATTTGCCTTACCAGGATGGTAACTCAAATCAAAATAAAAATATTTCAACAATTCTAACCACCTTCTCTACCTCATATTCAGTTCCTTCTGATCAAACAAAATTTTTCAAACTCTTGTGATCGTTGAACACCTCGAATTTCAAACCAAAGAGGTAATGTCTCCAAATCTTCAACACAAACACCATTATTGCTAACTCTAAATTATGCGTAAGATAATTACTTTCATGAAATCTTAGTTGTCTAGAAGCATAAGCAACTACTTGACCATTATTTATCAATACTCCTCTAAGTCTCATCTTCGACGCATCACAATACACCATAAAAGAATCACTCAGATTAGGAAAAATCAACATTGGAGTAGTCATCAACTTCTTTAATTCCACAAAACTCTTTTCACATGCAACATCCCACATATAAGCTTATATCTTTCAAGTTAACTGATTCAAAGGCAATGCCAACTTAGAAAAACGTTCAATAATCTTTCGGTAATAACCTACTAATCCTAGAAAACTTCGGATTGTTGTAGCAGACTTCAGAGTCTCCCAATTCAACACAATATCAATCCTCGAAGGATCCATAGTTATTCCACCATTTGAAATTACATGACCAAGGAAGCTTGATTCCTTCAACCAAAACTCACACTTTTATAATTTCACATACAACTTCTTCTCTCGCAAAATCTGCAAAACAATCTTAAGACGTTCAACATGTTCTTCTTCTGACTTATAGTTTATCAGTATGTCATCAATGAAAGCCACAACAAACTCATCAAGATATGCATGAAAGATATGATTCATGTATTCCATAAACACACCAGGTTCATTGGATACACCGAATGACATCACAGTATATTCATAGTGACTGTATCTTATACTGAAAGCCGTCTTTGGAATATTCATAGTGCCAGTCTACCCAGGAACCATGAAAGTGCAGGATCTAGTGGATTCCAAGGCTCTAAATTTTGCACCACCACCAAATGTTAACAAGAACCCTATGCCACATCATGGTGGTCCCAGAATCAATGCTATTGAAGAAGACAAGCCGTCTTACTTAATAACCAGTGTGGGTCAGATTCGGACACCCTTGGTGGAGATTAAAGCTCAACTCCTCGAATGTCAAATGTTCCCGGGATGTGAGCTAGGGTGTGCTTATTGCAACATTTCAGTGAATGGTTGTGATAACTTGAGGAATGGCATAGATGGTCTCATCCAGAGTGGCCTGCTTCAAATCACAACATCCATACCTACCAATCCAGCAATCTCCTTAACATCAGTTCCAGAACCTCCTACAACTGCAACAACCATTGTTCCAAACAACTTTTCAGTTTCATCAACAAATGCTTCATCTGTTACTTCAACGGACCAAATGTCAACTGACACCCCTTCTACAACTTCAGCACCCCTTCATTCAGAGTCTCCTACAACAACAACACCCATCCTTCCAACGATGTCTCCTACAACATCAGCAGCAAGCAATGAGGATGTCTCAACGGTTACAATTTATTATGATCCCGTGAATGATTCTGCCTACAACTCACAAAATGCCACTCCTACCAGAGCACCAGTCATAATATATTATGATCCGCAGACTATCATGGTTCCTTCTGCAGCTGTCATCAGTCCAGTCACTGTCACAGTGCCTGGGCCGGTACCTTATGAAAGCAGTAATGCCATCCCTTGGCATTACGGTTCTGATTTATACTGCGAAGGACAGAAAATCACTTTCGAATCATCAACTTCTTCACCACAAGTAGACAATGTGGGGGGAGGCGGAGGCTTCACTCGAAGCGGACGTCTTTTTGCCCCACAAATTCAAAGACCCACTGCCGAAGCAGAAGCTGCTGCCAAGGCAAAAGGGAAGAGCATGGTGCAAGAAGAGCAGGTTGTTAGAGAAGCTCTGAAAACACCTTTTGATCAAGAAGTTGATGAATTCATGAGAATCATCAAGAAAAGTGATTACAAGATAGTGGACCAGCTTCACCAGACGCCTTCCAAGATCTCCATTCTATCATTGCTTATGTGCTCCGAGGCTCACCGGAACGCACTACTCAAAGTCTTGCACGCAGCTTATGTGCCAGAAGAGATCACTGTCAATCAGTTAGAAGCTGTGGTTGGAAATGTTAATGCTAGTAAGGGACTAGGATTTACCAACACTGATTTGACTTCGGAAGGCCGCAATCACAACAAGGCTTTGCACATTACCATGGAGTGTTAGGGTGCAGTTCTTTCACATGTACTGGTAGACACAGGATCATCCCTCAATGTCTTGCCTAAAAAAGCCCTTGTGAAGATGGAATATGAAGGATTGGCATTACGACCCAGTAACTTGGTAGTGAGAGCTTTTGACGGCTCTAAGAGGTCAGTGCTGGGAGAAATTGAGTTTCCTGTAACGATTGGCCCACAAACTTTCAAAACGACCTTCTACGTGATGGACATTCAGCCTGCCTACAGTTGTTTGTTGGGTAGACCATGGATTCATGCCGCTGGCGCAGTTACGTCTTCCCTTCACCAGAAGTTAAAATTCGAGTGGGAGGGCCAAGTCATTACTATTTGTGGAGAGGAGGATATTTTTGTTAGCCATCTGGCTACATACAAATATATTGAGATGGATGGGGAGATCCAC
Organism: Lathyrus aphaca; assembly: GCA_963966055.1. NCBI lineage: Eukaryota > Viridiplantae > Streptophyta > Magnoliopsida > Fabales > Fabaceae > Lathyrus > Lathyrus aphaca. The sequence continues at coordinate 241,391,217 of OZ014525.1, forward strand.
GAGACGATGAGTCAAGGGTTTGAGGCCCTGAATATTAATGAAACCTCTGCTGTACTTGGGACTTCCATGACATCCTACCAGCAAGCCAGTAAGGTTGTGGAAGAAGGAAACGCTCAAGGCTGGGGCAAACTGTTGCCTGTGGAGAAGAAAGAAGATAGATTTGGGTTGGGTTACAAACCAACTCAAGAAGATCAAACAGAGGCTGCTAAAAAGCCCAACTTTGTTAGTGGGGGGATGCTCACCCCCGATGCTGTCAACAACTTGGAAGATGAGTCAGAAGATGAACGCAACCTGGAAAGCTGGATTCGTCCAAAGATCCCGGGGAGCCGTATCTCAAACTGGTCTTCCCAGGAAATTATAAGGGTTACTCCTGCAGAGTAATTATTATTTCCTGTATATTTTAAGCATGCATCAAGTCTTGCATCTTGCCCAAGATGACAAGACTCATTTTGTAATCGGGCCATCTGTAATTTTTGTGCAACAAGATTAATCAATGAAATATCAGACATCTTTTGCAAATGAGTCTTTTTCTTTTCCGCTCACTGTTTTCCCATTTTTCTTTTTGTACAAAAAATAAATGGCAATGTTTTCAAAATGACAACTTTATTTCACTTTTCTAAACAAGATTAAAATCAATCACTAAAATGAACAAACTGAACCCTTGCAGAGAGTGCCTTCCAGACTGCACCGACAACAACACGGCTATGACTTCGTATGACTTTGACAATCCGATCAATCAAGCTGATGAAGGGGTTGAAGAAGATTACGAGCTTCCTGAAGAGCTAGCCAGATTGTTGAGACAAGAGGAGAAGGTTATTACTCCTCATCAGGAGGAGGTAGAGACGATTAATCTTGGTACAGATGAAGACGTGAAAGAAGTTAAAATTGGGGCCTGCTTACAAGACTCATTGAAGAAACAACTGATTGACCTGCTTCAGGAATATGTGGACGTGTTTGCTTGGTCTTATCAGGATATGCCAGGGTTGGACACTGATATTGTTATGCACAAGCTGCCTTTGAGAGAAGATTGCCCACCGGTCAAACAGAAACTGCGCCGTACTCGCCCAGATATGGCAATGAAAATCAAAGAAGAGGTACAAAAGCAGTGGGACGCCGGGTTCCTTGCTGTAACTAGCTATCCACCGTGGGTTGCTAATATAGTACCTGTGCCTAAGAAAGACGGCAAAGTAAGGATGTGTGTTGACTACCGGATCTAAACAGAGTCAGCCCAAAAGATGATTTTCCATTACCTCACATTGATGTATTGGTTGATAATACGGCTCAGTTCTCGGTATTCTCCTTCATGGACGGATTTTCAGGATACAACCAGATCAAGATGTCACCTGAAGACATGGAGAAGACAACTTTCATCACACCCTGGGGCACGTTCTGTTACAAGGTGATGCCATTCGGATTGAAGAACGCTGGTGCCACATATCAACGGGCTATGGTAACATTATTCCACGATATGATCCATAAGGAAATCGAGTGTTATGTGGATGACATGATTGCCAAGTCCCTTACGGAAGAAGACCACCTGGTAAATCTGCTGAAGTTATTCAAGCGTCTGAGGAAGTACCAACTGAAGCTGAACCCCAACAAGTGCACATTCGGGGTACGATCTGGTAAGCTGCTGGGCTTTATTGTAAGCGAGAAAGGGATTGAAGTGGACCCTGATAAAGTCAAAGCCATTCAAGAGATGCCTGCACCGAAATCTGAAAAAGAAGTTCGAGGGTTTCTGGGTAGATTGAACTACATCTCAAGTTTCATATCTCACCTTACAACAACTTGTGAACCCTTGTTCAAACTGTTAAGAAAAGAACAGACGGTCAGGTGGAATGAAGACTTCCAAAGGGCTTTTGACAAGATCAAAGAGTACCTGCAAGAACCACCAATCCTTATGCCTCCAGTTGAAGGAAGACCTCTGATAATGTACTTGACAGTATTAGAAGAGTCAATGGGGTGTGTGCTGGGCCAGCATGACGAGTCTGGTCGAAACGAGTATGCAATATACTACCTGAGCAAAAAGTTTACCGACTGTGAACAACGATATTCACTGCTCGAGAAAACTTGCTGTGCTTTAGCGTGGGCTGCTCGCCGACTGAGACAGTATATGTTGACCCACACTACTTTATTGATATCCAAAATGGACCCAGTCAAGTACATTTTCGAGAAGCCAGCTCTTACCGGACGGGTTGCAAGATGGCAAATGATTCTCACGGAATATGACATTCAGTACACATCTCAGAAAGCCATCAAGGGCAGTGTATTGTCTGAATATCTTGCTGAGCAACCTATTGATGATTACCAGCCTATGAGATTTGACTTCCCTGATGAAGACATCATGTTCATAAAAGCGAAAGATCACGAAGAGCCTGTTCACACTGAAGGGCCTGACCCAGAAGAAGAATGGACTATGATGTTTGATGGGGCTGTTAATATGAATGGTCGTGGCGTTGGTGCAGTACTCATTACACCCAAAGGAGTTCACATGCCTTTCTCGGCAAAGCTCACCTTCAACTGCACTAACAACGAAGCTGAATACGAAGCTTGCATTATGGGTCTTGAGGAAGCCATTGACCTCAGGATCAAGACTTTGACTGTATTCGGAGATTCAGCTCTGGTAGTCAATCAAACCAACGGCAAATGGTACACACACCAGGATCATCTGATACCTTACAGGGATTATACAAGAAGGTTATTGACTTTTTTCACAACAGTCAAGCTTGAGTATATCCCTCGGGACGAAGATCAGTTTGCAGATGCCCTGGCTACCATTGCATCTATGATCAAAGTTCAAGCTGCCAACTTTGTGCCGCAGATTTCAGTGTCCATACTTGACAGACCAGCATATGTATTTGCAGCAGATATTGTCAAAGATGATAAGCCTTGGTTCCATGACTTTAAGTGCTTATTGGAGGATCAAACATACACATCTGGGGCATCTTCCAATGATAAGAAGACTTTGAGAAGGCTTGCTGGTAGTTTCTTTCTGAACACTGATGGTTCCCTATACAAGAGAAACTTTGATATGGTACTCCTCAGATGCATTGATAGAGCAGAAGCAGACTTGTTGATGCACGAGGTGCACGAAGGATCCTTTGGTACCCATGCAGGAGGGCATGCCATGGCTAAGAAATTGCTAAGATCAGGTTATTATTGGATCACAATGGATGCCGACTGTTGTGCCTACGCCAGAAAATGCCATAAATGCCAGATCTATGCGGATAAAGTGCATGTACCTCCCAATCCTTTGAATATAATGTCTTCACCCTGGCCCTTTGCCATGTGGGGAATTGATATGATTGGCAAGATTGAGCCAACTGCTTCCAATGGCCACAGATTCATCCTGGTCGCCATTGACTATTTCACCAAGTGGGTTGAAGCAGCCTCATATGCAAATGTTACAAGGCAAGTGGTAGCCAGATTTCTGAAGAGAGATATCATCTGTCGATACGGAGTTCCCGAGCGAATCATTACTGATAATGGTTCCAACTTGAACAACAAAATGATGGCAGAACTGTGTCGGGACTTCAAGATCCAACACCACAATTCTTCTCCTTACAGGCCAAAGATGAACGGCGTTGTTGAGGCAGCTAATAAGAATATCAAGAAGATTGTGCAGAAGATGGTAGTTACATACAAAGACTGGCATGAAATGCTACCGTTTGCCTTGCATGGGTACCACACGTCAATCAGAACATCCACTGGGGCAACACCGTATCAGCTTGTATATGGTATGGAAGCAGTCCTACCTGTTGAAGTTGAGTTACCCTCTCTGAGGGTATTGATGGATGTTAAACTGAACGAAGCAGAATGGGTCCGATCCCGATACGAACAACTAAGTCTGATTGAAGAGAAAAGATTGGCTACAATCTGTCGTGGGCAGTTGTATCAGAAAAGAATGAAGAGAGACTTCGATCAGAAAGTCAGCCACCGAGAGTACCAAGTGGGAGATCTTGTGTTGAAAAGAATCCTCCCTCCTCATACAGACCACAGGGGCAAATGGACTCCAAACTATGAAGGACCATTCGTGGTAAAGAAAGTTTTCTCTGGTGGAGCACTGATGCTCAGCACCATGGATGGTGAAGATTTCCCGTCCCCTGTGAATTCAAATGCAGTTAAAAAATACTTCGCATAAAAATGACCCGCTGGGCATAAAAACAGAATGTAAGTCCAGGCAAAAATAGGGCATCCCGGCGAGTCAAAAACAAAATAAAAGACTCGGGCAAAAATAAGGGAAATAAACAAAAATGTACACCCGCTGAGTTGAAAAGCCGCATTGGACAGCTCGGGAAAAAATGGGTATCCCGATGAATTGAAAACCCGAAAGGGCGATCCATGCAAAATAAGGGAATAAGCGAACAATTGCATTCTGAATTCGTCTGTATCACCTGCAACTTGGTAAACCTCGAAAGGATCAAGCCTATTTCAGAATCAGCCTTCTTCAGAAAGCAAGACGAGAAGAACGTCAAATGTCATACGAGTCGTAGCAAGAAGGGAAGCTCCTCAAAGCGTCGACAACATTGCCAGCATTTTTGTTTCTCAATTTATAACAATCTCCTCATTTCAGGAGATTCGTTTCTTTGACTGTATCTTGCCAATCCAGGGCATTTGAATTAATAAAATCAGATTTTTTTCAGTCATGTTTCGTTATGTACATTCTTATTTGCAAAAATGTCTGATATCTTAAAGGAAATTGATTGCATGAATACAGATGCTAAATCTTTAAAAATAAAGAAAATAAAACACGTGCTTACAAGGAATATACTTACTCTCAGAAGTGTCTCACTCCTATGACAGAATCCGGTAAGGGATGCCTCGGGATTACTTGTGCGTTTCTCTGTCTTTGCAGGATTGCAGGTATTCGAAAACGCGGCATGGGGCATGAAGGCTTCACCCCAGCAAGCTGGCAAATCACTCACTCAGTCTTAACACCTAAGTGCTTTCTCCCCAGCTGAGTTGCCACTTGTTACTTCCCCAGCCGAGTGCAAAAGCCAGGGAACCATCTCCCCACAGAATATCAGCCTCTATCCAGAGGAGCAACACATAAAGGAGTCACAACAGAGTGACGAAAGCTTCTACAAACCCCAGCTGGGTCCCTCATTATCAGGAATAGGTCTATCATTGACCCATTTCCCCAAGTATAATCATTTCATCAGATCTACCAATGATCTCATCCCCAGCTGGGATGCTCACTTCAAGCAGATCGGCCAGAGATCTTCGCAGCAACGGGATCCAAATCCCAGTTTGGAATCTTTGCATAAATCATGGCATTCGCATCATATTCACCTACAAAGCGTAGCATTCCGTCTAATACGGAGCATTACGGCAAAAATCAAACATATTGCATAATCATAAGCCATGTTCGGAATCAAACACTTGTGAATAATGACAATCCGTCAGCAATATACGGAATACGCCCCAGATTCCCCAGCAAAAGAAGTTGCCTCATATTCACCAATACAAATACACACTCCTTTTGGCACCCGCCCGTGTCATCATTCCCCAGTAAAGTCGCCCGAACACCCTTTACAAACAGATCATCCGTATTACAGATATTTCTTGACACCCGTTCATGTCATACCCCCAGCAGAAAGCCAAAGACATCCTCTTTGCACTCACATATACTCATATATATACACTTCCTTGACATCCGTCCATGTCATTTTTCCAGCACAGTAACATAAACACTTTGTATATCAGATATTTGTTTATACTATACCCTTCTCCTTTTGACACTCGTCTGTGTCACTCTCTCCGGCAGATTGAACACTCTTCTATACATCACTCATACTTTCTACTCATACTTATACAGATACTCGTCCGTATCTTGTATACACCACTTACATCCCCGCAGATTCGACACTCGTCTGTGTTCTTTGTTAAACAGTTGGTACTCGTCCGTACCATCATCTCAGAACATGCGTCAAGCGTTTGTTTCTACCTGATACTCGTCCGTATCACAGTCTTAAGGATGCTCGTCCGCGTCTTTAATCCATACACCGTGTCAAACACTCTTGTCTTCTTGAATATGGACACTCGTCTGTGTCTACTATTCCCCAGAAGAGTTCCCTCAGATTCAACACTCGTCCGTGTTCTTTGTTAACCAGTTGATACTCGTCCGTATCATCATCTCTGAACACGTGTCAGTATTTGTTTCTACTCGATGCTCGTCCGTATCATAGTCTTAGGGATGCTCATCCGCATCTTTAATCTATACACAACATCAAAACACTTATACCCTTTATTTCTTGGATATAAACACTCGTCCGTGTTTACTATTCCCCAGTAGATCGCCCGCAAAGTGAATTTTCTTCTTATCTGACATTCGTTCTATGTCATGATAAACCTTGAGAGCAGCCGTACCCTGCTAGGTGGTCGTCCTCCACCTCTTGATGGTCGTCCTCCGTCATGCTCATCCGATGGCCGTCCCCATCGTTGACCTTTTATCCGACATCCGTCCTATGTTGTGATATTTAGCAGCCGTCCCCTGCTAGGTGCTCGTCCTTCACCTTTTTGATGATCATCCTTCATCATTTTATCCAATGGGCGTCCCCATTGTTGATTTTGGTTATCTGACGTTCGTCCTACGTCATGATAAACCTTGAGAGCAGCCGTCCCCTGCTAGGTGGTCGTCCTCCACCTCTTGATGGTCGTCCTCCATCATGCTCATCCGATGGCCGTCCCCATCGTTGACCTTTTATCCGGCATTCGTCCTATGTCGCGATATTTTCGGCAGCCGTACCCTGCCATGTGGTCGTCCTCCACCTTAGATGATCGTCCTTCATCTTAACCCCAACAGAGCAGCCGTCCCCTGCTAGGTGATCGTCCTTCACCTTTGATAACCGTACCTCATCATCTGTTTATTTCATTTATGCTTCAACCCGATGGCCGTCCCCGTCGTGGTCCCTTTTCTTTTTAGCCCGATGGTCGTCCCCATCGTTGGTTACTTTGCTTTATGAACTTGATGGCCATCCCCATCATTTTTCATTAATCCCCAGAGAATCTTACAGCTTTGCTTGATGGTCGTCCCAATCATAACCCCTTTCATCCCCATCATGTCGGCCGTCCCCGTCATTGCTTTATTTCCCGCACCTTTCCCAGCATGTCGGCCGTCCCTGTCATTGCTCTTTCCCCAACAGTCGTCCTCTGCTCGACGGTCGTCCTCCGTCGCCCACACTTTACAATATACTTTATTTTCTTTTACAATCTTTATCCCTTTTCTTCTTCATTCTGTGAGTGCAAATTTTGGACTATCTTTGGTATTCAACCACAAGTTATCTTGTTTGCCTGTTAAGCCGTCGCTTACATCCTGCACAGCTAACTCATGCTTGAATAGGGGCAGCTGTAAACACCCCAAATTTGCCCTCACTCATTCACACTATGGCTTGTGATCATTTCATAAGCATAAACTCAGTCATAGCATCTCATATCCCATTTTTGATTCACTGCATAGATTCAAAGTCATCTGCATCTAGGGTTTGTGATCTGAGCAATCCAAGAGCTTCTTGAGCCACTCCAAAGGTCATCAATCACTTCAAAGAGGTCCATGTGTGTTCAAGCATCATATTACATCCTCTCAAAGTCAAAAATGTCAAAGAATCACAAGAACTGGGATTGGTGTGGAAGCAGAGCCAGGCTTGACTGCACAGTTGACCTAAAATTAGGGTTTTGGTTTCAGAGGCCATAACCCCAATTTTTTTGGTCATTCTTGTTTCTATTGGTCTCTATATGGTATAGGGAGTATGCATATCAATTTTCATGAAGCAATTCCATGGGGAAGTCATCTGATCAAAGGTTGACTTTCTGGGCAAGTCAGTGTAAAATCAGGGCATCTGAGACCCCCAATGACCCAACCAAGGGATGATCTTCATCATTTTAATTTTATATGATCTTTATTTGATCATGGAAGATGTTAGAAGTTCACAAAATTGAAGAATTTCAAGTCTTTTGCAAAGTTGACTTTTTGGGCAAGTTTGACTTTTAATGAAAATGTCATTTTAGGCAACTTTTTCAACCTTTACTTTTTGATTCAAAAAAGCTTCAAATGAAAAAACTTTGGTCATGAAAGTTGTAGAATAGATCTTTCCCTTTTCAAAAAGTACAAGAACATGACCTAATTCATTTTGGATCAAAAGTTATGGCTTGTCAAAGTTGGCAAAAATCACAAAATTTCAAGTTATGCACCAAAGAGGCAAAGTTGCAAATTCACTTCTCAAGGCAAATTTAGTCATCAAATGAACTTCTAAACTTAACCACATGATCATACATGACCTAAAAGTCAGATTGCACCAAAGGATCCCTCATTTCTATGGCTTATGGAGCAAGATACCTCAAAGGAACCAAACTAGAACCAACTTGCAAAACTCATCATAAGTTATGAACCACTTGCTGCCTAGCCTCTAAACTCTTTTCACAGCATTCCTTGATTCAAGTTGAGCCCAAGCATGCCAAGAAGCAAGTGGTACCATAGCCCATACCTCAAGTACAAGTCAAGTTGACATTTTGGCAACTTGCCCATACCAATCACAATAGGCCAGCACCAACTCTCTGACCTATCACAATTGTTTATACACATCAAAGGCAAGCCAAAGCACACAAGAACACAGCCTAAGACTTGAGCATTCACAAGTTCCAAGTTTATGCTCCTACTTGCATTTTCTTTCGAGTCACTCTCCACAAGCTACAAACTCACAAACAAACTTCACAAAACATATCACCACATCCTCCTGATCATTTCCCTGCCTTCATTCACCCTTGAAACTTCACATAAGCCAGATACGATTTCTGCCCCCCTTTGAACAGAACTCAAGCAAACTCTCAAACCAGCCCAAATAAACTTCAAACAAGCCTGGAAAACACTTGAAGGAGGTCATTGGAGTTGTTTGGAAGCAAGAAACTTGCCCAGAAGCTCTTGGTTTGAAAGCTTCGATTCAGGTAGCTATGGAATTTCATTTTTCCAGAACTTCTTTTTCTTGTTTCTAAATGATAAAGCATGCTGCCCTGAGTTCACTGAGCCTTTTACTTTTGAAAAAGATTGAGAAATGAGCTTGTATGATGTATCTGAAATTTCTGCAATTTTTGATGTTTGATTCGTATCTTGTTTTAGAGTAGAAATAAATGAGATTTGATGCTGGATTCTTGTTCTAGGGGACTTGGGGATTATTTCTGGAGATTTGGAGGGTTTAATTTGACCTAGGGAGTGTTTTTGAGATTCTCAGGGAGGGAGGTCACCGGAGAAGACGACCGGAGCTCGTCTCCGGTGACCTGAGAGTGATTAATTGATAATTAGGGTTAGGGCACCAAGTTTAAATGTGAGCCACTGGATGTTGTTTCCCGCGCGCGTATAGAGGGCCTGGATCATTTCATTAACTTTTAATTATGGATTAATATTTAATTAATTTGAATTAGGCTGGTTTGAACTTGGGCCGTCCAGATGCGCGCCCAGTCAAACATTTTAAACCCAGATTGCATCTGAGCCTTCCATCCTGCATACTTTCTCTTTTTTTAATTTTTATTTCATTTTAATCCATTTGTTTTGTGCATTTATTTAAAAATAGCAAAACAATCTTAAAAATTCTGAAATTTTTTATACACACTTTTATTTAATTTCAGAAACCAAAAACATTTTTATTTTTATTTTTTGCATTGAAAAAATATTTTTAAATATTTAAAAGTTTATTTCTAATTAATTAATGAGAATTAATTAATTAAAAATACTTTTAGGTATTTAAAAATCACCAAAAAAATTCATGAAACCTTTAAAAACATTTAGAAACATTGTCCAACCCTCAAACCAAATTTCTTTTTTGATCTTGATGCATTTTGAGAATTTTCCATGGAATTAATTCATTTTCAAGGCATTATTTTGATCCAAACTTCAAAAAATCATTTCTGCCTAACCATTGAGAGTTGGACTTTGATTCTTTTTGCATTGTGTTTAGCATATCATGTAGTTTGTTAGATTAAATTGGCATGATTTTATCTTTCATTTTCCATTTGTTTGGAATTTTTCTTGTTAAGGAACCCTAAAACCCTTGAAATTTTAGGAAATTCATAACTTTTATTAGGTTAAGAGTTGGAACCTCTCCTTTGGGCAGTGAGTTAATATAGGTTTAGGGATCCTTTGAATGCATTTTCAATTTTTTATATTGATGTTTGCTTCTAATTTTGGTTTTTGTTTGGTGCTTTGATCATAAACCCTAATTTGGGCTTCCATATGCATCCATCTTGCATTTGCATTCATACCTTGACTTGCCATGACATTTTGTGCATCCATTTGATTCATTTGACATCTTAAGACATATTGTAAGCATGTTTGATCATTGCATCTTGCATTTGCCATGTTGTATGTCATTTGCATCTCATAACTTTTCATGTATGTTCATGGTTCTTAACTTGCTTCATTTGCATCCATAAGTTTGTATGATCATCCCCATGCTTTGTTTCATGTTTTCATCATCTCTTAACATCATTATCATCTCATGTATGAGCTTCTGGTTTTGATTTACATCATGCCATTTCATTTCATTTTGCATTGCATTGCATTCCTTTCACTAACTTTTCAGGTGGTAAGTAATTTTGAGAAGTGAATTTTCCTTCACTTCTCACAACTTCTTTTCATCTCCTTTATGCATCCATACTGCATTTTGTTATGTGTTTGAGATTGAGCTTGCTCTTTCTTCTTCTTCTTACTTTCTTTCTTCAAGTGACTTATCTTCTTAAATGAAGCAAGTTACTTTGCTTCTCTTGGTTCCTTTCATTTGCTTCCTGGTGGTTCCTTTGAAGATTTCTTTCTTAAACCTCACAAACTTTAGGAACAACCAAGCATGACAATGATTAGGGTTTTGATTAGTCTCCCCACTTAGTTTTTACCTTTGTGTCTCTTTGAGTCTTCTCTTCTCATCTCATAATCAGGGACTAAACCCTAAAGGCTTTAAGGCTTTGTGATTAAGCTTATGCCTGCATCCTTCTATTAGGATGGAGTGTATAACTTTAATCCTAAGTGTTAAACCCTTAATGTGTTTAAATCCTTTAATCAATCCACTTAATAATCATTAAGACATCAAGCTTGTAACTTGGGCCTTGCATTAGGGTTCTAATTCTTCCTTAACTGGTTAAGAAGGACTAACCCTAGTGTTAATGGACAAGTCCCCCTCAAGTTGTCTTACAAACCCTAAAAATCACTTCATCATCATATCATTAAATAAAATCCACTTAATCAAAGGCTTGTTTTGTCATGAGTTTAATCCCTAATCATGGATTAAGTTGAGGAGCTTTCCTCAGCTTAAACATCCTCATCTATTATCCTTCTATTAGGATGGTGTAATGAGTCTGTTTAATCCTTGATTATGGCTTAATCTCATTACTTAACACTAAACAAAAACACTAAAAACATCTAAATAATCACAAGTAGGTTAATGATCTTAATCCTACACCAAAGGTGATTAAGTGTGAGAAGCTGACTTCACACTTAAGGTATTCTCATTACCCCTAATCAGAGGGAAGATGTGATGAGTTTACTAACCCATTGGTTTAGGCTTAAGCTCATTAACTTATGGCAAACTTCAAAAAGCAATAAAAAACTGAAAACACAAAAACAAACAATAATCGTCTCCTTCGGGATTCTTTCCTCATCTCATTCACTCATAAACGAGAACTCGCTTCTTCCGTCTAATGCAAGACAGTTTGCACCTGATCCAGACAGGACATACACTTGAGCGTAGACAAGTAAGCAGTTCACAAGTCAATTTATCTTTCAGTCTCTTTGGGTCGAACTACGGTGTTCTGACTTCCTCATTGCACGAGAGGATACGTAGGCATAACTTAACAGTTATCGAACAAAAGTCTCTGTATATTCCCCCTCTTTCCAGCTTCTTTCTTTTAGCCTCATTATCATGAGCATTTCACTCTGTCCTTACACTGACACTTCACTCATACACTTCACACTTCTTTTGCACTGACACCTGTACATCCTTTCCAGCTTCTTTTACATACAAATTGCACTGACACTACCCCTTTAAAACACAAATCTTTTAAGCGTGGATCCCGTCGAGTACGACGGAAAATCTGGGTGCTAATACCTTCCCAGGTTGTAACCAACCCCCTTTCTCAGTCTCTCTGGTTCGCAACCGTCTTATCCATATCTTTCTAGGTCTATGCAGCATTGCCTTTCCCCCCGGGATAAAAAATGCCTAGCTGGCGACTCTTTTCATTCCCCGTGAGTTCACTCCTGTGTGTCCTCGCATCCCCCCTTCGTCGACCGTTCGCGTCTGTACCTTTATCTTGGGCCATTTCCCATTTATCGGGAGCGACAACAGGATGTCACACCAGATGTTGTGACATTGTATCAGTTAATGAAGTAAGTTCAGTTTTCAGGATGTCACACCTGATGTTGTGACATCTCAAACCTGCTACCAGAATTAATTAATGATTAACAGAACTGAGTAAATTAAGGGAAGTTATCTGGAATTAATTATGGATGGATGAAACAGAAGGAGGCACATCTGTAGGGAGATTGATTATATGAATTCAGAATAATCAGAAGAACTGACTCACCTAGAATCAAGGAAGTAACAAACCCTAATTCAAGGTGATGGCAGCATGCGTATCAGGATTGGATAATCTACAGAAAGCCCAAAATCCAAACACCTATTTAAGCAACATAAACTCTCAGAATAGAGTACGAAATTAAGAAGATCAAATAGGGTGTTTTGTGTTTTAATAGCAGGTTGTTTTATGTGTAGCACTTTATGAGCTTTTAAGCAAAAGTGTATTTGTGTCTTGATTGAAACTGTGAAGTAAGATCAAGTTGTTTTGTTTGAAGTATGACTTCAATTTTATTAAACTTGTAAACATATCACTGTGTGATTGAGGGGGAGTGAGTTGGTACTCATATCTAAGTTGTGTCTTAGGTAGAAATTGCCTTGGGTAGATATTAAGTGAAAGATTAAACTGAGTGGTTTAAGTCTAGAATTAATATTACTTATATTGGATTTCCTTCCTGGCTTGGTAGCCCCCAGATGTAAGTGTGGTTATACACTGAACTGGGTTAACAATTTCCTGTGTTGTTTAATTTTCCTGCACTTTAAGTTTTGTTCAAGTCTTCAAGTGTTTAAACATCTCATTCGACATCTCGTACCTGATCACAGAATTTCAATTGGCATCAGAGCAGGCACCCTTCCTGTTTAACTAGGTGAGATCTAGGGACTGCAAATTCTGGAAACATGGACAGAGATGTAGGATCTGTAAACAGACCACCTATATTGGATGGATCTAATAATGAATACTGGAAGCCAAGAATGGTAGCATTCTTAAGATCACTTGACAATAGGGCCTGGAAAGCAGTCAACAATGGATGGGAGCACCCTGTCAAAGACAACAAAGATGGAGCAAAAGTGTTGAAACCTGAAGAAGAATGGAGTAAGGAGGAAGAAGATTCAGCACTTGGCAATTTCAAGGCCTTAAATGCTTTATTCAATGGCATTGTGTCGCACCTCGAAAAATACGATCCTAAAATAAACAACAGAGTCGCCACCTAATTCTATTTATTCTACGAGAGAAAAGGAAGATATAGACACAACCTAAATAAAGGATAAGAATGGTCAACGAAACCACTAATCTAAGTTCGGGAGTCAGTTACGCAAAGGGAAGGTATTAGGCACCCCTCACGTCCGTTGTACTCAACGGGAACCTCTTAGTCTAATTTGCGCTTAAAATGTTAACTTGTTATTATTGTCTTCTTTTGCTGATTAAAGTTTGTTAAGATTACTTTTAAAGAAATATTTTAATTTTTATTACGAGGGACAGATTAGAGTTTTTTATTATTGTGACGGAGAGATAGTTAAATTTTTTATTATTGTGCTCGCGAAGGATTAAAATCCCCGTGCCTACGTATTCCCCTGTGCAATGGGAAAGTCAGAGCTCCGTAGTTCGTGCTACTACAATTTGTGTTTTTTATTGAACGATTGTTTGAAAATGACTTCTACTGCTAAGCGTTGGCTTATCTGCTCGCGATAGGAGGCTGAAGCACTAGCTTGTTTGCGAGATAGAAAGATTTAAACAATGTTCATTTTGAGAAAAGATATTTGATCTTTGTTAAGGGTGTTTTAAACGAAAGGGCGAATGAACCATCGCGTGGGGCTAGCCCAGTTGCGGTCTAATCCAGAACGTGCGGAATGCTAGACTCCGGAGTTCTGTCTTTCGTGATTTAATTTAAAATAGTTTGTATTGGTTGGTAAGTTTTAAATTGTATTTGAAAGAAAGATACAAGTCGTCATCTTTAAGAGAAGTATCTCACCTATTCCACCACAAACGTTTGAGAAATGAGAAATCGAAAGAAGCTTTAAACTTGGATATAAGATCAACAAGCAATGCCACATTCTTTCTTTGAGAATAAATAAAATCGGAAGAAGCTTTAAACTTGGATACAAGTATCGGCAAGCAATGCCACGTTCTTCCTTTGAAAGTAATTGTTTGTAAGGTTTTTGTTTGTGTTTGTGGGGATAGGAGGAACAACTTTCCTACGGAGATGAATCATGCCTGATCCTTTAAGATTGTTGAATTTTTTTGAATACGAATGGTGATTGAACACATCGCGTGGGGCTAGCCCAATTGCGGTCCAATCCAGAACGTGCGGAATGCTAGACTCCGGAGTTCTGTTTTCGTAATTTAATTTAAATGAATTGAATATTTTTATATACGAATGGTGATTGAACCATCGCGTTGGGCTAGCCCAGTTGCGGTCCAATCCAGAACGTGCGGAATGCTAGACTCCGGAGTTCCTTTTTCGTAATTTAATTTAAATGAATTGAATATTTTTATATACGAATGGTGATTGAACCATCGCGTGGGGCTAGCCCAGTTGCGGTCCAATCCAGAACGTGCGGAATGCTAGACTCCGGAATTCTGTTTCCGTAATTTAATTTAAATGAATTGAATATTTTTATATACGAATGGTGATTGAACCATCGCGTGGGGCTAGCCCAGTTGCGGTCCAATCCAGAACGTGCGGAATGCTAGACTCCGGAATTCTGTTTTCGTAATTTAATAGTTTGAAAGTTTTTTTTAAGTGTTTTATGGTTTCGACCCGATGGTGATGTACAAATAATCGAACCAACGCAAGTGAGGCATCAGGACTAAATTGAAACGCAAAAGAGATAAAGTTGAGTTTTAGTTATACCTAACGGAGTAGGTCCGTTACCTCTTCAATGCGCACAAATAATCTCAAGAATAAATACCGAGAAGAAACTTCACGCGATCAATCCCGTAAAACTCAAACGCTCAATATCAAATTCTACTCAAGTTTCAACTTCACTTAAACATCAGGCTTGATAAAGATGTCAATTATATCTAAACAGAAATTTAATAATAAAAGACAAAAAACAACTACTAATTCTACTTCAAATCTCTACAAGAAAATTAATATATATATATAAAAAACAAAAAAAGAAACTAACCATAACTAATTAACTAATAATTACAAATTAATACTCAAGTTCTAGCAAAAAAAAAATTTACCAAAGATGATATAAATTAACACCATTATTTTTTATATATTTTATTTTTTTTAAGAAAAAGCAAACAACTAGTACTACTTAAAAAAAGGAAATGAAACGGAGGAAAGGGGGAAGGTTAGCAGGATTAGGGGGGGTTAGTAGAAAAATATTGGGCTGAGCCCACATCCATTAATAAGTACAACTAACCTAATAATTCTTAACTATTAATTAGTAACATCCAATAAAATAACAAAGAAGAAATGAAAAGGAAAAGGAAAAGGGGTAGCCACCAAACATGTCCTGTTTCATTTTTTCACGAAAGCACGGCCCCGTTAAATTTCAATGTTCTTCTTTCGCGAATCTCAGCTTTCTCAAAGTTTCGATTTCGTCTCACCCTCAATCGCGGATTTTCGGTGTCTGGTGGTGAAGTTGTTGACGCGCGGTTGCGATTTAGGAATGGCCGGTAATTTCAAAGATTTTTGCGGTTGTTAATGGCGATTTCAAAAGGGTGGTTTTGAAGGTTCGAAAGGGATTTCTCGGTGAGCGGTGGCTGAGGAGCTTGTTACTTTCTTGGTTTATTTTTTTTGAACTGTGTTTGGAGAAGTGGCGGTTTGGTGAGGGGAGTTCGTGGCTCTGATGGATGAAGATCGCAGGTTGAGGGCGGTGGTCGCGGCGAGGTTTGATGGTTGAGGTTGAAGGCGGTGGAGCATTTGAAGTGGTGAAGGGATTTGGGCGGCGCGATGAGAAGTTTATGGGTGCTTTGATGCTTATCCTAGACGTTGGCATGAAGAGGAGGTTAAGTCTCCAAACACAATCGTTTTGCATTCAAAGGTACTTTCTGTGCTTTTTGGTATGGCTGAGATATGCGATTTAGGGTTTTTTTCAGATCCCCCCTGGTATCATCAATTTCGTCCCTTTTTATAGAGTTGAATTAGGGTTTGGTCTCTTTGAATGTTTGCCGAGAAAACCCTATTCTTGCTATGTCTGTTTTTTCTTTACTCTGTGTTTGAAAACCTTTTTGCCGATTTCGTGAATGCTTTGGCCTTTGTAGTCTGCTGTTGTTTCTACCTGTACTCTTGTCAGTGCACTTTTAACTTAGTTTTTTGGTTCGAATTGAACTGAACTAGTTCAGTTTCAATTGAATCATACTGCCTTTTTACTTGGCCTTGCTTTTCCTTTTACCATCCTGAAACTCTTACTAACAATGTTTCTTTATCCTTTTTTACTGTGGTGAATTTTTCTTGCAGGCTTCAGTAATTTTTTCAAACACCAAGGGCTTTAGCAACTGCAGTCTCTCTTAACCATTCGAGGATCGAAATGTATAGCAAATGGCAAAATCTGTTAATGCTCTTCGGCAGGTTCTCTCATCTGGAAGGCCCTTGCCAATGACTAATGGTTGTTTTGATATAGCAACAGAAATTTCATCAAAGACTGCCGAGGATATAAAGAACGCCACTTTTGCTACTGTTGATGTTGATGTTTTTCCCATTTTTTGTCGTTCAGTTTTCGTTCTATACTGGATTCAGGTGGGAATGTCTGCTGAAGAATGTCTGCTGAACCAATGCCAAAGAGGTAACTTGTTTCTCTGTTTGGAGTTAGAACAGCCTGAACATCAAGTGTGATAATTGTCTCATTTTTTCTAACAACCTGCATTTTCGCGCCTACCGTGTCTTGAATAACAGCACACAGCTTCCTAGTACTTTCAACCATCAGTCTTCAGATTCTCCGAAGTTCTTGGTGATACTCAGGATCATACCATGAACAAAATGCCGCAAACATCTCCGTGCACACCTCGGAAAAGCTGAAAGAACCTTGAATGGGACAACCCTTTATTCCTTTTGTGGTTTCTTTATATGTACAACTTCTCGTGAGCAGTTTCGGAATGATCTTATCTGAGGTAAGATTGAGCTTTCTTATATATGGAACGAATTACACAGGACGAGGACGAACAGGCTTATGAAAACTAGGAAGAGAAAAAGAAGATTGGCATGAAGGAGAGCCACGAAGAAAGGCAACACCGCAGACTTGGAAACTTCGAAACGCAAAACTCGTCTTAGAATGCGGAATCACATCCTAGTTCTACGTCTGAATTGATGTATCATGGAAAATGGAGCATGTAACGCTCCTATAACATTGTTTCTCTCATGAACCAATTTGCGTTTTACGATATTCTTCCAACTCATTTTGTAACTGTTTTAGATTTGGGACTTGAGCCTTGTAAGTTCTTTGGTAGCAATATGAATTCAATCAGTTCTTACTCCTTTCACATACTTCACCCAATGTATGATTTGGATTAATGTGTTTGGACTTGTGATGGATGATATTGTTTTCTCATGTGCACAGGCATGTGTCTTTGGCAAAATTAACACGGCTTAGCTTTTGTGGTGTTGGCTATACACGGCGTGGTGATAGAAAAACAGAACACACTTTCTTTTGGATTATTATAAAAATAAAAATAAAAGAATAATTAACTTAAACTAAACAAGAAACTAATTAAAAATAAAAAATTAATAATACAAACTGACATAAAAAAAATTAAACTTAAATTAAACTATACTAATTAAAATTAAAATAGACTGTTAATCCAATTAATTTAAACTAAATTAAACTAATTTGAAATAAAGTAAAATTAAATAATATAAACCCAATTAAAAAAAAATTAATCTAAAAGTAAAAATGAGCTAGGAATTTAAATTAAATCAACTAACAAATAAATAAAAATAATAATAATAAACTAAAACTAAACTACATTAACCTAAATGTATGTAAACTAACTACTTAGCTAAACAAAGATAAAATAATGAATTTGCAAAATAAAAGCGAAAAACATATTTTTTAAACCAGAATGAATTCTAAAGATCAATACCGAAATAATAAGTGCCATGAGATGATAAAAAAAAATCGAAAGAAAATGCATGATTAATGATTAATTATATGTTTAATCTAAAAATGCAAAAATGCTTGATTTTCCATACATCGCCAAAATACGTCAGAAAATGAACAAAATCGAAAAATTTCTGGTCAAAATTTAGGGTATGACACATTGATAGGAACATCTTCAGACTTGTGCATCACTGTGAGCTGGCCAAAGATGTTTGGGACACTCTCAAAACAACTCATGAAGGAAAATCAAAGGTGAAGATGTCAAGACTTCAACTTCTCACCACCAAGTTTGAAAACTTGAGGATGAAGGAAGATGAGACAATTCATGAGTTCTACATGAACATCTTAGAAATAGCCAATACTTCTGGTGCTTTGGGAGAAAAGATGACTGATGAAAAGCTTGTAAGAAAGATTCTCAGATCTTTGCCAAAAATATTTGACTCGAAGGTCACAACAATAGAAGAAGCTCAAGACATATGCACAATGAAGGTTGAAGAGCTCATTGGTTCCCTTCAAACATTTGAGATGGGAATGAATGACACAATTGTAAAGAAGAACAAAAGCATAGCCTTGGTGTCAAATACTGATAAAGAAGAAGAAAATGATGAAGCAGAACCTGAAGAAAATTTATCAGAAACCATTGCTATGCTTGGAAGACAATTCAAAAAGATTCTCAGAAAGATGGAAGACAAGTCCAGACCAAGTGGAAGATACTCAAACTCTTCTGAGAATAAAAGAACTTATGATGCTAATAGAAGGTCAAATTATGATGAAAAGACCAATCAAGAAAAAGGGATTAAATGTCATGGATGTGAAGGATATGGACACATTAGAAATGAATGCCCTACCTATTTAAAAAGGCAGAAGAAAGGTCTCTCTGTAACCTGGTCTGATGAAGACTCAGGATGTGATTCAGAAGAAGAATCAGCTAAGCATATCACTGCTCTAGCTGGATTATGTGAATCTGAAAGTGAATCCAGTGATGAGAAGCTTACTTTTGAAGAGCTTGAGCAATCATACAGAGAACTGGTTAAAAGGAGCACTGAAATATGCATGGAAAGTATAAAGCAGAAGAAGCAGATTGAGGCACTAAAGGATGAAAAAACAAGTGATCTAGAGATCATTGACACCTTGAAAAGTGAAGTAAGCCTTCTCAACTCCAAGTTGGAGCATATGTCCAAATTTGTTAGAATGCTGAACAGTAGCTCAAACACACTGGATGTTATTCTCAACAACAATAAGCATTTAGGAGATAGAAGTGGACTGGGATTTAACAAAGTTCATAAGGTTGAAGCTAGCACCAGCAAAACCACTTCAAATTCCATAAAGTCAAACAAGATGTCCCAACAGATGCTTCAACATCATGAAAAGAACACAAATCAAACATAATGTTCCAACAGATGTCTCAACATCATGAAAAGAACATAATGAAGAAGAAGTATCAAAGATGGAGATGTCATCATTGTGGAAGGTTTGGACACATCAAACCTCATTGCTACAAGTTGCATGGATATCCAAATCAGATGTATCAGCAACCTCCTAAGCAGAAGATAGAGGTTACCAAGAAAGTGCTGCATAGACATCAACATCAAAGATATCAGCAACCCCCTAAGCAGAAGACAGAGGTCATCAAGAAAGTATGGGTACCTAAAGCTAGTCTTCATGCTGATCAAAGCTACATGCCCAAGAACAAGTTCAACAAACAACCTTGGAGCTCTACTAATGAACACTACACAGGGCAGAGGTATCAAAGGAAACCTCAATACAAATGGTCAAAGAAGGGTGTTGCATATATAGCTCATACATCTCTAAGAGTATCAGCTAAAAAAGACTGGTACTTTGACAGTGGATGTTCAAGACACATGACTGGATTGAAGAATCTGCTAGTAGACTTAAAGTCATATTCATCTAGATATGTAACCTTTGGAGATGGAGCTAAAGGAGAAATCAAGGGAGTTGGGACCTTGGACTGTCCAGATGTACCAAGACTAGATGATGTGCTGTTAGTAAAAGGATTGACTGCTAACTTGATCAGCATAAGTCAATTATGTGATCAAGGTTACAGTGTAAACTTTACCAAAACTGAATGCATGGTGTCTAATAAAGAACAGAAGGTTGTCATGAGTTGAGCCAGATCTAAAGACAACTGTTATATGTGGGAACCTCAAGATTTCAGTCTCACTTCAACTTGCTCTTTAGCCAAAGAAGAAGAAGTGAAACTATGGCACCAAAGACTGGGTCATCTTCATTTCAGAGGCATAAAGAAAATCATATCTATGGAAGCTGTGAGAGGTATTCCTAAACTAAAGATTGATGATGGCAAAATATGTGGTGAATGTCAAATAGGAAAGCAAACCAAGATGTCCCATCCAAAGCTCCAACATCTGACAACTTCCAAAGTTTTGGAATTATTGCATATGGATCTTATGAGACCTATGCAGGTTGAGAGCCTTGGTGGTAAGAGGTATGCCTATGTAGTGGTTGATGACTTTTCAAGGTATACATGGATAAATTTTATCAAAGAAAAGTCTGATGTATTTGATGTATTCAAAGATTTATGCCAAAGAATACAAAGAGAAAAAGCAAGCTGTGTGGTCAGAATAAGAAGTGACCATGGAAAGGAGTTTGAGAATAAAAAATTCTCAGATTTCTGTTCTTCAGAAGGAATCAATCATGAATACTCTTCACCAATCACTCCTCAACAGAATGGGATTGTTGAGAGGAAGAACAGAACTATCCAAGAATCAGCAAGAGCTATGATCCATGCTAAAAAGTTACCATTGTACTTCTGGGCCGAAGCTATGAACACAGCTTGTTACATTCATAATAGAGTCACTCTAAGTAAAGGAACCTTGTCCACCATCTATGAAGTCTGGAAGGGCAGAAAACCCACAGTTAAGTACTTCCATGTGTTTGGAAGTAATTGTTATATTCTGGCTGATAGGGAGCAAAGAAGAAAAATGGATCCTAAAAGTGATGAAGGGATTTTCCTTGGATACTCTATAAACAGCAGAGCCTATAGAGTATTTAACTCTAAAACCAAGATTATCATGGAGTCCATAAATGTGATAATTGATGATGCCCCTGCAGATGTCACAGAAGATGTTGGAACATCTGCTGACAGCCAAACTGAAGCTGAAGAAAAGAGTGATCATCCTGACTTCACTCAAACTGATGCAAGGAAAGAACAATCCAACAAACCTCCCTCCATCAGAATCCAGAAGGATCATCCTAAAGATTTGATAATTGGGGATCCCAACAGAGGTGTAAGCACTAGATCAAGAGAGGTGATTTCAGGTTCTTGTTTTGTCTCAAAAATAGAACCTAAAAACATCAAGGAAGCTCTTACTGATGAGTACTGGATTTGTGCTATGCAAGAAGAATTAGGTCAATTCACAAGGAATGAAGTGTGGGATCTTGTTCCTAGACCTGATGACATAAATGTGATTAGCACTAAATGGGTGTATAAGAACAAGTCAAATGAGCAGGGAGTTGTTACAAAGAACAAAGCTAGACTTGTAGCTCAAGGATACACACAAATTGAGGGAGTAGACTTTGATGAAACCTTTGCACCAGTAGCAAGGCTTGAATCAATCAGACTACTTTTAGGAATTGCTTGTATTCTGAAGTTCAAGCTATTTCAAATGGATGTGAAAAGTTCCTTTCTAAATGGATATCTTAATGAAGAGGTATATGTAGAACAACCTAAGGGATTTGTTGATCCAAGCTGTCCAAACCATGTGTACAAACTAAGGAAGGCTCTTTATGGACTGAAGCAAGCCCCAAGAGCATGGTATGAAAGGCTAGCTACTTTTCTTATCAAGCAAGGGTACAGGAAAGGTGGAATAGACAAAACCTTGTTTGTTAAGGATGAAGAAGGAAATGTCATGATTGCTCAAATATATGTAGATGACATTGTTTTTGGTGGGATGTCAGACAGGATGGTTAAACATTTTGTCACTCAAATTGAATCTGAATTTGAGATGAGTCTAGTAGGAGAACTAACCTACTTTCTTGGATTGCAAATAAAGAAAATGGAGGACTCCATGTTCATTTCCCAAAGCAAGTATGCTAAAAACATTATCAAGAAATTTGGGATGGACAATGCTACTCATAAAAGAACTCCTGCCCCCACACACTTAAAGCTGACAAAAGATGACAAGGGTGAGAATGTAGACCAAAGCCTATACAGAAGTATGATTGGAAGCTTATTATACCTGACTGCTAGCAGACCAGACATAGCCTTTGCAGTAGGTGTATGTGCAAGATATCAAGTTGATCCAAAAGTTAGCCATCTAAACCAGGTCAAGAGAATTCTGAAATATGTCAATGGTAATTGTGACTATGGCATAATGTACTTTCATGGATGCAAACCAATTCTCATTGGCTTCTGTGATGCTGACTGGGCTGGAAGTGCTGATAATAGAAAGAGCACATCAGGAGGATGCTTCTTTCTAGGAAACAATTTGATTTCTTGGTTCAGTAAGAAACAAAATTGTGTTTCCTTATCCACTGCTGAAGCTGAATATATTGCAGCTGGTAGCAGTTGTTCACAGTTGGTTTGGATGAAGCAAATGCTCACTGAGTACAATGTCCCACAAGATGTCATGACATTGTACTGTGACAACTTAAGTGCTATTAACATATAAAATAATCCTATTCAACATAGCAGGACCAAGCATATTGATATCAGGCATCATTTCATCAAAGATCTTGTTGAAGAGAAAGTAATCTCATTGGAACATGTAGCTACAAATCTGCAATTGGCTTATATATTTACTAAAGCTTTGGATGCTACTCAATTTGAAAACCTGAGGGGCAAATTGGGAATCTGCTTATGTGAAATATAGCAGTTATGGAGATGTGCCAACATGTCCTATGACATCGTGTGGTGTGATCACCAGATGGCAACACCAGTCTGGTCAAGAACTCTGTGTATTCCACTCCTTAAAATTCTCCAAGTAACGGCTCTTATAAAAATACCAGCTTGCTCTCAGCTATTCATCTTCTCATCATCCTCTCAAAACGAATTGCATTCTCTAACTGATTTTCAGAGCTCATCAAAATCAATCAAACTTAAACTCTTCATCCACAACTTTCGAAAATGTCTCAACACCAAAACCCTAACCTCTCTGATGAAATCCTCAACCAAGAGGATGTGGTGCATGCAACCCCCATTTATGTGGTTCCTATGGATTAAACTCCCATGGACGAAATTAGAGGAAGTGTTCCTCTTGCTCAAAAGCCTAGAACTCCAACAGTGAGAAGAGCAAAGGAACCTGTATTCAGCAAAGCCAAAGGAATGCCTTCATCCTCAAACACCACTCCCAAAGCCTCTGAATATGTGGATGATTCTATTAAGGAACTTGTGAACAGGATTTTTTCTGAGCAGAGAGTTGTGAGTGGTATATCCATTCCCCTAAACACCATGCCAGCTCCACAAGAAGAACAACCGAAACAGGCTGAAGAAGACACTCCTGTCCAACAGGATGTTCCAATAGATGTTGAAACATCTGAGGAACAGCACAAAGAAGCCACTGATGTTGATGATGAAACATCTGAGGACCAGCATAAGGCCTCCACTGATGATCAAGCCTCTGTTGATCCACCTGCTGAAGAGGAGACTACTCAACCTCCTCCTGTTGTTGAAATAGAGCATGATTCTGACACAAAAATCATTGCCTCTGTGACTCCTAGCATAGCCAAAAGGCTCAGAACTAGGAAGGAAAAGAAGATTGCAGGACATGCAACTCCTGAGAAGAAGCACCCTACACCAAAGAAGGACAAAGCTAAAGTTGCTTTTGGTCCTACCAAACAATGGAGGAAGGTGAATACACAAAAGAGGAAAGCTGTCACTCCTCCAGATTCAGATGTTGAAGAGGATGTCCCAACATCCCCACCAAAGAAGAAACCAGCACCTTCAAGATCCTCCTCTGCTGTTCCAGAAGCTCCCCTGGACAACATTTCATTCCATCATGTGTCAAGTGTGAGCAGATGGAAATTTGTCTACCAAAGAAGGGTAGCACTTGAAAGAGAGCTGAGCAGCAATGCACTTGAGTGCAGTGAGGTAATTGATCTCATCTCTTCTGCTGGCCTCTTCAAAACAGTGTCAAACTTCTCTCCTTGCTATGAGCTGCTAGTCAAGGAATTTATTGTCAACCTTCAAGAGGACTGTGTTGATGGTAAGTCAGCTGACTTCAGAAAGGTATATGTAAGAGGGAGATGTGTGGAATTCTCTCCTAGGGTTATCAACCACTATCTAGGAAGAGAATCTGATGGACCTAATGAGCTGGGAAAGACAGATAACCAGGTGTGCAAGGTCATCACTGCTAATCAAGTCAAAGCTTGGCCAGTCAAGGGGAAGCTTTCAGTTAGCTTGCTGACAAGGAAGTATGCAATGCTGCATAGGATTGGCACTGCAAAATGGGTCCCTATCAACCATACCTCCTCAATAGCAACTGGATTGGGCAGGTTCATATATGTTGTGGGCACCAAAACAAAGCTGAACTTTGGGGCTTATATTTTTTATCAGACATTGAAGCATGCTGGAACATCTGCAACAAAGCTGCCTATTGCCTTCCCTTCTTTGCTGTGTGGAATAATTCTTAGCCAATATCCAGGTATCCTCACTGAGAAAGATTCAATCTGCAAAAGAGATATTCCTCTGGCCTTCCACTACAAGTTGTTCTTAAGTCATCATGCAGCTGATGTTGAAGCTCCCTCTGGGACATCTGCTGGACCTTCAAAGGCAAAGTCTCCAATATCCAAAGCTGCTTTGATTGCTGAGCTGAAGAACACATGAAAAGAACTGGATGCCAAGAAGCAAAAGCTTGAGGAGATTATCCAAAGGATGGAAATTGAAGAGAGTGCTCAAAAGACTGCTGCTTCTGATGAGGAAACTGAAGAAGAGGAAGACACTGAATATGAAGATTCTGAGTGAAAAATGTATGTCAGGAATTTGTAATGTCTGCTGCAGCATTGTATTTTGAATTAGTATTTTGTAATTCTCTCTATCAATGAAAAATTTGGCCCCATTTTATGTCTAACAAGGGGGAGAAGAAGAGAACCGAACAACAACAACTATGTATGATGCAACTTACTGATTAATGAAAAATGACTTCTGTTTGCTTCTGAACTAAAGCTGTGTTTTTAAATTTCTGTTGAAACAAGTCAATACACATATAGGTTTGAGGGGGAGTAAACTCACACATGACTCAACAGAAAACAAATGCTGCACTCTGATAAAAGAAACTCTGCTGCACTCTGATAAACCAGAAGATTATGTTAGCCAAAAATTAGCCAAAGGGGGAGTTTGTAGATGTTTAGAATTGGCAGAATTTTTGACCAACAAGAAGTGTTGAACTTAGTTCAGGATGTCACATCAGATGTTATGACATTATCAAACAGAGTATAAGTAAATGAACTTAATTCAGGATGTCACACCAGATGTTGTGACATTGTATCAGTTAATGAGGTAAGTTCAGTTTACAGGATGTCACACCAGATGTTGTGACATTGTATCAGTTAATGAAGTAAGTTCAGTTTTCAGGATGTCACACCAGATGTTGTGACATCTCAAACCTGCTACCAGAATTAATTAATGATTAACAACTGAGTAAATTAAGGGAAGTTATCTGGAATTAATTATGGATGGATGAAACAGAAGGAGGCGCATCTGTAGGGAGATTGATTATATGAATTCAGAATAATCAGAAGAATTGACTCACCTAGAATCAAGGAAGTAACAAACCCTAATTCAAGGTGATGGCAACATGCGTATCAGGATTGGATAATCTACAGAAAGCCCAAAATCCAAACACCTATTTAAGCAACAGAAACTATCAGAATAAAGTACGAAATTAAGAAGATCAAATAGGGTGTTTTGTGTTTTAATAGCAGGTTGTTTTATGTGTACCACTTTATGAGCTTTTAAGCAAAAGTGTATTTGTGTCTTGATTGAAACTGTGAAGTAAGATCAAGCTGTTTTGTTTGAAGTATGACTTCAATTTTATTAAACTTGTAAACATATCACTGTGTGATTGAGGGGGAGTGAGTTGGTACTCATATCTAAGTTGTGTCTTAGGTAGAAATTGCCTTGGGTAGATATTAAGTGAAAGATTAAACTGAGTGGTTTAAGTTTAGAATTAATATTACTTATATTGGATTTCCTTCCTGGCTTGGTAGCCCCTAGATTTAAGTCTGGTTATACACTGAATTGGGTTAACAATTTCCTGTGTTGTTTAATTTTCCTGCACTTTAAGTTTTGTTTAAGTCTTTAAGTGTTTAAACATCTCATTCGACATCTCGTACCTGATCACAGAATTTCAACACAAGCCCCTACCAACTAATCCATTAAATCTTTGATCCTTGGAGGTGGATATTTTTTCTTAATAGTCACCTTATTCAACTATCGATAATCGACACACAACCTAATACTTCCATCTTTCTTCTTCACTAACAACACTGGAGCACCCTACAGAGAAACACTTGGTCGTACAAACTTTTTCTCAAGTAACTCCTCAAGCTTCTTCTTCAGCTCATGCAATTCGGATGCTGACATCTGATAAGGAGTCATCGACACATGACTAGTACCTGGTACTGATTCCACTACAAACTCTACTTCACGCTCTAGAGGCAAATCACTTATATTGTCCGGAAACACATCAAGAAATTCACTGAAAATTGGTAATTCGACACCCCAACTTCCTGATCAACTTGCAACGACGAAAACATCGCAAAAATCTAAGCTTCATCTCTCAGGAGTTCATCCACCTGTTTAGTTGATAAGAACATCAACTCACCATGGCTATCGACTTCTGGAAACTCTATCGTCTTAGTATAACAATTGATATGCACAAAATTGAACTCTAACCAATTTATCCCCAAAATAACATTGATTTGGTGCAAGGGTAGCACACCAAATCCATCAAGAAACTCTTACCAAATATAGACAAGGGACAAGTTAAACACACACGAGTAGTAGTGGTAGAACTATTCACAAGTGTTTCCATCACCATACCACCATTCATATTAGATAGTTTCAATCCCAACCTGGTCACACACTCAAGTGAAACAGACAAATGAGTAGCACCGGTGTCAATAATAGCAATCAACTCAACATTATTAATAAAGCATGTGCATCAAATCAAGTTATCCTTCTTGGAAACTTCTGAGCCATTCAAAACAAACACTCTACCATAGGTATGGCCAGCTGTAGCAGTCTTTTTTAGTTTCTGACACTGAGTACTGATATGTCCTTCTTCACCATAGTTGAAACAAGTTAGTCCTTCATTTGGGAAATCACCAACCCGATGACCTCTCTTGCCGCACCTATAGCATCTCATCACTTGACTGTTGCACACATCAGACTTGTGACCTAATTCTCCATATTTGTAGCACTTGAGAGGAACAGAACCTGCTCCCCCACTTGGCTTCTTCCCATCTGAAACCTTATGTTTCCCCTTATATGCTGAAGTCACATAAGGTTTTGCTCGAAATTTGCCTTTCTCATTCTTTTCACCCAATTGCTTATAATGAGTAGATCGAACTTGTTTATCCTCATCGTAAATCCTACTATTATCCACCAACTCAGTATACCAATGAATCTGCTAACATCCAATTCCCTGTTTGATTTCTGGTCTCATCCCATTCTCAAACCTGATACACATGGAAATTTCAACATACGCACGGTTATAGTGAGGACAAAAATTCACCAGCTTCTCAAACTTTGCATCATAATCTGCTACAATCATACATCCTTGCTTGAACTCAAGGAATTCCACTTCCTTCTTACCACGAGCATCCTCAGGAAAATACTTTCCCAGAAATTCTGCTTTGAAGACAGCCTAAGTCACCGTAGTTCCAACATCTTCCAATCGTTGTCGGTTATTATCCTACCAGTCCTCAGCTTCTTCAAACACCATGTGCATACTAAACTTCACCTGCTGAGCATCAGTGCACACCATCACTCAGAAAATCTTCTCAATCTCCTTAAGCCACTTTTGTGTACTATCCAGGTCATGAGTGCCTTTAAACGTCGACATATTATTTCCCTTAAATTTTTCTAAAGCACGAAACTCATTAGGAACACTGTTCTGAGTCGTAGCTTCAGTAAATGCATCCATCGTATCTACAAGAGCACGATTTGCAGCCATTCTTCATATCACCAACAACATCAGAAGAACCAATCATTAACACTACATTCACAAGAAACAACCAACAAGGACTGACAATGACACGACTCGACCGGACAGACCGACCTACTCAGATACCACTATTGTAACATCCTTTTTACCTTAACACAAATACACGTGTAAATTCAAATAAAATCAGAGTAGCCATGTAAGGGCGTCACATTTACTTCAAACAACAACAAATACAACTGTTTCATGTCCCATAACATAAGTTACGTCAAAACTTTTCAAATAAAACAATTACTATGCAGCGGAAAACATAAACTTCATTATATCGTCATAAATTCCAACAAGTCAACATGTGTTCAAAAAATTTCATCATTTCAACATAACCAAATACAAATAAACTTAATGCAAACTAAAACAAACGAAGGCAATGGTTCACAAATGTTCTTGACTGTCGCTCCCGACAAATGAAAATGGATCAGATGAAGGTACAGACGCGAACGGTCGGCGAAAGGGACAATGAGAACACACAGCCGTGAACTCACTGGAGAATGAATAGAGTCGCCAGCTAGGCATTTTTATCCCGGAGGAAAGGCAATGCTGCATAGACCTAGAAAGATACGGATAAGACGGTTGCGAACCAGAGAGACTGAGAAAGGGGGTTGGTTACAACCTGGGAAGGTATTAGCACCCAGATTGTCCGCCGTACTCGACGGGATCCACGCTTAAAAGATTTGTGTTTTAAAGGGGTAGTGTCAGTGCAATCTGTGTGTAAAAGAGCTGGCAAAAGATGTACAGGTGTCAGTGTAAAAAGAAGTGAAGTGTATAATGATGTGAAGTATGAAAGTGTCAGTGTAAGAACAGGAATAGGATGCTCAAGATCATGAGGCCTAAAGAATATAGCTGGAAGGAGGGGGAATATACAGAGACTTTTGTTCGATAACTGTTAAGTTATGCCTACGTATCCTCTCGTGCAATGAGGAAGTCAGAACACCGTAGTTCGACCCAAAGAGACTGAAAGATGAATTGACTTGTGAACTGCTTACTTGCCTATGCTCAAGTGTATGATCTGTCTGGCACAGATGCAAACTGTCTTGCATTAGACGGAAGAAGCAAGTTCTCGTTTGTGAGTGAATGAGATGAGAAAAGAATCCCGAAGGAGACGATTATTGTTTGTTTTTGAGTTTTCAGTCTTTTATTGCTTTTTGAAGTTTGTCATAAGTTAATGAGCTTAAGCCTAAACCAATGGATTTAGTAAACTCATCACATCTTCCCTCTGATTAGGGGTAATGAGAATACCTTAAGTGTGAAGTCAGATTCTCACACTTAATCACCTTTGATGCAGGATTAAGATCATTAACCTACTTGTGATTATTTAGATGTTTTTGTGGTTTTTGTTTAGTGTTAAGTAATGAGGTTAAGCCATAATCAAGGATTAAACAGACTCATTACACCATCCTAATAGAAGGATAATAGATGAGAATGTTTAAGTTGAGGAAAGCTCCTCAACTTAACCCATGATTAGGGATTAAACTCATGACAAAACAAGCCTTTGATTAGGTGGATTTTATTTAATGGTATGATGATGAAGTGTTTTTTAGGGTTTGTAAGACAACTTGAGGGGGACTTGTCCATTAACACTAGGGTTAGTCCTTCTTAACCAATTAAGGAAGAATTAGAACCCTAATGTAAGGCCCAAGTTACAAGTGTAATGTCTTGATACTTATTAAGTGAGTTGATTAAGAGGTTTAAACACATTAAGGGTTTAACACTTAGGATTAACGTTATACACTCCATCCTAAGAGAAGGATGTAGGCATAAGCTTAATCACAAAGCCTTAAAGCCTTTAGGGTTTAGTCCCTGATTATGAGATGACTCAAAAGAGACACAAAGGTAAAAACTAAAAGGGGAGACTAATCAAAACCCTAAACATTGTCATGCTTGGTTGTTCCTAAGGTTTGTTAGGTTTTCAAGAGAAATCTTCAATGGAACCACCAGGAAACAGATGAACAGGATCAAGAGAAGCAAAGTGACTTGCTTCATTCAAGAAGTCAAGTCACTTGAAGAAAGAAAGTGGGAGGAACAAGAATGAGCAAGCTCAATCTCAAGCACATACATAAATGCAGCAATGGATGCAAGAGAGAGATAAGAAGAAAGTATGAGAAGTGAAGGCAAATTCACTTCTCAAGTTTACTTACCACCTGAAAAGTTAGAAAGAAATGCAATGCAATGTCAAAGGGGATGAAATGGTATGATGATAAACAAAACCAGAAGCATGTTGATGATGATAATGATGTTATGAGATGCTACAAGCATGAGACAAGGCATGGAGATGTTCATACAAGATCATGAATGCAAATGATGCAAGTTTTGAAGCATGATCTTACATGAAAAGTTATGAAACATACATGGCAAACAAAATGGCAAATATGGGATGCAATGATCAAACATGCTTTCTATATGTCTTATGATGTCAAATGAATCAAATGGAGGCATGGAATGGCATGGCAAGTCATGTTATGCAAGAGAATGCAAGAAGGATGCAAGAGGAAGCCCAAATTAGGGTTTATGAACCAAACATCAAACAAAAACCAAAAACAGAAGCAAACCCTAAGATAAAAAATGGAAAATGCCAACCAAAGAAAACCCTAAACCCATACTAAACCAAGGTCCAAAGGGGAGGTCTCAACTCTTAACCAAACTCAAGTTATGATTTTTCTAAGTTATTAGGGTTTTTAGGGTTCCTAAACAAAAGAAATGCCAAACAAATGAAAAATGCAAGATCAAATCATGGCCATTTTATCTCAAAAACTAAATGCTAAACACAATGCAATGCAAGAAGAATCAATGTCCAACTCTTCATAGATAGGCAGAAATGAATTTTTGAACTTATGATCAAAATAATGCACAAAAAAATGATTTAATTCAATGAAAAAATCTCAAAATGCATCAAGATCAAAAAATAAATTTGGTTTGAAGGTTGGACAATGTTTCTAAATGTCTTAGAACATTTCATGAATTTTTTGGTGATTTTTAAATACTTAAAAGTATTTTTAATTAATTAATTTCCATTAATCAATTAAAAATAATCTTTTAAATATTTAAAAATACTTTTTTAATGATAAAAAAATAAAATGAAAATATTTTTGTGTCATGAAAATTAATAAAACTTAAGAGAAAAAGTTTTATAATTTTTTATGACTTTTTACTATTTTAAAATAATTGTGCAATTTAAATGAAAAGAAAATGAATTAAAATTAAATAAAAGGGAAAGTAATCAGAATGGAGGGCCAGGATGAGCTCTGAGTTTGAAATGGTTGACTGGCGCGCTAGTGGAGGGTCCAGATGGCTTCTGACTTAATTAAATTAATTATGGATTAATTAAATAAAACACGTGGATTAGGGCTATTCAGACAGATCTGGACAACACACACACGCGGGAGGTCAACTGGTCAAAGGGATCGTACGCTCCAGATTCAAACTTGAGTTAATGACATGATTAGGGCACAAATTACTTTCAGGTGGCCGGAGAAGACTTCCGGTCGTCTTCTCCGGCCAGCATCTCCCCTGAAACTCCCCCAAAACCCCAAAAACCTAACTAAAATGAAATCTAAGAATTGGGAACTGATCCCCACTCACTCACGAATCAAAACCCTCTCTCAAAACAAATTTATATTCCCTGACAAAGCTGAATCGAAGCAAATAAGAGCTAGGGCACGCAAGTTTCAGAGAGCAATTAAATGTTCATTTCATCACCATTTCAAAAACTGAAAGCATATTCATGATCAGGAAAGCACAAAGAGCAAGTTTAGAACAAAAGAAATGATTTCTGGAAGAACATTTTTCAAGCTACCTGAGATTCGAAGCTTTCACTCTGATGACTTTCTGGCCACTTCCTTCAGTGCAATCCACTCCACTTGATCCCCAGATGATGTTTGAATGCTCAAGAGGAATTTATGTTGGCTGGATGAGGAGTTTGACAAGCTTTTGCTCAAGCTCACTCAGAAATGGCAGGGATGGTTCAGGCAGTTTCAGGTCATTGTGAGTGGTTCTTTGTGATCCAGATGGTGAGTGGAGAAGCTTTGTGGTGTTTGTTTGGATGTTTGTGTGCTGTAGAAAGAGTTTCGAATGAAACTACAAGTTGAGGTGGGAAATGGCAATGGGGTGTTCTTGCTTGTTTCAGGCCTGGCTCTTGGTGGTTTGAGGTCTATGAAGTATGGTGAGTTGATCTATGGAAATGGTTTTTATGTTTGCAAGCTGAGAAAACAAATTCGAAGGAAGATGCAAGATGGAGTGTTTTGGTGTATGTGTTGTTGTGAATGGTTTCAGCCTTGCTAGATGTATGGAATGGCTTGCAAAGAGATATTGTATTTTAGTCCTATAGGTCAGATGATGTGACCTGGCCTATGGTGATTGGTAAGTTTGCTTTTGCTCAAAGTCCACCTTTTGTGTAAGAGAAGTATGGCTCATGATCTAGGCAAGTACAAGCATGGGGATGCGCAGCAAGGGTGAGGGGAAAGGCTAGCCAAAGTCAGCAGCCAATGTCACAAGTTGTAGGAAGTGTGATGAGTGCTTTTGCAAGTTGTTGCCTTATCGTTCACATGTGATTTCCTTGTCCAACAAACCATAAACCATGGGCATTCTTGGTCCAATTCTGACTTTTAAGGCCTAAGGAAAGTTTGTGTCATGGTTTGAAATGAATTAGAGGTTGCAATTGGCTTTAGTTCATGATCTTGCAAAATTCTCATTTGAAGCATGCCTTGAAAATCAATGATTTTTGCCAACTTTGTCACACCATAACTTTTGATCCAAGAAGAGTTTGATCATGTTCTTGTACTTTTTGAAAAGGGAAAGATGTAATCTACAACTTTCATGACCAAAGTTTTTCCATTTGAAACATTTTTGGATCAAGAA
The DNA here is from genome assembly GCA_963966055.1 of Lathyrus aphaca. Classification (NCBI taxonomy): domain Eukaryota; kingdom Viridiplantae; phylum Streptophyta; class Magnoliopsida; order Fabales; family Fabaceae; genus Lathyrus; species Lathyrus aphaca. The sequence goes on from OZ014525.1 coordinate 241,424,653, forward strand.
TCAAGGCTTGAAAAATGACCTAAAATGAAGCATTCTTGAAAAGTCAACTATGCCCAAAAAGTCAACATTTGCAAAACTTCCAAATTCTTGATTTCTATGAACTTCAACCTTCTTCCATGATCAAATAAAGATCATATACACTCAAAATGATGAAGATAACCCATTGGTTGGGTCATTGGGGGCCTCAGATGCCCTGATTTTGCACTGACTTGTCTGAAAAGTCAACTCTTGATCAGATGACTTCCCCATGGAATTTCTTCATGAAAATTGATATGCATACTCCCTATACCATATAGAGACCAATGGAAACAAGAATGACCAAAAAATTTGGGGTTATGGCCTCTGAAACCAAAACCCTAATTTTAAGGTCAACTGTGCAGTCAAACTTGGCTCTGCATCCATTCAAACCCTAGTTCTTGTGATTCTTTGGAAATCTTGACCTTGAGAGGATGTAATATGATAGATGAACACACATGGATCCCTTTGAAGTGATTGGTGGCCTTTGGAGTGGCTCAAGAAGCCCTTGGATTGCTCAGATCACAAACCCTAGATGCAGATGACTTAGAAACTATGCAGTGAATCAAAAGTGGGATATGAGGTGATATGATTGTGTTTATGCATATGAGAATGATCACAAGCCATGGTGAATGGGTGAGGGCAAATTTGGGGTGTTTACAGCTGCCCCTATTCAAACATGAGTTAGCTGTGCAGGATGTAAGCAACGGCTTAACAGGCAAACAAGATAACTTGTGGTTGAATACCAAAGACAGTCCAAAATTTGCACTCACAGAAATGAAGAAGAAAAGGGATATAGACTGTAAAGGAAAATAAAGTATATTGTAAGGTGTGGGCGACGGAGGACGACCGTCGAGCAGAGGACGACTGCTGGGTAAATAGCAATGACGGGGACGGCCGACATGCTGGGGATAAAAGGTAAAGCCAAGACGGGGACGGCCGACTAGCTGGGGAAATAAAATCATGATGGGGACGGCCATCAAGATAAAGCTGTAAAATTCTCTGAGGATTTAATGAAACATGACGGGGACGGCCATCAAGTTCATAAGGCAAATTAACCACTGATGGGGACGGCCATCGGGCTAAAAAAGAAAAGGGACCACGACGGGGACGGCCATCGGGTTAAAGAATAAATGAAATAAACAGATGATGGGGTACGGCCATCAAAGGTGAAGGACGATCACCTAGCAGGGGACGGCTGCTCTGCTGGGGATAAAAGAAATATGATGGGGACGGCCATCAAAGGTGGAGGACGACCACCTGGCAGGGTACGGCTGCCGAAAATATCAACGATGGGGACGGCCATCGGATAGAAGAGGTATACGATGGGGACGGCCATCGGACGAGCATGATGGAGGACGACCATCAAGAAGTGGAGGACGACCACTCAGCAGGGTACGGCTGCTCTCGAGGTTTCTCATGACATAGGACGAACGCCAGATAACCAAAATCAACAATGGGGACGGCCATTGGATAAAATGATGAAGGACGATCATCAAAAGGTGGAGGACGACCACCTAGCAGGGGACGGCTGCTAAAAACAACGATGGGGACGGCCATCGGATGAGCATGATGGAGGACGACCATCAAGAAGTGGAGGACGACCACTCAGCAGGGGACGGCTGCTCTCAGGGTTTATCATAACACAGGACGAGTGTTAGATAAGAAGGAAAATTTGTTTTGTTATCTACTGGGGAATAGTAAACACGGACGAGTGTTCACATCCAAGAGACAAAGGGTATGAGTGTTTGGTATTGTGTATAGATTAAAGATGCGGACGAGCATCCCTATGACTATGATACGGACGAGTATCATGTAGAAACAAATACTGACGCGTGTTCAGAGATGATGATACGGACGAGTACCATCTGGTTAACAAAGAACACGGACGAGTGTTGTATCTGAAGGGACTCTTCTGGGGAGTAGTAGACATGGACGAGTGTCTATATTCAAAAAGACAGAAGTGTTTGACACAGTGTATGGATTAAAGATGCGGACGAGCATCCTTAAGACTATGATACGGACGAGTATCATGTAGAAACAAACATTAGACGCAATGTTTTGAGATGATGGTACGGATGAGTACCAACTGGTTAACAAAGAACAAGGACTACTGTCGAATCTGTGGGGATATAACTGGCATATACAAGATACGGACGAGTATCTGTATAAGAGCGAGTGGTGTATAGATAAGTGTTTAGCTGCTGGGGAGAGTGACATGGACGAGTGTCAAAAGGAGAAAAGTATAATATCAACAAGTATACGGGTCATAAAAGTGTAAGCGACTGCGCTGGGGATATGACACGGACGAGTGTCAAGAAAATGTATATATAGGTATATGGGAGTGCAAAGAGGATGTCTTTGGCTTTCTGCGGGTGATATGACACGGACGGGTGTCATGAAGTATCCGTGATACGGGTGATTTGTTTGTAAAGAGCGTTCAGGCGACTTTACTGGGGAGTGATGACACGGACGAGTATCAAAAGGAAATATATACTGGTGTTTGTTGACTTGAGAGGCAACTGTTTTTTGCTGGGATTCTGGTGGGGATTTTTGTACAATGATGATGAACGGTTATTATTCACAAGTGTTAATTCAGAACATGGCTCATGATTATGCTATGCGTTTGATTTTGGCCGTAATGCTCCGTATTAGACGAATGCTACGCTCTGAAGGGATAATATGATGCAAATGCCATGATTATGCAGAGGTATCAAACCGGGATTCGGATCCCGTTGCTGCGAAGATCTCTGGCTGATCCGTTTAAAACGGACCTCCCAGCTGGGGATGAGACCATTGATAGACCTGGAGATATGTATCCACTTGGGGATATAGGTCACTGATTGACATATCCTTGTAATATGGGACCCAGCTGGGGTTTGTGGAAGCCTTCTGTACTCTGTTGTGACTCCTTCGTGCGTTACTCTTCTGGATAGAGGCTGAGGATCTCGTGGGGCGATGATTCCCTGATTCTTGTATTTTGCTGAGGAAGAATGATTGGTACTACGGCTGGGGAGAATTGTCGGTAACTCGGCTGGGGAGAGTAATGAGAGGCAACTCGGCTGGGAATAGAGCATTTCGGATGCTGAGATTATTTGTTGATTTGCCAGCTTGCGGAGATGCAGCTTGCATGCCCCAAGTTGCGTCCTGCATACCTGCAATCCTGCAAAGATAAGGAAACGCACAAATGGTCCCGAGGTATCCTTTACTGGATTCCGTCATAGGAGTTAAGTACTTTCGAGAGTAAGTATATTCCCTGTAAGCATGTGTTTTTATTTTCTTAGAGAAAAGCATCTGTACTCATGCAATTAGTTTTTTTTTTTTTTTTTTTTTTTTTTTTAGAGACATCAGACATTCTTTGCAAATAAAAATATACAAAACGAAACATGACTGAAAAATCTGATTTTATTAATTCATGTGCCCTGAACCGGCAAGATACAATCAAAGAAACAAAGTGAGAAACAAAGTGCTGGCGATGCTGATAACGCTTTAAAGAGCTTCCTCTTCTGCTATGACTCGTATGACTTTTGACTTTCTTCTCGTCTTGCTTTCTGGAGAAAGTTGATTCTGACTGAAGCTTGATCCTTTGGAGTTTTAACCAGGTTGCTGACAATACAGACGAATTCAGAATGCAGTTGTTCGCTTATTCCCTTATTTTGCATGGATCACCCTTTCGGGTTTTCAATCCATCGGGATACCCATTTTTGCCTGAGCTGTCCAATGCGGCTTTTCAGCTCAGCGGGTGTACATCTTTTCATTTATTTCCCTTATTTTTGCCCGAGTCTTTTATTCTGTTTTTGACTCGCCGGGATGCCCTATTTTTGCCTGGACTTACATTCTGTTTTTGTGTCCAGCGGGTCATTTTATGCGAAGTATTTTTTAACTGCATCTGAATTCACAGGGGATGGGAAATCTTCACCATCCATGGTGCTGAGCATCAGTGCTCCACCAGAGAAAACTTTCTTTACCACGAATGGTCCTTCGTAATTTGGAGTCCATTTGCCCCTGTGGTCTGTATGAGGAGGGAGGATTCTTTTCAGCACAAGATCTCCTACTTGGTACCCTCGGTGCCTGACTTTCTGATCGAAGGCTTTCTTCATTCTCTTCTGATATAACTGCCCGTGACAAATTGCAGCCAATCTTTTCTCTTCGATCAAACTCAGCTGCTCGTATCGGGCCCTAACCCATTCTGCTTCACTCAGTTTGACATCCATCAGTACCCGTAGGGAGGGTAATTAAACTTCAACAGGTAGGACTGCTTCCATACCATACACGAGTTGATACGGTGTTGCCCCAGTGGATGTTCTGATCGACGTGCGGTACCCATGCAAGGCAAACGGTAGCATTTCATGCCAGTCTTTGTAGGTGACTACCATCTTCTGCACAATCTTCTTGATATTCTTATTTGCTGCCTCAACAGTGCCATTCATCTTTGGCCTGTAAGGAGAAGAATTGTGATGTTGGATCTTGAAGTCCCGGCACAGTTCTGCCATCATTTTGTTGTTTAAGTTGGAACCATTATCAGTAATGATTCGCTCGGGCACTCCATATCGACAGATAATATCTCTCTTCAAAAATCTTGCTACCACTTGTCTTGTGACGTTTGCATAAGAGGCTGCTTCAACCCACTTGGTGAAATAGTCAATGGCGACCAAGATGAATCTGTGGCCATTTGAAGCAGTCGGCTCAATCTTGCCAATCATATCAATGCCCCACATAGCAAAGGGCCAGGGTGAAGACATGATGTTCAAAGGATTGGGAGGCACATGCACTTTATCTGCGTAGATCTGGCATTTATGACATTTTCTGGCATAAGCACAACAGTCTGCATCCATTGTGATCCAGTAATAGCCCGATCTTAACAACTTCTTAGCCATTGCATGCCCTCCGGCATGGGTACCAAAGGAGCCTTCGTGCACTTCATGCATCAATAAATCTGCTTCTGTTTTGTCAACACATCGGAGGAGTACCATATCAAAGTTCCTTTTGTATAAAGACCCATCAGTGTTCAAGAAGAAACTACCAGCAAGCCTTCTCAAAGTCTTCTTATCATTGGAAGATGCCCCAGGTGGGTATGTTTGATCCTCCAAGAAGCACTTAATGTCTTGGAACCAAGGCTTATCATCTTTGACAACTTCTGCTGCGAACACATATGCTGGTCTATCAAGTCTGGACACTGAAATCTGAGGTACAAAGTTGGCAGTCTGAACTTTGATCATGGACGAAATGGTAGCCAGAGCATCTGCAAACTGATTCTCGTCCCGAGGGATATACTCAAGCTTGACTGTTGTGAAGAACGTCAATAACCTTCTTGTATAATCCCTGTAAGGTATCAGATGATCCTGGTGGGTGTACCATTTTCCGTTGGTTTGATTGACTACCAAAGCTGAATCTCCGAATACGGTCAATGTCTTGATCCTGAGGTCAATGGCTTCCTCAAGACCCATAATGCAAGCTTCGTATTCAGCTTCGTTGTTAGTGCAGTTGAAAGTGAGTTTTGCCGAGAAAGGCATGTGAACTCCCTTAGGTGTAATGAGTACTGCACCAACACCATGACCATTCATGTTAACAGCCCCATCAAACATCATAGTCCATTCTTCTTCCGGGTCAGGCCCTTCAGTGTGAACAGGCTCTTCATGATCTTTTGCTTTTATGAACATGATGTCTTCATCAGGGAAGTCAAACCTCATAGGCTGGTAATCATCAATAGGTTGCTCAGCAAGATATTCAGACAATACACTGCCCTTGATGGCTTTCTGAGAGGTGTACTGTATGTCATACTCTGTGAGAATCATCTGCCATCTTGCAACCCGTCCGGTAAGAGCTGGCTTCTCAAATATGTATTTGACTGGGTCCATTTTTGATATCAACAAAGTAGTGTGGGTCAACATATACTGTCTCAGTCGGCGAGCAGCCCACGCTAAAGCACAGCAAGTTTTCTCGAGCAGTGAATAACGTTGTTCACAGTCGGTAAACTTTTTGCTTAGGTAGTATATTGCATACTCTTTTCGACCAGACTCGTCATGCTGGCCCAGCACGCACCCCATCGACTCTTCTAAAACAGTCAAGTACATTATCAGAGGTCTTCCATCAACTGGTGGCATAAGGATTGGAGGTTCTTGCAGATATTCCTTGATCTTGTCAAAAGCCTTTTGGCAGTCTTCGTTCCACCTGACCGTTTGTTCTTTTCTTAACAGCTTGAACAAGGGTTCACAGGTTGCTGTCAGGTGAGATATGAACCGTGAAATGTAGTTCAATCGACCTAAGAACCCTCGAACTTCTTTCTCAGTTTTCGGTGCAGGCATCTCTTGGATGGCTTTGACTTTATCAGGGTCAACTTCAATCCCTTTCGCGCTTACAATGAAACCCAGCAGCTTACCAGACCGCACCCCGAATGTGCATTTGTTGGGGTTCAACTTCAGTTGGTACTTCCTCAGGCGCTTGAACAACTTGAGCAGATTCACCAGATGATCTTCTTTAGTAAGGGACTTGGCGATCATATCATCCACATAACATTCTATTTCTTTATGGATCATATCGTGGAATAGTGTCACCATAGCCCGTTGATATGTTGCACCAGCGTTCTTGAGTCCAAATGGCATCACTTTGTAGCAGAACGTGCCCCAGGGTGTGATGAATGTCGTCTTCTCCATGTCTTCAGGTGACATCTTGATCTGGTTGTATCCTGAAAACCCATCCATGAAGGAGAATACCGAGAACTGAGCCGTATTATCCACCAATACATCAATGTGAGGTAATGGGAAGTCATCTTTCGGGCTGGCTCTGTTCAGATCCCGGTAGTCAACACACATTCTTACTTTGCCGTCTTTCTTAGGCACAGGTACTATGTTAGCAACCCACGGCGGATAACTGGTCACAGCAAGGAACCCGGCGTCCCATTGCTTTTGTACCTCCTCCTTGATTTTCATAGCCATGTCTGGACGAGTACGGCGCAGTTTCTGCTTAACTGGCGGGCATTCTTCTCTCAAAGGCAGCTTGTGCACGACGATATCGGTGTCCAACCCTGGCATATCTTGATAAGACCAAGCAAATACGTCCACATACTCTTGCAGCAAGTCAATCAGTTGTCTCTTCACTGAGTCTTGTAAGCAGGCCCCGATTTTGACTTCTTTCACGTCTTCATCTGGACCAAGATTGATCACTTCAACCTCCTCCTGGTGAGGAGTAATAACCTTTTCCTCTTGTCTCAACAACCTGGCTAGCTCTTCAGGAAGCTCATATTCTTCTTCAACCCCTTCATCAGCTTGATTGATTGGATTGTCAAAGTCATACGAAGTCATAGCCGTGCTGTTGTCGGTGCTGTCTGGAAGGCACTCTCTGCAAGGGTTAAGTTGTTCATTTTAGTGACTTGATTTTAATCTTTATTTAGAAAAGTGAAATGAAGTTGTCATTTTGAAAACACCGCCATTTATTTTTTGTACAAAAAGAAAAATGGAAAAACAGTGAACGAAAAGAAAAAAGACCCGTTTGCAAAAAGATGTCTGATATTTCATTAATTAATCTTGTTTCCACAAAAAGTACAGATGGCCCGATTACAAAATGAGTCTTGTCATCTTGGGCAAGATGCAAGACTTTGATGCATGCTTATAAAAATACAGGAAATAATAATTACTCTGCATGAGTAACTCTTATAATTTCCTGGGAAGACCAGTTCGAGATACTGCTCCCCGGGACCTTTGGACGAATCCAGCTTTCCAGGTTGCGCTCCTCTTCCAGCTCGTCTTCCAGACAGTTGATAGCATCAGGGGTAAGCATCCCCCCACTCACAAAATTGGGCTCTTTCGCAGCCGCTGTTTGATCTTGTTGAGTTGGTCTGTAACCCAACCCAAATCTGTCTTCTTTCTTCTCTACCGATAGCAATTTGCCCCAGCCTTGGGCAGTTCCTTCCTCAACAACCTTCCGGGCTTGTTGATATGATGACATTGGAGTACCAGATACAGCAGACGCCTCATTCACATTCAAAGCTTCAAACCCCTGGCTCATTGTTTCATGGATCTCCCCATCCATTTCAATGTACTTATAGGTAGCCAGGTGGCTGACAAAAATGTCCTCCTCTCCGCAGATTGTGACAACTTGGCCTTCCCACTCAAATTTTAACTTTTGGTGAAGGGTAGACGTTACTGCGCCGGCGGCGTGAATCCAAGGTCTACCCAACAAACAGCTGTAGGCGGGCTGAATGTCCATCACATAAAAGATAGTTTTAAAGGTCTGTGGGCCAATTGTCACGGGCAGCTCAATCTCTCCCAGAACCGATCTCTTCGAGCCATCAAAAGCTCTTACCACCAGGTTGCTGGGTCTCAATGCCAACCCGTCATATTCTAGCTTCACCAGAGCCTTTTTAGGTAGGACATTAAGGGATGACCCCGTGTCTACCAGCACATGAGAAAGGACTGCCCCTTTGCATTCCATGGTGATGTGCAAGGCTTTGTTGTGGTTGCGGCCATCCGCTGTCAAGTCAGTATTGGTGAACCCTAGCCCATTGCTGGCAGTAACGTTTCCAACCACGGTTTCCAACTGGTTGACAGTAATCTCTTCAGGCACGTAAGCTGCGTGCAAGACTTTGAGTAGTGCATTCCGATGGGCTTCGGAGCACATAAGCAGTGAGAGGATAGAGATTTTGGATGGCGTTTGGTGAAGCTGATCCACAATTTTGTAATCACTCTTTTTGATGATTCTCATAAACTCATCAACTTCTTGATCGAACGGTGTCTTCAAGGCTTCTTTAACAGCTTGATCTTCCTGCACAGGGCTCTTCCCTTTTGCCTTAGCAGCAGCTTCTGCTTCGGCGGTAGGTCTTTGAATTGGTGGAGCAAAGAGACGTCCACTTCGAGTGAAGCCTTCGCCTCCCCCCACATTATCTACTTGTGGTGCAGGTGTTGATGTTTCAAGAGTGATTCTTTTTCCTTCGCAGTACACGTCGGAGCCATAGTGCCAAGGGATGGCCCTATTGCTTTCATATGGTACTGGTCCAGGCACCGTGACAGTGACTGGACTGATTGCTGCTGCTGAAGGGACTGTAATTGTTTGTGGATCATAAAAGATTGTAACTGGTGCTCTGGTGGGAGCAGCATCTTCTGAATGGTAGGCAGAGTTGTTCTCAGGATCATAAAATATTGTGACAGTAGAGACATCTTCATGATTTGTTGCTGGAGTTGTAGGAGGTATTGTCGGAAGAAATGATGTTGTTGTTGTAGGAGTCTCAAAATGGAGTGAAGCTGAAGTTGTAGCAGGGAAATTTGTTGAAAACTGATCAGTTGAGATGATAGATGAAGTACTTGTTGATGAAACCGAAGGATTGTCAGGAACAATAGTTGCTGCAGTTGTAGGAGGTTCTGAAACCGTTGCTGATGATATTGCTGGATTTGTTGGAAATGATGTGGTGATCTGAAGCTGGCCACTCTGAATAAGGCTGTCTATGCCATTCCTCAAATTATCGCACCCATTTACAGAGATATTGCAGTAAGCACAACCCAATTCACACCCTGGGAACATCTGACATTCCAAGAGCTGAGCCTTGATTTCTACCAATGGTGTCCTGATCTGTCCCACACTGGTTATTAAATAAGACGGCTTGTCTTCTTCAACAGCGTTAATCCGGGGACCACCATGGTTTGGCATGGGATTTTTGTTGACATTGGGTGGTGGTGCGAAATTCAGAGCCTTGGAGTCTACCAGGTCTTGTACCTTCATATGCAGGGCTCTGCACTTTTCTGTACTGTGGCCAGGTGCGTTTGAATGAAAAGCACACCTAGCATTGGAGTCATAGTTCCTTGGTAGACTGTTGGGATCCGGAGGTGCCAACGTTCTTAGCTCAACCAGGTTGAGTTTCAGAAGTTGTGGCAGCAAGGTAGCATATGGCATAGGGATCGGATCGATCACTCTGTTAGCTTGAGATGGCCTCTGTTGGAATGGCCTTTGCTGGTTATTGTTGGTGTTGCTGTTGTTGTAATTCCTTGGAGGATACTGATTTTGCTGATGGTACTGAGGTTGCGGCTGATAGTTTTGCTGTGGAGGTTGATAGACTGGTTGAGGATGAGCTGGAGCAGGAATGGTGACTGCTGCTATTGACCTTTGAACATATTGGGGCCTGCCCCTGTTTGAATGGATGGCATTGGTCTCGCCAGTTCTTCTCGGGCCTGCAAAAGGCTTTCTTGTACTACTGGACGAGCTTGCACCGTTGTCTGAGATCTTTCCCATTTTTAACAAGCTTTCAATTCTCTCCCCGGCTATGACAACATCTGCAAAGCTAGTGGAAGAGAAAGCAGCCAACCTGTCAATATATGTTCCCTGAAGGGTGTTCATGAACATATCTGCCATTTCCCGTTCAGACATAGGTGGTTGAACAGCAGCAGCCAGTTGCCTCCATCTCTGTGCATATTCTCGGAAACTTTCCCTTGACGACTGTGACATTCCCATTAGGAGGGTCCTGTTGGGTGCCATGTCTAAGTTATACTGATACTGTCTGATGAAGGCCTCTGCCAGGTCCTTCCAGCATCTAATAGTTGCCCTTGTCAAGTGAGAGTACCATTCTCTTGACGCTCCAGTTAAGCTGTCTTCGAAATAGAACATCCACAATTTCTCGTCCATGGTATAAGCTTTTAATCTCCCGAGAAAAGATTGTAGATGGGTTCGAGGACAAGAAGTCCCATTATACTTTTCAAAACATGGAGGCTTAAACTTGTGGGGAATCCTAACCCCGTCTACCAAGCCCATGTCCATGACGTCGAAGCCCAAAGAGTTTTGAGATTCTAAGGACCTCAACTTCTCAGCTATCTCATCCAATCTCCTATCATAAGCTTCTTCCCCAGCGCCCATTACTGTGAACTGGTCCTCTTGGGGGTCTTCTTGAAGTACCCTAGCTGCGGTGGCAGTCCCTTGAACATTTGCTGGAATATTGACCTCAGGATGGAGGTGTGGTCCAAATACCGGAGGGTTGACGTGAGGTTGGACTCTTTCATTGTTACTGGTACCGGCAGTCCCTATATGTGGATCCTCTTGATTTTGCCTCTCCACCATGGCCCTCAATCTTTCCTGGCTCTGAGCCATGTTGTTCATAACTTCCATAAACTGAGTCATTTGATTCCTCATCTCTAGTCTTTCATTTGCCATTTGATTTCTGACCTCAGTAAGGTCCTGCTGCATCTGATCCATTTGAATGCCCGGAAGGTTGTTTCGGGTTGGATAACGGTGCAGACGGTTGAGGGGAAATACCCGGCGCCTAGCAATAGTTCCTGATTTATCACAACAGAGGTTAGAAACAACAAAACAAAAACCTACAAAACAAACAAAGGGTTAGCATGCAATGCAGTTATGCTTATTTGTTCTCAAGGTATCCGGTTTGGCCTTCAGTTTTGACCCTTCCAGACCCTTGAAGATGCTGTTGTTGTTGCTTGATGAAAGCTCAGATGAAGCAAACTGACACAAATATATTACAGAAGGTGAAATAATACAACTTGTTCATTTTACAACACAGGCCCTCTAAGGGGTCAAAATACATTACAAGAAAATAAAAGTACACGGAAAGAAAGCAACAACAAACAAATGGTCAAACACCAAGACCAAACTCATCCTCACGAACTTCCTTGAGAAGTGCTTCGGTCACAGGATCAGCCGGACGCTCCGTGAGATTCCTGATGAGGAGATTCCGGGTCGTAACAGCTGCTGCTAGCTTCTTGTGCTGAGTTTGGTCCTTTGACCTTTTTACCCCTGCTTTGATCTTCAGTTCTGATATCTCCCTTTGGGCTGCTGCCAGGGCTTCTTGCTGTTCTTTTGCACTAGCTTCCAGTTGCTCCATCTTGTCTTGAACTCTCTTGTCTTCCAGGGTACGAGCCTCGGTGATCCTGACCCACCGGGCTTGGCTCTCCTTCAAATACAAGTCTGTCCTTGCTCTCTGGAACTGGGCTTCTTTGCAAGCATTCTTCAGAATTTGTTCACCAGCCTTAGACTTTTTGATATAATCCCCAGACTTCTCAATCTTAGTCAAATGCTCTACTCTCAATTTCTCCAATCTCTCAACCTCCCTCATACCTTCACTCCTCTCCCGGAGGGTCTTCTTCAAAGCCTGGGTTAGCTTCTCATTCCTTTCCTTCAAGCTCTCATACTCCTCCAAACTGATAGTGGCAGGGGGTGGTGCTGAAGATGACTCAGGCATGCCTTCTATGGTAAAGGGCATCCCAGAGAATTGGGCCCTGGCACGGGACCACTCATAATATTGCGCTGATGCCACATTATTACACTTTCCCAGAATGGTTACTCCCTTGGTTTGAACATTATCCCAGGCCCAGGCAGCCTGCCTAACAATAGCCAAATTAATCTTGTTCTCACAATAGAGAGTCTCCACCAAGTCTTGTGCCTTAGGGGTATGGACCAGTGCATAGCCCAGTTGCCTCTTGAACAGCAGGGGATTGTAATTGATACTACCCTTAACTCCTATTAGGGGCACATTAGGAAAATGCCCACAGCTGGTGATGACATCCCTGCCCTTGGTGCTCTGAGTACACCATCTGATGTCAGCTGAAGTTAGAACAGTGAGTCTCTTGGCCCAGTTGCTTTGCTGATGAGGGTTTAAAAATGCATCTGTCCTGGGTAGATGCCTGAGAAGCCATGTGTGAAACAATGGAGCACAACACCTCACTAATCTCCCCCTCTGCTTTTCATTCCTCTGATGCACTGAATAGTAGAGATCCCCTAATAAAGTTGGTACTGGGTTCTTCAAGATGAACAGATGGATTGCATTCTTGCTAATGAATCGAGGCTCATCTGCAAATAATACAATTCCATATATACTCAAGGCCAGTAAAGCACAAACAGTTTTCCACTCTCCTAGAGAAGCTTTCAAGGTAGCTTGAGAGATCAAGAAATCCAGATGGAAACCAGGGATCCCAGCTTTAGAAGTCATATGCTGCTCAATCAGGACAGGTTCCAGATGCAAAGCCTTTGCTACTTCTCCATTAGCAGGAAAGACCATTTCAGGGTTGAAAGGGATTCCACCTCTGATAGGTATACCAACTAATGAGGAGTACTCTTCTAATAAGGGGCCCAACTGAAAGTCTTGAAAAGTAAAACACCTCAGTGGAGGGTCATAAAACTGAATGCAGGTGTGGATCAAGCTTCTCTGTGATGGGTCCAGATCCATGACCATATCAAGTATATCTCCATAACTTTCCCTGAACAAAGGTATGTGATCTGGAGTGATCAAGGTCTGAATCATCCTGATATCTGATAACTCTGGCTGGAAGAAGTGATAGGTGATGTTGCTCTTTTTAGGAGCCATGATGCTGAGACTGAGTAGAGACAGGTGCTGATGATAATACTGGAGAAGTGGGCCACTGACTGGCTGGTGCAGGTGATAAATGAAGCAGATAGCTGATGAAGACAAATCACAACTGAAGATGGGGTCAAAACCAAACCAAATGAAGATGGATACCCTGAAACACAAATAAGCAAATGTCAATATGATGCAATGATTATGTATGCAAATGAAATGCAAGGGTCTGTGACTGAGCTGGATCTGATCAAAATGCCCTGATATAGGTCCAAGTGTGTTCAAGAATTCCAGTTGGAGGTCTATAAATCCAGTAACCAAAGTAGGGGACTCAAATAAAGAGCCACATGTCCAGGGTTTAGAATCACAAGAACTGTCCAACATGGAGTATTCTTAACAAACCAGAGTAACAGGGTATTCTGAGGTCAAGGTACCTGCAAACCTGTAAACAGCCCAACCCCCCTCACAGGTGGTGTTCTAGAACAAGGATCCTCAGACTTGGATCAGTTATGAGAAGTGTAAACACTTCTAACCCGGAGGTACAGTGTTTACAATAACCATAAAAGTTCCTCCTCTAATTCACCTCAGTTTCTGAAGGTCAATACTAAAAGGTCATCCAGACTTAGCAGGCTTCCCAGATAGCCCTAGCATTGCAGGAAATCTTCAACACAGAGTTCTCAAGAAGAAACCCATATCTGAACCGTGTTTCATATTCCCGCACCAGACCGAAATGGAATGGGAAAGAATATGATTCACTCTAGCCTAGGTGTCACTCAGGTCCCAGGTATAGGACCTTAACTCTCAATAGAACCCCACCCACCAAAGGAAAACCAGATCCAGCCAGCAGTACAGTACAACAGTATGATAATATGCAAAGCTATAAAGAAAACAGTAAACAACTGTACATAAAGCAAAAAACAAATATAAATATACAAACACAAATAAACACATAACACCCCAGTAAACACAAATCAAACAAGCGCTAGGAGGAACCCACAAAAAGAACCAGAAGCCCTGGTTGCAGTATAAGGTTCCCCAGCAGAGTCGCCAAGCTGTCGCTCCCGACAAATGAAAATGGATCAGATGAAGGTACAGACGCGAACGGTCGGCGAAAGGGACAATGAGAACACACAGCCGTGAACTCACTGGAGAATGAATAGAGTCGCCAGCTAGGCATTTTTATCCCGGAGGAAAGGCAATGCTGCATAGACCTAGAAAGATACGGATAAGACGGTTGCGAACCAGAGAGACTGAGAAAGGGGGTTGGTTACAACCTGGGAAGGTATTAGCACCCAGATTGTCCGCCGTACTCGACGGGATCCACGCTTAAAAGATTTGTGTTTTAAAGGGGTAGTGTCAGTGCAATCTGTGTGTAAAAGAGCTGGCAAAAGATGTACAGGTGTCAGTGTAAAAAGAAGTGAAGTGTATAATGATGTGAAGTATGAAAGTGTCAGTGTAAGAACAGGAATAGGATGCTCAAGATCATGAGGCCTAAAGAATATAGCTGGAAGGAGGGGGAATATACAGAGACTTTTGTTCGATAACTGTTAAGTTATGTCTACGTATCCTCTCGTGCTATGAGGAAGTCAGAACACCGTAGTTCGACCCAAAGAGACTGAAAGATGAATTGACTTGTGAACTGCTTACTTGCCTATGCTCAAGTGTATGATCTGTCTAGCACAGATGCAAACTGTCTTGCATTAGACGGAAGAAGCAAGTTCTCGTTTGTGAGTGAATGAGATGAGAAAAGAATCCCGAAGGAGACGATTATTGTTTGTTTTTGAGTTTTCAGTCTTTTATTGCTTTTTGAAGTTTGTCATAAGTTAATGAGCTTAAGCCTAAACCAATGGATTTAGTAAACTCATCACATCTTCCCTCTGATTAGGGGTAATGAGAATACCTTAAGTGTGAAGTCAGATTCTCACACTTAATCACCTTTGATGCAGGATTAAGATCATTAACCTACTTGTGATTATTTAGATGTTTTTGTGGTTTTTGTTTAGTGTTAAGTAATGAGGTTAAGCCATAATCAAGGATTAAACAGACTCATTACACCATCCTAATAGAAGGATAATAGATGAGAATGTTTAAGCTGAGGAAAGCTCCTCAACTTAACCCATGATTAGGGATTAAACTCATGACAAAACAAGCCTTTGATTAAGTGGATTTTATTTAATGGTATGATGATGAAGTGTTTTTTAGGGTTTGTAAGACAACTTGAGGGGGACTTGTCCATTAACACTAGGGTTAGTCCTTCTTAACCAATTAAGGAAGAATTAGAACCCTAATGTAAGGCCCAAGTTACAAGTGTAATGTCTTGATACTTATTAAGTGAGTTGATTAAGAGGTTTAAACACATTAAGGGTTTAACACTTAGGATTAACGTTATACACTCCATCCTAAGAGAAGGATGCAGGCATAAGCTTAATCACAAAGCCTTAAAGCCTTTAGGGTTTAGTCCCTGATTATGAGATGAGATGAGATGACTCAAAAGAGACACAAAGGTAAAAACTAAAAGGGGAGACTAATCAAAACCCTAAACATTGTCATGCTTAGTTGTTCCTAAGGTTTGTTAGGTTTTCAAGAGAAATCTTCAATAGAACCACCAGGAAACAGATGAACAGGATCAAGAGAAGCAAAGTGACTTGCTTCATTCAAGAAGTCAAGTCACTTGAAGAAAGAAAGTGGGAGGAACAAGAATGAGCAAGCTCAATCTCAAGCACATACATAAATGCAGCAATGGATGCAAGAGAGAGATAAGAAGAAAGTATGAGAAGTGAAGGCAAATTCACTTCTCAAGTTTACTTACCACCTGAAAAGTTAGAAAGAAATGCAATGCAATGTCAAAGGGGATGAAATGGTATGATGATAAACAAAACCAGAAGCATGTTGATGATGATAATGATGTTATGAGATGCTACAAGCATGAGACAAGGCATGGAGATGTTCATACAAGATCATGAATGCAAATGATGCAAGTTTTGAAGCATGATCTTACATGAAAAGTTATGAAACATACATGGCAAACAAAATGGCAAATATGGGATGCAATGATCAAACATGCTTTCTATATGTCTTATGATGTCAAATGAATCAAATGGAGGCATGGAATGGCATGGCAAGTCATGTTATGCAAGAGAATGCAAGAAGGATGCAAGAGGAAGCCCAAATTAGGGTTTATGAACCAAACATCAAACAAAAACCAAAAACAGAAGCAAACCCTAAGATAAAAAATGGAAAATGCCAACCAAAGAAAACCCTAAACCTATACTAAACTAAGGTCCAAAGGGGAGGTCTCAACTCTTAACCAAACTCAAGTTATGATTTTTCTAAGTTATTAGGGTTTTTAGGGTTCCTAAACAAAAGAAATGCCAAACAAATGAAAAATGCAAGATCAAATCATGGCCATTTTATCTCAAAAACTACATGCTAAACACAATGCAATGCAAGAAGAATCAATGTCCAACTCTTCATAGATAGGCAGAAATGAATTTTTGAACTTATGATCAAAATAATGCACAAAAAAATGATTTAATTCAATGAAAAATTCTCAAAATGCATCAAGATCAAAAAAGAAATTTGGTTTGAAGGTTGGACAATGTTTCTAAATGTCTTAGTACATTTCGTGAATTTTTTGGTGATTTTTAAATACTTAAAAGTATTTTTAATTAATTAATTTCCATTAATCAATTAAAAATAATCTTTTAAATATTTAAAAATACTTTTTTAATGATAAAAAAATAAAATGAAAATATTTTTGTGTCATGAAAATTAATAAAACTTAAGAGAAAAAGTTTTATAATTTTTTATGACTTTTTACTATTTTAAAATAATTGTGCAATTTAAATGAAAAGAAAATGAATTAAAATTAAATAAAAGGGAAAGTAATCAGAATGGAGGGCCAGGATGAGCTCTGAGTTTGAAATGGTTGACTGGCGCGCTAGTGGAGGGTCCAGATGACTTCTAACTTAATTAAATTAATTATGGATTAATTAAATAAAACACGTGGATTAGGGCTAATCAGACAGATCTGGACCACACACACACGCGGGAGGTCAACTGGTCAAAGGGATCGTACGCTCCAGATTCAAACTTGAGTTAATGACATGATTAGGGCACAAATTACTTTCAGGTGGCCGGAGAAGACTTCCGGTCGTCTTCTCCGGCCAGCATCTCCCCTGAAAATCCCCCAAAACCCCAAAAACCTAACTAAAATGAAATCTAAGAATTGGGAAATGATCCCCACTCACTCACGAATCAAAACCCTCTCTCAAAACAAATTTATATTCCCTGACAAAGCTGAATCGAAGCAAATAAGAGCTAGGGCACGCAAGTTTCAGAGAGCAATTAAATGTTCATTTCATCACCATTTCAAAAACTGAAAGCATATTCATGATCAGGAAAGCACAAAGAGCAAGTTTAGAACAAAAGAAATGATTTCTGGAAGAACATTTTTCAAGCTACCTGAGATTCGAAGCTTTCACTCTGATGACTTTCTGGCCACTTCCTTCAGTGCAATCCACTCCACTTGATCCCCAGATGATGTTTGAATGCTCAAGAGGAATTTATGTTGGCTGGATGAGGAGTTTGACAAGCTTCTGCTCAAGCTCAATCAGAAATGGCAGGGATGGTTCAGGCAGTTTCAGGCCATTGTGAGTGGTTCTTTGTGATCCAGATGGTGAGTGGAGAAGCTTTGTGGTGTTTGTTTGGATGTTTGTGTGCTGTGGAAAGAGTTTCGAATGAAACTGCAAGTTGAGGTGGGAAATGGCAATGGGGTGTTCTTGCTTGTTTCAGGCCTGGCTCTTGGTGGTTTGAGGTCTATGAAGTATGGTGAGTTGATCTATGGAAATGGTTTTTATGTTTGCAAGCTGAGAAAACAAATTCGAAGGAAGATGCAAGATGGAGTGTTTTGGTGTATGTGTTGTTGTGAATGGTTTCAGCCTTGCTAGATGTATGGAATGGCTTGCAAAGAGATATTGTATTTTAGTCCTATAGGTCAGATGATGTGACCTGGCCTATGGTGATTGGTAAGTTTGCTTTTGCTCAAAGTCCACCTTTTGTGTAAGAGAAGTATGGCTCATGATCTAGGCAAGTACAAGCATGGGGCTGCGCAGCAAGGGTGAGGGGAAAGGCTAGCCAAAGTCAGCAGCCAATGTCACAAGTTGTAGGAAGTGTGATGAGTGCTTTTGCAAGTTGTTGCCTTATGGTTCACATGTGATTTCCTTGTCCAACAAACCATAAACCATGGGCATTCTTGGTCCAATTCTGACTTTTAAGGCCTAAGGAAAGTTTGTGTCATGGTTTGAAATGAATTAGAGGTTTCAATTGGCTTTAGTTCATGATCTTGCAAAATTCTCATTTGAAGCATGCCTTGAAAATCAATGATTTTTGCCAACTTTGTCACACCATAACTTTTGATCCAAGAAGATTTTGATCATGTTCTTGTACTTTTTGAAAAGGGAAAGATGTAATCTACAACTTTCATGACCAAAGTTTTTCCATTTGAAACATTTTTGGATCAAGAATCAAGGCTTGAAAAATGACCTAAAATGAAGCATTCTTGAAAAGTCAACTATGCCCAAAAAGTCAACATTTGCAAAACTTCCAAATTCTTGATTTCTATGAACTTCAACCTTCTTCCATGATCAAATAAAGATCATATACACTCAAAATGATGAAGATCACCCATTGGTTGGGTCATTGGGGGCCTCAGATGCCCTGATTTTACACTGACTTGTCTGAAAAGTCAACTCTTGATCAGATGACTTCCCCATGGAATTTCTTCATGAAAATTGATATGCATACTCCCTATACCATATAGATACCAATGGAAACAAGAATGACCAAAAAATTTGGGGTTATGGCCTCTGAAACCAAAACCCTAATTTTAAGGTCAACTGTGCAGTCAAACTTGGCTCTGCATCCATTCAAACCCTAGTTCTTGTGATTCTTTGGAAATCTTGACCTTGAGAGGATGTAATATGATAGATGAACACACATGGATCCCTTTGAAGTGATTGGTGGCCTTTGGAGTGGCTCAAGAAGCCCTTGGATTGCTCAGATCACAAACCCTAGATGTAGATGACTTAGAAACTATGCAGTGAATCAAAAGTGGGATATGAGGTGATATGATTGTGTTTATGCATATGAGAATGATCACAAGCCATGGTGAATGGGTGAGGGCAAATTTGGGGTGTTTACATTGACCCAATGTTACATGACACAAACAGGACACGATTCCTTACATCTAAACATAAACCAAAAAATGTGAAGGACTCCAACTCAACTTCACGCACAAAATCTATCCTTCTTGAGTATATGCGTGTTACCCATGTAGAGGTTACATTACAACAGGCAGGGTGAGTAATAAATATAAACGATGCAAGTAAAGATAAGCAAGTATTCGTTCATCATATCACAACACATCATAATCTCACCAACATCTTACCCAACTCATCAAAACCTCAAGTCAACAAATGCATCATTCTATGCCACCAAGAATGAAATGCAACATCATAAATGCATGTGGTACCGATTTCAACATGCGATGGACACTGGGCCATCTACCATCCACAACGGAGCACAATATAAACAACATCACTCCAATTCCACACAATGGGATTCGAAGCCTCAAATCAATTTAAGTAGGCCATGAATGCAAGGCGCATCAACATCATCATATTAACATGTTAAACCAGCAATTGAATCAACATTCATAAATAATTCTTCGTAAACATTCAACATACTAATCGACATGTCATCTATATATTATTAAACATAATGGACATCTTTCACCTAGTATTCCTCATTCAATATCATCAACTAGCATCTAAAACATCAAGACAACACACTTTAACAAGTATAATACATCATAACATCACTATAACATGTCTATGTTTTATTTCCTAATTTCCTGCAATTAAAACAACATTTTTCAACTTCCAGGCTGCGCTAAGCGCCCTGACATACAGGCTAAGCACGTTGCTCTCGACTTCGAAGAGACATAAATTCTCCAGAGTGCGCTAAGCAGGCTAGACCGCACTAAACGGGTTCTGCGATTCTGGAAGAAAAACCATGCGATATCAGCATACCACCTGCTACGATTTTCACACCTAAAACAAGTCTTTTGCCACATTTAATCATAGATTACAATATTAGGACCTATCTCTAATACACAAACAATATTTACCACAAATTACAACGACAATTCATCAATCATATCAACTTTACTCATCACAAATCCTAGGTTTTCTCTCAAATCCCCAAATACCCACAACACATAAACCATACATCATTAATATTGAAAGGCATACTCCCCATACCTTAGATTATCGCTTCCTAATCGTCTTCTTTTCGAAGTCTCCTATAAGCCCTAGCTTCTTCTCCTTATTCTTCCGACTTTTTCTCCTTTTTCTCTAAAATTTCACAAATGATCGTGTTCTCCTTTCTCACTCTCAGTATAACACATACCCTTAATACTCATTCCCCACAATACCCTTAACTTAACTTCCACAATTACCAACATGCCCTCAAGACCTCTAATTCTTTATTTTAATTAAATAATAACAATTTGAATAATCTAATCTAATTATCTTACTATTAATACTTATTATAAATAATCCGATTAATCTCATTAATTAACACAACAACCACGACAACTCAATAAACATCAAATAATAAAAAACAACAAGTCACAATATTTAATCAGGAAATCAGGGCGTTACACAAGCCAGTAATCTTACGTCCTTTGTTAATGAATTTCAGGAGATCACGGTCCTGCAGAAAAATAAATCATCATCACAAACTTGTAATATAATAATAAACATAATTTAATAGAATGAATCCAAATAATTTCACCTCTCGTTCACAGATATGTCTGGCATAATGGTACGAGTAAATAGGCAACACTGACAACTCTAACGGTCTTCTCCAAATACTTGAGGTGGCACTAGCTCATCAGCCTCATCATCATGAGGTGACACTGGCTCATCAGCCTCATCAACCTGAGGTGGCACTGGCTCATTAGCCTCGTCAGCTTGAAGTCCCCCTGGTGGCATAGGAGTTTGCGGATACACGAGGTGCTCACCTTCGTATGTAGTGGTTGCGAGATAGGTATGACGAGCTCTTTGTTGTTCGTCAGTATCAGGATGCCGCTAGGGAATACATGTTTCATGTGGTAGCATGTACACTCTTTTCCACAAGAACCCACCCCTCACCATCACCGTCTCAAACTTGATGTTCCTCGATTTGAGAACATTGATGCTAATGGATGGATCTTCAAGATTTGTTCTCTCTTCACTATTGATTCTTTCTATCTCGAAAGAATTTCCCTATTGTGGTATCAATGAATATATCTTAACCAAAAAATCGTGTGCTTGGCCTAGTTTCTCCATGTGTTGTAAACATGTTCCACCTTCACTATGTATGATGATCCCCAAGGCAATCTCTTCAAATTTATCCAAAGTGCAACTGTCTTTGAGTATTTGGTTGAGTTTAAGTCCTTGAGAAATTGTTTGGTGAATCTTTCTCTGTTGAATTTATTAATTTGTATTTTCTAAGTCCATAAAAGACGAACATATAGCGTGAAGTCCTTGATCGAAAGCCAATTCCCACATCTCACTATGTTGGCCTTAATTCCTTTCAAGAGAATAAGTGGTAGGTTGAACAAAAGGCATTTTCCCTAAATTTTCTCGCGCCACAGTCTTCCTAGCTTCTGATCCACCGTCGTCGCATGCTTCATATGATTATTTCCCAAATAGCCGATAAAGCCTTGATTCTGCCACTTATTTGAAGCAGAGATAGTAATTATCCTGGGTAATTTCTTATTGTACCCTATATCTTTCTAGTGCACCATGTGAATTTTCACATATGCCCCATGATTTCGGAGATACATCTCCAGATGCACCCTAAGTTCAATGAACATTGAAATATTCCGGAGATATATCTCCGGAATAATTTGGAGCTTAACCCACATCCGACTCTTCTCCTCCCTCGCGCTTCTTGCTCTGGACTAGCCTAGCAGGTGCCCTATGTCCAATTGAGGTCCAATACATGTTAACTCTAGGCACAAGCCTAACAAGCGATCCAAGACCTCGTGACCGTTGAGAAATAGAGCCGTTAGAATATAATCGTTGGGGATCTCCCCCATACGTCCTCTAACGCCTTTCACGCAAGTAATAACCCTTCCAAAACCACTGTAAGCAGTTTGACCTAGTCAAGGGCCACGCACCCGCAATCTACACCCAAATACCCTTATAAATACCCTCTACCTTTGGAGGACCGGGTATTCAATTCTAATCACTCACATACTTTCATAACGCTTTAGTTTGTTTCACCCTGAAACTTACTTGAGCGTTGAAGTACCTTGTAGGTACACCACCCCTCTCCTACAAACATCGTTGCAGCCCCAACTGAAGGCCACGAGGACCTATCCGAATCATTTGTGTACACTTCTCAACATACACTTTTCTCATACTCTTTTCAACATAAAATTTCAACTTCTTCACAACATTAATTTCATCAAACAAGACTTAAAGGAACATCAAACATCATCTAACATCATTCAACATCATCAAAACCATAAATTTCTGGTAAATTTTCGAGTTTTTGGATAAATATTGAGTTTTAGTGTAAATGTGTAGAACTCAATGATTAACGCTAGAAATGTGTAGGAATCGAATGTAACATAGTTTAGACTTAGTATATGACCTTTTTGTTGTCTCAAAATGGCATTCATACCATGTTTTTTCAATATGCATAAACCACATTATGCAATTTTTTTATGCGTTAATTTTAATTTTAATTGCTGACATTGAATATTTTTGGTATTGATTATTATTGGCATTAATTATTTATGGAAAATTTTAGGAGAGTGATCCCCAAAAGTTTCTGAACTATGAGGGTGTAAACACCCCAAATTTGCCCTCACCCATTCACACCATGGCTTGTGATCATTTCATATGCATAAACACAATCATACCATCTCATATCACAATTTTGATTCACTGCATAGATTCAAAGTCATCTGCACCTAGGGTTTGTGACCTGAGCTATCCAAGAGCCTCTTGAGCCACTCCAAAAGCCACCAATCACTTCAAAGGGGTCCATATGTGTCCTTATATCATATTACATCCTCTCAAAGTCAAAAATGCAAAAGAATCACAAGAACTGAGGTTTGTATGGAAGCAGAGCCAGGCTAGACTGCACAGTTGACCTAAAATTAGGGTTTTGGTTTCAGAGGCCATAACTCCAATTTTTTTGGTCATTCTTGTTTCCATTGGTCTCTATATGGTATAGGGAGTATGCATATCAATTTTTATGAAGAAATTCCATGGGGAAGTCATCTGATCAAGAATTGACTTTTCAGACAAGTCAGTGTAAAATCAGGGCATCTGAGGCCCCCAATGACCCAACCAATGGGTGATCTTCATCATTTTGAGTGTATATGATCTTTATTTGATCACGGAAGAAGGTTGAAGTTCACAAAAATCAAGAATTTGGAGTTTTTGCAAATGTTGACTTTTTGGGCATAGTTGACTTTTCAAGAATGCTTCATTTTAGGTCATTTTTCAAGCCTTGATTCTTGATCCAAAAATGCTTCAAATGGAAAAACTTTGGTCATGAAAGTTGTAGATTACATCTTTCCCTTTTCAAAAAGTACAAGAACATGATCAAATTCTTCTTGGATCAAAAGTTATGGTGTGACAAAGTTGACAAAAATCATTGATTTTCAAGATGTGCACCAAATGAGAATTTTGCAAAATCATGAACCAATGCCATTTGTAACTTCTAATTCACTTCAAACCATGACATAAACATTCTATGTGACTCAAAAATCAGAATTGAACCAAAGATCACATGTTTATGGTTTGTGTAACAAGGCATTTTTCACAAAGTTTAAAAAAGTAACAACTTGCAAAAGCACTCATCGCACTTCACCAACTTGATGCATTGGATGCTGAACCTCCCTAGCTTCACTCACATACCATGCTGCGCCAGCCCATGCTCATGTAGCAAGCTATAACTTAGCCCATGCCTCTCTTACAAAGAAGTTGACATTTTGCAAAAGGTGACTTACCTATCACAGTAGGCCATGTCACATCATCTGGCCAATTAGAATTGTTTATACTTTCCATTTGCAAGCTAAACATAACACCAGGCCAGGCTGAAACACTTCACACAATCACATACTCAAACACACTCCCTTGTGCAAACTTCTTCGAATCTCTCTGCCCAGACCAAAAACATCCAAACCATTTTCACCAATCATCTCACCATGTCTCATTGAGTCAAAAGCAACCAAGAACCAGGCCTGAAACAAGCTGTAACCTCACTGCACCATTTTCACTCCAACCTGCAGTTTCATTCGAAACTCTCTCCACAGCTCACAAACATCAAAACAAACTCCATAAACCTTCTCCACTCACCATCTGGACCACAAACAACCTTTCACCCTTGCCAGAAATAGCCAGAATCATCATTGCCATGTTCAACTGAGTTTGAGCAGAAGTTACTCAAACTCTTCATCCAGCCAATATAAATTTCTCCTGAGCACTCAAGCATCATCAAGAGGTCATAAGGAGTAGATTTCACCAAGAGAGGAAGTCAGAAAGTAGCTGGAGTGAAAGCTTCGAATCTCAGGTAGCTCAAGAACTTTTTTTCCAGAAATGGATTTTTAAGTTCTAAACTTGTTCTACATGTCTTCCTGATCATGAATATGCTTTTAGTTTTTGAAATGGTGATAAAATGAGAGTTTAATTGATCTCTGAAACTCATTTGACCTAGTTCTTATTTGTTTCGATTCAGCCTTGTTAGGAAATATAAATTTGTTTTGATAAGGGGTTTTGGTTCGTGAGTGAGTGGGGATCATTTCCCAGTTTTTAGATTTCAATTTAGTTAGGTTTTTGGAGTTTTGGGGATTCTCAGGGGGGATGCTGGCCGGAGAAGACGACCGGAAGTCTTCTCCGGCAGCCTGAAAGTCATTTGTGCCCTAATCCTGTAATTAATTTCCATTTGAATTCTGGGCGTTGGATTGGTTGACCCAGTTGACTTACCGCGCGAATGAAAGGCCCAGATCATTTTGCTTAGCCCTAATCTTCATTATTTATTTAATTAATTGGGATTAACTCAGATGCAACCCCAGCCGTCCAGATGCGCGCTGGTCAACCAATTTAAACCCAGGATTCATCTCATCCCTCCATTCTGTTTACTTTCCTTTTATTTTAATTTATTTTCATTTCTTTTTCATTTAACTTGCATATTTATTTTAAAATAGTAAAAAATGTGTAAAAATTATGAAACTTTTTCTCATAAGTTTTATTAATTTTTATGACACAAAAATATTTTTGTTTCTATTTTTATCATTAAAAAAGTATTTTTAAATATTTAAAGGATTATTTTTAATTGATTAATGGAAATTAATTTATTAAAAATAATTTTAGGTATTTAAAAATCACCAAAAAATTCATGAAATGTTCTAAGACATTTAGAAACATTGTCCAATCTTCAAACCAAATTTCTTTTTTGATCTTGATGCATTTTGAGAATTTTTCTTTGAATTAAAATCATTTTTGTGCATTATTTTGATCCTAAGTTCAAAAAAATCATTTCTGCCTATCTAGGAAGAGTTGGACATTGATTCTTCTTGCATTGTTTTGTGTTTAGCATGTAGTTTCTAGGATAAAATGGCCATGATTTGTTCCCTCATTTTCAATTTGTTTGACATTTCTTTTGTTTAGGAACCCTAAAAACCCTAATAACTTGTGAAAATCATAACTTGAGATTGGTTAAGAGTTGAGACCTCTCCTTTGGGCTTTGGTTTAGTACAAGATTAGGGGTCCTTTGTGTGGCATTTTCCATTTTTTATCATAGGGTTTGCTTCTGTTTTGGGTTTTTGTTTGATGTATGATTCATAAACCCTAATTTGAGCTTTCATTTGCATACCTCTTGCATTCTCTTGCATAACATGACTTGCCATGACATTTCAAGCATCCATGTGATTCATTTGACATCATAAGACATATAGAAAGCATGTTTGATCATTGCATCATGTGTTTGCCATGTTGTTTGCATTGTGCATTTCATAACTTTCCATGTATGTTCATGCTCCTTAACTTGCTTCATATGCATCCATAAGCTTGTATGAACATTTTCATGTGCTTCCTCATGTTTGTAGCATCTCATAGCATCCTTGTCATCATCAAAATGATTCTGGTTTTGTTTATCATCATGTCATCTCATCCCATTTTGCATTGCATTCCTTTTCTAACCTTTCAGGTGGTAAGTGACTTTGAGAAGTGAATTTGCCTTCACTTCTCATAACTTTTCTTTTCATCTCTCTTGCACCCATTGCTGCATTTTTATTTGTGCTTGAGATTGAGCTTTCTCATTCTTGTTCTTCCCACTTTCTTTCTTCAAGTGACTTGACTTCTTGAATGAAGCAAGTCACTTTGCTTCTCTTGATCCTGTTCACCTGCATCCTGGTGGTTCTCTTTGAAGACTTCTCTTGAAAACCTCACAAACCTTAGGAACAACCAAGCATGACAATGATTAGGGTTTTGATTAGTCTCCCCTCTTAGTTTTACCTTTGTGTCTCCTTGAGTCTGCTCTTCCCACCTCATAATCAGGGACTAAACCCTAAAGGCTTTAAGGCTTTGTGATTAAGCTTATGCCTGCATCCTTCTCTTAGGATGGAGTGTATAACTTTAATCCTAAGTGTTAAACCCTTAATGTGTTTAAATCTCTTAATCAATTCACATAATAATCATCAAGACATCACACTTGTAACTTGGGCCTTGCATTAGGGTTCTAATTCTTCCTTAATTTCTTAAGAAGGACTAACCCTAGTGTTAATGGACAAGTCCCCCTCAAGTTGTCTTACAAACCCTAAAAATCACTTCATCATCTTACCATTAACTAAAATCCACTTAATCAAAGGCTTGTTTTGTCATGAGTTTAATCCCTAATCATGGATTAAGTTGAGGAGCTTTCCTCAGCTTAAACATTCTCATCTATTATCCTTCTATTAGGATGGTGTAATGAGTCTGTTTAATCCTTGATTATGGCTTAACCTCATTACTTAACACTAAACAAAAACACCAAAAACATCTAAATAATCACAAGTAGGTTAATGATCTTAACTCTACATCAAAAGGTGATTAAGTGTGAGAATGTGACTTCACACTTAAGGTATTCTCATTACCCCTAATCAGAGGGAAGATGTGATGAGTTTACTAAATCCATTGGTTTAGGCTTAAGCTCATTAACTTATGACAAACTTTCAAAAGCAATAAAAGACTGAAAACTAAAAAACAAACAATAATCGTCTCCTCTGGGATTCTTTCCTCATCTCATTCACTCACAAACGAGAACTTGCTTCTTCCGTCTAATGCAAGACAGTTTGCATCTGTGCCAGACAGATCATACACTTGAGCATAGGCAAGTAAGCAGTTCACAAGTCAATTCATCTTTCAGCCTCCTTGGGTCGAACTACGGTGTTCTGACTTCCTCATTGCACGAGAGGATACGTAGGCATAACTTAACAGTTATCGAACAAAAGTCTCTGTATATTCCCCCTCTTCCAGCACCTTTCTCTTAGCCTCATTATCATGAGCAATTCATTCTCATTCTTACACTGACACCATTTATACACTTCACTCCTTTCAGCACTGACACCTGTACATATTGCTTTCCAGCTCTTTATACACAAATTGCACTGACACTACCCCTTTAAAACACAAATCTTTTAAGCGTGGATCCCGTCGAGTACGGCGGACAATCTGGGTGCTAATACCTTCCCAGGTTGTAACCAACCCCCTTTCTCAGTCTCTCTGGTTCGCAACCGTCTTATCCATCATTTCTAGGTCTATGCAGCATTGCCTTTCCTCCGGGATAAAAATGCCTAGCTGGCGACTCTTTTCTTCTCCAGTGAGTTCACGGCTGTGTGTTCTCATTGTCCCTCTCGCCGACCGTTCGCGTCTGTACCTTTATTTGGGCCCGGTTCCCACTTATCGGGAGTGACAGCTTGGCGAATCTGCTGGGGACCCTTATACTGCAACCAGGGCTTCTGGTTCTTTTTGTGGGTTCCTCCTAGCGCTTGTTTGATTTGTGTTTACTGGGGTGTTATGTGCTTATTTGTGCTTGTATTTTTGTATTTATTTTTGCTTTATGTACAGTTGCTTTACTGCTTTCTTTATTGCTTTTGTATATATCATACTGTCATGCTGCTGGCTGGATCTGGTCTTTATTTTAGTGGGTGGGTGATTCATTGAGAGTTAAGGTCCTATACCTGGGACCTGAGTGACACCTAGGCTAGAGTGAATCATATTCTTTCCCATTCCATTTCGGTCTGGTGCGGGAATATGAAACACGGTTCAGATATGGGTTTCTTCTTGAGAACTCTGTGTTGCAGATTTCCTGCAATGCTAGGGCTATCTGGGAAGCCTGCTAAGTCTGGATTACCTTTTAGTATTGACCTTCAGAAACTGAGGAGAATTAGAGGAGGAACTTTTATGGTTATTGTAAACATTGTACCTCCGGGTTAGAAGTGTTTACACTTCTCATAACTGATCCAAGTCTGAGGATCCTTGTTTTAGAACATCACCTGTGAGGGGGTTGGGCTGTTTACAGGTTTGCAGGTACCTTGACCTCAGAATACCCTGTTACTTTGTTTGTTTAAGAGTACTCCATGTTGGAACAGTTCTTGTGATTCTAAAACCTTGGACATGTGGCTCTTTATTTGAGCCCCCCACCTTGGTTACTGGATTTATAGACCTCCATCTGGAATTCTTGAACACACTTGGACCTATATCAGGGCATTTGATCAGATCCAGCTCAGTCACAGACCCTTGCATATCATTGGCATACATAATCATTGCATCATATTGACATTTGCTTATTTGTGTTTCAGGGTATCCATCTTCATTTGGTTTTGGTTTTGACCCCATCTTCAGTATTGACTTGTCTTCATCAGCTATCTGCTTCAGTTATCACCTGCACCAGCCAGTCAGTGGCCCACTTCTTCAGTATTATCATCAGCACCTGTCTCTACTCAGTCTCAGCATCATGGCTCTTAAAAAGAGCAACATCACCTATCACTTTTTCCAGCCAGAGCTATCAGACATCAGGAGGATTCAAACCCTGATCACTCCAGATCACATACCATTGTTCAGGGAAAGTTATGGAGATATACTTGATATGGTTATGGATCTGGACCCATCACAGAGAAGCCTGATCCACACCTGCATTCAGTTTTATGACCCCCCACTGAGATGTTTCACTTTCCAAGACTTTCAGTTGGGCCCTCTATTAGAAGAATACTCATCATTGGTTGATTTGCCTATCAGGGGTGGAATCCCTTTCAACCCTGAGATGGTCTTTCCTAGCAATGGAGAAGTAGCAAAAGCTTTGCATCTGGAACTTGTTTTGATTGAGCAGCATATGACTTCTAAAGCTGGAATCCCTGGCTTCCATCTAGATTTCTTGATCTCTCAAGCTACCCTGAAAGCTTCTTTAGGAGAGTGGAAAGCTGTCTGTGCTTTGTTGGCCTTGAGCATATATGGAATCGTATTGTTTGCAGATGAGCCTCGATTCATTAGCAAGAATGCAATCCATCTTTTCATCTTGAAGAACCCAGTGCCAACTTTATTGGGGGATCTTTACTATTCAGTGCATCAGAGGAATGAGAAGCAGAGGGGGAGGTTAGTGAGGTGTTGTGCTCCATTGTTCCACACTTGGCTTCTCAAGCATCTACCCAGGACAGATGCATTTCTAAATCCTCATCAGCAGAGCAACTGGGCTAAGAGACTTACTGCTCTAACTTCAGCAGATATCAGATGGTGCACTCAAAGCACCAAGGGCAGGGATATCATCACCAGCTGTGGGCATTTTCCCAATGTTCCTTTGATAGGAGTTAAGGGTAGTATCAATTACAACCCTCTGTTGTTTAGAAGACAACAGGGCTATGCACTGGTCCATACTCCTAAGGCACAAGACTTGGTGGAGACTCTTTATTGTGAGAACAAGATTAATTTGACTGTTGTTAGGCAGGCTGCCTGGGCCTGGGATAATGTTCAAACCAAGGGAGTAACCATTCTGGGGAAGTGCAATAATGTGGCATCAGCACAATATTATGAGTGGTCTCGTGCCAGGGCTCAATTCTCTGGGATGCCCTTTACTATAGAAGATATGCCTGAATCATCTTCACCACCCCCTGCCACTATCAGTTTGGAAGAGTTTGAGAGCTTGAAGGAGAGGAATGAGAAGCTAACCCAGGCCTTGCAGAAGACCCTCCGGGAGAGGAGTGAAGGTATGAGGGAGATTGAGAGATTGGAGAAGTTGAGAGTGGAGCATCTGGCTAAGATTGAGAAGTCTGGGGATTATATCAAAAAGTCTAAAGCTGGAGAACAAATTCTGAAGAATGCTTGCAAAGAAGCCCAGTTCCAGAGAGCAAGGACAGACTTGTATCTGAAGGAGAGTCAGGCTCGGTGGGTCAGGATCACCGAGGCTCGTACTTTGAAAGACAAGAGAGTTCAAGACAAGATGGAGCAACTGGAAGCTAGTGCAAAAGAACAGCAAGAAGCCCTGGCAGCAGCCCAGAGGGAGATATCAGAGCTGAAGATCAAAGCAGGGGTGAAGAGGTCCAAAGAACAAACTCAGCACAAAAAGCTCACTACAGCTGTTACAACCCGGAATCTCCTCATCAGGAATCTCACGGAGCGTCCGGCTGATCCTGTGACCGAAGCACTTCTTAAGGAAGTTCGTGAGGATGAGTTTGGTCTTGGTGTTTGATCATTTGTTTGTTGTTGCTTTCTTTCCATGTACTTTTATTTTCTTGTAATGTATTTTGACCCCTTAGAGGGCTTGTGTTGTAAAATGAACAAGTTGTATTATTTCACCTTCTATAATATATTTGTGTTAGTGTGCTTCATCTGAGTTTTCTTCAAGCAACAACAACAGCATCTTCAAGGGTCTGGAAGGGTCAAAACTGAATGCCAAACCGGATACCTTGAGAACAAATAAGCATACTGCATTGCATGCTAACCGTTTGTTTGTTTTGTAGGTTTTTGTCTATTGTTGCTAACTCTGTTGTGATGCATCAGGAACTATTGCTAGGCGCCGAGTATTTCCCCTCAACCGTCCGCACCGTTATCCAACCCGAAACAACCTTCCGGGCATTCAAATGGATCAGATGCAGCAGGACCTCACTGAGGTCAGAAATCAAATGGCAAATGAAAGGTTAGAAATGAGGAATCAAATGACTCAGTTTATGGAAGTGATGAACAACATGGCTCAGAGCCAAGAAAGATTGAGGGCCATGGTGGAAAGGAAAAACCAAGAAGATCCACATATAGGGACTGCCGG
Organism: Lathyrus aphaca; assembly: GCA_963966055.1. Classification (NCBI taxonomy): domain Eukaryota; kingdom Viridiplantae; phylum Streptophyta; class Magnoliopsida; order Fabales; family Fabaceae; genus Lathyrus; species Lathyrus aphaca. Next base: position 241,456,313 of record OZ014525.1, read on the forward strand.
CACCAGCAACAATGAAAGGGTCCAACCTCATGTTAATCCCCCTGTATTTGGACCACACCTCCATCCTGAGGTCAACATCCCTGCAAATGTTCAAGGGACTGCCACCGCAGCTAGGGTACTTCAAGAAGACCCCCAAGAGGACCAGTTCACGGTAATGGGTGCCGGGGAAGAGGCTTATGATAGGAGGTTGGATGAGATAGCTGAAAAATTGAGGTCCTTAGAGTCTCAAAACTCTCTGGGTTTTGACGTCATGGACATGGGCTTGGTAGACGGGGTCAGGATCCCCCATAAGTTCAAGCCTCCTTGTTTTGAAAAGTACAACGGGACTTCATGCCCCCGGACTCATTTACAGTCATTTCTGGGAAGGCTGAAGGCCTATACTATGGATGAGAAGCTCTGGATGTTCTATTTCGAAGACAGCTTGACTGGAGCGTCAAGAGAATGGTACTCTCACTTGACAAGGGCAACTATTAGATGCTGGAAGGACCTGGCAGAGGGCTTCATCAGACAGTATCAGTATAACTTAGACATGGCACCCAACAGGACCCTCCTGATGGGAATGTCACAGTCGTCAAGGGATAGTTTCCGAGAATATGCCCAGAGATGGAGGCAATTGGCTGCTGCTGTTCGGCCACCTATGTCTGAAAGGGAAATGGCAGATATGTTTATGAACACCCTTCAGGGAACTTATATTGACAGGCTGGCTGCTTTCTCTTCCACTAGCTTTGCGGATGTTGTCATAGCTGGGGAGAGAATTGAAAGCCTATTGAAGATGGGTAAGATATCTGACAATGGTGCAAGCTCGTCCAGTAGTACAAGAAAGCCTTTTGCAGGCCCGAGAAGAACTGGCGAGACCAATGCCATCCACACCAACAGGGGCAGGCCCCAATATGTTCAAAGGTCAATAGCAGCAGTCACCATTCCTGCTCCAGCTCATCCTCTACCAGTCTATCAACCTCCGCAGCAAAACTATCAGCAACAACCTCAGTACCACCAACAAAATCAGTATCCTCCAAGAAATTACAACAACAGCAACACCAACAACAACAGTCAACAAAGGCCATTTCAGCAGAGGCCATCTCAAGCTAATAGGGTGATCGATCCAATCCCTATGCCATATGCTACCCTGCTGCCACAACTCCTGAAACTCAACCTAGTTGAGCTAAGGAAGTTGGCACCTCCAGATCCCAACAGTCTACCCAGGAACTATGACTCCAACGCTAGGTGTGCCTTCCATTCAAACGCACCTGGCCACAGTACAGAAAAGTGCAGAGCTCTGCACATGAAGGTACAAGACCTGGTAGACTCAAAAGCTCTTAATTTCGCACCACCACCCAATGTCAACAAAAACCCAATGCCAAACCACGGTGGTCCTAGAATTAACGCTATTGAAGAAGACAAACCGTCTTATTTAATAACCAGCGTGGGTCAGATCCGGACACCGTTGGTAGAAATCAAGGCTCAACTCCTGGAATGTCAAATGTTCCCGGGGTGCGAGTTGGGTTGTGCTTACTGCAATATTTCAGTAAATGGGTGCGATAATTTGAGGAATGGCATAGATGGCCTTATTCAGAGTGGCCAGCTTCAGATCACCACATCATTTCCAACAAATCCAACAATCTCATCAGCAACGGTTTCAGAACCTCCTACAACTGCAGCATCCATTGTTCCTGACAATTCTTCACTTTCATCAACAAGTACTTCATCTGTCATTTCAACTGACCAGATGTCAACAAGTGTTCCTTCTACAACTCCAGCACCACTCCATTTTGAAACTCCTACAACAACAACATCCATTCTTCCACCATTGTCTCCTACAACACCAGCAACAAATCATGAAGATGTCTCAACGGTCACCATATTCTATGATCCTGAAAGCAACTCTGCCTACAATTCAGAAGGTGCTGCTCCCATCAGGGCACCAGTGACAATTTATTACGATCCATAAACTATCACAGTCCCTTCAGCAGCTGCAATCAGTCCAGTCACTGTCACGGTGCCTGGACCATATGGAAGCAATAGGGCCATCCCTTGGCATTACGGCTCTGACTTGTATTGTGAAGGACAAAGAATCACTTTTGAATCATCAACCCCTGCATCACAAATAAACAATGTGGGCGGAGGCGGAGGCTTCACCCGAAGTGGACGTCTCTTTGCCCCACAAATTCAGAGACCCACAGCCGAAGCAGAAGCTGCTGCCAAGGCAAAAGGGAAGAGCCCTGTGCAGGAAGATCAAGCTGTTAAGGAAGCTTTGAAGACACCATTCGATCAAGAGGTTGATGAGTTCATGCGAATCATCAAAAAGAGTGATTATAAAATAGTGGATCAGCTTCATCAGACGCCTTCCAAGATCTCAATCCTATCATTGCTTATGTGCTCCGAAGCCCATCGGAATGCACTACTCAAAGTCTTGCACGCAGCTTACGTGCCTGAAGAGATCACTGTCAATCAGCTGGAAGCTGTAGTTGGAAATGTTAATGCTAGTCACGGACTAGGGTTCACCAATACTGATTTGACAGCGGAGGGCCGCAACCATAACAAAGCCTTGCACATAACCATGGAATGCAAAGGTGCTGTCCTTTCCCATGTGCTGGTAGACACGGGGTCATCCCTCAATGTCTTACCTAAAAAGGCCCTGGTGAAGCTAGAATACGACGGGTTGGCATTGAGACCCAGCAACCTGGTGGTAAGAGCTTTTGATGGCTCAAAGAGATCGGTTCTGGGAGAGATTGAGCTGCCCGTAACGATTGGCCCGCAGACTTTCACAACTATCTTCTACGTGATGGATATACAGCCCGCCTACAGCTGTTTATTGGGTAGGCCATGGATTCACGCTGCTGGCGCCGTGACCTCTACCCTTCACCAGAAGTTAAAATATGAGTAGGAGGGTCAAATCGTTACAATCTGTGGAGAAGAGGATATCTTTGTCAGCCACCTGGCTACCTATAAGTATATTGAAATGGATGGGGAGATCCATGAAACAATGAGCCAGGGGTTCGAAGCTTTGAATGTCAATGAAACATCTGCTGTGCCTGGTACTTCAATATCATCATACCAACAAGCCCGGAAGGTTGTTGAGGGAGGAAATGCCCAAGGCTGGGGCAAACTGTTATCGGTGGAGAAGAAAGAGGATAGATTTGGGTTGGGTTACAGACCAACTCAACAAGATCAAGCAGCGGCTGCGAAAGAGCCCAACTTTGTGAGTGGGGGGATGCTTACCCCTGATGCTATCAACTGTCTGGAAGACGAGCTGGAAGAGGAGCGCAACCTGGAAAGCTGGATTCGTCCAAAGATCCTGGGGAGCAGTGTCTCGAACTGGTCTTCCCAGGAAATTATAAGAGTTACTCATGCAGAGTAATTATTATTTCCTGTATTTTTATAGCATGCATCAAAGTCTTGCATCTTGCCCAAGATGACAAGACTCATTTTGTAATCGGGCCATCTGTACCTTTTGTGCAAACAAGATTAATCAATGAAATATCAGACATCTTTTTGCAAATGAGTCTTTTTCTTTTCCGCTCACTGTTTTTCCATTTTTCTTTTTGTACAAAAAAAATAAATGGCGGTGTTTTCAAAATGACAACTTTATTTCACTTTTCTAAACAAGATTAAAATCAAATCACTAAAATGAACAAACTAAACCCTTGCAGAGAGTGCCTTCCTGACAGCACCGACAACAACACGGCTATGACATCGTATGACTTTGACAATCCGATCAATCAAGCTGATGAAGGGGTTGAAGAAGAATATGAGCTTCCTGAAGAGCTAGCCAGGTTGTTAAGACAAGAGGAAAAGGTTATTACTCCTCACCAGGAGGAGGTTGAAGTGATTAATCTTGGTACAGATGAAGTCGTGAAGGAGGTTAAAATCGGGGCCTGCCTGCAGGACTCAGTGAAGAGACAACTGATTGACCTGCTTCAAGAGTATGTGGACGTGTTTGCTTGGTCTTACCAAGATATGCCAGGGTTGGATACCAATATTGTTGTGCACAAGCTGCCTTTGAGAGAAGAATGCCTTCCAGTCAAACAAAAGCTACGCCGTACTTGTCCAGACATGGCAATGAAGATCAAGGAGGAGGTACAAAAGCAATGGGACGCCGGGTTCCTTGCTGTAACTAGCTATCCGCCGTGGGTTGCTAATATTGTACCTGTGCCTAAGAAGGACGGCAAAGTAAGAATGTGTGTGGACTATCGGGATCTGAACAGAGCCAGCCCGAAAGATGATTTCCCTTTACCTCACATTGATGTATTGGTGGATAATACGGCTCAGTTCTCAGTATTCTCCTTCATGGATGGATTTTCAGGATACAACCAGATCAAGATGTCACCTGAAGACATGGAGAAGACAACATTCATCACACCTTGGGGCACGTTCTGCTACAAAGTAATGCCATTTGGGCTCAAGAATGCCGGTGCGACGTATCAACGGGCTATGGTAACGTTATTCCATGATATGATCCATAAAGAAATAGAATGTTATGTGGATGATATGATTGCCAAGTCCTTCACTGAAGAAGACCATCTGGTAAATCTGCTCAAATTGTTCAAGCGTCTGAGGAAGTATCAACTGAAGCTGAACCCCAACAAATGCACATTCGGGGTGCGATCCGGTAAGCTGCTGGGTTTTATTGTAAGCGAAAAAGGGATTGAATTTGACCCTGATAAAGTCAAAGCCATCCAAGAGATGCCTGCACCTAAAACTGAAAAGGAAGTTCGAGGGTTCTTAGGTCGATTGAACTACATTTCAAGGTTCATATCTCACCTTACAGCAACCTGTGAACCCTTGTTCAAGCTGTTAAGAAAAGAACAGACGGTCAGGTGGAATGAGGACTGCCAGAAGGCTTTTGACAAGATCAAGGAATACTTACAAGAGCCTCCAATCCTTATGCCTCCAGTTGAAGGAAGACCTCTAATCATGTACTTGACAGTATTAGAAGAGTCAATGGGGTGTGTGTTGGGCCAGCATGACGAGTCTGGTCGAAAAGAGTATGCAATATACTACCTAAGCAAAAAGTTTACCGACTGTGAACAACGTTATTCACTGCTCGAGAAAACTTGCTGTGCTTTAGCGTGGGCTGCTCGCCGACTGAGACAGTATATGTTGACCCACACTACTTTATTAATCTCAAAGATGGACCCAGTCAAGTACATATTTGAGAAGCCAGCTCTTACCGGACGGGTTGCAAGATGGCAAATGATTCTCACAGAATATGACATCCAGTACACTTCTCAGAAAGCCATCAAGGGCAGTGTACTATCTGAATATCTCGCTGAGCAACCCATTGATGACTACCAGCCTATGAGATTTGACTTCCCTGATGAAGACATCATGTTCATAAAAGCGAAAGATCATGAAGAGCCTGTTCACACTGAAGGGCCTGACCCGGAAGAAGAATGGACTATGATGTTTGATGGGGCTGTTAACATGAATGGACGTGGTGTTGGTGCAGTACTCATTACACCTAAAGGAGTCCACATGCCTTTCTCGGCAAAACTCACTTTTAACTGCACTAACAACGAAGCTGAATACGAAGCTTGCATTATGGGTCTTGAGGAAGCCATTAACCTCAGGATCAAGACGTTGACTGTATTCGGAGATTCAGCTCTGGTAATCAATCAGACCAACGACAAATGGTATACACACCAGGATCATCTGATACCTTACAGGGATTATACAAGAAGGTTATTGACGTTCTTCACAACAGTCAAGCTTGAGTATATCCCTCGGGACGAGAATCAGTTTGCAGATGCTCTTGCTACCATTTCGTCCATGATCAAAGTTCAAGCTTCTAACTTTGTACCTCAGATTTCAGTGTCAAGACTTGATAGACCAGCATATGTATTTGCAACGGAAGTTGTCAAAGATGATAAGCCTTGGTTCCACGTCATTAAATGCTTCTTGGAGGATCAGACATACCCATCCGGGGCATCTTCCAATGATAAGAAGACCTTGAGAAGGCTTGCTGGTAGTTTCCTCCTGAACACTGATGGATCTTTATACAAAAGGAACTTTGATATGATACTCCTCAGGTGTGTTGACAAGACAGAAGCAGATTTATTGATGCATGAAGTGCACGAAGGTTCCTTTGGTACCCATGCTGGAGGACATGCAATGGCTAAGAAGTTGTTAAGATCAGGCTATTACTGGATCACAATGGATGCCGACTGTTGTGCCTACGCCAGAAAATGCCACAAATGCCAGATCTATGCAGATAAAGTGCATGTACCTCCCAATCCTTTGAACATCATGTCTTCACCATGGCCCTTTGCCATGTGGGGCCTTGACATGATTGGTAAGATTGAGCCAACTGCTTCAAATGGCCACAGATTCATCCTGGTCGCCATTGATTATTTCACCAAGTGGGTTGAAGCAGCCTCATATGCAAACGTCACAAGGCAAGTGGTAGCCAGATTTCTGAAAAGAGATATCATCTGTCGGTACGGAGTGCCCGAGCGAATCATTACTGATAATGGTTCCAACCTGAATAACAAAATGATGGCAGAGCTGTGCCGGGACTTCAAGATCCAACATCACAATTCTTCTCCTTACAGGCCAAAGATGAACGACGCTGTTGAGGCGGCAAACAAGAATATTAAGAAGATTGTGCAGAAGATGGTAGTCACCTACAAAGACTGGCACGAAATGCTACCATTTGCTTTGCATGGGTACCGCACGTCAATCAGAACATCCACTGGGGCAACACCGTATCAGCTTGTGTATGGAATGGAAGCAGTCCTACCTGTCGAAGTTGAATTACCCTCTCTACGGGTATTGATGGATGTTAAGCTGAACGAAGCAGAATGGGTTCGGTCCCGGTATGAACAACTGAGTCTGATTGAAGAGAAAAGATTGGCTGCAATCTGTCATGGGCAGTTATATCAGAAAAGAATGAAGAGAGCCTTCGACCAGAAAGTCAGGCACCGAGAGTACCAAGTAGGAGATCTTGTGCTGAAGAGAATCCTCCCTCCTCATACAGACCACAGGGGAAAATGGACCCCAAATTATGAAGGACCATTCGTAGTAAAGAAAGTTTTCTCTGGTGGAGCACTGATGCTCAGTACCATGGATGGTGAAGACTTCCTGTCCCCTATGAATTCAGATGCAGTTAAAAAATACTTCGCATAAAAAATGACCCGCTGGACATAAAAACAGAATGTAAGTCCAGGCAAAAAATAGGGCATCCCGGCGAGTCAAAAACAGAATAAAAGACTCGGGCAAAAATAAGGGAAAATAAGTAAAAAATGTACACCCGCTGAGTTGAAAAGCCGCATTGGACAGCTCAGGAAAAAATGGGTATCCCGATGGATTGAAAACCCGAAAGGGCGATCCATGCAAAATAAGGGAATAAGCGAACAACTGCATTCTGAATTCGTCTGTATCATCTACAACTTGGTAAGCTTCAACAAGATCAAGCTTCAATCAGAATCAACATTCTTCAAAAGCAAGATGAGAAGAACGTCAAAAGTCATACGGGTCATAGTGAAGAGGAAGCTCCTTAAAGCGTCATCAACACTGCCAGCATTTTGTTTCTCAATTTGTAACAATCTCCTCATTTCAGGGGATATGTTCCTTTGACTGTATCTAGCCAATTCAGGGCATATGAATTAATAAAATCAGATTTTCAGTCATGTCTCATTTTATACATTTTATTTGCAAAAAATGTCTGATGTCTTAAAAAGAAAAAAACTGATTGCATAAGAATACAGATGCTTATCTTCAAAAGTAAAAACATGCTTTCAGGAAATATGCTTACCCTCAGAAGTATCCTAACTCCTATGACGGAATCCAGTAAGGGATACCGCGGGATTATCTAGTGCGTTTTTCTACCTTTTTCAGGATTGCAGGTATCCAGAACGCAACTTGGAGCATGAAAACTTCATCCCAGCCAGCTGGCAAACCAACACTCAATTTTAGCACCCGAAGTGCTCTCTCCCCAGCTGAGTTGCCTCTCATGACTCCTCCCAGCTGAGTTGCCACTTGTTGCTTATCCCCATCAGAATGGGCAGGTATCACAGAAGATGCCCATATCCCCGGCTGAGTCAAGAAGTCACCGTAACAGAATTTCTAGGGAGGTCTTTCAGTGATGCCTCTCTCTCTCCCCAGCCGAGTTGTCATCTCGCCCTCAGCCGAGTACAAAAATCAGGGAATCATCTCCCCATAGAGCTCCAGCCTCTGTCCAGAAGAGCAGCGCATGAAGGATCACAACAGAGTGAAGAAAGCTTCTACAAACCCCAGCTGGGTCTCTCATTTATTAGGATAGGTCTATCGGTGACCCGTATCCCCAAGCAAATATCATCTTATTAGATCTACCAATAATCTCATCCCCAGCTGGGATGTCCACTCCATACAGATCGATCAGAGATCTTCACAGCAACGGGATCCGAGTCCCGGTTCGGTGTCTTTGCACAATCATAGCATTCGCATCATATTCACCCACAAAGCGTAGCATTCCGTTTTAACACGGAGCATTACGGCAAAAAAATCAAACATATAGCATAATCACAAGCCATGTTTTAAACTAATACTTGTGAATAATGACAGTTCATCAATGTACAGAAAAATCCCCCAGAGTCCCCAGCAAAAGCAGTTGCCTCACAAATCACAAGCATCAGTATATACTCCTTTTGACACCCGTCCGTGTCGTACCCCAGCAGAAAGCCAAAGACGTCCTCTTTGCACTCACATACACCAGTATACACTTTCCTGACACCCGTCCGTGTCATTTCCCCAGCGCAGTCGCTTATACTTTTACAACCCATGTACTTGTTAATATTTTTATACTTTGACACTCGTCCGTGTCACCCTCCCCAGCAGATAAACACTCATTTATACAATACTACCAATATTACTCATACTTATACAGATACTCGTCCGTATCTTGTATATACCAGTTACATCCCCACAGATTCGACTTTGGTTCATGTTCTTTGTTGGTACTCGTCCGTACCATCATCTCAGAATATGCGTCCAGTGTTTGTTTCTACATGATACTCGTCCGTATTGTAGTCTTAAGGATGTTCGTCCGCATCTTTAATCCATACACTGTGTCAAATACTTCTGTTCTTCTTGAATTTAGATACTCGCCTGTGTCTACTTTTCCCCAGAAGAGTTCTTTCAGATTCAACACTCGTCCGTGTTCTCTGTTAACCAGATGTTACTCGTCCGTATCATCATCTTGGAACATGTGTCGGTATTTGTTTCTACATGATACTCGTCCGTATCATAATCTTAAGGATGCTCGTCCGCATCTTTAATCTATACACAACATCTAAACACTTATACTTTCCTTTCTTGGTTGTGAACACTCGTCCGTGTTCACTATATCCCCAGTAGATCGCCAAGTAAGCATTTTCTTTTTATCTGATACTCGTCCTGTGTTATGATAAACCCTGAGAGCAGCCGTACCCTGCTAGGTGGTCGTCCTCCACCTCTTGATGGTCGTCCTCCATCATGCTCATCCGATGGCCGTCCCCATCGTTGATTTTAGCAGCCGTACCCTGCTGAGTGGTCGTCCTCCACTTCCTGATGGTCGTCCTCCATCATGCTCGTCCGATGGCCGTCCCCATCGTTGACCTTTTATCCAATGGCCGTCCCCATTGTTGATTTTTGGTTATCTGGCATTCGTCCCATGTCATGAGAAACCTCGAGAGCAGTCGTACCCTGCTGAGTGGTCGTCCTCCACTTCTTGATGGTCGTCCTCCATCATGCTCTTCCGATGGCCGTCCCCGTCGTTGACCTTTTCTATCCGGCATTCGTCCTATGTCGCGATATTTTCGGCAGCCGTACCCTGCCAGGTGGTCGTCCTCCACCTTTGATGGCCGTCCCCATCATATTTCTTTTATTCCCAACAGAGCAGCCGTCCCCTGCAAGGTGATCGTCCTTCACCTTTGATGGCCGTACCCCATCATCTGTTTATTTCATTTATTCTTTAACCCGATGGCCGTCCCCGTCGTGGTCCCTTTTCCTTTTTAGCCCGATGGCCGTCCCCATCGTTGGTTACTTTGCTTTAGGAACTTGATGGCCGTCCCCGTCATGTTTCATTAATTCCCAGAGAATCTTACTTCATCTTGATGGCCGTCCCCATCATAATTTGATTTTCCCCAGATAGTCGGCCGTCCCCGTCTTGGCTTTACCTTTTATCCCCAGCATGTCGGCCGTCCCCGTCATTGCTTTATTTTCGGCACTTTTCTCAGCATGGCGGCCGTCCCCGTCATTGCTCTTTACCCAGCAGTCGTCCTCTGCTCGACGGTCGTCCTCCGTCGCCCACACTTTACAATATACTTTATTTTCTTTTACAATCTATACCCCTTTTCTTCTTCATTCTGTGAGTGCAAATTTTGGACTGTCTTTGGTATTCAACCACAAGTTATCTTGTTTGCCTGTTAAGCCGTTGCTTACAACCTGCACAACTAACTCATGTTTGAATAGGGGCAGCTGTAAACACCCCAAATTTGCCCTCACCCATTCACACCATGGCTTGTGATCATTTCATATGCATAAACACAATCATACCATCTCATATCACAATTTTGATTCACTGCATAGATTCAAAGTCATCTGCACCTAGGGTTTGTGACTTGAGCTATCCAAGAGCCTCTTGAGCCACTCCAAAAGCCACCAATCACTTCAAAGGGGTCCATATGTGTCCTTATATCATATTACATCCTCTCAAAGTCAAAAATGCAAAAGAATCACAAGAACTGAGGTTTGTATGGAAGCAGAGCCAGGCTAGACTACACAGTTGACCTAAAATTAGGGTTTTGGTTTCAGAGGCCATAACTCCAATTTTTTTGGTCATTCTTGTGTCCATCGGTCTCTATATGGTATAGGGAGTATGCATATCAATTTTTATGAAGAAATTCCATGGGGAAGTCATCTGATCAAGAATTGACTTTTCAGACAAGTCAGTGTAAAATCAGGGCATCTGAGGCCCCCAATGACCCAACCAATGGGTGATCTTCATCATTTTGAGTGTATATGATCTTTATTTGATCATGGAAGAAGGTTGAAGTTCACAAAAATCAAGAATTTGGAGTTTTTGCAAATGTTGACTTTTTGGGCATAGTTGACTTTTCAAGAATGCTTCATTTTAGGTCATTTTTCAAGCCTTGATTCTTGATCCAAAAATGCTTCAAATGGAAAAACTTTGGTCATGAAAGTTGTAGATTACATCTTTCCCTTTTCAAAAAGTACAAGAACATGATCAAATTCTTCTTGGATCAAAAGTTATGGTGTGACAGAGTTGACAAAAATCATTGATTTTCAAGATGTGCACCAAATGAGAATTTTGCAAAATCATGAACCAATGCCATTTGTAACTTCTAATTCACTTCAAACCATGACATAAACATTCTATGTGACTCAAAAATCAGAATTGAACCAAATATCACATGTTTATGGTTTGTGTAACAAGGCATTTTTCACAAAGTTTCAAAAAGTAACAACTTGCAAAAGCACTCATCACACTTCACCAACTTGATGCATTGGATGCTGAACCTCCCTAGCTTCACTCACATACCATGCTGCGCCAGCCCATGCTCATGTACCAAGCTATAACTTAGCCCATGCCTCTCTTACAAAGAAGTTGACATTTTGCAAAAGGTGACTTACCTATCACAGCAGGCCATGTCACATCATCTGGCCAATTAGAATTGTTTATACTTTCCATTTGCAAGCTAAACATAACTCCAGGCCAGGCTGAAACACTTCACACAATCACATACTCAAACACACTCCCTTGTGCAAACTTCTTCGAATCACTCTGCCCAGACCAAAAACATCCAAACCATTTTCACCAATCATCTCACCATGTCTCATTGAGTCAAAAGCAACCAAGAACCAGGCCTGAAACAAGTTGTAACCTCACTGCACCATTTTCACTCCAACCTGCAGTTTCATTCGAAACTCTCTCCACAGCTCACAAACATCAAAACAAACTCCATAAACCTTCTCCACTCACCATCTGGACCACAAACAACCTTTCACCCTTGCCAGAAATAGCCAGAATCATCATTGCAATGTTCAACTGAGTTTGAGCAGAAGTTACTCAAACTCTTCATCCAGCCAATATAAATTTCTCCTGAGCACTCAAGCATCATCAAGAGGTCATAAGGAGTATATTTCACCAAGAGAGGAAGTCAGAAAGTAGCTGGAGTGAAAGCTTCGAATCTCAGGTAGCTCAAGAACTTTTTTTCCAGAAATGGATTTTTAAGTTCTAAACTTGTTCTACATGTCTTCCTGATCATGAATATGCTTTTAGTTTTTGAAATGGTGATAAAATGAGAGTTTAATTGATCTCTGAAACTCATTTGACCTAGTTCTTATTTGTTTCGATTCAGCCTTGTTAGGAAATATAAATTTGTTTTGATAAGGGGTTTTGGTTCGTGAGTGAGTGGGGATCATTTCCCAGTTTTTAGATTTCATTTTAGTTAGGTTTTTGGAGTTTTGGGGATTCTCAGGGGGGATGCTGGCCGGAGAAGACGACCGGAAGTCTTCTCCGGCAGCCTGAAAGTCATTTGTGCCCTAATCCTGTAATTAATTTCCATTTGAATTCTGGGCGTTGGATTGGTTGACCCAGTTGACTTACCGCGCGAATGAAAGGCCCAGATCATTTTGCTTAGCCCTAATCTTCATTATTTATTTAATTAATTGGGATTAACTCAGATGCAACCCCAGCCGTCCAGATGCGCGCTGGTCAACCAATTTAAACCCAGGATTCATCTCATCCCTCCATTCTGTTTACTTTCCTTTTATTTTAATTTATTTTCATTTCTTTTTCATTTAACTTGCATATTTATTTTAAAATAGTAAAAAATGTGTAAAAATTATGAAACTTTTTCTCATAAGTTTTATTAATTTTTATGACACAAAAATATTTTTGTTTCTATTTTTATCATTAAAAAAGTATTTTTAAATATTTAAAGGATTATTTTTAATTGATTAATGGAAATTAATTTATTAAAAATAATTTTAGGTATTTAAAAATCACCAAAAAATTCATGAAATGTTCTAAGACATTTAGAAACATTGTCCAACCTTCAAACCAAATTTCTTTTTTGATCTTGATGCATTTTGAGAATTTTTCTTTGAATTAAAATCATTTTTGTGCATTATTTTGATCCTAAGTTCAAAAAAATCATTTCTGCCTATCTAGGAAGAGTTGGACATTGATTCTTCTTGCATTGTTTTGTGTTTAGCATGTAGTTTCTAGGATAAAATGGCCATGATTTGTTCCCTCATTTTCAATTTGTTTGACATTTCTTTTGTTTAGGAACCCTAAAAACCCTAATAACTTGTGAAAATCATAACTTGAGATTGGTTAAGAGTTGAGACCTCTCCTTTGGGCTTTGGTTTAGTACAAGATTAGGGGTCCTTTGTGTGGCATTTTCCATTTTTTATCATAGGGTTTGCTTCTGTTTTGGGTTTTTGTTTGATGTATGATTCATAAACCCTAATTTGAGCTTTCATTTGCATACCTCTTGCATTCTCTTGCATAACATGACTTGCCATGACATTTCAAGCATCCATGTGATTCATTTGACATCATAAGACATATAGAAAGCATGTTTGATCATTGCATCATGTGTTTGCCATGTTGTTTGCATTGTGCATTTCATAACTTTCCATGTATGTTCATGCTCCTTAACTTGCTTCATATGCATCCATAAGCTTGTATGAACATTTTCATGTGCTGCCTCATGTTTGTAGCATCTCATAGCATCCTTGTCATCATCAACATGATTCTGGTTTTGTTTATCATCATGTCATCTCATCCCATTTTGCATTGCATTCCTTTTCTAACCTTTCAGGTGGTAAGTGACTTTGAGAAGTGAATTTGCCTTTACTTCTCATAACTTTTCTTTTCATCTCTCTTGCACCCATTGCTGCATTTTTATTTGTGCTTGAGATTGAGCTTGCTCATTCTTGTTCTTCCCACTTTCTTTCTTCAAGTGACTTGACTTCTTGAATGAAGCAAGTCACTTTGCTTCTCTTGATCCTGTTCACCTGCATCCTGGTGGTTCTCTTTGAAGACTTCTCTTGAAAACCTCACAAACCTTAGGAACAACCAAGCATGACAATGATTAGGGTTTTGATTAGTCTCCCCTCTTAGTTTTACCTTTGTGTCTCCTTGAGTCTGCTCTTCCCACCTCATAATCAGGGACTAAACCCTAAAGGCTTTAAGGCTTTGTGATTAAGCTTATGTCTGCATCCTTCTCTTAGGATGGAGTGTATAACTTTAATCCTAAGTTTTAAACCCTTTATGTGTTTAAATCTCTTAATCAATTCACATAATAATCATCAAGACATCACACTTGTAACTTGGGCCTTGCATTAGGGTTCTAATTCTTCCTTAATTGGTTAAGAAGGACTAACCCTAGTGTTAATGGACAAGTCCCCCTCAAGTTGTCTTACAAACCCTAAAAATCACTTCATCATCTTACCATTAACTAAAATCCACTTAATTAAAGGCTTGTTTTGTCATGAGTTTAATCCCTAATCATGGATTAAGTTGAGGAGCTTTCCTCAGCTTAAACATTCTCATCTATTATCCTTCTATTAGGATGGTGTAATGAGTCTGTTTAATCCTTGATTATGGCTTAACCTCATTACTTAACACTAAACAAAAACACCAAAAACATCTAAATAATCACAAGTAGGTTAATGATCTTAACTCTACATCAAAAGGTGATTAAGTGTGAGAATCTGACTTCACACTTAAGGTATTCTCATTACCCCTAATCAGAGGGAAGATGTGATGAGTTTACTAAATCCATTGGTTTAGGCTTAAGCTCATTAACTTATGACAAACTTTCAAAAGCAATAAAAGACTGAAAACTAAAAAACAAACAATAATCGTCTCCTCCGGGATTCTTTCCTCATCTCATTCACTCACAAACGAGAACTTGCTTCTTCCGTCTAATGCAAGACAGTTTGCATCTGTGCCAGACAGATCATACACTTGAGCATAGGCAAGTAAGCAGTTCACAAGTCAATTCATCTTTCAGCCTCCTTGGGTCGAACTACGGTGTTCTGACTTCCTCATTGCACGAGAGGATACGTAGGCATAACTTAACAGTTATCGAACAAAAGTCTCTGTATATTCCCCCTCTTCCAACACCTTTCTCTTAGCCTCATTATCATGAGCAATTCATTCTCATTCTTACACTGACACATCATTTATACACTTCACTCCTTTCAGCACTGACACCTGTACATATTGCTTTCCAGCTCTTTATACACAAATTGCACTGACACTACCCCTTTAAAACACAAATCTTTTAAGCGTGGATCCCGTCGAGTACGGCGGACAATCTGGGTGCTAATACCTTCCCAGGTTGTAACCAACCCCCTTTCTCAGTCTCTCTGGTTCGCAACCGTCTTATCCATCTTTTCTAGGTCTATGCAGCATTGCCTTTCCTCCGGGATAAAAATGCCTAGCTGGCGACTCTTTTCTTCTCCAGTGAGTTCACGGCTGTGTGTTCTCATTGTCCCTCTCGCCGACCGTTCGCGTCTGTACCTTTATTTGGGCCCGGTTCCCACTTATCGGGAGCGACATAGGGAAATATTGTTGCATTGCCTCGGCAGGAGGAGGATTGGTTTCAGAAGGTTCTATCTTTATTTGGTATGAAGGACCTAAGCATGATCGTTTACACTCTGGTCCACCACAGGATGCATAATGAATTAGTGGAGAGATGACACTCCGAGATCTATTCGTTTCATCTCCCGCATGGTGATATGTCTATCACACTAGACGATGTCTCGTGTTTGTTACATCTTACAATCAGGGGGAGATTCCTCGATCATGGGAGGATTACCAAAGACGAGGCAAGTGAGATGATGGTAGAGTATTTGGGGTAGATCTAGAGAAGACGACGAAGGAGGTGGATAATACCATAGGTTCTCATGTTATATTTGAGTTCCCGAGAAAGTTGTATGTGGCCGAGTTCGGGATCTCACAACAGGACAGGGGCGTCCCCGAGATTTTGAGTGCCCTGTCGAAATTATAAATTTGGTGCCCTTTTTATTAATTCATAATTTTTTTTACCAGATTTAGAAGTCATATAATTATAAATATATAATTGTATAAAAAAAGTAAAAAATTACATTAATATTGAAAAGTTTACACCAAATCTAAACTACAATAAAATTATGAAAAAAGTAGTTATAATGTATCTATCAATCCGAACATGTATCAGTAGAATTCCAATTGCCACACTAGTTGCAACCTCTGGCTATTAATCTTTGAATATCATCCTCCTAATTTTTTTTGCTGCAAAATCACCAATAATCTGATCAAAATCAAGATTCTTTAAAAAAATCATCTTCAATTGAAATCAAAGCAAGAATATTTAATCTAATATGCGACATTGTCGACAACAAATAAGATTTTAGAAATTTTAATTTTGAAAAACTCCCCTCAGTCGATGCAACAATAACATGATTAGTTAATATTATTCTATAAGTTATGTATGCATTAGGAAAACAATTAAATGTCTTAAGAGAACTCAATATCATAAAACTAGATTTAGATTCAAATGTTAAAATGTCTCTGATAACTTTTAATTCTTCATATAAAATTTCACCATCCAGATCATAAGAATTGTCATGTTTAAAAAAATATTCAATATTTATGGAAGACAATTTCAAATTCTCATCAAAAAAAGATAGATGTCTTTCAATATTAAGCAAAAATCCAAAAATATTCTCATATTTTCTATATTTCTCAAATTTTCTATTAAGTGAGCAAATTGTTTGATCTACAATGTATTAAAAAAATAATGAATCCTAAAATATTCTCATATGTGCTACTAGCTCAATTGGTAGTGGAAATGGATTGAGCAAGTACTTGAACCCCAGGGTATAGGGTTCGATTCCCACGGAAGGCAAAAACTCTACTAGTTAGGGGGGGGGGTAGAGAAGATCGTGAGGTGGCAGTGCTGAGATTGCCTTGCGAGGGCCCGAGCTGTTACTTTCATCCCCCCGAAGTGCTACGTATCAGAGCGACAAACACCAACTCAAAGCTACTAGGTACTCGACTCTCGGTTACCTGCACATTACCAACAGAGGGCAACATTCAAACAGAAGGGGTGAGATATCTGAAAATATAATCAAGTATATGATAAATGACATATTAAATTAGATTACCAAAAATAACACTACACAACTTCACAAACGACTTAAGCCAACAAAACTTTCAACGCAACAACATAACATACAACTTGATATGCAACTTAGACTAATGTGATGCATGTGGTACCAATTGAGCAAAACTCCCAACTTAGAATCATGCCAATCAATAGAGGCGTAAACACAAGGCATAAGCCTTCAACTTTATATTGCCAAATCCATGTCAACTTACCAAGAAATAAGCTCCAAGAATTATGATATGTTATGCAACTCAGCATGATTATCAACTAACAATAACGACATAGCAACGTTCAACTTTGGCCAGAGGCCTACAACTCATAAACTTTGCCAATTATAAGCCACTACAACATAAACAAACAACAACAACTTTCAACTTATAACCAACATCACAACACAACTTCAATAAGATATACTACACTCCTATCTAAACATTTGGACTAAACTGATTAATTGCACTAATTAATACCTTCTAATTATTACGACTTGCTATTAAATTATTAACATGCTTCTATTTTCTTCCTGCATCATTGTACTAAGAGATTATCAACACCTGCTACTAATGCTACCTTACTCTTACTTAATCTTCCTCTTCCAATTCATCACAAAATTATTTATTAATCCTCTACTACTCAATCAACATCCCTAGTGCTACTTAGCTTGGTATCATTGTACTAAGAGATTATCAACACCTGCTACTAATGCTACCTTACTCTTACTTAAGCTTCCTCTTCCAATTCATCACAAAATTATTTATTAATCCTCTACTACTCAATCAACATCCCTAGTGCTACTTAGCTTGGTATTGTTTTGCTTAAGGCTAAACCAATATGACAGACATCGAAGACAGCACAACACAGAACCAATATAACATTGTTCTCCTCTCAGACTTGTGTGACTATCCTCACACTTAGTGACCTTTATCACAGATTGTGACAGTCGTCACCCATCCCAGACGGTTTTCTGGCTTAAGGGACGGTCTTCCCACAGCCAAAAACCTGCAACTATTTTCTGTTTCGCTCGTTCTCATCCTGCAACCTATTCACGATATTGTCTCAGACTAAATTCCAATTACTCCATCAACTATTCATAACAAACTCAGTTACAATCTCCTTAATCATCTACATGGGTTATTCATCACATTACAACTTATTATTCAAACAACTTATTAACCACAATCAACTCAATTATCAGAACTACTTATTTCTTCATTCAAACACCAATTCACAACAATCACAATAATTAACAGAAATGATTTCTAATACCCAATTCCATACACATTCATCACATAAACCCAATTATATGATTAGAACCCCACCCTTACCTTTGAATTGGAGGCGGATCTAACACTTCTTTTCGAATCAGACTTAACTTCTGCCTCTCTATGTTCTTCCCGTAACTGCCTCTTTTTCCAACTTTTGTTCTTCTTACTACTAACCTTCTAATTAGGTTTTCAACTTAATTAATACTATTATCTCACTAATTAACCAACTTACTAATGAGCCTAAAATAACACCCCTACCTTTTCTCTTCTCACACCACAACCAAGCCTATTTACTAATATTATTATCTCTTTAATAATTCTATTATTATTTCTACTTAACTAACTCAACCAACCCAACCACGACTTAACCATCAACTTAATTAATCCAACTTATTTCAACTAACAACAATGCAACTTAAATAAACTTACTCAACTTAATTCAAACCAACTTATCAACTTCAACGAAAACCAAAACCAACATACGACAATATTTAATTAAATAAATAATTAAATAATCATGACACTTTTGAGGATGATGCTCGCTACACTACTTGTTGTGCTCAAAGATCCATCTACTTAGATTGCCCATTCGTTGGTTTCACTTGTCTGGGGTACCAAGGGTGTCATTTCAGCCACAAAATCGGCTAAGGCTTGTGCCTTCAAGGCCTTATTGCTTTTGTATTGTATGCCAAACTCTGAAAGCTCTAATGACCATCTGAGCACCCTCCCGACCATGTCAGGACGTCCAAGCAACTATTTGATGGGTTGGTATATCTAAACCACTATGGTGTTGACAAGGAAATAATACATAAATCTCCTTGCGGCATTGACAAGGGACAAGACAATCCTTTCGATCTGTTAGTATCTAAGCTTCGGTCCTTGTATGGCCTTGCTCATAAAGTATATGGACTTCTGCACTTCTATAATTTCTCTGATGAGGACGACACTGATATCTTTGCTAGTGACAAAGGGATATAGCTAGAGAATCTCCCCGACATTAGGTCTGGATAATACCAGTGGTTATGATAGGGACTAATTTAGATGTCGCAGAGCCTGCTCGTAATCTTCGGTCCATTCAAACGTGGCCTCCTTACGGAGTAGTTTGAAGAAGGGGGATGTGTGTTGGACGGATATGGCCACAAATCTAGATAGAGAAGTGAGCATCTTGTTGAGGGATTGTATAGACTTCTTCGAGTCAGGTGTGGGAAACTCAAAAAAGGCCCGACATTTGTCGGGGTTGGCCTCAGTACCTCTTTCTGTAAGGTAAAATCCAGGGAACTTCCCCACCTTCACGCCCAACGTGCATTTTTCAGGGTTGAAATTCATCATGAATCTCCTTGCTTAGTCGAAAACCTTCTAAATATGGGATGTATGGTCAATATTCTCGACGAATTTCAAAATCATGTCATCCATGTATACCTCGAGCATGTCCCCAATCTCGGATTGGAAAAACTTGTTCATCATCTTCTAATATGTGGCGCCAACATTCTTCAGGCCGAAGGGCATTACGTTGTAGTAATAGTTTCCTGATGACTTCATGATGGCGGTGTGTCTCTTCTCCCTTTCAGCCATAGGTATCTGTTTGTACACAGAATAGGCGTCCATGAAGGACAAGAGCTTGAAACCTGCAAAATTATCTACTAAGTTGTCTATGTTAGGCAATGGATATGAATCTTTCGGGAAAGCTCGATTGAGATCAGTGTAATCAATACAGAGTCTCCATTTTCCATTAGATTTATTAACTAATACAATGTTTGAGAGCCATCTCATACACTCGGCCTCATATACAAAATATGCCTCTAGGAGGTATTGTACAAGATTTTTAGCAACTAAAGTTTTTTCTTCGGATTGCTTGCGCATACGCTACGCAACAGCTCAGATAGAAGGGTTGATGGTGAGCTCATGGAAAGCAATCTATGGGTCGATATCGGGCAGGTCTGCAGAACTCCACGCGAAAGAGATATGTGTTGCTGCATAAACACTCCTTCAGTTGTTCTTTCACGCTCTCAGGTAGTCCGACTCCTATTTGTACTCCTTTGTCGGGGTTATCTCTAAACACAATGACTTCGAATTCCCCCATGGGGAGGGGGCACAAGATGGATGAAGATGATGATCTGCTTCACGTTGCGTCCTTAGCCTCTGCTAGAATATGACTATCGAGGATGATAGTATTGATTTGTTGGGCAGGCTTCTTCGTTTGGCTTTCTTCAACCGGAGTGTCTCCGTCTCTAGCTCGTTTATTCCCCTTTGACGTCGTCTCTATATCTTTTTTCCCCTTGGTTGCAACTTTGAAGCACCTCCTGACGGCTTCAATATCCTCGTGCAAGGTGGCCTAATGACCCTTTTTAGTGTAATATTTCATCTTGAGATGAACGGTTGGCGGGACGAAGATGAGTTCTGCAAGTATTGGTCGTCTTAGAATACATTAGTATAGAGACGAGCAGTTAATTACCAGGAAGTGAGTCTTGATTTATTTGTAAGTATCCCCTTCCCAGAATGTGACCATGAGTTTGACGAATCCCTAGGCCTTGACAGTTTCTCTGTTGAACCCCTGCAGGTCAGATCCTACGTAGGGCGTCAAGTTATTTTTGTCGAGCTGTAATGATTGAAAGAGGGAAGTGCACGTGATCTCGACAGAGTTACCCTGATCGACGAGAATCCTCTAGACGTCTGTCTTTGCCATCTTTTCCCTTATCAAAAAGTAATAGGCTAAGACTTGCCTCAGACTCTTTTGAGAGAAGACAGTTGACTCAGACTGGAATCAACAAGCTGCTCTAGTTTCCTTCTGACTGAGCCAACTGTCAACTTGTTGTAACCTCCGCTCGAAATGAGCATGGACGAGGGAAACTTCACCCAAGGACTATGCGCTGCAAAGTACCCTAGGTTCTCGAAGTAGCGAGGGATGAAGAAATCCTCTGAGCAGCCTCTCCGGAAACTTCTCCCATCTTTTTGGATTCCTCGTTTTGAGAAGTTCCATCCTTTACGTACTTCTTCAGGTTCCTTTCCTTGATGAGGATCTCGATGGCGTATTTAAGGTGAATACAGTCCTCAGTGACATGCCCGTGGATGCGATGGAACCAATAATATTTTCTTTTGACGGTTTTGTTCTTGGAGGCTGTTGACTTTGGGAAGCAGACTCTTCCCTGTTTGAACTCCATATTGATACACTCGGAGAGGATCTTCTCGCGAGGAGCTTTTAGTGGCGTGTATTTGATGAAGGGAACAACAAGCCCTTTGTTATCAAGCATGTGGTCGTCTCTCTGTTTCTCACATCGGGGAGCCTCAGGATTGTCTTTCTACTTCGGGGCCTTCAAATTCTTTTTGTTCCTAGAATCTTTGGTCTTATACGTGGCCTCATTCTCTTTGTACTGAATGTAGGTTTGTGATTTGTGAAGAATTTTTGTGAGGGAGCGAGGGGTTTCAATCCCCACTGCCCTACGAAATTTGTTGTTGGGGCACAAGCCTTTCTCTAGGAGGTACCTCTTCATACGGTTCGTGGTATGGATTTCCACGGCTTCTTTATTGAACATGTAAATATAGTCGCGTAAAGGCTCTTCCTTTTCTTGGAAAATTCCCTCGAGCGTAGCTTCGAATTTGGGTGTCGTCTGGATGCAATGAAGTGCCTTGTAAACTGGTTCTTCAAGTTTCTCCAAGTCGTGATGGATCTACGGGGAGATGCTTGTACCAAGTCATAGCCCCTTTACTCAAAGTGATGGGGAAAAGTCTACATTTGATGGCTCCCATAGGTTGTAGTAGTGGAACATAGCTTTTATGTTTTCTAGGTGATCATCCGGGTTAGTAGTCCCGTCGTACACAACCAAGGGAGGCAATTTCTCTAGTCTGCATGGAATGCAAGTGTCCATGATCTCATGACATAGGAGACCGCGATTTTTGTCGTCGTTGTTGCTATCCGACGTGATGTAAGGGGATCTGCTACGGCTAGGGCTTCTGCTACACCTAAGAGAATTCCTGGGATGGTCTTCGTATGTGGATCTTCTGGTGCTCTTGCCTCTCCTCTTCTCTAGAGAACATCGATATTTTTGGGGAGGAGAATGGTTGAGCTTCTTGGTCTTCTCCGGGCGCGACTTCTCTGGCTCTTGTTGGTCCTTTCGAGGAGAGAGGTTTATGGTATCGTCCCTCTTATGTCTCTGAGGAGGAGATCGTGGCATAAGATAAGGGTTGCGGGTATCCCTTCGATGGCGATTCGTGGAGGATAAGGAGATCAACGATCATCCTCTAACATCTGTAACCACTCATTCTGTTGGAAGAGGGCCAAATTGGCGTTATTGAGTTTAGTGATGGGAGATGTTGTGTTGACATCGGCATCCTGAGGGTAAGGGATAGGCTTGAACACATGACCCTACTGAGAAACAGGGGTAAGTTTCAGATTGTTGGAGGACGTGGAGTTAGGTTGTAACACCCTTTTTACCCACAACAAAAATTAATCATGTCATTTAAATAGAAATCAGAGTTCTACAAAAAAGGTATCACACTTACTTCCAAAACAACAAAATATGTGTCATGTCCCGTAACAAGGGTTGCAACTTCCATTCATAAATAACACAATGTTTCAAACTACGCAGCGAATCAAATTTTCAACTTGTTTGAGATTCTTTTTAAAAGAAACATACATCTAAGGTCAAACATGCTCAAATATTAGTTTAAATTCAACAAAAGCAACCAAATATAACAAACATTCCCCAATGTTACATGACTCAGAAAAGGACACCAGCTAACTCTATACAGAACGGGACACTCTCCAAGCTACCTGCAAAATCTCCAAACTAAGCTTCAAAATCTGCAGGATGGCATAACAAACCATCATAAAAAGGAAGACAGGTGAGTAATCCAGAATCAATAAAAATAATACAATGACTGAATTATAAGAAACAAAAAATCCTACATCAATTACAACAACTCACCCACATAGAGTCATCAACATTACACATCATCAAACAACAAATGCGATCATGCTATGCCGCATAGAATGAAATGCAACAGTATAAATGCATGTGGTACCGGGTTCAACGTGTGATGGACACTGGCCATCTACTCTCCACAAGGGAGCACAACATAATCAACAACACCTCAATCCACACAATGGGATTGAAGCCTAAATTCAACATAGGGGATGCCATGAATGCAAGATACACAAAACAACATCATCATCATCATCATTCATCAATACATGTATCATCATTCATAATTTATCATCTACACCATTTATTCATACTATCATTGCATCATGTCATTATTCCTACAACTTATTCATCTTTATCTCATATCATCATTATTAGTATTACATTTAGCCTAAATAAGCATGTAATAGTTTCCCGCAACAACACAACAACATGGCACAACAAAAAAGCATCAAAATTCATCAAACAAAAGAAAACGTTTTTTTATCTTTTTCTGAAACTGTAGGTCTCGAGCTACGAATTTTGAGTTTCCAAAGTCTTCATATGCTCACTAAGCGAGCTCCTGCTCGCTAAACGAGAAACGTGATTTTCTGAAGAAAACCCTGCGATTTCTGCACATCACTGCCACCTCTAAACATCACCAAAGACCTGAAATCACAACAGATAACGACAGAAAATCAACCAAACAACTAATTTCATCACACATTCATCATTATTGACAACAAACAACAACTAATCATCACAATCTACCAACAATTACCCTAACCCCAAGGTTTTCCCTTCAAAACCCCTCTTTTTCATAAAACAACCCTATACTATGATTATTGAATAAGAACACTCCCCATACCTTGATCAATGTAGCTTTCTCTTCCACTTTGATCAAAATCCCTCTTTGCCTCCTTGTTCTTCTTGTTCTCCAGAGCAGCCTTCACCTTCACCCAAAACACGATTATGAGAACTTTTGATCGTGAATCTCTTTTCTCATTAAGCACTCAAAAGACAACCTTGCCCCTTAGACCTCCCAACTCTTTTATTTTATTTTCTTAATAATAATATTAAATAATTCCCAATATTATTATATCATTATCTTAAATAAAATAATTCTTTATTTTCCACAAAATAACACTTATTTCCACTTATTCATAAATAATTACTTAATTAATTAAATTATGAAATTGGGATGTTACAACTCTCCCCTACTTTAGGAATTTTCGTTCTCGAAAATATTACCTATAGCAAACAGAGTCTTATACGACTCCTTCATCTGATCTTCACGTTCCCAAGT
This sequence comes from Lathyrus aphaca, assembly GCA_963966055.1. NCBI lineage: Eukaryota > Viridiplantae > Streptophyta > Magnoliopsida > Fabales > Fabaceae > Lathyrus > Lathyrus aphaca. The sequence continues at coordinate 241,480,926 of OZ014525.1, forward strand.
CCAACTTTCACATGTTGGTCCACCCCACAATACCTTTACTAAGGCAATCTCTTTTCCTCGTAACCGCTTCATTTCTCGTCCATCTATCTACAACGGTAAAACTTCAACAATCATGTTATCACTCACCTGGATATAATCCATCTGAATCACATGCGATGGATCATACACATACTTCCTCAACTACGACACATGGAACACGTCATGAAAATTCGCAAGCGACAACGACAACGCAATCTGATATGCTACCTCTCTGATCCTTTGCGAAATCTGATACAGACCAACAAAACACAGAGTAAGCTTCCTAGACTTCAAAGCCCTTTTTCGCTCCCCGGACTTTCGTCCCGGTGCAGACGCGAATGGTCGCGATGTTGGAGGTTGAGGTTGAATAGAGTCGCCAGCTAGGCATTTTTATACCGAAGGAAAGGTAATGCTGCATAAATTTGGAAGGGTATGGATAAGACGGTTGCAAACATAAGAGACTGAGAAAGGGAGTTGGTTACGACCTGGGAAGGTATTAGCACCCAGATCATCCGTCGTACTCGACGGGATCCACGCTTACTTGATTGTATTTAAAGGGGGTAGTGTATGTGCTGACTGTGTATGAAAATTTAGGAAGAAAAGGATGTACGGAGTGTCAGTGCAAAAGAAAAGGTGAATGCTCAAAGACTGATGCTTAGAAAGAAAGCTGGAAGGAGAGGGGAGAAAAAGGGACTTTTGTTAGATAACTGTTAAGTTATACCTAAGTATCCTCTCGTGCAATGAGGAAGTCAGAACACCGTAGTTCGACTCAAAGAGACTGGATATTTTGGTGTGAACTGCATACTTGTTTATGCTCAAGTGTGTGACTCGTCTGGCTTGAGTGCTAACTGTCTTGCATTAGATGGAAGAAGCGAGTTCCCGTTTTCAGAGTGAGTATGATGAGAAAAGAATCCCGGAGGAGACGATTATTGTTTGTTTTTGTGTTTTCAGTTTTTTATTGTTTTTGGTGTTTTGCATAGGATAATGAGCTTAAGCCTAAATCAAGGGTTGCAAACTCATTATATCCTCCCTGATTAGGGATAATGAGCCTACTTAAGCCTGAGATGAAGATCTCAACTTAATTACCATGATGATATAGGATTAAGATCATTAACCTAGTTGTGATTATTAAGATGTTTTTTGGGTTTTTGTTTAGTGTTAAGTAATGAGTTTAATCTCTAATCAGGGATTAGTGAATTCATTACACCATCCTAAGAGAAGGATGATAGATGAGAACACTTAAGCTGATGAAGGCTCCTCAACTTAATCCATGGTTAGGGACTAAATTCATTATATAACAAGCCTTTATTAAAGTGGATTTTAATTAAAGGTGGGATTAAGAAATGAGTTTTATGTTTGTAAGACAACTTGAGGGGGACTTGTCCATTAAACACTAGGGTTAGTCCCTCTTAACCATAAGAAAGAGATGTAACCCTAATATAAGGCCCAAGTTACAAGCTTAAGTCTTAATAGTTATTAGGTGTGTTGATTAATAGGTGTAATCAAATTAAAGGGTTAACACTAAGGATTAAAGTTATACACTCCATCCTAAGATAAGGATGCGGGCATAACCCTAGTTAAAATTCCTAAAGCTTTAAGTGTTTAGCCTCTATTTATGAGATGAGAAAAGAGACTCAAGGAGACTCAAAGGCAAAAAACTAGGGGAAACTATATACAACCCTAGAGTTATCATGTTTGGATGTTCCTATGGTTTGTGAGGCTTAAAGAGAAGATCTTCAGAAGGCCACCAAGGAAGAAGAAGCAGATGAAAAGAGAAGAGAAAGGAGGATATGTTACTTACTTCCTGAAGAAGATAAGTAACCCAAAAAGAAAGAGATAAATGGAAGAGAGCACAAGTGAATCAAGTTCACTTCAAATACAAACAAAGAATGCATATGAATAGATGAGAAGAGGTGGGATATGAAGGCAAATCCACATCCCAAACAACTTACCATAAGCCCCTGAAATGTTAGTATGAGGTGCATAAGGAAAGAAATGAAATGAAATGCAACAAGTAATGATGCAATGACCAAGAACAGAAGTAATCATGCAATGTAAATATGTCATGAGATGATGCAAGGTCATATGTGATGCATATGAATGATCATATAAGGGAAGAGATGCAAAGAGAAGCATGAAAGAGCTTGAGAACACATGGATATTCATGAAAAGCAATGAATGCAAAGCATACCAAATGGATGAAGAAATGATCAAGCAGCATTCTAACATGTCCTAGGAGGTCTAAGATGACATACAAATGAATGAAATGCTATGACAAGTTCATATGATTGAGATATGCAAAGATGAATGCAAATGAACATGAGAAATTAGGGTTTTATGAATGTATGAGATGCACATGATCAAAACAGAAGCATACATCATGATAAAAATTTGAAAATGAACTAAACAAACCCTAAACACACACAAGATCACTCTTCAAAGATGGAAGTTATGAATTTTCTAAGTCAACTAGGGTTTTTGGGTGGTTTTTTATGAAAAATGCAAAGCAAATTGAAAATGCAATGCAAAATTATGAGTTAAATAACCTAGATAGTAGATGCAAAGTGTGAAAGAATGCAAAAAGAACCAAATGCAAACTCATCATGGTTGATCAGAAATGATTTTTTTCAAGTTAGGATTAGAAAATAGGTCATTTTAGAAACCCTAATTCAAAGTAAATTGTGAAAACATGATCAAACCTAAAAAGAAATTTGTGTGGTGAGTTTGTAAATTGTTCTAAATATCTAAAAATGCTTCATGAATTTTTTTGTGATTTTTAGATACCTAAATGTATTTTTAACTAATTAAAATCAATTAATTAATTAAATAAAACATTTAAATGATTTAAAAATATATTTTTAATACAAAAATTAAAAATAAAAATGTTTTTGAGTTTTGAAAAATATTTCAAATGAAAATGCAGAAAATGAGATTTTTATAAACATTTTTGCTATTTTAAAATAAATATGAAAACAAATGCAAAATAAAAATAAAATAAAATGAAAGTAATCAGAAACAATGGTCCAGATGGAAAGTTAAAGGGATCAATGGTTGCGATGCAAAGCCAGCGTGACTTTAAGTATGAAGATCTGAGTGCTCAGGTTCAAAATTACACTTGGCGCGTGATCCTATGGTCCTAAATTAATCTGACTAATTAAAATTAATTAAATTAATTAATTAAAGATTAGGGTTTAATGACTCAATCCTGGCCATTCACGCACGCGGGTAAACACAAATCCAAGGGTCAGAATTCAAACTCACAAACTTAACCCTAATTAAACTTAGGCGACCGGAGAGAAGCTCCAGTCGTCTTCTCCGGCGACCCCAAACCCTAAGTCTCTCTACAGGCCACCCCACCCCAAATTAATTGCCTAGAAATGTTCCTCTAACATCAAACAACAAGAATCAAGCAACACAAATCATTTATAACACATCAAACAAGAGAATCGAAGCAAACAAGTTTCACGGGCAAAATTTCAGAAGGCTATGAAATGCTTAAAACTCAACCATTTTCAAAAGTAAAAGCATCAGGATAATCAGTGCAAGGAGTAGAACCAATTTATAACATAAAAAACAAGTTTTGGAAAAATGTTTGAAGGTGGTTACCTGAGATGAAGCTTTACCACTTTGAGCTTTCTGGCCTCCTCTCTTGTGCAAAACCATTCCAATGGATCCCCTTGTGCTTCTGAAAGGCTTCGATGGTGTTTATATGAGCTGGTTTGAAAGTTTGAGTTCTGCAAAGGCAAAAATCGTGTTTGAGTTTGAGTGACTTTTAGGGCAAAGTGAAGGGTGGTTTATGATCCTTAGACTGTATGGAGATGCATGGTGCAAAGAGTTTTGAGTTTTGTCTGTTTTGTGATGAAATTCAAAGACTTGAAGGTTTTTGCATGTTTTATGATTCTGATGTTTGTGGATGGATTCAGGCTTGTGTGTTATATCTTTTGAGGTCCATGATGTTCACATAAGTCATTGTGATTGGTTCAGAGAGTTGGTGTGACACAACTTGATTGGTATGAGAGGTTTTGCAAAAAGGTCAAAGTTGGTGTACCACAAGCATGGCACGGGACAGAGGTGTTTCTATGGCTTGTCCTGCCTCAGCTTGATTCATGGAGGGCCTTTGGATTGAATTTGATAAGCTGTAGCACTTGATGCAAGAGTTTGAAGTGGTTTTGCAATTTTCCCTCTTTGGATTTTTGTGAAAATGAGGCATGGTTTCTTGTGATCCAAGGCACAAATTTGGTCTTGCAATGTTGTATGAACATGTTATGAAGCTTATAAGTGGATTAGAGGTCATTAGAAGTCTAAAAACTTGGTTTTGCAAAAATCCCTCTTTGGCACATACTTGAAAATTATTAGATTTTTGCCAACTTTGAAACACCGTAACTTGAGTTCTAGGATGAATCAAGAGGAGTTCTTGTACTTTTTGAAAATGGGAAGATCCAATCTATAACTTTCATGTTTAAATATTTTTCATTTGAAGCCTTTTTGATCAAGAAAGAGGAGGTTGAAAATCTTTCCCAAAATGGAAAGTTTTCATTACAAGTAATGTCCAAAAATGGAAAGTTTGCAAATGGCTTGAAATTCTTCAATCTTGTGAACTTATAGCCACTTCTAAGATCAAATAAAGATCATAGAACTTCAAAATTATGAAGATGACCCTTTGGTACCATTGGTAGGGGCCTCAGATGGCCTGATTCTGACTTTTCTTGCACAATAAGTTACCAGTTGATCAGATGACTTCCACAATGAATTTCTTCATCAAATTTGGTACACATGCTCCTTATAACATATTAATACCAATGAAATCAAGAATGACCAAAATATTTGAGGTTAAGGGCCTCAAACCCAAAACCCTAATTTTAGTTCATCTGTGTAGAAGCTGCTCAGTCTGCTTGAACACCTTTGCAATGCTTTGTGATTTTTTGACTTTAATGAACTTTGGGGAGCATAAGATGATCATAGAACACTCATGGAACATATTGACAAGCTTCAAGGCCTTTGAGATGGCTCAGATCACTTCTTGAATTCATCTGATCGCAAACCCTAATGAAGTTATGCAGATGAAATGAATATGCAATGTGAGATGATATGCTTATGCAATGCAATATGAGAGATCACAAGCCATGGTGTGAGGAAAAGTGAGGGAAAATTTGGGGTGTTTACACCCTCCCGACACCCGTCGCCAGAGTAACTCTCAAAAACACATGGTCTCAGTCTTGAAACTCAAGTGCTTTCCTTCTTTTGTCATGATAACTCTTATGTCGACTTTGAGAAGCCTTCATTCTTTCTTGTATCATCTTAATCTTCTCAGTCGTCTCTTGCACAATTTCAGGTCCAAGCACTGCACTCTCTCCTTATTCATACCAACACAATGGAGTCCGACACCTTTTACCATACAACGCTTCATACGGTGCCATGACAATACTAGCATGATAACTATTGTTATATGTAAACACAATCTACGACAAATGGCTATCCCAAGATCCTCCTTGATCCAACACACAAGCCCTCAGCAAATCCTCCAAAGATTAGATAGTCCTCTCAGTTTGACCATCTGTCTACAGAGGGTAAGCAGATATCATCCTCAACTTAGTACCTAAAGCATCTTGTAAACTCTTCTAAAATCTTGAAGTAAACCGCGGATCTCTATCAGATATGATACTCAACGGTATCCCATGCAACTTTATAATTTCTTCAATATATATCTCATTTAGTTTCTGCATAGAATGATTATTCTTCATCGGCAAGAAATGGGCTGACTTAGTCAATCTATCTACGATTACCCAAATATAATAATTTCCCTTAGCAGTCTTCGGCAAACCTATTACAAAATACATGGAAATGCTATCCCACTGCCACTCTGGAATATTCAATGGCTACATGATACCTAACAGTCTCTGATGTTCAATCTTTGACTTCTGAAAAGTCAAGCATGTATACACAAATTCATCAACATCTTTCTTCATACCGGGCCACCAAAACAATTTATGCAAATCATGGTACATCTTTGTAGCACCAGAATGAATACTAAATCAACGATGAAGTCCTTCTTCTAAGACGCTCTTCTTAATTTCTGGAACGTCAAGAATACACACTCTATCCCGGAATCTCATAATACCATTCTCATCAACTCAGAATTCACCTTCATTTTCTTGGTTAATCAAGGTCAACTGATCAACCAACTTCAAGTCGGATTGTTGTCCTTCATGGATCTTTTCCACCAATTCATTAGTCAACTTCAACATTCCCAACTTTACACTTTTAGACGTAGCATCACACAACAAACTCATATCTCGGAACTGTTCAATCATTTCAAGTTCCTTCACCATCAGCATCAACATATGCAACGTCTTTCTACTCAAAGCATCTGCAACCACATTTTCCTTACCAGGATGGTAATTCAAATCAAAGTCAAAGTCTTTCAACAATTCTAACCATCTCCTTTTCCTCATATTCGGTTCCTTATGATCAAACAGGTATTTCAAATTCTTGTGATCGCTAAACACCTCAAATTTCCATCCAAAGAGATAATGTTTCTAGATCTTCAACACAAATACTACAGCTGCTAACTGTAATTCATGCGTAGGATAATGCCTCTCATGAACTCTCAATTGTCTTGAAGCATAAGCAACCCCTTGACCATTTTTCATCAAAACTCCTCCAAGCCCCATTTTTGACGCATCATAATACACTACGAACGACTCATTCGGATTCAGCTAGATCAACACCGGAGCAGTTGTTAACTTCTTCTTCAACTCCACAAAACTCTTTTCACATGCAACATCCCCCACATAATCTTGGATATTTCGAGTCAACCGAGTCAAAGGTAGTGCCAACTTCGAAAAACCCTCGATAAACTTCCTGTAATAACCTGCTAAACCCAGAAACTTCTAATCTCAATAGCAGACTTATGAGTCTCCCACTGCAACATTGCATCAATTTTCAACGGATCAATATCAATTCCACCACTAAAAATTATATGTCCAAGAAAAATCACTTCATATAACTATAACTCACACTTCGACAATTTAGCAAATAACTTCTTTTCTCGCAACACTTGCAATACAATCCTCAAATGCTTGGCATGATCCTCTTCTGTATTGGAATAAATTAGAATATCGTCAGGTAATAAATCTACTGTAAACTCAACTTCGTGCTCTGGAGGTAAATTACTTATATCCTATGGAAATACATCAGGAAAATCTTGAACAACCAGCAAATCCATGCTCTAAGTCTTCCCTTTGATTTGCAAATATGCAAACATTTCAAACATCCGAGCTTCATCCTCTAATAATTCCTCTACTTGCCTAGTACAAACGAGAAAGTGGTGCGGAAAAGGTAGAGTCGCCAACCAGGCATTTTTATCCTGAATGAATGGGAAAGGTAATGCTTCACAAACCTAAGGAAGTAGGAAAGGACAAGGTCCTGTGAACCAAAGATCTGGGTTCGGGAGTCGGTTACGACCTGGGAAGGTATTAGCAACCCAGACCGTCCGCCGTACCCGACGGGATCCATGCTTGTTAGTCTGTTTCAAAGGGTAAGAAATAAAGCTGCTGGACAAAAACCGCTACTGGAACTGAAATAAGAAAGGGAACTGGAAAAGGAGAAAGAAAAGAAAGAGGGAAATGTAGGGAAAATAAAGAATATGCTCGAACGGGCCCTACCCCACTGCCTACGTACCTCATCGGGAAAATAAGGATCAGAGTCTACATAGTTCACCTAACTAAGGAGGGAACTTGATTTTGTTTTTTATGACTGGACTGCTTATGCCTATGCTCAGGTGTTGTAGGCTCGTCTGGTACGAGTGCGTTACGGTCTTGCAAATGAGGAAAGTAGGAGCAAGTTCACATTGAGAGTGAGTGAGGTGAGAAAAGAATTCCCTAAGGGAAAGACGAGTGTTTTTTGTTGTGTGTCTTTTAGAGAAGTGTTTTTCTTTTTGTTTGTGAAACATTCTCATACTAATACTTGTTCATCGTGGTTGATGCCTTACACCTCACCCCGAAACAGGCCGTGTATAAGTAACCCACGACAAAGTTTCATGTCCTATGAGAACAATCAACCTTTATTAGGTGCTTTTTATTATTTTCTTTGAGATGAGAAAGAAAGCAAAGCGAACCAAAGGCAAAAGTCTAAAGGGGACTAGTAATCCTAAGTATCGTCATGCAAGGATGAACCTAGGTTAGTGCGGTTTTCTAATCCTAATGAGAAAGAGGAAAAGAAGAAAAGGGACTAGAAAGCAACTCACTTCCTAAGGAAGCTAAGTTGTTTCTAAAGGGGATTAGCATGGAGTTATGAAAACTAAGCACAAAATGCTAAAGCAAATACACTTAGAAAGCATAACGAATTAAAAGGGGATTAGCATTGGTACATTTGAAGCCTTACAAGTCAAAGCAAGAGGTTAAGTGTCCTTGGACAAGTCTCACAAGGTGTTCTTATGTCTTATACAAGCTCAAGATCTTTCACAAGTGCCCAAAGGTTTGGGAGATTCTAAGATGATCCAAGGAAGGGCAAGCTCCTACACAAATGATCCTCAAATTAGGGTTTCTTGTCAAGCATGGATTCTTTGTGACTTTGACCATTTCATGTGGGAAAAGTTCTTCATATGATATGAGAAGGATATGGATGAAACTTGGTGAGAAAATTCTATGAGGAAGGCAGTTATTTCATCAGTTGCTTGCATAAGAAGAAATTGGTCAAACTGGTTATTTAAAAGGTCAATTGTGGCAATTCAAGGGTTCCAATTCCATTTTTCAAGCCAAGAGATTTCCTTAAGGTCTTATAAGAGGTTTGGCAAAGTAAAAGATCAAGAATCAAGAGGTTTTGAGAGACTTTCCATTTTTGGCATGTGACTTGTAATGAGAGTTACTATTTTTGGCAAGTTTTGCCCTAATCTTCAAGTGATTCTTACATGGCCAAAATGACTCCAAATGAATTTACATTGAACATGAAAGTTGTAGAGTATGATCTCCCATTTTTAAAAAGTATAAGTACATGTTCATAGCCTTCATGGTTTGAAAGTTATGGTCAATCGAATTTCACTTGTTTTTAGGGTTTACATGAATTTTCATTTTCTACCAAGTTGCAAAATGGCATGTAATGTATTTTCAAGCTGCTTTAGGAATCAATTGAGGTCATATTACTCCAAAGCATTGCATAAGAGTCATGTTTTCCCAATGAAGCCAAGAAATTCGTGGGTGGATTATATGTTATTTTCCAAATTGCAAAAGTGCAAGATCATAAGGAATGCATGACTCACTTAAATCCAATGGCCAGGATTGATCCAGAGGTTAATTTAGGGTGAGATGGAATCAGGTTATGCACTAAAATGAAGGAATGCACAGAGGAATGCATCCATGTGAGGTTTCATGAAAATTTGCATAAACACCCCTATCACACTTTCCTTGCCACAATTGATTCACAAACCCTAATCAGTGTAGTATGCACATGATATAAAAGCCAAGCATGCACTGGGTTTGAGCTAGCTCTCTCTCATTCTCTCACTCTCCATTTTCTTGCATAGCTGCATTTTGCTTCGATTTGCTTCACACAGCCACACATTTCCAAAACCAACCATAGATCCTTGATCCTTGAGCTCTGCTAATCAAAACTCCACCATCACTTTGAGTTTTAAGCAAGTTTCTTATCAGTGCAAGTTCAGAGCAAATACATTCGGGTTGCTAGATCCAAGGTGTTTCAAAGCTTCTTTCACATTTATTTTGTGATTAGAGGTTGCAAGAGGTTGATCTGGAGCTGATAACTGGTTTTCTTGGCCCATTTGAAGTTCTGCATATCTCAGGTATCATCAAAATTCATAGATCTGGAAATGGTTTTGTTTGTGTGCATTGTGATTTATATGTCTTGCTGATGATTCTGATCTATTTAGAATTTGAAATGGATGAATATTGAGATTGTATGATGTATTTGAAATTTTGTGGTGAAACCTGTTTGTCTTCGATCCTTGCACATTTGTGAGAATTTGATGTTTTTGATTCCATAGTCTTGTTCTCCATGGTTGAATGAGTAGATCTGGAGAGTTTTGTTCATTTCTGTGCATTTGTGTTCTTGATTATGATTTTTCCGATGCCGTAGCTAGGGCTCCGGTTACCGGATTCTGGAAAATTTGAATGAGGAAGATGATGTCTGGTACATTGGATTGTTTGATATGGAAGGCTAGGATGATGCCAGCGCATTAATGGAAAGGCTCTCTCTTACGTGATTTCTGTTTTGCCCAATAATGCTTCATGTTTCGCATCACACAATAGCTACCATGTGCACACACTCAGTGTTGTTTGATTTTTGACTTTGTTTGATCTTTGACTCCACCATATGCGTAGGATCAATCCATTGGCTCCTTATTTTTCCATATTTTGCTGAATTTCCATGATAATTTCCATAAACCTGCGCAGGATCCATGGGCCTCGGGTGCTATTCACACCCCTCTCATTATTGAGCCCATTTGATTTGAATTGATTCAATGCTATTCTCACCCCTGGCTCCATTGCCTTTCATTTTTATTTTCTTTTTATTTTCAGTTTGGTTTTTAATTTCTAAAAATAGTTAATAGTACTCAAAATTTCCAAAATAATTCATGATAATCCCTTTTAGTTTTCTTTAATTTTTGGTATTTTTATTCTTCATTTATTTTTATTTTCCACGTAGGAATTAATTTCCACTTTAATTAATTGTTTTTAATTCATTTTAAATACATGCTGACTTGTAGAATTTATATCTTGATCATCAATTTGAATTTTGACTTGGTTCTTTTTTCATTTGATTCATATTAAAATTTAGTTTGTGGATGATTTTTCTTCTGAGTTTTAGAGGCTTGTGTGAATATTTTTGATAGTTGACTTGTGTGTGAAGTTTCAAAACCCTAATGAGTGTTCTTGAGGTCCCTTGACCTAGTTGCTTTTTGATTCTGACTTTGGCCTTTTGGCATGATGTTATTACTTCATTAATGAATACTTGTGTTTATTTTTATAATTTTTTCATGGGTTTGTGATTTGATTTGAGTTTTTCATGTAAGATTGCCTTAATTTTGCTTCTCCTTGTTGGCATGCTAAGTTCTTAGGCTAGGAGGGCACTTGTGCCAACTCTTATAGGTTGTTTAGGGGTCTTGTTATATGATGTTTGATCCCTGGTCTTTGTTTGGTGTTGTTGCTTTGAAAAGTTTTGTGATACTTGCCTTTGGAACTTCTCACAAGTGTATGCATGTTCACTTCACCTCCTTTGTCCATCTCTTTTCTTTGATGCTTGTGATTGAGTTTGTGTGCTTCTTACCGATGCTTACTCGTGATTCTTAGGCACCTCTTAACATGATTAGGTCCCTAGTTTTTTACATGATGCTTATGCCTTGATTTGTTTTGTTTTAGCTTGTCCTTACACTTGTTCACATGTCCACTCCACTCCCCATTTCTTATATTGTTGGTGTTTGAACTTGTATGAACCTTTCTTTGGTCTCTTGGGTTGTTTGTGCACATTCTTGTGATGATTTGGTTCTGGTCTTGATGATTGGGAAGCATGTGTAGCTTGTGTGATCTTTTCTACTCCATGTTTGCTTTTGTTTCTTCCATGATAGTTTGTGTTGGTCTATTGTGATTTGAGTGATCCACTTCTCATCTTATGTTGTATGCTTGATCTTGGCACTTGAGGTTGACACTTCACTTCTGGTTGTGATGTTTTAGTGTGATCTTTTGATCTCATTTGATTTCACTTGCTTTTGTCTTCCCACTTGTTTATGCTTATAACCATTTCAGGGGCTTTGGTAAGTGAGAGGTGTGGATGAAATTCCTACATCTCCAACTCTTTTCTCTTCATCTTTCAATATGCTTTCTTACTTGTGTTTAAGATGTGCCTTATGCCATCACTTACTTAACTTCTTTCCATCCCTCTTAGAGAACAACTTAACTTCTTTAGGAGAATTAAGTTGATTTTCTACTTCTTCTTTATTCTTCTTCTTTTTCTCCTTCTTCTTCTCTTCCTCTTTCTTAGGATAGAGTTCAAACCACAATAACCATAGGACCAATTTTTCATGATAACATTAGGATTCATTAGTCCCTCTTATTTGTTTTACCTTTAAGATCCTTTTGGTTCTCTCTCTTCTCATCTCAATACAAATCATAAAAAGCATTAATAATAGTTGAGGTGACTTCTCCCTTTTGTCATCCTCTCAAAGAAAATCCTAAAAAATACTTCTTCACTTTAATCCACCAAGACACTTAATAATACAAACAAGCTAGTGAATTTAAATTCTAATCTTAGGAAACAAGTTTGAGGATCTTCTTCATTCTTGATGTACTTGTTACTCATTCTATTTTGGGATGTGGTAATAAGGACATGTACTTAGAAAAGGATTTGCCTTCACTTCCTTGTGCCACACTCTCTAAAAGACTTCTAAAAAACACAAACAAACAATAAGCGTCTCTCCTTCGGTAATTCTCTTCTCACCTCACTCACTCTTTTCGTGCGAACTTGCTCCTACTTGTCATTTTGCAAGACGGTTATGCACTCGTCGTCCGAGCCTGCAACACCTGAGCATTGACATAGGCAGTTCAAGCTTTAAGACACAAGCATTCTTTTCCACCCCTATTAAGGGGAACTACAGTGACTTTGATCCTCATTGTTCAGATGAGGTACGTTGGAAACGGGGTAGGGCCCGTTCGAGCACAATCTTTATTTTCCCTACATTTTTTCCTATTTATTTCTTTTTCAGTTTCCCTTTTATTTTCTTTTATCCAGTTCAATTCCTTTTCTTTGCAGCAGCTTTCATTTCCTCACCCTTTGAAGCAGTTTCTTTGCAAGTGTGGATCCCGTCGGGTATGGCGAACGATTTGGGGTGATAATACCTTCCCAGGTCGTAACCGACTCCCGAACCCAGTCTCTTTGGTTCGCAGGACCTTTGTCCTTCCTTTTCTTTCTTCTGGTTTGTGCAGCATTACCATTCCCGTTTCTTCGGGATAAAAATGCCTGGCTGGTGACTCTACCTCTTCCGCGCCACTTTCGCGTTTGTACCAGGATGGAAATCCAGGGAGCGATAGTAGGATGAAGCAAAAATATTAAAATAATGGAGTAAACAAGTACCAAACAATTCCTAATGCATCTAGGACATAATCTAGACTAAATGTTAAGTCTAAGGGACATAAAAACTAGGCAAAGCTAAAATCCAGAACCTACTACAACTCCTAAAACACAAACAGCTACTAAATGCAATGCAAAAATGCAAACAACATATTACAACTACCAAACAGCATGCAAAACAGGTGTAAAAGATCAAAAACAGCATGAATGTAACATGTTTTTACAGCCTCTATTTCAAAATACAGCTAGGAAAAGTAAGACAAATTTGAAATTATATTTCTCTATGAACAAAATGAGCTTTAATGCATACAAATGAATGCTCAAATTATGCAAGATTAATGAAACACATGCAATGAGTTATCAACAATGAAATGCAACATCATCATGCAATTAACGGATGCAAACTAAATGATTTATGTGGTTTTTTACATTATGCAATTTTCAATATGCACATGATTTAACCAAATGCGAACGGATTTCAAATATGATGCAATAAAATATAAATGTGCACATTTATTAAAATGCTATGAGTGATGCAAAACCATGCAAACAATGATCACAAAATGCTATGAACATATATGCAACATTTATGCACAAAAATGGAAACTAACGAACCTCATGTCGAAAGAGATCAAAACTACATGAACTTGTGCCAAAAGTGATCCTAAAAATTCACTAAAATCATTATCTAACAATATATAGTGATTAGAGACATAAACATAACACAACATGCACTAAACAAACAAATTCACAAAAACCGAATAGCGTTAACCGGTTAACACTGGAGGTTAACCGGTTAATGGCCCTAAAACTCCAGCACACAGGTTTGAAAAACACGTGTTAACCGGTTAACCCCAGGGGTTAACCGGTTAACACTAAACAGAATGCAAAACCAACAAATGAAATAAGCACTTCTAGCCATTAACCTACTTCCAAAGACTCCTATCACATCCATGAACATGCTAGCACAAAATTTCTACTCAAACCTAGTCCTCTAACACCTATTAGCACCAAGAACTTGCTACAATTCTAGCTACCAACAATCAAAATGAGCAAAACTCAAGCAAACCGTAAAACGATCAAAACGCAAGCAAACGATATAACGATCAAAGAATGCCATACGGCGAGATGAAGTGAGTAAATTAAAAGCGAAGAAACGGTTTCATATTCACCAACCTACAAAGCAGAGGCTTGCTTTGGTGATTGTTGCAGGTTGATCGATGCACACAGGAAGAGGATACCGTAGATTTCAAGCTTCGATCCACAAGAATTCAAAATAAATGAAATTGATCCGCAAGGCTTTCGATTGGTGAAATAAGCACTATAACCGTGTCGAGTCTTCAATTAACCATTCAATTGGTGAAGACGATGAAGGCTAAGCTTCCGATCTATCGAGTTTCGATGTGAAACTTGAAGGATCGTGATAAAGATGAAGCTTTGGTGAATTTGGAAATGGAATAAAGTGAGAGAATTGAAAATGGAGAAGCTTGTGAAAATGGCTAATGCAAAGTGTTCAACCAACAATGTCTAACCCTTTTTTCCTTTGATGATTAGGGTTTATATAGTAGTTAGGTTTGGAGTTAGGGTTAGGCTAGGTCATGAGGCTTGGTCCCTAAGCTAAGGGTTGGCCGTGAATATTCCTTGGCATATTCTTGGAATATTTTAGGAATATTCCCCCAAGAAGAGTGTGGAATGTTCTAGAGTGTAGTATAAAAATGATCAAAGTGAAAAGTGGGGAAAACCAACCATAATTTGAAATTTCTTCACAAGTTTCGCCTCCGTTAACCGGTTAACTCCAGGCGTTAACCGGTTAACGGATGAAAAAATGGATTCTTCTTTCCTTTAGTAGGTCAACTTAGAAATGGTTCGGTTATTCTTTTTTCTGATATTATTTCTTCTTGAGATCCATTACTTGCCACGAAACAATCGATCACATGCCTCATGTGTATGCATATGATGATGATTTATTTATTTTTTTCTTTTTGAGTGCAATGCAATATGAATGGATATGCAGGATGATGAAGTACAAACCACTTGAAGTTGATAATAAATTAAGAGGGAAAATTTTAGGGTATTATAGCTACCCCTATTCAATCATCTGTAGAGCTGAAGGGATGATAGCAATAGCTCTCATACTTTCCAGGTATGGAGTGATTGAATACCCGAATAAAATGGAAAATTTGTAATCCGTGGGAATGAAAGGTGATTGGGAAAAATGTCGTTCTTGGACGACGAAGCAAACAAAACACACCGTGAGTGAGTCAGAAACGAAACCATCATAACTTGGATGACAACTCAATGGCATGAAACCGAACATGGCGGAATCAAAAAGTATTTATCCCACGTAGGAGATAACACCTGAAAAAGAGAGTATCATAACGTGGATAAAAACTAAAAGAAATGAAACAGGACTTGGCGGAATCGACAAGTATTTGTCCCACGTGGGAGATAAAATCTAAAAACGAGACTATCATAACGTGGATGATAACTCGAACAAACGAAACCGGACTTGGTAGAATCAACATGTATTTATCCCACGTGGGAGATAAAACCTGAAAAAGAAACTATCATAACATGGATGATAACTCGAACAAACGAAACCGGACTTGGTAGAATCGACAAGTATGTATCCCACGTAGGAGATAAAACCTGAAAAAGAGACTATCATAATGTAGATGATAACTCGAACAAATGAAACCAGACTTGGCGGAATCAACAAGTATTTATTTCATGTGGGAGATAAAACCTGAAAAAGAGACTATCATAACATGGATGATAACTCGAACAAACGAAACCGGACTTGGCGAAATCGACAAGTATTTATCTCACGTGGGAGATAAAACCTAAAAAAGAGACTATCATAACGTGGATTATAACTCAAAGAAACGAAACCGTACTTGACGGAATCGACAAGTATTTATCCCACGTGGAAGATAAAGCTAAAAAAGAGATTATCATAACATGGATGATAACTCGAACAAACGAAATCGGACTTGGCGGAATCGACAAGTATTTATCCCACGTGGGAGATAAAACCTGAAAAAGAGACTATCATAACATGGATGATAACTCGAACAAACGAAACCGGACTTGGTGGAATCGACAAGTATTTATCCCACGTGGGAGATAAAACCTGAAAAAGAGACTATCATAACATGGATTATAACTCGAACAAACGAAACCGTACTTGGAGAAATCGACAAGTATTTATCCAATATGGGAGATAAAACCGGAAAAAGAGACTATCATAACGAGGATGATAACTCAAAGAAAGGAAACCGGACTTGGTGGAATCGACAAGTATTTATCCCACGTGGGAGATAAAATTTGAAAAAGAGACTATCATAATATGGATGATAACTCGATTGGGGATAACAATCATTGACTTGTAAGAGTAATAGTGTTTGGAAAATGTACTTGGCATTATCTGTGGGGAATACTTCATATTGTTTGAAGAAAATATGTTTCGGACTTTTGTGCAAGGTATCAAAACTGGGTTATGCTTTGTATGCATATGTTTGAATTTTTCCTTGGCGTAATGCTCCATAACGATGGAAATGCTACGCTTTTTGAGGATACAAATTTAACGATGATTACTAAATGCAAATGCAAAGGGATCTCCTGATGAGGAGGTGACAGGCATCTCTAGTAGCCTCCCTGGGGAAGAAATAATCACTGCATTGGTTTGATGAAATGAATCCCTATGGGGAAGTGAAATTCTGCGGGGGATAATATTAGTGATACACCGACTCTGAACTACCGCCATTGCCAAAAATAAATTGGACTTTAATATTGGAGAGCAAAGACCCTGTTGGGGAAGAATTTGACATGAGAGGTATGCTACCCGTTGAACTCCGTTGGGGAAGTGATACCCTTCTGACTCGACCGGGGAATCAAATATGTTGGTACTCTGCTGAGGATGAAATCTGCTGAGGAATCCCTCAGATACACAATTTTCTGCTTGGGGAAGAGATGTCAATGAGAATTGGACTTTATTTGGAAACTTCACTGGGGAAAACTGCAAATAATGTTATGCAAGAAGGAAAACCACCTGACTCCTCACTATCTTCGCCACTTCTAGGGAGTAATGAATCTTCATGTACTGCTGGGAATAAGAAGACTGTGGTGGAGGATACTCCTCATTGAAGGAAAAACTCTCTGTTTGGGGAGAACATTAGTCTTCTGTTTCCATGCTAGGGAAGATTTCCCTTTCCAAATCTACTGGGGATAATGGATAACATCAAAGAGGATGTTCCTGAGGAATCTTGCTTAATAATCTGTTGAGGAAGGCTTCCTAAAGTTTTGTGTTGGCGATGGCTTTGTTAGAGACATCTGTACCTGCATGAACACGATTGATAGTGCCTGCAAAATGAATCACCATCCCCAGTCATGGTCTGAATCACCATCCCCAGTCACCCAACACATCATATATGTGTCAAATGTTTTTACTCTCCTGCATGTGTTATAAGGCATTCATGTATTCGCAATGCAATATTTATCATAATTTGTTGGACTTTTTTTGCAATCAATCAATGGTAGATGAAAAACAAATACCTATGGAAGAAAATTTGAATGAAATTGCACTTTTAGTGATTGAAGAATGGCCATGAATAGGCATTACATCGGGAAGCAATCCCTAGAAAGAGGAAATTGCACAAAAGGAAAAAATAAACTATCCTAATGGCAATGTGAAAAACAAATCTCGTCAAGCTCCGACATGGCTATGACTTGTACATCCTCAAGATTCTCCGTTTACTTCGCTTTGGAGGAAAACGATTGAATTAATCTTCAACCCTCGGATTACCTTTGATTACAAATGATGAATCATAGATCTCACAGATCCCAATTGCTCGCTTTAGTCCCTCTTTTGCGTGGATCGCCCTTTCGAGTTTTCAATCCACCGGAATAACCTTTTTTTCCTGAGCTATCCAATGTGGCTTTTCAGCTCAGCGGGTGTACATTTTTTCAAATATTTCCTTAACTTTTGCCCGAGCCTTTTATTCTGTTTCTTGCTCGCCGAGATGCCCATTTTTTTGTCTGGACTCTTATTCTGTTTTTGTCCAGCGGATCTCTTTACACGAAGTATTTTCTCACTGTGTTCGTGTTGACAGGGGATTGGAAGTCATCGCCGTCCATGGTTGTTAACATTAAGCCTCCACCCGAGAAGACATTTTTAACCATGAATGGACCTTCATAGTTGGGTGTCCACTTTCACCTATGATCTGTTAGAGGAGGAAGGATCCTTTTCACCACTAAGTCGCTGGGTATGTAGCGTTGAGGTCGTACTTTCTGGTCGAAATCTCATTTCATTCACCGTTGATACAACTATCCATGGCATACAACTGCTAGGCATTTTTCTTCAATGAGGCTCAACTGATCGTACCTGGATCTGAGCCACTCGACTTCATCAAGCTTGACGTACATCATTAATCTTAATGAGGGAATCTCGACTTCAACCGATAGGACTGCATCTATACCGTATACCAGCGAGAACGGGGTTGCCCATGTCGAGGTTCACACGGATGTTCGGTACCCATGTAGTGCAAATGGTAGCATCGCATGCCAATCTTTGTACGTCACCACCATCTTCTGAACGATATTTTTAATATTTTTAAAAGGTCTTTCCTATTCTTTTATAACCTTTCCTATTGGATAAAATAAAAGTCGGTGGTAACTCTTGCTATCCACAACATAAATAAAAAGTCAGTTCTCCCACCGTGTTACAGAACTGGCGACTCTGCTGGGGATTTAATAAAAGAGGGGTTACCTTAGGACTTAGATCACTTACTTGTTTGATTTGCTTGCTTTATCTTTAAGGGATTGTTGTAGGGTTACTATGAGAAATATCCTAACCCATATCTAGTGTACTTAGGTAAGTGGCAATAGACCAAGGAAACTGTACGACGTATACCGATATGGTTGATATGGTGGCTACAGTTAGTGTGACTTCTTGGTTGGTGCTTATGTTCCTTAAGTTAGTTGAGGATAATAGGAGGCTGCCATATGTTGTCATTAACACTAACTACCCTTTAGAACCCTAATTGACCCATCTTGGCCTTTAGAAAGTAGTGAGATAACCGGCTTTGCTAAAGTCTAAAGTTGGTTGATACTAGATGCTACGCTCATTGAGATTCTAATCTTGGGGGGTTTTAGTTGGCAAGTAAGTTGCCTACTGAACAATAACCCTTGGGAAGGATCGGTGATATTGAGATCCCTTAGAACCCGGTTACTTTTACTAGGACAAGATGAACCAACTAAACTTCAGGGGGAGGGTATTTTCCTTTAAACTTCATGCAAGCCTCTAAACCTAGGGCTATTGTGTGAATTGCTTGTGTGTGCCACTTGTTTGTGATTGAAAATAACATCATAACATCATGACATCCTAAGAATAGCATTCTCACTAACCATTTCAAGGACCAAAGGATTTATCTTTGTTCTTTGTTGCAGGTTATGGCTTCCGCTCGTAGGAATACTATCTGAATCAACTTTGTAAGGATACCTTCCAAGCTTAAGGACTTGGTCTCTAAATTTCTTGAAAGCTCTCAATTCATCAAGAAGCATGGTTATCTACTTGACTTGGTCACCTTAGGATTTGATGAAGATATGATGAGTGTCCTATTCCAATTCTTTGATCCTAAACATCACTATTTCACATTTCCCGATTATCAGCTGGTGTCCATAATAAAAGAAGTTTCCAAACTACTTTGTACACCTATCCTTAATCAGAAACCCTTCACAAGATTAGAGAATGAGCTTAAATTTGAAGTTCTTTCTAAGGTGTTGATAGAGAAAGCTCAGGTGTTCTTGGATGCTATGAGTTACGATGCCTTTGAAGAAATCTTAGCCTTGTTGATTTATGGTTTGGTATTGTTTCCTAATCCATACCAGTTCATAGATGTACACGGCATCAACATATTTCTGACTCACAATCTGGTGCCTACCTTACTTGGGGGTATCTTACATTCTCTTCACACTCGTAGTACGAAGGTGCAGGGAACTCTGATGTGTTATATACCTCTATTGTCTAGGTGGTTTATTTCTCACCTTCCTTGATCAATAATGAAGAATGAACAAGGTTTGAGATGGCCTAAAAGGATAATGTCACTCTCTCATTCAGACATTCATTGGTGTTCCCAGTCTATAGAGAATATTACTATCATTGACCGTTGCGGGGAATTCCCTAATATGCCACTCCTTGGCATAAGAGGGGGCATTACCTACAATCCTTACTTAGCACTACGTCAGTTTGGTTATGCTCGGAGTAATGGTCTTTATGACATGCTTATTCAAGGTATTATGTTTGATTATGACAAAGATCTTCAAGGTTACCGTCAAAGGTTTATATGAGCTTGGAGCAAGGTGAACAAGGTTGATAGTAAGACTCTGGAACCAAAGTACTCCATTCCCATGGAACCTTACCTCATATAGGTGCGGTCTCGGGCTCATACTCTTATAATGCCATATCTTGTTGTTCTACCGGTGACGATTAAACCTATTGCTGAAGGAGATGTTCCTTATACCATTCTTCATCCAGATATGCCTACTGATATGGAAGAGTGTCGCTCCCGACAAGTGACACCGGGTCATATGAAGGTACAGACGCAAACGGTCGGCGAAGGGAACAGTGAGAACACACAGCCGTGAACTCACTGGAGAATGAATAGAGTCGCCAGCTAGGCATTTTTATCCCGGAGGAAAGGCAATGCTGCATAGACCTAGAAAGATACGGATAAGACGGTTTGCGAACCAGAGAGACTGAGAAAGGGGGTTGGTTACAACCTGGGAAGGTATTAGCACCCAGATTGTCCGTCGTACTCGACGGGATCCACGCTTAAAAGATTTGTGTTTTAAAGGGGTAGTGTCAGTGCAATCTGTGTGTAAAAGAGCTGGAAGGATGTACAGGTGTCAGTGTAAAGTGTATAAGTGATATGAAGTATGAAGGTGTCAGTGTAAAAGAGAAAGAGGTGAAATGCTCATGACAATGAGGCTTAAGAATGAAGCTGGAAAGAGGGGGAATGGACAGAGACTTTTGTTCGATAACTGTTAAGTTATGCCTACGTATCCTCTCGTGCAATGAGGAAGTCAGAACACCGTAGTTCGACCCAAAGAGACTGAAAGGTGAATTGACTTGAACTGCTTGCTTGCCTATGCTCAAGTGTGTGACCTGTCCGGCTCAGGTGCTTACTGTCTTGCATTAGACGGAAGAAGCGAGTTCTCGATTGTGAGTGAAGGTGATGAGAAAAGAATCCCGGAGGAGACGATTATTGTTTGTTTTTGAGTTTTCAGTCTTTTATTTCTTTTTGGAGTTTGTCATAAGATAATGAGCTTAAGCCTAAACCAATGGATTTAGTAAACTCATCACATCTTCCCTCTGATTAGGGGTAATGAGAATACCTTAAGTGTGAAGTCAGATTCTCACACTTAATCACCTTCGGTGTAGGATTAAGATCATTAACCTACTTGTGATTATTTAGATGTTTTTGATAATTTTTGTTTAGTGTTGAGTAATGAGGTTAAGCCATAATCAAGGATTAAACAGACTCATTACACCATCCTAAAAGAAGGATAATAGATGAGAATGTTTAAGCTGAGGAAGACTCCTCAACTTAATCCATGATTAGGGATTAAACCCATGACAAAACAAGCCTTTATTAAGTGAATTTTATTTAATGATATGATGATGAAGTGATTTTTATGATTTGTAAGACAACTTGAGGGGGACTTGTCCATTAACACTAGGGTTAGTCCTTCTTAACCAATTAAGGAAGAATTAGAACCCTAATGCAAGGCCCAAGTTACAAGTGTGATGTCTTGATAATTATTAGATGAATTGATTAAGAGATTTAAACACCTTAAGGGTTTAATACTTAGGATTAAAGTTATACACTCCATCCTAAGAGAAGGATGCAGGCATAAGCTTAATCACAAAGTCTTAAAGCCTTTAGGGTTTAGTCCCTGATTATGAGATGAGAAGAGAAGACTCAAGGAGAGACACAAAGGTAAAACTATGAGGGGACTAATCAAAACCCTAATTCATTGTCATGCTTGGTTGATCCTAAGGTTTGTGAGGTTTTCAAGAACAATCTTCAAAGGAGCCACCAGGAAGCAGATGAACAGGATCAAGAGAAGCAAAATGACTTGCTTCATTCAAGAAGTCAAGTCACTTGAAGAAAGAAAGTGGGAGAAGCAAGAATGAGCAAGCTCAAACTCAAACACATGTAAAAATGCAGCAATGGATGCAAGGGAGATGAAAAGAAAAGGCATGAGAAGTGAAGGCAAATCCACTTCTCAAGTTACTTACCACCTGAAATGTTAGAAAGAAAATGCAATGCAATGCAAGATGAGATGAAATGATATGATGCTAAGCAAAACCAGAAGCATGTTGAGGATGATTATGATGTTATGAGGTGCTGCAAACATGAGGCAAGACAATGGGGATGTTCATACAAGATTATGAATGCAAATGATGCAAACTAAGGAGCATGAACAAGCATGAAAAGTTATGAATCAAACAAAACAAATGACATGGCAAATATGAGATGCAATGATCAATGATGTTTGCTACATGTCTTAGGATGTCAAATGGATCATAAGAATGCACAAAATGCAAGGACAAGTCATGTTATGCAAGGAAATGCAAGAAGGGATGCAAAAGAAAGCCCAAATTAGGGTTCATGGATCAAACATCAAACACAAACCAAAACAGAAACAAAACCCTAAAGTAAAAATGGAAAATGGTACCCAAGGAAACCCTAGACCTATAATAAACCACTGCCCAAAGGGGAGCTCTCAACTCTCAACCAAACTCAAGATATGAATTTTCTAAGTTTTTAGGGTTTTTTAGGGTTCTTAACAAAACAAATGCCAAACAATTTGAAAATGCAAGAACAATTCATGGCCTTTTTATCCTAGGAACTACATGCAAAACAAAAGACAATGCAAGAAGAATCAATGTCTCAACCTTCACCAATTGGCAGAAATGAATTTTTGAATCCATGATCAAAATAATGCATAAAAAATGATTTAATTCAATGAAAAATTCTTAAAATGCATCAAGATCAAAAATGAAATTTGGTTTGAAGGTTGGACAATGTTTCTAAATGTCTTAGAACATTTCATGAATTTTTTTGTAATTTTTAAATACCTAAAAGTATTTTTAATTAATTAATTCTCATTAATCAATTAAAAATAATCTTTTAAATATTTAAAAATACTTTTTTAATGGTGAAAAATAAAATAAAAATGTTTTTGGGTTTTAAAAATTAGTGAAACTCTTGACAAAAAGTTTCATAATTTTTAAAACATTTTTGCTATTTTAAATAAATTGTACAAAACAAATGAGAAAAAATGAAATAAAAATTAATGAAAATGAGAAGTAATCACAAGGGATGGCCAGGATTTGATCTGGGCTTGGACTGGTTGACTGCGCGCCAGATCCAAGGGCCCAGATTCAAATCTGGCTAAACTTATTTATGACCTAATTAATCAGGTTTTTGAATTAATTAAACATGCTTAGGGTTTTAATGATGCATCCTGGCCACACGTTTGCGCGCAAGTCAACTAAAGTCTGCCTGATCTACGCTCCTCATTCAAACTTCAATTAATGACATAATTAGGGTTAAATGACTTTCAGGCCGCCGGAGAAGACTTCCGGTCGTCTTCTCCGGCCAGCCAAAACCCTAGATTCTTCTATAGGTCACCAAATCACAAATTTCTTCCACCAAACTGACTCCCTCATCAATCTAAACCTAAACCCTAAGCCTAAATTCATTTATTTTCGTCCATGAGCATGAATCGAAACAAAAGATAAAACACGGGCAAATGTTCAGGAACTCCATACATGCTGGTTTCTACACTATTTTCAAAAGCAAGGATACATTCATGATCAGGGGAACACAAGGCATCATAAAAGAACTAAAAAAACTTGTTTCTGGGAAAAAAGTTCATGTAGCTCACCTGAGATGAAGCTCCTCTGTTTGTGAGCTTTCAGGGCTTCTTTCTTGTGCAAGCTTGCTTCCTTGGACCCTCTGAATGCAAAATGAGGCTCAAAATGCTTGGAGAGTGGCTGGCTTGAAAGATCCAACTCTGGTGTAGCAGAAATGGGGATTTGTGTACAGGCAATTTCAGATCAAAATGAAGGGTGGTTTTGACTCCTTGTGGTATGCTTGACTTGTTGGTGAAGAAAAATGAAGTGTTTGATGACTGGATAGTGAGATTCGAAGAGAACTGGTTTGGAAAGTGAAGAATGGTGAAGCTCAGGTCAGGCTTGTTTCAGGCTTGAGCTTTGGTGGTTTGAGGTCTATGAAGTGTGTTGAGTTGGATGGTGGAGTTAGCTTGAGTGTTTGATGGCTATGTGAGCAGATTCGAAAGTTTTTGCAATGTGAGGTGATTTTGTGAATGTGGTCAATGAAGTGTTTTCAGCCTTGCTAGATGTATGGAATGGCTTGCCCTTTGTCCACATAAACCTCTCTCATTGGTCAGTTGATTGGACATGTGCTTTATTGATAGGTAAGTTACCTTTTGCAAAAAAGTCAAATTTTGTAAGAGAGGGCATGGGCTAAGCTCTAGCTAAGTACAAGATATGGTTCTGGTGCAGCATGGTGAGGTGAGAGGCTAGCCAAAGTGCAGCATCCAATGCATCAAGTGGTAGAAGCACAATGATGATTTTGCAAGTTGTTGCTTTATGGTTCACATGGAAAGATCTTGTCCCAAAAGCCATGAAACATGAGCAATGCCTAGTCCATTCTGAATTTTGTGACTTGTAGAATGTTTGCATACTGGTTTGAAGCCAATTAGAAGTTACAAAATGCATTGGTTCAAGGTTTTGCAAAATTTCCATTTGGTGCATAACTTGAATTTTAGTGATTTTTGCCAACTTTGCCACACCATAACTTTTGATCCAAGAAGAGTTGGATCATGTTCTTGTACTTTTTGAAAAGGGAAAGATGAGATCTACAACTTTCATGACCAAAGTTTTTCCATTTGAAGCCTTTTTGGACCAAGAATCAAAGCTTGAAAATTGACCTAAAATGATGCATTCTTGAAAAGTCAACTATGCCCAAAAAGTCAACATTTGCAAAAACCCTAAATTCTTGATTTCCATGAACTTCAACCCTCTTCCATGATCAAATAAAGATCATATACACTCAAAATGATGAAGATCACCCATTGGTTGGGTCACTGGGGGCCTCAGATGCCCTGATTTTGCACTGACTTGTCTGAAAAGTCAACTCTTGATCAGATGACTTCCCCATGGAATTTCTTCATGAAAATTGATATGCATACTCCCTATACCATATAGAGATCAATGGAAACAAGAATGACCAAAAAATTTGGGGTTATGGCCTCTGAAACCAAAACCCTAATTTTCAGTCAACTGTGCAGTTCAACCTGGCTCTGCATCCACTCAAACCCTAGTTCTTGTGATTCCTCTGCAATTTTGACTTTGAGGAGATGGAATATGATATAGGAACACACATGGACCCCTTTGAGTTGACTGGTTGCCTTTGGGGTGCCTCAAGAAGCTCTGGGATTGCTCAGATCACAAACCCTAGGTGCAGATGCCTTGAAAGCTATGCAGTGGATAAAAAATGAGATGTGAGATGATATGATTGTGTTTATGCATATGAGGTGACCATAAGCCATGGTGTGAATGG
Organism: Lathyrus aphaca; assembly: GCA_963966055.1. Classification (NCBI taxonomy): domain Eukaryota; kingdom Viridiplantae; phylum Streptophyta; class Magnoliopsida; order Fabales; family Fabaceae; genus Lathyrus; species Lathyrus aphaca. The sequence goes on from OZ014525.1 coordinate 241,506,677, forward strand.
GTGAGGGCACATTTGGGGTGTTTACAAAGAGCTTCAGAAATCCTGGATCCAACTAAAGGATCAAAGAGATACCTTTGAAGCTTAATTCAAGGTTAGCCAAGAAAGAATGTTGGAGTTGACAAAGCAACTTCACGAAGAACGAAATCTCAGCACCTACCTCAACACAAAGAGGAAGCATCCATGGGAGACTTAAATTTCACATATTTATTTTTTTACCTTTGCTTATTTTTCTTTCCTTGTGAGCCTAAGGAGCAGTTATATTTTAAAGACCCTACTAATGAAATTTTTGTTTTTGTTTTCATTTAAACAAATTTAAATCCTATGTGGCTCTTGAAAATATTGCATATGCATCTACATACCATATCATTGCATAACAGGTTATCTCAACAGGTTTCTTATCGTCTCGCTATTTATTTCAGCAGAAATGGTTCTCGAACAATCTGTCAATGATCTTCAAGTACAAAATGCTCAATTCCAAGAGATGGTCTTGAATTTGTCCAAGGGACAAGAAGAGCTAAAGGCACTCCTGACCAAGAAGAAGATCAGAAAACCAATTGGCTTTATCAACATGGGTAGGAGGTTCAGAGGTCCAATCAAGATAGATGACGAGGTTGAAAACCCTGGAGATGAAGATTCTGCAAAAGAAGAGGATAACTTACATGGGACAACTGGGAATTCTGATTGTGAGGATAACTATTACCATGATTCAATTGGTGATGAGAAGTATAAGTTACTGGAGGACCGGGTGAATGCTATGGAATTAAAAAAGTCTTCTGGGTTGGATTTTGAAGATATGAGTTTGATTTCTGGATTTGTTATCCCTATTGGTTTCAAGGTTCCTACTTTTGTGGTATATGATGGTGTTTCATGCCCTAAATTGCATTTGAGATTTTATGTCCGGAGGATCCAGCCACATACTGCTGATAGGAAGTTGTGGATTCATTTCTTCCAGGAGAGTTTATCAGGAGCTCAATTGGAATGGTATTATCAACTTGAGAGTACCGATATTCGTACTTGGAATATTTTTTGTTGAGTCCTTCTATAGGCAATATCAATATAACTCTGATTTAGCACCAACTCGCATGCAACTCCAAAGCATGTCTATTGGTACTAAAGAAAGTTTCAAGGAGTATGCTCAGAAGTGGAGAGATCTTGCAAGCAGAGTTCAACCTCCTTTAACTGACAGAGAATTGGTTGACATGTTTATGAGTACACTGACTGGTCCTTTCTATAGTTATCTATTTGGAAGCTCATCATCTGGGTTCATTAAGCTGATAATGATTGGAGAACATGTGGGATACGAAGTGGTAAGATACAAATGGTTTCCTCTGCAAGTACCACTAAGAAACACTCTAATGGAAAGAAATAATCTAATGTTGTGTATGGCCAACAGGGTCGTAATAGGAATAACCAATATGTGGGAACAGTCCTAATCTCTAATCATGCACCTGCGCAACAAGATCAGCAACAGAATAGTCAACCTAAGCAAAGTACGCCTAGGAGGCAGTTTACAAAGATCAATATGTCGTTGGCTCAGGCTCTACAACACATGTTGAAGGGAGAATTGATTACTTTGAGGGACCCTCCCCAGAATCCCAATACTACCTCTCCTCGTTATAATCCCAATGCAAGGTGTGCATATCACTCCAACTGCCCAGGCCATGATACTAATAATTATTGGGCATTGAAGAATAAGATTCAGGATATGATTGATGCTAGAGAAATTGAGTTAGATCCTCTTGAGACTCCTAATGTGATTACTACTCCTATGCCGAAACATGAGAAGACTGTTAATGTTGTTGATGATGTTTCTTATGTTTCTACTATGACTGATTTGACTACTCCTTTGTCCATTATTAAGAAGAAGCTGCAGTAAGCCGGTTTATTTTCGGGTTTCAATGAAGATTGTTTTTACTGTGCCTCTCAACCCAATGATTGTTTGAAGTTGAAAGAAGGTATTCAGAGTTTAATGAACAACCATACTATATTATTTGAGAATATCCCTTCTGTAGAAAGGTTATGTAAGGCATATCCTAAGATCTGAAGCTTGAAGACGTGACTGTGGTTACTAATACTCCTGTGAAGATTATTGCTGAGCCAAAGGTGGCTCCCCTGATTATTACTACTCCTGGTCCAATTCCATATTCTTCTGACAAGGCTATCCCTTGGAATTATGGTTATGATGTTTATATCCATGGTGTCAAGCAAGAGCCTCTAACTGATATACCTGCTGCAGATATTAATCCTGATATTGACAATATTTTTGGGACTAGTAAAGTTACTAGGAGTGGAAGAATTTTCTCTCCAGAAGATACTTCAAAGACTGCTACTGCTCCAGTTCATATTTCCAATCCTGGGCCAAGTAATGAAGCTCAGGGAAAAAGACCAATGATTGAACCTGTTTAAGATGAATCACCGGCTACTGAAGACCTCTTTAAGCAGATGGATGAAGTATTTAAGATCATCCGCAATAGTGATTATAATATTTTTGAACAATTAGGGCATACTCCTTCCAAGATCTCTATGTTATCTTTGTTGCTATGCTCTAAAGCCCATGCTAAGGCTTTAGTAAAGTTCCTGAAGTCTACTCATGTACCATATGAAATCTCTGTGGACCAGTTTGAAAATTGTGTTGCTAATCTGACCACTGATAATGGCTTAGACTTCTCTGATGCTGATCTAACTCCTACCAAAAGGAACCACAATAGAGCTCTGCATATCTCCATTGAGTGTAGGGGCATTACTTTGTCTCATGTTTTGGTGGATAATGGTTCTTCATTAAATGTGTTACCCAAGGAGGTTCTGGACAAACTCAACTTTGAAGATGTTGTGCTAAGACCTAGTAATGTGGTGGTGAGAGCCTTTGTTGGTTCAAGAAGAATAGCGCATGGAGAAGTTGATCTTCCAATCAAAGTAGGTTCTCAAGTATTTGATTCCACTTTCTATGTGATGGATATTCATCCTTCTTATTCCTGCTTACTTGGGCGCCCTTGGATACATGGGGAAGGTGATGTAACTTCTACTCTACACCAGAAGCTGAAATACCCAGTGAAAAGCAAGATCGTCACTGTTTATGGTAAAGAGGAGTACATGGTCAATCATGTGAATACTTTCAAGTATGTTGAGATGGAGGGTGAATTTGTTGAAACTCCTTGCCAGACAATTGAAGTGGTTCCTTAGATTGTTCATGCTGCTCAGATTGTCCCTGCTGCTAAACCAGTTCCTGTTATTACTAGAGTACCTCCAACAATGGCCTCTTTAAAGGATGCTAGAGTTGTAGTCGAAGAAGGTGGTTGTACTATTTGGGGTCAGCTTCCTGAAATTCCTTACAAGTCTGACAAGTTTGGTTTGGGTTATACTGCAGAGTCTCAGAAGGCTGTTCGTCGTGCTCGTGCTATTCATATCACCAACAAGGGAGTTCAGAAGGATCAAGTCAATGCTGTGGAAGATTCTGATGAAGACTACAACTTGGACAACTGGATCTTTCCTACCATTGGCATTGGGCTCAATAATTGGAAGGCTGAAGATGTTATTCCAATCTTCTTTAGTCAGGAGTAAATGCTATTACTATTGTTCTTGTTTTTGAGTTTGTAATTTTGAATAATTAAAAACTTTTAAACCTTGTGCCTTGCCCGGGGCATAATGGTATGCTTGTTAGGGATGTCATTTCATTTGCATATTTTCATTCAATAAAATCAATGGACGTTTTTGCTTTCATAAATATTGCGCTCTTTGTCTTTCTTTTATTTTTCCCTTATCAAAAGAATGTGTTCTTACACACACCCACGCCACTAAAATGTTGATCCTCATCCACTCTGGATCCTATTAATAACAGTTATGATATTGCCAATTATAACTTCGAGAACCCGATCTACCAAGTCGAGGATGGAAATGAGGAAGATTGTGAAGTACCTGTAGAGCTTGCTAGGTTGTTACATCAAGAAGATAAAGTTATACAGCCGCGTGAAGAACCAATTGAAGTTGTGAATCTGGGAACTGAGAAAGACAAGAAAGAAGTCAAGATAGGTGCTGAATTAGAAGACGGTGTTAAGAACAGATTGATTCAGATGCTACATGACTATGTGGATATCTTTGCTTTGTCTTATGAGGATATGTCGGGACTTGATACTGATATTGTGGTTCACCATCTGCCAATGAAGGAAGGTTGTCGCCTAATAAAGCAGAAAGTTCGTCGTATGCATCCTGAAATGTCAAAAAAGATTAAAGTAGAGGTGATGAAACAATTTGATGTAGGGTTCCTAGTTGTCACTTCCTATCCTCAATGGGTTGCTAATGTGGTACCGGTGCCTAAGAAAGATGGTAAAGTACACATGTGTGTAGATTACAGGGATTTGAACAAGGCCAACCCTAAAGATGATTTTCCGCTTCCACATATTGATGTTCTGGTAGACAACACTGCTCAGCACAAGGTATTCTCTTTTATGGATGGTTTCTCTGGTTACAATCAGATTAAGATGGCACTTGAAGATATGGAGAAGACTATGTTTGTCACACAATGAGGCACCTTTTGTTATAAAGTAATGCCATTTGGTTTGAAGAACGCTGGGGCAACATATCAGCATGCTATGGTAGCTTTGTTCCATGATATGATTCAATATGAGATAGAGGTATATGTTGATGATATGATAGCCAGATCCCAGACTGAAGAAGAACATCTTGATCATCTGCATAAGTTGTTTGAGAGGTTGAAGAAATAAAAGCTGAGATTGAATCCAAACAAATGTAACTTTGGAGTTAGATCCGGTAAACTTTTGGGTTTTGTTGTCAGTGGTAAAGGTATTGAAGTTGACCCTGCAAAGGTAAAAGTTATCAAGAAATTCCCGCCCCCCGTACTGAGAAAGAAGTCAGAGGTTTCTTGGGACGACTAAACTATATTGAAAGATTTATTTTCCAACTAACCGCTACTTATGAGCCAATCTTCGGATTGCTGAAGAAAGATCAAGTAATGAAATGGAATGATGAATGTCAGGTAGCTTTTGATGAGATTAACAAATACCTCCATGAACCTCCAATATTGATGCCACCAGTTGATGAAAGACTCTTGATTATGTACTTAACAGTGTTGGAAAATTCAATAGGGTGTGTGTTGGGGAAACATGGCGAGTCTGGTCGAAATGAGCAAGAAATATAATACCTTAGCAAAACTTTTACCGACTGTGAAACAAAATACTCACTGCTCGAGAAAACTTGTTGCACTTTGGCTTGGGCTTCTCGCCAACTAAGACAATATATGTTGACTCATACCACTTTATTGATTTCAAAAATGGATCCTATCAAGTACATATTTGAGAAACCTGCTCTCTCCGGATGAATAGCAAGATGTCAAATGATTTTGACAGAATATGACATACAGTACACTACTCAGAAAGAAATTAAAGGCAGTATGGTAGTAGATCATTTAGCTCATCAAGCAGTGGATGACTATCAGTCTATGAATTTTGAGTTTCTAGATGAAGATATTATGCTTGTTACTAAAGAACCTGGACAATATGAAGGACCTGAATAGGGATCCTGATGGACTATGGTTTTTGATGGAGCTTCTAATGCGCTAGGTAATTGTGTTGGAGTTGTGATTATCTCTCCTAAAGGTTGTTACACACCGTTTACTACAAGACTTTGTTTCGATTGTACCAACAATATGGCTGGATATGAAGCGTGCATCATGGGTATCAAGGCTGCCATTGAGATGAAGATCCAATTCTTGAACGTGTATGGAGATTCAGCCTTGGTAGTTAGTCAGGTTAAAGGTGAATGGGACACAAAGCATCCAAACCTCATTCCTTATAGAGAGCATGTGTTGTCTTTAATTCCATACTTTGAAGAGATTACTTTTGAATATATTCCACGAGAAGAGAATCAGTTGGCAGATGCATTAGCCACTATGTCATCTATGTTTGAAATCAGTTGGGATGATGAAGCTCCTAAAATTACCATTGATCGATTAGATGAGCCATCATACTGTTATGAGGTTGATACTGAGGGAGTGAAAGAGAAACCTTGGTTGCATGAAGTGAAAAGATATCTCGAAGCTCAGGAATATCCTGAAGGGGCATCTATTAATGGCAAGAAGTTCCTGAGGATATTTTCTGCCAAGTTTTTCCTAAGTAATGGAATTCTATACAAGCGCAATCACGATTCGACTTTGCTTTATTGTGTGGATAAGAAGGAAGCAAGAGAGATTATGGAACACATGTATGATGGGATCTTTGGTACTCATTCTAGTTGGCATACAATGACTAAGAAGATTTTGAGAGCTGGTTATTATTGGTCTACCAAGGAAGCTGTTGCTATCAGCACTCTAAAACTTGTCATAAGTGCCAGATATATCTTGATAAAGTACATGTGCCTCCAGTTCCTTTGAATGTTCTGACTGTCGCTCCCACCAAATGACACCGAGCCAGAAAGGGTACAGACGCGAACGGTCGGCGAAAGAGGAACATGGAGATGAACTGAAAAGAGTCGCCAGTTAGGCATTTTTATCCCGAAGAAAAGGTAATGCTGCATAAACCTGGAAAAGAAATGGACAAAACGGTCGCGAACCAGAGAAACTGAGAAAGGGGTTGGTTACAACCTGGGAAGGTATTAGCACCCAGATTGTCCTCCGTACTCGACGAGATCCACGCTTGAAAGTTTGTGTTTAAAGGGGTAGTGTCAGTGCTATCTGTGTGAAAAAAGCTGGAAAAGAATGTACAGGTGTCAGTGCAAAAGAGATGTGAAATGAAATGCTCAGGAATGAGGTTTAAAAAATGATGCTGGAAGAGGGGGAATATACAGATACTTTTGTTCGATAATAGTTATGTTATGCCTACGTATCCTCGCGTGCAATGAGGAAGTCAGAACGCCGTAGTTTGACTCAAAGAGACTGAAAGATAAATTGACTAATGAACGGCCTGCTTGTCTATGCTCAAGTGTAAGACCTGTCTGGCTCAGGTGCTAATTGTCTTGCATTAGACGGAAGAAGCAAGTTCTCATTTGTGAGTGAAGATGATGAGAAAGGAATCCCGAAGGAGACGATTATTGTTTGTTTTTGTGTTTTTCAATCTTTTATTGCTTTTTTGTGTTTGTCATAAGTTAATGAGCTTAAGCCTAAACCAAGGGTTAGTAAACTCATCACATCCTCCCTCTGATTAGGGGTAATGAGAATACCTTAAGTATGAAGTAAGCACCTCAAACTTAATTGCCATGATGTAGGATTAAGATCATTAACATACTTGTGATTATTTAGATGTTTTGGAGTTTTTGTTTAGGGTTAAGTAATGAGTTTAAGCCATAATCAAGGATTTAATGGACCCATTACACCATCCTAATAGAAGGATAATAGATGAGAACATTTAAGCTGAGGAAGATACCTCAACTTAATCCATGATTAGGGATTAACCTCGTGAAAAAACAAAGCCTTTATTAAAGTGGTTTTAGTTAATGGTAAGATTAAGAAGTGAATTTTATGATTGGTAAGACAACTTGAGGGGGACTTGTCCATTAACACTAGGGTTAGTCCTTCTTAACCAATTAAGGAAGAATTAGAACCCTAATGCAAGGCCTAAGTTACAAGCTATTTGCCTTAGTGATTATTAGATGGATTGATTTAGAGATTTAAACACATTACGAGTTTAACACTTACGATTAAAGTTATACACTCCATCCTAAGAGAAGGATACAGGCATAATCTTAATCACAAAGCCTTAAAACCTTAAAGGTTTAGTCTCTGATTATTAGATGAGAAGAGAGACATAAAAGAAGACACAAAGGTAAAACTAATGGGGGACTAATCAAAACCCTAATTGTTATCATGCTTGGGTGTTCCTAGGGTTTATGAGGCTTGAGAGAGATCTTCAAGAAATGCCACCAAGGAAGAAGCAGAAGAAAGAAGGAGAAGCAGAAGAAACAAGTTAACTTACTTCACTTAAGAAGATAAGTTACTTGGAGAAAGAAAGTGAAGGAGGAACATTAACGAGCAAGCTCACTCTAAAACAAAAGTAAAATGCAGCAATGAATGCATAAGAGAGATGAGAAGGGAATGTGAGAAGTGAAGGAAAATTCACTTCTCAAAGCACTTACCACCTGAAAATTAGCATAAAAGAAAGAATGAAGTGAAAATGAGTTGTATGCAAGGAAAGAAGCATGAAAGTTCATGAATGTTCATGGAATGTAATGAATACATAACATGGAAAATGGATGAAGAAATGATCAAGTAGGATTCTAATGTGTCCTATGATGTCTTAGAAGTCATGTGAATGCAAGGAATGTCATGGAAAGTTCATGTATGGAAGCAAATGCAAGATGAATGCAAGTAAACATGAGAAATTAGGGTTTTCATGCAACATGACATGCAAAAGTAAAAAACAGAAGCAAATCATAAGATAAAAAATTGAAAATGGAATTAAAGGAACCCTAACCCCATATGATACCATTCCCCAAAGGAGAAGACCTAACTCTTAACCTAATGAAAGTTATAATTTTTCTAAGTTATCTAGGGTTTTAAGGTACCTTAAGGGAAAAAATGCAAATCAAATAAAAAATGCAGAAGAAATTTGTGACAAAATTATGCTAGATAATAAATGTCAAATGAAAAGATAAATACAAAAAGAACCATTGTCATACCATTCATGGTTAGGCAGAAAAGAATTCTTGAAGTTAGGGATCCAAAAGGAAATATGTATGGATGATATGACAATGTTTCTAAATGTCCTAAGATGCAATGTGAATTTGTTTTGGGATTTTTAGAAACCTAAATGATATTTTAATTAATTAATTTCCATTAATCAATTAAAATAAACAATTAAATATTTTAAAAATGATTTTTTAATGCAAAAAATAAAAATAAAAATATTTTTGGGTTAAGAAAATTATTTGAAACTGGGAAAATATGGTGAAACTGGGTTAATAAAATTATTTTTGGGTTAAGACAGAAGTATGGTGATCCAATGGCTTAGATTAAAACTGGGAAAATATTGGTTGACTGCGCGCCACATCCAGTGGTCAGAATTAAAATCCAACTAAACCTAATTAATTAATTATTAAATCTTAATTAAAAGTTAATGACATAATCTCCACCCTCCATCTCACGCGGGAACTAAAAATCAGACGGTTCACATTCAAACAATGCCCTAACCTTAATTAAGCACAATAATCACTTTCAGCCAACTGGAGAAGAGCTCCGGTCGTCTTCTCCGGCAACCTTCTCCCTTGAGAATTTCAAAACCTCTCCCTAGGTCATTTCTGGAGCTCTAAAGCTCCAGATTATTTCCTCTCATCCTCCTAAACACTAATCTAACCTCAAAACAGATTTATAATTGCTCATGAACAAGATTCGAAGGAAAGATTAAAAATGGTAAAAATTTCAGAGGTTCAGTAAATACTCATTTCTTCACCATTTTCAAAAATACAAAGCTCAGAATGATCAGTGAAGCATGCTCTTTCACATTGGAACTTAAAATAGGAGTTCTGGAAAAATGATTTGAGATGACTACCTGAGATGAAGCTTTCCAAACTTGAGCTTTCTGGCCACTTCCTTTGTGCAAAATGACTCCCTTTGACCTCCTGAGACTAATGGAATGCTTCAAAAGCTTTGAGAGTGGCTGGTTTGTGAGATTACACTTTAACTGGCCAAGAATCGTGTTTTGTGTATGGGGTGTTTTTGGCTGTTTTCTTGGTTGCTTTGTGGTCAGTGGATGATTTTGAGATGAATGGTGAAATTGGTTTTGAGTTTGAGTGAGTGAGCTGAGAGATTCAAAGGGTTTTGCAAGTTGGAGTGATTTTGGCATTGCTGAGTTCTTGGAGTTAGGCTTGTGTGTGTTATGAAAAATGACCCTTGAAGCATGCTTGTAGAGTCTGGATTGGGCAGAGAGTGGGTGGTGGATTGTGGTGATTGGTATGGGCTTCTTGCCAAAAAGTCAAAAGTTGTGTACTTGAGGTATGTGAAATGGTGTAGCTGGCTCATTGGCTTGTCTATGCGCAGCTGAGATCAAGGATGTCCATAGACTTGGATTTGAGGCAATTCAGCATGTGGAGGGAAGTTTATGTGGTGTTTTGCAAATTCATGAAGCTTTGGCCCTTTTGTAATTTCTTGATGTTCAAGGCATGGAATGATGCAATTCTTTGGGAAATTCTGATTTTTATGCAATGCATTATGTTTGTATGATGATTAGAAGTGTGTTTGAAGTCACAAAATGAATTGGCAAGTGGTTTTGCAAAGAATCCTCTTTGGTGCATTCTTGAAAATTATGTGATTTTTGCCAACTTTGACAAGCCATAACTTGAGTTCCATAATGAATTAGGACTTGTTCATGTATTTTTTGAAAAGGGAATGATCCAATATACAACTTTCATGACCAACAATTTTTCATTTGAAGCATTTTTGGTTGAGAAAGAGGAGGTTGAAAAACATTCCCAAAATGGAAAGTTTACATTACAAGTCATTTCCATTTTTGGCAACTTTTGGTTTAGCTCACTTTTCTTCAATTTTGTGAACTTCTAAGCACTTCAATCATCAAATAAAGATCATATAACTTCAATTTGATGAAAAATCCACTTTGGTTCCATATTGGGGGGCCTCAGATGCCCTGATTTTGCTCTGACTTGCTCAAGAAGTTACCCAGTGAACAGATGGCTTCCACAATGAATTTCTTCATCAAATATGGTATACATGATCCTTATAACATATTGAGACCAATAGAAACAAGAATGACCAAAAAATTTGGAGTTATGGCCTCTAAAACCAAAACCCTAATTTCAGGTCATATGTGCAGTGAAACCCTAGCTCTGCTTCCATGCTTTGCAAGTTCTTGTGATTCTTTGACTTCCTTGATCTCTGAGGGATATAATATGATGATTGAACATACATAGACCCTCTTGGAATGATTGGAGGCCTTTGGAGTGGCTCAGATGGATCTTGGATTGCTCAGATCACAAACCCTAGATGCATATGAACTTGAACTAATGCAGTGGAAAAAATGCAATATGAGATGATATGTTTAAACTAATGCAAAGATGAAAGATCACAAGCCATGGTGTGAACTTAGTGAGGGCAAATTGGGGTGTTTACAGCTGCCCCTATTCAAGCATGAGTTAGCTGTGCAGGATGTAAGCGCCTGGCTTAACACACAAACAAGATAACTTGTGGTTGAATACCAAAGACAGTCCAAGATTTGCACTCATTGGGGAGAAGAAGAAAAGGGATATAAATTGTAAAAGGAAATTATAGTATGATTATAAAGTGCGGGCGATGGAGGATGACTATCGAGCAAAGGACGACTGCTGGGGGATAAAACAATGACGGGGACGACCGACATGCTGGGGAAATAAAGGGATCATGATGGGGACGGCCATCAAATAAAATTCTCCAGGGATAAAAATAAAGGCAATGATGGGGACGACCATCGGGTTTGCAAAGAATAAATGAAATAATGATGAGGGACGGTCATAAAAGGTGAAGGAGGATCACCTAGCAGGGGACGGCTGCTCTTTATCACGCCATAGGACGAATATCGGATAGAAAAGGTCGACGATGGGGAAGGCCATCGGATAAACATGATGAAGGACGATCATCAGAAGGTGAAGGACGATCACCCAACAGGGTACGGCTGCTCTCAGGGTTTATCATGACATAGGACGAACGTCAGATAACAAGATCAACGATGGGGATGGCCATCGGATAAAATGATGAAGGACGATCATCAGAAGGTGAAGGACGATCACCTAGCAGGGGACGGTTGCTCTGTTGGGGATAAAGATGAGGGATGGTCATCCAAAGGTGAAGGACGATCACCTGGCAGGGTCGGCTGCCGAAAGTATCGCGACATAGGACGGATGCCGGATAGAAAAGGGTTCCAATAATGGAGACTCCGCTGGGGGAAGGATGAGGGACGGTCATACAAAGGTGAATGACGATCACCTGGCAGGGTACGGCTTCCAAAAGCATCATGACATAGGACAAATGTCGAATAGAAAAAGATGTTTTGCTGGGGACTTGTTGGGGAATGGTAAACACGGACGAGTGCTTACGCTTTCCGAAAATAAAAAAGGTATAAGTGTTTGACGTTGTGTTTAGATTAAAGATGCGGACGAGCATCCTTAAGACTACGATATGGACGAGTATCGGAAGAGAAAGTATACAAGTTAAGAGTGTATTCTGGCAACCTGTGGGGATAAGATGACACAGACGGGTGTCGAAAGGAATGTATAATAGACACGTGTTTGGGCAACTGTGATGGGGATAGGTGACACGGACGGGTGTCAAGAGGGTGTATAAGCATTGGTTTGGTTTATATTTGCAGGGAATGGTATGACATGGACGAGTGTCGAAAGTATATAGGAACATGTGTTTGAGAGTGCAAAGGGGACGCTTTGACTTTCTTTGGGGATATATGAGGTGACATTGACGAGTGTAGAGAAGGACCAGTATCTTTTGGTAGAAAGTGTTCTGGCTACTTTACTCGGGAATAATGACATAGACAAGTGTCAAAAGGAGCATATGTCTGTATTTGAGAGTGCAAAGGGGACGCTTTGGCTTTTATTTGCTGGAGATGCATTCTGTATATTGCTGATGAAGGTATTGTTGATATTTACAGGTGACTGGTTCGAACCTGACTTGTGATCATGCAATATGTTTGATTTTTTTGCCGTAATGCTCTGTATTAGACAGAATGCTACGCTCTGGGGGGGAAAATGATGCGAATGCTAGTTCGGGATTCGGATCCCGCTGCAATGAAGATCTATGGCTGGTCTGTTTGATGCGATATCCCAGCTGGGGATGAGATCATTGGTAGATCTGATAGGATGTATGGTTCTGCTTGGGGATTAGATCAATGATAGACCTATCCGGTGAGGAGATAACCCAGTTGGGGATGAGGAAGCTTTCGTCACTTTGATGTGTGAGACTTTCAACCATTGCTATACTTGGGAGAGGCTGGAGCTCTGTGGGGGTATGGTTCCCTGGACTTTGCCGAGGATGAGAGATCTGGCACTCTGGGGGGAGGAAAGATCACTGAACGATCTTCCTAGAGATTTCTGTGAGGATGAGGAGACTTGACAACTCAGCTGGGGAAATGAGCATTTCTGATGCTGCTTGAAGAAGATGTGTTAGGGAAGTGATGCCTCGGCAACTTTGCTGGGGAAAAATATTCCAGATACTGTTAGTGGAGGAAGTATGTTTGGCATGCCCCATGTTGTATATTGAATACCCGCAATCCTGTTAAGACAGAGAAACACACAAGTGTCCCGAGGCATCCCTTACCGGATTCCATCATAGGATTTAGATATTCCTGGAAGTAAATACATTTCCTGTAAGCATGTAATTAGAAAGGCACATTTGTTTTATGCAAATATTATATTATGGATATTGGACATTTTTGCAAACGAAACAGAAATGTACAAGATGAAGTGTGACTGAAAACTCTAATTTTATTAATTTGGGTGCCCTGAATTGGCAAATACAGTCAAAGAAACAAATCTCCTGAAATGAGGAGATTGTTACAAAATTGAGCAAAGTAAAGATGCTGGCAATGTTGATGACGCTTCAGTGAGCTTCCCTTTGCTATGACCCGTATGACCTTAACGTTCTTCTCATCTTGCTTTCTGAAGAAGGTTGATTCTGAACGACGCTTTGACCTTTCGATGTTTGCCGTGTTGTAAATGATACTGACGAATTCAGAATGCAGTTGTTCGCTTATTCCCTTATTTTGCGTGGATCGCACTTTCAGGTTTTCAATCCACCGGGATACCCATTTTTTCCGGAGCTGTCTAATGCGGCTTTTCAACTCAGCGGGTGTACATTTTTTGATTTTTCCCTTATTTTTGCCCGAGTCTTTTATTCTGTTTTTGACTCGCCGGGATACCCTATTTTTGCCTGGACTTACATTCTGTTTTTATGTCCAGCGGGTCATTTTATGCGAAGTATTTTTTAACTGCATCTGAATTCACAGGGGATAAGAAATCTTCACCATCCATAGTAGTGACCATCAGTGCTCCACCAGAGAAAACCTTCTTTACTATGAATGGACCATCGTAATTGGGAGTCCACTTGCCCCTGTGGTCTATATGAGGAAGAAGGAGTCTTTTCAGCACAAGATCTCCTACTTGGTATTCCTGAAGCCTGACTTTCTGATCGAAGGCTTTCTTCATCCTTTTCTGATATAACTGCCCATGACAAATTTCAGCTAATCTCTTTTCTTCGATCAGACTTAGTTGATTGTACCGAGATCGGACCCATTCTTCTTCATTCAGTTTGACATCCATCAGTACCCGTAATGAGGGTAATTCAACTTCAACAGGTAGGACTGCCTCCATACTATACACAACTTGATACGGTGTTGCCCCAGTGGACGTCCTGATTGAGGTACGATACCCATGCAAGGCAAATGGTAGCATCTCATGCCAGTCTTTGTATGTAACCACCATCTTTTGCACAATTTTCTTAATATTCTTGTTAGCTTCCTCAACAGCGCCATTCATCTTTGGCCTGTAAGAAGAAGAGTTGTGATGTTGAATCTTGAAGTCCCAGAACAGTTATGCCATCATTTTGTTGTTCAAATTGGAACCATTGTCAGTAATGATTCGCTCGGGAACTCCATATCGACAGATGATGTCTCTTTTCAAAAATCTGGCTACCACTTGTCTGGTGATGTTTGCATACGAAGCTGCTTCAACCCATTTGGTGAAGTAATCAATGGCTACCAGGATGAATCTGTGGCCATTTGAAGCGGTCGGTTCAATCTTTCTGATCATGTCGATGCCCCACATGGCAAAGGGTCAGGGTGAAGACATTACGTTTAATGGATTTGGAGGCACATGCACTTTGTCTGCATAAATCTGGCATTTGTGGAACTTTCTGGCATAAGAACAACAGTTTGCATCCATTGTGATCCAGTAGTAACCTGATCTTAACAATTTCTTAGCCTTTGCATGTCCTCCGGCATGGGTACCGAAAGATCCTTCATGCACCTCGTGCATCAGCAAATCTGCTTCTTTCTTATCAACACATCTGAGAAGCACCGTGTCAAAGTTCCTCTTGTAAGACTAACCATCAACATTCAGGAAGAAACTACCATCCAGCCTTCTTAGTGTCTTCTTGTCATTGGATGATGCCCCAGGTGGGTATGTTTGATCCTCTAAGAAGCATTTGATGTCATGGAACCAAGGCTTGTCATCTTTAGCAATGTCCACAGAGAATACGTATGCCGATCGGTCAAGTCTGGATACTGGAATCCGAGGCACAAAGTTGGCAGCTTGAACCTTGATCATGGAGGAAATGGTAGCCAGAGCATCTGCAAACTGATTTTCATCTCGAGGGATGTACTCAAGTTTGACTGTTGTGAAGAAAGTCAATAATCTCCTCGTATAATCACGGTATGGAATCAGATGCTCTTGGTGGGTGTACCATTTGCCATTGGTCTGATTGATTACCAAAGCTGAATCTCCGAACACAGTTAAAGTTTTGATCCTGAGGTCAATGGCTTCCTTAAGACCCATGATACAGGCTTCATATTCAGCTTCGTTGTTAGTGCAGTTAAAAGTGAGTTTTGCCGAGAAAGGCATGTGAACTCCTTTAGGTGTAATGAGCACTGCACCAATTCCACGACCATTCATGTTAACAGACCCATCAAACATCATTGTCCATTCTTCTTCTGGGTCAGACCCTTCAGTGTGAATAGGCTCTTCATGATCTTTTTCTTTCAGGAACATGATGTCTTCATCAGGGAAGTCAAATCTCATTGGCTGGTAATCATCAATGGGTTGCTCAGCTAGATAGTCAGACAATACACTGCCTTTGATGGCCTTTTGAGATGTGTATTAAATTTCATACTCTGTCAGAATCATTTTCCATCTCGCAACCCTTCCGGTAAGTGTTGGCTTCTCAAATATGTACTTGACTGGATCCATCTTTGAGATCAATAAAGTAGTGTAGGTCAACATATACTGTCTTAGTCAGCGAGCAGCCCACGCTAAAGCACAACAAGTTTTCTCGAGCAGTGAATAACATTGTTCACAGTCAGTAAACTTTTTGCTTAGGTAGTATATTGCATACTCTTTTCGACCAGACTCGTCATGCTGGCCCAACACACACCCCATTGATCCTTCTAATACTGTCAGGTACATTATTAGAGGTCTTCCTTCAACTGGAGGCATAAGAATTGGAGGTTCTTGTAAGTACTCCTTGATTTTGTCAAAAGCCTTCTGGCAGTCTTCATTCCACCTGACCATTTGTTCTTTTCTTAACAATTTGAACATGGGTTCACAGGTTGCTGTAAGATGAGATATGAACCTTGATATGTAGTTTAATCTACCTAAGAACCCCCAGACTTCCTTTTCAGTCCTCGGTGCAGGTATCTCTTGAATGGCTTTGACTTTGTCAGGATCAACTTCAATTCCTTTTTCACTTACAATGAACCCCAGCAGTTTACCGGAACGTACCCCGAATGTGCATTTGTTGGGGTTTAGCTTCAGCTGATACTTCCTCAGACGCTTGAACAATTTTAGAAGATTTACCAAATGGTCTTCTTCTGTGAGGGACTTGAAAATCATATCATCCACGTAGCTTTCAATTTCTTTATGGATCATGTTCTGGAATAATGTTACCATAGCCCGTTGATAAGTGGCACCAGCATTCTTCAATCCAAATGGAATTACCTTATAACAGAACGTGCCCCAGGGTGTGATGAAAGTAGTCTTCTCCATGTCTTCAGGTGACATCTTGATCTGATTATATCCTGAAAATCCATCCATGGAGGAGAATACCGAGAACTGAGCCGTGTTGTCGACCAACACATCAATGTGAGGTAAAGGGGAGTCATCCTTCAGGCTAGCTCTATTCAGATCCCGGTAATCCACACACATCCGTACTTTTCCATCCTTCTTAGGCACTGGTACAATATTAGCAACCCACGGTGGGTAACTAGATACAGCAAGGAAACCGGCGTCCCATTGTTTTTGTACCTCTTCTTTAATCTTCATTTCCATATCCGGACGAGTACGGCGTAGCTTCTGCTTCACTGGAGGACAATCTTCATTCAAAGGCAGCTTGTGCACAGCAATGTCAGTATCCAGACCTGGCATGTCTTGATAGGACCAAGCAAAGACATCAACGTATTCCCGAAGCATGTCAATAAGTTGTTCCCTCACTGAATCTCGCAGACGGGCCCCGATCTTCACTTCTTTCAAGTCTTCTTCGGTACCAAGATTAACTGTCTCAACCTCCTCCTGATGAGGTGTGATAACCTTCTCCTCTTGCCTTAACAACCTGGCTAGTTCTTTAGATAGCTCATAATCTTCTTCAACCCCTTCATCAGCTTGATTAATCGGATTGTCGAATTCATACCAGGTCATAGCGGTGTTGTTGTCGGTGCAATCTGGAGGGCACTCTCTGCAAGGGTTGAGATTAGTTCATTTTAGTGATCAGTTTTATCTTGTTTTAGAAAAAGTGAAAATGAAGTTGTTTATTTTGAAAACATTGCCATTTTATTGTTTTGTACAAAATATGAAAATTGAAAAACAGTGATTGAAAAAGAGACTCGTTTGCAAAAGATGTCCTGATATTCATTAATTAATCATTTGCACAAAATACAAGATGCCCCTATTACAAAATGAGTCCTGACACCTTGGGCAAGATGCAGGACTTGATGCATGCTTAAAAGACAGGAAATAATAATTACTCTAAAAGAGTAACTCTTATAATTTCATAGGAAGACCAGTTAGAGACTTGGTTCCCCGGGATCCTTGGACGTATCCAGTTTTCCAGGTTTCAATCGTCTTCTTCCTCGTCTTCCAAATTGTTCATAGCATCCGGGGTAAGTATTCCCCCACTGACAAATTTAGGCTCCGTTGCAGCCTCTGGTTGATCTTGTCGGATTGGTCTGTAACCCAACCCGAATCTGTCTTCCTTCTTTTCTACTGGCAGTAGCTTGCCCCAGCCCTGAGCGGTACCTTCCTCAACAACCTTCCGGGCTTGCTGATATGAAGTGATAGAAGTTCAGACACAACAGTTGCTTCATTGATGTTAAGGGCCTCAAACCTCTGGCTCATAGTCTCGTGGATCTCCCCATCCATCTCTATATACTTGTAAGTAGCCAGTTGGCTAACAAAAATGTCTTCCTCCCCACAGATTGTGATGATCTGGCCTTCCCACTCAAATTTTAATTTCTTGTGAAGGGTAGATGTAACAGCGCCAGCGACGTGAATCCAGGGTCTACCCAACAAACAGCTGTAGGCCGGCTGTATGTCCATCACGAAGAAAGTAGTTTTAAATATTTGTGGGCCAATCATCACAGGTAATTCAATCTCTCCAAGCACTGATCTCTTAGAGCCATCAAACGCTCTTACCACTAAGTTACTTGGACGCAATGCCAAACCATCATATTCCAGCTTCACCAAGGCTTTCTTTGGGAGGACATTGAGCGAGGACCCAGTGTCTACCAACACATGAGAAATAACGGCACCTTTGCATTCTAAGGTGATGTGTAAAGCCTTGTTATGATTGCGTCCTTCCGTTGTTAAATCAGCATCTGTGAAGCCCAGTCCATGACAGGTGTTAACATTTGCAACCACTGTTTCCAGCTGATTAACCGTAATCTCTTCCAGCACGTATTCTGCGTGTTGGACCCTCAAAAGTGCATTCCTGTGGGCTTCGGAACACATTAACAATGACAAAATAGAGATTTTGGAGGGCGTCTGATGAAGCTGGTCCACCACTTTGTAATCACTCTTTTTGATTATTCTCATGAACTCGTCCACCTCTTGTTCAAAGGACGTCTTTGAAGTTTCTTTAACAGTTGGCTCTTCAAGTACCACATTCTTCCCTTTTGCCTTAGCAGCAGCCTCTGCTTCAGCATTGGGTCTCGGTGTTTGTGAGGCAAAAAGGCGCCCGCTTCTGGTGAAGCCTCCGCCTCCCCCAACATTGTCAACTTGTGGTGAAGAGGTTGATGAATCTGTTGGATTTATTAATGCAGCGTCACCCTTAGGGATTCGATGGGCTTAACATCCCAACCCATGGCGCTTAATAGGCGTAGCCCCTTGAGAGCTCTATACTATAAGGAAATAAAGTTGTGCCTTCACTAACAGCAATTGCTTTTAGTGCAGTGGTAAGCGATTGATCCTAAAAGTGGTATCAGAGCAAGGTCATGGGTTCAAATCCCCCCGGATGACACTGGGGGGGAGATTGTTGGATTTATTAATGCAGCGTCACCCTTAGGGATTCGATGGGCTTAACATCCCAACCCATGGCGCTTAATAGGCGCAGCCCCTTGAGAGCTCTATACTATAAGGAAATAAAGTTGTGCCTTCACTAACAGCAATTGCTTTTAGTGCAGTGGTAAGCGATTGATCCTAAAAGTGGTATCAGAGCAAGGTCATGGGTTCGAATCCCCCCGGCTGACACTGGGGGGGAGATTGTTGGATTTATTAATGCAGCGTCACCCTTAGGGATTCGATGGGCTTAACATCCCAACCCATGGCGCTTAATAGGCGCTGCCCCTTGAGAGCTCTATACTATAAGGAAATAAAGTTGCACCTTCAGTAACAGCAATTGCTTTTAGTGCAGTGGTAAGCACTTGATCCTACATAATCTAGAGTGATCTTCTTTCCATCGCAGTAGAGATCAGAGCTGTAGTGCCAAGGTATGGCATTACTGCTTCCATAAGGAACGGGTCCTGGTACCGTAATGGTGACCAGACTGATTGCTGCAGCGGAAGGAACTGTGATGGTGTGCGGGTCGTAATAGATTGTGACTGGAGATCTGACAGTAGGTGTTGCAGTTTGTTGTTGAAAATTGTTGTTGGGATGAACAGCTACTGGGTCATAATAGATCGTGACCGTTGAGACATCTTCGTTAGTGTTTGTTAGTGTTGTAGGCAATTCCGTTGATAATATGGGTGTTGATGTTGTAGAAGTAAGTGTAACTGAACTTTGGTTTGTTGAAATAATGGATGGAATGATTGCTGGAGTTGTGGATGAATCAGTGGGAGTATTGGTTGTTGCAGTTGTAGGGGGATCTGTTATTGCTGAAGAAAAAGTTGTTGATGTTGTAGGAGCCGTTATGGTAATCTGCAAAATTCCATCTCTGATAAAGCCATCTATGTCAAACCTTAGCTTCTCACAACCATTAATTGCAGTCTTGTACGATTCGCAACAGGCCTCACAACCTGGGAATACTTGGCATCTTAAGAGTTGAGCTTTGACTTCTACCAGCGGTGTTCGAATCTGTGCAACATTATCAATTAGTATAGATGGTTGGTCCTCCTCTATGGCTTTAATCCTGGGCCTAGCATGATTAGGCATAGGATTTATGTTAACATTTGGAGGAGGTGTGGAGTTGAGAGCTTTGGAATCGACCAGATCCTGAACCTTCATTTGTAAGGCTCTATACTTCTCAGTATTGTGACCAGGTGCGTAGGAATGAAAGGCACACCTGGCATTAGCATCGTAATTCTTTGGGAGATTGAGAGGATCTGGTGGAGCCAACGTCCTTAACTCAACCAGGTTGAGCTTCAGGAGTTGTGGCAGTAAGGCGGTGTATGGCATATGAATGGGGTCAATCACCCTATTTACTTGAGATGGCCTCTGTTGAAAGGGGCGTTGTTGTTGGTTGTTGTTGTTATTGTTGTACGTTCTTTGTTGCGGAAAGTGCGGTTGTTGCTGATAGTGATGTTGTTGTTGTTTAGGAAAAAGTGGTTGTTGCGGAGCTGGAGCCGGGATAGTAATGACTGAGACTGATCTGTGAGAGTACTGGGGTCTGCCCTTGCTTGCATGAATAGCATTTGTTTCACCCGTCCTTCGGGGTCCTGAGAAAGGTTTTCTTGCATTGTTTGAGGAACTTGCACCGTTGTCAGAGATTTTACCCATCTTCAGAAGACTCTCTATTCTCTCTCCAGCTATGAATACATCAGTAAACCTGGTGGAAGAGAAAGCAGTAAGTCGGTCTATATAAGGTCCCTGAAGAGTGTTCATAAACATGTCAGCCATTTCCCATTCAGACATGGGTGGCTGGACAGCAGTAGCAAGCTGTCTCCACCTCTGAGCATAATCCTGGAAGCTTTCCCTTGAAGACTGAGACATACCCATTAGAAGGTTTCTATTGGGAGCCATGACTAGGTTGTACTAGTACTGACGGATGAAGGCTTCGGCCAAGTCTTTCCAACATCTTATAGTGGCCCTGGTCAGATGCGAATATCATTCTCTTGATGCCCCAGTCAGGCTTTCCTCAAAATAGAACATCCATAACTTCTCGTCCATGGTATAAGCTTTGAGTCTCCCTAAGAAGGACTGCAGATGAGTACGCGGGCAGGAGGTACCATTATATTTTTCAAAGCACGGGGGTTTGAATTTGTGAGGAATTCTCACCCCATCTATCAGCCCCATGTCCATTACATTGAAGCCTAAGGAATTCTGGGATTCTAGAGACCTCAGTTTCTCAGCAATCTCATCCAACCTTCGGTCATACACTTCATCCCCGGCTCCAATAACTATGAACTATTCTTCTTGGGGATCCTCTTGCAAGATCCTGACTCCAGTAGTATTACCTTGAGCATTCCTTAGGACATTAGCATCTGGGTTCAAATAGGGCCCAAACTCTGGTAGGTCGATGCGAGGCTGCCCGCGTTCATTATTGCTGGTTCCTCCTGTACCAGGGTGGTGCTTTTCAGGAGTCTGCCTTTCCACCAATTCCCTCAGCCTTTCCTGGCTCTGATCTAAGCTAGTCATCACAGCCATAAACTGGGTCATTTGATTTCTCATCTCAACCCTTTCGTTTGCCATTTGGTTCCTTACTTCATTCAGGTCCTGCTGTACTTGGTCCATTTGAATGTCCGGAAGGTTGTTTCGCGTTGGGTACCGGTGTGTTCGGTTGACAGGGAACACTCGTCTTCGAGCAATGTTTCCTGAAACCACAACAAAGTGAGAAATAATAACAAACAAAACCTACAAAACAAAAAAATGTTGTATGCAATGCAATATGCTTATTTGTCTTCCAAGGGTATCCGGTTTGGTTCTTTGGTTTTGACCTTTCCAGACCTCGAGGAAATGCTTGATGATGTTGAGAGATAAAGCCCACCAATAAATAAAACAAACTGATATATTACAAAAGGATGAAAATACATAGTTCATTTACAATACATGCCCATGTTGGGTCAAAATACAACAATCAAAAGAAAAAGTACATCAAAAGAAAAGAGATACAAGCAAAAGGAATCAGACATCCAGTCCAAAATCATCCTCCCTGACTTCCTTCAGGAGGGCCTCCGTCACTGGACCAGCTGGGTGCTCTGTAATAGTCCTAATGAGGAGGTTCCTGGTAGAAATGGCATTGGTTAGCTTCTTATGCCTATCCTGATCCTTTGATCTCTTTAACCCCGCCCGGAGCTTCAATTCTGATATCTCCTTCTGAGCTGCCAACAAAGCTTCCTGCTGCTCTATCTTGGCCTAAGTCCTCTGGTCTTCTTGTGCACGGGCTTCGGTCATCCTGATCCACCTAGCCTGGTTTTCCTCCAGATAATGCTCTGCCCTAGCCTTCTGAATCTTGGCTTCCTTGCAGGCATTCTTCAGTACCAACTCCCCGGCTCTTGCCTTCCTGATGTAGTCATCTGTCCTTTCAATCTTGGTCAAATGCTCAGTCTTGAGTCTTTCCAATCTCTCTATATCCAGACAACTATCATTTCTCTCCTAGAGAGTCTTCTTCAGGGCTTCAGCTAGCTGATCATTCCTCTCTTTCCGCTTTTCAAATTCATCCAAGCTGACAGTTGTTGCAGGCTGTACTGCAGATGGGCCAGGTGCATCTTCCAAGGTGAAAGGCATCCTGGTGATCTGAGCTCTAGTACGAGACCAATCTGAGTACTGGGATGAAGCAATATTGTTGCACCTTCCAAGGATGGATGTCCCTTTGGTCTGAATGTTGTCCCAAGCCCAGGCAGCTTGTCTGACAACAACAGAGTTGGGTTAGACTTCACAATAGAGAGTCTCAGCCAAATCTTGTCCTCTAGGAGGATGGATCAAAGCATATCCCAACTGCCTTTTAAACAGTAAAGGGTTGTAGTTGATGCAACCTTTTACTCCTATCAGAGGTACATTAGGGTATTACCTACAGCTGGTAATAATATCCTTGCCTTTGGTGCTCTGGGTGCACCACCTGATGTCATCTGATGTCAAGGCAATGAACCTCTTAGCCCAATTCTTCTACTGATGGGGGGTCAAGAAGGCATCTGATTTTGGCAAGTGTCTGAGTAGACAAGAGTAGTGCAGAGGAGCACAACATCTGACCAACTTCCCTCTTTGTTTTTCATTTTTCTGATGGACTGAGTAATAAAAATCTCCTAGCAATGTAGGCATTGGGTTCCTCAGCAGGAACAAGTGGATGGAATTTTACTCACAAACTTAGGCTCATCTGCAAATAATATAACCCCATATATACCGAGGGCTAAAAGTGCACAGACTTCCTTCCATTCTCATACTGCAGCCTTCAGGGTGGCCTGAGAAATCAAAAAGTCCAGATGTAAACCAGGAATCCCAGCTTTGGTTGTCATGTTTTGCTCAATGACAGCAGGCTCCAAATGCAATGCCCTTGCTATCTCTCCATTTCTAGGAGCAGTCATCTCTGGGTTGAAGGGGATCCCTCTTCTGATAGGCACTCCAATCAACAAGGAAAACTCTTCCAATAGAGGCCCCAACTGGAAATCAGGAAAAGTGAAGCACCTGAGTGGAGGATCATAAAACTGCAAGCATGTGTGGATCATGCTCCTCTAAGATGAATCAAGATCCATGACCATGTCCAAAATACCCCTATAGTGCTCTCTAAACAGTGGGATATGGTCAGGTGTGATGAGGGACTGGACCTGCCTGATACCAGTCAATGTGGGCTCAAAGAAGTGGTAAGATATGTTTCTTTTCCTTGGAGTATCCATGAGTGCTGATAAAGAAGCTGAAGACAAATGCTGATGAAGATCACAAACTGAAAAGCTGGAGGTAAGTCTCTGACAGACTGATGCAGGAGCTGAAGGAGATAACTGAAGCAGATGCTGAAGAAGATAACTGAAGCAGAGGTCTAAGCAACAAAAGGGGTCAAAACCAAACCAAATATGATATGATGGATACCCTGAAAAACAAATAAGCAAATGTTAAATGATGCAATGATGATATATGCAAATGATATGCAAGGGTTTGTGATCAAGAGCTGGATCTGATTATCTGCCTTGGTAAAGGTCCATGTATGTTCAAAGGTCCGGATGGAGGCTTAGAAATTCAGTAATTGGGTGGGGGACTCAAATAAAGAGCCACATGTCCAGGGTAATCACAAGAACTGTCCAAAGTGATGCATTCTTAAAACAAAACAGTAACAGGGTATGTGTAAACACCCCAAATTTGCCCTCACCCATTCAAACCATGGCTTGTGACTCTTTTCATTTGCATAAGTTTCAATCATAGCATCTCATATTGCATTTTTGCTTCACTGCATTGATTCAAAGCCATCTGCATCTAGGGTTTGTGATCTGAGCAATCCCTGAGCCATTTGAGCCACTCCAAAGGTCATCAATCATCTCAAGAGGGTCCATGTATGTCCAAGCATCATATTTATCCTCTCTAGATCAAGGAAGTCAAAGAATCACAAGAACTGAGAAAGGCATGGAAGCAGAGCCAGGTTTAACTGCACAGATGACCTAAAATTAGGGTTTTGGGTTCAGAGTCCATAACTCCAAATTTTTTGGTCATTCTTGATTCTATTGGTCTCTATATGTTATGAGGATCATGCATATCAATTTTCATGAAGAAATTTAAAAGGGAAGACATCTGATCACAAGATGACTTCTTGAGCAAGTCAGTGCAAAATCAGGGTATCTGAGGCCCCCAATCACCCAACCAAAGGGGTTTCTCCATCACTTTAAATGTATATGATCTTTATTTGATCTTGGAAGAAGTTAGAAGTTCACAAAATTTAATAATTTCAAGCCATTTGCAAAGTTGCCATTTTGGGAAAGTGACTTGTAATGCAAACTTGCCATTTTGGGAAAGTTTATCAACCTCCTCTTTTTGATTCAAAAATGCTTCAAATGAAAAATTATTGGTCACGAAAGTTGTAGACTGGATCATTCCCTTTTCAAAAAGTACAAGAACTTATTCTAATTTATTTTAGATCAAAAGTTATGGCCTTGCAAAGTTGGACAAAATCATTCATTTTTCACTTTTGTGCCAAAGGAGGAAAGTTGAAAAACCACATGCCAAAGCCAAATGTGACTTCAAACCAGCTTCTAATCATCACACAAACATAATTCATGGCTCATAATTCCGATTTGCCCAAGAATTTTTCACTTTCATGCCTTTAATTACAAGTTACATAAGGCATTTCTTCATGAAAGCTTCAAAATTGAATCTTTGCAAAAGGAACTTTTCATGCTTGAATTGAACACTAATTGATCTCAAATCATTCTAGCAACTTCATATGGCTCATGTTGCTGCATTTTGCCCAAGATATCACAAGTTTCTTTGCCTTGGTTCATAAGAAAATTCAAAGAGGGAAATATGCAAGAACCATGGAAACTCTTGATCAAGACCATCCAGCTCACAAAATCAGATCCAAAGGCCTTCCTTGACTCAAGCTGAGGCAGGACAAGCCCTAAGATCTCCTCTGACCCAAGCCATACCCATAGTACACAAGATATTGAATTTTTGCATTTTTTCCCATGCCAATCACACTGTGCCACCACCAACTCTCTGCCCAATCAGAGCCTCATATGTGGACCTCAAGCCTTCCAAACAACAACACACACAAGCCTGCAACCTCCAAGAAGCCAGGATTCACAAAAATTGTCAAAAACCTTCATCTCTTCGAAACTTCTTCCTTCAGCCAAAAAACCTCCATTTTTCCTTCATCAATGAGTCACACATCTTCCATAGAACCAAAATCCACCATTGAAACAGCCTGAAACATCACATACTTAACCCTCCATTTCTGCTACACCAGAACTGGAACTTGCAAACTAGCCAACATCAAGGATTTTGAAGCATTCCACTAGCTTCAGGTGGATTAGAGGAGACTCTTTGCTTGAAGGGGAGGCTCTGGAAGCACACATTTGCAGTTCATCACCTCAGGTAGCTTCAAAAATAAAACTTTTCAGAGCTTAGTTTTTTTGTTACAAAATGAAAATACATGTCATGGGGATCACTCTGATGTTTTTAGATTTGAAAATGGTGTGAAAATAAGCATTTTGTGCTCTTCTGAAATTTTACCCGTGAAAATGAATGGCTTCGATTCTCTTTGTTCATGCGTGATAAATGGTGTTTGATGGTGGATTTAGGTTTAGCTTGGTTGGGGGATCATTTCTGGGCAGTTAATTTAAGTTGGGGTGGCTTGTAGAGAGATTTAGGGTTTTGACCCGCCGGAGAAGATGACCGGAGCTCCTCTCCGGTCACCTGAAAATCATTAAGTCCTAACCCAAATTTATTTTCCAGATGGATTCGTAGCCATTGGATGTGGATTAGTTTAGTTTTTGAGCGGCCTAGATCAATTCATTAAGCCCTAATCTGATTTTATTAAGTTAATTAATTATAATTAAGTTAATTTGACCAGAGTCAATCCTGACCCTCAGATTGAGCCCGCAGTCAAACACCCCTCCCCAGGTTTAAATTCCAGCCGTTGGATGAGATTACTTTTCCATTTTTATTGTTTTAATTCATTTTATTTGTATTTTATTTCCACGAATTTTTAAAAATAGCAAAATACATTAAAAAATTCTGAAACTTTTTATCAAATCTTTTATTAATTTTCAGAACCCAAAAATATTTTTATTTTTATTTTTTGCATTAAAAATTATTTTTAAATCATTTAAATGTTTGTTTTTAATTAGTTAATGAAGATTAATTAATTAAAAATGCATTTAGGTATTTAAAAATCACCAAAAAATTCACATTGCATTTTAACACATTTAGAAACATTATCAAACTCTTCAAACAAGTTTCTTTTTGGTTCTTGATGTATTTTGACATTTTTCATTGGAAGAAAAGTTATTAAAAGGAAATATTTTGGTCCTAACTTACAAAAATTCATTATGCCTAACCATGAAGAGTTTGATGATGGTTCTTCTTGCATTGCATTCTTCATATCATGGAGTTTCTAGGGTAAAATTGGTTTGAATTTATCTTTCATTTTCAATTTAATGAGAATTTTTCCTTTTGAGGTGCCTTGAAACCCTAGCCAACTTGAGAAAATCATAACTTCCGTTAGGTTAAGACTTAGGTCCCCTCCTTTGAGCAGTGAACTTATGTAGGGTTAGGGTTCCTTTGATCCCATTTTCAATTTTTTATCTTGTCATTTGCTTCTGATTTTTAATTTTGCATTGCATATTGTATGTAAACCCTAATTTTGGCCTTCATTTGCATTCATCTCTCATTTGCCTGCATACATGAACTTACCATGACATTTTGTGCATTCACATGACTTCTAAAACATCTTAGGACATATTAGAATCATGTTTGGTCATTGCATCACTAATTTTCCATGTTATGCATTCATATCATTTCATAAACTTTCATGGACTTTCATGCTTCAAAGCATGCTTCATCTGTATCCTCATCCTTGTATGATCATCCACAATTCTTGACATGTGTTTGCATCATCTCTTAACATCATTGAAATCATGTTTATGCTTCTGGCTTTGGTTTGCATCATGGCATTTCATCTCATTTTCAATGCATTTCATTTTATTGTTATTAATTTTTCAGGTGGTAAGTGTTTGAGAAGTGAATTTGCCTTCACTTCTCATAATCTCTTCTCATCTCTTTTATGCATTCATTGCTGAATTTTACTTTTGTAATAGAGTGAGCTTGCTCATTCATGTTCATCTCTTACTTTCTTTCCTCAAGTAACTTATCTTCTTAAGTGAAGTAAGTTTTAGCTTGTTTCTCTTGCTCTTTCTCCTTTCATCTTGTTCCTCCTTGGTGGCTCTTTGAAGATCTTTCTCTCTTAAGCCTCACAAACCATATGATCTCCAAGTATGATAACAATTAGGGTTTGATTAGTTTCCCCATTTAGTTTTACCTTTGTGTCATCTTTGAGTCTTCTCTTCTCATCTCATAATCAAGGACTAAACCTTAAAGGTTTTAAGGCTTTGTGATTAAGCTTATGCCTGCATCCTTCTATTAGGATGGATTGTATAACTTTAATCATAAGTGTTAAACCTTTAATGTGTTTAAATCCTTTAATTAATTCATCTAATAATCACTAAGACATCAAGCTTGTAACTTGGGCCTTGCATTAGGGTTCTAATTCTTCCTTAAGTGGTTAAGAAGGACTAACCCTAGTGTTAATGGACAAGTCCCTCTCAAGTTGTCTTACAAACCATAAAATTCATTTCTTAATCTTATCATTAACTAAAATCCACTTTAATAAAGGCTTTGTTTTGTCATGAGGTTAATCCCTAATCATGGATTAAGTTGAGGAGCCTTCCTCAGCTTAAATGTTCTCATCTATTATCCTTCTATTAGGATGGTGTAATGAGTCCATTAAATCCTTGATTATGGCTTAAATTCATTACTTAACACTAAACAAAAACTCCAAAAAACATCTAAATAAATTCAAGTAGGTTATTGATCTTAATCCTGTACCATAGTGATCAAGTGTGAGGTGCTTACTTCATACTTAAGGTATTCTCATTACCCCTAATCAGAGGGAGGATGTGATGGGTTTACTAACCCTTGATTTAGGCTTAAGCTCATTTTCCTATAACAAATTCCAAAAAAAAGCAATAAAAGATTGAAAACTCAAAAACAGACAATAATTGTCTCCTCCGGGATTCTTTTCTCATCTCATTCACTCACGAACGAGAACTCGCTTCTTCCGTATAATGCAAGACAGTTTGCACCTGAGCCAGACAGGTCATACACTTGAGCTAGACAAGTAGGCAGTTCATTAGTCAATTTACCTTTCAGTCTCTTTGAGTCGAACTACGGTGTTCTGACTTCCTCATTGCACGAGAGGATACGTAGGCATAACTTAACAGTTATCGAACAAAAGTCTCCGTATATTCCCCCTCATTCCAGCATTATTCTTTAAGCCTCGTAGTTTTGAGCATTTCACTCTTGTTCTTACACTGACACTTCTCTTATACACTTCACATTTCTTTTGCACTGACACTCACATTCTTTCCAGCTTTGATACACAGATTGCACTGACACTACCCCTTTAAAACACAAATCTTTTAAGCGTGGATCCCGTCGAGTACGAAGGACAATCTGGGTGCTAATACCTTCCCAGGTTGTAACCAACCCCCTTTCTCAGTTTCTTTGGTTCGCGACCGTCTTATCCATCTTTTCTTAGGTTTATGCAGCATTACCTTTCCTTCGGGATAAAAATGCCTAGCTGGCGACTCTATTCATTCCTTTCTCTTTTCGCCGACAGTTCGCGTCTATACCCCTCTTGGCCCCGTATCATCAGGCGGGAGCGACAGCTTGGCGACTCTGCTGGGGACCCTTATACTGTAACCAGGGCTTCTGGTTCTTTTAGTGGGTTCCTCCTAGCGCTTGTTTGATTTGTGTTTACTGGGGTGTTATGTGCTAATTGTGTTTATATATTTGCTTTATTTATTGCTTTATGTACAATTTTTTTATTGCTGTTCTTTATAGTTTTACATATTTCATACTGTCATTATCATTGCTGGATCTGGTTTCTGTTTTGGTGGGTGGGGTTCCATTGAGAGTTTAAGGTCCTATACCTGGGACCTGAGTGACACCTAGGCTAGAGTGGTTCATGTTCTTTCCCATTCCATTTTGGTCTGGTGCGGGAATATGAAACACGGTTCAGATGTGGGTTTCTTCTTGAGAACTCTGTGCTACAGATTTCCTGTAGTGCTAGGGCTATCTGGGAAGCCTGCTAAGTCTGGATGACCTTTATTTTGACCTCCAGAAACTGAGGTGAATTAAAGGAGGATCTTTTATGATTATTGTAAACACTGTACCTACGGGTTAGAAGTGTTTACACTTCTCATGACTGATCTAAGTCTGAGGATCCTTGTTCTAGAACACTACCTGTAAGGGGGTTGGGCTGTTTACAGGTTTGCAGGTACCCTTGGCCACAACATACCCTGTTTTTGTTTTGATTAAGAGTACTCCACTTTGGACAGTTCTTGTGATTAACCCAGGACATGTGACTCTTTATTTGAGTCCCCTACCTTGGTTACTGGATTTCTGAACCTCCATCTGGACCTTCTTTGAACATACATGGGCCTATATCAAGACAGATAATCAGATCCAGCTTGATCACAAACCCTTGCATATCATTTGCATACTCATCATTTGCATCATTTAACATTTGTTTATTTGTTTTTCAGGGTATCCACATCATATCTGGTTTGGTTTTGACCCCTTCTTTTGCATAGACCTCTGCTTCAGTTGTCTTCATCAGTTGTCTACTTCAGCTATTCTCATCATCACCAGCATCAGCCTATCAGTGGCTCATCTCCAGTATCAGTCTTGATCTTCATCAGCACCTATCTTCATCATCTTCAGTAGCACTCATGGCTACTCCCAGAAAGAGCAACATATCCTACCATTTCTTTGAGCCTGTGTTGACTGGTATCAGGCAGGTCCAGTCACTCATCACACCTGACCACATCCCTTTGTTTAGAGAGCATTATGGAGGTATCCTGGATATGGTTATGGACTTGGACCCTTCTCATAGGAGCATGATCCACACATGTTTGCAGTTTGATGACCCTCCCTTGAGATGTTTCACCTTTCCAGATTTCCAGCTAGGGCCTCTGCTGGAGGAGTTTTCTTCATTGATTGGAGTGCCTATCAGAGGTGGGATTCCCTTTAACCCAGAGATGCCAGCTCCCAGCAATGGAGAAGTAGAAAAAGCACTGTGCTTGGAGCTTGCTTTGATTGAGCAAAATATGACAACAAAAGCTGGAATCCCTGGGTTGCACTTGGACTTCTTGATTTCTCAGGCCATCCTGAAGGCTTCACTGGGAGAGTGGAGGGCAGTTTGTGCACTGTTAGCCCTCAGCATATATGGGGCTATACTGTTTGCAGATGAGCCTAAATTTGTCAGCAAGAATGCCATCCATCTGTTTCTTATGAAGAACCCAGTGCCTACATTGCTGGGAGACTTTTATTATTCCATCCATCAGAGGAATGAGAAACAAAGGGGGAAGTTAGTGAGATGTTGTGCTCCTTTGTTTTACACCTGGCTGCTCAGACACCTGCCTAAGTCAGATGCCTTCCTGAATCCTCACCAGCAGAAGAATTGGGCCAAGAGGCTCATTGCTTTGACTTCAGATGATATTAGATGGTGCACCCGGAGCACCAAAGGCAAGGACATTATCGCCAGCTGTGGACAATACCCAAATGTGCCTCTGATATGAGTAAAGGGTTGCATCAATTACTATCCTTTGCTGTTTAAGAGACAACTGGGCTATGCTTTGGTTCACCCTCCTAGAGTGCAAGATCTAGCTGAGACCCTGTATTGTGAAGTGAAACCTAATTCAGCTGTTGTCAGGCAAGCATCCTGGGCTTGGGATAACATCCAGACAAAAGGGATGGCTATTCTTGGAAGGTGTAATAATGTTGCTTCAGCTCAGTACTATGACTGGTCCCGTGCTAGACCTCAGATTACTGGAATGCCTTTCACCTTAGAGGACATACCTGGACCCTCAACAGTACAACCTGCAGCAACTGTCAACCTAGAAGAATTTGAGAAGCTGAAGGAAAGGAATGAGAATCTATCTCAAGCTTTGAAAAAGACCCTTTGGGAAAGGAGTGATGGTCGTCTAGATATTGAGAGGTTGGAGAAGCTTAGGGTGGAGCATCTGGCCAAAATTGAGAAGACAGAGGACTACATCAGGAAAGCAAGAGTTGGGGAACAAATATTGAAGAATGCCTGTAAATAGGCCAAGATTCAGAAGGCTGGGACTGAGCTCTATCTGCAAGAAAGTCAGGCTAGGTGGGTCAGGATCACTGCAGCCCGGACACAAGAAGACCAGAAAACTCAAGCCAAGATTGAACAGTTAGAGGCCAATGAAAAGAAGCAGCAGGAAGCTTTGTTGGCAACCCAAAAGGAGATTTCAGAGTTAAAACTCAGAGCTGGATTGAAGAGATCAAAGGACCAGGACAGGCATAAGAAGCTGACCACTGCCATTGCCACTAGGAACCTCCTCATTAGGACCATTACAGAGCGCCCAGCTGGTCCAGTGACTGAGGCACTCCTGAAAGAGGTCAAGGAGGATGAGTTTGGATTGGATGTTTGACTTCTTTGCTTGTTGATGTACTTTTCTCTTTTTGTATTTTGACCCTTCAGGGGCACGTGTTGTAAAACAAACTATGTATTGTTCATCATTTGTAATATATTAGTTTGTTTTCATTGGGTTTCTTTTCTCAGCAACATCAAGCATCTTCCTCGAGGTCTGGAAAGGTCAAAACCAAGAACCAAGCCGGATACCTTGGAAAACAAATAGGCATACTGCATTGCATGCTAACTGTTGTTTTGTTTTGTAGGTTTTATTATTATTGTTTCTAACTTTGTTGTGATCTCAGGAAACATTGCTCGTCGCCGAGTGTTCCCTGTCAATCGCACGCACCGGTACCCTACTCGCAACAACCTTCCTGGTATCCAAATGGAGCAAGTACAGCAGGACCTGACTGAGGTCAGAACTCAGATGGCTAATGAAAGAGTGGAGATGAGAAACCAAATGACTCAGTTCATGGCTGTGATGACTGGCTTGGCCCAGAGTCAAGAAAGGTTAAGGGAACTGGTGGAAAGACAAACTCCCGAGGAACCTCATCTTGGAACTGGAGGGACTAACAACAATGAACAAGGCCAGCCTCGTATTAATCCACCAGTATTTGGACCTCATCTGGATCCGGTAGTCAACATCCCGAGAAATGTACCAGGAAATACTGCTGGGGGAGAATCTTGCAAGATGATCCCCAAGAAGAGCAGTTTACTGTTATGGGAGCTGGAGATGAAGTCTACGACAGGAGATTGGACAAAATTGCTGAGAAATTGAGATCTTTGGAGTCTCAGAATTCCTTGGGCTTCAATGTAATGAACATGGGGCTAGTGGATGGGGTGAGAATTCCCCACAAATTCAAACCCCCGTGCTTTGAGAAATACAATGGTACCTCCTGTCCACGAACTCACCTGCAGTCTTTCCTGTGAAGACTTAAAGCTTATACTATGGATGAGAAGCTGTGGATGTTCTACTTTGAAGACAGTCTGACTGTGGCTTCAAGAGAATGGTATTCACACTTGACCAGAGCTACCATTAGATGCTGGAAGGACTTAGCTGAAGCCTTCATCAGGCAATATCAATACAATCTGGACATGGCTCCTAACAGGACCCTTCTGATGGGAATGTCTCAGTCTTCCAGAGAAAGCTTCAGAGAATATGCCCAAAGGTGGAGACAGCTTGCTGCTGCTGTCCAACCACCCATGTCAGAGAGGGAAATGGCTGACATGTTCATGAATACTTTGCAAGGAACATATATTGATAGACTGGCTGCCTTTTCCTCTACCAGTTTTGCTAACGTCGTCATAGCTGGGGAAAGGATTGAAAGCCTTTTAAAAATGGGCAAAATTTCTGACAATGGTGCAAGTTCATCCAGTAATCCCAGGAAGCCTTTTGTGGGACCCCGAAGAGCCGGTGAGACCAATTCTATCCATACAAGCAGGGGAATACCTCAGTATGTACACCGGTCAGTAGCAGCAGTTACCATTCCGGCTCCAATTCCTCAACAATCAGCATATCCTCAGCAACAACCACAGTATCAACAACAAGTTCAGTATCCGCAATAGAGAACCTACAACAACAACAATAGAAACCAACAACAGCATCCCTTCCAACAAATACCATCACAGGCAAACAGGGTGATTGACCCTATCCCTATGCCTTATGTTGCCTTATTGCCACAACTCCTAAAGCTTAACTTGGTTGAGTTAAGGACGTTGGCACCACCAGATCCCCTCAACCTCCCAAAGAATTATGATGTCAATGCCAGGTGTGCCTTCCACTCCAATGCACCTGGTCACAATACTGAAAAATGCAGAGCCTTACAAATGAAAGTCCAAGATCTGGTGGATTCTAAAGCCCTCAACTTTGCACCTCCTCCGAATGTCAACATAAATCCTATGCCTAATCATGGAGGACCGAGGATTAATGCCATTGAGGAAGACAAACCATCTACCTTGATCACCAGTGTTGCACAAATTCGAACACCTTTGGTCGAAATTAAAGCTCAGCTTCTAGAGTGCCAAGTGTTCCCCGGGTGTGAGCTCGGCTGTGGGTATTGCAACATTGCAGTCAATGGGTGTGAAAAGTTGAGAAGCGGCATAGATGGTCTTATTAAGGATGGTATCCTTCAGATTTCAACAACGGCGCCTACAAATCCAGCAATTCCTTTAACAACAATCCCAGGTTCTTCTACAACATCAACAATCATTCCTTCAGCAACAAATTCTCCTACAACAGCAACAACAATCATTCATACCGATTCATCAATGTCACCAGCAATTACTCCGTCCATCACTTCAACAAGTCAAACTTCAACAACCATTTCTTCTACAACATCAACATCCATTTTGTCAGCAGAATCTTCTACAACGCCGACAAAAATTAATGAAGACGTTTCAACAGTTACTATCTACTATGACCCATCAAATGTTCCTCCCAGCAGCAATTTCCAACAACAAACCGTGGCACCTCCTGCCAGTTCACCAGTCACAATTTACTATGATCCGCACACCATCACAGTACCTTCCTCTGCAGCAATAAGTCCGGTCACCATTACGGTGCATGGACCTGTTCCTTATGAAAGCAGTAATGCCATACCTTGGCATTATGGCTCTGATCTCTACTACAACAAGGAGAAAATCACTCTGGATTCATCGACCTCTTCTCCACAAGTTGATAATGTTGGGAGAGGCGGAGGCTTCACCAGAAGCGGATGCCTTTTTGCCTCACAAACACAAAGACCTAATGTTGAGGCAGAAGCTGCTGCCAAAGCAAAAGGAAAGAGTGTGGTATCTGAAGAGCCAACTGTCAAAGAAACTCATAAGACATCTTTTGAACAAGATGTAGACGAGTTCATGAGAATCATAAAAAGAAGTGGTTACAAGGTGGTGGACCAGCTTCACCAAACATCCTCTAAAATCTCCATATTATCACTGTTGATGTGTTCCGAAGCTCACAGGAACGCATTATTGAAAGTCCTGCACGCAGCATACGTGTCGGAGGAGATTACTGTTAATCAGCTAGAAACTGTGGTGGCAAATGTCAACACCAGTCATGGACTGGGCTTTACCAATGCTGACTTAACAACGGAGGGACGCAACCATAACAAGGCTTTGCATATCACCTTGGAATGCAAAGGTGCTGTCCTATCTGACGTACTGGTGGACACTGGGTCATCACTCAATGTTCTACCAATGAAAGCCTTGGTGAAGCTGGAGAATGATGGCTTGGCCTTGCATCCGAGTAATTTGGTGGTGAGAGCATTTGATGGCTCTAAAAGATCAGTGCTTGGGGAGATTGATCTGCCTGTGTTGATTGGCCCGCAGACCTTCAAAACTACCTTCTTTGTGATGGACATTCAGCCGGCCTACAGCTGTCTGTTGGGTAGACTCTAGATCCACGCCGCTGGCGCTGTTACGTCTACCCTTCACCAGAAGTTAAAATTCGAGTGGGAAGGCCAAATCATCACCATCTGTGGGGAGGAGGACATCTTTGTTAGCCAGCTGGCTACGTATAAGTACATAGATATGGATGGAGAAATCCATGAAACCATGAGCCAAGGGTTTGAGGCCCTCAACATTAATGAAGCATATGTTGTACTGGGAACTTCCATCACGTCATATCAGCAAACCCGGAAGGTTGTTGAGGAAGGTACCGCCCAAGGCTGGGGCAAGCTGCTGCCCGTGGAAAAGAAAGAGGACCGATTTGGGTTGGGTTACAGACCAACTCAACAAGATCAATCAGAGGCTGCAAAGGAGCCCAAGTTTGTCAGCGGGGGAATGCTCACCCTGGATGCTGTGAACAATTTGGAAGATGAGTCAGAAGACGAGCGCAACCTGGAAAGCTGGATACGTCCAAGGACCCCGGGGAGCCATGTCTCAAACTGGTCTTCCCAGGAAATTATAAGAGTTATTCCTGCAGAGTAATTATTATTTCCTGTATTTAAAAGCATGCATCAAGTCTTGCATCTTGCCCAAGATGTCAAGACTCATTTTGTAATCGAGCCATCTTGTATTTTGTGCAAAGATCAATTAATGAATATCAGGACATCTTTTGCAAATGAGTCTTTTCTTTTCCGCTCACTGTTTTTCATTTTTCTTTTTGTACAAAAATAAAATGGCAGTATTTTTCAAAATAAAATAACTTCATTTTCACTTTTTCTAAATAAGATAAAACTGATCACTAAAATAAACCAATCTAAACCCTTGCAGAAAGTGCCCTTCAGACTGCACCGACAACAACACTGCTATGACTTCGTATGACTTTGACAATCCAATCAATCAAGCTGATGAAGGGGTTGAAGAAGATTATGAGTTACCTGAAGAGCTAGCCAGGTTGTTAAGGCAAGAGGAGAAGGTTATCACTCCTCATCAGGAGGAGGTTGAAACGGTTAATCTTGGTACAGAAGAAGACTTGAAAGAAGTTAAGATCGGGGCCTGTCTGCAAGATTCAGTGAAAGAGCAACTGATTGATATGCTTTGGGAGTATGTGGATGTTTTCGCTTGGTCTTATCAGGATATGCCAGGGTTGGACACCGACATTGTTATGCACAAGCTGCCACTGAAAGAAGATTGTCCGCCAGTAAAACAGAAGTTGCGCCGTACTCGCCCAGATATGGCAATGAAGATAAAAGAAGAGGTACAAAAACAGTGGGAAGTCGGTTTCCTTGCTGTGACTAGCTATCCGCCGTGTGTTGCTAATATTGTACCTGTGCCTTAGAAAGACGGCAAGGTGAGGATGTATGTGGATTACCGGGATCTGAACAGAGCCTGCCCGAAAGACGACTTCCCTTTACCTCACATTGATGTATTGGTCGACAATACGGCTCAGTTCTCGGTGTTCTCCTTCATGGACGGATTTTCAGGATACAATCAGATCAAGATGTCACCTGAAGACATGGAGAAGACCACTTTCATCACACCCTGGGGCACGTTCTGTTATAAGGTGATGCCATTCGGACTGAAGAATGCTGGTGCCACTTACCAACGGGCTATGGTAACATTATTCCATGACATGATCCACAAAGAAATTGAATGTTATGTGGATGACATGATTGCCAAGTCCCTCACAGAAAAAGACCACCTGGTGAATCTGTTGAAACTATTCAAGCGTCTGAGGAAGTACCAATTGAAATTAAACCCCAACAAATGCACATTCGGGGTGCGATCTGGTAAGCTGCTGGGATTTATTGTAAGTGAGAAAGGGATTGAAGTTGACCCTGATAAAGTTAAAGCCATTCAAGAAATGCCTGCACCAAAGACTGAGAAGGAAGTTCGGGGGTTTCTAGGTAGATTGAACTACATTTCACGGTTCATATCTCACCTTACAGCGACCTGTGAGCCTTTGTTCAAGTTGTTAAGGAATGAACAAACGGTCAGGTGGAACGAAGACTGCCAGAAGGCTTTTGACAAAGTCAAGGAATACTTACAAGAGCCTCTGATCCTTATGCCTCCAGTTGAAGGAAGACCTCTAATCATGTACTTGACAGTATTAGAAGAATCAATGGGGTGTGTGTTGGGCCAGCATGACGAGTCTGGTCGAAAAGAGTATGCAATATAATACCTAAGCAAAAAGTTTACCGACTGTGAACAACGTTATTCACTGCTCGAGAAAACTTGTTGTGCTTTAGCGTGGGCTGCTCGCCGACTAAGGCAGTATATGTTGACCCACACTACCTTATTGATCTCCAAGACGGACCCAATCAAGTACATTTTTGAGAAGCCAACACTTACCGGACGGGTTACAAGATGGAAAATGATCCTCACAGAATACGACATTCAGTACACATCTCAAAAGGCCATCAAGGGCAGTGTACTGTCTGATTATCTTGTTGAGCAACCCATTGATGATTACCAGCCTATGAGATTTGACTTCCCTGATGAGGACATCATGTTCATAAAAGCAAAAGATCATGAAGAGCCTATTCACACTGAAGGGCCTGACCCAGAAGAAGAGTGGACTATGATGTTTGATGGGGCTGTTAATATGAATGGCCGTGGTGTTGGTGCAGTACTCATTACACCTAAGGGAGTTCACATGCCTTTCTCGGCAAAACTCACCTTTAACTGCACTAACAACGAAGCTGAATACGAAGCTTGTATTATAGGTCTTGAGGAAGCCATTGACCTCAGAATCAAGACGTTGACTGTATTCGGAGATTCAGCTTTGATAGTCAATCAAACCAACGGCAAATGGTACACCCACCAAGATCATCTGATACCTTATCGGGATTATACAAGGAGGTTATTGACTTTCTTCACTACAGTCAAGCTTGAGTATATCCCTCGGGATGAAAATCAGTTCACAGACGCTTTGGCTACCATTTCGTCTATGATCAAAGTTCAAGCTGACAACTTTGTACCTCGGATCTCAGTATCCAGACTTGATAGACCAGCATACGTGTTCTCAGCAGATGTTGTTAAAGATGATAAGCCTTGGTTCCACGATATTAAGTGTTTCTTGGAGGATCAAACATACCCCCCTGGGGCATCTTCCAATGATAAGAAGACATTAAGGAGGCTAGCTGGTAATTTCTTCCTGAATACTGATGGTTCCCTGTATAAGAGAAACTTTGATATGGTACTCCTCTGATGCGTTGATAGGACAAAAGTAGACTTGTTGATGCACGAAGTGCACGAAGGATCCTTTGGCACCCATGCTGGAGGACATGTTATGGCTAAAAATTTGCTAAGATCAGGCTATTACTGGATCACAATGGATGCAGACTGTTGTGGCTAGGCCAGAAAATGCCATAAATGCCAGATTTATGCGGATAAAGTGCATGTGCCTCCCAACCCTTTGAATGTGATGTCTTCACCATGGCCCTTCGCCATGTGGGGCATTGATATGATTGGCAAGATTGAACCGACTGCTTCAAATGGCCACAGATTCATCTTGGTAGCCATTGACTATTTTACCAAGTGGGTTGAAGCAGCTTCTTATGCAAATGTTACCAGACAAGTGGTAGCCCGATTTTTGAAGAGAGACATCGTTTGTCGGTATGGAGTGCCCGAGCGAATCATTACTGATAATGGTTCCAATTTAAACAACAAAATGATGGCAGAACAATGTCGGGACTTCAAGATCCAACACTACAATTCTTCTCCTTACAGGCCAAAGATGAATGGCGCTGTTGAGGCAGCTAACAAAAATATCAAGAAGATTGTACAAAAGATGGTGGTTACCTACAAACACTGGCATGAAATGCTACCGTTTGCCTTGTATGGGTACCGAACGTCAATCAGAACATCCACTGGGGCAACACCGTATCAGCTTGTGTATGGTATGGAGGCAGTCCTACCTGTTGAAGTTGAATTACCCTCCCTGCGAGTACTGATGGATGTCAAATTGAACGAAGCATAATGGGTCTGATCCCGATACGAACAACTGAGTCTGATTGAAGAATAAAGATTGGCTGCAATTTGTCATCGACAGCTGTATCAGAAAAGGATGAAGAAAGCCTTCGATCAGAAAGTCAGGCTTCGAGAGTACCAAGTAGGAGATCTTGTGCTGAAAAGACTCCTTCCTCCTCATACGGACCACAGGGGCAAGTGGACTCCGAATTATGATGGGCCATTCATAGTAAAGAAGGTTTTCTCTGGTGGAGCACTGATGCTCAGTACTATGGATGGTGAAGACTTCCTGTCCCCTGTAAATTCAGATGCAGTTAAAAAATACTTCGCATAAAATGACCCGCTGGACATAAAAACAGAATGTAAGTCCAGGCAAAAATAGGGCATCCCGGCGAGTCAAAAACAGAATAAAAGACTCGGGCAAAAATAAGGGAAAATAAAACGAAAAATGTACACCCGCTGAGTTGAAAAGCTGCATTGGACGACTCAGGCAAAAATGGGTATCCCGGTGGATTGAAAACCCGAAAGGGCGATCCACGCAAAATAAGGGAATGAGCGAACAACTGCATTCTGAATTCGTTTGTATCACTTACAACATGGTAAACTCCGAAAGGTTTGAGCTTCGGTCAGTATCTGTCTTCTTCAGAAAGCAAGATGAGGAGAACGTCAATGTCATACGGGTCATAGCAAGAGGGAAGCTCCTTGAAGCGTCATCGACATTGCCAGTATCTTGCTGTTTCTCAGTTTGTAACAATCTCCTCATTTCAGGGGATCCATTTCTTCGACTGTATCTTGCCAATTCAGGGCACACAAATTAATAAAATCAGATTTTCAGTCATGTTTCGTCTCGTACATTTTATTTTCATTTGAAAATGTCTGATGTCCTTAAGATGTTGATTGCATAAATATAGATGCGTTTTTGCTAATAAACTTTTACATACTTACAGGAAATATATTTGCTCCCGGGAGTGTCTAGACTCCTATGATGGAATCCAGTAAGGGATACCTCGGGGAACTTGTACGTTTCTTTGTCATGATAGGATTGCAGGTATCCAAAGCGCAACATGGGGCATGAAAGCTTCTCCCCAGCAAGCTGCCGAATCATTAGTTACTCAGCACATCTAAACACGAGAGATGTTGTATCCCCAGCTGGGTTGCCAGTCATCATTCCTCCTCAGCCCAAGTGTTAGAAAGGGAACCAATCTCCCTGCAGAGTTTTAGTCTCTATCCAGAAGAGCAATGCCCGAAGATCTCACAATAAAACGACAAAAGCTTCCGCGGCCCCAGCTGGGCTCATCATCACCAAGGAAAGGTCAATCAGTGACCTGTTTCCCCAAGCAAAATCATTTCATCAGATTTACCAATGATCTCATCCCCAACTGGGATATCCACTTCAGACAGATCAATTGGAGATTTCCACGGCAGCGGGATCCGGATCCCGAATCAGTATCTTTGCATAATCATAGCATTCACATCATATTTTCCCCCAGAGCGTAGCATTCCGTCTAATACGGAGCATTACGGCAAAAATCAAACATATTGCATAAATCATGAGCCATGTGGCAAACTGAACACTTGTAAATACTAACATACCTCTCAAACTCCACGGCAGAATATTAAAGCATTTCCTTTACCCTCACAAATACAGAAACATGCTCCTTTTGGCACTCGTCCGTGTCATCATTCCCCAGTAAAGTCGCCCGAGCGCTCTCTACAAACAGGTGTTTATTCATTACAGATGCTTCTTGACACTCGTCTGTGTCATATTCCCAGTAGAAAGCCAAAGCGTCCCCTTTGCACTCACAAAACACATATTCACATGTATCTACACACTTCCCTGACACCCGTCCGTGTCACCTTCCCCAACATAGTTGCCTAAACACTTTGTAAACCAAATACTTGTTTATAATACACTTTTTTCCAACACCCGTCCGTGTCATGCTCTCCCTAGCAAGTTGAACACTCTTTTGTGTCTCACCCAGGTTTACTTATTTCAGATACTCGTCCGTACCTCGTATATACCTTTTAAATCCCCTCAGAGTCAACACTCGTCCATGTTCTTTGTTAACCAGTTGATACTCGTCCGTATCATCATCTTTGAACATGCGTCGGCATTTGTTTCTACTGATACTCGTCCGTATCATAGTCTTAAGGATGCTCGTCCGCATCTTTAATCTGTACACCTTGTCAAGTATTCATATCTTCTTGAATTTAGACACTCGTCTATGTCTATTACTTCCCAGAAGAGTCCCTATCAAATCCCGGGTAACTATTTCCTTTCTAT
This sequence comes from Lathyrus aphaca, assembly GCA_963966055.1. Lineage (NCBI taxonomy): Eukaryota > Viridiplantae > Streptophyta > Magnoliopsida > Fabales > Fabaceae > Lathyrus > Lathyrus aphaca. The sequence goes on from OZ014525.1 coordinate 241,548,529, forward strand.
CTGACATTCGTCCTATGTCATGATACCTTTCGGCAGCCGTACCCTGCCAGGTGATCATCCTTCACCTTTTGATGATCGTCCTTCATCATCCCTAGCGGAGTCTCTATTCATTAAAACCCCTTCCTATCCGACATTCGTCCTATGTCGTGATACTTTCAGGAGCCATCCCCTGCTAGGTGATCGTCCTTCACCTCTTGATGATCGTCCTTCATCATTTTAGCCGATGGCCGTTCCCATCGTTGATTCTGTTATCTGACATTCGTCCTATGTCATGATAAAACCCCGGAGCAGCCGTCCCCTGCTAGGTGATTGTCCTTCACCTCTTGATGATCGTCATTCATCATGCTTATCCGATGGCCGTCCCCATCGTCGACCTTTTTAATCCGGCATTCGTCCTTATCCCCAAGTGATCGTCCTTCACCATTGGATGACCATCCCTCATCCTTATCCCCAATAGCAGCCGTCCCCTGCTAGGTGATCGTCCTTCGCCATTGATGACTGTTCCTCATCATCTATTTCTTCAACCCGATGGTCGTCCCCATCATTTACCTTTAATCCCCAGAAAGTCTTATTTCTTTACTTGATGGTCGTCCCCATCAGGATCTCTCTATTTCACTGGCTTGTCGACCGTCCCCGTCATTACTCCATCCCGAGCAGTCGTCCTCTGCTCGATGGTCGTCCTCCGTCGCCCGCACCTTATAATCATACTTTATTTTCTTTTACAATCTATATCCCTTTTCTTCTTCATTCAGTGAGTGCAAATTCTGGACTGTCTTTGGTATTCAACCACAAGTTATCTTGTTTTCCTGTTAAGCCATTGCTTACATCCTGCACAGCTAACTCATGTTTGAATAGGGGCAGCTGTAAACACCCCAAATTTGCCCTCACCCATTCACACCATGGCTTGTGACTCTTTTCATTTGCATAAGTTTCAATCATAGCATCTCATATTGCATTTTTGCTTCACTGCATTGATTCAAAGCCATCTGCATCTAGGGTTTGTGATCTGAGCAATCCCTGAGCCATTTGAGCCACTCCAAAGGTCATCAATCATCTCAAGAGGGTCCATGTATTTCCAATCATCATATTATATCCTCTCTAGACCAAGGAAGTCAAAGAATCACAAGAACTGAGAAAGGCATGGAAGCAGAGCCAGGTTTAACTACACAGATGACCTAAAATTAGGGTTTTGGTTTCAAAGGCCATAACTCCAAATTTTTTGGTCATTCTTTATTCTATTGGTCTCTATATGTTATGAGGATCATGCATATCAATTTTCATGAAGAAATTCAAAAGGGAAGGCATCTGATCACAAGATGACTTCTTGAGCAAGTCAGTGCAAAATCAGGGTATCTGAGGCCCCCAATCACCCAACCAAATGGGTTTCTCCATCACTTTTAATGTATATGATCTTTATTTGATCTTGGAAGAAGTTATAAGTTCACAAAATTGAAGAATTTCAAGCCATTTGCAAAGTTGCCATTTTGGGAAAGTTTTTCAACCTCCTCTTTTTCATTCAAAAAATGCTTCAAATGAAAAATATTTGGTCATGAAAGTTGTATATTGGATCATTCCCTTTTCAAAAAGTGCAAGAACTTATTCTAATTCATTTTAGATCAAAAGTTATGGCCTTGCAAAGTTGGACAAAATCATTCATTTTTCACTTTTGTGCCGAAGGAGGAAAGTTGCAAAACCTCATGCCAAAGCCAAATGTGACTTCAAACCAGCTTCTAATCATCACACCAAAATAATTCATGGCTCATAATTCATATTTGCCCAAGAATTTTTCACTTTCATGCCTTGAATTACAAGTTACATAAGGCATTTCTTCATGAAAGCTTCAAAATTGAATCTTTGCAAAAGGAACTTTTCATGCTTGAATTGAACACTAATTGATCTCAAATCATTCTAGCAACTTCATATGGCTCATGTTGCTGCATTTTGCCCAAGATATCACAAGTTTCTTTGCCTTGGTTCATAAGAAAACTCAAAGAGGGAAATATGCAAGAACCATGGAAACTCTTGATCAAGACCATCCAGCTCACAAAATCAGATCCAGAGGCCTTCCTTGACTCAAGCTGAGGCAGGACAAGCCCTAAGATCTCCTCTGACCCGAGCCATACCCATAATACACAAGATCTTGACTTTTTGCATTTTTTCCCATGCCAATCACACTGTGCCACCACCAACTCTCTGCCCAATCAGAGCCTCATATGTGGACCTCAAGCCTTCCAAACAACAACACACACAAGCCTGCAACCTCCAAGAAGCCAGGATTCACAAAAATTGTCAAAAACCTTCATCTCTTCGAAACTTCTTCCTCAGCCAAAAAACCTCCATTTTTCCTTCACCAATGAGTCACACATCTTCCATAGAACCAAAATCCACCATTGAAACAGCCTGAAACATCACATACTTAACCCTCCATTTCTGCTACACCAGAACTGGAACTTGCAAACTAGCCAACATCAAGGATTTTGAAGCATTCCACTAGCTTTAGGAGGATCAGAGGAGACTCTTTGCTTGAAGGGGAGGCTCTGGAAGCACACATTTGCAGTTCATCACCTCAGGTAGCTTCAAAAATAAAACTTTTCAGAGCTTAGTTTTTTTGTTACAAAATGAAAATACATGTCATGGGGATCACTCTGATGTTTTTAGATTTGAAAATGGTGTGAAAATAAGCATTTTGTGCTCTTCTGAAATTTTACCCGTGAATATGAATGGCTTCGATTCTCTTTGTTCATGCGTGATAAATGGTGTTTGATGGTGGATTTAGGTTTAGCATGGTTGGGGGATCATTTCTGGGCAATTAATTTAAGTTGGGGTGGCTTGTAGAGAGATTTAGGGTTTTGACCCGCCGGAGAAGATGACCGGAGCTCCTCTCCGGTCACCTGAAAATCATTAAGTCCTAACCTTAATTTATTTTCCAGATGGATTCGTAGCCATTGGATGTGGATTAGTTTAGTTTTTGAGCGGCCCAGATCAATTCATTAAGCCCTAATCTGATTTTATTAAGTTAATTAATTATAATTAAGTTAATTTGACCAGAGTCAATCATGACCCTTAGATTGCGCGCCCAGTCAAACATCCCTCCCCAGGTTTAAATTCCAGCCGTTGGATGAGATTACTTTTCCATTTTTATTGTTTTAATTCATTTTATTTGTATTTTATTTCCACGAATTTTTAAAAATAGCAAAATACATTAAAAATTCTGAAATTTTTTATCAAATCTTTTATTAATTTTTAGAACCCAAAAATATTTTTATTTTTATTTTTTGCATTAAAAATTATTCTTAAATCATTTAAATGTTTATTTTTAATTAGTTAATGAAGATTAATTAATTAAAAATGCATTTAGGTATTTAAAAATCACCAAAAAATTCAAATTGCATTTTAACACATTTAGAAACATTATCAATCTCTTCAAACAAATTTCTTTTTGGTTCTTGATGTATTTTGACATTTTTCATTGGAATTAAAGTTATTAAAAGGCAATATTTTGGTCCTAACTTAGAAAATTTCATTCTGCCTAACCATGAAGAGTTTGATGATGGTTCTTCTTGCATTGCATTCTTCATATCATGTAGTTTCTAGGGTAAAATTGGATTGAATTTATCTTTCATTTTCAATTTAATGAGCATTTTTCCTTTTGAGGTGCCTTGAAACCCTAGCCAACTTGAGAAAATCATAACTTCCATTAGGTTAAGACATAGGTCCCCTCCTTTGAGCAGTGAACTTATGTAGGGTTAGGGTTCCTTTGATCCCATTTTAAATTTTTTATCTTGTCATTTCCTTCTGATTGTGAATTTTGCATTGCATATTGTATGTAAACCCTAATTTTGGCCTTCATTTGCATTCATCTCTCATTTGCTTGCATACATGAACTTACCATGACATTTTGTGCATTCACATGACTTCTAAAATATCTTAGGACATATTATAATCATGTTTGGTCATTGCATCATTCATTTGCCATGTTATGCATTCATATCATTTCATAAACTTTCATGGACTTTCATGGTTCAAAGCATGCTTCATCTGTATCCTCATCCTTGTATGATCATCCACAATTCTTGACATGTGTTTGCATCATCTCTTAACATCATTGAAATCATGTTTATGCTTCTGGCTTTGGTTTGCATCATGGCATTTCATCTCATTTTCATTGCATTTCATTTTATTGTTATTAATTTTTCAGGTGGTAAGTGTTTGAGAAGTGAATTTGCCTTCACTTCTCATAATCTCTTCTCATCTCTTTTATGCATTCATTGCTGCATTTTACTTTTGTATTAGATTGAGCTTGCTCATTCATGTTCATCTCTTACTTTCTTTCCTCAAGTAACTTATCTTCTTAAGTGAAGTAAGTTAGCTTGTTTCTCTTGCTCCTTCTCCTTTCATCTTGTTCCTCCTTGGTGGCTCTTTGAAGATCTTTCTCTCTTAAGCCTCACAAACCCTAGGATCTCCAAGTATGATAACAATTAGGGTTTGATTAGTTTCCCCATTTAGTTTTACCTTTGTGTCATCTTTGAGTCTTCTTTTCTCATCTCATAATTAAGGACTAAATCTTAAAGGTTTTAAGGCTTTGTGATTAAGCTTATGCCTGCATCCTTCTATTAGGATGGAGTGTATAACTTTAATCCCAAGTGTTAAACCCTTAATGTGTTTAAATCCTTTAATTAATTCATCTAATAATCACTAAGACATCAAGCTTGTAACTTGGGCCTTGCATTAGGGTTCTAATTCTTCCTTAAGTGGTTAAGAAGGACTAACCCTAGTATTAATGGACAAGTCCCCCTCAAGTTGTCTTACAAACCATAAAATTCATTTCTTAATCTTATCATTAACTAAAATCCACTTTAATAAAGGCTTTGTTTTGTCATGAGGTTAATCCCTAATCATGGATTAAGTTGAGGAGCCTTCCTCAGCTTAAATGTTCTCATCTATTATCCTTCTATTAGGATGGTGTAATGAGTCCATTAAATCCTTGATTATGGCTTAAACTCATTACTTAACACTAAACAAAAACTCCAAAAAACATCTAAATAAATTCAAGTAGGTTATTGATCTTAATCCTGTACCATAGTGATCAAGTGTGAGGTTCTTACTTCATACTTAAGGTATTCTCATTACCCCTAGTCAGAGGGAGGATGTGATGAGTTTACTAACCCTTGATTTAGGCTTAAGCTCATTTTCCTATGACAAATTCCAAAAAAACGCAATAAAAGATTGAAAACTCAAAAACAGACAATAATCGTCTCCTCCGGGATTCTTTTCTCATCTCATTCACTCACGAACGAGAACTCGCTTCTTCCGTATAATGCAAGACAGTTTGCACCTGAGCCAGACAGGTTATACACTTGAGCTAGACAAGTAGGCAGTTCATCAGTCAATTTACCTTTCAGTCTCTTTGAGTCGAACTACGGTGTTCTGACTTCCTCATTGCACGAGAGGATACGTAGGCATAACTTAACAGTTATCGAACAAAAGTCTCTGTATATTCCCCCTCATTCCAGCATTATTCTTTAAGCCTCATAGTTTTGAGCATTTCACTCTTGTTCTTACACTGACACTTCTCTTATACACTTCACATTTCTTTTGCACTGACACTCACATTCTTTCCAGCTTTGATACACAAATTGCACTGACACTACCCCTTTAAAACACAAATCTTCTAAGCGTGGATCCCGTCGAGTACGACGGACAATCTGGGTGCTAATACCTTCCCAGGTTGTAACCAACCCCATTTCTCAGTTTCTCTGGTTCGCGACCGTCTTATCCATCTTTTCTTAGGTTTATGCAGCATTACCTTTCCTTCGGGATAAAAATGCCTAGCTGGCGACTCTATTCATTCCTTTCTCTTTTCTCCGACAGTTCGCGTCTGTACCCCTCTTGGCCCCGTGTCATCAGGCGGGAGCGACAGTATGATGTGGCCAAGGGTTCCTGCAAAACCTGTAAGCAACCCAACCCCCTCACATATAATGTTCTAGAACAAAGATCCTCAGACTTGGATCAGTTATGAGAAGTGTAAACACTTCTAACCCGGAGGTAAAATGTTTAAAATAACCATAAAAGATCCTCCTCTAATTCACCCCAGATTCTGAAGGTCATAATAAAGGTTATCCAGACTTAGCGGGCTTCCCGGATAGCCCTAGCACTACAGGAGATCTGTAGCACAGAGTTCTCAAGAAGAAACTCACATTTGAACCGTGTTTCATATTCCCGCACCAGACTGAGATAGAATGGGAAAGAATATGAATCCACTCTAGCCTAGGTGTCACTCAGGTCCCAGGTATAGGACCTTAATCACTCTGTGAAACACCGCCCACCAAGAAAAACCAGATCCAGCATAATGATGATGACAATATGATGTATAAAAAACTATAAAGAAAAACAGTAAATAAAGTTGTACATGTGATGCGTGTTTTTCGCAAGTGCACGAACACGTCAAAGTAATATAAAAGATTATCGAATCCATAGAGACCAAGTGTCAATATATCGTACCTGTTGTTATGGTGTGTATCTAAGGCAACTATTTTTAAGGGTTTTAATAAGGGTGCAATGGTAAATAAAATGATAATTTTAAATATTAAATAAACGACAGGCTCGAATGTAATTCACGTAATCAATGATAATCCAGTACTTGTTAATGGAACTACTTATGGGCAATGTTTTCTCCTTTGAAAAGAACTAATTTAACAGGAACTGTCGCTTTCGCATATTCAGAACCGAGTTGTACTCTCTAATCAACCCCTCCTATTGTCACGGATAAAAAGGTGCGTACTGCGTTAGAGTAGTAAACCTATTTTTAAGAAATATAGTATCTTAACTAAGTTGAAAAGTATTTTAACCTGGACTTCTTAGCAAAAAGAGGTTCTTATGAACCAGACTCTAAATCTCATAACGCGTCCGAAAATCGTTTTAAAATCTCTTTTCTTTTTAATCTAAAATCTCCTAATAAACTAGACAAAGCGCTTTTGGCTGTTTTTGAAATAGTTAAAAACAATTACTTGAATTGAAAGATAAAATAGCCCTTAGGTGTTTCCACGAACAATTATACTGATTACTGGTTCAATTACGATCCTTACATTCTAACCTTTATGGAATTAGTTAGACATGATAAAGTAAATATTCTTTTTATAGTTTTTTCATAAAAGTAATTTAAAGCGAGTGCGGAAAGTAAATGAATTTAAAGCGAGTGCGGATAATAAACAAAGTAAAGTGCGAGTGCGGGAAATAAACAAAGTAAATGTGCGAGTGCGGGAAATAAACAAAGTAAATGTGCGAGTGCGGGAAATAAACAAAGTAAATGTGCGAGTGCGGGAAATAAACAAAGTAAAGTGCGAGTGCGAGAAATAAATAAAAGTAAAGTACGAACTTGAATTAAAATGGCGGCAGGATTAACTTCCTCCAGAGTGCTCCAAAACTCGATCACACAGACAGATTACAGACTCGATCACTCGATTGCAGAGGCACCCCGATGTGGAATGGGAACTGCTTTATAACTGATATATGCCTAGAGAAATCTAATTCTGGATGAAGAAAAACGAAAATCTAAGGTCCTATTTATAGGAAAACTGAAAGCATGAAATGACTGGGATGCCCCTCCACTAAAAAGTGGAGGTTACTGGATTTGGCCTTGTGGCGCCCGCCACAGGCCTATGGCGCCCGCCATGGTCCCTACAGGGGATGATAAAGTGGGGATTGTGGGTCCTGGAGGTTGAGGAGTGGTTTTGAGACGTGGCCACCTCATGGCTAACCCCATGGCGCCCGCCACTATGGGTGCCGTAAGTGCAAAACGCTGAATTTCTAGGTTTTCGTCCGTTTTCACTCCTTTTTCGCTCCTTTTCCCGATTCCAGCTCCGATTATTATAAAAACCTGAAAACATAAGAAAACAAAGCAATAACAAAGCAAAACAACAATAAAAGCTAAGAATGCATGTGAAATCGGAGTCAGAAATACGGTGAATTTTAATGTGATCAAATTCTCCCACACTTAAACCTTTGCTTGTCCTCAAGCAAACATTAAAGCTCAAGAAAATATGGTGTCAACACGTGTCTTTGGGCTAAAGGGATTCTAAGTTCAAGTCAGGATGCAGTGACAGATACTAACTAAGTGAACCAAGGGTACCATAGTAACACAAACACAAACTTCAATCCTATATTAACCACTCCATATCATCCCACAATACCTAGGCCTATCTTCTCATCTTTTTTGTGTCCTTTTCATTCAGGCGCAATCACATTAAGCCCGTTATCCGTACATGCTTCATAGTAGAGTGACCGGTTAGTGATTTTGATCCATAACATAAGGTTTCTGGCACATAAGTATGTGTAAACCTGTTTTTATTTCGCCTAAATGTAGCTGCGGGGGATCGGATCGTAATCCGCCCTACCAAGTTCAGTGCCAGATACCTCTGAACCAACTAACAATAGGTGACTTGCAATTTATTATTATTTTTTTTTTTTTGTGGCAAAATTTTTTCTTCTCTTTTTTCGGTTTAAATGACTTTGTGAGGGTCACCTATACCAGAGTTTGCCTTTTTTTTTTCTTTTTTATTAGCACTGGATCATTCACTTATGTTCATCGGCCCCCTACGTAGAGCATGCTTAGGCCGGAGCTGACTGCTAAAATAAACTACTTAGGACAATTTTTTAAATGATAATAAAGGCCAAGGTGGTGGGGTTTAGGAGTGATTCCTATATTCAAGAGGTCTATGGTGCTAAAATGGTTCTGATGTTTCAAAAAGTTGACCTAAGTCACCACATCCTAATCTAAACCTGTCCCAAAGCCCAAAAAAAACATGTGAAACAACATTATTTTCTTTTTAAAATTTTTCTGGTAAGGCTAAGGAAATGGGAAAAAATGAAGATGAACTAAAAATCCACTATACTGGTGACTCGTCAGACTCATGCATTATCTAAGAAAAATAAATTACTGAAAAGGGAAATAACTGAAAGGAAATAATTAACTAAAAAAGGGAAATGACGGAAAGCAATAAAATCCCCTCCCACACTTAAATCGAACATTGTCCCCAATGTTTCGAAATAAGATAAGGGGGGTAACCTGGAAAAGACTACTGAGGAGGGACACTGGTGCCTTCGCCGACCTGATGTGATGGTCTGGAACGACGGGATCTACTACGATGCTGGTCCCTCCGGTCGAGTCGTGCTGATAAAGCAGCCTGAGCACTCCGGACCTCTCGAAGGTTACCTAAGATGGAACCCTGAGTGGCCTCTACAAGCTGGTAGTGTCGGCTGTTGAACTCTCTCTGACGGTTCTGCTCTAATGAGATATCGTTCAAGGTACGACAAACGTTGCTATAAGCACGATCCGAAACCAATCGCGATTGTTGCATGAAGCTCATGTTGTCCGTCAGCTGTTGTGAAATAGTAGAGAGAAGGCCATCACGCCTTTCTTCTCTAGCTGTCATATCACGCCACATCTCCTTGGTGACATAGATTCCAGGAGCAGTACCTGCAACAGGGTTAGAGGAAGATGGTGCAGTGTGTGACTGTGAAGGACGATGGGGGGACATGTGAGGGATGGGAGACTGCTCTCTCCGATCATACTCTTCATCAGTGTCATGTGCCTCCCCATCGGGAATATTAAGAGGAAGTGGACCCAAAACACGTGGAGCATTAAGATCATAGGTCCAGTTCCGATCATATTTTTTTGTGAAGACAAAAATGAAAATATTTTTGTCTTATATTTTTTTTTTCTTTGCACGACAAAAATTAAATAATTAAAAATCAAAAAAGAAAAAGAAAAATTAGTGCATAATATGTATATATATAAGAAATTCAAAGTGCATGAAAATATAAAAGCTGTAATAAAGTAAAATATGTCTGGAAATGCGATAAATAAAAGGAAATTAAATACTAGGGTAGTGCTGTCAGGGTAGAATGAGTCATGTGGTAGGTTTCTTTTCCTGGCTTGATCCACGAATCTCAGCTATCTCCCTCCGAAGCTCTTCAATCGCATGATGTAGAGCATCGGCCTCTGAGGCATGAGTGAGATCAGAAACCTGCATCTGTAACTCTAAGTCTGCCACTTCCTGCTTAAGCAGGGCAGTCTCCTTACGGAGCTCATAAATCTGTGTTTGTAGGTCAGGTGGCTGCAGAGACAAATTGTTAGACATAACAGTGATTCGGGGAGAAAGAGGTGTAGGAGTGTACTCAGCGGCGGGAGGCGATTTCGGCTCTTCGACAGTCTCTCCATAACCCTCTAGAGCATAACTCCAATTTCCAGGATCATGGACACTGGTCATCAGCTGATCTGGTAATGTAAAGTAGTGTATCGCTTCGCCGTCGATTAGCAATCTAAACATGTTGGGCTCAAAAGAAGCCCTCCTCATCAGTCCTCTATCAAGACAAAAATCAATATCCAGGGTGGTGTAGTAGCAGAAGGTCCTGAGGTGCAATAACTTGCGAGCCAAACCCAATGCAGTAGCTATCTGTGTAACAATCCCACCGACATGGATGATTCCTACGGATGATCTGGCAACCCTAGCCAAGCCCTTCAACAGAAAGTTGCCACAAGCAACTGAGCGAGACTGAGTCGCACAAAACAGTAGGAAAATCTCCTCTTCACTTAGCAAGGTCTCTGTATCTGGCAAACCTAAGAAAGAATGTGCTAGAATCATCTGGAAGTACCTCAATGCAGGGTTGTGGATTACCTGAGAAAACTGGGTAGAAGGATCTTGACTCCCTCCGCCGGATATTTTAGTCCAAAACTTTTCCACTTCTCTGCTCATAAAATACCCCATCGGTGTATCTGGAATAGCATCAGGAGTAGTCTGGAAACCTAGCAAATCACCAAACTCTTTGTGAGATAATGAGTAGTCAATCCCGAACAACCTGAAAACAGCGAGTCCATCGGGTCCAGCCCAAGGGTCATGATGAAACGAGCTGAGGAACTCAAGAGTCAAGTTCCTATAAGTGTTGTTCCTGTAGTCAAACTGTCCCCAGTGGAGCTGATGGCATAAAAATCTGACGCTTGGCTCTATCCCCAAGGCATCCATGCAGTCATGGTCAGGGTACCTGGTAGGAGCCATAGGGCGTCTCATGTGGACATGGTAACGCTCTCTCTGTGCATCGTCTCTAAAGGCCACGTGCATGTCATCAGGGTTCTGCATTCTGTACAAGGTTAGCAAACAAGTCCTGAAAGCACATAAAACATTCAATCGTTAGTCCTGACATAATAATAATAATATAAATAAATTAAAATAAAGTAAAAATAAATAAAAAGTACATAAATAAGAAAAACCATGGGTTGCCTCCCATGCAGTGCTTGTTTAACGTCATTAGCTCGACGACCGATATTTAAACATCATTGGAAGGATATGGTGGATCACTCAGAGTATGGCAGGTGTATGTTGTTGGGATGTCACCTCCTTCGTAGGGCTTCAACCTCTGTCCATTGACGATGAACGGTTTACATGTCTGGTTCTTGATTTCAATAGCACCGGATCTTAGGATCTTAGATACTTCGAAAGGGCCAGTCCATCTCGAACGGAGTTTACTTGGAAAAAGTCGTAACCTAGAATCGAACAGGAGAACAGGATCGCCTATTTTGAAGTCTCTTCTTATGATTCTTTTTTCATGCCAAGCTTTTGTTCTTTCTTTGTATATGATGGCATTTTCGTAGGCAGATTGTCGGAGCTCTTCTGATTTGTGGATATCAAGGATACGTTTCTCACCAGCAGTCAAGTAATCCAAATTCAAAGTTTTGATGGCCCAATAGGCCTTATGCTCCAATTCAAATGGTAAGTGACATGATTTTCCATATACCAGTTAATAAGGGGTTGTTCCTATAGGAGTTTTGAAAGCGGTTCTATAGGCCCATAATGCTTCTTGAAGTTTCTGTGACCAATCCTTTCTAGATATAGAGACAGTCTTCTCGAGGATTTGTTTTATCTCCCTATTAGATACTTCCACTTGTCCATTGGTCTGTGGGTGGTATGGTGTTGCTACTCTATGCTTAACTCCATACTTACTTAAAAGTTTATCAAATATTCTCGATATGAAGTGTGATCCTCCATCACTTATGACTAAACGGGGGGTTCCAAACCTGGGAAATATATAATTTTTGAATAATTTGATGACTACTCTGGTGTCGTTTGTGGGCGGCGATAGCTTCAATCCATTTAGACACGTAGTCAACTGCTACTAAGATGTACTGATTTCCAAAAGATGGTGGGAACGGTCCCATAAAGTCTATACCCCATACGTCGAAGAGTTCTACTTCTTGGATATTTCTTAACGGCATTTCATTACGTCTTGAAATATTTCCTGTGCGTTGGCATCTATCACACTTGACAATGAAAGCATGGACATCACGCCACATAGTAGGCCAGAATAGGCCAGCTTGAAGAATCTTGGCGTAGGTCTTAGATGTGCTTGCATGTCCACCATAGGGTGCAGAGTGACAATGCTCAATTATATTATTTACCTCTTCTTCTGGAACACAACGGCGGAAAATGCCATCTTTACCTCTCTTGAAAAGAAACGGTTTGTCCCAATAGAAGTTTCTCACAGCACTATAGAACTTCTTCTTCCGATGGTAGTTTAGATCAGGTGGTATGATATCTGCGGCTAGGTAATTAACAAAGTCTGCATACCAAGGTACATTGCTTATAGCTAAGGATTTATGAAAACGCTCGTGAGGGTCTGGGTTATCTTCTTCAATAGTTTCTAGTTGGGCTATCAGCCTATCATAGGCAAAATCGTCATTTATGGGAACTGGATCAGGTTTCAGGTATTCTAGCCTAGATAGGTGATCAGCTACCACATTATCAGTGCCTTTCTTATCACGGATATCCAAATCAAACTCTTGTAGTAATAGAATCCATCGAAGTAACCTTGGCTTGGCGTCCTTTTTGCTTAGTAAGTAACGAATGGCAGCATGGTCGGTGTAAACTATAATCTTGGCTCCTACTATATAAGATCTAAATTTGTCTATTGCAAAAACTACAGCAAGGAGCTCTTTTTCGGTTGTTGCGTAGTTGAGCTGTGCAGCGTCTAGGGTTCTACTGGCATAATAAATCACATGTAACTTCTTATCTTTTCTCTGACCTAGAACGGCTCCAACAGCATAATCACTGGCGTCACACATTATCTCAAACGGTTCTGACCAATCAGGGGGTTTCATTATAGGTGCTGAAATCAGAGCTTGCTTCAGAAGGTTAAATGCTTCAGTACATTTTTCATCGAAGATAAATTCAGCATCTTTCATTAAAAGACCAGTTAAGGGCTTTGTTATTTTGGAGAAATCCTTGATGAAACGTCGGTAAAATCCGACATGTCCAAGAAAACTTCTTATCTCCCTGATAGTCTTCGGCGGTTTTAGATTCTCTATGACTTCTATTTTTGCTTTATCTACCTCTATACCTTTTTCGGAAACTATATGTCCTAAAACAATCCCTTCGGTGACCATGAAATGACATTTTTCCCAATTTAGCACAAGGTTTACCTCCACACATCTCTCCAGGATTTTCTCAAGGTTGATAAGACAATTTTTGAAATCTGATCCACAAACTGAGAAATCGTCCATAAATACTTCCATAATTCCATCTAAATAATCAGCAAAGATAGACATCATGCAGCGTTGGAAAGTTGCAGGAGCATTACAAAGTCCAAAAGGCATTCTTCTATAGGCAAAGGTTCCAACTGGGCATGTAAAGGTAGTTTTTTCTTGATCTTCGGGGTGAATAGGTATTTGGAAGAATCCTGAATATCCATCTAAATAACAAAAGTAAGAGTGTCTGGCTAGGCGCTCCAACATTTGGTCTATGAATGGTAATGGGAAATGGTCCTTCCTAGTTGCTTTATTTAATTTTCTATAATCTATGCACATACACCAACCTCCATCGGTTCTTTTTGCTACAGGTTCGCCCTTCTCGTTTTGCACGACTGTGATGCCTCCCTTTTTGGGTACTACATGCACAGGACTCACCCATTTACTGTCCGAGATCTGATATATTATACCTGCCTCTAGTAACTTAAGAACTTCAGTCTTAACTACTGTACTCATTATAGGATTTATTCTACGTTGGTGTTCTCTGGAAGGTTTTGAATCTTCTTCAAGCAAAATCCGATGCATGCATACGGATGGGCTTATTCCTTTTAGATCAGAGATCTTATATCCTAAGGCTGAGGGGTACCTACGTAAAACTTCTAATAATTGATCGGTTTCTTCTTGATTTAAGGTAGCACTGACTATAACTGGACGGTTCATATCTTCATCTAGAAATTCATATCTCAGGTTTTTAGGCAGTTCCTTAAGTTTTACGGTCGGTTTCATAGGGCAAGGCATATGATCTGGGGTAAGAGATAAACATTCGTGAAGGTTATCATCAATGTAGGGTTTTTTATAATTGTCATCTTCCAAAATAAGGGTTGATGGCAATTTTATAGATTCATTTTCTTCTTCTTGTTCTAATTCCCTAATGCATTCTTCGATGATATCTAAGGCATAACAAGCATCTCCTATCACAGGTGCCATAAGAAATTTTGACAATATAAATTCTATCTTCTCGTCACCTACCTCAAAAGTTAGTTTTCCTTTTTTAACATCTATTACGGCTCCAGCAGTCGATAAGAATGGTCTACCTAGGAGTATTGGTATGTCGTCATCTTCTTTAATGTCCATGACAACAAAATCAGTAGGTATAAACAGCTGACCTATCCTAACAGGGACGTCTTCAAGTATGCCTATAGGGTATTTAACGGATCTATCGGCTAGTTGAAGTGACATCTTAGTAGGTTGTAATTCTCCTAAGTTTAATCTCTCACAAACTGCTAAAGGCATTAAGCTCACACTAGCTCCTAAGTCTAGAAAAGCTTTTTCGATGACATGATTCCCCAAAATACAAGGAATGGAAAAATTTCCGGGATCTTTATCTTTCTTTGCTAACCTATCTTCGGAAATAGAATTACATTCCACGGGTTTCGGATCTTCAAGTCTACGTTTATTTGTAAGTATGTCTTTGAGAAACTTAGCATAAGAAGGTATTTGGGTGATGGCTTCTGTAAAGGGGATTTCTACGTGAAGTTTTTCTATAACCTTAACGAATTTTTGATATTGATTATCGATTTAGGTTTTCTTTAATCTTTGCGGGTAAGGTATTGGTGGTTTGTATGGCGGTGGTGGTACATAGGTTTTATTTTTAGGTTCTTCTTCTTTTTCTTGACTTTCCGGGGTTTCAGGCTTCTCTGGTTCCTTCTCCTCATTCTTCTCAGAAGTTTCGGGCTCACTCAATCTAGGGTTTAAAGGTTCCTTATAAGCGGTTCCACTTCGTAGAGTAATGGCATTAGCTTGCCCTTTCGGGTTTTGTTGAGGTTGTCCAGGGAACTGTCCTCAAGGTGTAGTCTGTGGGGCTTGGTTTAACGCTACCTGAGAGATTTGGGTTTCAAGCATCTTATTATGAGTAATGATTTGATCAACCTTGGTTCCTAACTGGGTAATTAGTTCGTTAACATGGACGTTTTGGTTCATGAACTCTTTGTTTTTCTGTTTTTGAGCAACGATGAAATCTTTTACAATTTCCTCAAAGCTCGGGATTGGTGGTACAGGTTGCATAGGTTGATTTGTTCTAGGGGCTTGGTAACCTTGTTGTCTCGGAGGTGCGGTATTTTGAATAGGGTTATTATTTTTGTAGGAGAAGTTTGGGTGATTCCTCCATCCAGGGTTATATGTGTTTGAAAATGGGTTCCCTTGGGTATAGTTCACTTGCTCAGTGTTGGTTTCATTCAACAGATTGCATTCGGCAGATTGGTGTCCTTGCGTTCCACATATCTCACAATTCGGCGAAACTGCGGCTACAGTATTCGGAGTTGTACACATATGTTCGACTCTAAGGGCCAACGCGTCCATTTTAGCCTGCATCATGTCTATAGAGCTTAGCTCATGTATTCCTCCTTGGGCTTCCTTCTTTTCCATTGTCGCTCGTTCTACTCCCCATGATTGATGGTTTTGGGCCATGTCCTCGATAAGGGCACTAGCTTCAGGGTAAGGTTTGTTCATCAGTGCGCCACCAGCGGCAGCGTCGATGGTCATTTTAGTGTTATAATGAAGTCCATTATAGAAGGTTTGGATGATTAGCCAATTCTCTAAGCCGTGATGTGGGCATGCTCTTAATAGTTCTTTATATCTCTCCCAGGCTTCGAACAACTACTCTCCTTGGTGTTGGGTAAATCTAGTTATTAGGTTTCGAAGAAGAGCGGTCTTACTCGGGGGAAAATATCTAGCAAGGAAAACTTTCCTAAGGCCATCCCAAGTTGTTATTGAATTGGGTGGAAGGGAATCTAACCATGATAGAGCTTTATCTCTGAGGGAAAAGGGAAATAATCTTAAGCGTATTGCCTCAGGAGAAGCTCCATTGGTTTTAAAGGTGTCTACTAACTGAAGAAAGTTTTTTAAATGTTGGTTCGGGTTATCAGTAGCGAGACCTGCGAATTGTCTCTGTTGCACTAATTGCAGCAGGGATGGTTTAAGTTCGAAATTATTGGCTGGGATAGCGGGGTTTACTATACTGGAACTAGGTTCCTCGTTTGATGGTTGGGCGAAGTCCTTAAGAGGTCTTCGGTTTTGTTCTTCGGCCATAGCTATCCTATTCCTATGGAAAAATAAACGTGCGCGAGCGTAACGTTCAGGTTCAGCTAGAGGGTCTACTAAACTTCCGGCACTGCGAGTCTTTCGCATTGACCGGTGGGTAACAACCTTAGTCTAAACGGTATAACTACAGGGTAATGAAATTTGACGATATTGGTCCCCGGCAACGGCGCCAAAAACTTGATGCGTGTTTTTCGCAAGTGCACGAACACGTCAAAGTAATATAAAAGATTATCGAATCCACAGAGACCAAGTGTCAATATATCGTACCTGTTGTTATGGTGTGTATCTAAGGCAACTATTTTTAAGGGTTTTAATAAGGGTGCAATGGTAAATAAAATGATAATTTTAAATATTAAATAAACGACAGGCTCGAATGTAATTCACGTAATCAATGATAATACAGTACTTGTTAATGGAACTACTTATGGGCAATGTTTTCTCCTTTGAAAAGAACTAATTTAACAGGAACTGTCGCTTTCGCGTATTCAGAACCGAGTTGTACTCTCTAATCAACCCCTCCTATTGTCACGGATAAAAAGGTGCGTACTGCGTTAGAGTAGTAAACCTATTTTTAAGAAATATAGTATCTTAACTAAGTTGAAAAGTATTTTAACCTGGACTTCTTAGCAAAAAGAGGTTCTTATGAACCAGACTCTAAATCTCATAACGCGTCCGAAAATCGTTTTAAAATCTCTTTTCTTTTTAATCTAAAATCTCCTAATAAACTAGACAAAGCGCTTTTGGCTGTTTTTGAAATAGTTAAAAACAATTACTTGAATTGAAAGATAAAATAGCCCTTAGGTGTTTCCACGAACAATTATACTGATTACTGGTCAATTACGATCCTTACATTCTAACCTTTATGGAATTAGTTAGACATGATAAAGTAAATATTCTTTTTATAGTTTTTTCATAAAAGTAATTTAAAGCGAGTGCGGAAAGTAAATGAATTTAAAGCGAGTGCGGATAATAAACAAAGTAAAGTGCGAGTGCGGGAAATAAACAAAGTAAATGTGCGAGTGCGGGAAATAAACAAAGTAAATGTGCGAGTGCGGGAAATAAACAAAGTAAATGTGCGAGTGCGGGAAATAAACAAAGTAAAGTGCGAGTGCGAGAAATAAATAAAAGTAAAGTACGAACTTGAATTAAAATGGCAGCAGGATTAACTTCCTCCAGAGTGCTCCAAAACTCGATCACACAGACAGATTACAGACTCGATCACTCGATTGCAGAGGCATCCCGATGTGGAATGGCAACTGCTTTATAACTGATATATGCCTAGAGAAATCTAATTCTGGATGAATAAAAACGAAAATCTAAGGTCCTATTTATAGGAAAACTGAAAGCATGAAATGACTGGGATGCCCCTCCACTAAAAAGTGGAGGTTACTGGATTTGGCCTTGTGGCGCCCGCCACAGGCCTATGGCGCCCGCCATGGTCCCTACAGGGGATGAGAAAGTGGGGATCGTGGGTCCTGGAGGTTGAGGAGTGGTCTTGAGACGTGGCCACGTCATGGCTAACCCCATGGCGCCCGCCACGGTGGGTGTCGTAAGTGCAAAACGCTGAATTTCTAGGTTTTCGTCCGTTTTCACTCCTTTTTCGCTCCTTTTCCCGATTCCAGCTCCGATTATTATAAAAACCTGAAAACATAAGAAAACAAAGCAATAACAAAGCAAAACAACAATAAAAGCTAAGAATGCATGTGAAATCGGAGTCAGAAATACGGTGAATTTTAGTGTGATCAACATGAAGCAATAAATAAAGCAAATAAATAAGCACAAGTAGCACGTAACATCCCCATAAACACAAATCAAACAAGCGCTAGGAGGAACCCACAAAAAGAACTAGAAGCCCTGGTTGCACCACAATTTCCCCAGCAAAGTCGACAATCTGTCGCTCCCACCAAATGACACCGGGCCAGAAGGGGTACATACGCGAACGGTCGGCGAAAGAGGAACATGGAGATGAACTGAAAAGAGTCGCCAGCTAGGCATTTTTATCCCGAAGGAAAGGTAATGCTGCATAAAC
The DNA here is from genome assembly GCA_963966055.1 of Lathyrus aphaca. Classification (NCBI taxonomy): domain Eukaryota; kingdom Viridiplantae; phylum Streptophyta; class Magnoliopsida; order Fabales; family Fabaceae; genus Lathyrus; species Lathyrus aphaca. Next base: position 241,567,173 of record OZ014525.1, read on the forward strand.
CTGGAAAAGAAATGGACAAGACGGTCACGAACCAGAGAAACTGAGAAAGGGGGTTGGTTACAACCAAGGAAGGTATTAGCACCCAGATTGTCCGTCGTACTCGACGGGATCCACGCTCGAAAGTTTGTGTTTAAAGGGGTAGTGTCAATGCTATTTGTGTGCAAAAAGCTGGAAAAGAATGTACAGGTGTCAGTGCAAAAGAGATGTGAAATGAAATGCTCAGGAATGAGGCTTAAAGAATGATGCTCGAAGAGGGGGAATATACAGAGACTTTTGTTCGATAACAGTTAAGTTATGCCTACGTATCCTCGCGTGCAATGAGGAAGTCAGAACGCCGTAGTTCGACTCAAAGAGACTGAAAGATAAATTGACTGATGAACGGCATGCTTGTCTATGCTCAAGTGTAAGACCTGTCCGGCTCAGGTGCTAATTGTCTTGCATTAGAAGGAAGAAGCAAGTTCTCATTTGTGAGTGAGGATGATGAGAAAAGAATTTCGAAGGAGACGATTATTGTTTGTTTTTGTGTTTTTCAATCTTTTATTGCATTTTTGTGTTTGTCATAAGTTAATGAGCTTAAGCCTAAACCAAGGGTTAGTAAACTCATCACATCCTCCCTCTGATTAGGGGTAATGAGAATACCTTAAGTATGAAGTAAGCACGTCAAACTTAATTGCCATGATGTAGGATTAAGATCATTAACCTACTTGTGATTATTTAGATGTTTTTGGAGTTTTTGTTTAGGGTTAAGTAATGAGTTTAAGCCATAATCAAGGATTTAATGGACCCATTACACCATCCTAATAGAAGGATAATAGATGAGAACATTTAAGCTGAGGAAGATACCTCAACTTAATCCATGATTAGGGATTAACCTCATGACAAAACAAAGCCTTTATTAAAGTGGATTTTGGTTAATGGTAAGATTAAGAAGTGAATTTTATGATTGGTAAGACAACTTGAGGGGGACTTGTCCATTAACACTATGGTTAGTCCTTCTTAACCAATTAAGGAAGAATTAGAACCCTAATGCAAGGCACAAGTTACAAGCTATTTGCCTTAGTGATTATTAGATGGATTGATTAAGAGATTTAAACACATTAAGTGTTTAACACTTAGGATTAAAGTTATACACTCCATCCTAAGAGAAGGATGCAGGCATAATCTTAATCACAAAACCTTAAAACCTTAAAGGTTTAGTCTCTGATTATGAGATGAAAAGAGAGACACAAAATAAGACACAAAGGTAAAACTAATGGGGGACTAATCAAAACCCTAATTTTTATCATGCTTGGGTGTTCCTAGGGTTTATGAGGCTTGCAAGAGATCTTCAAGAAAAGCCACCAAGGAAGAAGCAGAAGAAAGAAGGAGAAGCAAACGAAACAAGTTAACTTACTTCACTTAAGAAGATAAGTTACTTGGAGAAATAAAGTGAAGGAGGAAGATGAGCGAGCAAGCTCACTCTAAAACAAAAGTAAAATGCAGCAATGAATGCATAAGAGAGATGAGAAGGGAATGTGAGAAGTGAAGGCAAATTCACTTCTCCAACACTTACCACCTAAAAAGTTAGCATAAAAGAAAGAATGAAGTGAAAATGAGATGTATGCAAGGATGCAAACCAAAACCAGAAGCATGTTCATGATGTAAATGATGCTAAGAGATGATGCAAATGCATGTCAAATGTAATGGATGATCATACAAGTGATGAGAATGCAAATGAAGCATGAAAGTAGCATGAAAGAAGCATGAAAGTTCATGAATGTTCATGGAATGTATTGAATGCATAACATGGAAAATGGATGAAGAAATGATCAAGTATGATTCTAATGTGTCCTATGATGTCTTAGAAGTCATGTGAATGCAAGGAATGTCATGGCAAGTTCATGTATGGAAGCAAATGCAAGATGAATGCAAGTAAACATGAGAAATTAGGGTTTTCATGCAACATGAGATGCAAAAGTAAAAAACAGAAGCAAATCATAAGATAAAAAATTGAAAATGTACTTAAAGGAACCCTAACCCCATATGATACCACTCCCCAGAGGAGAAGACCTAACTCTTAACCTAATGAAAGTTATGATTTTTCTAAGTTATTTAGGGTTTTAAGGTACCTTAAGGGAAAAAATGCAAATCAAATAAAAAATGCAAAAGAAATTTGTGAAAAAATTATGCAAGATACTACATGTCAAATGAAGATAAATGCAAAAAGAACCATTTTCATACCATTCATGGTTAGGCAGAAAAGAATTCTTGAAGTTAGGGTTCCAAAATAAGAATTTTATGAACCCTAAATTCAAGAAAATTGTCAAAGATGATTCAAAACCAAAAAGAAATTTGTATGGATGATATGACAATGTTTCTAAATGTCCTAAGATGCAATGTGAATATTTTTGGGATTTTTAGAAACCTAAATGATATTTTAATTAATTACTTTCCATTAATCAATTAAAATAAACATTTAAATATTTTAAAAATGATTTTTTAATGCAAAAAATAAAAATAAAAATATTTTTGGGTTAAGAAAATTATTTGAAGTGAAAATGCAGAATAATTTTTTTTTGAGATTTTCTAGCTATTTTAAATTAATTGTGCAAAATAAATGAAGAAAAATGAAATAAAAATTAAATAAGACAGAAGTATGGTGATCCAATGGCTTAGATTAAAACTGGGAAAATATTGGTTGACTGCGCACCACATCCAGTGGTCAGAATTCAAATCCAACTAAACCTAATTAATTAATTATTAAATCTTAATTAAAAGTTAATGACATAATCTCGACCCTCCATCTCACGCGGGAACTAAAAATCAGACGGCTCACATTCAAACAATGCCCTAATCCTAATTAAGCACAATAATCACTTTCAGGCCACCGGAGAAGAGCTCCGGTCGTCTTCTCCGGCAGCCTTCTCCCCTGAGAATTTCAAAACCTCTCCCTAGGTCATTTCTGGAGCTCTAAAGCTCCAAATTATTTCCTTTCATCCTCCTAAACACTAATCTAACCTCAAAACAGATTTATAATTGCTCATGAACAAGATTCGAAGGAAAGATCAAAAATGGTAAAAATTTCAGAGGTTCAGTAAAAACTCATTTCTTCACCATTTTAAAAAATACAAAGCTCAGAATGATCAGTGAAGCATGCTCTTTCACATTGGAACTTAAAATAGGAGTTCTAGAAAAATTATTTGAGATGACTACCTGAGATGAAGCTTTCCAAACTTGAGCTTTCTGGCCACTTCCTTTGTGCAAAATGACTCCCTTTGACCTCCTGAGACTAATGTAATGCTTCAAAAGCTTTGAGAGTGGCTGGTTTGTGAGATTACACTTCAACTGGCCAAGAATCGTGTTTTGTGTATGGGGTGTTTTTGGTTGTTTTCTTGGTTGCTTTGTGGTTAGTGGATGATTTTGAGATGAATGGTGAAATTGGTTTTGAGTTTGAGTGAGTGAGCTGAGAGATTCGAAGGGTTTTGCAAGTTGGAGTGAATTTGGCAATGTTAAGTTCTTGGAGTATTAGGCCTGTGTGTGTTATGAAAAATGACCCTTGAAGCATGCTTGTAGAGTCTGGATTGGGAAAAGAGTGGTGTAAACACCCCAAATTTTCCCTCACTAAGTTCACACCATGGCTTGTGATCTTCCATATTTTCATAAGTTCAATCATATCATCCCATGTTGCATCTTTGCTTCACTGCATTGGTTCAAAGTCATCTGCATCTAGGGTTTGTGATCTGAGCCATCCAAGATCCTTCTGAGCCACTCATAGAGGTCTTAAATCATCTCAAGAGGGTCTATGTATGTTCAATCATCATATTATATCCTCCCAAGATTAAGAAAGTCAGAAAATCACAAAAAAAACTGGCAAGGCATGGAAGTAGAGCCAGCTTTAACTGCACAGATGACCTAAAATTAGGGTTTTGGTTTCAGAGGCCATAACCCCAAATTTTTTTGTCATTCTTGTTTCTATTGGTCTCAATATGTCATAAGGATCATACATACCAAGTTTGAGGGAAAAATTCATTGTGGAAGTCATCTGATCACTAGGTAACTTCTTGAGCAAGTCAGAGCCAAATCAGGGCATCTGTGTCCCCCATCAATGGATCCAAGGTGGATTTTTCATCAATTTGAAGTTATATGGTCTTTATTTGATCATTTATGTGTTTATAAGTTCACAAATTTGAAGAAAAGTGGGCTAAACCAAAAGTTGCCAAATATGGAAATGACTTGTAATGTAAACTTTCCATTTTGGGAAAGTTTTTCAACCTCCTCTTTCTTAACCAAAAATGCTTCAAATGAAAACTTATTGGTCATTAAAGTTGTAGATTGGATCATTCCCTTTTCAAAAAGTACAATAACAAGACCTAATTCATTTTGGAACTCAAGTTATGGCTTTCCAAATTTGGCAAAAATCACATAATTTCATGTTTCATGCCAAAAGGGATTTTTTGCAAAACCTCATGCCAAACCATTTTGTGGCCTCAAATTGACTTCTAACCATCATACAAACATAACACATGACTTGAAACTCATAATTGGCCCAAGAATCCCAAGATTTCATAACTTGCACATGAAGAAATTCCAAAAGGGCCAAAAGTTTACAAAATTGCAAAACCTCCCACAACTTCCCACAAACTTGCCAAATTGCCTCAAACTGATTTCTATGGACATCCTTGAATCAAGCTGTGCCAGACACCCCCTTGTCCTTGGCCTGAAACAGCCCATACCTCAAAGGACAACAAACCTTGACTTTTTGCATTTTGCACCATACCAATCACATTATGCCATTACCAACTTTATGACCAATCACAATGCCATATACTAATCAAAAGCAAGCCAAACATAACAAAAATATAGCCTGAACTCTCCCATAACTCAGCATTCACAAAAACCTCCCTCTTTGCATTTTATATCGAAACACACAACTCATCCATTCATTCTTCAAACCAACACCACCATTCATCTCAGCATCAATCACTGAGCATTTCCCACCCTTCACTTTGCCCTAAAAACCACCATACACAAAACACGAATTTTCCCCCTTTGAACTGAACTTCATCAAACTTCAAAAGGAGGTCACAAGCACTTCAACAAAGCTTCAAAGCTTCTTCAGAGAGATCATTGGAGGCGTTTTGAAGCAAAGAAGCAGCCTGAAAGCTCCAGGGTTGAAAGCTTCACCTCAGGTAGCCATGCGAATTCATTTTTCCAGAAGCTTTATTTTAAGTCCTTAAATGGTTAAGTTTGATCCCCTGAGTGTAATGAACTTGTTATTTTTGAAAATGATGAAGAATTGAGAGTGTATTGCTTGTCTGAAAGTTTCACATTGTTAATGCTATTATTTTATGATTGGCATTATGTTTGGTAAAACTAATATGGCTGGAAAATGTTGAATAAAAAGTTCCATATATTAAATTAACATGGTATAGACTCTGGAAGAACAAGTCAAGACATGATTAAGGAAGTTGTCAAAGAAGATGTTGAATTCAGTTCAGAATGTCCTATCAGATGTTGGGACATTATCAAACAGAGTATAAGAACTTAATTCAGGATGTCCTAACAGATGTTGTCATATGTTACAGTCAGATGTCAAAGAAGATGTTGAAACATCTGCAAATGTCATGACAGAATTACTGTCATATGTCACAGACATATGTCAAAGAAGATGTTGAAACATCTGCAAATGTCATGACAGAATTACTGTCATATGTTACAGACAGATGTCAAAGAAGATGTTGAAACATCTGCAAATGTCATGACAGATGTCAAAGAAAATGTTGAAACATCTGTAACTGTCATGACAACATTACTGTCATATGTTACATATAGATATCAAACAAGAAGTGTTGAACTTAGTTCAGGATGTCAACCCAGATGTTGTGACACTGTCAAACAGAGTAACAGTTAATGAACTTAAATCAAGATATCAGGATGTCACACCAGATGTTAGGACATTGTATCAGTTGATTAAATAAGTTCAGTTTACAGGATGTCACATCAGATGTTGTGACATTGTATCAGTAAATGAAGTAAGTTCAGTTTTTCAGGATGTCCCAACAGATGTTGAGACATCTCAGACCTGTTACAAGAATTAATTAATGCATAACAGAACTGAGTAAATTCAGGGGAATCTATCTGGAATTAATTATGGATGGGCAAAAACAGAACAAGGCGCATCTGTAGGGAGAGTTGTTATGAAACTTCAGCATAATCATATGAACTAAATCACCTAGAATCTAGGAAGTAACAAACCCTAATTCAAGGTGATGACATTGGATTTATCAGATCTGAATTATGCAGAATATTCTGGAGATATTATGCAATCATATGTGGTGCTGATCTAGAAGATCTTAAAGACTCAATTTAAATTGAAGACAAATATTGAAAAATATAGGTTTCTATATTTAGAGATATTTTAGGAGTTGAAGATCTTTTGGAATATTTGTAGCAGATATTTCTGCATATTTGTAGCAGCTATTGTTGTGATTGTTTAGGCCCAAATCCAGTTGGGAATAGGTTATAAAAGAAAACCTGTAACCTAGTTTAGAATCAACCCAATCAACCGAAAATGTAAACATTATTAGGTTTGTGTCCTTGTGTCAGCCGTGCATAACAAGTAACTCTATTGTGGATGTTTCACTTGTGATTCTCGAAGCTTGTAACCAAGAGAAGTTTTGTGACTTGATTGAAACTGTGAAGTAAGATCAAGCTGTTTTTGTTTGAAGTATGACTTCAATTTTATTAAACTTGTAAACAAGATCACTGTGTGATTGAGGGGGAGTGAGTAGGGTACTCATATCTAAGTTGTGTCTTAGGTAGAAATTGCATTGGGTAGTTATTAAGTGAAAGATTGAACAGGGTGGTTTAAGTCTAGAATTAATATTACTTATAGTGGATTTCCTCCTGGCTTGGTAGCCCCCAGATGTAAGTGTGGAGATACACTGAACTGGGTTAACAATTCTGCTGTGTTCTTTATATCTTTTATGTTTTATGCAGTACCTGAACGGAATGTCCTATCAGATGTCCCAACATCCTGAAGCATGTTTGACTCTGATATATCAGAATTATTTAAGTACTGATATGTATGCCTTACCATGTTTATAAGTAACAGATAAGATGTCTCAACATCATATTCGACATCTGAGTCTGTCATACCAGAATTTCAATTGGTATCAGAGCAGGCATCCTGGTTTGTTTCTGGATGAGATCTAAGGGGGATACTTTCTGGTTCATGGTAAAGGAAGAAGGATGATATAATGAAAAGCTGTTGGAACTTGAAAGGTTCATATTGGAATTTGAATGGTCCCTAGAAGTGGAGGATGGACTATTCATCATATGGTGTATATTGGACCAGTCTGGTGTTATCAGGGCTGGAAATTTGCTGGTGAAGTGCTGTGTAGCTATGATGTCAGACAGAATGTCCTGACATCTTGGTTCAGAGAATTCTATATTTGAAGGAGGCTTGTATTTTGGTTTCTGTGAGAGCTGGAGAACACTTAGTTCAGAATGTTGTGGTTCTTGATGAAAGAAGAGGTTAGAGCCAAAAACAAAAGAGTATAATTATCAAATCTTTCATGCGGGAGTGAAAATCTTGATAAGTTATCTCTTAAGCTTATTTATGGTGACCTAATGAGGATATTCTTCCTGGTTATGGTGTCCTATGTTGTTTAGGTATAGCTGGAGAAAATCTCTCTTGTGAAGATACATGTTTATGATTGTCTAAATCATGAACTGAAGGAAGTTTCATCAAGAAAGAAGCTGAATTGATATGTCAATCCTAATGGCTTGACACCACACTACACATCAACAGTTTTTGGTAAATATTGAATCAAAGACCTAAAAGATTGTTTTTTTGGGATTTATGTAGCTATGAAGATGAATACTCCTTGAGATGCTACTGTCTATTGTATGTGTGCAAAGTATCTTTCATAATGTTATAGCACTTCAGTTGGAGCTGATTGAAGAAAAGTAATCTTGAAAGCAATAATGTTTCAGAACCAAGCTTAGTTTTGTGTTCCAGAAGAAGGAAACTGGTGTGATATCCTGCTAACATGATGGATGCTCTGGGTGCTAGACAAATGTGTGATGATCACATATGTTTGGAACCTACTCCTATCCTGGAAGAGGAGGCATCTATGCTACATGTTGAAGACTTAGATAATGACTCTGACACAGAGATCATTGCTTCTGTGGACCCTAGCATAGCCAAAAGGCTTAGGGCTAGAAAGGAAAAGAAGACTGCAGGACATTCAACTCCTGAAAAGAAGCAGCCTACTCCAAAGAAAGACAAGGCCAAAGTGGTATTTAGTCCTACTAAACAATGGAGCAAGGTGAATACCCAAAAGAGGAAAGCTGTAACTCCACCAGATTCAGATGTTGAAGAGGATGTTCCAACATCCCAACCAAAGAAGAAACCAACACCCTCAAGGTCCACCTCTGCTGTTCCAGAAGCTCCTCTGGACAATGTTTCATTCCATCATATGTCAAGTGTGAGCAGATGGAAATTTGTATACCAAAGAAGGGTAGCACTTGAAAGAGAGCTGGGCAGCAATGCACTTGAGTACACTGAGGTAATTGTCCTAATTTCTTCTGCTGGTTTATTCAAAACAGTATCAAACTTTTCACCTTGCTATGAGCTGCTAGTCAAGGAATTCAGTGTCAACCTACAAAAGGACTGTGCTGAAGGTAAATCAGATGAATTCAGAAAAGTCTATGTAAGAGGGAGATGTGTGGAATTCTCTCCTAGGGTTATCAACCATTATCTAGGGAAAGAATCTGATGGACCTAATGAGCTGGGTAAGACAGATAACCAGGTGTGCAAGGTCATTACTGCCAATCAAGTCAAAGCTTGGCCAGTCAAGGGCAAACTTTATATTAGATTGCTAACAAGGAAGTATGCAATGCTGCATAGAATTGGCACTGTAAACAGGGTCCCTACCAACCATACTTCTTCAATAGCAACTGGATTGGGCAAATTCATATATGTTGTGGGCACCCAAACAAAGCTGGACTTTGGGGCTTATACCTTTGATCAAACCCTAAAGCATGAAGGAACATCAGCAACAAATCTTCCCATTGCTTTTTCCTCTCTGCTATGTGGAATCATACTAAGCCAGTATCCAGGTATCCTCACTGAGAAGGATTCAGTATGCAAAAGAAAAAGTCCTCTGGCCTTCCATTACAAACTTTTCTTGAGCCATCATGCTGCTGATGTTGAAGCTTCCACTAGGACATCTGCTGGACCTTCAAAAGCAAAGACTCCCATATCCAAATCTGCCTTGATTGCAGATCTGAAAAACACTTGCAAAAAGCTGGATGCCAGGAAGAAAAAGCTTGAGGAAGTAATTCAAAGGCTGGAGCTGGAAGAGGTTGCTCAGAATACTGATGAATCTGAAGATGAAGAAGCTTCTAAATGTATTTACAAATGTGGATGATAAATGCATGACTTTGGTCATGATTAAAGCTATTAATGTGACCAACAATTGCTAGAAGCAAGGGAAGAATGTCAGATTGAGAAGTCTGATCAGAATGGTTGTTGAACTGGTAGTCTCTTCCACTATTAGTCATGGATAGTGGCAGTATGAACCCTTTGTAGCAAGAAAACTAAGAGCATCTGTTTTGGAATATAAAATCAAGTGTGGATATTTATCAGTTGTGCTCTTTGTATGTTCATCAGGGGTGTGAAATTGAGAATTAGTGGAGTTTATGCTCAGCTGGAGTATTGTTTATCCATGACATGAGGAGATATTGCTAATCTTATCTGGAGCTAACCTTAAAATCCTACAAAATTAAAAGATCAGATTGTGTAGAACTATCTGATAAGGTATTAAGATCAATTGTTGTTTGTGGAGTTCACAAATAATTGATTGATTATCCTTGTGATTCAAGATTGGTGATGTTCAAAAAGATGTTGGAACATCTTATCATCAGAGTTTGTGCAGAATCATGGGAGAGGTATTGCATAAGTTGTAGCATTGGCTTCAGTCTTGTGTGACAGGAGTTATGTATTTCTGGAAAGTTTCTTGGCAAGAACTGGTCTGGATATTATTGATTCTAAAGATGGAGATGAAAGACCATGAACATATCATAATCTTGATGACTACTTGGATTGGTTTATTTCTGATCTAGGTGTAGTCCAGAATGCTCATCATGGAGTTAAGATAGGTGGGGATATCATAAATTTGTTAAGACTGCCTTACTCAAGGAAAGGTGGCATCCTTGGTATAGTTATGAGGTGTAGTTCTTAACTATTTCTTCTGAATAATCAGACAGTGGCAGGTTTGAAGACTTTGGAGAAACATTGAAGTTTCTTATCAATATGTGTTATAGGTAGGAATTTCTGCAAAACCAATAGAATGGAGGTTGTTTACTCAAACTTGATGGATAAATCAAGTCTATGAGAGCATGGAACTCTTGTTCTATAAATAAAGGAGGTTCTTTCAAGTGGCAGAAGAAGGACCTAAATTTAACAGATGGATGTGGGCTAATAATGTTTAAACATCTAGTTCAACATCAGAGTCTAATTGGTAAAGTGACACATAAATCAAGATAAAATGATCTATAGGGATTGAATGCTTCATAAGGCCTTTTATCTTGACAGCTTGGTGAAGATCAACTTTATTGATCAGGATATCCTTGGAAGATTTATTATAAACGTGAAGAAGACAAAAGTGGCAATTGGATTTTTCATATGAGGATTCATAAAGGAGGTTATCAAAATGTGGTAATTGGTTGATCTTTAAAGTGGATTCGAAGAATCAAGATAATCAGAGTGTGGCAGCTGGTTGTTCTTGAAGATTGTCTTGGAACAAATTGCTCTTGGGCGGAGGAGTGATGAGTTGAAGACTCAAGAGGATTTATTCTTCTTGAAGGTGGATGAGAGTTTATCACTCTTTCTGGATTTCTCATTCTAACTGGTGGCACAGTGTAGTTGAAGATTTTAAGTTCTTGGATTACTATGCTATAGTAAGTCCAGTTGGTGGAGCACATCTAGGATCGTGGTGATAAGGTCTTGGTGTATGAAAAAATGTTCTAACTAAGTGTTAGTACATTATCTGGGGTGTTTATCTACATGGTTTCTAGACTACCTAATCATATGGGTGAATGATGAAGTAGATGATCTATATTGAAAGAAACATGTAGAAGAGACTGGAAGTGTTTCTCATGCTAAAAAGCCAAGAACTCCAAAAAGATCAAGTTTTCAGCAAGACCAAAGGCATACCTTCACCATTGTACAACACTTCAAAAGCTTCTGAATATGTGGATGATTCCATAAAGGAGTTGGTAACCAAGATCCTATCTGAGCAAAGAGTGGTAAGTGGCATATCTATCTCTCTGAACACTATGCCAGCCCCACAAGAAGATCAACAAACTCAAGCTGCAAAGGACACTCCTACTCAACAGGATGTCCCAATAGATGTTGAAACATCTGAGGACCAGCAAAAGGCCTTCAATAATTGTGATGAAGAAGCATCTGAAGACCAGCACAAGGCCTCAACTGAAGAGCACATCTCTGTTGATCCACCAGAAGTATATCAGTTTGGATGTGTTTTATCTGGATTGTATGGCCTTTGGTGTGTAAAGGCTTAGTGTCAAGAACCTGTGTGCTAGAAGATGTTCATCTTGTGTAGTCTATGGTAACTACAAACCCAGAAAGGAATCAGGTATGCTTTGGTACAAGAAGAGAATGTGTTCAATTGGGAATTGAACAAAGAGTGAGCTCTTGAAGACATGAAGACGCGTCTTATGTTTTCCTTTCATCAATGTACAAAGAAGCATGGAGTATCCTAGACAGGGGGAGTGTGTTACAAGTATGTGCACTTGATTTTGTGGTGTTAAGGAGAATCCTAAGAGTCTAGAAGGCTATATTACATAAAGCTTCTCTCTGCAGTTTATGTTTGATTCTTGAGGAATTGTGTGTGTTTCAAGCTTATGGAGATTATATACCTCTATTTTTATTATGGTACCTTTGTCTTTTTATGGCTAAAAAGGGGGAGAAGTAATAGTGTGAGGTCTGATATGAAGATGTGATGTTAAGGAACTTCTACATAAGGTACTTCTACACCTGTATGTAAATTAGTTTTAGCCAAAATAAGCCAAAGGGGGAGATTGTTAATGCTATTATTTTATGATTGGCATTATGTTTGGTAAAACTAATATGGCTGGAAAATGTTGAATAAAAAGTTCCATATATTAAATTAACATGGTATAGACTCTAGAAGAACAAGTCAAGACATGATTAAGGAAGTTGTCAAAGAAGATGTTGAATTCAGTTCAGAATGTCCTATCAGATGTTGGGACATTATCAAACAGAGTATAAGAACTTAATTCAGGATGTCCTAACAGATGTTGTCATATGTTACAGTCAGATGTCAAAGAAGATGTTGAAACATCTGCAAATGTCATGACAAAATTACTGTCATATGTCACAGACAGATGTCAAAGAAGATGTTGAAACATCTGCAAATGTCATGACAGAATTACTGTCATATGTTACAGACAGATGTCAAAGAAGATGTTGAAACATCTGCAAATGTCATGACAGATGTCAAAGAAAATGTTGAAACATCTGCAACTGTCATGACAACATTACTGTCATATGTTACATATAGATATCAAACAAGAAGTGTTGAACTTAGTTCAGGATGTCACACCAGATGTTGTGACACTGTCAAACAGAGTAACAGTTAATGAACTTAAATCAAGATATCAGGATGTCACACCAGATGTTAGGACATTGTATCAGTTGATGGAATAAGTTCAGTTTACAGGATGTCACATCAGATGTTGTGACATTGTATCAGTAAATGAAGTAAGTTCAGTTTTTCAGGATGTCCCAACAGATGTTGAGACATCTCAGACCTGTTACAAGAATTAATTAATGCATAACAGAACTGAGTAAATTCAGGGGAATCTATCTGGAATTAATTATGGATGGACAAAAACAGAACAAGGCGCATCTGTAGGGAGATTTGTTATGAAACTTCAGCATAATCAGATGAACTAAATCACCTAGAATCTAGGAAGTAACAAACCCTAATTCAAGGTGATGACATTGGATTTATCAGATCTGAATTATGCAGAATATTCTGGAGATATTATGCAATCATATGTGGTGCTGATCTAGAAGATCTTAAAGACTCAATTTAAATTGAAGACAAATATTGAAAAATATAGGTTTCTATATTTAGAGATATTTTAGGAGTTGAAGATCTTTTGGAATATTTGTAGCAGATATTTCTGCATATTTGTAGCAGATATTTCTGCATATTTGTAGTAGCTATTGTTGTGATTGTTTAGGCCCAAATCCAGTTGGGAATAGGTTATAAAAGAAACCCTGTAACCTAGTTTAGAATCAACCCAATCAACCGAAAATGTAAACATTATTAGGGTTGTGTCCTTGTGTCAGCCGTGCATAACAAGTAACTCTATTGTGGCTGTTTCACTTGTGATTCTCGAAGCTTGTAAGCAAGAGAAGTTTTGTGACTTGATTGAAACTGTGAAGTAAGATCAAGCTGTTTTTGTTTGAAGTATGACTTCAATTTTATTAAACTTGTAAACAAGATCACTGTGTGATTGAGAGGGAGTGAGTAGGGTACTCATATCTAAGTTGTGTCTTAGGTAGAAATTGCATTGGGTAGTTATTAAGTGAAAGATTAAACAGGGTGGTTTAAGTCTAGAATTAATATTACTTATAGTGGATTTCCTCCTGGCTTGGTAGCCCCCAGATGTAAGTGTGGAGATACACTGAACTGGGTTAACAATTCTGCTGTGTTCTTTATATCTTTTATGTTTTATGCAGTACCTGAACTGAATGTCCTATCAGATGTCCCAACATCCTAAAGCATGTTTGACTCTGATATATCAGAATTATTTAAGTACTGATATGTATGCCTTACCATGTTTATAAGTAACAGATAAGATGTCTCAACATCATATTCGACATCTGAGTCTGTCATACCAGAATTTCACACATGTTTTGTTCTTGGCTTCGAATCTTGAAAATGGATGAAAATAAATTCTGTTTGAGGGTGGATTTGGGCTTAGGGGAGCGAGAGGAAGTAATCTGGAGCATTAGAGCACCAGAAATGGCATGTGGAGTGAGTTGAAAAATTCTCAGGGGAGGTGTGGCCAGAGAAGATGACCGGAGGTCATTTCCGGCCACTTGAAAGTAATTAATGTCTAATTAGGGTTTAGGGTTAAGTTTAAACGCGAGCCTTTGGATTTGATCTGCCCGCGTGTTTGGATGGCCAAGATTCTGTGTTAAAACCCTAATCTTTTAATTAGTATTAATTAATTAGGTTTAATTAATAAATGCCAGATTGAACCACAGCCTTAGGATTGCGTGCATAGTCAACTTAAATTCCCCAGCTTTGAATGTGAGCCCCCGGATTAGATTACTTTCATTAATTCACATTTTTATTTCATTTTTTCTATTTTATTTTGCATGAATTTTTAAAAATAGTAAAAATAATCAAAAAATTCTGAAAATTTTTATCAAATATTTTATTAGTTTTCAGAACCCAAAAATATTTTTATTTTTAATTTTTGCATTAAAAAATTATTTTTAAATCATTTAAATGTTATTTTTAATTAGTTAATGAGAATTAATTAATTAAAAATACATTTAGGTATTTAAAAATCACAAAAAAATTCAGAGAACATTTAGAAACATTTACAAACTCACCATATAAATTTATTTTTGGTTTTGATCATGCTTTGACATTTTTCAAATGAATTAGGGTTCTTAAATTTGCATATTTTTAACCCTAACTTCAAAAATTCATAACTTTTGATCCAAGTTGAGTTTGTAAATGATTATTTTTGCATTATGTTATACATGGTTTCAAGCATCTAAAAGCATTTTTGTTTCATTTTTATCTTTCATTTTCAATTTTTTGGCATTTTATATTTAGGATCACCCTTTAAACCCTAGAAACTTAGGAAAATCATAAGTCCTTCTAGGTTAAGCTTCTGACCTCCCCCTTTGGATGGTACCCTAGTATAGGTTTAGGGTTCCCTTGGTTGCATTTTCAATTTTTTATATTATGATTTGCTTCTGTTTTTGAGTTTTGCATCTCACATGTTCATATAACCCTAATTTTGCATCTCATTTGCATCCATCTTGTATAAGCTTGCATACATGAACTTTCCATGACATTTTGTGCATCCACATGACATATAAGACATCTTAGGACACATTGAATTCATGTTTGAACATTGCATCACCCATTTTCCATGTTATGCTTTCATTACATTCCATATGCATTCATGAACTTTCATGCTTCCTTTATGCTTCATTTGCATTCACATCCTTTGTATGATCATCTTCATCTCATGAAATACATTTATATCATCTATTTGCATCATTAGAATCATGAACATGTTTCTGGTTTTGGTTTTCATCTTTGCATTTCATTTCATTTTCATTTCATTTAATTTCCTTTTGCTAACTTTTCAGGTGGTAAGTCTTTGAGAAGTGAATTTGCCTTCACTTCTCACAATCTCTTCTCATCTCTCTTATGCATTCACTACTGCATTTTACTTTTGTACTAGAGTGAGCTTGCTCATTCATGTTCCCTCCTCACTTTCTTTCTCCAAGCAACTTATCTTCTTAAGTGAAGTAAGTTGACTTACTTCATTCTGTTTCCCTTCCTTTCATCCTGCTTCTTCCTTGGTGGCTTTTCCTTGAAGATCTCTTGCAAGCCTCATAAACCCTAGGAATATCCAAGCATGTTAACAATTAGGGTGTGATTAGTCCCCCATTAGTTTTACCTTTGTGTCATCTTTTGTGTCTTCTCTTCTCATCTCATAATCAGGGACTAAACCTTCAAGGTTTTAAGGCTTTGTGATTAAGGTTAAACCTTGATGTGTTTAAATCTCTTAATCAATCCATCTAACAATCACTAAGACATCAAGCTTGTAACTTGGGCCTTGCATTAGGGTTCTAATTCTTCCTTAATTGGTTAAGAAAGACTAACCCTAGTGTTAATGGACAAGTCCCCCTCAAGTTGTCTTACAAACCATAAAACTCACTTCTTAATCTTATCATTAACTAAAATCCACTCTAATAAAGGCTTTATTTTGTCATGAGCTTAATCCCTAATCATGGATTGAGTTGAGGTATCTTCCTCAGCTTAAATGTTCTCATATATTATCCTTCTATTAGGATGGTGTAGTGTGTCCATTAAATCCTTGATTATGGCTTAAACTCATTACTTAACACTAAACAAAAACTCCGAAAACATCTAAATAATTACAAGTAGGTTAATGATCTTAATCCTACATCATGGTGATTAAGTGTGAGGTGTTTACTTCACACTTAAGGTATTCTCATTACCCTTAATCAGAGGGAGGATGTGATGAGTTTACTAACCCTTGGTTTAGGCTTAAGCTCATTTTCTTATGACAAACTCCAAAAGCAATAAAAGATTGAAAACACAAAAACAAACAATAATCGTCTCCTTCGGGATTCCTTTCTCATCACATTCACTCATAAACGAGAACTCGCTTCTTCTATCTAATGCAAGACAGTTTGCACCTGAGCCAGACAGGTCATACACTTGAGCATAGGCAAGCAAACAGTTCACAAGTCAATTTATCTTTCAGTCTCTTTGAGTCGAACCTCGGTGTTCTGACTTCCTCATTGCACGAGAGGATACGTAGGCATAACTTAACAATTATCGAACAAAAGTCTCTGTCTATTCCCCCCTCTTCCGGCTTTATTCTTTAAGCCTCATTGTCTTGAGCTTTGCACTCTTTCCTTTCACTGACACTCTTTTTTTCACTTCACACTTATTTTGCACTGACACTTGCATTCTTTTCCAGCTTTTGCACACAGAATAGCACTGACGCTACCCCTTTAAACACAAACTTTCAAGTGTGGATCCCGTTGAGTACGGAGGACAATCTGGGTGCTAATACCTTCCCAGGTTGTAACCAACCCCCTTTCTCATTTTCTCTGGTTCACAACCGTCTTATCTACCTTTTCTTAGGTTTATGCAGCATTACCTTTCCTTCGGGATAAAAATGCCTAGCTGGCGACTCTTTTCAGTTCACCCTTGTGTTCTCTCCCTTCACCGACCATTCGCGTCTGTACCCCTCTTGGCCAGGTGTCATTTGGCGGGAGCGACAGCTTGGCGACTCTGCTGGGGATCCTTATATTGCAACCAGGGCTTCTGGTTCGTTTTGTGGGTTCCTCCTAGAGCTTGTTTGATTTGTGTTTACTGGGGTGTTATGTGTTGTTTGTGTTTATTTATTTTCTTTATTTATTGCTTTATGTACAACTTTATTTATTGCTTTCTTTTACAGTCTTATGCATATTTCATACTGTCATTATCACTGTGCTGGATCTGGTTTTCTTTGGTGGGTGGGGTTCCATTGAGTGATTAAGGTCCTATACCTGGGACCTGAGTGACACCTAGGCTAGAGTGGGTCATGTTCTTTCCAATTCTATTTCGGTCTGGTGCGGGAATATGAAACACGGTTCAGATGTGGGTTTCTTCTTGAGAACTCTGTGCTACAGATTTCCTGTAGTGCTAGGGCTATCTGGGAAGCCTGCTAAGTCTGGATGACCTTTATTTTTGACCTTCAGAATCTGGGGTGAATTAGAGGAGGGTTTTTTATGGTTATTGTAAACACTGTACCTCTGGGTCAGAAGTGTTTACACTTCTCATAATTGATCCAAGTCTGAGGATCCTTGTTCTAGAACATTACCTGTGAGGGGGTTGGGTTGTTTACAGGTTTGCAGGAACCCTTGGCCACATCATACCCTGTTACTGTTTTGTTTAAGAGTACTCCACTTTGGACAGTTCTTGTGATTAAACCTGGACATGTGACTCTTTATTTGAGTCCCCCACCCTGGTTACTGGATTTCTAAGCCTCCATCTGAACCTTTGAACATACATGGACCTTGTATCAAGACAGATAATCAGATCCAGCTCTTGATCACAAACCCTTGCATATCATTTGCATATATCATCATTGCATTATTTAACATTTGTTTATTTGTTTTTCAGGGTATCCACCTCATTATATCTTGGTTTTGGTTTTGACCCCTTCTTCTGCTTAGACCTCAGCTTCGAATATCTTCTTCAGCATCTGCTTTAGTTATCTCCATCACCACCTGCATCAGTCTGTCAGAGATTTACTTCCAGCTTTTCAGTCTGTGATCTTCATCAGCATTTGACTTCAGTTTTCTTCATCAACACTCATGGCTACTCCCAGAAAGAGCAACATATCTTATCACTTCTTTGAGCCTTCTTTGACTGGTATCAGGAAGGTCTAGTCACTTATCACACTTGACCACATCTCACTATTCAGAGAGCATCATGGAGGTATTTTAGACATGGTTATGGACCTTGATTCTTCCCAGAGAAGCATGATTCACACATGCTTGCAGTTCTATGACCCTCCACTCAGGTGCTTCAGCTTTCCTGACTTTCAGATAGGGCCTCTATTGGAAGAAGTTTCTTTATTGATTGGAGTACCTATCAGAGGAGGGATCCCCTTCAATCCAGAGATGACTGCTCCCAGAAGTGAGGAGATAGCAAGGGCATTGTACTTGGAGCCTGCCCTTGTTGAGAAAACCATGACAACAAAAGCTAGAATTCCTGGTTTACATCTGGACTTCTTGATTTCTCAGGCCATCCTGAAGGCTACCTTGGGAGAATGGAGGGCAGTCTATGCACTTTTAGCCCTCATCATATATGGGGCTATATTGTTTGCAGATGAGCCCAAATTTGTTAGTAACAATGCCATCCACTTGTTTCTGCTGAGGAACCTAGTGCCTACATTACTAGGGGATTTTTACTACTCCATCCATCAGAGGAATGAAAAACAAAGGGGGAAGTTGGTCAGATGATATGCTCCTTTGTTCTACTCTTGGATACTCAGACACCTGCCTAAATCAGATGCTTTCTTGAACCCACACCAGCAGAAGAATTGGGCCAAGAGGTTCATTGCCTTAACTTCAGATGATATCAAATGGTGCACCCAGAGCACCAAAGGCAAGGACATTATCACCAGCTGTGGACAATACCCAAATGTGCCTCTGATAGGAGTAAAAGGTTGCATCAACTACAACCCTTTACTGTTTAAGAGACAATTGGGCTATGCCTTAGTTCACCCTCCCAGAGGACAGGATTTAGTTGAAACCCTATACTGTGAAGTGCAACCTAATTCAGCTGTTGTCAGGCAAGCTGCCTGGGCTTGGGACAACATCCAGACAAAAGGGATAGCTATTGTTGGAAGATGTAACAATGTTGCTTCAGCTTAGTACTATGACTGGTCATGTACTAGAGCTCAGATCACCAAAATTCCTTTCACCTTGGAAGACACACCTGGACCATCTACAGTACAGCCTGCAGCAACTGTTAGCCTGGAGGAATTTGAAAAGTTTAAGGAAAGGAATGAGCAGCTATCTCAGGCCTTGAAGAAGACTCTTTGGGAAAGAAGTGACAGTCTTCTGGACATTGAGAGATTGGAAAAGCTCAAGATTGAGCATCTGACCAAGATTGAAAAGACAGAGGACTACATAAGGAAGGAAAGAGCCGGGGAACATATATTGAAGAATTCCTGCAAGGAGGCCAAGATTCAGAAAGCTAGGGCTGAGCACTATATGCAAGAGAGCCAGGCTAGGTGGGTCAGGATCACAGGAGCCCGTGCACAAGAAGACCAGAAGACTCAAGCCAAGATTGAACAGCTGGAAGCCAATGAGAAGAAGCAGCAGGAAGCTTTGTTGGCTGCACAGAAGGAGATATCAGAATTGAAGCTCCGAGCGGGGTTAAAGAGATCCAAAGATCAGGACATGCATAAGAAGCTGACTACCGCCATTGCTACTAGGAACCTCCTCATTAGGACCATTACAGAGTACCCAGCTGGTCCGGTGACTGAGGCACTCCTGAAGGAAGTTAAGGAAGATGACTATGGATTGGATGTTTGATTCCTCTTTGCTTGTTGTTCTTTCCTTTCGATGTACTTTTCCTTTTGTTGTATTTTTGACCCTCCATGGGCATGTATTGTAAAACAGACTATATATTTTTCATCATTTGTAATATATTTAGTTTGTTCCCTTTGGGTTTCTTTTCTCAACAACATCAAGTATCTTCCTCGAGGTCTGGAAAGGTCAAAACTAAGAACCAAACCGGATACCTTGGAAAAAAAATAAGCATATTGCATTGCATACTGACTTTTTTTCTTTGTTTTGCAGGTTTTGTTTATTATTATTGTGTCTATCTTTGTTGTGATCTCAGGAAACATTTCCCGTCGCCGAGTGTTCCCTGTCAACCGCACACACAGCTACCCTACACTTAATAACCTTCAAGGCATTCAGATGGAGCAGGTACAACAGGACCTGAATGAGGTCAGAAATCAGATGGCAAACGAAAGGGTCGAAATGAGAAACCAAATGTCTCAGTTTATGGCTGTCATGACTGGCTTAGCCCAGAGCCAAGAAAGACTGAGAGAGTTGGTAGAAAGACAGACACCTGTAGAGCCTCACCTTGGGACAAGAGGAACCAGCAATAATGAACGAGGGAAGCCTCGTATTGACCCTCCAAAGTGTGGGCCTCATTTGAATCCAGATGTTAATATCCCAAGAAACATTCAAGGTAATACTGCTGGGGGAAGAATCCTGCAAGAGGATCCCCAAGAAGAACAATTTACTGTTATTGGGGCTGGAGATGAGGTATATGATAGAAGACTGGATGAGATTGCTGAAAAGTTAAGGTCTTTGGAATCTCAGAATTCTTTGGGCTTCGACGTAATGGATACGGGGCTGGTAGATGGGGTGAGGATTCCCCACAAATTCAAACCCCCTTACTTTGAGAAGTATAATGGTACCTCCTGCCCGCGTACTCATCTGCAATCTTTCCTAGTAAGACTCAAGGCTTATACCATGGATGAGAAGTTATAGATGTTCTATTTTGAGGACAGTCTGACTGGAGCTTCAAGAGAATGGTATTCGTATCTAACAAGGGCCACCATAAGATGTTGGAAGGACTTGGCCGAGGCTTTCATCCGGCAATACCAGTACAACCTAGATATGGCCCCCAATAGAACTCTTCTAATGGGCATGTCTCAGTCTTCAAGGGAGAGCTTTCGGGATTATGCTCAGAGGTGGAGACAGCTTGCTGCTGCTATCCAGCCACCCATGTCAGAAAGGGAGATGGCTGACATGTTTATGAACACCTTGCAGGGAACTTATATTGATAGACTTGCTGCTTTCTCCTCTACCAGTTTTGTTGATGTAGTTATAGCTTGTGAGAGAATTGAAAGTCTTTTGAAGATGGGCAAAATCTCTGACAATGGTGCAAGTTCCTCCAGCAACCCCAGAAAACCTTTTACAGGACCCCAGAGGGCGGGTGAAACAAATGTTATCCATGAATGCAGGGGTAGGCCCCAATATTCTCACAGATCAGTAACAGCTGTTACCATCCCGGCTCCAGTTCCACAACAACATCACTATTAGCAACCATCTCAATTTTCGCAACAAAGAACCTACAACAACAACAATAGCAACCAGCAGCAGCGTCCCTTTCAACAGAGGCCATCTCAGGCAAATAGGGTGATTGACCTTATCCTTATGCCTTATGTTGTTTTATTGCCACAACTCCTGAAGCATAACCTGGTTGAGTTAAGGACGTTGGCACCACCGGATCCTCTTAATCTCCCGAAGAATTATGGTGCCAATGCTAGGTGTGCCTTCCACTCCAATGCACCTGGTCACAACACTAAGAAATGCAGAGCCTTACAGATGAAGGTTCAGGATTTGGTCGATTCCAAAGCTCTCAATTTTGCACCTCCTCCGAACGTTAACAGAAATCCTATGCCTAACCATGGTGGGCCTAGGATTAATGCCATTGAAGAGGACCAACCATCTACACTAATTGATAATGTTACACAGATTCAAACACCACTGGATGAAGTCAAAGTTCAACTTTTAAGATGCCAAGTGTTCTCGGGCTGTGGGGCCTGCTGTGAATTGTGCAAGATAGCTAGTAATGGTTGTGAGAAGCTAAGGTTTGGCATTGATGGCCTCATCAAAGATGGAATCTTGCAAATTACTTTAACAGCTCCTTCAGTAACTCTTATTTCAACCACAATGGATCCTCCTACAACACCAACAATTCTTCCTTCAACAGTTTCTCCTACAACTGTAACAACTATCATTCCTACTGATTCTTCAACAAATCCAGAAGTTCTCCCATCCATTATTTCAACAGATCAGAGTTCAACAACTTTTTCTTCTACAACATCAGCACCCATTTTATCAATGGAATCTCCTACAACGCCAACAAACATTAATCAAGATGTCTCAACGGTCACGATCTATTATGACCCGGCCAATGTTCACCCCGACAAAAATTTCCAACAACAAAATACAACACCTCCCTCCAGATCTCCGGTTACAATCTACTACGATCCGCACACCATCACAGTTCCTTCCACTGCAGCGATCAGTCCAGTTACCATTACGGTACCTGGGCCTGTTCCTTATGAAAGCAGTAATGCAATACCTTGGCACTACGGCTCTGATCTCTACTGCAATGGGGAGAAAATCACTTTGGATTCATCAACCTCTTCACCACAAATTGACAATGTTGGGGGAGGCGGAGGCTTCACCAGAAGCGGAAGCCTTTTTGCCTCACAAACACAAAGACCTAATGCTGAAGCAGAAGCTGCTGCTAAGGCAAAAGGAAAGAATGTGGTATCCGAAGAGCCAACTGCCAAAGAAACTCAGAAGACATCTTTTGAGCAAGAGGTAGACGAATTCATGAGAATAATAAAGAAGAGTGATTACAAGGTGGTGGACCAGCTTCACCAAACACCCTCTAAAATATCCATATTATCACTATTAATGTGTTCCGAAGCTCACAGGAACGCCTTGTTGAAAGTCATGCACGCAACATACGTGCCGGAGGAGATTACTGTTAATCAGTTAGAAACTGTGGTTGCAAATGTCAACACCAGTCATGGACTGGGCTTCACAAATGTTGATTTAACAACGGAGGGGCGTAACCATAACAAGGCTTTGCACATCACCTTGGAATGCAAGGGTGCTATTCTTTCTCACGTACTGGTGAACACTGGGTCTTCACTCAATGTTATCCCAAAGAAGGCCCTGGTGAAGTTGGAGTATGATGGCTTGGCATTGCGCCCGAGTAACTTGGTGGTGAGAGCATTTGATGGCTCTAAGAGATCGGTGCTTGGAGAGATCGATTTACCTGTGTTGATTGGCCCGCAGACCTTTAATACTACCTTCTTTGTGATGGACATACAGCCGGCCTACAACTGTCTGTTGGGTAGACCCTAGATCTACGCCGCTGGCGTTGGTACGTCTACCATTCACCAGAAGTTAAAATTCGAGTGGGAGGGCCAAATCATCACCATCTGTGGGGAAGAGAATATTTTTGTTAGCTAGCTGGCTACGTACAAGTGCATAGAAATGGATGGGGAGATCCATGAGACCATGAGTCAAGGGTTTAAGGCCCTTAACATCAATGAAGCATCTTCTATGTCTAGGACTTCCATCACATCATATCAACAGGCCCGGGAGGTTGTTGAGGAGGGTACCGCTCAAGGCTGGGGAAAGCTGCTTCCAGTTGAAAAGAAAGAAGACAGATTCGGGTTGGGTTACAGACCAACTCGACAAGATCAACCTGAGGCTGCAATGGAGCCCAAATTTGTCAGCGGGGGAATGCTCACCCCGGATGCTGTGAACAGTTTGGAAGATGAGGAAGAAGACGAACGCAACCTGGAAAACTGGATACGTTCAAGGATCCCGGGGAACCAAGTCTCAAACTGGTCTTCCCAGGAAATTATAAGAGTTACTCCGGCAGAGTAACTATTATTTCCTGTCTTTAAGCATGCATCAAGTCCTGCATCTTGCCCAAGATGTCAGGGCTCATTTTGTAATCGGGCCATCTTGTATTTTGTGCAAACGATCAATTAATGAATATCAGGACATCTTTTGCAAATGAGTCTTTTCTTTTTCCGCTCACTGTTTTTCATTCTTTATTTTTTGTACAAAAATAAAATGGCAATGTTTTTCAAAATAATAACTTCATTTTCACTTTTTTCTAAACAAAAATAAAACTGATCACTAAAATGAACAAATCTAAACCCTTGTAGAGAGTGCCCTCCAAACTGCACCGACAACAACACCGCTATAACTTCGTATGACTTTGACAATCCGATTAATCAAGCCGATGAAGGGGTTGAAGAAGATTATGAGCTACCTGAAGAATTAGCTAGGTTGTTAAGACAATAGGAGAAGGTTATCACTCCTCATTAGGAGGAAGTTGAGACAGTTAATCTTGGTACCGAAGAAGACTTGAAAGAAGTAATGATCGGGGCCCGTCTGCAAGATTCAGTGAAAGAGCAACTTATTGACATGCTTCAGGAGTATGTGGATGTTTTTGCTTGGTCTTATCAGGATATACCAGGTCTGGATACCGACATTGTTATGCACAAGATGCCTCTAAAAGAAGACTGTCCTCCAGTAAAACAAAAGTTGCGCCGTACTCGTCTGGATATGGCCATGAAGATAAAAGAAGAGGTACAAAAACAGTGGGACGCCGGTTTCCTTGCTATAACTAGTTACCCGTCGTGGGTTGCTAACATTATGCCTATGCCTAAGAAGGATGACAATGTACGGATGTGTGTGGATTACCGGGATCTGAATAGAGCTAGCCTGAGAGATGACTTCCCATTACCTCACATTGATGTATTGGTCGACAACACGGCTCAGTTCTCGATATTCTCCTTCATGGATGGATTTTCGGGATATAATCAGATCAAGATGTCACCTGAAGACATGGAGAAGACAACTTTCATCACACCCTGTGGCACATTTTGTTATAAGGTAATGCCATTTGGACTGAAGAATGCTGGTGCCACTTATCAACGGGCTATGGTAACATTATTCCATGACATGATCCACAAAGAAATTGAATGTTATGTGGATGACATGATTGCCAAGTCCCTCACAGAAGAAGAACACCTGGTGAATTTATTGAAGCTGTTCAAACGCCTGAGGAAGTACCAGTTGAAGATGAACCCCAACAAATGCACATTCGGGGTCGGATCCGGTAAGCTGTTGGGATTTATTGTAAGTTAAAAAGGGATTGAAGTTGACCCTGATAAAGTCAAAGCCATTCAAGAAATGCCTGCACCAAAGAATGAAAAGGAAGTTCGGGGGTTCTTGGGCAGATTGAACTACATTTCACGGTTCATATCTCACCTTACTGCAACTTGTGAACCCCTGTTCAAATTATTAAGAAAGGAACAAACTGTCAGGTGGAACGAAGATTGTCAGAAGGCTTTTGACAAAATCAAGGAGTACATGCAAGAACCTCTGATTCTTATGCCTCCAATTGAAGGAAGACCTCTGATAATGTACCTGACAGTATTAGAAGGATCAATGGGGTGTGTGTTGGGCCAGCATGACGAGTCTGGTCGAAAAGATTATGCAATATACTACCTAAGCAAAAATTTTACCGACTGTGAACAACATTATTCACTGATCGAGAAAACATGTTGTGCTTTAGCGTGGGCTGCTCGCCGACTAAGGCAGTATATGTTGACCCACACTACCTTATTGATCTCAAAGATGGACCCCGTCAAGTACATATTTGAGAAGCCAGCACTTACCGGAAGGGTTGCAAGATGGAAAATGATTCTCACAGAATATGAAATTCAGTACACATCCCAAAAAGCTATCAAAGGCAGTGTATTGTCTGATTATCTAGCTGAGCAACCCATTGACGATTACCAGCCTATGAGATTTGACTTCCCTGATGAAGACATTATGTTCATAAAAGCAAAAGATCATGAAGAGCCTGTTCACACTGAAGGGCCTGACCCAGAAGAAGAATGGAAAATGATGTTTGATGGGGCTGTTAATATGAATAGTCGTGGTGTTGGTGCAGTACTCATCACACCTAAAGGAGTTCACATGCCATTCTCGACAAAACTCACCTTTAACTCCACTAACAACTGTAACACCCCAAATTTGCCCTCTTCTTTTTAAGCATCATATCGCATCATATTCATCATATCATACCATATCTTTAGCATTTTGCATAGAAAAATGAGGCATAACACTCACATGTTCTAGCACAAGGCATATGACCAACCATCTGGAAAGTTCGAAGCACTGCAAATAAAAATCAAGACCTGGCAAAGATCTCACAGGATCACTCTGCACAAGCTCTGTACCATGTTCAAAGCTTAAAAAGAATGAAAGGATCAAAATCAGCTTGAAACGGCGGGCGCCGGCATCATTTTTGAAGTTTCCCACCAAAAGGGGGGAAATTCAAATTTTGCATGCGTTAACCGGTTAACGCATATGGTTAACCGGTTAACAGCTGCGAAATTTGAATTTCCAGCAGCATTTTCAGCATGTGTGTTTTGACCCCATTTTCCAATTTTCTGATTTTTATTCTTTTGAATTAAATTTGAATTTGAGAGAAGGATCTAGAGCATTTATCCAAGCCTCATTCCAACCCTAGATCCAAATCACATTACCAAGCCATATTTTTTGGATCCCAAACCAAGATTTTGGGCCCCAACCCTAAACCATATATATTCCATTTCTCTCCAAACCAGAGGACTCACTCATTTTTCACTCTCATTTCTGAATTTTCATTGCTCTCACTCACAATTCTCTCACTTTTCTCTCCCAATTTTCCAAATTACTCAAAGTTCCTCTTTGAAGATCACATAACCTTGCCTTGAGGTGTGTAGATCTTGGAACTAGACCTCCATCCATAGCTTCATTGCATCTTTTTGCTGGTTTTCTTGAAGATTCAGATCTGGTTTGGGATCTAGAAGTGCTTTTGGATCCAAAATTCTGCATCAAGAGCTTGATCTTGCATTTATTTTGCATGGAGTGTGGAGCTTAGCACCGGATCTTCAAGGTTTTGCGCGAGATCTATCATTTTCAGCATAATCAACAATTACCAAAGCATACCTCTGCTTTGTAGGTTGGTTTAATTTCAGATCCAACTCTGTTTTTAGCTTATTTGCATTGCTTGTGCTTTTGAACCTACCATGTGTTTGTGTAATTGATTGTGTTGCATGATTTGATTGTTTGATTGGTATCCGGATCCGATTGTTAGTGTTCATGAGCATAATGTTATGGATTGATGTGCATTGATCTATTTTTCCATGTGTAACTGAGTGCTGGTCTGGTGCAACTTATTTGAATAAGCTGTTTTTGAGATGCTGTTTCTGCAGGTTTTTGCTGCTGTTTTTACAGTGTTAACCGGTTAACGTATATGGTTAACCGGTTAACGCCCTGTTTTTCTGTGTGTTTTGTGCAGGTTTTGACTGGTTAACCGGTTAACGCATATGGTTAACCGGTTAACACTGATGCAGAATGGTTTTTTGGGGCTGTTTTGAGTTTGTTTGATCCCTTTGCTTGTGCTAATTGTCATGACTCATTGTATGATCATTAATCATGATGTTTAGGGCGATTTGCTTGCTGGTTGATGTATGTTCTCATGTTTTCGACGTGTAAGTCGTGCATTTGCAATGTTGGCATGATTGTTTGATTTTTGTTTTCAAGTACCTTTGAGCGTGATTGATCCCATGATTGTTTCTTGGTCAATTTGCTGGATTTTTGCTAACTTTTCAGGGGCTCATGGTAAGAGAAGTGTGGATGTTTATCCACATTTCAACTTTTTTTTCATCTTTCCTCTTTTGTTATTTGAACTAACCTTTTGTTGTTGGGCTTAGGCCTTTCTCATCCCTTCTTCTATCTTCTTCTTTCTCCCTTCTTCATTAGGATAGAAACCTCACAAGCTTAGGATCATCCATGCATGTTAACACTTAGGATTATTTTAGTCCCCCTTTAGCATTTTACCTTTATGATCTTTTTTGGTTCTTTTCTCTTCTCATCTCATAACTCTTAAAAAGAAAACACTTTAATAAATGTGAAGTGATGCATGGATCCATAGCCTTATTCCATGAGGTATGCTTGTAATCTTCCCATCTTGGGATAGTACAAGTTTGCTTTGTGATGCACAAGTCTGATCAAGGTATCTTCTTCATAAAAGAAAAGCCTAAAAAACACTTCTTCATGTAAATAACCAAAAACACTTAATAATTAAGCAAGTTAGTGAGCCTAAGCCCTAATCTTTGGGTTCAAGTTTTGGGGATCTTCTCCTTACTTGAGTGTGCTTGTTCTATTATTCCATCTTGGAATGTAGTGACAAGTGCACATTCCATTGGGGAGAGCTTGAGTTCACTTCCTTGTGACACACTCATAAAAGCTTCTAAAAACACAAAACAAACAATAAACGTCTTTCCTTCGGGAATTCTTTTCTCATCTCCTTCGCTCCGTCCGCGAACTTGCTCCTACTTGTCATTTTGCAAGACGGTTACGCACTCGTCGTCCGAGTCTGCAACACCTGAGCAATGGCATAGGCAGTTCAAGCCTTAATTCACAAGCAATTTCCTTTTAGTACCCCTAGTTAGGGGAACTACGGCGTCTCTGATCCTCATTATCCCGATGAGGTACGTAGGCAGCGGGGTAGGGCCCGTTCGAGCACAATCTTTATTTTCCCTACATTCTTCCTTTTGTTTTCTTATTCGGTTCTTTTCCAGTTCCAGTTTCTTTTCATTTTCATTTCTTTGCTGCATTTTTTATACCCTCACCCTTTGAAACAGTATTCTTTTGCAAGCGTGGATCCCGTCGGGTACGGCGGATGATCTGGGGTGCTAATACCTTCCCAGGTCATAACCGACTCCCGATCCCAGTCTCTTTGGTTCGCAGGACCTGTGTCCTTCCTATTCTTTCTTCTGGTTTGTGCAGCATTACCATTCCCTCTCTTCGGGATAAAAATGCATGGCTGGCGACTCTATTCTTCTTCCGCGCCACTTTCGCGTTTGTACCAGGGATGGAAATCCCCGGGAGCGACAGCTTGGCGACTCTGCTGGGGATCGAACCCAGAATCTCTGGTTCCCCTGTGAGTCTCTCCTAGCGCTTGTGTGTTGTTGTTTCGTTGGGTGATGTTTGTTTGATGTGGCTTGTTGTATTATATTGCTGTTTGTTTATTGCTTTATTTACAGCTTTATTTACAGCTTTATTTACAGTTTTCAGTATTTATTTTCCGCATCATATATATCATACTGGACTGTCTGGACTGGTTTTCTTTGGTGGGATGGGAGTTACTGATTCTTGAGAGATGTGAGCCAAGTACCCGGCTCGAGTGCACCATAGGACTTAGAGTGGTTCCACTTTGGCCTCATGAGATCTTGTCATGGGGGTAGTAGTGAGTTCCACACCCAGGTTGTGATTGTCTTGGAAATGTCTTGATTTGGGGATCTTCCTCTCTCATTACATAACCCTGACAGTTATGTGCAGCTGGGGACCAATCATTGAGAACCTTTGTGGAAACAACCCTCTCCAGTGGTGACAGTGGCAGACCACATTTTGTGGCAAACCCATTCGCACCCGAGGGTCCACTGGGAACTCGCATAGGATGGCCTGGTTCTCTTATAAGAACTCAGTTAAAGCATCTGGTCGTATGACATTAGTACTGTATTCTACGGGCTGAATGTACTATTGTTTCTCGATTTCAGCACTTGAAGCTGGGGACTTATAAGGGATGCTTGTTTTTCCCGGACTCAGCTGAGGCCTCCCTGCATAGTACATAATGCCTAACCGATTCCCTGATTTGGTCATGAGCCATTTCTCGGAGATGGTGACAGTATTATTGCTATGTGGCTTTGAGAGTCCGTGATGTCTGACCCGGAGCCTTTTACCTGTGAGATTGGGGGGTGTTTACAGGTGTGCAGGAACCCATGACCTCAACATACACTCATTTGTTCAGTTATGATCTTTGGTCCGGTGAATAAGATTTGTGGTTCCGAAGTTATGGTCCTGGAATTCTAGATTTCTTGATACTGTGATTCTGATCAGAGGGTTGTGATTATCAGAGGGTGTGACTCAGTGAACTGTTGAGATTGCCAGTTATTCGGAGGGCTTTGTCAGTGTGCCAGTTCAGATGGTCCCCGTTGGTCATATGTTTGCATTGCATTGCATCTGCATCATTCTTTGCATTAACTGTTTATGTTTCCCATTTTTCAGGGCATTGCTCGCATTTGTTCCCAGTTCTGGTATTTTTATCTCCATGGCAGAAATCAAAAGAGATCCAAGAAAAAAGAATGTGCATTATACCTTTCTTCAGCCGGAAGTTAAAAGTGTTCAGAGGTTAGCAGGTTTGATGAACGATCAAGTCTTAGGAAACTTCAAGAAAAGATATGGCCAGATACTGAAGTTTGTGGACAAGCCTACTACAGACCAAAAGGACAGCTTGCATACCTTGTTGCAGTTTTATGATCCCCTGCTGCGTTCCTTTGTTCTTCCAGGTTACATCTTAGCTCCGACATTGGAAGAGATCTCCAGCATGCTGAGTGTTCCGATCAGAGAGACATTGCCGTTCTACGGGTCAGAGGTTGTACTCAGAGATGAAGACATAGCCAAGGTTTGTAGGTTGCCAGTTGTTTCAGTCAGAAAGGCTTTGCAAGAGAGTAAAGGCAGAGGTCTACCCTGGAGTGTGCTTATCCCAGAGGCTGAGAAATATTCTACAAAGGCTAGGTGGAATGACTTTGGAGCTTTGCTTGCATTGATGGTATATGGGTCTAGCTTGTTTCCCGGAGAGAAAGAGTTTGTCAGCTTAGAAGTGATCTCGATCTTTGCAAAAGGCAATCCAGTGCCTACTTTATTGGGTGACTTTTATTTTAGTGTCCATTACAGAAACGAGAAAGGTAGAGGTGGTCCAGTGGTCTGTTGTGCTCCTTTGTTTGCTGAATGGTTTGCCAGACAGTTGCCTAAATCAGGTGCCTTCAAGGATATACGAGACGAATGAAGATGGTCCAGAAGACTGATGGGATTGACTGAAGAAGACATTGCTTGGGGTTATGACAGGGATTTGCTAGGAAAGGAGTTGATGGTTAGTTGCGGAAGGTTTGCTGGAGTACCTTTGCTGGGAAGGAAAGGTGTCATTAGTTACTACCCGACATTAGCCAAAAGGCAGTTTGGCTACCCTTTGAAGGATCCTCCTCAGATGGAAATGTTTGCTGAATCTTTGTATTTTCCTGCTGACGGAAACAGAGAGTTAGTCCAACAAGCAGTTCAATCCTGGGCTCACAGGATAAGAAAAGGGAAGAAAGACTTCGGCCGAGTTGATCCCAAGACATATCCGTCATATGCTGAGTGGTTGCAAAGACATATCGAGTCAGTTTTCATGCCTTTTTCAGTCGAAGCTCCACTTTATCCCCGAGAGGTACCAGGTCCAAGCAATACGGTTTCCTTGGAGGAGTACAAGAAGCTAGAAGCTCAGCTGCATGAGGTCAGAGTAGAGAATGTTGAGATGGTAAGCCTATACCACCAGGCCAATAGAGCCAAGAAGGAAGCTGAAGATAAACTGCAGAAGCTCCAGTCCTCCTTGGAAAACAAAGAGAAGGATTTTGCCGGAAGAGAAGCCCATTTCCACCGATTGGGTATGATGGAAGCGCAAAGAGAAGCCAAGCACAAGGAGACTTTAAAGACTCTCAGGAGTGCTCGACAGTCCATTGTTTGGCTGAAAGGCCAAAGGGAGGAAGAGCAAAAGAAATTCAAAGAGAAGGAAGAGTTCTTTGAAGTTCAGATGGCTTTCAAGAAGGAGGAAGTGGAGCAAGCCCACGCCATCCGGAGGGAGAGGACCCAACAGCTAGTCCAAAGCCAATTAGCTCTGGAGGAAGCCAGGAAAGAGATTGAAGAGCTCAAGCTGAGAGCGGGCGTCAAGAAGAGCAGGGCAGAGGTGGAAGAGTCGGGGTCCTTAGCTTAGTTTATTTTCAGACTACCTACAGGCTTGTTGTAGGAGTCTTGCTTTTATTTCTTTTGTCTTTATGTACTAATTTGTAACCCTTCGGGGAATATTCTTGGATGTATTCTGACTTTTAGCCTATAGTGGTTTGTCCATATTCAGTATTAATGTGCAAGTTATCGTTTTGAATGTGCAAGACTCGTTTGTCTGGATACTGCTAATGTTTGAACACTTATCAAAGAGAAAGTTTGAAAGCTAAACACTGAAAGTGATTGTCGAGATAGATGCCAGAACTGGGGCATGCCAAATGCTTAAAATTGGGAACGTGAACAGTTACATTGCATTGCATATAACCTGTTTGTCTGTTTTGCAGGTGTTGTCTCAATTACTAATGTGTTTTGTGATCACAGGCACTATAGCTCCTCGTAAGGTCCGAGAACAACCAGCAGTGCACAGATACCCAACCAAGGTTAACAGAGAGAGAGCCATGGATCAAATGCAGGCAGATTTGGCAGATTTAAGGCAGAGGATGGACAACTTCATGACGTTAATGGCCGGAATGGGGCAGAATCAAGAACGTTTGCGAGAGATGGTGGAGAATCAGAATCGGAACGCTGCTGCTGCTGCTAATGCTGATAATCATGCCGGTGCGGGCGCACGACAGGCTGGACCTCAAGTTATACAACCAGGGGCGACCGTAGTCAATGACGGGATGCATAACATTCATGTGGATCACCAGGAGGACCAGTTCACTTTACTTGATGAGACCGAAGGTCAAGGGGTCGAAATGAACAAGAGGTTTGAAGAGATGGCTGAGCAAATCAAGGCTATTCAGTCCCAGAGTTCTTTGGGATTCGATATAACAGACTTGGGCTTGGTTCCGGGAGTCAGAATTCCGTATAAGTTCAAAGTTCCTACTTTCGAGAAGTACAACGGCACTGCTTGCCCAAAGACCCATCTGCAATCGTATGTGGGGAGAATTGCTGCGCATACAGACGATGAAAAACTGTGGATGTATTACTTTCAGGACAGTTTAGTGGGAGCTTCCCTTGAGTGGTACATGAAACTCAGCAGGGTCAATGTCAAGAGCTGGAAGGATCTCGCTGAGGCCTTCGTGAAGCAATACCAATACAACATGGACATGGCGCCGAATCGCACCCAGTTGCAACATATGGCTCAGACAGCAAAAGAAGGCTTCAAAGAGTACGCTCAGAGATGGCGTCAGTTAGCTGCCAGGGTGCAACCGCCTTTGTTAGAGAATGAGATGGCCGATATGTTTATGGGGACCCTCCAGGGGGTATTTCTTGAAAGATTGGCGTCAAGTTCTGCTACAAAGTTCAACGATATTGTCATTGCGGGAGAAAGGGTTGAAACGCTGTTGAAAATGGGGAAGATACAAGACCCCAGTGCTAGTAGTTCAAGTGGAGCGAGGAAAGCTTTTAGCGGACCTCCAAGAAGACGAGAAGGAGAGACCAATGCTGTATTCGGCCGAAGCCAGGGCCGTGGTTACAGAAGACCTTATGGGCATGTAGCTGCCGTCACCATTCCTGCAGCTCCTGTACAACAAATGCTACCTCCACCACAACAACAGCAGCAACAGCAACAACCTAGAGCCAACTACCAGCAAAGACCTTATCAGCCGAGGCTGACTCGTCCTGCTAATAGGGTGATTGAAGCTATTCCGATGACATATGCTGCCTTGTTGCCGAGACTACTAGACTTGAACCTTATTCAATTAAGGACTTTGGCACCACCACCTCCTGGAGAGCTTCCAGTTGGTTACGACGTCAACGCGCGATGCGCTTTCCATTCAGGGGCACCCGGGCACTCAACCGAGAAGTGCAGGGCGCTACATCACAAAGTTCAAGATCTCGTAGATTCAAAGGCAATCAACTTTGCGCCACCACCGAATGTCCACTCGAACCCTATACCTCGTCATGGAGGGGCAAGGGTTAATGCTGTTGAGCATGATGACAAGTTGAGTTTGGTGCTGAGTATTGATGAGGTCAAGACGCCGTTGAAAGTGGTGAAAGAGAGACTGTTGAAGGGTCAAGTGTTTCCTGGTTGTTCTCTCGATTGTGAAGATTGTGCAAGTGCTGTGAATGGCTGCGAGAAATTGAAGACGGGTTTGCAAGAGTTGATTGATGATGGATCTCTGCAATTTAGCAAGATTAGTAATGAAAAGGCTGATGATGTGTCAACCATTACTATCTTCTACGATGAAGCTGATATGCCCGTCAGACAAGGACCGGTTACCGTTTACGCTCCTCAGATTAGTCCTGTGACTATAACTATACCTGGGCCAATGCCGTATAACGATGATAGAGCCATTCCGTGGCATTATGGTTCTGATGTCTATGTGGCGGGACAGAAGATGGAGAGTAGACCTGTTGCTGATTTGACCATTGAAAATGTGGGAGGTGTTGGAGGTTTTACTCGAAGTGGCCGTTTATTTGCTCCTCCTGCACTGAGAAAGGATCTTGAGGCCGAAGCTTCGTCCAAAGACAAAGGAAAGCAGACTGCGAATGATGAGTCAGATACTCCTGTGGCCGGGCAGGGGACGTTTGAGAAAGAGGTAGAGGAATTTATGAAGATCATCAAAAGGAGTGACTATAAGGTAGTTGACCAACTGAATCAGACGCCTTCGAAGATCTCTATCTTGTCACTGTTGATGTGCTCACCTGCACACCGAGAAGCCTTGCTGAAAGTACTTCAAATGGCTTACGTTCCTCAAGAGATTACGGTCAATCAACTTGAAGCTGTTGTTGGGAGTGTCAATGCTAGCCATGGCTTGGGCTTCACTGATAGAGATCTCACTGTGGAAGGAAGGAATCACAATAAAGCACTGCATATCACGATGGAATGCAGGGGCGCTGTGTTATCCCATGTTCTGGTGGACACAGGCTCTTCGTTGAACGTGCTCCCGAAAAAGGCGTTGATGAAGCTTGACATTGATGGGGTTATCCTGACGCCGAGTGACCTGGTGGTTAAAGCTTTCGATGGTTCAAGAAGATCAGTTTTCGGAGAGGTTGAGTTGCCTGTTAAGATAGGCTCTCAAGTCTTCAAGAGTGTCTTCTATGTCATGGATATCCAGCCTGCGTATAGTTGCTTGTTGGGCAGACCATGGATACACGCAGCTGGAGCTGTCACCTCAACTTTACACCAGAAGCTTAAGTATGTGGTGGACGGCCAGGTCATCACAGTTTGCGGGGAAGAAGATATATTCGTCAGCCACCTGTCGACATTCAAATATGTGGAAATGGACGGAGAAATTCACGAGACTTTGTGCCAAGCTTTTGAGGCAGATGTCAGTATCTTGACTCCGGTGAAGAAAAACAACGAAGGCACGTCAATTCATTCTTACCAGAAAGCAAAGGAGGTCGTCCAATCAGGCAATGCCCAGGGCTGGGGCAAGCTATTGGAGGTGGAAAAGAAGGACGACAAATTTGGCTTAGGGTATCAACCTGGAAGGTCTACTCAGAGTGGTAAAGCTATCTCATTCACAAGTGCTGGGTTGCTCAACCGTGATCAAATCTGTACGGCAAGTCAAGACGGGGATAGTGACAGAGACTGGGACAACAATTGGATCCGCCCGTGTGCACCCGGCGAGGAGCTAGGAAATTGGTCTGCTGAGGACATTGTTCAAGTCACCTGGCTCTCAAAGTAATTGTTTTGTTTCCTTTTATTAGCATATTGCATTGTCAAATCCAGCATTCTGCCCAAGATGTTTGGATCCATTGTACTGGGCCACCATGTTTTGTTTCGCATTGTTATTTTTGCTATGAAATAAAAGGACATTTTCAGACAAACTGTGTTCCCTTTCTTTGTTTTTAAACTTTTTCACAAAAAACAATATAAAAATGGCAATGTGTTTTCTTTTTTTGCTTTGTGTTAGCGTCTCTTTTCAAAATAAGCAGATTCTGAATGAGCACATCATTTGTGCAGTGTTGATCATCCGGGTTCCACGGATAACGTTCCTGCTATGACTATGCATGACTTTGATAATCCAGTCTACCAAGCTGATGAAGGGGTTGAGGAAGACCGTGACCTCCCTGAAGAGTTAGTCAGACTGTTGAAACAGGAGGAACGAGTTATTCAGCCTCATCAAGAAGAGATTGAGACCGTCAACATTGGCAGTGAAGATGCAAAGAAAGAAATCAAGATAGGGGCCAATCTGCAGGCCGACGTCAAACAAGAACTGATCAGTATGTTGAGAGAGTATGTGGATATCTTTGCTTGGTCATATCAGGATATGCCAGGGTTGGATACCGACATCGTGATGCATAAGCTACCCCTGAGGGAAGACTGTCCTCCTGTAAAGCAAAAGTTGAGAAGAACTCGCCCGGATATGGCGATGAAGATCAAAGAGGAGGTGCAAAAGCAGTGGGATGCCGGATTCCTTGCCGTGTCTAGTTACCCGCCTTGGGTAGCTAACATAGTACCAGTACCTAAGAGGGACGGCAAGGTCCGAATGTGCGTTGACTATAGAGATTTGAACAGAGCAAGCCCGAAGGATGATTTTCCGTTGCCACACATTGACGTGTTGGTCGACAGTACTGCTCAATTCTCAGTGTTCTCCTTCATGGATGGATTCTCCGGTTATAATCAGATAAAAATGGCGCCGGAAGACATGGAGAAGACAACGTTCATTACCCCGTGGGGAACATTCTGCTATAAGGTCATGCCCTTCGGTTTGAAGAACGCTGGAGCAACTTATCAACGGGCGATGGTCACATTGTTCCATGACATGATCCACAAGGAGATCGAATGTTATGTGGATGATATGATTGCAAAGTCCAAAGACGAAGAGGAGCATTTAGTTAATTTGAAGAAGTTGTTTGACAGATTGATCAAGTACAAGCTGAGGTTGAATCCGAACAAGTGCACTTTCGGGGTGCGTTCCGGAAAATTGCTGGGTTTCATTGTAAGTCAAAGAGGAATTGAGGTAGATCCTGCTAAAGTGAAAGCTATTCAAGATATGCCTGCACCAAAGACAGAAAAAGAAGTGCGCGGGTTCTTAGGTAGATTGAACTACATTTCTCGGTTCATATCTCACCTAACTGCCACGTGCGAACCGATATTCAAACTGCTAAGAAAAGAGCAGACGGTCAGGTGGAATGATGATTGCCAAAGAGCTTTCGACAAAATAAAAGAATACTTGCAGGAACCTCCAATTCTGATGCCTCCAGTGGAGGGGAGACCATTAATCATGTACTTGACCGTGCTAGAAGGGTCGATGGGGTGTGTGCTCGGCCAACATGACGAGTCTGGTCGAAAAGAGTACGCCATTTATTACCTTAGCAAAAAGTTTACCGACTGTGAATCCCGATACTCACTGCTCGAGAAAACTTGCTGCGCTTTGGTATGGGCTGCTCGCCGACTGAGGCAGTATATGTTGACCCATACCACACTTCTCATTTCCAAGATGGACCCCGTCAAGTACATCTTTGAGAAACCAGCATTGACCGGAAGGGTTGCTAGGTGGCAGATGATTTTAACTGAATACGACATCCAGTACACTTCTCAGAAAGCCATCAAAGGAAGTGTATTGTCGGAATACCTTGCTCAGCAACCTCTTGAGGATGACTATCAGCCGATGAGATTTGATTTCCCTGATGAGGACATCATGTACCTCAGAACAAACGATTATGAGGAACCACTTCCGGAGGAGGGGCCTGATCCTGAATCCAAATGGAAGTTGATGTTTGATGGGGCTGTCAATATC
Source organism: Lathyrus aphaca (assembly GCA_963966055.1). NCBI lineage: Eukaryota > Viridiplantae > Streptophyta > Magnoliopsida > Fabales > Fabaceae > Lathyrus > Lathyrus aphaca. Next base: position 241,604,697 of record OZ014525.1, read on the forward strand.
AATGGTCGTGGAGTTGGTGCCGTACTCATTACTCCTGAAGGTGTTCATTTACCCTTTGCTGCCAAAATTACTTTTGGCTGCACCAACAATGAAGCGGAATACGAGGCGTGTATAATGGGAATAGAGGAGGCAATTGATCTTCGGATTAAGAACCTCGATATATTCGGAGATTCAGCCCTCGTCATTAACCAGATTACCGGCAAGTGGTATACACATCAAGAGCATCTAGTTCCGTACAGGGATTATGCTAGAAAACTGTTGACATTCTTCACAACAGTTGAACTCAAATACATACCACGTGACGAAAATCAATTTGCCGATGCTTTGGCCACTCTCTCTTCGTCGATTAAAGTCATGTGTTGGAACTTTGTGCCCAGAATTGACATCTCCAGGCTTGACTCTCCCGCTTATGCTTTCTCTGTAGACGCCGTGTCTGATGAGAAACCTTGGTATTTTGATATCAAGTTATTCCTGGAGAAGCAAGAATACCCAACAGGGGCATCTTCCAAAGACAAGAAGACCTTGAGACGACTTGCTGCTAGTTTCTTCTTGAACACAGACGGGGTTTTGTACAAGAGGAACTTCGACATGGTCTTGCTCAGATGCGTGGATAGACACGAAGCAAGCCTGTTGATGCAGGAAGTCCATGAAGGATCTTTCGGTACCCATGCAGGAGGGCATGCCATGGCAAAGAAACTGCTGAGATCAGGGTATTACTGGATGACAATGGATGCAGACTGTTGTTCATTCGCCCGAAAGTGCCACAAGTGCCAAATATATGCAGATAAAGTGCATGTTCCTCCTAACCCGCTGAATGTCATGTCATCTCCTTGGCCTTTCTCTATGTGGGGCATTGACATGATCGGGAAGATCGAGCCAACTGCTTCGAACGGTCATCGCTTCATTCTAGTCGCGATTGATTACTTTACCAAGTGGGTAGAAGCAGCGTCTTATGCCAATGTCACTCGTCAAGTGGTGGCAAGATTTCTGAAAAGAGATATCATATGCAGATATGGAGTGCCCGAAAGGATCATTACTGATAATGGTTCTAATCTCAACAACAAGATGATGGCAGACTTATGTCGGGACTTCAAAATACAGCATCACAATTCTTCTCCTTACCGACCAAAGATGAATGGTGCGGTAGAGGCAGCTAACAAGAATATCAAGAAGATTGTGCAGAAAATGGTTGTCACCTACAGGGATTGGCATGAGATGTTACCGTTTGCTTTGCATGGGTACCGAACGTCGGTCAGGACATCAACAGGGGCAACTCCTTTCTCTCTAGTGTATGGCATGGAAGCAGTCCTGCCTGTTGAAGTAGAGATTCCTTCACTGCGTGTGATGATGGACGTCAAACTGGATGAGGCTGAATGGGTGCGTACTCGTTACGACCAGCTATGTCTAATTGAGGAAAAGAGATTAGCGGCTATCTGTCATGGTCAGCTTTATCAGAGGAGAATGAAACGGGCATTCGATCAACGAGTACGTACTCGAGAGTATCAAGTGGGAGAGCTTGTATTGAAGAGGATCGTTCCTCCAAGTTCAGATAACAGGGGCAAGTGGACCCCAAACTACGAAGGACCATTCATAGTGAAGAAAGTATTCTCAGGAGGGGCACTGATGCTCACCACTATGGATGGAGAAGACTTCCCATCTCCTGTTAACTCGGACGCAGTTAAAAAATACTTCGCATAAAGAGACCCGCTGGACGCAAAAACAGAATGTAAGTCCAGGCAAGAAAAGGGCATCCCGGCGAGCTAAAAACAGAATAAAAAGCTCGGGCAAAAATTAGGGAAAATAAACAAAAAATGTACACCCGCTGAGTTGAAAAGCCGCATTGGACAGCTCAGGCAAAAAAGGGTATCCCGGTGGATTGAAAACCCGAGAGGGCGATCTACGCAAAATAAGGGAATAAGCGAACAACTGTGATCCGAGTTATCTGAACCACGTCATCGTTTTGTACAGTTTGACAATGTCAGAAGGATAGGAAGCAGTCCCCTTGTCCTCTCAGAAAGCCAAAACAGAATGGAGAGTCTTGAAGACATGCAGGTCATAGCAGAAATGGAACTCCTTGGAATGCCGCGTACGTTGCCATTAGGATAATTTCTTTTCTCAATTTTTTTAGTGGCTACCTCTTTCTAGGTGGTTGCTTCCTGATGTAAATCTTTGCCTATTCAGAGGCCATTCAATAAGAGTAATATTCAGTCAAAAAGCTGTGTGTGTTTATTTTTGTTTGCAAAATGTCCTGAATTTTCGGCAAAAATAGCATTGCATCTAAACATGGTGATAATTTTGAAAAGAAAACTGACATGCAGGGAAACTGTAACCCTCTTTGAGCGTCGGGTGACGATGGATGAACCGATCATTCCATGCAAATCCCCGGGACACACGTGTGTTTTCTGTTGTTGCAGGTTGCAGGTTGGCGTCACATTCTCTCGAGCGATTTGATATTCCCCGGCATAGTACTTCCCCAGCCGAGTACTTCACCAGTAGGGTATCTCCCCAAGCAGAGATTTCCTTTCCCAGCAGGTATCTGAAGCCTGGCATCCCAAGCAGAGATTTTCCTCCCAGTAAGCCTTGGTGGCAGTCCAAGCAAGCTTTTCTTCCCCAGTGAAGTAGCATTTCATTCTTCCCCAGCGGAATATATCCAGCAGGTGCCCGAAAGCCTGACATCATCAGAGATGGAATTAGCACTCCCCTATCCCCATCAGAGTATGCCTATCAGGTACCTGAAAGCCTGATATCCCCTCAGAGTCTTGAGTTATCAGATGCTCTCCCCAGTCAGAGTGTTTGCCCAAGAAGCTTCTCCAGCCAAGTCTGAGGATGTTCCTGTTCCCACAGTGGTCATATTTGATTTTCGCTTCCGTCAGTGAAATATGTCCCCAGCAAAGTTGCCGTACTTTGGGTATTTGATGATGCAGCCAGGTATTCATCACCTCAGTCAGAGTGTGTATCCAGACCTCTTGATTTGTTTTCCCCTGCAGAGTCGTATCTCTTATTGCTGATTAGGCATCCGTTTGTTGCTCGTCTGCAATCTTCAACACTTGTATGTGTTATCTCTAAGCAGAATTATCCCCAGCAGTAATGTATCATGTGTTATTGCTGCGCGTTTGCATCTTTCAACACTCGTATGTGTTAGCCCGGTGGTATTGCTCGTTTGCTTTCCCCAGTAGAGTCTATATCTACCAGCACTCGTCTGTGCTCGCATCTTTATTTGATGCCCATCCTCTTTCAGCACTCGTCCGTGCCCTTTCCTCAGCAGATTCCTCTTTATTTGAGGTATTCCCCGGCAGTCGTCCGTGCCCATCCTCTTTCAGCACTCGTCCGTGCCCTTTCCTCAGCAGATTCCTCTTTATTTGAGGTATTCCCCGGCACTCGTCCGTGCCTTTTCCCCAGCGGCTTCCCCTTTATTTGAGGTACTCTCCAGCAATCTTCTGTGCTAGCATCTTTGTGTGATGACTGTTCGCAGCTCTCGGCACTCGTCCGTGTTTGTTATTCTTTGAAGTTTTCTCTCCCCAGCGAAGTTGCCTGTACTCGTTGATGCGCGTATCTTCATTTGGTGCTCGTCCGCATCCCTGCAGCACTCGCCCGTGCATGTCGTTCCTCTTTATTTGAGGCGTATCCCCAAAGAAGTGCCCAGTGCTCGTCCGTGCTCGCATCTTTATTTGATGCTCGACCGCATCTTTTAGCACTCATATGTGCTTGTTACTCCTTTGAAGGTTGCTCGGCGCCCGTCCGTGCCTGTTGCTCATCTGTTGCTCGTCCGCAACTCCTCAACACTCGTTTGTGTTTGATTGTATCCATTGTTGTTTGCTCGTCTGCAAATCCCAGCACTCGTCTGTGCTTGGAGATGTCCCCAGCATCGTCTGCAACCTCCCAGTACTCGTCTGTGTTCGGTATGGGATCCTTCGCTGCACTTGTCTGTGCCTTGATATGTATTTTCCGCTATTGCTCGTCTGCAATTTCCAACACTCGTCTGTGTCGTGATGCCTTCGTTGTTGCTCGTCCGCAACTCCTCAACACTCGTCTGTGTTCTGAGATGATATTTGTTGTTGCTCGTCTGCAACCTTCCAACACTCGTCTGTGTTTGGTATTGGATCTTTCGCTGCACTCGTCTGTGCCTTGACATGTATTCTCTGTTGTTGCTCGTCTGCAATTTTCGGCACTCGTCTGTGTGTGTTTGAAGCTCGTCTGCTTTTATCTCCCAGAAGTCGTTTGTGTTCTGAAGCTCGTCTGCTTTGCCTGGATACTCGTCTGTATCATCCTCAGCACTCGTCTGTGCTAGCTTGCACCTGCATGTGAAGATTTGTCGTTTACCCTGATATCTCTGTGACTACTTCAAATGCTCGTCTGTGTTTGAATTTCTGGTATTCGTCTATACCAGTGGCTGATACTCGTCTGTATCATCGCCTGAAGCACTCGTCTGTGTTTCTCAGATCATCGTCTGATACTCGTCTGTATCTTTGACTATTGGCACTCGTCTGTGTTCTCTTGATGATCATCCAATACTCGTCTGTATTGAAGAGGTTTAAAATCCTGACAGTGGGAATTAAATGTCGAAATGGTTACCGGTCCTGGCGTAACAGGTAAATCCGAAGGAGGCTCGTCTGTCTCAAGCACCAATTATGGTAGCTGCACCTGGCGTAACAGGTTTGCTCAGAAGACTCGTCTGTCTTGTACCATATATCCGCGGATAATATATGAAGAAGGTTCGTCTATCTTGATTGCATGTCTATCCCACAGACTTATATGCATTTCCGGAGCCTGCGTAAGGGTTACCCGAAGAAGACCCGTCCGTCTTATTCCACTTATCTGCGTAAGGATTAGTGAAGGAGTTTCGTCTATCTCAGGATACTTTGAAGTTCTTTAAGGGCTCGTCCGCTCTCTGCACCTGGCGTCACAGGTCATTCGAAGACTCGTCTGTCTCAGATTATTGTCTTGAAGTGTTGAAGGACTCGTCTGTCCAGCTCCTGGCGTCACGGGATTGTTCGAAGACTCGTCTGTCAATTTGTTCTTATGTCATTTCCAACTTGGAAGAAGCTCGTCCGCTTCTTTCTCCCCTGCAGTCCCCAGAGCGTCATCTGGTCGGGTTTATTTCCCGGTGTTGCATTCTTCGTCAGAGTGCAAATTTCTGGTCTTCTTGGTATTCAATCACAGTTTATCTCGAATGTCTGATAGCCGCTGCTCTCATCCTTTTCAGATTAACAGTTGATTGAATAGGGGCAGCTGTAACACCCCAAATTTGCCCTCTTCTTTTTAAGCATCATATCGCATCATATTCATCATATCATACCATATCTTTAGCATTTTGCATAGAAAAATGAGGCATAACACTCACATGTTCTAGCACAAGGCATATGACCAACCATCTGGAAAGTTCGAAGCACTGCAAATAAAAATCAAGACCTGGCAAAGATCTCACAGGATCACTCTGCACAAGCTCTGTACCATGTTCAAAGCTTAAAAAGAATGAAAGGATCAAAATCAGCTTGAAACGGCGGGCGCCGGCATCATTTTTGAAGTTTCCCACCAAAAGGGGGGAAATTCAAATTTTGCATGCGTTAACCGGTTAACGCATATGGTTAACCGGTTAACAGCTGCGAAATTTGAATTTCCAGCAGCATTTTCAGCATGTGTGTTTTGACCCCATTTTCCAATTTTCTGATTTTTATTCTTTTGAATTAAATTTGAATTTGAGAGAAGGATCTAGAGCATTTATCCAAGCCTCATTCCAACCCTAGATCCAAATCACATTACCAAGCCATATTTTTTGGATCCCAAACCAAGATTTTGGGCCCCAACCCTAAACCATATATATTCCATTTCTCTCCAAACCAGAGGACTCACTCATTTTTCACTCTCATTTCTGAATTTTCATTGCTCTCACTCACAATTCTCTCACTTTTCTCTCCCAATTTTCCAAATTACTCAAAGTTCCTCTTTGAAGATCACATAACCTTGCCTTGAGGTGTGTAGATCTTGGAACTAGACCTCCATCCATAGCTTCATTGCATCTTTTTGCTGGTTTTCTTGAAGATTCAGATCTGGTTTGGGATCTAGAAGTGCTTTTGGATCCAAAATTCTGCATCAAGAGCTTGATCTTGCATTTATTTTGCATGGAGTGTGGAGCTTAGCACCGGATCTTCAAGGTTTTGCGCGAGATCTATCATTTTCAGCATAATCAACAATTACCAAAGCATACCTCTGCTTTGTAGGTTGGTTTAATTTCAGATCCAACTCTGTTTTTAGCTTATTTGCATTGCTTGTGCTTTTGAACCTACCATGTGTTTGTGTAATTGATTGTGTTGCATGATTTGATTGTTTGATTGGTATCCGGATCCGATTGTTAGTGTTCATGAGCATAATGTTATGGATTGATGTGCATTGATCTATTTTTCCATGTGTAACTGAGTGCTGGTCTGGTGCAACTTATTTGAATAAGCTGTTTTTGAGATGCTGTTTCTGCAGGTTTTTGCTGCTGTTTTTACAGTGTTAACCGGTTAACGTATATGGTTAACCGGTTAACGCCCTGTTTTTCTGTGTGTTTTGTGCAGGTTTTGACTGGTTAACCGGTTAACGCATATGGTTAACCGGTTAACACTGATGCAGAATGGTTTTTTGGGGCTGTTTTGAGTTTGTTTGATCCCTTTGCTTGTGCTAATTGTCATGACTCATTGTATGATCATTAATCATGATGTTTAGGGCGATTTGCTTGCTGGTTGATGTATGTTCTCATGTTTTCGACGTGTAAGTCGTGCATTTGCAATGTTGGCATGATTGTTTGATTTTTGTTTTCAAGTACCTTTGAGCGTGATTGATCCCATGATTGTTTCTTGGTCAATTTGCTGGATTTTTGCTAACTTTTCAGGGGCTCATGGTAAGAGAAGTGTGGATGTTTATCCACATTTCAACTTTTTTTTCATCTTTCCTCTTTTGTTATTTGAACTAACCTTTTGTTGTTGGGCTTAGGCCTTTCTCATCCCTTCTTCTATCTTCTTCTTTCTCCCTTCTTCATTAGGATAGAAACCTCACAAGCTTAGGATCATCCATGCATGTTAACACTTAGGATTATTTTAGTCCCCCTTTAGCATTTTACCTTTATGATCTTTTTTGGTTCTTTTCTCTTCTCATCTCATAACTCTTAAAAAGAAAACACTTTAATAAATGTGAAGTGATGCATGGATCCATAGCCTTATTCCATGAGGTATGCTTGTAATCTTCCCATCTTGGGATAGTACAAGTTTGCTTTGTGATGCACAAGTCTGATCAAGGTATCTTCTTCATAAAAGAAAAGCCTAAAAAACACTTCTTCATGTAAATAACCAAAAACACTTAATAATTAAGCAAGTTAGTGAGCCTAAGCCCTAATCTTTGGGTTCAAGTTTTGGGGATCTTCTCCTTACTTGAGTGTGCTTGTTCTATTATTCCATCTTGGAATGTAGTGACAAGTGCACATTCCATTGGGGAGAGCTTGAGTTCACTTCCTTGTGACACACTCATAAAAGCTTCTAAAAACACAAAACAAACAATAAACGTCTTTCCTTCGGGAATTCTTTTCTCATCTCCTTCGCTCCGTCCGCGAACTTGCTCCTACTTGTCATTTTGCAAGACGGTTACGCACTCGTCGTCCGAGTCTGCAACACCTGAGCAATGGCATAGGCAGTTCAAGCCTTAATTCACAAGCAATTTCCTTTTAGTACCCCTAGTTAGGGGAACTACGGCGTCTCTGATCCTCATTATCCCGATGAGGTACGTAGGCAGCGGGGTAGGGCCCGTTCGAGCACAATCTTTATTTTCCCTACATTCTTCCTTTTGTTTTCTTATTCGGTTCTTTTCCAGTTCCAGTTTCTTTTCATTTTCATTTCTTTGCTGCATTTTTTATACCCTCACCCTTTGAAACAGTATTCTTTTGCAAGCGTGGATCCCGTCGGGTACGGCGGATGATCTGGGGTGCTAATACCTTCCCAGGTCATAACCGACTCCCGATCCCAGTCTCTTTGGTTCGCAGGACCTGTGTCCTTCCTATTCTTTCTTCTGGTTTGTGCAGCATTACCATTCCCTCTCTTCGGGATAAAAATGCATGGCTGGCGACTCTATTCTTCTTCCGCGCCACTTTCGCGTTTGTACCAGGGATGGAAATCCCCGGGAGCGACAACAACGAAGCTGAATACGAAGCCTATATCATGGGTCTTGAGGAAGTCATTGACCTCAGGATCAAGACATTAACTGTATTCGGAGATTCAGCTCTGGTAATCAATCAAACCAACGACAAATGGTACACTCATCAGAAGCATTTGATTCCATACCGGGATTATACGAGGAGATTACTGACATTCTTCACCACAGTCAAGCTTGAGTATATCCCTCGAGATGAAAATCAGTTTGCAGATGCTCTGGCTACCATTTCATCCATGATCAAAGTTCAAGCTGTCAACTTTGTGCCTCAGATTTTAGTATCCAGACTTGACAGACCAGCATACGTATTCTCAGTAGACCTTGCTAAGGATGATAAGCCTTGGTTCTATGACATCAAATACTTCTTGGAGGATCATACATACCTAACTGAAGCATCTTCCAATGATAAGAAGACATTAAGGAGGTTGGTTGGTAGTTTCTTCCTGAATGCAGATGGTTCTCTGTACAAAAGAAACTTTGATATGGTACTCCTCAGATGTGTTGATAAGGCAGAAGCAGACTTGTTGATGCGCGAGGTGCATGAAGGATCTTTCGGTACCCATGCTAGAGGACATGCAATGGCTAAAAAATTATTAAGATCAGGCTACTACTGGATCACAATGGATGCAGACTGCTGTGCTTATGCCAGAAAGTGCCACAAATGCCAGATTTATGCAGACAAAGTGCATGTGCCTCCAAATCCTTTGAATGTAATGTCTTCACCTTGGCCCTTTGCCATGTGGGGCATTGATATGATTGGGAAAATTGAGCCGACTGCCTCCAATAGCCACAGATTCATCCTGGTAGCCATTGACTATTTTACCAAGTGGGTTGAAGCAGCTTCATATGCAAATGTCACCAGGAAAGTGGTAGCCCGATTCCTAAAGAGAGACATCATCTGTCGGTATGGAGTGCCCGAGCGAATCATTACTGATAATGGTTCCAATTTGAACAACAAAATGATGGCAAAACTGTGTCTGGACTTCAAAATCCAACACCACAATTCTTCTCCTTACAGACCAAAGATGAATGGCGCTGTCGAGGAAGCTAACAAGAATATCAAGAAGATTGTGTAGAAATTCTAGCATTTGCCTTGCATGTACCTCAATCAGAACATCCACTGGGGAAACACCGTATCAGCTTGTGTATGGCATGGAGGTAGTCCTACCTGTTGAAGTTGAGTTACCCTCGTTGCGGGTACTGATGGATGTCAAGTTGAATGAACCAGAATGGGTCCGATCTCGGTATAATCAACTAAGTCTGATCAAAGAGAAGAGATTAGCTGCGATTTGTCATGGGCAGTTATATCAGAAGAGAATGAAGAAATCCTTCGATCAGAAAGTCAGGCTTCGAGAATATCAAGTAGGAGATCTTGTGCTGAAAAGACTCCTTCCTCCTCATACAAACCACAAGGGCAAGTGGACTCCAAATTACGATGGCCCGTTCATAGTAAAGAAAGTTTTCTCTGGTGGAGCACTGATGCTCACTACTATGGATGGTGAAGATTTCCCGTCCATTGTGAATTCAAATGCAGTTAAAAAATACTTCGCATAAAATGACCCGCTGGACATAAAAACAGAATGTAAATCCAGGCAAAAATAGGGCATCCCGGCGAGTCAAAAACAGAATAAAAGACTCGGGCAAAAATAAGGGAAAATAAGAAATGTACACCCGCTGAGTTGAAAAGCCGCATCGGACAACTCAGGCAAAAATGGGTATCCCGGTGGATTAAAAACCCGAAAGGGTGATCCACGCAAAATAAGGGAATAAGCGAACAACTGTATTCTGAATTCGTATGTATCACCCACAACATGGTAAACTCCGAAAGGTTCAAGCGTCGGTCAGAATCAGCCTTCTTCAGAAAGCAAGATGAGAAGAACGTCAATGCCATACGAGTCATAGCAAAAGGGGAGCTCACTAAAGCGTCATCAACATTGCCAACACCTTTTTGTTTCTCAATTTGTAACGATCTCCTCATTTCAGGGGATTTGTTTCTTTGACTGTACTTGCCAAATCAAGGCACACAAATTAATGAAATCAGATTTTCAGTCACACTTCGCCTTGTACATTTTTATTTCATTTGCAAAGATGTCTGATATCCTTGATATAATGGTTGCATAGATACAGATGCGCTTTTCCTAATCACATGCTTACAAGAAATATATTTCTTACTCCCGGGAGTGTCTAAACTCCTATGACGGAATCCAGTAAGGGATACCTCGGGGTACTTGTGTGTTTCTTTGTCTTGACAGGATTGCAGGTGTTCAACACACAACATGGGGCATGAAAGGTTTTCCCCAGCAAGCTGCCAAATCATTATTTCCTTAGCACATCTTCCAAACAGCACCAGAAATGCTTTCTCCCCATCAGAGCTGCCAGGCATCACTTCTCCAGCACTCTCTTCAGAGCAGCATCAGAAGGTGTTCATTTCCCCAGCTGAGTTGTCAAGATATTATCATCCTTAGCAGGATCCCTACAGAAATCTCAAGGAAGATCATTCAGTGATTGTTTTTCCCCAGCCGAGTGCTAGACAGGGCACCATCTCCCCACAGAGTTCCAGCCTCTATCCAGAAGAGCAATGTCTGAAAATCTCACAACAAAGAGACGAAAGCTTCTGCAGCCCCCAGCTGGGCTCCTCATTACCAAGATTGGTCTATCAGTGGCTTATTTTTCCAAGCAGAATCATTTGTATCAGATCTACCAATGGTCTCATCCCCAGTTGGGATATTCTTTCAAGCAAATCGGTCAAAGATCTCCACAGGCAACGGGATCCGAATCCCGGATCGGTATCTTTTGCATAATCATAGCATTTACATCATATTTCCCCTCAGAAGTGTAGCATTCCGTCTAATACGGAGCATTATGGCAAAAATCAAACATATTTCATAATCACAAGTCATGTTTTGAATCAAACACCTGTATATACCAACATTCTGTCAGCAATGTATACAAGGACTCACAGTCTCAGCAGAAAGACGAAGCATCCCCTTTGCACTCACTAATACATATTAATGTATACTTACCCGGAACTCGTCCACGTCATATCATTCCCCTGCAAATATAAACTACAAACAGATATACTTATATACACTCCATCAACACCCGTCTGTGTTACCATTCCCCCAGCATGGTTGCCTAAACACTTATTGTCAAGCAAAACACTTATCTATAATGCATTTCTTTCGACACCCGTCCGTGTCATCCTATCCCCACAGATCACCAGATATCTTTTACACTTATAAGTTCATAACTTATACATTTACTCTCATTAACACCCGTTCGTGTCATACTCTCCCCAGCAGGTTGAACACTCATTTGTGTCTCACTCATGCTTATTTTTACTTATATAGATACTCGTCCGTATCTTGTATACACCACTTATTTCCCCTCAGATTCGACACTCGTCCATGTTCTTTGTTAACTAGTTGATACTCGTCTGTATCATCATCTCTGAACATGCGTCAGCGTTTGTTTCTACCGATACTCGTCTGTATCATAGTCTTAAGGATGCTCGTCCGCATCTTTACTCTATACACAACGTCAAACACTTATACCTTTCCTTTCTTGAATATAGACACTCGTCTGTTTCTACCACTCCCTAGAAGAGTCCCTAACAAATCCCCAGTAAAAAGAAAAATTTCCTTTTCTATCTGACATTCGTCCTATGTCATGATACTTTCGGCAGCCGTACCCTGCCAGGTGATCATCCTTCACCCTTTGATGACCGTCCCTCGTCATTCCCCCAACGGAGTCTCTATTATTATAACCCCTTTCTATCTGACATTCGTCCTATGTCGTGATGTTGAGCAGCCGTCCCCTGCTAGGTGATCGTCCTTCACCTTTTGATGATCGTCCTTCATCACTTTATCCGATGGCCATCCACATCGTTGATTCTGTTATCTAACATTCGTCCTATGTCATGATAAACCCCGAGAGCAGTCGTACCCTGCTAGGGGATCGTCCTTCACCTCTTGATGATTGTCCTTCATCATGTTTATCCGATGGCCGTCCCCATCATTGACCTTTTCTATCCGAAATTCGTCCTATGTCGCGATACTTTCGGCAACCGTACCTTGCCAGGTTATCGTCCTTCACCTTAGATGATCCTCCCTCATCTTTCCCCCCAACAGAGCAGTCGTCCCCTGCTAGGTGATCGTCCTTCACCTTTGATGACCGTACCTCATCATTTATTTCATTTATGCTTTGATCCTGAAGGTCGTCCCCATCATTGTCTTTACATATAATCCCCAGAGAACCTTGTTTCTTTTTCTTGATGGTCGTCCCCATCATAATCTCTTTATTTCCCCAGCTTGTTGGCCGTCCCCGTCATTGCTTTGCTTACCGCTTTATCCCCAGCAGTCGTCCTCTGCTCGATGGTCGTCCTCCATCACCTAAACTTTATAATCATATTATACTTCCTTTTACAATCTATATCCCTTTTATTCTTCACAACCAGTGAGTGCAAATTCCGGACTGTCTTTGGTATTCAACCACAAGTTATCTTGTTTTCCTGTTAAGCCGTCGCTTACATCCTACACAACTAACTCGCGCTTAAATATGGGCAGCTGTAAATACCCCAAATTTTCCCTCACTAAGTTCACACCATGGCTTGTGATCTTCCATATTTGCATAAGTTCAATCATATCATCCCATGTTGCATCTTTGCTTCACTGCATTGGTTCAAAGTCATATGCATCTAGGGTTTATAATCTGAGCCATCCAAGATCCTTCTGAGCCACTTCAAAGGTCTTCAATCATCTTAAGAGGGTCTATGTATTTTCAATCATCATATTATATCCTCCCAAGATCAAGAAAGTCAGAAAATCACAAAACAAACTGGCAAGGCATGGAAGCAGAGCCAGTTTTGGTTTCAGAGGCCATAACCCCAAAATTTTTTGTCATTCTTGTTTCTATTGGTCTCAATATGTCATAAGGATCATACATACCAAGCATGGTGATCCAATGGCTTAGATTAAAACTGGGAAAATATTGGTTGACTGCGCGCCACATCCAGTGGTCAGAATTCAAATCCAACTAAACCTAATTAATTAATTATTAAATCTTAATTAAAATTTAATGACATAATCTCCACCCTCCATCTCACGCGGGAACTAAAAAACAGACGGCTCACATTCAAACAATGCCCTAACCATAATTAAGCACAGTAATCACTTTCAGGCCACCGGAGAAGAGCTTCGGTCGTCTTCTCCGGCAGCCTTCTCCCCTGAGAATTTCAAAACCTCTCCCTAGGTCATTTCTGGAGCTCTAAAGCTCCAGATTATTTCCTCTCATCCTCCTAAACACTAATCTAACCTCAAAATAGATTTATAATTGCTCATGAACAAGATTCGAAGGAAAGATAAAAAATGGTAAAATTTTTAGAGGTTCAGTAAATACTCATTTCTTCACCATTTTCAAAAATACAAAGCTCAGAATGATTAGTGAAGCATGCTCTTTCACATTGGAACTTAAAATAGGAGTTCTGGAAAAATTATTTGAGATGACTACCTGAGATGAAGCTTTCCAAACTTGAGCTTTCTGGCCACTTCCTTTGTGCAAAATGACTCCCTTTTACCTCCTAAGACTAATGGAATGCTTCAAAAGCTTTGAGAGTGACTGGTTTGTGAGATTACACTTCAACTGGCCAAGAATTGTGTTTTGTGTATGGGGTGTTTTTGGCTGTTTTCTTGGTTGCTTTGTGGTCAGTGGATGATTTTGAGATGAATGGTGAAATTGGTTTTGAGTTTGAGTGAGTGAGCTGAGAGATTCGAAGGGTTTTGCAAGTTGGAGTGATTTTGGCAATGCTGAGTTCTTGGAGTGTTAGGCTTGTGTGTGTTATGAAAAATGACCCTTGAAGCATGCTTGTAGAGTCTAGATTGGGCAGAGAGTGGTGTAAACACCCCAAATTTTCCCTCACTAAGTTCACACCATGGCTTGTGATCTTCCATATTTGCATAAGTTCAATCATATCAACCCATGTTGCATCTTTGCTTCACTGCATTGGTTCAAAGTCATCTGCATCTAGGGTTTGTGATCTGAGCCATCCAAGATCCTTCTGAGCCACTCCAAAGGTCTTCAATAATCTCAAGAGGGTCTATGTATGTTCAATCATCATATTATATCCTCCCAAGATCAAGAAAGTCAGAAAATCACAAAAAAAACTGGCAAGGCATGGAAGCAGAGCCAGCTTTAACTGCACAGATGACCTAAAATTAGGGTTTTGGATTCAGAGGCCATAACCCCAATTTTTTTGGTCATTCTTGTTTATATTGTTCTCAATATGTCATAAGGATCATATATACCAAGTTTGAGGGAAAAATTCATTGTGGAAGTCATCTGATCACCGGGTAACTTCTTGAGCAAGTCAGAGCCAAATCAGGGCATCCGAGGCTCCCATCAATGGACCCAAGGTGGATTTTTCATCAATTTTAAGTTATATGGTCTTTATTTGATCATTGAAGTGATTAGAAGTTCACAAATTTGAAGAAAAGTGGGCTAAACCAAAAGTTGCCAAATATGGAAATGACTTGTAATGTAAACTTTCCATTTTGGGAAAGTTTTTCAACCTCCTCTTTCCAAAGTTGGCAAAAATCACATAATTTCATGTTTCATGCCATAAGGGATTTTTTGCAAAACCTCATGCCAAACCATTTTTTGGCCTCAAATTGACTTCTAACCATCATACAAACATAACACATGACTTGAAACTCAGAATTGGCCCAAGAATCCCAAGATTTCATAACTTGCACATGAAGAAATTCCAAAAGGGCCAAAAGTTCACAAAATTGCAAAACCTCCCACAACTTCCCACAAACTTGCCAAATTTCCTCAAATT
This sequence comes from Lathyrus aphaca, assembly GCA_963966055.1. Classification (NCBI taxonomy): domain Eukaryota; kingdom Viridiplantae; phylum Streptophyta; class Magnoliopsida; order Fabales; family Fabaceae; genus Lathyrus; species Lathyrus aphaca. The sequence goes on from OZ014525.1 coordinate 241,619,710, forward strand.
GATTTCTATGGACATCCTTGAAACAAGCTGCGCCAGACACCCCCTTGTCCTTGGCCTGAAACAACCCATACCTCAAAGGACAACAAACCTTGACTTTTTGCATTTTGCACCATACCAATCACACTATGCCATTACCAACTTTCTAACCAATCACAATGCCATATACTAATCAAAATCAAGCCAAACATAACAAGAACACAGCCTGAACTCTCCCATAACTCAGCATTCACAAAAACCTCCCTCTTTGCATTTTCTATCGAAACACACAACTCAACCATTCATTCTTCAAACCAACACCACCATTCATCTCAGCATCAATCACTGAGCATTTCCCACCCTTCACTTTGCCCTAAAAACCACCATACACAAAACACGATTTTCCCCCTTTGAACTGAACTTCATCAAACTTCAAAAGGAGGACACAAACACTTCAGCAAAGCTTCAAAGCTTCTTCAGTGAGATCATTGGAGGCGTTTTGAAGCAAAGAAGCAGCCTGAAAGCTCCAGGGTTGAAAGCTTCACCTCAGGTAGCCATGCGAATTGATTTTTCCAGAAGCTTTATTTTAAGTTCGTAAATGGTTAAGTTTGATCCCCTGAGTGCAATGAAGTTGTTATTTTTGAAAATGATGAAGAATTGAGAGTGTATTGCTTGTCTGAAAGTTTCACATGTTTTATTGTTGGCTTCAAATCTTGAAAATGGATGAAAATAAATTCTGTTTGAGGGTGGATTTGGGCTTAGGGGAGTGAGAGGAAGTAATCTGGAGCTTTAGAGCTCCAGAAATGGCCTGGGGAGTGAGTTGCAAAATTCTCAGGGGAGGTGTGGCCGGAGAAGATGACCAGAGGTCATTTCCGGCCACCTGAAAGTAATTAATGTCTAATTAGGGTTTAGGGTTAAGTTTAAACGTGAGCCTTTGGATTTGATCTGCCCGCGTGTTTGGATTGCCAGGATTCAGTGTTAAAACCCTAATCGTTTAATTAATATTAATTAATTAGGTTTAATTAAAAAATGCCAGATTGAACCACAGCCTTAGGATTGCGCGCGTAGTCAACTTAAATTCCCCAGCTTTGAATGTGAGCCCTCAGATTAGATTACTTTCATTAATTCACATTTTTATTTCATTTTTTCTATTTTATTTTGCACGAATTTTTAAAAATAGTAAAAATAATCAAAAAATTCTGAAAATTTTTATCAAATATTTTATTAATTTTCAGAACCCCAAAAATATTTTTATTTTTATTTTTTTGCATTAAAAATTTTTTTTAAATCATTTAAATGTTATTTTTAATTAGTTAATGAGAATTAATTAATTAAAAATACATTTAGGTATTTAAAAATCACAAAAAATTCAGAGAACATTTTCAAACATTTAGAAACATTTACAAACTCACCATACAAATTTCTTTTTGGTTTTGATCATGCTTTGACATTTTTCAAATGAATTAGGGTTCTTAAATTTGCATATTTTTAACCCTAACTTCAAAAATTCATAACTTTTGATCCAAGTTGAGTTTGTAAATGATTCTTTTTTCATTGTGTTATACATCGTTTCAAGCATCTAAAAACATTTTTGTTTCATTTTTATCTTTCATTTTCAATTTTTTTGGCATTTTATCTTTAGGATCACCCTTTAAACCCTAGAAACTTAGGAAAATCATAAGTCCTTCTAGGTTAAGTTTCTGACCTCCCCCTTTGGATGGTACCCTAGTATAGGTTTAGGGTTCCCTTGGTTAAATTTTCAATTTTTGTTCTTATGATTTGCTTCTGTTTTTGAGTTTTGCATCTCACATGTTCATATAACCCTAATTTTGCATCTCATTTGCATCCATCTTGTATAAGCTTGCATACATGAACTTGCCATGACATTTTGTGCATCCACATGACATATAAGACATCTTAGGACACATTGAATTCATGTTTGAACATTGCATCACCCATTTTCCACGTTATGCTTTCATTACATTCCATATGCATTCATGAACTTTCATGCTTCCTTTATGCTTCATTTGCATTCCCATCCTTTGTATGATCAACTTCATCTCATGACATACATTTATATCATTTCTTTGCATCATTAGCATCATGAACATCTTTCTGGTTTGGGTTTTCATCTTTGCATTTCATTTCATTTTCATTTCATTTCATTTCCTTTTGCAAACTTTTACGGTGGTAAGTCTTTGAGAAGTGAATTTGTATTCACTTCTCACAATCTCTTCTCATCTCTCTTATGCATTCATTGTTGCATTTTACTTTTGTACTAGAGTGAGCTTCTTCATTCATGTTCCCTCTCACTTTCTTTCTCCAAGCAACTTATCTTCTTAAGTGAAGTAAGTTGACTTGCTTCATTCTGTTTCCCTTCCTTTCATCCTTCTTCTTCCTTGGTGGCTTTTCCTTGAAGATCTCTCGCAAGCCTCATAAACCCTAGGAATATCCAAGCATGTTAACAATTAGGGTGTGATTAGTTCCCCATTAGTCTTACCTTTGTGTCATCTTTTGTGTCTTCTCTTCTCATCTCATAATCAGGGACTAAACCTTCAAGATTTTAAGGCTTTGTGATTAAGGTTATGCCTGCATGCTTCTATTAGGATGGAGTGTATAACTTTAATCCTAAGTGTTAAACCCTTGATGTGTTTAAATCTCTTAAATCAATCCATCTAACAATCAATGAGACATCAAGCTTGTAACTTTGGCCTTGCATTAGGGTTCTAATTCTTCCTTAATTGGTTAAGAAGGACTAACCCTAGTGTTAATGGACAAGTCCCCCTCAAGTTGTCTTACAAACCATAAAACTCACTTCTTAATCTTACCATTAACTAAAATCCACTCTAATAAAGGCTTTGTTTTGTCATGAGGTTAATCCCTAATCATGGATTAAGTTGAGGTATCTTCCTCAGCTTAAATGTTCTCATCTATTATCCTTCTATTAGGATGGTGTAATGGGTCCATTAAATCCTTGATTATGGCTTAAATTCATTACTTAACACTAAACAAAATCTCCGAAAACATCTAAATAATTGCAAGTAGGTTAATGATCTTAATCCTACATCATGGTGATTAAGTGTGAGGTGTTTACTTCACACTTAAGGTATTCTCATTACCCCTAATCAGAGGGAGGATGTGATGAGTTTACTAACCCTTGCACTGACACTCTTTTTTTCACTTCACACTTCTTTTGCACTGACACTTGCATTCTTTCCCAGCTTTTGCACACAGAATAGCACTGACACTACCCCTTTAAACACAAACTTTCAAGTGTGGATCCCGTCGAGTACGGCGGACAATCTGGGTGCTAATACCTTCCCAGGTTGTAACCAACCCCCTTTCTCAGTTTCTCTGGTTCGCAACCGTCTTAACCACCTTTTCTTAGGTTTATGCAGCATTACCTTTCCTTCGGGATAAAAATGCCTAGTTGGCGACTCTTTTCAGTTCACCCTTGTGTTCTCTCCCTTCGCCAACCGTTTGCGTCTGTACCCCTCTTGGCCAGGTGTCATTTGGCGCGAGTGACACGTGGGTGGTGGACTGTTATGATTGGTATGTGCTTCTTGCCAAAAAGTAAAAAGTTGTGTACTTGAGGTATGGGCAATGGTGTAGCTGGCTCATTGGCTTGTCCGTGCGCAGTTGAGATCAAGGATGTCCATAGACTTGGATTTGAGGCAATTCAGCATGTGGAGGGAAGTTTATGTGGTGTTTTGCAAATTCATGAAGCTTTGGCCCTTTTGTAATTTCTTGATTTTCAAGGCATGGAATGATGCAATTCTTTGGGAAATTCTGATTTTTATGCAATGCATTATGTTTGTATGATGATTATAATTGTGTTTGAAGTCACAAAATGAATTGGCAAGTGGTTTTGCAAAGAATCCTCTTTGGTGCATTCTTGAAAATTATGTGATTTTTGCCAACTTTGACAAGCCATATCTTGAGTTCCATAATGAATTAGGACTTGTTCTAGTACTTTTTGAAAAGGGAATGATCCAATCTACAACTTTCATGACCAACAATTTTTCATTTGAAGCATTTTTGGTTGAGAAAGAGGAGGTTGAAAAACATTCCCAAAATGGCACTTCAATGATCAAATAAAGATCATATAACTTCAGTTTGAGGAAAAATCTACTTTGGTTCCATGTTGGGGGGCCTCAGATGCCCTGATTTTGCTCTGACTTGCTCAAGAAGTTACCCAGTGAACAGATGGCTTCCACAATGAATTTCTTCATCAAACTTGGTATACATGATCCTTATAACATATTGAGACCAATAGAAACAAGAATGACCAAAAAAATTGGAGTTATGGCCTCTGAAACCAAAACCCTAATTTCAGGTCATCTGTGCAGTGAAACCCTAGCGTTGCTTCCATGCTTTGCAAGTTCTTGTGATTCTTTGACTTCCTTGATCTCCGAGGGATATAATATGATGATTGAACATATATGGACCCTCTTGGAATGATTGGAAGCCTTTGGAGTGGCTCAGATGGATCTTGGATTGCTCAGATCACAAACCCTAGATGCAGATGAACTTGAACTAATGCAGTGGAGCAAAAATGCAATATGAGATGATATGTTTAAACTAATGCAAAGATGAAAGATCACAAGCCATGGTGTCAACTTAGTGAGGGAAAATTTGGGGTGTTTACAACTGCTCCTTGTGCTTTTTCCATGAGGGTGTAAACACCCCAAATTTTCCCTCTCACTTTCTCAGGCCTTGGCTTATGATCACACACATTAAATAGCATATCATTACATCTTACATTGTATATTCACCTTTAATATCTCATTGCATCTCTGCACAACTAGGGTTTGTCACCAGATGAATCTTGAAGAGAGTATGAGGTATCTCAGAGGCCATGAAGCATGGCAAGGAGGTCCTTGAGTGTTCTAAGGTCATATTATACCCCCAAGGGTTCTTGAAAGTCAAAAGATCACAAGAGACTGCAGAGTCACCTAGGCAGGACCAATGCTCCTACATAGATGACCTGAAATTAGGTTTTGGGTTTAAGGCCCTTACAACAAAAATTATGGTCATTCTTGATTCAAATGGTCTTTATATGATATAAGGAGTGTGAGGATGAAGTTTGATGAAAATAATTCAATGTGGAAGTCATCTGATCAAATGGTGACTTGTTGTGTAAGAAAAGTCAGGATTAGTGCATCTGAGGCCTCCAACAAGGGTTCCAAAGGGTCATCATCATCAATTTGAGGTCCTATGACCTTTATTTAGTCTTAGGAATATTTGAAAGATCATAAGATTGAAGAATTTTAAGCCATTGCAAAAGTTGCCATTTTTGGACATCACTTGTAATGAAAACTTTCCATTTTGGGAAATATTTTCAACCTCCCCTTTCTTGATCAAAAAGGTTTCAAATGAATTTTCTTCAAACATGAAAGTTGTAGATTGAATCTTCCCATTTTAAAAAAAGTACAAGAACTCCTCTTGATTCATACTAGAACTCAAGATATGGCATGTCAAAGTTGGGAAAAATCTTGTAATTTTCAAGTTCATGTCAAAGAGGGAAATGTGCAAAAGTGAATTTCAGGCCTCTACATGACTTCTAATCCACTCAAATACCTCATGACATGATCAAACAACATCTCAAAGTCAGAATTGAGCCTTGAACCAAAGGATTCCATGACTTGTTTCTCAAGAAATCACAAAGTTGAAAAATTGCAAAAACTATGCAAGCTCTTGATCCAAGCCATACAACTAGAAACATTTGATCCTAGGGTTCTCCTTGAAGCCACTTGAGGCAACTCAAGCCCTCAAATCAGCTCTGTCATGGTCTATACCTCAAGTACACAACTTTTGACTTTTTGGCCAATTGAGCCATGCCATTCCCACAGTGGATATCTACTCTTCTAACTCATTCCAATTGTTTATGCAATGCCTAAAGATCATAAAACACAACACACAAGAGCTTAGAAGACACACACACTCCGATTGCACCAAAATTCCCAAAAACTTCCTCTCTTCGATTCTCCCAATCCAGGCATCAAACTTCAAAATTTCTTTCACCAACAAGTCACATTTCACCTAAGGAACAAATCCCAACCCTTACAATGGCCTGAAACACAACACACAAGAACCTCATTTTCTGCCATACCAGAAACGAACCTCTCAAACCAGCCACTTTCAAAGCCTTCCAAGCTTGCCATTAGCACAAGGGGGACCAGTGGAGTTGGTTTGCACAAAAGAAAGCCTCAGAAAGCTCACATTCGAAGGTCTCAAGCTCAGGTATAGCTCAAGAACGTTTTTCTCAGAACTTCATTTTCATGTTACAAGATGAATCTACATGTTGCACTGATCATATAGATGTCTTTAGAATTGAAAATGAGCAAGAAATGACTGTTTCATGTTGTTCTGAAAGTTTGCCCGTGTTTTGATTTTTGCTTCAATTCTCTTGATTCAAGTGTTTTAAATGTTGTTTGATGAATGATTTGTGTTCTATGAAGTGTGGGGAGTATTTATGGGCTGGTTAGAGGGCTTGGGGTCGCCAAGGGAAGAAGATAGGGTTTTGGTTTGGCCGGAGAAGATGACCGGAGCACTGTTCCGGTCCTCTAAAAGTGATTAGGGTTAGGGTGCCCAGATTGAATGTGAGCCCTTAGATCTTGATTAGGTTAGTGAGTGGACGGTTCAGACTAGTCACTAACCCTAATTATGTTTAATTAAATTAAAACCTAATTAATTAAATAAGATTGAATACTGGCCTTTGGATTGCGCGTGTTTTATAAGTTTAAACCTGGACCCTTGGATTTTTATACCTTCAGTCAAGCTGACTTGAGATCTCAACCCTTGATCTGGCTTCCACGCAATCTGAACCCTCCTTTTCAATTACTTTGCATTTTTATTTTATTTATTTCATTTTGTTTTCCTTTATTTATTAAAAATAGCAAAACATTTTCAAAAATTCTTTTTTTTACGCTTTCATTCTAATTAATATTCAAAACATAAAAACATTTTTATTTTTATTTTTTGCATTAAAAAATTATTTTTAAATCATTTAATTATATTAATTAATTAATTAATTCATTTTAATTAATTAAAAATACTTTTAGGTATTTAAAAATCACCAAAAAAATCAGAGAACCTCTTTGAACATTAAGATCAATTTACAAACTCATTTCACAAATTTATTTTAGGGTTTGATCATGTTTTGACAATTAAACTTGAATTAGGGTTTTGAAAATCCCCTTTTTCATAACCCTAATTCAAAATTTCATTTCTACCAAACCAAAATGAGTTTGTACTTGGTTCTTTCTTACATTCTTTTACATGTTGCATCTAGTACCTAGGACATTTAAGTCATATTTTTGCATTGCATTTTAAATTTGTTTTGACTTTTTCTTTGCAAAGTGTCCAAAACCCTACCCAAACTTAGGAAAACCATAACTTGACTTTGGTTAAGCTTTAGACCTCCACCTTTGGAGGGTGTTCTTATGTAGGTTAAGGGTTTGTTTGGATGCAATTTCAAATTTTTATCATTTGATTTTCTTCTGATTTTTGATTATGGACTTTGTGTATGTACATACTAACTTTTCAGGTGCAAATGGTAAGTTAATTGGGATGTGGGTGTGCACCCACATCCAATCTATTCTCACCCTCTTATTTATTTGTGTTTGAAGTGAATTTGTTTCACTTGTGTTTGTTTCACTCCCACTCTTAGGTTACTTAACTTCTTCAGGAAGTAAGTAACCTATCTTTCTCTCTCTTTCTCTCTTTCATCTGCTTCTTCCTTGGTGGTCATCTGAAGATCTTCTCTTTAAGCCTCAAAAACCATAGGAACATCCTAGAATGATAACTTTAGGGTTGTGAATAGTCCCCCTTAGGTTTTACCTTTTGAGTCTCTTTGAGTCTCTACTTCTCATCTCAATAACAAAGGCTAAACAGTTAAAGTTTTGGGGCTTTGTATTAGGGTTATGCCTGTATCCTTATCGTAGGATGGAGTGTATAACTTTAATACTTAGTGTTAAACCTTTAAGTTGTTCTCACCTCTTAATCAAAATACCTAATAAATTATCAAGACTTAAGCTTGTAACTTGGGCCATGTATTAGGGTTAAATCTCTGCCTCTGGGTCAGAGGGATTAACCCTAGTGTTTAATGGACAAGTCCCCCTCAGGTTTAGTCTTACAAACATAAAATTCACTTCTTAATCTCATCTCTAATTAAAATCCACTCTAATAAAGGTTTGTTATATAATGATTTTAATCTTTGACCATGGATTAAGTTGAGGTATCTTCCTTATCTTAAGTGTCCTCGTATATCATCCTTCTCTTAGGATGGTGTAATGAGTTCACTAATCCCTGATTAGAGATTAAACTAATTACTTAACAAACAAATAATCCAAAAACACTTAATAATCACAAATGGGTTAATGATCTTAATCCAGTATCATTAGGGTAATTAAGTTGAGATTCCCATCTCATACTTAAGTAGATTCATTATCCTTAATCAGGGATGATATAATGAGTTTACAAACCCTTGATTAAGGCTTAAGCTCATTATCCTATGCAAAACACCAAAAACAAATAAAAAACTGAAAACACTAAAACAAACAATAAATGTCTCCTCCGGGATTCTTTTCTCATTACATTCGCTCTGAAAACGAGAACCCGCTTCTTCCATATAATGCAAGACAGTTAGCACTCGAGCTAGACGAGTCATACACTTGAGCATAGACAAGCAAGCAGTTCACACCAAAAACATCCAAGTCTCTTTGAGTCGAACTATGGTGTTCTGACTTCCTCATAGCACGAGAGAATACGTAGGCATAACTTAACGATTATCGAACAAAAGTCTCCAGGTCTCCCCCTTCATCTCTTTCTAGCTTTCTTTTCTTTGCCTCGGTTTTGAGCTCCCATTCTTTGTATACCATCACCCTGTACATCCCTTTCTTTCATAACATTGTTAGCACATACACTTCCCCCCTTTTCTAAACATAGTCAGGTAAGCGTGGATCCCATCGAGTACGACGGACAATTTGGGTGCTAATACCTTCCCAGGTCGTAACCAACCCCCTTACCCAGTCTCTTTGGTTCGCAACCGTCTTATCCATATCTTTCTATTTTTATGCAGCCTTCGGGATAAAAATGCCTAGCTGGCAACTCTATTCAACCTCAACCTTCAACATCGCCGACACCAGTTCGCGTTTGTACCAGGATGAAAATCCAGGGAGCGATAGCTTGTCGACTCTGTTAGGGACTTTGTAACCAGAGCTTCTGAGTCCTTGAGGGTTTCTCCTATCGCTTGTTTGATTTGTGTTTATGGGGGTGTTATGTGTTATATGTCTTTATGTGTTTTTGCTTTATTTATTGCTTTCTGTATAGCTTTATTTATTGCTTTCATTTATCACTTTCATTTACTGTGTTTCACATTTCATTTTTTTATCATATCATTGTGCTGGATTATTGTTACCTTGGTGGGTGGGGTATTCCAGTGAGAAAGGCTCAATACAAAGGCCTGAGTGACACATAGGATTAGAGTGGTTTCATAATCTTTCCCATTCCATTTCGGTCTGGTGCGGGAATATGAAAACACGGTTCAGACACGGGGTTCCTTTTGAGAACTTTGTGCTACGGATCTCCTGTAGTGCTAGAGCTATCTGGGAAGTCTTCTAAGTCTGGATGACCTTTTTGGATAACCTTCAGCATCTGAGGTGAATTAGGGGAGGATTCTTTATGATTAATGTAAGCACTATATCTCCCCAGGATGAATGTGTTTACACTTCTCATAATAGATCCAAACCTGAGGATCTTTGTTCTAGTACATACATGTGAGTGGGATGGGATGTTTACAGGTTTGCAGGAACCCTTGACCTCATCATACCTTGCTACTGGAATGCTATAAGGTTGTACTATTTTGGACTGATTTTTTAAAACCCTGGACTATTGACTCTTTATTTGAGTCCTTCACCCGGTTACTGGTTCTCAAACCTTCATCTGAAACTTTGAACACTCAAGGATCCCACCAGAGGAAACTGATTATCCAGCACTTGATCATAAACCCTTGCATATCATCATCATACATAATATTGCATCATTTCTAACATTTGTCTATTTGTTTTACAGGGTATCCACTTTTCTTGGTTTGGTTTTGACCGTTCTTCTGCTTAGCCTATTTGCTTCAGTTATCTCCTTCAGCATACATCTTCAGAATGGATTCAACAAGGAAAAGCAACATCACCTATCATTTCTTCGAGTATCCTTTAACAGGAATTAAACAGATACAGGCCCTCATTACTCCTGAAAAAGTTACGGTAGAATCTTAGACATAATTATAGACATGGATGCATCACAAAGGAGCATGATTCACACATGTCTACAGTTTTATGACCCTCCCCTCCATTGTTTCACTTTCTCAGACTTCCAGATAGGTCCGTTGCTGGAAGAGTACTCCATGTTGTTGGATATCCGCATCCGAAGAGGAATTCCTTTCAATCCTGAAATGACTCCTCCGAAGAATGAAGACATAGCCAAAGCACTACATCTGGAACTAACCACCATTGATGAACACATGACTTCCAAAGCTGGAATCCCAAGCTTTCATCTGGATTTCTTGATTACTCAGGCTACAAAGCACGCTGCAAAAGGGAATTGGGAAGTTGTATGTGCTCTCCTAGCTCTCAACATTTATGGTATCATTTTGTTTGCAGACGAGCCTAAATTTTTAAACCAAAATGCCATCCACATCTTCATGCTAAAGAACCTGCTTGCCGCCTTGTTAGGAGACTTTTATTACTCAGTTCATCAGAGGAATGAGAAACAGAGAGGAAGACTAGTAAGATGTTGTGCACCTCTTTTCTATAGTTGGTTGATGAAACATATGCCAAAGACAGAAGCTTTTTAAAACCCACATCAGACAAGGAATTGGGCTAAGAGGATGATTTCCCTTTCTTCAGAAGATATCAGGTGGTGTACTCAGAACACCAAAGGTCGAGATATAGTAACCAGCTGTGGTCAATACCTAAGCGTGCCTCTCATTAGAGTGAAGGGATGCATCAATTACAATCCTTTACTTTTCAAAAGATAGTTGGGGTGTGCCTTGGTACATCCACCTAGAGAGCAATACCTAGCAGAATCTCTTTATTGTGTTGTTCAGAACAACCATGCCACTGTCCGACAAGCAGCCTGGGCTTGGGAAAATATACAAACCAAGGGAACCGCCATTCTGGGAAAGTATAATAACATAGCCTTTTCTTAGTACACTGAATGGTCACACATCAGAGGACAGATTACTCGTATGACATTCACCATGGAAGATGTACCAGGGCCATCAGTAGTTGAACCCATAGCTACAGTAAGCCTGGAAGATTTTTAAAAGTTGAAGGAAAGAAATACCCAGCTCGCTGAAGCTTTAAAGAAGACCCTTTGGGAAAGGAATGATGCTCACTTGGACATTGAGAGGTTAGAGAAGCTACACATCGAGCATGTAACCAAGATTGAGAAGATTGAAGACTTCATCAGGAAAGCCCGAGCAGGGGAACTTTTCTTGAAGAATGCATGTAAGGAGGCAAAAATTCAGAAGGCAAGAGCTAAGCATTATCTGGAAGAGAGTCAGGGAAGATGGGTCAGAATAATGGAGGCTCGTTTGCAAGAAGATCAGAAGATGCAAGCCAAGATGGAGCAGTTGGAGTCCAGTGAGAGAAGAAGCCAAAAAGCACTTCTAGCCGCTCAGAAGGAAATCTCGGAGTTAAAACTCCAGCCAGGGTTAAAAAGATCCAAGGAGAAAGATAAGTATCAGGAAATGACAAATGCCATCTCAACCAGAAACCTTCTCATCAGGACCATCACAGAGCACCCAACTGGACCTGTGACTGATGCTCTCCTGAAGGAAGTTAGGGAGGATGCATATGGATTGGATGTTTGATTTTCTTTGTACTTGTTTTTGTATTTCGACTCACCATGGGAGTTTGCTTTATTGTATTCGTGAACTAATTATATTATAGTTTATGTATTATTGTTGTATTTCAACTCACCATGGGAGTTTTTGTTTTGTTTTTGTTGTATTCACAAACTGGTTGTATTCGTGGCAATGTCGTTTGTATTCTATGTATTATTGGTTTTTGTGGATTCCGTTCAACATCTTTATCTCCTCCAAGGGGTCTGGAAGGTCAAAACAAAGAACCAAACTGGATACCCTCGAAAGACAAATAGATATATTGCATTGCATTCTAACCACATACCTTTGTGTTTTTGCAGGTGTTTTGTTTTTGTTTTCTCACTTTGTTGATTGTTTCAGGAAATATTGCTCGCAGAAGGGTCTTTTCCATCAACCGAGTCCACAAAAATCCAACTCGACACAACCTTCCGAGTCTACAAATGGATCAGCTACAGCAGGAACTGACAGATATGAGGACTCAAATGACAGATGTAAGGACAAAAGTGAGGACCCAAATGAATCAATTCATTGCTGTAATGACTGGTCTGACACAGACCCACGAAAGATTGAGGGAGTTAGTCGAGCGGCAAACCCCGGAGGATAACCACGCAGGCACTGGAGGTACTAGTAACAATGAGCGCGAGCAACCGCGAACGACTCTAGTAGTGTTTGGACCTGACAACAATCCTGAAGCTAATATCCTTGGGCATGGCCAAAGAAACATTGGAGATCGTATTCTATAGGAAGATCGTCAAGATGAGCAGTTTACAGTGTTAGGTGCTGGGGCAGATGAAGCTTATGACCATCGGCTGGACGGGATATCATAAAAGTTAAGATTCTTGGAATCCCAGAACTCCTTAGGATTTAATGTAATGGACATGGGTCTAGTTGAGGGGTAAGAATTCCCCACAAATTCAAGCCCCCGTGTTTTGAGAAGTACAATGGAACTTCCTGTCCTCGCACTCATTTGCAGTCCATTCTGGGAAGGTTAAAGGCATACACCATGGATGAGAAGCTATGGATGTTTTATTTTGAAGATAGCTTGACCGGGGCATCCAGAGAATGGTACTCACACGTATCCAGGGCCACCGTTAGAAATTGGAAAGATTTGGTTGAAGCCTTTGTGCGCCAATATCAATACAACTTGGACATGGCACCTAACAGGAGTCTCTTAATTGGAATGTCTCAATCTTCGAGGGAAAGTTTTCGTGAGTACGCTCAAAGATGGAGACAGCTAGTTGCTGCTGTCAAACCTCCAATGTCAGAAAGAGAGATGGCTGACATGTTCATGAATACCATGCAAGGAACTTATATTGATAGACTTGTTGCTTTCTCTTCCACTAGCTTTGCTAATGTGGTCATAGCGGGAGAGAGAATTGAAATTTTGTTGAAGATGGGTAAGATTTCTGATAATGGCGCCAGTTCCAGCAACGCAAAGAAGCCATTCTCCGGACCCCGAAGAACAAGACAGACTAATTCAGTGCATATTAGCAGAGGTAGGCCTTAATATTTGCAAAGATCAGTGGCTGTTGTCACTATTCCTACTTCAGCACCCCAGCAACAACAGTTCCCACAACAGCAGCAAAGACCTTACAACAACAATAATCAACAACAGCGTCCATTTCATTAAAGAACTTCTCAGATCAACTGGGTAATCGATCCCATTCTGATGCCCAATGCAATATTAGTCCCGCAACTATTGAAACTCAACTTGATTGAACTGAGGACTTTGGCTCCACCAGATCCTCTCAACCTGCCAAGAAATTATGATGTCAACGCAAGATGAGCCTTCCATTCAAATGCTCCCGGCCATGCCATAGAAAACTGTAGGGCCCTGCATATGAAGGTCCAGTACATGATTGATTCCAAAGCTGTAAACTTTGCACCTCCTCCGAGTGTTATCAAAAATCCAATACCCAACCATGGTGGGCCAAGGATTAATGCTATCGAGGAAGACCAACCAGTGATCCTGATTGATGATGTTACAAGTGTTCGAACACCTCTGGCCGAGGTGAAAGCTCAGCTTTTAAAATTCCAAGTGTTTCCGGGTTGTGAAGCCTACTGCGAAGCTTGTAAGGTTACTACTAATGGTTGCACAAGTTTGAAGAATGGTATCAACAGTCTAATCAAGGAAGGCATCCTACAGATAAAATCAACAGTTCAAGCTTCTACAACTGCAACAAAAATTACTTCTACAAATACAACAAAAATTATTTCAACAGAATCACCTACAACAACAACAAACACCAGCAGTGATGTTTCAACAGTTACTATCTACTACGACCCGGCAACGGTCCCTGTCCCAGAATCTCACAACAACAACTTCCAACAACATTCTCAACAACAACATCCCAGCAACACTCTCTCATCAGCTTATTAGCTTCCTACATTTGTGTCGCTATCAGTCAGACCCCCTGTTACTATATACTACAATCCGCAGACAATCATGACTCCTTCTGCTGCTGCAATTAGTCCAGTAACCATCACGGTGGCTGGACTAATTCCTTATGTTAACAACAGTTTTGTGCCTTGGCATTATGGTTCGGATCTTTACTACCACGGAAGAAAAGTCACTCTTGACTCCTTAACACCCGCACCACATGTAGACAATGTAGGGTGAGGCGGAGGCTTCACCAGAAGCGTACGTCTCTCCGCTTCAAAAATTCCCATAACTAATACCGAGGCGGAAGCAGCTGTCAAAGCTAAAGGTAAAAGTTTGGTACCAGAAGAACCTGCTGCAAAAGAAACTCAGGATGTAGAAGAGTTTATGAGGATTAACAAAAGAAGTGACTACAAAATTGTGGATAAACTCCACCAAACACCCTCCAAGAACTCCATATTATCACTGCTCATGTGTTCCGAGGCTCACCGGAATGCACTACTCAAAGTCCTGCATGCAGCTTATGTACCTGAAGAGATCATTTTCAATCAGTTAGAATCAGTAGTCGCAAATGTCAATACTAGTCATGGACTAGGCTTTACCGATGTTGATTTAACTACAGAGGGGCGTAACCACAATAAGACACTACACGTCACTCTGGAATGTAAAGGGGTTGTGCTCTCGCACATCCTTGTCGACACTGGATCATCACTCAACGTCCTGCCAAAGAAAGCTTTAGTCAAATTGGAGTATGATGGTCTTGCCCTTCATCCGAGCAATCTAGATGTAAGAGCTTTTGATGGTTCTAAGAGATCAGTTCTCGGAGAGGTAGAGCTACCCGTGGTAATTGGCCCACAAGTTTTTAAGACTACCTTCTACGTGATGGACATACAGCCTGCCTACAACTGTTTGTTGGGTCGACCATGGATTCATGTTGCCGGCACGGTAACATCAACCCTTCACCATAAGTGAAAATATGAGTGGGAAGGTCAAATTATCACTGTCTGTGGAGAATATGACATCTTTGTCAGTCACCTGGCTACGTACAAGTACATATATATGGATGGAGAAATCCATGAAACCATGAGCCAAGGTTTTGAGGCTTTGAATGTCAAAGAAGCTACAACTGAGGTGGCTGCTGCATCCCAAAAGGAGAGGATGGGTACCTCAATTGCTTCTTACAAGCAGGCTCAGAAGGTTGTGGAAGAAGGGAATGCCCAAGGCTGGGGTAAGCTGCTGAAGGTGGAAATGAAAGAAGACAAATTCGGTTTGGGTTACAGACCATCCCGACAAGTTCAAGAGGAGGCTGCTAGAGGGCCGAAGTTTATAAGTGGGGGAATGCTGACCCCTGATGTTGTCAACACTTTGGAAGATGAGGCTGAGAGCGACTACAACCTGGAAAACTGGATCCGTCCAAGAGTCCTGGGCCGACAAGTCCTCAACTGGTCTTCCCAAGAAATATAAGGGTTATTGTTGCAGAGTAATTATTATTTCCTGTTTTAAGCATGCATCAAAGTCCTGCATCTTGCCCAAGATGTCTGGACTCATTTTGTAATAGGGCCATATGTATTTATGCAAATTGAATATTAATGAACAATGGACATCTTTTTGCAAATAATCTTTTTCGCTCCATGTCTTTTCATTTTTGTTATTTTCGCACAAAGCAATAAATGGAAATGTTTTTCTAAATAAAAACTTCATTTTCTTACTTTTTCTAAAACAAAATAAAATCAATCACTAAAATGAACCAAATCTCAACCCTTGCAGAAATAGTCCTCCAGATTGCACTGACAACGACACTGCTATGACCTTTTGTGACTTCGACAATCCGATTAATCAAGTAGATGAAGGGGTTGAAGATGACTACGATTTACCTAAAGAGTTAGCTAGGTTATTGAGACAATAGGAAAATGTGATTGCTCCTCATCAGGAGGAGGTTGAGACTATTAATCTTGGTACCGAGGAAGTTGTAAAAGAAGTGAAGATTGAAGCTAGTCTGCAAGCTCCAGTAAAAGAACAACTTATCAGTATGTTGCGAGAATATGTCGATGTCTTCGCTTGGTCCTACCAATATTTTTTGGGCTTGGATACAGATATTGTCATGCACTGGTTGCCATTAAAAGAGGATTTCCCGCCGGTCAAACAGAAGTTGCGCCGTACTCGCCCAGACATGGCCATGAAGATCAAGAGGAGGTACAAAAGCACTGGGACGCCGATTTTCTTGCTGTAACTAGTTACCCGCCGTGTATTGCTAACATTGTACTCGTACCTAAGAAGGATAACAAGGTACGGATGTGTGTCGATTACTGGGATCTGAACAGAGAAAGCCCGAAAGATGACTTCCCATTACCTCACATTGATGTATTGGTAGAAAACACAGCTCAGTTCTCGATATTATCCTTCATGGAGGGATTTTCTGGATACAATCAAATCAAGATGTCACAGGAAGACATGTAGAAGACAACCTTCATCACACCATGGGGCACGTTCTTCTACAAAGAAATGTTGTTTGGTTTGAAGAACGCCGGTGCAACATATCAACGGGCTATGGTAATATTATTCCACGACATGATCCATAAAGAAATTGAGTGTTACGTGGATGACATGATTGCCAAGTCCCAAATAGAGGAAGAGCATTTGGTAAATCTATTGAAACTTTTCAAGCTTCTGAGGAAATATCAGTTAAGGTTAAACCCCAACAAGTGCACATTCGGGGTACGTTCTGGTAAGCTGCTGGGGTTTATTGTGAGCGGAAGAGGAATTGAGGTTGACCCCGATAAGGTTAAAGCAATTCAGGAAATGCCTGCACCTAAGACTGAGAAAGAAGTTCGAGGGTTCTTGGGTAGATTGAATTACATTTCAAGGTTCATATCTCACCTTACTGCAACCTGCGAGCCTTTGTTCAAACTGCTAAGAAAGGAACAAATAGTCAAGTGGAACAATGATTGTCAGAAAGTTGTTGACAAGATCAAGGAGTATCTGCAAGAACCTCCAATTCTCATACCTCTAGTTGAAGGAAGACCTCTAATAATGTACCTGACAGTATTAGATGAATCGATGGGGTGTGTGTTGGGCCAGCATGACGAGTCTTGTCGAAAAGAGTATGCAATATACTACCTAAGCAAAAAGTTTACCGACTGTGAACAACGTTATTCACTGCTCGAGAAAACTTGTTGTGCTTTAGTGTGGGCTGCTCACCGACTAAGACAATATATGTTGACTCATACTACCTTGTTAATCTCAAAGATGGACCCAGTCAAGTACATATTTGAGAAGCCAGCGCTTACCGGAAGGGTGGCAAGGTGGCAAATTATTCTGATAGAATATGATATTCAGTACACCTCTCAGAAAGCCATCAAGGGCAGTGTATTGTCTGACTATCTGGCTGAGCAACCCATTGATGATTACCAGTCTATGAGATTTGTTTTTCCTCATGAAGACATCATGTTCGTAAAATCAAATGATTGTGAAGAGCCTGTTCACACTGAAGGGCCAGATCCAGGAGAAGCATGGACTATGATGTTCGGGGAAGTTAATTGTAACGGTCGTGGGGTTGGTGCAGTGCTTATTACACCTGAAGGAGTCCATTTTCCTTTCTCAGCAAAGCTCACCTTTTCCTGAACTAACAATGAAGCAGAGTACGAAGCTTGTATCATGGGTCTTGAGGAAGCCATTGACTTCAGGATCAAAACCTTGAATTTATTTGGAGATTCGGCTTTGGTAATCAACCAAACTAATGGAAAGTGGTATACTCATCAAGAGCATCAGGTTCCCTACCGCGACTATACAAGGATATTGTTGACTTTCTTTACAGCAGTCAAGCTTTAATACATCCCTCGAGATGAGAATCAGTTTGCAGACGCCTTGGCCACTATTTCATCTATGATCAAAGCACAGACTGCCAACTATGTGCCTCGGATTTTAGTATCCAGACTAGACCGACCAACATATATCTTCTCTGTGGACACTGTTACTGACAACAAACCTTGGTTCCACGACACCAAATGCTTCTTAGAGACTTAGACATACCAACCTGGGGCATCGTCCAATGATAAGAAGACATTAAGAAGGCTAGCCGGTAGTTTCTTCCTCAATAATGATGGTTCCTTATACAAGTGAAACTTCGACATTGTCTTGCTCAGATGTGTTGAAAGAAAGGAAGCAGACCCACTGATGCACGAAGTACACGGGGGTTCTTTTGGTACCCATGTCGGAGGACATGCAATGGCAAAGAAATTGTTGAGATCAGGTTACTATTGGATCACAATGGATGCAGACCGTTGTGCCTATGCCAAAAAATGCCATAAATGCCAGATCTACGCAGACAAAGTACATGTGCCTCCAAATCCTTTGAGTGTATTGTCTTCACCCTGGCCCTTCGCCATGTGGGGCATTGATATGATTGGAAAGATCGAACCAAATACTTCAAATGGTCACAGATTTATCCTGGTAGCCATTGATTACTTCACCAAATGGGTCGAAGCAGCTTCGTATGCAAACGTCACCAAGCAAGTGGTAGCCCGATTTCTGAAAAGGGACATCATTTGTCGATATGGAGTTCCCGAGCGAATCATTACCGATAATGGTTCAAACCTTAACAACAAAATGTTGACATAACTATGTCGGGATTTCAAGATTCAACATCACAACTCTTCTCCTTACAGGCCAAAGATGAATGGCGTTGTTAAGGCAGCTAACAAGAACATTAAGAAGATTATGCAAAAGATGGTAGTCACATACAGAGATTGTCACGAAATGTTACCATTCACCTTACATGGGTACCGAACTTCCATTAGAACATCGATCGGGGCAACGCCTTATCAACTTGTGTATGGTATGGAGGTCGTTCTACCTGTTGAAGTTGAATTTCCCTCCTTGTGGGTAATAATGGATGTGAAACTGGACGAAGCAGAATGGGTCCAATCTCGTTATAATTAACTGAGCCTGTTTGAAGAAAAGAAATTAACAACTATTTGTCATGGTCAGTTATAACAAAAACGAATGAAAAGAGCCTTCGATCAAAAGGAGAGACCTCGGGAATATCAAGTGGGAGAGCTTGTACTGAAAAGAATCCTTCCTCCTCATACAGACCACAGGGGCAAGTGGACGTCAAACTATGAAGGTCCCTACGTGATAACTAAAGTCTTCTCAGGCGGATCACTGATGCTCACGACCATGGATGGCGAAAATTTTCCATCTCCTGTGAATTCAGATGCAGTTAAAAAATACATCGCATAAATGACCCGCTGGAAATAAAAAAAAGAATGTAAGTCCAGGCAAAAATAGGGCATCCCGACGATTCATAAATAGAATAAAAGACTAAGGAAAAAAATATTAAAAAAATGTGTACACCCGCTGAGTCGAAAAGCCACATCAGATAGCTCAGGAAAAAATGGGTATCCCGGTGGATTGAAAACCCAAAAGGGCAATCCATGCAAAATCAGGGAATAAGCGAACAACTGCGCTCTGAATTCATCTGTATCACATAACCCGACAAGCTTCGAAAGGACAAAGCGTCGATCAGAATCAACTTTCTTCAGAAAGCAAGATAAGAAGAGCGTTCAAAGTCATACAGGGCATAGAAAAAGGAAGATTGGACATCAACTTCAGCATTGCCAAATAGAATTTATTTTCTCAATTTTATAGCAATCTCCTCATTTCAGGGATTAGATGCTTCAAATGTACTCGCCTGTTCAGGGCACACAAATCAATAAAATCAATAATCACTCATACTCTGTTTTGTACTCTTTGTTTTGTTTGCAAAAATGTCCAAAGTTCGTAATACAACATTTGCATGAAAACATATAAGCCATTTTCAATAAATGCTTGCAGGAAATATGTACTCTTAATCTAACTCCTATGACGGAATCTAGTTGAGGATGCCTCAGGCCACTTGTACGTTTCCTTTGTTTAACAGGTTGCAGGTACTCAAGGCAGTTAATCTTTTGCAGCATGGGGCATATCAGGTACTATATCACCAACCAAGTCAGCAGTCACATCATCGGCGATATCGCTTGACAAAAGCATCCCCCCGAAGCTCATCATCCCCCCAGGATACAGTCTGAATGAAAGAACCACAACAGATTACTTCTCAGAAGTTTTCTCGTCCCCAAGCAGGATCTCCCGAGCAATAACTTAATTTGTTTCTTCCCCAACAGATACGATTGCCAACACCTTGGGGTTTCTCTCATCCCTATCTTGAATTTCCCCACAGAGTTCTCCAGAAAGATCACCCAGAGATCCTTTCTCCCTGCATAGTTCAGACCCCGGATCGGTTCTTTCATTTTCATAATCATAGCATTGGCACCATCTTCCCTAAACAGACGTAGCATTCCGTCTAATACAGAACATTACGGCAAAAATCAAACATGCATTTGAATGATCATAAGTCAGGTTCAAACCATTCACCTGTATATACAGAAATCACTCCCCCAATGGTGTACAAATAAAAACACCTCTCCCCTGCAGTCACCAGAATACATCTTTGCACTCTCAATACAAATACCTTTATACTACTCTCCAGGAAACCAAACACTCATTTGTGTTCCTTACTTAACCAATTGATATTCGTCTGTATCATCATCCCTAAACACGTGTCGACGTTTGTTTCTATCGATACTCGTCCGTATCATGGTCCTAAAGATACTCGTCCGTATCTTTAGTCTATACACACTTTCGAAACACTTATATCATTTTAGTTTTGGGCTTAAACACTCGTTTGTGTTTATCTCTTCTCACAATGAAACTATCTTTCTGTCTGACATTCGTCCTATGTCGTGATATTTTCAGCAGCCGTCCCCTGCTAGGTGATCGTCCTTCACCTTTTGATGACCGTTCCTTATCATGTATCTGATGGCCGTCCCCATCGTTGATCTTTCTGTTTGGCATTCGTCCTATGTCGTGATATTTTCAGCAGCCGTACCCAGCCAGGTGATCATCCTTCACCTTTTGATGACCGTCCCTCATCATTTTATCTAATGGCCATCCCCATCATTGATCTTTATATCCGGCATTCATCCTATGTCGTGATATTTTCAGCAGCCGTCCCCTGCCAGGTAATCGTCCTTCACCTTTTGATGACTGTTCCTCATCATTTATCCGATGGCCGTCCCCATTGTTGATCTTTCTATCTAACGTCCGTCCTATGTCGTGTTATTTTCAGTAGTCGTACCCTTCCAGGTGATCGTCCTTCACCTTTTGATGACCGTCCCTCATCATTTATCTGATGGTCGTCCCCATAGCTGATCTTTCTATCCGACATTCGTCCTGTGTCGTGATATTTTCAGCACCCGTACCTTATCAGGTGATCGTCCTTCACGTTTTGATGACAGTTCCTCATCATTTACCCGATGGCCGTCCCCATCGTGGATTCCTATTCTTTAGCCTGATGGTCGTCCCCGTCAGAGCATCTCTCACCTTTTAATCCCCCAGCAGTCGTCTTCAACTTGATGGTCGTCCTCCATCGCTATCATTCAATGTTCATTATATACAAGTTTATCCTGAGTAATGGAATTCTATAGAAGCGCAATCACGATTCGACTTTGCTTGTGTGGATAAGAAGGAAGCAAGAGAGATTATGGAACACATGTATGATGGGATCTTTGATACTCATTCTAGTGGGAATACAATGACTAAGAAGATTTTGAGGGCAGGTTATTATTGGTCTACCATGGAAGCTCATTGCTATCAGTACTTTAAAACTTATCATATGTGCCAGATCTATGCTGATAAAGTACATGTGCCTCCAGTTCCTTTGAATGTTCTGACTGCTCCTTGTCCTTTTTCCATGTGGGTGTAAACACCCTAAATTTTCCTTCTCACTTTCTCAGGCCTTGGCTTATGATCACACACATTTCATAATATATCATTACATCTTACATTGCATATTCACCTTTAATATCTCATTTATCTCTACACAACTAGGGTTTGTGATCAGATGAATCACAAAGAGAGTATGAGGTATCTCAGAGACCATGAAGCATTACAAAGAGGTCCTTGAGTGTTCTAAGGTCATATTATACCCCTAAGGGTTCTTGAAAGTCAAAAGATCACAAGAGATTGCAGAGTCACCCAGGCAGGACCAAGGCTCCTACACAGATGACCTGAAATTAGGGTTTTGGGTTTGATGCCCTTACAACCAAAAATTTTGGTCATTCTTGATTCAAATGGTCTTTTTATGATATAAGGAGTGTGAGGATGAAGTTTGATGAAAAAAATTCAATGTGGAAGTCATTTGATCAAATGGTGACTTGTTGTGCAAGAAAAGTCGGGATTAGGGCATTTGAGGCCTCCAACAAGGGTTCCAAAGGGTCATCATCTTCAATTTGAGGTCCTATGACCTTTATTTGGTCTTAGGTATGTTTGAAAGATCACAAGATTGAAGAATTTCGAGCCATTGCAAAAGTTGCCATTTTTGGACATGACATATAATGAAAACTTTCCATTTTGGGAAAGATTTTCAACCTCCTCTTTCTTTATTAAAAAGGTTTCAAATGAATTTTCTTCAAACATGAAAGTTGTAGATTGACTCTTCCCATTTTCAAAAAGTATAAGAACTCCTCTTGATTAATCCTATAACTCAAGATATGGCAAGTCAAAGTTGGGAAAAATCTTGTAATTTTCAAGTTCATGTCAAAGAGGAAAATGTGCAAAAGTGAATTTAAGGCATCTACATGACTTCTAATCAACTCAATACCTCATGACATGATCAAACAACATCTCAAAGTCATTATTGAGCCTTGAACCAAAGGATTCCATGACTTGTTTCTCAAGAAATCACAAAGTTGCAAAATTGCAAAAACTATGCAAGCTCTTGATCCAAGCCATACAACTCACAACATTTGATCCTAGGGTTCTCCTTGAAGCCAGCTGAGGCAACTCTAGCCCTCAAATCAGCTCTGCCATGGCCACACCTCAAGTACACAACTTTTGACTTTTTGGCCAATTGAGCCATACCATTCCCACAGTGGATATCTACTCTTCTAACTCATTCCAATTGTTTATGCATTGCCTAAAGATCATAAAATACAACACACAAGAGCTTAGAAGCCACACACACTCAGATTGCACAAAAATTCCCAAAAACTTCCTCTCTTCGATTCTCCCAATCCAACCATCAAATTCAAAATTTATTTCACTAACAAGTCACCTTTCACCTAAGGAACAAATCCCAACCCTTACAATGGCCTGAAACACAACACACAAGAACCTCATTTTCTGCCATATCAGAACTGAACCTATCAAACCAGCTTTCAAAGCCTTCCAAGCTTGCCATTAGCACAAGGGGGACCAGTGGAGTTGGTTTGAACAAAAGAAAGGCTCAGAAAGCTCATATTCGAAGGTCTCCAGATCAGGTATAACTCAATAACGTTTTTCTCAGAACTTCATTATCTTGTTACAAGATGAATCTACGTGTTGCAGTGATCACATAGATGTCTTTAGAATTGAAAATGAGCAAGAAATGACCATTTTATGTTGTTCTGAAAGTTTTCCCATGTTTTGATTTTTGCTTTGATTCTCTTGATTCAAGTGTTTTAAATGTTGTTTGATGATTGATTTGTGTTCTATGAAGTGTGGGGAGTATTTCTGAGAAGGTTAGAGGGCTTGGGGTGGCCTAGGGAAGAAGATAGGGTTTTGGTTTGGTCGGAGAAGATGACCGAAGCACTGTTCTAGTCATCTGAAAGTTATTAGGGATAGGGTGCCCAGATTGAATGTGAGCCCTTAGATCTTGATTAGGTTAGTGAGTGGACGGTTCAGACTAGTCACTAACCCTAATTATGTTTAATTAAATTAAAACCTAATTAATTAAATAAGATTGAATACTGGCCTTTGGATTGCGCGTGTTTTATAAGTTTAAACCTGGACCCTTGGATTTTTATACCTTCAGTCAAGCTGACTTAAAATCTCAACCCTTGATCTGGCTTCCACGCAATCTGAGCCCTCCCTTTCAATTACTTTGCATTTTTATTATATTTATTTCATTTTGTTTTCCTTTATTTATTAAAAATAGCAAAACATTTTCAAAAATTTTGTTTTTTTACGCTTTCATTCTAATTAATATTAAAAACCTAAAAAAAAAATTATTTTTATTTTTTGCATTAAAAAATTATTTTAAATAATTTAATTGTATTATTTAATTATTTAATTCATTTTAATTAATTAAAAATACTTTTAGGTATTTAAAAATCACCAAAAAAATCAGAGAACCTCTTTGAACATTAAAATCAATTTAAAAACTCATTTCACAAATTTATTTTAGGGTTTGGTCATGTTTGGACAATTAAACTGGAATTAGGGTTTTGAAAATACCCTTTTTCATAACCCTAATTCAAAAATTCATTTCTTCCTAACCAAAATGAGTTTGTACTTGATTCTTTTTTGCATTCTTTTACATGTTGCATATAGTACCTAATACATTTAAGTCATATTTTTGCATTGCATTTTCAATTTGTTTTGACTTTTTCTTTGCAAAGTGTCTAAAACCCTAGCCAAACTTAGGAAAACCATAACTTGACTTTGGTTTAACTTTAGACCTCCACCTTTGGAGGGTGTTCTTAGGTAGGTTTAGGGTTTGTTTGGATGCAATTTCAAATTTTTATCATGTGATTTGCTTCTGATTTTGATTATGGACTTTGTGTATGTACATACTAACTTTTCAGGTGCAAATGGTAAGTTAATTGGGATATGGGTGTACACCCACATCCAATATCTTCTCACCCTCTTATTTATTTATGTTTGAAGTTAATTTGATTCACTTGTGTTTGTTTCTCTCCCACTCTTAGGTTACTTAACTTCTTCAGGAAATAAGTAACCTATCTTTCTCTCTCTTTCTCTCTTTCATCTACTTCTTCCTTGGTGGCCATCTGAAGATCTTCTCTTTAAGCCTTATAAACCATTGGAACATCCAAGCATGATAACTTTAGGGTTGTTAATAGTCCCCCTTAGTTTTTACCTTTTGAGTCTCTTTGAGTCTCTACTTCTCATCTCAATAACAAAGGCTAAATAATTAATGTTTTGGGGCTCTGTATTAGGGTTATGTTTGTATCCTTATCTTAGGATGAAGTGTATAAATTTAATAATTAGTTTAAAACCTTTAAGTTTTTTTCACCTCTTAATCAAAACACCTAATAAATTATCAAGACTTAAGCTTATTACTTGGGCCTTATATTAGGGTTACATCTCTGCCTCTAGGTCAGAGGGACTAACCCTAGTGTTTAATGGACAAGTCCCCCTTAGGTTTAATCTTACAAACATAAAATTCACTCTTAATATCATCTATAACTAAAATCCACTCTAATAAAGGTTTGTTATATAATGATTTTAATCCTTGACCATGGATTAAGTTGAGGTATCTTCCTCATCTTAAGTGTCCTAATTTATCATCCTTCTCTTAGGACGGTGTAATGAGTTTACTAATCCCTAATTAGAGATTATACTCATTACTTAACACAAAACAAAAATCCAAAAACACTTAATAATCACAAATGGGTTAATGATCTTAATCCAATATCATTAGGGTAATTAAGTTGAGATTCTCATCTCATACTTAAGTAGACTCATTATCCCTAATCAGGGATGATATAATGAGTTTACAAACCCTTGATTAAGGCTTAAGCTCAGTATCCTATGCAAAACACTAAAAACAAATAACAAATTGAAAACACAAAAACAAACAATAAACGTCTCCTCCGGGATTCTTTTCTCATCACATTCGCTCTGAAAACGAGAACTCGCTTCTTCCGTCTAATGCAAGACAGTTAGCACTCGAGCCAGATGAGTCATACATTTGAGCATAGACAAGCAAGAAGTTCACACCAAAAACATCCAAGTCTCTTTGAGTCGAACTACGGTGTTCTAACTTCCTCATTGCACGAGAGGATACGTAGGCCTAACTTAACTGTTATCGAACAAAAGTCTTCAGGTCTCCCCCTTCTCCTCTTTCTAGCTTTCTTTTCTTAGCCCCAGTTTTGAGCTCCCATTCTTTGTATACCATCACCCTATACATCCCTTTCTTTCATAACATTGTTAGCACATACACCCCCCCTTTTCTAAAAATAGTCAGGTAAGCGTGGATCCCGTCGAGCACGACGGACGATCTGGGTGCTAATACCTTCCCAGGTCGTAACCAACCCCCTTACCCAGTCTCTTTGGTTCGCAACCGTCTTATCCATATCTTTCTAGGTTTATGCAGCATTACCTTTCCTTCGGGATAAAAATGCCTAGCTGGCGACTCTATTCAACCTCAACCTTCAACATCGCTAACACCAGTTCGCGTTTGTACCAGGATGAAAATTCGGGGAGTGACGGTGGGGCATTGATATGATTGGTGAGATCAAACCTAATGCTTCCAACGGACATCGTTTCATTCTTGTTTCTATTGATTACTTTACAAAATGGGTAGAGGCAACCTTGTTTGCTTCTGTTACCAAGAATGTTGTGGCTCGATTCATCAAGCATAATCTTATATGTAGATATGGTGTCCCTGAAAGGATTATCAAAGATAATGGTACTAATTTGAACAATACTATGATTACTGATCTCTGCATGCAGTTCAAGATTAAGCATCATAATTCTTCTCCATATCTACCGAAGATGAATGGCACAGTGGAAGCCACCAACAAGAATATTAAGAAGATCTTGCAGAAGATAATAGTGGCATACAAAGATTGGCATGAGATGTTACCATTTGCTCTCCATGGTTATCGTACCACAGTACATACCTATACCGAGGCAACCCCATTCTCTCTTGTCTATGGCATGGAAGTAGTTTTACCCATTGAAGTTCATATTCCCTCCTTGAGAATTATGAAGGATGCAGAATTAGATGAAGATGAATGGATTCAGACTCGACTTGACCAGATAAACTTGATTGATGAAAAGAGGCTTGCAGCTGTTTGTCATGGTCAAATGTATCAGAAGCGTGTGATCAATGCCTTTAATAAGAAAGTTAAGCAACAAGTATATCAGGCTGGAGACTTGGTAATCAAGCGTATCATATTACCACAGGGTGATCCTAGGGGAAAATGGACTCCTACCTATAAAGGGCCATTTATAGTCAAAAGGGTATTTTTTGGAGGCGCTGTGATGCTAACTACTATGGATGGTGAATATTTCCCGCAGCCTGTGAACGCAGACATAGTCAAAAAATACTACGCATAAAAAGACCCGCTAGGTTGACTGGCCTAGGAAAAAATAATGGCATCCTGGCAAACCAAAAGGGTTTGGGCAAAAATTAGGGATACATATAAAAACCAATTTTACACCCTGCAAGTCGAAAACCTGCAAAGGTGGCTTGGGAAAAAAAGGGTATCCCGGTGGACTAAAAATCTGAAAGGGTAGTCCAGGAAAAAGTTAGGGATTAAAGAGTACGACTATGTCTCGTTGGATCACCCATGTAACCACAACTAGTTGTGCTACCTAGAGAGAGTTCAAACAGGTGCATATCAGTCCAATCGTTTTTCTTCCGACAGCAAAAGATGAGATACTTGAGGATAATGGCAATAACAGAGTTGAAACTCAATAGGATCACTACCACATAGCTGTTTTTCCTTGTTTTTGTACTCTTTTTAAATTTTCTACGATGAAATCCTCTTACTAGGATTTCCGTCTCTTTGTTCAAACTTTCCTGTTTATAGGCCACTTTCTAAATCAATACAGTTCTATTTTCGAATTCAGGTTTACTTTTCCCTTTTTACTAAAGTGAAAACGTCCATTGATTATGTCTGAATGTATATATGTTTTTGAATATGATTAATTTTTACCATAAATGCATAAAATAATATAGAATTACAATAATAGCATTTACTAAGGACAATCTGAGGTAGGAATCCAACGAATCTTCGTTGGTTCATCCCCACAGAGTAATCTTTACAGATATATTATAACGAAGTATTCTAACTAACCACATGTACTTCCAACTTTATGAGATCCTCAAGCAGATTTCTCTCAAACTTGATATCCTCCGAAGAATTGACACTTGGCTGGATAAGTTTCCTGGGGAATTTCTGTCTCTTTTATCCTTAGTCAGGGTATTTAGGAATCTAATATTTCAATAAGAAGTACGACGAACGGAAGTCGAAAGATCCCAAGTACAATATTCCAAAACAAGACGGGAACGAAGTCTTAATATTCCTCAGCAACGAATCAGGATTTATTTTCCCCAGCCAGCAGTTGTTATACAAAGCTACTCATGTGCTTCAACTACATAATTCATACATATATCATTTACATCATATCATGGCATACACATCCATAATGCATATGACATCTTCATTTATATTTCATGTCATGCAATCTCGCATAAACTCATCTTTCTTTTTCAGGATAATTTACAGTCAGATAAATGTTACCAAGTCCTTGAGACAGTTCAGAGACGATCTATACGAAGATCTAGTGCTGATACTTAGTGCATGATATCGTTTTTTCCCTAAGATAGTTCAGAGGCGATCTATACGAAGATCTAGTGCAGATGCTTAGTACATGATGTTTTCAGAGATTTACTTTTGATACTTCAATCAAGATATTTTCCTGAGAAAGGTCAGCGACGATCTATACGAAGATAAGGTACTGATACTTAGTGCATGATGTCTTTTTTCCCCTATAAACAATTCAAAGACGATCTACACGAAGATCTAGTGTTGATATTTAACTCAGTCATGTTACAGAGACAATTCAGAGACGATCTATACGAAGATCTAGTACTGATACTTAGTGCAGTAACAGCATGCAGACAATCTTACCTTTTGGTACTTTGGATGGCATCTATAACCCCATCTCTGAATACTCCGAGTGGCATCTTTAATCCCATTCAAGAAATCCAACCAACCAACAATGTTACTCCATGCACCGGCGAGTGCAAACTTTTGGGCTTTAGTGTTCAATCCCCTTCAACCTTCAAGTCACGAATGGCGTATATGCCAATCTAACTCCTCAGGTTTCATAAAATTGAACAGGGGCAGCTTTTGTACCCCAAAAATTTCCCTCCCATATTTAATACAATGTGTCTTAAGAGGTCTCTTAATATTCACAAGATTCTCAATTGGTCAAAAGGATTCAAGGTTTCATCAAACAAAGCTTCCTCCTGAACAATTGATCTTAAAACTAGGGTTTTGAGTTTCCCCAAACAAAGTGGACTTCCAAGGCCTCAAGTGGATTTCATAACATCCTACATACCTTAAAGAATCCTCATTTCATGTTTCAAAGCTTTCCCAACAAGTTTGGTCAGTCAGATGCTTAAATACTTAAAAATCAGTTAACTTGGTCAACAAGTCAACTGTGGTCAACACAAAGTCAAACTTCATGAATTTTGTTCAACCTTAAGATTATGAGGTTAAATTCATCATTTGATCAAGGTTTGATCATGATTCATCAAGGAAACCTCAGAATCATCAAAAATCAGAAGTTACTAAATTAGGGTTTTGTTCAGGAAAAGTCAACTGAACTTTGACCAGCCATAACTTTCACATGCTTCATAAAAAATTTCCCATCCAAAGCTCATTTTGAAGCAAATTCAATTCTTTACAACTTTGTGTATCACAAGCCAAGTCCAAAAATGTTTCATTTGAAAGATATGAGCTCTTTTTGAAAGACATTATAGGTCTTTTTGAAAGTCAACAAAAAGTCAACTTTTTCCAAAGCTCATAATTTTAAAATGGTAAATGATATGGACATGGGACCAAAAGGGTTGATTAGAGGACACTCTAAGATTTCTAAAACGTCCTAGAACACCTTCATGGGATCAAAATTGAGGTAGTTATGCATTGTTGAAGTTGGGTAATTTTCAAGAGGTGTATGAAGTAAACAAGGCCATAACTCCAATTCTTTCAAAATGGGCCTATAATATTTCAACCCAAACTTGAAGATAAGTCCATCCATGACCCAATGACCATATTTTCTGATTTTTAATTTTTTATTAATTTTTATTTTAATCATTTAAAATCATTTTTAATTAAAATAAATTATGAAAATCAAATATTTGATTTTAAATTTGTTTTGGGATCAAATATATGGTATTCAAAGTGATTAATACACTCCAAATTTGTTCAAGACCAATATAGCATGTGTATATTTGATTTTTGGAAAATTATGACAAATTGGTTTCTTCATCATTAAGCAATTCAAATCCATGCATCCAAAGCCAAAAATCTGACCTAATTCACTATATTATATATACACAACAAAGACATAAGGGTTACACACGAATTTCAGAGGGCAAGAAAATCGTATTCATACTTCAAAATTTCACACAAATTTCAAAATTCGGTTTCTACAATCCACCACTTTTACAAGCTGTTTAAAGGTTGTAAACGATTCCTTGAGGCATCTTGAACATATCCCAATCATCTTCATCATCAAATTCATGCCATAATGCCCAAACCAAATCATTTTTTCTTCTTCTTATTTTTCATGCTTTTCGATTTCAAATATATACTCAATATAAATTGCATTTAACCATTGATTTGTGTTTGTTGTGAGGTATGGATGATTTTTGGACAATTACTTTGAAGTTTCATTGTGGATTCAAGAAGGTGCCATTGTTAGGGTTTAGAACTCCAATTTAGGGTTTCTTGATTAAGGCAATTTAAGGATAGTTTGATGATATATTTGAATTGTGCAGGTCATGGGAAATTGATTGGTATAGGTATCTTGGTATAATTGTTTGTATTTGGAAACATTTGAATTTCGCAGGTCAATTAGCTACGAAAATTTCGTAGCTAATTCGAAGCTAGTTCGTAGCAAAAAACTAAGAGGCTGGAGGAAGAAGACGGTGGTGCGCGCGATTTCTGAAATTTGAATTTTGATTTTATAATATATACAATTCTTTGCATTATTTAGACGCATGTGAAACGCATGGCCCAGTGGATAGAGGAGACGCGTATGGTGTGTAGGGAGCGGGTTCGAACCTGGCCTCCAGAATTTTTACCAATTGGTTTCTTCTTCTTTTATTTTCTTATACCTTTTTTTATTAATTAATAAATAATCCTAATTTTAATTAATTAAATTAACCATTATTCCCTTAAAATTAAATTCTTCTAAATATTTTAAATAAACTTTTAATTTTAATTTTTATTACACATTTGTTTTATAATAAGTAATTTATTAGGTTTTAATTATTTAATTTAGGTAATTATATTTAAATTTTATTTAAAACCCTAATTTTCAAAACCTAACTTGTTAACCCTAATTTTTTTTCAAACGTTGATTTTATTAAACCCCAACCCTAATTTTAAACCTGATTTTTCAAACCTAATTTTCTAAAAAAACTTAAACCTAATTTATTAAAACCTTAATTTTTTTTAATTGCCTTATTTATTTTTTACTTAGAAAATTGTATAGTTTGCATTCTCTTCTGTAATTTATTTTGCTCGGTCATTATGTAATTGCTCCTATCTTGTAATAGATTAGGTGTAAATTTCCACATCGATTATTATGTAACTTCCCCAAAGCCATGTAACAACGTCGTAGGACTTTATTTTCCTGCTTTTAATTTCCGTTAGATATTAAATGCGTTGTTAGTAAACCTAGGGAGTGCAAATATTGTATGGTTAACTAATTGAACCTAACTCACTAACTTTTAAGATAAATATTTGAAACTAATATTCACACACATAAGTCGATCGTTCTACGATCGCCATCTGCACCTCCTAGGGTTTCCCCTATTGGTTGCCTTTAATATGGTCAAGTCCCTCGAAAGTGGGGTGTCTTAAGCAATGTCCCTTCAAACAGATAAATCATCAAGTCCCTCCAAAGTTAAAAAGATCATAGTCCCTTCGAAGTTTCCTATGGAATAAATGATCTCGTCCCTCGATGACCCTACGGAATGAATGATGATAGTCCCTACAAATTTCTAAAGACACCCCTACAAGTTGCCTTCGTTGACCATACAATGACCTTACGCCTGTTCCTTAATAAATCCAAGGTAATGACTACTTACTCCTTAATAGTAAGGACAATCTTACCCTTGAAAGGAAATAAAGAAACATGAAAGACCAGTCTAGGATAGGTAGTTCTTAGTTACTTTCTCATATTTCAAAACACTTTTCACACCTCACTTTCAAACAATTTTCAAAAACTTAAAGCTTTGTATACATCCATACGAGGATCATTACGAAGACTTACAAAAATTTCTTAACACACACTACACCTTTTTCAAACAAGTTAAAGTGATGTATACATCCATACATGGATACAAATGGTGCTAACACTTTCCATTTGTATAACCTACCCCCCGAACTCAATCTTTTTAAAAGGTCTTTCTTGTTCTTTTATAACCTTTCCTATTGGATAAAAGAAAAGTCGGTGGTGACTCTTGCTATCCGCAACATAAATAAAAAGTCAGTTCTCCCATCGTGTTACAGTGTCACATACTGAAGTGCACCAACTAATGACATGTACAGATGTGGATCAGCAATAGGACTTGACCCATGTTTGATCAATTTGCAAGTGCTCAGCATTGGTGTTGGAGTGTCATTTGCTTGATCCATCTTTGCCTTAGTGAGAAGATCCTTGATATACTTGGACTGAGATAAGAACATAGCACCACAACTGCAACTATGAATTTCAATACCAAGAAAGTACCTAGGTTTACATAGCCTTTTCAAATAAAACTCAAGATGTAGCTTGTTGATGATCTGTTTTATAAGATCTTTGCTAGAACCAATGATCAATATGTCATCAACATATATTAGAGCATAAAGTGAAACACCCAGCTTAGAATATACAAACAAAGAGTTATCACATTTTGATGTAGTAAACCCAAAATGAAGCAGAGCTTGAGTTAGTTTCTCATACAAAGCCCTTGGGGCTTGTTTGAGACCATAGATAACCTTGTGTAACTTACATACTAAGGATTTCTCACTGTCAACAAAACTAGTAGGTTGAACCATATACACTTCATCATGTAACACACCATTCAGGAAAGCATTATTTACATCAATTTATTGTACCTCCCATTTGTATGTAATAACAAGTGTAAGAATCACCCTAATTGTTATGGGTTTAATCACTGGAGAGAAAGTTTCTGTGTAGTCAAATCCTTGTTCCTGATGAAATCCTTTAACCACAAGTATGGTTTTATATTTATTGATTGAACCATATGCATTTTCTTTGATTTTGAAAACCCATCCACAACCCACTCCATGTCAGTCAGGAGGCAAAGTGGTTAAGGACCAATTTTTGTTAGGCAAGAGAGCATTATACTCTTCAGTCATGGCTTGAACCCACTCATGTTTGGTTAGTGCTTGTTTAACACTTGATGGTTCAGATTCAGAATGAGCTATAAACACCTTAGGTTTGGATTTATCAGTTTTGGCTCTAGTCAACATGGGATGGTTATTCACAAGCAAATGACTACTAGGTGGAACTGTTCCTATAGATGCAGACTGTGAAGAATCAGATATAGGAATGTGAGAGGATATGGTTAGTTCATTAGAATTATGAGGGATGTTTGGAACAGATAAGGATGAAGCCACTCTTTTTAAACTACCAGAAACACTACCATTGGGAGGGAAATCACAAGAAATAGAATTACCATAATCCGATCTTTATTTCAAGATCTAGTTCTCGTCGGAACTCTCAACCCCTCTTTCGTGGTCCAATATGATCCCTATTTCATGATCACACCCTCAAACCCTATTTCATGGCCACGTACCAACATCACAACAACGGACATACCCCACCTTGGTATATTGTTCCAACTATGCATATGTCATGCAACACCAATGAGATGTATGCATATATGCAACGATTATATTAAACAACTTCAAAACAACAATCAACATACAACAGCTCATTACAACAACAATTTTCATAAACATCATACATATTTTAGCATATAACAACATAAGTCAACTTCAAATGATTATACACAACAAAGTATTATACTTCCACTTATCACATCAACACACATCGACAACTGCACCTTATAATCACAACAACGATTATCACACATAACAACAACCACAAAACCAACAAACATACCAAACTATGTTCATTTTCAAGTTATACTAATTATCTCTATATTTACATCTATAACTCTCCTCTCACTGCCTTTATCTACACTACTTCAATCCCTAAGAATTACTAAGTTAATTAGATAATTTTAAGGAATTTTTCAGAATTAAAACACAACATTTTCCGCTCCAGGTCTCACTGAGTGAGTGGGTATGCTCGCTAAGCGAGTAACTCTTTGTATTCCGACTCTTCAAAAGTTCACCTTGCTTGCCAAGCGAGCTCCAAATTGCTAAGCGAGCTCTGTGATTTTCCCAGTTCTCCCTTCTATGCTCTGACACTTCCTGCAACCAAAATATTCATCCAAAACCAATTTTTCCAGTCATACAGTTCTTGAATTACTCTTACCACCATCTATTTCATATAATTAGTACACGACAACAACAAATTATCAACAAATCAACACAATTCCTATTCAAACACCAAAACCACAACTCTTAATCATCAACCTACCCAATTCCCATTATAAAGCTCTTAATAGACGGAAGAATCCCACCCTTACCTTGGATTTGACAAGAAATTCTTCTTCCTCGCGGATTCTCCTTCACGTTCTAGCCCTTTTCTTTCTTCTTCTCTCAACTTTTCACAATCGTTCCTCTTTTCACAAAAACATGATCGATTTTCCTTCTTACCATTAACCCCTTAGACCAACTTATGAACTTCCACCTTTACCCTTACTAATTCCACCAAATGTTTGCCTTACCCCTTAATTATTATTATTTCAATTATTTAATTTATCCAATAATAATATTATCAACCATAATATAATCCTTAAATTAATATTATATTCAATAATATATTATTCTTCTACACACCAAAACACTATAATCTAATTAAAATAATTTAACATAATTTGGGGCGTTACATTAGGCAGATGCTTTTATTTTTAGAAGTTCTTGAGGTTTAGAGTTTTAGGTCAAATGATAAAAATATTGCTAATCATTGAATCTAACGGTTAAAATAAAAATTTAATCGGTTAGAATAATCGAGTAACATGTGTATCAAACATGTATAACCTGTTTTGGTGCTTTTTTTATTTTTGTGATGAGTGTCAGATTTTTTAGAGCTCATGGAACCCTAAAACGCATAAACAACATTCTGGTTTTGGTGGAACCGTCGGGCGACGC
This sequence comes from Lathyrus aphaca, assembly GCA_963966055.1. Classification (NCBI taxonomy): domain Eukaryota; kingdom Viridiplantae; phylum Streptophyta; class Magnoliopsida; order Fabales; family Fabaceae; genus Lathyrus; species Lathyrus aphaca. The sequence continues at coordinate 241,655,084 of OZ014525.1, forward strand.
TTTAAACGTCGGGTGATGCAGCCTTGATCATCGGTCGGAAGTAAGGGGTGACGTGGGAAAATTTTCTATATTTTTCAGGATTTTGAGATTGAGTCTTACAATGTTGTTTCATCGAGCAAAGCAACATGTGTAGAAGGCTCCGCCCGGTGATGCAGCCTTGACCACCGGACGCTCTTGACAGTTTTTTAAATATTTTTCTTTTCTTTAAAAATCTATAAAATTTGATTTGTATATCCGATTTAAGAAAACATTATACCGATAGGAAGCTGAAATGACGTTCTATCTAATGGATTGAGGAAATATTACTTTCGATGTGGAATTTAATTATTTAAGATACTTCGACTAAAATGTCGATTATGTGAATCACAACTTGTGAAGTATAGGACATGCAAATCAAGGTATTGGAAAGAAACCTTAGTATGGCTTCAACTGATAGAACAACCTAAACATGAGACTAGGAAACCGATAAATGGTGAGATAGTTCAATTGATGTCTAAGTATGTTTATTAGCATGTAATTATATTGTACTATTATGGTAAAGTCTTGAGGTGAGTATTACATTGAGTCCCACAGGAAACAAACGATAAAGCCTTGAGGTGGGTATTACACTGACTACCACGGGAAGCAAATGTTAAAGCCTTGAGGTGGGTATTGCATTGAGTCTCACGGGAAGAAAACGGTAAAGTCTTGAGGTGGGTATTACAATGAGTCCCACATGAAGCAAATGGTAAAGTCTTGAGGTGGATATTACATTGAGTCCCACGTGAAGCGATCTGAACGTTTAATGAGTGGTATATCTAATTCTATAGAAATAATTGGCCTTAGGCTTGATATGGGTACTACCCCAAGTTCCATGGGAAGTAGAAAAGCAAGATCCTCACTAGTGATAGTAGGATTTGTAGAATTCCTGGACGTTTTCCATATGAGTATCAAAATGTGAACTCAAAGTCTTAGTTTCTTTGACTTGAGTAGGAAATATTTATAGAAACTTGTAATTCCGAGAGAATTCATAAGATAGGAACTCACTAAGAATTTTTTATCTAACCCCACGTTGTTGATTATTGTTTCAGGTACTACAGGTTCTACAAAGGGTAAGGATAAATTCGTTTGACTTATCCTTACGAGTTGATATTATGAGCATGGCATAACTTCTGCTGATGGAGTTTATTTTGAGATCATTATTGATATAATTTTTAGTATTTTATTTTTGAACATCTTGTATACGTTATGCCTTAGTTTTAGACATTTCTTTTTCGGCATTTAATGCATGTAATGTGTTGACTTGGAACTTGTAAGTATTTCAATACCCAAACTTGGATTCATCTATAATATATATGCTTTAATGTATATTATTATTTATGGGTGTTATGTTGGTATTAGAGTAGGTTGTATCCTCGACCTAGCCATGAAATACTATGAGTATATCTTTCTGCTCCACATTCGTCTTAATGCCATTGGTCTTATATGTTATAATTATGGTATTGAGTCCGATCAACTTAATATTATCTATATGACATTTAGGAACATGAAAGAGGGACAAAAGCAATTGTGGTGGATATGGTAGATCCCAACCTGAATCTAATTCTCCCGGTGGCATCGATGGTGTTCCATGGCCCCAATTCATGCAGTAGATGCAACATCAGTATAATCAGTTTATGCAACTGATGATGCAGAACTAGAACGGAGGTGTTAACCTTTTTGTGGTGGTAACCGAGAATGTGGGTGGAACTTTTAGGGACTTCATTCATATGAATACCCCTGAATTTCATGGTGGTTTGGATCCGATGAAGGCTCATAAATAGGTATCTGGCGTGGAACATATTTTTCTTATCGTTCCATGTAGTGAGGAGAACAAGGTAATGTTTGCTTCTCACATGTTGAAGGGACCGCCCTTGAGGTGGTGGGAAGGTGCATCGGCGTTGATGACTATCCAGTTCATCCCTAAGGAGTGGGATAAATTTAAGAGTATCTTTATGGAGAAGTATTTCCCAAGTTCTTTGAGGACTCAAAAAGTGTTTGAATTCCAATAGTTGAGGCAAGGTAGCTTGATTATGGCCAGTTATGTTGAAAAGTTTGAAACATGGCTGCTTACTCTAGGTAGACTATGTATGTGTTGCTCCCCGGACTTTCGTCCCGGTGCAAATGCAAACTGTCGGCGAGAACGGTCGGATGATGAAGGTTGAATAGAGTCGCCAGCTAGGCATTTTTATCCCGAAGGAAAGGTAATGCTGCATAAACCTAGAAAGAAGTGGATAAGACGGTTGCGACCCAAAGAGACTGGGTAAGGGGGTTGGTTACGACCTGGGAAGGAATTAGCACCCAGATCGTCCATCGTACTCGATGGGATCCACGCTTACCTGATTGTGTTTAAAAGGGGGAAGTGTATGTGTTTACTGTGTATAAAAGAGATGGATGTACAAAGTGACAGCGCAAAAGAACGAGAATTCAAACTGAGGCTAAGAAAATAAAGCTAGGAAGATAAGAAGGGGGAGACCTGGGGACTTTTGTTCAATAACCGTTAAGTTATGCCTATGTATCCTCTCGTGCAATGAGGAAGTCAGAACACCGTAGTTCGACTCAAAGACACTTGTTGTTTTTGGTGTGAACTGCTTGCTTGTCTATGCTCAAGTGTATGACTCGTCTGGCTCGAGTGCTGACTGTCTTGCATTAGACAGAAGAAGCGAGTTCTCGTTTTTAGAGTGAGTGTGATGAGAAAAGAATCTCGGAGGAGACGTTTACTGTTGGTTTTTTTGTGTTTTCAATTTTTTATTTGTTTTTGGTGTTTGGCATAGGATAATGAGCTTAAGCCTTAATCAAGGATCATAAACTCATTATATCACCCCTGATTAGGGATAATGAGTCTACTTAAGTGTGAGATGAATATCTCAACTTAATTACCCTAACGATACATGATTAAGATCATTAACCTATTTGTCATTATTAAGTATTTTGGGTTTTTTTGTTTTGTGTTAAATAATGAGTTTAATCTCTAATCAGGGATTAGTGAACTCCTTACACCATCCTAAGAAAAGGATGATAGATGAGGACACTTAAGATGTGGAAGATACCTCAACTTAATCCATGGTCAGAGATTAAAATCATTATATAACAAACCTTTATTAAAGTGGATTTTTATTAGAGGTTAGATTAAGAAGTGAATTTTATGTTTGTAAGACTAAACCTGAGGGGGACTTGTCCATTAAACACTAGGGTTAGTCCCCCTGACCCAAAGGCAGAGATGTAAACCTAATATAAGGCCCAAGTTACAAGCTTAAGTCCTGATAATTATTAGGTGTTTTGATTAGAAGGTGAAAACAACTTAAAGGTTTAACACTATGTATTGCAATTATACACTCCATCCTAAGATAAGGATATAGGCATAACCCTAATACAGAGCCCCAAAACTTTAATTGTTTAGCCTTTGTTATTGAGATGAGAAGCAGAGACTCAAGGAGACTCAAAAGGTAAAAACTAAGGGGGACTATTAACAACCCTAAAATTATCATGCTTGGTAGTTCCTATGGTTTTTGAGGCATAAAGAAAGTCTTCAGATTGGCCAGCAAGGAAGAAGAAGCAGATGAAAACGGAAGGAGATAGAAGAATAATTTACTTACTTCCTGAAGAAGTTAAGTAACCTAAGAGTGGGGTAAGAGCAAGAGAGAAAAAAAGTGAATCAAATTCACTTCAAAGACAGGTAAAGATTCATATGAAAGGATAAGAAGAGGTTGGATATGGATGCACATCCACATCCTGATCAACTTACCTGAAGCACCTGAAAGGGTTAGTATGAATGCATAAGGTATGAAATAAGATGAAATGAAACAAATGAAGGTACACTGATCCAAACCAGAAGAGAACACATGATGATAATGTGTTATTAAAAGATGCAAAGTCATGTACAATGCATATGTATGATCATACAAGTGTTGGATGCAAAAACAAACATGTTAGAAGCTTGAAAATACATGAACATACATAAGATGTAATGCATACAAAGCATACCAAATGAATGTAGCAATGATCAAACAGTGTTCTCACATGACCTAAGGTATCTAAGATGAAATAAAAATGCATGATATGTCATGACAAGTTCATATGATGAGGATATGCAAAGATGAATGCAAGTATACATGGCAAATTAGGGTTTTTAGAATGCAATGCAAAAATATGATTTAATTGTCCTAGATACTAGATGCAGCATGTAAAATAATGCAAAAAGAACCAAGTACAAAGTCATTTTCATTAGTCAGAAATGAATTTTAGAAGTTAGGTTGTGAAAAAAGGGATTTTGAAAACCCTAATTCAAGTTTAATTCTTAAAATAGAATCAAATCCTAAAATAAATGAGTGAAATGAGTTTGTAAATTGATTATAATGTTCAAGGATGCTTCATGATTTTTTTTGGTTATTTTTAATTACCTAAAAGTATTTTTAATTAATTAAAATAAATGAATTAATTAAATAATATAATTAAATGATTTAAAAATAAATTATTAATGCAAAAAATGAAAATAAAAATGTTTTTGGGTTTTAAAAATTAATTAGAATAAAAGTGTAAAAAATCAGAATTTTTAAAAGTGTTTTGCTATTTTTTTAAAAATAAAAGAAAACAGAATGAAATAAATAAAAATAAAATGAAAAGTAATCCAAATGAAAGGCTCAAATTGCATGGAAGCAAGATCAAGGGCTAAGGGTGCAAGTCAGCTTTATTGGGGGTATGTAGATCCTAGGGTTCAGATTTAAACTGGTTAAACGCGCGCAATCCAATGGCTCCTATTTAATCTGAGCTAATTAATTATAATTTGTTTTAATTAATTAAAATTAGGGCTAATGAATTATCTGGACCGTCCACTTCCTAATTTAATAAAGATCCAATGGCCTACGTTTAATCTGGAAACCCTAATCACCCTCAAACCCTAATCATTTTTCAGATGACCGGAACAGTGCTCCGGTCATCTTCTCCGGCGGGTCCAAACACACAACTTCTTCCCTAGGCCACTACACAGCTGGAGATAAGGCTTTTCCCTTTCAGCCTTAAGGTAAACCACCTAATGTTCTTAGCAGACAACATGCTTAGATTTTGGGCCCATATTAGATTAGGGTCAGTAAAGGCGTTGATATTGGGCAGGTGTCTCATAAACCATTTGTGAAATAGAGGAGTGCAACACCATACCAAACCTCCCATTTTCTTCTCATTCTTATAATTTATCGAATAGTAAAGGTCACCCAAGAGAGGGGGTACAAGATACTTTAGCACAAAAAGATGGATAACATTCATTTCAACAAATTTATCCATGTTAGCAAACAAAATGATCACATAGATGGACAAGGCCAAGATAGCACAAACAGAATCCCACTGAGCAGCAGTAGCAAGTTCTTCCGCCCTCTTAACCAAGAAGTCCAGAGAAAAACCAAGTACCCCGGCTTTGGTAGCAGTCAAGTTTGTAGTCACCTTGGATGAGCTCAAATAAAGAGCTTTGGAAATGTCATCACGAGTAGGCCATGTCATTTCTGGATTGAAAGGAACTTGATCTTTGAGTGGCACACTCAAAATCACAGCATACTCTTCAAACAAAGGTCCCAACTAGAAATCATGAAATGTGAAGCATCTGAGCCTAGTGTCGCTCCCCGAACTTTTGTCCCGGTGAAAACGCGAACTGGTGTCGGTGATGTTGAAGGCTGAGGTTGAATAGACTCGCTAGCTAGGCATTTTATCCCGAAGGAAAGGTAATGCTGCATAAACCTAGAAAGAAGTGGATAAGACGGTTGCGAACCAAAAAGACTGTGTAAGGGGGTTGGTTACGACCTGGGAAGGTATTAGCACCCAAATCGTCTGTCGTACCCGACGGGATCCACGCTTACCTAATTGTGTTAAAGGGGGATAGTGTATGTGCTAACAGTGTATAAAACGATGGATGTACAGGGCGATGGTGTACAAAGAAAGGGAGCTCAAAACTGAGGCTAAGATAAGAAAGCTAGAAGGAGGAGAGGGGGGAGACCTAGGGACTTTTGTTCGATAACCGTTAAGTTATGCCTACGTATCCTCTCGTGCAGTGAGGAAGTCAGAACACCGTAGTTAGACTCAAAGAGACTTGGATGTTTTGGTGTGAACTTCTTGCTTGTCTATGCTCAAGTGTATGACTTGTCTGGCTCGAGTGCTAACTGTCTTGCATTAGACAGAAGAAGCGAGTTCTCGTTTTCAGAGTGAGTGTGATGAGAAAAAGAATTCCGGAGGAGACGTTTATTGTTTGTTTTTGTGTTTTTAGTTTTTTATTTGTTTTTTTGTGTTTTGCATAGGATAATGAGCTTAAGCCTTAATCAAGGGTTTGCAAACTCATTATATCATCCCTGATTAGGGATAATGATTCTACTTAAGTATGAGATGAGAATCTCAACTTAATTACCCTAATGATACTAGATTAAGATCATTAACCCATTTGTGATTATTAAATGTTTTTTGTTTGGATTTTTGTTTTGTGTTAACTAGTGAGTTTAATCTCTAATCAGGGATTAGTGAACTCATTAAACCATCCTAAGAGAAGGATGATAGATGAGGACACTTAAGATGAGGAAGATACCTCAACTTAATCCATGGTCAGGGATTAAAATCATTATATAACAAACCTTTATTAAAGTGGATTTTAGTTAGCGATTAGATTAAGAAGTGAATTTTATGTTTGTAAGACTAAACCTGAGGGGGACTTGTCCATTAAACACTAGGGTTAGTCCTTCTGACCCAGAAGCAGAGATGTAACCCTAATATAAGGCCCAAGTTACAAGATTAAGTCTTGATAATTATTAGGGGTTTTGATTAAGAGGTGAAAACAAATTAAAGGTTTAACACTAAGTATTAAAGGTATACACTCCATCCTAAGATAAGGATACATGCATAACCCTAATACAGAGCCCCAAAACATTAACTGTTTAGCCTTTGTTATTGAGATGAGAAGCAGAGACTGAAAAAGACTCAAAAGGTAAAAACTAAGGGGGACTATTCATAACCCTAAAGTTATCATGCTTGGATGTTCCTATGGTTTATGAGGCTTAAAGAGAACTCTTCAGATGGCCACCAAGGAAGAAGCAAATGAAAGACAAAGAGAGAGAAAGATAGGTTACTCACTTCCTGAAGAAGTTAAGTAACCTAGGAGTGGGAGAGAAACAAACACAAGTGAGTCAAATTCACTTCAAACACAAATAAATAAGAGGATGAGAAGAGATTGGATGTGGATGCATATCCACATCCTAATTAACTTACCATATGCACCTGAAAAGTTAGTATGTGTATACACAAAGTCCATGATCAAAATCAGAAGCAAATCACATGATAAAAAATTGAAATTGCATCAAAACAAACCCTAAACCTACATGAGAAAACCCTCCAAAGGGGGAGATCTAAAGCTAAACCAAAGTCAAGTTATGGTTTCCCTAAGTTTGGCTAGGGTTTTGGACACTTTGCAAAGAAAATGTCAAAACAAATTGAAAATGCAATGCAAAAATATGATTTAAATGTCCTAGAAACTAGATATAACATGTAAAAGAATGCAGTAAGAACCAAGTACAAACTCATTTTGGTTAGGCAGAAATGAATTTTTGAATTAAGGTTATTAAAAAGGAGATTTTCAAAACCCTAATTCAAGTTTAATTGTCAAAACATGATCAAACCCTAAAATAAATTTGTGAAATGTGTTTGTAAATTGATCTTAATGTTCAAAGAGGTTCTCTGATTTTTTTGGTTATTTTTAAATACCTAAAAGTATTTTTAATTAATTAAAATGAATAAATTAATTAAATAATACAATTAAATGATTTAAAAATAAATTTTAATGCAAAAAATGAAAATAAAAATGTTTTTGGGTTTTAAAAATTAATTAGAATAAACATGAAAAAAATCAGAATTTTTAAAAGTGTTTTGCTATTTTTTTAAAAATAAAAGAAAACAGAATGAAATAAATAAAAATAAAATGAAAAGTAATCCAAATGAAAGACTCAAATTGCATGGAAGCAAGATCAAGGGCTAAGGGTGCAAGTCAGCTTTATTGGGGGTATGTAGATCCTAGGGTTCAGATTTAAACTGGTTAAACGCGCGCAATCCAATGGCTCCTATTTAATCTGAGCTAATTAATTATAATTTGTTTTAATTAATTAAAATTAGGGCTAATGAATTATCTGGACCGTCCACTTCCTAATTTAATAAAGATCCAATGGCCTACGTTTAATCTGGAAACCCTAATCACCCTCAAACCCTAATCATTTTCAGATGACCGGAACAGTGCTCCGGTCATCTTCTCCGGCGGGTCCAAACACACAACTTCTTCCCTATGCCACTACACAGTTGGAGATAAGGCTTTTCCCTTTTAGCCTTAAGGTAAACCACCTAATGTTCTTAGCAGACAACATGCTTAGATTTTGGGCCCATATTAGATTAGGGTCAGTAAAGGCGTTGATATTGGGCAGGTGTCTCATAAACCATTTGAGAAATAGAGGAGCGCAACACCATACCAAACCTCCCATTTTCTTCTCATTCTTATAATGTACCGAATAGTAAAGGTCACCCAAGAGAGGGGGTACAGGATACTTTAGCACAAAAAGATGGATAACATTCATTTCAACAAATTTATCCATGTTAGCAAACAAAATGATCACATAGATGGACAAGGCCAAGATAGCACAGACAGAATCCCACTGAGCAGCAGTAGCAAGTTCTTCCGCCCTCTTAACCAAGAAGTCCAGAGAAAAATCAAGTACCCCGGCTTTGGTAGCAGTCAAGTTTGTAGTCACCTTGGATGAGCTCAAATAAAGAGCTTTGGAAATGTCATCACGAGTATGCCATGTCATTTCTGGATTGAAAGGAACTTGATCTTTGAGTGGCACACTCAAAATCACAGCATAATCTTCAAACAAAGGTCCCAACTAGAAATCATGAAATGCGAAGCATCTGAGCCTAGTGTCGCTCCCCGAACTTTTGTCCCGGTGAAAACGCGAACTGGTGTCGGCGATGTTGAAGGCTGAGGTTGAATAGACTCTCTAGCTAGGCATTTTATCCCGAAGGAAAGGTAATGCTGCATAAACCTAGAAAGAAGTGGATAAGACGGTTGCGAACCAAAAAGACTGTGTAAGGGGGTTGGTTACGACCTGGGAAGGTATTAGCACCCAAATCGTCTGTCGTACCCGACGGGATCCACGCTTACCTAATTGTGTTGAAGGGGGATAGTGTATGTGCTAACAGTGTATAAAACGATGGATGTACAGGGCGATGGTGTACAAAGAAAGGGAGCTCAAAACTGAGGCTAAGATAAGAAAGCTAGAAGGAGGAGAGGGGGGAGACCTAGGGACTTTTGTTCGATAACCGTTAAGTTATGCCTACGTATCCTCTCGTGCAGTGAGGAAGTCAGAACACCGTAGTTAGACTCAAAGAGACTTGGATGTTTTGGTGTGAACTTCTTGCTTGTCTATGCTCAAGTGTATGACTTGTCTGGCTCGAGTGCTAACTGTCTTGCATTAGACAGAAGAAGCGAGTTCTCGTTTTCAGAGTGAGTGTGATGAGAAAAAGAATTCCGGAGGAGACGTTTATTGTTTGTTTTTGTGTTTTTAGTTTTTTATTTGTTTTTTTGTGTTTTGCATAGGATAATGAGCTTAAGCCTTAATCAAGGGTTTGCAAACTCATTATATCATCCCTGATTAGGGATAATGATTCTACTTAAGTATGAGATGAGAATCTCAACTTAATTACCCTAATGATACTAGATTAAGATCATTAACCCATTTGTGATTATTAAATGTTTTTTGTTTGGATTTTTTTTTTGTGTTAACTAGTGAGTTTAATCTCTAATTAGGGATTAGTGAACTCATTAAACCATCCTAAGAGAAGGATGATAGATGAGGACACTTAAGATGAGGAAGATACCTCAACTTAATCCATGGTCAGGGATTAAAATCATTATATAACAAACCTTTATTAAAGTGGATTTTAGTTAGCGATTAGATTAAGAAGTGAATTTTATGTTTGTAAGACTAAACCTGAGGGGGACTTGTCCATTAAACACTAGGGTTAGTCCTTCTGACCCAGAAGCAGAGATGTAACCCTAATATAAGGCCCAAGTTACAAGATTAAGTCTTGATAATTATTAGGGGTTTTGATTAAGAGGTGAAAACAAATTAAAGGTTTAACACTAAGTATTAAAGGTATACACTCCATCCTAAGATAAGGATACATGCATAACCCTAATACAGAGCCCCAAAACATTAACTGTTTAGCCTTTGTTATTGAGATGAGAAGCAGAGACTGAAAGAGACTTAAAAGGTAAAAACTAAGGGGGACTATTCATAACCCTAAAGTTATCATGCTTGGATGTTCCTATGGTTTATGAGGCTTAAAGAGAACTCTTCAGATGGCCACCAAGGAAGAAGCAAATGAAAGACAAAGAGAGAGAAAGATAGGTTACTCACTTCCTGAAGAAGTTAAGTAACCTAGGAGTGGGAGAGAAACAAACACAAGTGAGTCAAATTCACTTCAAACACAAATAAATAAGAGGATGAGAAGAGATTGGATGTGGATGCATATCCACATCCTAATTAACTTACCATATGCACCTGAAAAGTTAGTATGTGTATACACAAAGTCCATGATCAAAATCAGAAGCAAATCACATGATAAAAAATTGAAATTGCATCAAAACAAACCCTAAACTTACATGAGAAAACCCTCCAAAGGGGGAGATCTAAAGCTAAACCAAAGTCAAGTTATGGTTTCCCTAAGTTTGGCTAGGGTTTTGGACACTTTGCAAAGAAAATGTCAAAACAAATTGAAAATGCAATGAAAAAATATGATTTAAATGTCCTAGAAACTAGATATAACATGTAAAAGAATGCAGTAAGAACCAAGTACAAACTCATTTTGGTTAGGCAGAAATGAATTTTTGAATTAAGGTTATTAAAAAGGAGATTTTCAATACCCTAATTCAAGTTTAATTGTCAAAACATGATCAAACCCTAAAATAAATTTGTGAAATGTGTTTGTAAATTGATCTTAATGTTCAAAGAGGTTCTCTGATTTTTTTGGTTATTTTTAAATACCTAAAAGTATTTTTAATTAATTAAAATGAATAAATCAATTAAATAATACAATTAAATGATTTAAAAATAAATTTTTAATGCAAAAAATGAAAATAAAAATGTTTTTGGGTTTTTTAAATTAATTAGAGTGAAAGTGTAAAAAATCAGAATTTTTGAAAATGTTTTGCTATTTTTAATAAATAAAAGAAAACAAAATGAAATAAATGAAAATAAAATGAAAAGTAATTAAAATGGATGGCTCAGATTGCGTGGAAGCAAGATCAAGGGCCGAGGGTGTGGGTCAGCTTGACTGAAGGTACGCAGATCCTATGGTCCAGATTTAAATCCCTAATACGCGCGTAATCCAAAGGCTCACATTTAATCTGAACTAATTAATTATGATTGGTTTTAATTAATTAAAATTAAGGCTAACGAATTATCTGGGTCGTCCATCCCTTAAACTAACCAAGATCTAATGGCACTCATTCAATCTGGAAACCCTAAACCTAACTAACCCTAATTATTTTCAGGTGACCGGAACAGTGCTTTGGTCATCTTCTTCGGCCAACCAAAACCCTATCTTCTTCCCCAGGCCATCCCAAGACCTCTACCCTGCCCAGAATCTATCCCTACACTCCAAGGAACTCAAATCAATCATCAAACAATATTTATAACACTTGAATCAAGAGAATCGAAGCAAAAATCAAAGCACGAGCAAACTTTCAGAACAACATAAAATGATCATTTTTTGCTCATTTTCAAATCTAAACATATCTAGATGATCAGTGCAACATGTAGATTCATTTTGTAACAAGAAAATGAAGTTCTGAGAAAAAAGTTCTTGAGCTATACCTGAGTTGGAGACGTTCAAAGATGAGCTTTCTGAGCCTTTCCTTTGTGCAAACAAGCTCCACTAGTCCCCCTTGTGCTAATGGCAAGCTTGAATGGAGTTTAAATTGGCTATTTTAAGAGGTTCAATTCTAGTGTATTAGAAAATAAGGTTCTTGTGAGTTGTGTTTCAGGCCATTGTAAGGGGTGGGATTTGTTCCTTAGGCGAAGTGTGACTTGTTGGCGAAATAATTTTTGAAGTTTGATGGCTGGATTGGGAGAATCGAAGAGAGGAAGTTATTGGGTATTTTTGTGCAAACTGAGTATGTGAGTTCTTGTGAGCCCTCTTTTATGATCCTTAGGCTTTGCATAAACAAATGGAATGAGTCAGAAGAGCAGATATCCACTGTGGGATTGACATGGCTCAATTGGCCAAAAAGTCAAAAGTTGTGTACTTGAGGTATGGGCCATGGCAGAACTGATTTGAGGGCTTGAGCTGCTTTAGCTAGCTTCAAGGAGAGCCCTAGGATCAATTGTTATGAACTGCATGGCTTGGATCAAGAGTATGCATAGGTTTTGCAATTTTGCAACTTTGTGATTTCTTGAGAAACAAGTCATGAAATTCCTTGGTTCAAAGCTCAAATCTGACTTTGAGATGTTGTTTGATCATGCCATGATATATTTAAGTGGATTAGAAGTCATGTAGAGGCCTGAAATTCACTTTTGCACATTTCCCTCTTTGGCCTAAGCTTGAAAATTACATGATTTTTCCCAACTTTGATCCATCATATCTTGAGTTCTAGGATGAATCAAGATGAGTTCTTGTACTTTTTAGAAATGGTAAGATCCAATCTACAACATTCATGTTTGAAGAAAATTCATTTGAAACCTTTTTAATCAAGAAAGAGGAGGTTGAAAATCTTTCGAAAATGGAAAGTTTTCATTTCAAGTCATGTCAAAAAATGGCAACTTTTGAAATGGCTCAAAATTCTTCAATCTTATGATCTTTCAAACATTCCTAAGACCAAATAAAGGTCATATGACCTCAAATTGATAATGATGACCCTTTGGACCCTTGTTGGAGGCCTTAAATGCCCTAATCCTGACTTTTCTTACACAACAAGTTACCATTTGATGAAATGACTTACACATTGAATTGTTTCATAAAACTTTATCCACACACTACTTATATCATATAAAGACTATTTTAATCAAGAATGACCAAAAAATTGGTTATAAGGGCCTCAAACCCAAAACCCTAATTTTAGGTCATCTGTGTAGGAGCCATGAGCCTGCCTGGGTGGCTCTGTAATCTCTTGTGAACTTTTGACTTCCAAGAACCCTTGGGGGTAAAATTTGACCTCAAAACACTCAAGGATCTTCTTGTCATGCTTCATGGCCTTTGAGATACCTCATACTCTCTTCAAGATTCATCTGATCACAAACCCCAATTGTGCAGAGATGCAATGAGATGTTAAAGGTGAATATGCAATGTAAGATGTAGTGATATGCTATGCAATATGTGTGATCATAAGCCAAGGTATGAGAAGCTGCCCTTATTCAAGCATGAGTTAGTTGTGCAGGATTTAAGCGCCAGGCTTAGCAGACAAACAAGATAACTTATGGTTGAATACCAAGATAGTCTAAAATTTGCATTCTCTGGTATAAGAAGAAAAAGGATATAAATTGTTATTTACAAAACTAGACGATATAGAATGAACATCAAATGATCGCGATGGAGGACGACCATCGAGCAAAGGACTATTGCTGGGGATTAAAAGGTGAGAGATGCACTGACAGGGACGACCTTCAGGCTAAAGAATCTGCGACGGGGATGGCCATCAGATAAATGATGAGGGATGGTCATCAAAAGGTGAAGGACGATCACCTAGCAGGGGACGGCTGCTGAAAATATCATGACATAAGACGAATGTCGGATAAAAAGATCAATGATGGGGACGATCATCAAAAGGTGAAGGACGATCACCTAGCAGGGGACGACTGCTGAAAATATCACGACATAAGATGAATGTCGGATAAAAAGATCAACGATGGGGACGACCATCGGATAAATGATGAGGGACGGTCATCAAAAGGTGAAGGACGATCACCTAGCAGGGGACGCCTGCTGAAAATATCACGATATAGGACGAATGTCGGATAAAAAGATAAACGATGGTGATGGCCATTGGATAAATGATGAGGGACGGTTATCATAAGGTGAAGGACAATCACCTAGCAGGGTACGGCTGCTGAATATATCACGACATAGGACGAATGCCGGATAGAAAGTAGTTTTGCTGTGGGAAGAGATAAACACGAACGAGTGTTTAAGCCCTAAAATAAAACGGATTAAATGTTTCGACAGTGTGTATAGACTAAAGATACAGACGAGCATCTTTAGGACCACGATACGGACGAGTATCGATAGAAACAACGTCGACGCGTGTTTAGGGATGATGATACGGACGAGTATCAATTGGTTAAGCAAGGAACACGGACGAGTGTTTGGTCTGCTGGAGAGTAGTATAAGGGTATTTGTATTGAGAGTGCAAAAGGGTATTCTGGCGACTGCAGGGGAGAGGTGTTTTTGTATACTTGCTGGGGAGTAGTATGCGTAGGACACGGACGAGTTTCGAAAGAACTTTGTATAAGTATGAACAAGAGTGTAAAAGGTATTCTGGCGATTTTACTGGGAAGATGTTTTTGTTTGTACACCGCTGGAGGAGTGATTTTTTTATATACAGGTGTATGGTTCGAAACTGGCTTATGATCAGGCAAATGCATGTATAATTTTTACCGTAATGCTCCGTATTAGACGGAATGATGCGCTCTGCTTGGGGAAGATGATGTGAATGCTATGATTATGCAAATGAGAGAGTCGGTCCGGGATCTGAGCTATGCGGGGAGAAAGGATCTTTGGGCGATCTTTCTGGAGAACTCTGTGGGGAAACTCAAGCTGGGGGATGAGAGAAACCCCAAAGTGTTGGCAATTGTATCTGTTGGGGAAGAAACAAATTTAGTTATTTCTCGGGAGGTCCCGCTCGGGTAGGAGAGAACTTCTGAGAAGTAATCTGTCGTAATTCTTTCATTCAGGCTGTATCCTGGGGGAATGATGAGCTTCGTGGGGGATGCTTTTGTCAAGTGATCCTGCCGATGATGTGATTACATGACTTGGCTGGGGATATAGTGCCTGATATGCCCCATGCTACAAAAGATTATCTTCCTTGAGTGTCTGCAACCTGTTAAACAAAGGAAACGCACAAGTGTCCTGAGGCATCCTCAACCGGATTCCGTCATAGGAGTTAGATTTGCTTAAGAGTACATATTTCCTGCAAGTATTTATTAAAAATGGCTTATATGTTTTCAAGAAAATGTTGTATTACGAACTTTGGACATTTTTGCAAACAAAACAAAAAGGTACAAAACAAAGTATGAGTGAATATTGATTTTATTGACTTGTGTGCCCTGAACAGGCGAGTACATTTGAAGAAGCTAATCCCTGAAATGAGGAGATTGCTATAAAATTGAGAAAATAAAATTATTCTATTTGGCAATGCTGAAGTTGATGCTCCAATCTTCCTTTTGCTATGACATGTATGACTTTGAACGCTCTTCTTATCTTGCTTTCTGAAGAAAGTTGATTCTGATCGACGCTTTGTCCTTTCGAAGCTTGCCAGGTTATCTGATACAGAAGAATTCAGAGTGCAGTTGTTCGCTTTTTCCCCGATTTTGTGTGGATCACCCTTTAGGGTTTTCAATCCACCGGGATACCCATTTTTTCCTGAACTGTCCGATGCAGCTTTTCAACTCAGCAGGTGTACACTTTTTTTTTAATCTCCCTTATTTTTGCCCGAGTTTTTTATTCTATTTTTGACTCGCCGGGATGCCCTGTTTTTGCCTAGACTTACATTCTGTTTTTATGTCCAACGGGTCATTTATGCGAAATATTTTTTAATTGCATCTGAATTCACAGGAGATGGGAAATTTTCGCCATCCATGGTTGCGAGCATCAGTGCTCCGCCTGAGAAGACTTTAGTTATCACGTAGGGACCTTAATAGTTTGGCGTCCACTTTCCCCTGTGGTCTGTATGAGGAGGAAGGATTCTTTTCAGTACAAGCTCTCCCACTTGATATTCCCGAGGTCTCACCTTTTGATCGAAGGCTCTTTTCATCTGTTTCTAATATAACTGACCATGACAAATAGTTGTTAATCTCTTTTCTTCATTCAGGCTCAGTTGATTATAACGAGATCGGACCTATTCTCCTTCATCCAGTTTCACATCCATTATTACCCACAGGGAGGGAAATTCAACTTCAATAGGTAGAACGGCTTCCATACCATACACAAGCTGATAAGGCGTTGCCCCGATAGATGTTCTGATGGAAGTTCGGTACCCATGTAAGGCGAATGGTAACATTTCGTGCCAGTCTCTGTATGTGACTACCATCTTTTGCACAATCTTCTTAATGTTCTTGTTAGCTGCCTCAACAACGCTATTCATCTTTGGCCTGTAAGGAGAAGAGTTGTGATGTTGAATCTTGAAATCCCGACATAGTTCTGTCATCATTTTGTTGTTAAGGTTTGAACCATTATCATTAATGATTCGCTCGGGAACTCCATATCAAAAAATGATATCCTTTTTCAGAAATCGGGCTACCACTTGCTTGGTGACGTTTGCATAAGAAGCTGCTTCGACCCATTTGGTGAAGTAATAAATGGCTACTAGGGTGAATCTGTGACCATTTGAAGTCGTTGGCTCGATCTCTCCAATCATATCAATGCCCCACATGGCGAAGGACCATGGTGAAGACAATACGTTCAAAGGATTTGGAGGCACATGCACTTTGTCTGTGTAGATCTGGCATTTATGGCATTTTCTGGCATAGGCACAACAATCTGCATCCATTGTGATCCAATAGTAACATGATTTCAACAATTTCTTCGTCATTACATGTCCTCTGGCATGGGTACCGAAAGAACCCTCGTGTACTTCGTGCATCAGTAGGTCTGCTTCCTTTTTGTCAACACATCTGAGCAAGACCATGTCGAAGTTTCGCTTATATAGGGAGCCATCAGTATTGAGGAAGAAACTGTCAGCTAGCCTTCTTAATGTCTTCTTATCATTGGAAGATGCCCCATGTGGGTATGTCTGAGTCTCTAAGAAGCATTTTATGTCGTGGAACCAAGGTTTGTTGTTAGTAACAGTGTCCATAGAGAAGACATACGTTGGTCGGTCCAGTCTGGATACTAAATTCCGAGGCACATAGTTGGCAGTCTATACTTTGATCATGGATGAAATAGTGGCCAAGGTGTCTGCAAATTGATTTTAATCTCGAGGTATGTATTCAAGCTTGATTGTTGTAAAGAAAATCAACAATCTCCTCGTATAGTCACGGTAGGGAACCAGATGCTCTTGATGAGTATACCACTTGCCATTAGATTGGTTGATTACTAAAGCCGAATCTCTAAATGCATTCAAGGTTTTGATCCTGAGGTCAATGGCCTCCTCAAGACCCATGATACAAGCTTCATACTCTACTTCATTGTTAGTGCAGGAAAAGGTGATCCTTGTTGAGAAAGGCAAATGGATTCCTTCAGGTGTAATAAGCACTGCACCAACCCCATGACCGTTACAATTAACTGCTTCGTCGAACATCATAGTCCATGCTCCTTCTGGATTCGGCCCTTCCGTGTGAATAGGTTCTTCACAATCTTTTGATTTTAAAAACATGATGTCTTCATCGGGGAAATAAAATCTCATAGACTGGTAATCATCAATGGGTTGCCAAGCCAGATATTCAGACAATACACTGGCTTTGATGGCTTTTTGAGAGGTGTACTGATATCATATTCTATAAGAATCATTTGCCACCTTGCAACCCTTCCGGTAAGTGTTGGCTTCTCAAATATGTACTTGACTGGGTCCATATTTGAGATCAACAAGGTAGTATGAGTCAACATATATTGTCTTAGTCGGCGAGCAGCCCACGCTAAAGCACAACAAGTTTTCTCGAGCAGTGAATACCGTTGTTCACATTCGGTAAAGTGTTTGCTTAGGTAGTATATTGCATACTCTTTTCGACCAGACTCGTCATGATGGCCCAACACACACCCCATCGATTTATCTAATACTGTCAAGTACATTATTAGCGGTCTTCCTTCAACTGGAGGCATGAGAATTAGAGGTTCTTGCAAATACTCATTGATCTTGTCAAAAGCTTTCTGACAATCATCATTCCACCTGACGTTTTGTTCCTTTCTTATCAGTTTGAACAAAGGCTCGCAGGTTGCAGTGAGGTGAGATATGAACCTTGAAATGTAGTTCAATCTACCCAAGAACCCTCGAACTTCTTTCTCAGTCTTAGGTGCAGGCATTTCCTGAATTGCTTTAACTTTATCGGGGTTAACCTCAATTCCTTTTCCACTCACAATAAACCCCAACAGCTTACCAGAACGTACCCCGAATGTGCACTTGTTGGGATTTAACCTTAACTGATATTTCCTCAGACGCTTGAAAAGTTTCAATAGATTTACCCAATGCTTTTCCTCTGTGAGGGACTTGGCAATCATGTCATCCATGTAGCACTCAATTTCTTCTTGGGATGCAGCAGACACCTTAGTTGTAGCTTCATTGACGTTCAAAGCTTCAAAACATTGGCTCATGATTTCATGGATTTCTCCATCCATTTCTACGTACTTGTACATAGCCAGGTGACTGACAAAGATATCTTCTTCTCCACGGATAATGATAATTTGACCTTCCCACTCATATTTTAACTTCTGGTGAAGGGTTGACGTTACCACACCAGCGGCATGAATCCATGGTCGACCCAACAGACAGTTGTAGGCAGGCTGTATGTCCATCACTTAGAAGGTAGTTTTGAAAACTTGTGGGCCAATTACCACGGGTAGCTCCACCTCTCTGAGAACCGATCTCTTAGAACCATCAAAAGATCTTACAACCAGATTGCTTGGATGGGGAGCTAGACCATCATATTCCAGTTTGATTAAGGCTTTCTTTGGCAAGACCTTGAGTGATGATCTAGTGTCAACAAGGACGTGCGAAAGAAAATCCCCTTTACACTCCAGAGTGATGTGTAATGCCTTGTTGTGGTTACGCCCCTCTTTAGTCAAATCAGCATTGGTAAAGCCTAGTCCATGACTAGTATTGACATTTGCGACTACTGATTCCAACTGATTGATAGTGATCTCCTCTGGCACATAAGCTGCGTGCAAGACTTTGAGTAGTGCATTTCGGTGAGCCTCGGAACACATAAGCAGTGATAATATGGAGATTTTGGAGGGTGTTTGGTGGAGCTGATCCACGATTTTGTAGTCACTTCTTTTGATAATCCTCATAAACTCGTCTACATCCTGATCAAAGGGTGTCTTCTGAGTTTCTTTTGCAGCAGGTTCTTCTGGCACCATACTTTTACCTTTAGCTTTGGCGGCTGCTTCCGCCTCGATATTAGTTCTGGGAATTTGTGGAGCGAAGAGACGTACGCTTCTAGTGAAGCCTCCGCGTCCCCCTACATTATCTACCTGTGGTGCAGATGTTGAGGAGTCAATAGTGATCTTTCTCCCGTGGCAGTAGAGATCCGAACCATAATGCCAAGGCATGAAACTGTTGTTATCATAAGGAATTGGTCCTGGCACCGTGATGGTCACCTGACTAATTGTAGCAGAAGAATGAGTCATGATTGTCTGCGGATCGTAGTATATAGTAACAGGGGGTCTGATTGGAGGTGGCACAAATGCAGGAAGCTGACAAACGGATGAGAGAGTGTTGCTGGGACTTTGTTGATGATAATGTTGATGGAAGATGTTGTTGTGGGATTCTGGAACAGGGACCGTTGTCGGGTCTTAGTAGATAGTAACTGTTGAAATCTCACTGTTGGTGTTTGTTGTTGTTGTAGCCGATTATGTTGAAATGATTTTTGTTGTATTTGTAGAAGTGATTTTTGTTGCAGTTGTAGCATCTTGAACTGTTAATGTTATATGTAGGATTCCTTCCTTAATCAAATTGGTGATACCATTCTTCAAACTTGCGCAACCATTAGTAGTAACCTTGCAAGCTTCATAGTAGGCTTCACAACCTGGAAATACTTTGCATTTTAAAAGCTGAGCTTTCACCTCGGCCAGAGGTGTTTGAACACTTGCAACATCATTGATCAGGATTGTTGGTTGGTCTTCCTCGATAGCATTAATCCTTGGCCCACCGTGGTTAGGTATTGGATTTTTGGTAACACTCGGAGGAGGTGCGAAGTTTACAGCTTTGGAATCAATCAGGTCTTGGACCTTCATATGCAGGGCCCTGCACTTTTCTGTGGCATGGCCGGGAGCATTTGAGTGGAAGGCGCATCTTGCATTGACATTGTAATTTCTTGGAAGGTTGAGATGATCTGGTGGAGCCAAAGTCCTTAGTTCAATCAAGTTGAGTTTCAACAGTTGTGGGAGTAACACTGCATAGGGCATCAGAATGGGATCGATTACCCTGTTGATCTGAGAAGTCCTTTGTTGAAATGGACGCTGTTGTTGATTATTGTTGTTCTAAGGTCTTTGTTGTTGTTATAGGTATTGTTGTTGCTGAGGTGCTGGAGTAGGAATGGTGACAGCAGCCACCGACCTTTGCAAATACTGAGGCCTACCTCTGCCAATATGCACTGAATTAGTTTCTCCTGTCCTTCGGGGTCCGGAGAATGGTTTCTTTGTGTTGTTGGAGCTGGCGCCGTTATCAGAAATCTTGCCCATCTTCAAAAAACTTTCAATTCTCTCTCCTGATATGACCACGTCAGCAAAGCTATTGGAAGAGAAAGCAGCAAGTCTATCAATATAAGTTCCTTGCAGGGTATTAATGAACATGTCAACCATCTCCCTTTCTGACATTGGAGGTTGGACAACAGCAGCCAACTGTCTCCATCTCTGATCGTACTCACGGAAACATTCCCTCGAAGATTGAGACATCCCCATTAGGAGAGTCCTGTTAGGTGCCATGTCCAAGTTGTATTGATACTGGCGCACAAAGGCTTAAACCAAATCTTTCTAATTTCTGATGGTGGCCCTAGATAAGTGTGAGTACCATTCTATGGATGCCCCAGTCAAGATATCTTCAAAATAAAACATCCATAGCTTCTCATCCATAGTGTATTCCTTCAACCTTCCTAGAAAGGACTTCCAATGAGTGCAAGGACAGGAAGTTCCATTGTACTTCTCAAAACACGGGGGCTTGAATTTGTGGGGAATTAATACCCCCTCAACCAGGCCCATGTCCATTACATCAAATCCCAAGGAATTCTAGGATTCCAAGGATCTTAACTTTTCTGATATCTCGTCCAACTGACGATCATAAGCTTCATTTTCCCCAACACCTATCACTGTAAACTGCTCATCTTGAGGATCTTCTTGTAGAATACAATCTCCAGTGTTCCTTTGGCCATTCCCAATGATATTAGCTTCAGGATTGTTGTCGGGTCCAAACACTACCGGAGTCGTTCGGAATGTTGTTACTAGTACCTCCAATACTATTGTTACTAGTACCTCCAGTGCATGCGTGGTTATCTTTCGTGGTTTGCCGTTCGACCAACTCCCTCAATCTTTCATGGGTCTAGGCCAGTCCAGTCATCACAGCCATAAATTGATTCATTTGAGTCCTCACCTCTATCCCCACATCTGTCATTTGAGTCCTCACATCTGTCAGTTCCTGTTGTAGTTGATCCATTTGTAGACTCAGAAGGTTGCGTCGAGTTGGATATCTGTGGACTCGGTTGATGGAAAAGACCCTTCTGCGAGCAATATTTCCTGAAACAATCAACAAAGTGAGAAGACAAAAACACAACACCTGCAAAAACAAAAGGTATGTGGTTAGAATGCAATGCAATATGCCTATTTGTTTTTCGAGGGTATCCGATTTGGTTCTTGGTTTTGACCTTCCAAACCCCTTGGGGGAGATGAATATGTTGGAGCGAACGAAATCCATAAGAAGTGTCGCTCCCATCAAATGACACCTGGTCAGATAGGGTACAGACGCGAACGGTCGGCGAAGGAGAAGAATGAAAAGAGTCGCCAGCTAGGTATTTTTATCCCGAAGGAAAGGTAATGCTGCATAAACCTAAGAAAAGATGGATAAGACGGTTTCGAACCAGATAAACTGAGAAAGGGGGTTGGTTACAACCTGGGAAGGTATTAGTACCCAGATCGTCCGTCGTACTCGACGGGATCCATGCTTGAAAGATTGTGTTTAAAAGGGGTAGTGTCAGTGCTATTCTGTGTGCAAAAGTTGGAAAAGAATGCAAGTGTCAGTGCAAAAGGAATGTGAAGTGAAATAAAAGGAGTGTCAGTGTAAGGAAAGAGTGCAAACCTCAAGACTATGAGGCTTAAAGGATAATGTTGGAAGAGGGGGGGGGGGAATACAGAGACTTTTGTCCGATAATGGTTAAGTTATGCCTACGTATCCTCTCGTGCAATGAGGAAGTCAGAATATCGTAGTTCGACTCAAAGAGACTGAAATATAAATTGACTGATGAACTGCTTACTTGTCTATGCTCAAGTGTATGACCTGTCTGGCTCAGGTGCAAATTGTCTTGCATTAGACAGAAGAAGCAAGTTCTCGTTTGTGAGTGAATGAGATGAGAAAAGAATCTCGGAGGAGACGATTATTGCCTTGTTTTTTATGTTTTCAATCTTTTATTGCTTTTTGGAGTTTGTCATAGGAAAATGAGCTTAAGCCTAAACCAAGGGTTAGTAAACTCATCACATCCTCCCTCTGATTAGGGGTAATGAGAATACCTTAAGTATGAAGTAAATACCTCACACTTAATCACCCTGATGTAGGATTAAGATCATTAACCTACTTACATTTATTTAGATGTTTTTGGAGTTTTTTGTTTAGTGTTAAGTAATGAGTTTAAGCCATAATCAAGGATTTAATGGACCCATTACACCATCCTAATAGAAGGATAATAGATGAGGACATTTAAGCTGAGGAAGGCTCCTCAACTTAATCCATGATTATGGATTAACCTCATGACAAAAAAATGCCTTTATTAAAGTCGATTTTAGTTAATAGTAAGATTAAGAAGTGAATTTTATGATTTTTAAGGCAACTTGAGGGGGACTTGTCCATTAACACTATGGTTAGTCCTTCTTAACCAATTAAGGAGGAATTAGAACCCTAATGCAAGACCCAAGTTACAAGCTTGATGTCTTAGTGATTATTAAGTGGATTGATTAAAGGATTTAAACACATTAAGGGTTCAACACTTAGGATTAAAGTTATACACTCCATCCTAATAGAAGGATGCAGGTATAACTTTAATCACAAAGCCTTAAAACCTTTAAGGTTTAGTCCTTGATTAAGAGGTGAGAAGAGAGACAAAAAAAGATGACACAAAGGTAAAACTAATAGGGGGGACTAATCAAACCCTAATTATGATCATGCTTGGGTGTTCCTAGGGTTTATGAGACTCTCAAGAAGATCTTCAGGATGAGCCACCAAGGAAGAAGCTGGATGAAAGGAAAAGAAGCAAAAGAAACAAGTCAACTTACTTCACTTAAGAAGATAAGTTGATTGAAGAAAGAAAGTGAGGAGAGAACATGAATGAGCAAGCTCACTCTAATACAAAGATAAAATGCAGCAATGATGCATAAGAGAGATGAGAAGAGATTGTGAGAAGTGAAGGCAAATTCACTTCTCAAAGTAACTTACCACCTGAAAAGTTAGTAAAAGAAAGTGAAATGAAATGAAAATGAGATGAATGCAATGAGGAAAACCAAAACCATAAACATGTTCATGATGCTAATGATGCAAAGAGATGATGCAAATGTATGCAAAGAGATATGAATGATCATACAAACAATGAGAATACAAATGAAGCATAAAAGAAGCATGAAAGTTCATGGATGCACATGAAATGAAATGAATGCATAACATGGCAAATGGATGATGCAATGATCAAACATGATTCTAATGTGTCCTTGGATGTCTTATATGTCATATGGATGCACAAAATGTCATGGAAAGTCCATGTATACAAGCACATGCAAGATGAATGCAAGTGAAGATGCAAAATTACGGTTATATGAACATGTGAGATGCAAAACTCAAAAACAGAAGCAAAACATAAGATAAAAAATTTGAAAATGGCATCAAAGGGACCCTAAACCTATACAAGTTCACTGTCCAAAGGGGAAGGTCAGAAGCTAAACCCTAAAGGACCTATGATTTTCCTAAATTTCTAGGGTTTTAAGGGTGATCCTAAAGGTAAAATGACAAACAAATTGAAAATGCAAGGTAAAAATGAAACAAAAATGTTTTTAGATGCTTGAAAGGATGCATAACACAATGCAAAAAGAACCATTCACAAACCCAACTTGGATCAAAAGTTATGAATTTTTGAAGTTAGGGTTGAAAATATTCAAATTAAGGAACCCTAATTCAAATGAAAATTGCCAAAGTATGATCAAAACCAAAAAGAAATTTGTGTTGTGAGTTTGTAAATGTTTGTAAATGTTTGAAAATGCTCTCTGATTTTTTTTGTGATTTTTGGAAACCTAAATGCTATTTTAATTAATTAATCTTCATTAATCAATTAAAATAAACATTTAAATTATTCTTAAAATGTTTTTAAAATGCAAAAAATAAAATAAAAATTGTTTTTATGTCAAGAAAATTAATTAAAGTCAGCATGCAAAAAATAAATATTTTTGAGATTTTCTAGCTATTTTAAAATAAATATGCAAAACAAATAAGAAAAATATGAATTAAAATTGGATTTAATGGAAAGTCAACAGATCAAAGGGCCAGCATTTGAATAAAACACGCGGGAGCTGACTTGCGCGCATCTGGACGACTGAGGTTTAAACTGGGAATTTGAATTTCACTAATCTTAATTAACTTAATTAAACAGGATTAAGGCACAAATCATGAAATCTGGGACGTTGGTTGCGCGCGGGAAAGAGGATCCAAGGGCTCTCATTCAAATTGGCCTAAACCCTAACCCTAATCTAATCACTTTCAGATGACCGGATCACAACTTCTAATCACCCTAAGCAAGAATCAAGCACAAAAACTCATTTATATTTCAACATAAACAAGAATCGAATCAAACAAGTTTTCAGGTCAAACTTTCAGAGACACGGTTCAGGCTCAAAACTCAATCATTTTCAAAACCAACAAGCACAGCATGATTAGTGAAGCATAAGCAACATTTCTATGGCATAAAAAATGATTTCTGGAAAAAATGTTCTTGGTGGTACCTGAACCGGAGCTTTCACCTTTGGAGCTTTCTGACCAGTTCTTTGCTTCAAATCACCTCCAATGATTCCCCTGAAGAGTTTGCAATGCTTGGTTGGAGTTTATATGGCCTCTATGTGAAATTTGCTGAAGATCAGGTCAAGAGAGGTGAAAATCGTATTTTTGATGTGGCTGTGTTTAGGGCAAGATGAAGGGTGGGAAATGATCAGAGGTTCATGGTGAGTTGTTCTATGGAATTTGTTTGAAGGTTTGTGGCTTGAGTGCTGAGTTTCGAAGAGAAATGCATAAGAGGGAGTTTTTTGTGTGTGATGAGTTGTGGGAGGATTCAACCTTGCTTGTTGTGTGTGTTGAGTTGCTTTTGGTCCATGTATCAATCCTTGATAGGTCAGAGAGTTGTTGTGGAGCAGTTTGATTGGTATGGCTCAATTTGCATAAAGTCAAGAAAGTTGTCCTTTGAGGTATGGGCTCATGGCAGGCTGGTTGTGAGGTATGGCTCGAGTCAGCTGGCTTTAGGGAGGTCCATGGAAGCTGATTTGAAGAGCTGGCACAAGTGGATGTCAAGATTTTGGGCATTTTGCAATTTGTGAAGGTTTTGGCCCCTTTTGAAATACTTGATGATCAAGGCATGAAAGTGAGAGATTCTTTGGGAAATTCTGAATTATAGGTCATGTATCATGTTTGTGTAATGGTTAGAAGTCAATTAGAGGTCACATTTTTCCTTGGTGTGAGTTTTTGCAAGTTTCCCTCTTTGGTACATAAGTGAAATTTAATGATTTTTCCCAATTTTGCAAGGCCATAACTTGAGTTCTATGATGAATTAGATCAAGTTCTTGTACTTTTTGGAAAGGGAATGATCCAATCTACAACTTTCATGACCAAGAATTTTTCATCTGAAGCATTTTTGAATCAAAAAGAGGAGGTTGAAAAACATTCCCAAAATGGCAAGTTTGCATTACAAGTCACTTTCCCAAAATGGAAACTTTGCAAATGGCTTGAAATTCTTCAATTTTGTGAGCTACTAACTTCTTCTAAGATCAAATAAAGATCATATAGACCTAAAATGATGGAGAAGACCCTTTGGTTGGATGATTGGGGGCCTCAGATGCCCTGATTTTACACTGACTTGCTCAAGAAGTCATCTATTGATCAGATGCCTTCCCCCATTGAATTTCTTCATGGAAATTGGTTGTATGATCCTTATAAGATATAAAGACCAATATAAACAAGAATGGCCAAAAAATTTGGAGTTATGGCCTCTGAAACCAAAACCCTAATTTTAGGTCATCTGTGTAGTTAAGTTTGGCTCTGCTTCCATGCCTTTCTCAGTTCTTGTGATCTTCTGACTTCCTTGGTCTTAGGAGGATATAATATGATGCTTGAACATACATAGATCCTATTGAGATGATTGAAGACCTTTGGAGTGGCTCAGATGGCTCATGGATTGCTCAGATCACAAACCCTAGATGCAGATGAATTTGAACCAATGCAGTGAAGAAAAAGTGCAACATGAAATGATATGATTGAATCAATGCAAATGAAAAGATCACAAGCCATGGTGTGAACTTAGTGAGGGCAAATTTGGGGTGTTTACAACTGCCCCTATTCAAACATGAGTTAGCTGTGTAGGATGTAAGCGACGGCTTATTATACAAACAAGATAACTTGTGGTTGAATACCAAAGACAATCCAAGATTTGCATTCACTAGATGAAGAAGAAAAGGGATATAGATTGTAAAAGGAAGTAAAGTATGATTATAAAGTGCGGGCGACCAGGACGGTCGTCGAGCAGAGGACGACTGCTGGGGATAAAGCAATGACGGGGACGTCCGACATGCTGGGGAAATAAAGAGATTATGATGGGGACGGCCATCAAATACAGTAACAGGGTTCTCTAGGGTTTTAAGGACAAAGGTAATGATGGAACGACAATCAGGTTAATGAAATAAATGATGAGGTACGGTCATCAAAGGTGAAGGACGATCACCTAGCAGGGGACGGCTGCTCTGTTGGGGATAAGGATGAGGGACGGTCCTCTAAGGTGAAAGACGATCACCTGGCAAGGTACGGTTGCCGAAAGTATCACGACATAGGACGAATATCGGATAGAAAGAGTCGACGATGGGGATGGCCATCGGAATAGCATGATGAAGGATGATCATCAAGAGGTGAAGGACAATCACCTAGCAGGGTACGGCTACTCTCGGGGTTTATCATGACATAAGACGAATGTCAGATAATAAGATCAACGATGGGGACGACCATCAGATAAAATGATGAAGGACGATCATCAAGAGGTGAAGGACGATCACCTAGCAGGGGACGGCTGCTAAAATATCACGACATAGGACGAATGTCGGATAAGAAAGGGTTCCAATAATGGAGACCCCACTGGGGGAATGATGAAGGACGATCATCAAAAGGTGAAGGGCGATCACTTGGCAGGGTACGGCTGCCAAAAGTATCATGACATAGGACGAATGTCAGATAGTAGAAAAGTAATTCTACTGGGGAATGGTAAACACGGACGAGTGTGTACATTAAAGAAATGAAAGGTATAAGTGTTTGACACTGTGTATAGACTAAAGATGCGGACGAGCATCCTTAAGACTATGATACAGACGAGATTTAGTAGAAACAAATGCTGACGCATGTTCAGTGATGATGATACAGACGAGTATCAACTGGTTAACAAAGAACACGGACGTGTGTTGAATCTGCGGAAAGATAAGTGGTATATACAAGATACGGACGAGTATCTGTATGAGTAAAAAGTATGAGTGAGACACAGACGAGTGTTCAACTTGTTGGGGAGGGTATGATACGAACGAGTATCATAAAGAAAAGGTATGAGTTATGACCTTATAAGCGTAAAAGATATTTGGTGATCTGTGGGGATTAGATGACACGGGCGGGTGTCGAAAGAAATGTATCGTAAACAAGTGTTTGGTTTACAATAAGTGTTTAGGTAACCATGCTGGGGAATGGTGACACAGACGAGTGTCCAAAGAGTGTATAAATATCTGTTTGTGGTTTATATTTGCAGGGGAGTATATGACACAGACGAGTGTCGGAAAAGGTATATATGTGTATTAGTGAGTGCAAAGGGGATGCTTTGGCTTTCTGCTGTGACTGTGGGGCGCTACGGACAAGCGTCAAGAAGGATATGATTCGGGCGACAGCTGCTTTTTGGTGCCTTTTCAGGGCGCAGTGGTACGTGCAGGAAATTTCACAACAAAATGTCTGCATTCATCATGATACCCAATACTAGTGTTTGGCTACGCGAAACATAACTACATATCAGAGTGCGAAATATGGCCCCAAAAAATCCACTCTTTCGTTTTCAGCGCTGCCTACAGCAAGATAGTGTCCCAAATCCTTCGTTGCCTTTTAGCAGAAAAGTCGCTTAGAAGGTGAATCAGAATTGCCTGCTGGAGCATAAAACTGCCTGTCTTCAGATTTTCTGCAGCAATGATGACATTCCAAGAAAGATGCACTTTGGTAAATATGAGTGGAGCTACGGAGAGAGGGGAGTGAAAAGCGTGGTTAGGGTTTACACCGAATACCTCTTTTTCTTTCTTTCCCCTCTCCTTCCCCCCCTTTTTTTTTTCTTTTTTTTCTTTTTGCAAAAGGGGTGCACTGGGTGTATTGTTGATGAGGTACTTGGGACTTGCCGGAGACCGGTTCGTACCTGACTCGTGATTATGCAATATGTTTGATTTTTTGCCGTAATGCTCCGTATTAGACGGAATGCTACGCTCTGAGGGTAAATATGATGCGAATGCTATGATTATGCAAAAGATACTGATCCGGGATTCGGATCCCGTTGCCGTAGAGATCTCTGACTGATCTTCCTTGAAAGAATATCCCAGTTGGGGATAAGACCATTGGTAGATCTGATACAGATGATTCTTCTTGGGAAAATAGGCCACTGATAGACCAATCTTGATAATGAGGAACCCAGCTGGGGGCTGTGGTAGCTTTCGTCACTTTGTCGTGAGATTTTCAGACATCGCTCCTTTGGAGAGGCTAGAGCTTTGTGGGGAGATGGTTCCCTGTCTAGCACTCGGCTGGGGAGGAATAATCACTGAATGATCTTCCTAGAGATTTCTGTGGGGATCCTGCTAAGGATGATGAACTCAGTTGGGGAAATGAGCCCCTCCCGATGTTGTCCTGGATAAGGTGCTGAGGAATTAATGATTTGGCATCCTGCTAGGGACAAGCTTTCATGCCCCATGTTGCACTTTGAGCACCTGCAATCATGTTATAATAAAGAAACGTACAAGTACCCCGAGGTATCCCTTACTGGATTCCATCATAGGAATTTAGACACTCCCGGGAGCAAATATATTTCCTGTAAGCATGTAATTTAGAAAAGACGCATCCGTATTTATGTAATCGATATTTTAAGGACATCAGACATTTTTTTGCAAATGAAATAAAAATGTACAAGGCGGAGTATGACTGAAAATCTGATTTTATTAATTTGTGTGCCCTGAATTGGCAAGTACATTCAAAGAAACAGATCCCCTGAAATGAGGAGATTGTTACAAATTGAGAAACAAAAAGATGTTGGCAATGTTGATGACGCTTCAGTGTGATTCCCTTTTTCTATGACTTGTATGACATTGACGTTCTTCTCATCTTTCTTTTGAAGAAGGTTGATTCTGACTGATGCTTTAACCTTTTTAAGCTTGCCATGTTGTAAGTGATACAGACGAATTCAGAATGCAGTTGTTCGCTTATTCCCTTATTTTACGTGGATCGCCCTTTCGGGTTTTCAATCAACCGGGATACCCATTTTTTCCTGAGCTGTCCAATGCGGCTTTTCAACTCAGCGGGTGTACATTTGTTTTATTTATTTTCCCTTATTTTTGCATGAGTCTTTTATTCTGTTTTTGACTCGCCGGGATGCCCTCTTTTTACCTGGACTTACATTCTGTTTTTATGTCCAGCGGGTCATGTTATGCGAAGTATTTTTTAACTGCATCTGAATTCATAGGGGATAGGAAGTCTTCACCATCCATAGTACTGAGCATCAGTGCTCCGCCAGAGAATACTTTCTTTACTATGAACGGACCATCGTAATTCGGAGTCCACATGCCCTGTGGTCTGTATGAGGAGGAAGGAGTCTTTTCAGCACTAGATCTCCTACTTGGTATTCCCGAAGCCTGACTTTCTGATCGAAGGATTTCTTCATTCTTTTCTGGTATAGCTGCCCATGACAAATTGCAGCTAATCTTTTCTCTTCAATCAGACTTAGTTGTTCGTATCAGGATCGGACCTATACTGCTTCATTCAATTTAACATCCATCAATACCCGCAAGGAGGGCAATTCAACTTCAACAGGTAGGACTGCCTCCATGCCATACACAAGCTGATATGGTGTTGCCCCAGTGGATGTTCTGATTGATGTACGGTACCCATGCAAAGCAAATGGTAGCATTTCATGCCAGTCTAGATGACCACCATCTTCTGCACAATCTTCTTGATATTCTTATTAGCTGCCTCTACAGCGCCATTCATCTTTGGCCTATAAGGAGAAGAATTGTGGTGTTGGATCTTGAAGTCCCAGCACAGTTCTGCCATCATTTTGTTGTTTAAGTTGGAACCATTATCAGTAATGATTCGCTCGGGCACTCCATACCGACAGATGATGTCTCTCTTCAGGAATCGGGCTACCACTTTCCTGGTGACATTTGCATATGAAGCTGCTTCAACCCACTTGGTAAAATAGTCAATGGCTACCAGGATGAATCTGTGGCCATTTGAAGCAGTCGGTTCAATCTTGCCAATCATATCAATGCCTCACATGGCGAAGGGCCAAGGTGAAAACATCACATTCAAAGGATTCGGAGGCACATGCACCTTATCTGCATAAATATGGCATTTGTGGCACTTTCTGGCATAGGCACAACAGTCTGCATCCATTGTGATCCAATAATAGCTTGATCTTAACAACTTTTTAGCCATTGCATGCCCTCCAGCATGGGTACCAAAAGATCCTTTGTGCACCTCGTGCATCAACAAGTCTTCTTCTGCCCTATCAACACATCTGAGAAGTACCATATCAAAGTTCCTCTTGTACAAGGAACCATCAGCATTCAGGAAGAAACTACCAGCCAGCCTTCTTAATGTCTTCTTATCATTGGAAGATGCCCCAGGTGGGTATGTTTGATCCTCTAAGAAGCATTTGATGTCGTAGAACCAAGGCTTCTCATCTTTAGCAAGGTCTGCAGAGAATACATATGCTGGTCTGTCAAGTCTGGATACTGAAATCTGAGGCACAAAGTTGGAAACTTGAACTTTGATCATGGATGAAATGGTAGCCAGAGCATCTGCAAACTGGTTTTCATCTCGAGGGATATACTCAAGCTTGACTGTTGTGAAGAATGTGAGTAGCCTCCTTGTATAATCCCGGTAAGGTATCAGATGCTCCTGGTGAGTATACCATTTGCCGTTGGTTTGATTGATTACCAGAGCTGAATCTCCGTATATAGTTAAAGTCTTGATCCTGAGGTCAATGGCTTCCTCAAGATCCATGATCCAGGATTCATATTCAGCCTTGTTGTTAGTGCAGTTAAAGGTGAGTTTTTCCGAGAAAGGCATGTGGACTCCCTTAGGTATAATGAGTACTGCACCAACACCACGACCATTCATATTAACAGCCCCATCGAACATCATTATCCACTCTTCTTCTGGGTTAGGCCCTTCAGTGTGAATAGGCTCTTCATGATCTTTTGCTTTAATGAACATGATGTCTTCATCACGGAAGTCAAATCTCATAGGTTGGTAATCATCAATGGGTTGCTCAGCTAGATAGTCATACAATACACTGCCTTTGATGGCTTTCTGAGATGTGTACTGAATGTCATATTCTATGAGAATCATTTGCCATCTTGCAACCCGTCCGGTAAGTGTTGGCTTCTTAAATATGTACTTGACTGGGTCCATCTTTGAGATCAATAAGGTAGTGTGGGTCAACATATACTACCTTAGTCGGCGAGCAGCCCACGCTAAAGCACAACAAGTTTTCTCGAGTAGTGAATAACGTTGTTCACAGTCGGTAAACTTTTTGCTTAGGTAGTATATCGCATACTCTTTTCGACCAGACTCGTCATGCTTGCCCAGCACACACCCCATTGACTCTTCTAATACTGTCAAGTACATTATTAGAGGTCTTCCTTCAATTGGAGGCATAAGGATCGGAGGCTCTTGTAAGTATTCCTTGATTTTGTCAAAAGCCCTTTGGCAGTCTTCATTCCACCTAACCATTTGTTCATTTCTTAACAACTTGATCAAGGGCTCACAGGTTGCGGTAAGGTGAGATATGAACCTTGATATGTAGTTTAATCTACCTAAGAACCACCGAACCTCCAATTCAGTCTTTGGTGCAGGCTTTTCTTGAATGGCTTTAACTTTATCAGGATCAACTTCAATCCCTTTTTCACTCACAATAAAACCCAGCAGCATACCGGATCGCACCCCGAATGTGCATTTGTTGGGGTTTAGCTTCAGTTGGTACTTCCTCAGACGCTTGAACAGCTTCAACAGATTCACCAGGTGGTCTTCTTCTGTGAGGGACTTGGCAATCATGTCATCCACATAACATTCAATTTCTGTATGGATCATGTCATGGAATAATGTTACCATAGCCCGTTGATAAGTGGCACCAGCATTCTTCAGTCCGAATGGCATTACCTTATAACAGAATATGCCCCAGGGCGTGATGAAAGTTGTCTTCTCCATGTCTTCAGGTGACATCTTGATCTGATTATATCCTGAAAATCCATCCATGAAGGAGAACACCGAGAACTGAGTCGTATTGTCGACCGATACATCAATGTGAGGTAAAGGGAAGTCATCTTTCGGACTGGCTCTGTTCAGATCCCGATAGTCCACACACATCCTTACTTTTCCGTCCTTCTTAGGCACTGGTACAATCTTAGCAACCCACGGCGGGTAACTAGTCACAGCAAGGAAATCGGCGTCCCACTGTTTTTGTACCTCTTCTTTTATCTTCATGGCCATATCTGGACGAGTACGGCGCAACTTCTGTTTTACTGGAGGACAATCTTCTTTTAGAGGAAGCTTGTGCATAACAATGTCGGTGTCCAACCCTGGCATATCCTGATAAGACCAAGCAAAAACATCCACATATTCCCGAATCATATCAATAAGTTGATCTTTCACTGAATCTTGCAGACGGGCCCCGATTTTCACTTCTTTTAAATCATCTTCGATACCAAGATTAACTGTCTCAACTTCCTCCTGATGAGGAGTGATAACCTTCTCCTCTTGTCTCAACAATCTGGCTAGTTCCTCAGGTAGCTCATAATCTTCTTCAACCTCTTCATCGACTTGATTAATCAGATTGTCAAAGTCATACGAGGTCATAGCGGAGTTGTTGTTGGTGCAATCTGGAGGGCACTCTCTGCAAGGGTTTAGATTTGTTCATTTTAGTGATCAGTTTTATCTTGCTTAGAAAAAGTGAAAATGAAGTTATTATTTTGAAAAACATTGCCATTTTATTTTTGTACAAAAAATGAAAAAAATGAAAAACAGTGAGCAGAGAAAGAAGGAGACTCATTTGCAAAAGATGTCCTGATATTCATTAATTGATCGTTTGCACAAAATACAAGATTACCCGATTACAAAATGAGCCCTGACATCTTGGGCAAGATGCAGGACTTGATGCATGCTTAAAGACAGGAAATAATAATTACTCTGCAGGAGTAACTCTTATAATTTCCTGGGAAGACCAGTTTGAGACTTGGTTCCCCGGGATCCTTGGACGTATCCAAATTTCCAGGTTGCGCTCGTCTTCTGACTCATCTTCCAAACTATTCACACCATCCGGGGTGAGCATCCCCCCGCTGACAAACTTGGGCTCCGTTGCAGCCTCTGGTTGATCTTGTCGAGTTGGTCTGTAACCCAACCCGAATCGGTCTTCTTTCATCTCAACTGGCAGCAGCTTGCCCCAGCCTTGGGCTGTACCCTCCTCAACAACCTTCTGGGCCTGTTGATATGATGTGATGGAAGTCCCAAGCATAGCAGATGCTTCATTAATATTAAGGGCCTCAAACCCTGACTCATGGTCTCATGGATCTCCCCATCCATTTCTATGTATTTATACGTAGCCAGCTGGCTAACAAAGATGTCCTCCTCCCCACAGATGGTGATGATCTGGCCTTCCCACTCGAATTTTAACTTCTGGTGAATGGTAGACGTAACAGCGCCAGTGGCTTGGATCCTAGGTCTACCCAACAGACAGCTGTAGGCCGGCTGTATGTCCATCACAAAGAAGGTAGTTTTGAAGGTCTGCGGGCCAATCAACACAGGCAGATCAATCTCCCCAAGCACTAATCTTTTAGAGCCATCAAATGCTCTCACCACCAAATTACTCAGATGCAATGCGAGGCCATCATACTCCAGCTTCACTAAGGCTTTGTTTGGTAGGACATTGAGGGAAGACCCCGTGTCCACCAGCACATGAGACAGAATGGCACCTTTTCATTCCAAGGTGATATGTAAAGCCTTGTTATGGTTGCGCCCCTCGGTTTGTTAAATCAGCATTTGTAAAGCCCAGTCCATGACTGGTATTAACATTTGCAACCACAGTTTCTAACTGATTAACAGTAATCTCTTCCGGCACATATGTTGCATGCAGGACTTTCAACAATGCATTCATGTGAGCTTCGGAACACATTAACAGTGATAATATGGAGATTTTGGAGGGTGTTTGGTGAAGCTGGTCCACTACCTTATAATCACTTATTTTTATTATTCTCATGAACTCGTCTACATCTTGTTCAAAAGATGTCTTATGAGTTTCTTTGGCAGTTGGTTCTTCAGATACCACACTCTTTCCTTTTGCCTTAGCAGCAGCTTCTGCTTCAACATTAGGTTTTTGTGTTTGTGAGGCAAAAAGGCGTCCGCTTCTGGTGAAGCCTCCGCCTCCCCCAACATTATCAATTTGTGGTGAAGAGGTTGATGAATCCAGAGTGATTTTCTCCCCATTGTAGTAAAGATCAGAGCCGTAGTGCCAAGGTATGGCATTACTGCTTTCATAAGGAACAGGCCCAGGTACCGTGATGGTAACTGGGCTGATTGCTGCAGACGAAGGTACTGTAATGGTGTGCGGATCATAGTAAATAGTGACTGGTGATCTGGCAGGAGGTGCCACAATTTGTTGTTGGAAATTGCTGCTGGGAGGAACATTTGATGGGTCGTAGAAATTGGTAACTGTTGAGACATCTTCATTAATTTTTGCTGGCGTTGTAGAAGATTCCTTTGGTAAAATGGATGTTGATGTTGCAGAAGAAACAGTTGTTGAAATTTGACTTGTTGAAATGGTGGACGGAGTAATTGCTAGTGATGTTGATGAATCAGTAGGAATGATTGTTGTTGCTGTTATAGGAGAGTCTGGTGAAAGGAGAACTGTTAGTGTTATAGGAGATTCCATTGTTGTGGAGACAAGAGTTGCTGCAGGGACTGTTGAAGTAATTTGCAAAATCCCATCTTGGATAAGACTGTCTATGCCAATCCTTAGCCTCTTACAACCATTGTTGGATGTCTTACACAATTTACAGCAGGCCCCACAGCCCGGGAACACTTGGCATCTTAAAATTTGAACTTTGACTTCAGCCAATGGTGTTTGAATCTGTGTAACATTATCAATCAATATAGATGGTTGGTCCTTCTCAATGGCATTAATCCTAGGCCCACCATGATTAGGCATAGGATTTCTGTTGACGTTCGAAGGATGTGCAAAGTTGAGGGCTTTAGAATCAACCAAATCCTGAACCTTCATCTGTAATGCTCTGCACTTCTCGGTATTGTGACCAGGTGCATTGGAGTGGAAGGCACACCTGGCGTTGACATCATAATTCTTTGGGAGATTAAGAGGATCTGGTGGTGCCAATGTTCTTAACTCAACCAGGTTGAGCTTCAGGAGTTGTGGCAATAAGGCAGCATAAGGCATGGGGATATGGTCAATCACCCTATTCGCCTGAGATGGTCTTTGTTGGAAGGGACGTTGTTGTTGGTTGCTATTATTGTTATTGTAGGTTCTCTGCTGCGGGAAATGAGATGGTTGCTGATAGTGAGGTTGTTGTTGTTGTTGAGGATACAATGGTTGTTGTGGAACTAGAGCTGGGATGGTAACAACTGCTACTGACCTGTGAGAATATTGGGGCCTGCCCCTGCTTGCATGAATAGAATTAGTTTCACCTGCCCTTCGGGGTCCTGCAAAAGGTTTTCTTGGATTGCTGGAGGAACTTGCACCACTGTCGGAGATTTTGCCCATCTTCAATAGGCTCTCAATTCTCTCACCAGCTATGACCACATCAGCAAAACTGGTAGAGGAGAAGGCAACAAGTTTATCAATATAAGTCCCTTGCAATGTGTTCATGAACATGTCAGCCATCTCCCTTTCTGACATGGGTGGCTGGACAGCAGCAGCAAGCTGTCTCCATCTCTGAGCATAATCCCGGAAGCTCTCTCTAGAAAACTGAGACATGCCCATTAGAAGAGTTCTATTGGGAGCCATGTCCAGGTTGCACTGATATTGTCAGATGAAAGCTTCGACCAAATCCTTCCAACCTCTTATGGTGGCTCTAGTCAGGTGCAAATACCATTCTCTCGAAGCTCTAATCAGACTGTCCTCAAAGTAGAACATCCATAACTTTTCATCCATAGTATAAGCCTTGAGCCTTCCCAAGAAAGATTGCAGGTGAGTACGTGGACAGGAGGTACCATTATACTTCTCAAAGCATGGGGGTTTGAATTTGTGAGGAATTCTCACCCCATCTACTAGGACCATGTCTATCACATCGAAGCCCAAAGAATTCTGAGATTCCAAAGATCTTAACTTTTCAGCAATCTCATCCAATCTTCTATCATATACCTCATCTCCAGCCCCTATAACAATAAATTATTCTTCTTGGGGATCCTCTTGCAGGATTCTGCCCCCAGCAGTATTACCTTGAACATTCCTCGGGATGTTAACTTCTGGATTCAGATGGGGGCCATATTCTGGTGGGTCAATACGAGGCTGCCCCCGTTCATTGTTGCTAGTTCCCCCTATCCCAAGATGAGGCTCCTCAGGTGTTTGTCTTTCTACCAGCTCTCTCAGTATTTCTTGGATTTGGGCTAAGCCAGTCATGACAACCATGAATTGAGACATCTGGTTTCTCATTTCTACTCTCTCATTGGCCATCTGATTTCTGACCTCAGTCAGGTCCTGCTGTACTTGCTCCATTTGAATGCTGGGAAGGTTGTTACGAGTCGGGTACCGGTGCATGCGGTTGACAGGGAACACTCGGCGACGAGCAATGTTTCCTGAGATCACAACAAAGTTAGAAACAAGAATAACAACAAAAACCTACAAAACAAAAACAAAGTTAGTATGCAATGCAGTATTTTTATTTGTTTTCCAAGGTATCCGGTTTGGTTCTTGGTTATGACCTTTCCAGACCTCGAGGAAGATGCTTAATGTTGTTGAGAGAAAGCCCAAATGAAAACAAACTAACATATATATTACAACTGGTGAACAATACATAGTTTGTTTTACAATACATGCCCATGAAGGGTCAAAATACAACAAAAGGAAAAGTACATCAAAAGGAAAGAACAACAAGCAAAGAAGAATCAGACATCCAATCCAAACTCATCTTCCCTGACCTCCTTCAGGAGTTCCTCAGTCACTGGACCAGCTGGGTGCTCTGTAATGGTCCTAATGAGGAGGTTCCTGATAGAAATAGCAGTAGTCAGCTTCTTATGCCTATCCTGGTCTTTTGATCTCTTCAATCCTGCTCTGAGCTTCAATTCTGAAATCTCCTTGTGAGCTTCCAGCAAAGCTTCCTGCTGCTTCTTCTCATTGGCCTCTAGTTGTTCAACCTTGGCTTGAGTCCTCTGATCTTCTTGTGTACGGGCTTCGGTGATCCTGACCCACCTAGCCTGGCTCTCTTGCAGATAGTGCTCAGCCCTAGCTTTTTGAATCTTGGCCTCCTTGCAGGCATTCTTCAATATCTGTTCCCCAGTGCTTTCTTTCCTTATGTAATCCTCTGTCTTTTAAATTTTGTCCAGATGCTCAACTTTGAGCTTTTCCAATCTCTCAATGTCCAGGCGACCATCACTCCTTTCCCAAAGAGTCTTCTTCAAGGCTTGAGATAGCTGCTCATTCCTTTCCTTCAAATTTTCAAATTCCTCAAAGCTAACTGTTGCTGCAGGCTGTATTATAGATGGTCCAGGTATGTCTTCCAAGGTGAAAGGCATTCTGGTAATCTGAGCTCTAGCACGAGACCAGTCTATGGCTATCCCTTTTGTCTGGATGTTGTCCCAAGCCCAGGATGCTTGTCTGACAACAGCTGAATTAGGTTGAACTTCACAATATAGGGTCTCAGCTAAATCCTGTCCTCTGGAAGGATGAATCAAGGCATAGCCCAATTGTCTCTTAAACAGTAAAGGGTTGTAGTTGATGCAACCTTTTACACCTATGAGAGGAACATTTGGGTATTGTCCACAGCTGGTGATAATGTCCTTGCCTTTGGTGCTCTGGGTGCACCATCTGATATGATCTGAAGTCAAGACAATGAACCTCCTGGCCCAATTCTTCTGTTGATGTGGGTTCAAGAAGGCATCTTATTTAGGCAGATGTCTGAGCAGCCAAGAATAAAACAAAGGAGCATAACATCTTACCAACATCCCCCTTTGTTTCTCATTCCTCTGATGAATGGAGTAGTAAAAATCTCCTAGCAGTGTGGGTACTGGGTTCTTCAGAAGAAACAAATGGATGGCATTCTTGCTGACAAATTTAGGCT
This sequence comes from Lathyrus aphaca, assembly GCA_963966055.1. Taxonomy (NCBI): domain Eukaryota; kingdom Viridiplantae; phylum Streptophyta; class Magnoliopsida; order Fabales; family Fabaceae; genus Lathyrus; species Lathyrus aphaca. Next base: position 241,694,039 of record OZ014525.1, read on the forward strand.
CATCTGCAAACAGTATAGCCCCAAATATACTGAGGGCTAACAGTGCATAGACTGCTCTCCACTCTCCCAATGAAGCCTTCAGGATGGCCTGAGAAATCAAGAAGTCCAAATGCAAACCAGGAATCCCAGCTTTTGTTGCCATACTTTGCTCAATAAGGACAGGTTCCAAGCACAACGCCCTCCTCTGACAGACACTCCAATCAGCAAAGAAAATTCTTCCAGCAGAGGTCCTAACTGAAAGTCTGGGAAGGTAAAACATCTCAATGGAGGATCATAAAACTGCAAGCATGTGTGGATCATGCTTCTCTGAGAAGAATCAAGGTCCATAACCATATCCAAGATACCCCCATAGTGCTCTCTAAATAGTGGGATGTGGTCAGGTGTGATAAGTGACTGGACCTGCCTGATACCAGTCAACACAGGCTCAAAAAAGTGGTAGGATATGTTGCTCTTCCTGGAAGTAGCCATGAGTGCTGCTGAAGAAGCTGAAGACAAATGCTGATGAAGATCACAGACTGATGCTGAAGGTGGACCACTGACAGACTGGTGCTGGTGGTGATGGGGATAACTGAAGCAGGTAACTGATGAAGACAGCTGAAGCAGAGGTCTATGCAGAAGAAGGGGTCAAAACCAAAACCAAGATACAATGAAATGGATACCCTGAAAAGCAAATAAACAAATGTTAAATGATGCAATGATGATATATGCAAATGATATGCAAGGGTTTGTGATCAAGCTGGATCTGATTTTCTGTCCTGATATAAGGCCCATGTATGTTCAAAAGTCTGGATGGAGGCTTAGAAATCCAGTAACCAGGGTGGGGGACTCAAATAAAGAGTCACATGTCCGGGGTTAATCACAAGAAATGTCCAAAGTGGAGTACTCTTAAACAAAACAGTAACAGGGTATGATGTGGCCAAGGGTTCCTGCAAACCTGTAAACAACCCAACCCCCTCACATGTAATGTTTTAGAACAAGGATCCTCAGACTTAGATCAGTTATGAGAAGTGTAAACACTTCTAACCTGGAGGTACAATGTTTACAATAACCATAAAAGATCCTCCTCTAATTCACCTCAGCTTCTGAAGGTCATAAAGACTTAGCAGGCTTCCCAAATAGCCCTAACACTACAGGAAATCTGTAGCAAAGAGTTCTCAAGAAGAAACCCACATCTGAACCGTGTTTCATATTCCCGCACCAGACCGAAATGGAATGGGAAAGAACATGAACCACTCTAGCCTAGGTGTCACTCAGGTCCCAGGTATAAGACCTTAAACTCTCAATGGAACCCCACCCACCAAGACAACAAACCAGATCGAGCAATGACAGTATGAAATATGCATAAGACTGTAAAGAAAGCAAGTAAATAAAACTGTACACGAAGAAATAAATAAAGAACAATGCAATAAACACACATAGCACATAACACCCCAGTAAACACAAATCAATCAAGCGCTAGGAGGAACCCACAAAAAGAACCAGAAGCCCTGGTTGCAATATAAGGGTCCCAAGCAGAGTCGCCAAGTTGTCGCTCCCACCAAATGACACCTGGTCAGATAGGGTACAGACGCGAACGGTCGGCGAAGGAGAAGAATGAAAAGAGTCGCCAGCTAGGCATTTTCATCCCGAAGGAAAGGTAATGCTGCATAAACCTAAGAAAAGATGGATAAGACGGTTGCGAACCAGAGAAACTGAGAAAGGGGGTTGGTTACAACCTGGGAAGGTATTAGCACCCAGATCGTCCGCCGTACTCGACGGGATCCACGCTTGAAAGATTGTGTTTAAAAGGGGTAGTGTCAGTGCTATTCTGTGTGCAAAAGCTGGAAAAGAATGCAAGTGTCAGTGCAAAAGGAATGTGAAGTGAAATAAAAGGAGTGTTAGTGTAAGGAAAGAGTGCAAAGCTCAAGACTATGAGGCTTAAAGGATAATGCTTGAAGAGGGGGGGGGGAATACAAAGACTTTTGTTCGATAACGGTTAAGTTATGCCTACGTATCCTCTCGTGCAATGAGGAAGTCAGAACATCGTAGTTCGACTCAAAGAGATTGAAAGATAAATTGACTGATGAACTGCTTACTTGTCTATGCTCAAGTGTATGACCTGTCTGGCTCAGGTGCAAACTGTCTTGCATTAGACAGAAGAAGCAAGTTCTCGTTTGTGAGTGAATGAGATGAGAAAAGAATCCCGGAGGAGACGATTATTGCCTTGTTTTTGATTTTTTCAATCTTTTATTGTTTTTTGGAGTTTGTCATGAGAAAATGAGCTTAAGCCTAAACCAAGGGTTAGTAAACTCATCACATCCTCCCTCTGATTAGGGGTAATAAGAATACCTTAAGTATGAAGTAAACACCTCACACTTAATCACCCTGATGTAGGATAAAGATCATTAACCTACTTACATTTATTTAGATGTTTTTGGAGTTTTTTGTTTATTGTTAAGTAATGAGTTTAAGCCATAATCAAGGATTTAATGGACCCATTACACCATCCTAATAGAAGTATAATAGATGAGGACATTTAAGCTAAGGAAGGCTCCTCAACTTAATCCATGATTAGGGATTAACCTCATGACAAAACAATGCCTTTATTAAAGTGGATTTTAGTTAATAGTAAGATTAAGAAGTGAATTTTATGATTTGTAAGGCAACTTGAGGGGGACTTGTCCATTAACACTAGGGTTAGTCCTTCTTAACCAATCAAGGAAGAATTAGAACCCTAATGAAAGGCCCAAGTTACAAGCTTGATGTCTTAGTGATTATTAGGTGGATTGATTAAAGGATTTAAACACATTAAGGGTTCAACACCTAGGATTAAAGTTATACACTCCATCCTAATAGAAGGATGCAGGCATAACTTTAATCACAAAGCCTTAAAACCTTTAAGGTTTAGTCCTTGATTAAGAGGTGAGAAGAGAGACACAAAAAGATGACACAAAGGTAAAACTAATGGGTGTTCCTAGGGTTTATGAGGCTTGCAAGAAGATCTTCAGGATGAGCCACCAAGGAAGAAGCAGGATGAAAGGAAGAGAAGCAAAAGAAACAAGTCAACTTACTTAACTTAAGAAGATAAGTTGATTGAAGAAATAAAGTGAGGAGAGAAAATGAATGAGGAAGCTCACTCTAATACAAAGATAAAATGCAGCAATGATGCATAAGAGAGATGAGAAGAGATTGTGAGAAGTGAAGGCAAATTCACTTCTCAAAGTAACTTACCACCTGAAAAGTTAGTAAAAGAAAGTGAAATGAAATGAAAATGAGATGAATGCAATGAGGCAAACCAAAACCAGAAACATGTTCATGATGCTAATGATGCAAAGAGATGATGCAAATGTATACAAAGAGATATGAATGATCATACAAACAATGAGAATACAAATGAAGCATAAAAGAAGCATGAAAGTTCATGGATGCACATGAAATGAAATGAATGCATAACATGGCAAATGGATGATGCAATGATCAAACATGATTCTAATGTGTCCAAGGATGTCTTATATGTCATATGGATGCACAAAATGTCATGTCAAGTTCATGTATAAAAGCATATGCAAGATGAATGCAAGTGAAGATGCAAAATTACGGTTATATGAACATGTGAGATGCAAAACTCAAAAACAGAAGCAAAACATAAGACAAAAAATTTGAAAATGGCATCAAAGGGACCCTAAACCTATACAAGTTCACTGCCCAAAGGGGAAGGTCAGAAGCTAAACCCTAAAGGACCTATGATTTTCCTAAATTTCTAGGGTTTTAAGGGTGATCCTAAAGGTAAAATGCCAAACAAATTGAAAATGCAAGGTAAAAATGAAACAAAATTTTTTTTAGATGCTTGAAAGGATGCATAACACAATGCAAAAAGAACCATTCATAAACCCAACTTGGATCAAAAGTTATGAATTTTAGAAGTTAGGGTTGAAAATATTCAAATTAAGGAACCCTAATTCAAATGAAAATTGTCAAAGTATGATAAAAACCAAAAATAAATTTGTGTTGTGAGTTTGTAAATGTTTGTAAATGTTTGAAAATGCTCTCTGAATTTTTTTGTGATTTTTGGAAACCTAAATGCTATTTTAATTAATTAAGCTTCATTAATCAATTAAAATAAACATTTAAAATATTTTTAAAATGTTTTTAAAATGCAAAAAATAAAATAAAAATTGTTTTTATTGCAAGAAAATTAATTAAAGTCAGCATGCAAAACAAATAAGAAAAATATGAATTAAAATTGGATTTAATGGAAAGTCAACAGATCAAAGGGCCAGCATTTGAATAAAACACACGGGAGCTGACTTGCGCGCATCTGGATGGCTGAGGTTTAAACTGAGAATTTGAATTTCACTAATCTTAATTAACTTAATTAAACAGGATTAGGGCACAAATCATGAAATCTGGGACGTTGGTTGCGCGCGGGAAAGAGGATCCAAGGGCTCTCATTCAAACTGGCCTAAACCCTAACCCTAATCTAATCACTTTCAGATGACCGGAACAATGGTTCCGGTCATCTTCTCCGGCGAGTTCAAAAAGCTAACTTCTTCCCTAGGCAATTTTAAACCCTCTAAAACTCCAGATCACAACTTCTAATCACCCTAAGCAAGAATCAAGCACAAAAACTCATTTATATTTCAACATAAACAAGAATCGAATCAAACAATTTTTCAGGTCAAACTTTGAGAGACACGGTTCAGGCTCAAAACTCAATCATTTTCAAAACCAACAAGCACAACATAATCAGTGAAGCATAAGCAACATTTCTATGGCATAAAAAACGATTTCTGGAAAAACTGTTCTTGGTGGTACCTGAACTGGAGCTTTCACCTTTGGAGCTTTCTGACCAGTTCTTTCCTTCAAATCACCTCCAATGATCCCCCTGAAGAGTTTGCAATGCTTGGTTGGAGTTTATATGGCCTCTATGTGAAGTTTGCTGAAGCTCAGGTCAAGAGAGGTGAAAATCGTATTTTTGATGTGGCTGTGTTTAGGGCAAGATGAAGGGTGGGAAATGATCAGAGGTTCATGGTGAGTTGTTCTATGGAATTTGTTTGAAGGTTTGTGGCTTGAGTGCTGAGTTTCGAAGAGAAATGCATAAGAGGGAGTTTTTTGTGTGTGCTGAGTTGTGGGAGGATTCAGCCTTGCTTGTTGTGTGTGTTGAGTTGCTTTTGGTCCATGTATCAATCCTTGATAGGTCATAGAGTTGTTGTGGAGCAGTTTGATTGGTATGGCTCAATTTGCATAAAGTCAAGAAAGTTGTCCTTTGAGGTATGGGCTTATGGCAGGCTGGTTGTGAGGTATGGCTCGAGTCAGCTGGCTTTAGGGAGGTCCATGGAAGCTGATTTGAAGAGCTGGCACAAGTGGATGTCAAGATTTAGGGCATTTTGCAATTTGTGAAGGTTTTGGCCCCTTTTGAAATACTTGATGATCAAGGCATTAAAGTGAGAGATTCTTTGGGCAATTCTGAATTATAGGTCATGTATCATGTTTGTGTAATGGTTAGAAGTCAATTAGAGGTCACATTTTGCCTTGGTGTGAGTTTTTGCAAGTTTCCCTCTTTGGTACATAAGTGAAATTTAGTGATTTTTCCCAATTTTGAAAGGCCATAACTTGAGTTCTATGATGAATTAGATCAAGTTCTTGTACTTTTTGGAAAGGGAATGATCCAATCTACAACTTTCATGACCAAGAATTTTTCATATGAAGCATTTTTGAATCAAAAAGAGCAGGTTGAAAAACTTTCCCAAAATGGCAAGTTTGCATTACAAGTCACTTTCCCAAAATGGCAACTTTGCAAATGGCTTGAAATTCTTCAATTTTGTGAACTTCTAACTTCTTCTAAGATAAAATAAAGATCATATACACCCAAAATGAGGGAGAAGACCCTTTGGTTGGATGATTGGGGGCCTCAGATTCCCTGATTTTACACTGACTTGCTCAAGAAGTCATTTATTGATCAGATGCCTTCCCCATTGAATTTCTTCATGAAAATTCGTATGTATGATCCTTATAAGATATAAAGACCAATAGAAACAAGAATGGCCAAAAAATTTGGAGTTATGGCCTCTGAAACCAAAACCCTAATTTTAGGTCATCTGTGCAGTTAAGCTTGGTTCTGCTTCCATGCCTTTCTCAGTTCTTGTGATCTTCTGACTTCCTTGGTCTTGGGAGGATATAATATGATGCTTGAACATACATATATCCTATTGAGATGATTAAAGACCTTTGGAGTGGCTCATATGGCTCATGGATTGCTCAGATCACAAACCCTAGATGCAGATGAATTTGAACCAATGCAGTGAAGCAAAAGTGCAACATGATATGATATGATTGAATCAATGCAAATGAAAAGATCACAAGCCATGGTGTGAACTTAGTGAGGGAAAATTTGGGGTGTTTACAAGAAGAAACACAAACCATAGAATACAAGTGGTGTTGCCAAAAATACAATCAGTTCATGAATACAAAAAAGCAAAAAACTCCCATGGTGAGTTGAAATACAACTACAATACAATCAGTTCATGAATACAACAAAGTAAACTCCCATGGTGAGTCGAAATACAAAAACAAGTACAAAGAAAATCAAACATCCAATCCATATGCATTCTCCCTGACTTATTTCAGGAGAGCATCAGTCACAGGTCCAGCTGGGTTCTATGTGAGGGTCTTGATTAGAAGGTTTCTAGTTGCGATGGCATTCATCATCTTCTGATACTTATCTTGCTCTTTGGATCTTTTTAACCCTGCCCGGAGTTTTAACTCTGAGATTTCCTTCTAAGCGGGTGGAAGTGCTTCTCGGCTTTTTCTCTCACTGGACTCCAACTGCTCTATCTTGGCTTGCATCTTCTGGTCTTCTTTCAAACGAGCCTCAGTTATTCTGACCCATCTACCCTGACTCTCTTCCAGATAATGCTCAGCTCTTGCCTTCTGAATTTTTGCCTCTTTACATGCATTCTTCAACACAAGTTCTCCTGCTCGGGCTTTCCTGATGAAGTCTTCAGTCTTCTCACTCTTGGCTATATGATCGATGCGTAGCTTCTCTAACCTCTCAGTGTATAAACGAGCATCATTCCTTTCCCAAAGGTTCTTCTTTAAAGCTTCGGCGAGCTGGGTATTTCTTTCCTTCAGCTTTTCAAACTCTTCCAGGCTCAATGTGGCTATGGGCTCATCTGCTGTTGGCCCTGGCACATCCTCCAGAGTGAATGGAATACGAGTAATCTTTCCTCTGATGTGCGACCACTCGGTGTACTGAGAAAAGGCTATGTTATTGCACTTTCCCAGAATGGCGGTTCCTTTAGTCTGTATATTGTCCCAAGCCCAGGCAAATTGTCGGACAATGGCATGGTTGTTTTGAACAACACAATAAAGAGATTCTGCTAAGTCTTGCTCCCTATGTGGATGTACCAAGGCATACCCCAACTGTCTTTTGAAGTGTAAAGGATTGTAGTTGATGCAACCCTTCACTCAAATGAGAGGCACATTTGGGTATTGACCATAACTGGTTACTATATCTCGACCCTTGGTGTTCTGAGTACACCACCTGATATCTTCTGATGTAAAGGCAATCATTCTCTTAGCCCAATTCCTTGTCTGATGTGGGTTCAAGAAAGCTTCCGTCTTTGGTATGTGTTTCATCAACCAACTGTAGAAAAGATGTGCACAACATCTTACTAATCTTCCTCTCTGTTTCTCATTCCTTTGATGAACTGAGTAATAAAAGTCTCCTAACAAGGTGGGAACCGGGTTCTTTAGCATGAAGATGTGGACGACATTTTTGCTTACAAACTTAGGCTCGTCTGCAAACAAAATGATGCCATAAATGTTGAGAGCTAAGAGAGAACATACAGTTTCCCAATTCCATTTTATAGCTTGCTTCGTAGCCTGAGTAATCAAGAAATCCAGATGAAGGCCTGGGATTCCAGCTTTGGAAGTCATGTGTTCATCAATGGTGGTTACTTCCAGATGTAGTGCTTTGGCTATGTCTTCATTCTTCGGAGGAGGCATTTCAGGATTGAAAGGGATTCCTCTTCGGATGGGGATATCCAACAACATGGAATATTATTCCAGCAACGGACCTATCTGGAAGTCTGGGAAAGTGAAACAATGGAGGAGAGGGTTATAAAACTTCAGACAAGTGTGAATCATGCTCCTTTACACTGTATCCAGGTCCATGATTATGCTCAAGATTCCACCGTAACTTTCTCTGAACAGAGGTACATGATCAGGAGTAATAAGGGCATGTATCTGTTTAATGCCTTCTAAAGGATACTCGAAGAAATGATAGGTGATGTTGATTTTCCTTGTTGAATCTATCCTGAAGATGTGTAATAGAGGAGATAATTGAAGAAGTGTTGTAGCAGATCGGCTGAGCAGAAGAGCAGTCAAAACCAAACCAAGAAAAGTGGATACCCTGTAAAACAAATAGAAAAATGTTAGAAATGATGCAATATGATGCATGATGATGATATGTAAGGGTTTGTGATCAAATTTTGGATTATCAGTTGCCTTTGGTGGGATCCTTATGTGTTCAAAGTTTCAGATGAAGGCTTGAGAACCAGTAACCAGGTGAGGGACTCAAATAAAGAGTCAATAGTCCAGGGTTTCAAAGAATCAGTCCAAAATAGTACAACCATATAGCATTCTAGTAGCAAGGTATGATGAGGTCAAGGGTTCCTGCAAACCTGTAAACATCCCATCCCACTCACATGTATGTACTAGAACAAAGATCCTTAGATTTGGATCTATTATGAGAAGTGTAAACACATTCATCCCGGGGGATATAGTGCTTACACTAATCATAAAGAATCCTCCCCTAATTCACCTCATATGCTGAGGGTCATCTAAAAAGGTCATCCAGACTTAGTAGACTTCCCAGATAGCCCTAACACTACAAGAAATCCGTAGCACAGAGTTCTCAAAAGGAAACCCATGTCTGAATCGTGTTTTCATATTCCTGCACCAGACCGAAATGGAATGGGAAAGAATACGAAAACACTTTAATCCTATGTGTCACTCAGGCCTTTGTATTGAGCCTTTCTCACTGGAATACCCCACCCACCAGGTAACAACAATCTAGCACAATGATATGATAATAATAATGAAATGCGAAAAGCAGTAAATAAATGCGATAAACGAAAGCAATAAATAAAGCTATACAGAAAGTGATAAATAAAACAAAAACACATAAACACATATAGAACATAACACCCCCATAAACACCAATCAAAAAAGCTCTAGCAGAAACCCTCAAGGACTCAGAAGCTATGGTTACAAATTCCCCAGCAGAGTCGCCAAGCTGTCGCTCCTCGGACTTTCGTCCCGGCGCAAACGCGAACTGGTGTCGGAGATGTTGAAGGTTGAGGTTAAATAGAGTCGCAAGCTAGGCATTTTTATCCCGAAGGAAAGGTAATGCTGCATAAACCTAAAAAGAAGTGGATAAGACGGTTGCGAACCAAAGAGACTGGGTAAGGGGGTTGGTTACGACCTGGGAAGGTATTAGCACCCAGATCGTCCGTCGTACTCGACGGGATCCATGCTTACCTAATTGTGTTGAAGGGGGATAGTGTATGTGCTAACAATGTATAAAAAAGATGGATGTATAGGGCGATGGTGTACAAAGAAAGGGAGCTCAAAACTGAGGCTAAGATAAGAAAGCTAGAAAGAGGAGAGGGGGAGACCTGGGGACTTTTGTTCGATAACCGTTAAGTTATGCCTATGTATCCTCTTGTGCAATGAGGAAGTCAGAAAACTGTAGTTCGACTCAAAGAGACTTGGATATTTTGGTGTGAACTGCTTGCTTGTCTATGCTCAAGTGTATGACTCGTCTGGCTCGAGTGCTAACTGTCTTGCATTAGACGAAAGAAGAGAGTTCTTGTTTTCAGAATGAGTGTGATGAGAAAAAGAATCTTGGAGGAGACATTTATTGTTTGTTTTTGTGTTTTCAGTTTTTTATTTGTTATTTTGTGTATTGCATAGGATAATGAGCTTAAGACTTAATCAAGGGTTTGCAAACTCATTATATCATCCCTGATTAGGGATAATGAGTCTACTTAAGTATGAGATGAGAATCTCAACTTAATTACCCTAATGATACTGGATTAAGATCATTAACCCATTTGGGATTATTAAGTGTTTTTTTTTATTTTTGTTTTGTGTTAAGTAATGAGTTTAATCTTTAATCAGGGATTAGTGAACTCATTACACCATCCTAAGAGAAGGATGATAGATGAGGACACTTAAGATGAGGAAGATACCTCAACTTAATTCATGGTCGGGGATTAAAATCATTATATAACAAACCTTTATTAAAGTGGATTTTAGTTAGAGATTAGATTAAGAAGTGAATTTTATGTTTGTAAGACTAAACTTGAGGGGGACATGTCCATTAAACACTAGGGTTAGTCCCTCTGACCCAGAAGCAGAGATGTAACCCTAATATAAGGCCCAAGTTACAAGCTTAAGTCTTTATAATTATTAGGTGTTTTTATTAAGAGGTGAAAACAACTTAAGGTTTAACACTAAGTATTAAAGTTATACAATCCATCCTAAGATAAGGATACAGGCATAACCCTAATACAGATCCCCAAAACTTTAACTGTTTAGCCTTTGTTATTGTGATGAGAAGTAGAGACTCAAATAGACTCAAAAGGTAAAAACTAAGGGGGAATATTCACAACCCTAAAGTTATCATGCTTGGATGTTTTTATGGTTTATGAGGATTAAAGAGAACTCTTTAGATGGCCACCAAGGAAGAAGCAGATGAAAGAGAAAGAGAGAGAAATACAGGTTACTCACTTCCTGAAGAAGTTAAGTAACCTAGGAGTGGGAGAGAAAGAAACACAAGTGAGTAAAATTCACTTCAAACTCAAATAAATAAGAGGGTGATAAGAGATTGGATGTGGATGCACATCCATATCCTAATTAACTTACCATATGCACCTGAAAAGTTAGTATGGTCATACACAAAGTCCATGATCAAAATCAGAAGCAAATCACATGATAAAAAATTGAAATTGCATCCAAACAAACCCTAAACCTACATGAGAACACCCTCCAAAGGGGGAGATCTAAAGCTAAACCAAAGTCAAGTTATGGTTTCCCTAAGTTTGGCTAGAGTTTTGGACACTTTGCAAAAAAAAGTCAAAACAAATTGAAAATGCAATGCAAAAATATGATTTAATTGTCCTAGATACTAGATACAACATGTAAAAGAATGTCAAAAGAACCAAGTGCAAACTCATTTTGGTTAGGCATAAATGAATTTTTGAATTGGGGTTATGAAAAAAGGGAATTTCAAATCCCTAATTCAAGTTTAATTGTCAAAACATGATCAAACCCTAAAATAAATTTGTGAAATGTGTTTTGAAATTGATCTTAATGTTCAAAGAGGTTCTCTGATTTTTTTGGTTATTTATAAATACCTAAAAGTATTTTTAATTAATTAAAATGAATAAATTAATTAAATAATACAATTAAATGATTAAAAAATAAATTTTTAATGTAAAAAATGAAAATAAAAATGTTTTTGGGTTTTTAAAATTAATTAGTGTGATAGTGTAAAAAATCAGAATTTTTGAAAATGTTTTGCTATTTTTAATAAATAAAAGAAAACAAAATGAAATAAATGAAATTAAAAGGAAAAGTAATTAAAATGGATGGCTCAGATTGTGTGGAAGTAAGATCAAGGGCTGAGGGTGTGGGTCAGCTTGACTGAAGGTACAGAGATCCTATGGTCCAGATTTAAATCCCTAATACGCGCGCAATCTAAAGGCTCACATTTAATCTGAACTAATTAATTATGATTTGTTTTAATTAATTTAAATTAAGGCTAACGAATTATCTGGGCCGTCCATCCCTTAAACTAACCAAGATCTAATGGCTCTCATTCAATCTAGAAACCCTAAACCTAATTAACCCTAATTATTTTCAGGTGACCGGAACAGTGCTCTGGTCATCTTCTCCGGCCAACCAAAACCATATCTTCTTCCCCAGGCCATCCCAAGACCTCTAACCTGCCCAGAATCCACCCCTACACTCCAAGGAACTAAAATCAATCATCAAACAACATTTATAACACTTGAATCAAGAGAATCAAACAAAAATCAAAGCACGGGCAAACTTTCAGAACAACATAAAATGATCATTTCTTGCTCATTTTCAAATCTAAACATATCTAGATGATCAGTGCAACATGTAGATTCATTTTGTAACAAGAAAATGAAGTTCTGAGAAAAATGTTCTTGAGCTATACCTGAGCTAGAGACCTTCAAAGATGAGTTTTCTGAGCCTTTCCTTTATGCAACCCACCTCCACTAGTCCCCCTTGTGCTAATGGCAAGCTTGAATGGAGTTTAAATTGGCTATTTTGAGAGGTTCTTGTGTGTTGTGTTTCAGGCCATTGTAAGGGGTGGGATTTTTTCCTTAGGTGAAGTGTGACTTGTTGGTGAAAGAATTTTTGAAGTTTGATGGCTGGATTGGGAGAATCGAAGAGAGGAAGTTTTTGGGGATTTTTGTGCAAACTGAGTATGTGGTGCTTCCGAGTTCTTGTGAGCCCTCTTATATGATCCTTAGGCTTTGCATAAACAAATGGAATGAGTCAGAAGAGTAGATATCCACTGTGGAATTGGCATGGCTCATTGGCCAAAAAGTCAAAAGTTGTGTACTTGAGGTATGGGCCATGGCAGAATTGATTTGAGGGCTTGAGCTGCTTCAGTTGGCTTCAAGGAGAGCCCTAGGATCAATTGTTATGAACTGAATGGCTTGGATCAAGAGTTTACATAGGTTTTTCAATTTTGCAACTTTGTGATTTCTTGAGAAACAAGTCATGAAATCCCTTGGTTCAAAGCTCAAATCTGACTTTGAGATGTTGTTTGATCATGCCATGATGTATTTGAGTGGATTAGAAGTCATGTAGAGGCCTGAAATTCACTTTTGCACATTTCCCTCTTTGGCCTAAACTTGAAAATTACATGATTTTTCCCAACTTTGATCCATCATATCTTGAGTTCTAGGATGAATCAAGATGAGTTCTTGTACTTTTTAGAAAGGGGAAGATCCAATCTACAACTTTCATGTTTGAAGATAATTCATTTGAAACCTTTTTGATCAAGAAAGAGGAGGTTGAAAATCTTTCCCAAAATGGAAAGTTTTCATTTCAAGTCATGTCCAAAAATGGCAACTTTTGCAATGGCTCAAAATTCTTCAATCTTGTGATCTTTCAAACATTCCTAAGACCAAATAAAGGTCATAGGACCTTAAATTGATGATGATGACCCTTTGGAACCCTTGTTGGAAGCCTTAGATGCCCTAATCCTGACTTTTCTTACACTACAAGTTACCATTTGATCAGATGACTTCCACATTGAATTTTTTCATCAAACTTCATCCACACACTCCTTATATCATATAAAGACAATTTGAATCAAGAATGACCACAATTTTTGGTTGTAAGGGCCTCAAACCCAAAACCTTAATTTTAGGTCATCTATGTAGGATCCTTGAGCCTGCCTGGGTGGCTCTGTAATCTCTTATGATCTATTGACTTTCAAGATCCCTTGGGGGTACAATATGACCTTAGAACACTCAAGGATCTTCTTATCATGCTTCATGGCCTTTGAGATACCTCATACTCTCTTCAAGATTCATCTAATCACAAACCCTATCTGTGCAGAGATGCAATGAGATGTTAAAGGTGAATATGCAATGTAAGATGTAGTGATATGCTATGCAATATGTGTGATCATAAGCCAAGGCATGAGAAAGTGAGAGGGAAAATTTGGGGTATTTACACCTAGGATCATAATATTGTAGTAAAGTATGAATGACATTTCTCTCAGTATTATCCAGGTCAACCATAATGTCTAGAATGTCTCCATAAATCCCTCTGATGTATCCCACGTGGCCCGGGGTAATAAGAGACACCATCTTGTTAATCAGGTCTATCTTGGTATCGAAGAATTTATAGTGAATGTTCTTTTTCCTGAAGTCTTCCATCTCTAAATCAGAAGTCCGACCGGATGGGAATAATGTATAAACCCTGAGAATGAAAAAAACACCTTTGATTAATGATGTAATGATGTTATACAAGGTGTCGCTCCCACCAAATGACACGGGGGCCAAGAGGGGTACAGACGCGAACGGTCGGCGAAAGGAGAGAGAACACACAAGGGTGAACTCAAAAGACAAGAGTCGCCAGCTAGGCATTTTTATCCCGGAGGAAAGGTAATGCTGCATAGACCTAGAAAGATATGGATAAGACGGTTGCGAACCAGAGAGACTGAGAAAGAGGGTTGGTTACAACCTTGGAAGGTATTAGCACCCAGATTGTCCGCCGTACTCGACGGGATCCACGATTAAAAGATTTGTGTTTTAAAAGGGGTAGTGCCAGTGCAGTTTGTGTATCAAAGCTGGAAAGAATGCAAGTGTCAGTGTAAAATAAATGTGAAGTGTATAAGAGAGGTGTCAGTGTGAGAACAAGAATGAAATGCTCTAGACTATGAGGCTTAAAGAATAATGCTGGAGGAGGGGGAATATACAAAGACTTTTGTTCGATAACTGTTAAGTTATGCCTACGTATCCTCTCGTGCAATGAGGAAGTCAGAACACTGTAGTTCGACTCAAAGAGACTGAAAGATAAATTGACTTGTGAACTTCTAACTTGTCTATACTCAAGTGTATGACCTGTCTGGCTCAGGTGTAAACTGTCTTGCATTAGATGGAAGAAGCAAGTTCTCGGTTATGAGTGAAAATGATGAGAAAAGAATCCCGGAGGAGACGATTATTGTTTGTTTTTGGGTGTTTTCAGTCTTGTTATTACTTTTGATATTTGTCATAAGTTAATGAGCTCCAGCCTAAACCAAGGGTTAGCAAACTCATCACATCTTCCCTCTGATTAGGGGTAATGAGAATACCTTAAATGTGAAGTAAACACCTCACACTTAATCACCATGATGTAGGATTAAGATCATTAACCTACTTGCATTTATTTAGATGTTTTTGGAGTTTTTGTTTAGTGTTAAGTAATGAGTTTAAGCCATAATCAAGGATTTAATGGACCCATTACACCATCCTAATAGAAGGATAATAGATGAGAACATTTAAGCTGAGAAAGGCTCCTCAAATTAATCCATGGTTAGGGATTAACCTCATGACAAAACAAAACCTTTATTAAAGTGGATTTTAGTTAATTATAAGATTAAGAAGTGAATTTTATGGTTTGTAAGACAACTTGAGGGGGACTTGTCTATTAACACTAGGGTTAGTCCTTCTTAACCAATCAAGGAAGAATTAGAACCCTAATGCAAGGCCCAAGTTACAAGTTTGGTGTCTTAGTGATTATTAGATGGATTGATTAAAGGATTTAAACACATTAAGGGTTTAACACTTAGGATTAGAGTTATACACTCCATCCTAATAGAAGGATGCAGGCATAAACTTAATCACAAAGCCTTAAAATCTTTAGGGTTTAGTCCTTGATTATGAGGTGAGAAGAGAAGACTCAAAGAAAACTCAAGGAAAGGGTCTAAGGGGGACTAAACAATCCTAAAATGTTATCATGCTTGGAAGTCCTAGGGTTTGTGAGGCTTAAGTGGAGAAATCTTCAAGGAAGCCACCAAGGAGAAGCAAGATAGAAAAGGGATGGGATGAGAAGAGAAAAGAGGGAAGAGAGGCACAAGTGAGCAAGCTCACTCCAAGACAAGTAAAAATGCAGCAAGGATGTAAAATGATGAGGTGAGAAGAGGTAGGAGGTGAAGGCAAATCCACCTCCCAAACAAACTTACCATTAACCTGAAAAGTTAGTACAAGATGCATAAGGGAAGAAATGAGATGAAACAAATGCATATGGATGGGCAAAGCCAAAGTTAGAAACATACACATGATTCTAATGATTCCAAGAGATGGTGCAAAGTCATTCAAAATGCATATATGTGAGCATACAAGAGAATGGATGCATATGGAGCATGCCTTGAACCATGAAAGTTCATGAAAGTTTATGAAATGGAATGAACATATAACATGGAAAATGAAAGATGAAATGATCAAACATGATTCTAATATTTCCTAAGATGTCTTATATGCCATGTTGATGCACAAAATGTCATGGCAAATTCTTGTATGCAAGCAAATGAAAGATGGATGCAAAGGAAGGCAAGAACTAGGGTTTATGCATAACATGCAACACAAAACTCAAAATCAGAAGCAAATGACATGATAAAAAATTGAAAATGGGATCAAAGGAACCCTAACCCTACACAAGTTCACTGCCCAAAGGAGGAGACCTAAATCTAAACCTAATGGAAGTTGTGATTTTTCTAAGTCCACTAGGGTTTCAAAGCACCTCAAAAAGGAAAATGCACATTAAATTGAAAATGGAAGATAAATTCAAACTAATTTTACTCTAGAAACTATATGCTATGAAGGATTCAATGCAAGAAGAACCATTATCAAACTCTTTATGGTTAGGCAGAATGAATTTTCCTAAGTTTGAACAAAAATATTGCCTTTAAACAAATTTTATTCCAATTAAAATTGTCAAAATACATCAAGGACCAAAAGGAAATTTGTTTTGAGGGTTTGATAATGTTTCTAAATGTTTTAAAATGCAATGTGAATTTTTTTGTGATTTTTAAATACCTAAATGCATTTTTAATTAATTAATTTCCATTAACTAATTAAAAATAAACATTTAAATGATTTAAAAATGATTTTTAATGCAAAAAATAAAAATAAAAATATTTTTGGGTTCTGAAAATTACTAAAAGTTTTGACAAAACATTTTAGAATTTTTTAATGTGTTTTACTATTTTTTAAAATTCGTGGAAATAAATACAATGAAAATGAAAATAAAATTGAATAAATGGGAAAGTATGCAGATCCAATGGCTGGGATTCAAAAGAAAATGGAGGGAATTGACTGGCGCCAGATCCTAAGGCTGTAATTCAAACTGACTAAATTCAAATTAAACCTAATTAATTAACTTAAATAATTATAATTAGTGATAAGTGGACTAATCCTGGCCATCAAACGCGCGCGGGAAACTGAAATCAAAGGCCAGAATTCACACGAAACCCTAATCATAATTAAAAGCCCTAATGACTTTCAGGTCACCGGAGAAGAGCTCCGGTCGTCTTCTCCGGTGACATCCCTCCCTGAAAATTTCTATCTCTCTCCCTAGGCTATAAAAACATTCCAAAATCTCCAGAACACTTCCTCTAACATCAAATAACAAGAATCCAGCATCAATAACAATTTATTTTACTCACACAAAGAGAATCGAAGAGGAACAAATTTAGGGCAAAAGTTTCAGAGCAACATAAAATGCTTGTCTCTGGCTCATTTTCAAAAATAAACACATCCCCATGATCAGGGCAACACATAGAACAATATTTTAACAAGAAATCAGAGTTCTGGAAAAAATTTTCATCATGCTACCTGAGATTGAGCTTTTGCTTATGGAGCTTTCTGGCCAGTTCCTTGCTTCAAAATCCCTCCAATGATCTCCTAGAAGATGCTTTAAGGTTTAGTTGGAGTGTATTGTAGCTGGTTTTTGAGATTGATAAAGTTCTGACCAAGGGGAGTGAAAAATCGTATTTCTGTTTGTGGGCTTTTTAGGGCAAGATGAAAGGTGGTTTATGCTCTATGAAGCTTTTCTGAATGAATGGTGAAGTTGGTTTTGAGGTTTGATGATTGTGTGATGAGATTCGAATGAAAATGCATAAAGAGGGATTTTTGTGAATGCTGACTTGTGGGAGAACTCAAGCTGTGTTGTGTGGTGTGTTGAGTTTCTTTTGGTCCATGTATCAAGTTGGGATAGGTCAGAGAGTTGTTGCTGGCCTATGTTGATTGGTATGGTCCATTTTGCCAAAAGTCAATGTTAGGTGTCCTTTGAGGTATGGGTCATGACAGGCTAAGGCCAAGGGCATGTCTTGTGCAGTTGTGATCAAGGAGAACCATTGAAGTGAGATTGAGGCAAACCAACAAGTGGATCAAAGCTTATGGGGGTTTTTGCAATTTTCATGAAGTTTGGCCCTTTTGAGATTTCTTAAAGCATAAGTCATGAAACTTGGAGATTCTTTGGTGCATTCTGAATTTTAGGTCATGATTTATGTTTGTGTAATGCTTAGAAGTTGATTTGAAGTCATAATTGGCCTTGGCATGTGAAATTGCAAGTTTCCCTCTTTGTGCAAAAGTGAAAATTTCATGATTTTGTCCAACTTTGACAAGCCATAAGTTTTGATCCAAAATGAATTAGAAAGAGTTCTTGTACTTTTTGAAAAGGGAATGATCCAATCTACAACTTTCATGACCAAAGGTTTCTCAATTGAAGCATTTTTGAATCAAAAAGAGGAGGTTGAAAAACTTTCCCAAAATGGCAAGTTTTCATTACATGTCACTTTCCCAAAAAGGCAACTTTGCAAATGGCTTGAAATTCTTCAATTTTGTGAACTTCTAACATCTTCTATGATCAAATAAAGATCATACACAATCAAAATGATGGAGAAACCCCTTTGGTTGGGTCATTGGGGGCCTCAGATGCCCTGATTTTGCACTGACTTGCTCAAGAAGTCATCTCTTGATCAGATGCCTCCCCATTGAATTTCTTCATGAAAATTGATATGAATGATCCTTATATCATATAGAGACAAATAGAAACAAGAATGACCAAAAAATTTGGAGTTATGGCCTCTGAAACCAAAACCCTAATTTTAGGTCATCTGTGCAGTTAAACCTGGCTCTGCTTCCATGCCTTTCTCAGTTCTTGTGATTCTTTGACTTTCTTGACCTTGTGAGGATATAATATGATGCTTGAACACACATGGAACCCTTTGAAGTGATTGATGACCTTTGGAGTGGCTAAAATTGCCCAAGAATAGCTCAGATCACAAACCCTAGATGCAGATGACTTTGAAACAATGCAGTGGAGCAAGCATGAGTTAGTTGTGCAGGATGTAAGCAACGACTTAAAAGGCAAACAAGATAACTTGTGGTTGAATACCAAAGACAGTCCAAAATTTGCACTCACAGAATGAAGAAGAAAGGGGATATAGATTGTAAAAGGAAGTAAAGTATAATTATAAAGTGCGGGCGACGGAGGACAACCGCCGAGCAGAGGATGACTGCTGGGGATGAAGCAATGACAGGGACAACCGACATGCTGGGGATATAAGATATTATGATGGGGACGACCATCAAGTAAAGAAATAAGACTTTTTGGGGATTAAAGGTAAAGTAAATGATGGGGACGACCATTAAGTTCGAAGCATAAATGAAATAAATGATGAGGTACGGTCATCAAAGGTGAAGGACGATCACCTAGAAGGGGACGGCTGCTCTGTTGGGGATAAGATGAGGGACGGTCATCTATTGGTGAAGGATGATCACCTGGCAAGGTACGGTTGCCAAAAGTATCACGACATAGGACAAATTCCTGATAAAAAAGTCGACGATGGGGACGGCCATCGGATAAGCATGATGAAGGACGATCATCAAGAGGTGAAAGACGATCACCTAGCAGGGTACGGCTGCTCTCGGGGCTTATCATGACATAAGACGAATGTCAGATAAAAGAATCGACGATGGGGACGGCCATCGGATAAAAATGATGAAGGACGATCATCAAGAGGTGAAGGACGATCACCTAGCAGGGGACGGCTGCTAAAAATATCACGACATAGGACGAATGTCGGATAGGAAGTGGTTCTATGAATAGAGACTCCGCTGGGGATGATGAAGGACGATCATCAAAAGGGTGAAGGACGATCACCTGACAGGGGACGGCTGCCGAAAGGTATCATGACATAGGACGAACGTCAGATAGAGGAAAATCAATTCTGCTGGGGAATGATAAACACGGACGAGTGTCTACATTCAAGAGATGAAAGGTATAAGTGTTTGACACTGTGTATAGATTAAAGACGCAGACGAGCATCCTTAAGACTATGATACGGACGAGTATCAGTAGAAACAAACGCTGACGCATGTTCAGAGATGATGATACAGACGAGTACCAACTGGTTAACAAAGAACACAGACGAGTGTCGAATCTGAGGGGACTCTTCTGGAGAATAATAGACACAGACGAGTATCTAAATTCTAACAAAAGGGTAAAGGAATCTGACATTGTGTATGGATTAAAGATGCGGACGAGAATCCTTAGGACTATGATACGGACGAGTATCGGTAGAAACAAACGTTTGATGCATGTTCAGAGACGATGATACGGACGAGTATCAACTGGTTAACAAAGAACACGGACGAGTGTCGAATCTGAAGGGATTCTTCTGGGGAATAATAGACACAGACGAGTGTCTAGATTCTAAAAAAGGGTAAAAGTATCTGACATTGTGTATGGATTAAAGATGCGGACGAGCATCCTTAAGACTATGATACGGACGAGTATCGGTAGAAACAAACGCTTGACGCATGTTCGGAGATGATGATACGGACGAGTACCAACTGGTTAACAAAGAACACGGACGAGTGTTGAATCTGAGGGGATTTAAGTAGTATATACAAGATACAGACGAGTATCTGTATGGGTGAAAGGTGATGAATGAGACACAGACGAGTGTTCAACTTGCTAAGGAGAGCACTACACGGACGGGTGTCGGAAGAAGTGTATTATACACAAGTATTTGTTTTACGAAGTGTTTAGGCAACTGTGCTGGGGAAGGCGACACGGACGGGTGTCAAGGAATTGTATATATATGTACACATGTGTTGTGAGTGCAAAGGGGACGCTTTGGCTTTCTGATAGGGATATGACACGGACGAGTGTCGGAAAAACATCTGTAATGTATAAGTATCTGTTTGTAGAGAGCGCTCGGGCGACTTTACTGGGGGATAATGACACGGACGAGTGCCAAAAGGAGCATGTTTCTGTATTTGTGAGGGTAAAGGAAATGCTTTGATATTCTGCCGGGGAGTTTGGGAAGTATTTTGTATATTGTTGATGGAACGTCAGTATTTACAAATGTTTGATTCAGATCATGGCTTATGATAATGCAATATGTTTGATTTTTACCGTAATGCTCCGTATTGGACGGAATGCTACGCTCTGGGGGAAAATATGATGTGAATGCTATGATTATGCAAAGATACCAATCCGGGATTCGGATCCCGTTGCTGTGGAGATCTCTGGCTGATCTTCTTGAAGTGGACCTCCCAACTGGGGATGAGATCATTGGTAGATCTGACATATATGACTCTGCTTGGGGAAATAGATCACTGGTAGACCTATCTCAGTAATGAGGGACCCAGCTGGGGTCTGTAGAAGCTTTCGTCGCTCTGTTGTGAGATCTTCAGGCGTTGCTCTTCTGGATAGAGGCTGAAACGCTGCGGGGGGGGGGGGGGGTTCCCTGTCTAGCACTCGGCTGGGGAAGAAGAAAAGATCACTGAAAGATCTTCCTAGAGGTTTCTGTGGGGATCCTGCTAAGGATGATACTTGACAACTCAACTGGGGAAATGAGCACCTTCTGGTACTGCTCTGACAGATGTGCTGGAGAAATGATGCCTGACAGCTTTGGTGGGGAGAAAGTAGCCCTGGCTTTTGCACTTGTCTGAGGAGGAATGACGGCTGGCAACTCAGCTGGGGATAAAGCATCTCCGGTGCTTAGATGTGCCGAGTAAATGATTTGGCAGCTTGCTGGAGAGAAGCTTTCATGCCCCATATTGCGCTTTGAATACCTGCAATCCTGTTATAACAAAGAAACGTACAAGTATCCCAAGGTATCCCTTACCGGATCCCATCATAGGAGTTTAGATACTCCCGGGAATAAATATATTTCCTGTAAGCGTGGATTTTTAGAAAAGACACATCTGTATTTATGCAATCAATATATTAAAGACATCGGACATTTTGCAAATGAAAGTAAAATGTACGAGACGGAGTATGACTGGAAATCTGATCTTATTGATTTATATGCCCTGAATTGGCAAGATACAGTCAAAGAAACGGATCCCCTGAAATGAGGAGATTGTTACAAATTGAGAAACAACAAGATACTGACAATGTTGATGACGCTTCAATGAGCTTCCCTTTTGCTATGATTCGTATGACATTGACGTTCTTCTCATCTTGCTTCCTGAAGAAGGCTGATTCTGACCGACGCTTGAACCCTTCGAAGCTTACCATGTTGTAAGTGATACAGACGAACTCAGAATGCAGTTGTTCGCTTATTCCCTTATTTTGCGTGGATCTCCCTTTCGGGTTTTCAATCCACCGGGATACCCATTTTTTCCTGAGTTGTCCAATGTGGTTTTTCAACTCAGCGGGTGTACACATTTTTTGTTTATTTTCCCTTATTTTTGCCCGAGTCCTTTATTCTGTTTTTGACTCGCCGGGATGCCCTATTTTTGCGTGGACTTACATTTTGTTTTTATGTCCAGCGGGTCATTTCATGCGAAGTATTTTTTAACTGCATCTGAATTCACAGGGGACAGGAAATCTCCATCATCCATAGTACTGAGCATCAGTGCTCCACCAGAGAAAACTTTCTTTACTATGAATGGACCATCATAATTTGGAGTCCACTTGCCCCTGTGGTCTGTATGAGGAGGAAGGAGTCTTTTCAGCACAAGATCTCCTACTTGGTATTCTTAGAGCCTGACTTTCTGATCAAAGGCTTTCTTCATTCTTTTCTGATACAGCTGCCCATGACAAATTGCAGCCAATCTCTTTTCTTCAATCATACTTAGTTGTTCGTATCGGGATCGGACCCATTCTGCTTCATTCTACTTAACATCCATCAATACTCGTAAAGAGGGTAATTCAACTTCAACAGGTAGGACTGCCTCCATACCATACACAAGCTGATACGGTGTTGCCCCAGTGGATGTTCTGATTGACGTACGGTACCCATGCAAAGAAAATGGTAGCATTTCATGCCAGTCTTTGTAGGTAACTACCATCTTCTGCACAATCTTCTTGATATTTTTGTTAGCTGCCTCAACAACGCCATTCATCTTTGGCCTGTAAGGAGAAGAATTGTGGTGTTGGATCTTAAAGTCCCGGCATAGTTCTGCCATCATTTTGTTGTTCAAGTTGGAACCATTATCGGTAATGATTCGTTCGGGGACTCCGTACCGACAGATGATTTCTCTCTTCAGGAATCGGGCTACCACTTGTCTTGTAACATTTGCATAAGAAGTTGCTTCAACCCACTTGGTAAAATAGTCAATGGCAACCAGGATGAATCTGTGACCATTTGAAGCAGTTGGTTCAATCTTGCCAATCATATCAATGCCCCACATGGCAAAGGGCCAAGGTGAAGACATTACATTTAGAGGATTTGGAGGCACATGCACTTTATCTGCATAAATCTGGCATTTATGGCATTTTCTGGCATAGGCACAACAGTCGGCATCCATTGTGATCCAGTAATAGCCTGATCTTAATAGCTTTTTAGCCATAGCATGCCCTCCTGCATGGGTACCAAAGGATCCTTCGTGCACCTCGTGCATCAACAGGTCTGCTTCTACCCTATCAACGCATCTGAGGAGTACCATATCAAAGTTTCTCTTGTACAGGGAGCCATCAGCATTCAGGAAGAAACTACCAGCAAGCCTTCTTAATGTCTTCTTATCATTGGAGGATGCCCCAGGTTGGTATGTTTGATCCTCCAAGAAGCATTTGATATCATGGAACCAGGGCTTATCATCTTTAACAACATCTGTTGAGAACACATATGCTGGTCTGTCAAGTCTGGACACTGAAATTCGAGGCACAAAGTTGGCAGCTTGAACTTTGATCATGGATGAAATGGTAGCTAGAGCATCCGCAAACTGATTCTCGTCTCGAGGGATATACTCAAGCTTGACCGTTGTGAAGAAAGTCAATAACCTCCTTGTATAATCCCGGTATGGTATCAGATGATCCTGGTGGGTGTACCATTTGCCGTTGGTTTGATTAATTACCAGAGCCGAATCTCCGAACACAGTCAAAGTCTTGATCCTGAGGTCAATGGCTTCCTCAAGACCCATAATACAAGCTTCGTATTCGGCTTCTTTGTTAGTGCAGTTGAAGGTGAGTTTTACCGAGAAAGGCATGTGTGCTCCCTTAGGTGTAATGAGTACTGCACCGACACCACTACCATTCATATTAACAGCCCTGTCAAACATCATAGTCCATTCTTCTTCTGGGTTAGGCCCTTCAGTGTGAATAGGCTCTTCATGATCTTTTGCTTTTATGAACATGATGTCTTCATCAGGGAAGTTGTAGATGTTTAAGAATTGGCAGAATTTTTGACCAAACAAGAAATGCTAAATTCAGTTCAGAATGTCCTATCAGATGTTGGGACATTATCAAACAGAGTATGTGAATTTATTTCAGGATGTCTCATCAGATGTTGGGACATTGTGTGAATAAATTAAGTTCAGTTTTTCAGGATGTCCCAACAGATGTTGAGACATCTCAGACCTGCTACCAGAATTAATTATTGATTAACAGATCAGAGATATTTAAGGAGAACTATCTGGGATTAATTAATGCTGGATAAAAACAGAACAAGGCGCATCTGTAGGGAGTTTTAAATTGAAGATTCAGATTAAAACAGAAGACCTAATGCACCTAGAATATAGGAGGTAACAAACCCTAAATTCAAGGTGACAGTTGCTGCACATTAGGGCTGGATCATTCTACAGAAAGCCCAAAATTCAGATACCTATTTAAACAACAGAAACTCATAGAATTGAGTACGAATTTCAGAAGACCAAATAGGGTGTCTAGTGTTTTAATAGCAGGTTGTTTTTATGTACCACTTTATGAGCTTTTAAGCAAAAGTGCATTTGTGACTTGATTGAAACTGTTAAGTAAGATCAAGCTGTTTTGTTTGAAGGATGTCTTCAATTTCAGTAAACTTGTAAACTTGATCACTGGGTGATTGAGGGGGAGTGAGTAGGGTACTCTTATCTAAGTGAGTCTTAGGTAGAAATTGCATTGGGTAAGTATTAAGTGATAGATTAAACAGAGTGGTTTAAGTCTAGAATTAATATTACTAATAGTGGATTTCCTCCTGGCTTGGTAGCCTCCAGATGTAGGTGTGGTTATACACTGAACTGGGTTAACAAACTTCTGTGTTGTTTACTTTTCTTGCTGTTTAAGTTTTGGTTAAATTTGTCAAATGTCCTATTAAGTGTTGGGACATCTCTTAGGACATCTCATACCTGATCACAGAATTTCAATTGGCATCAGAGCAGGCACCCTGCCTGTTTATACTGGGTGAGATCTAGGGAAAACAAATTCTGTAACATGGACAGAGATATAGGGTCAGTAAATAGACCACCTATACTGGATGGTTCTAATTATGACTACTGGAAGCCAAGAATGATTGCATTCTTAAAGTCACTTGACAACAGGGCATGGAGAGCAGTAAATGTTGGATGGAAACATCCTGTTCAAGACACCAAAGATGGATCAATAGTTCTGAAACCTGAAGAAGAATGGAGTAAAGAGGAAGAAGATTCAGAACTAGGCAACTCAAAAGCCCTAAATGCTTTATTCAATGGCATTGATAGAAATATTTTCAGACTGGTGCATCATTGTGAGCTGGCCAAAGATGTGTGGGATACCCTCAAGACAACTCATGAAGGAACATCAAAAGTAAAAATGTCAAGACTTCAACTTCTCACCACAAAGTTTGAAAACTTGAGAATGAAGGAAGATGAATCAATTCATGAGTTCTACATGAACATCTTGGATATAGCCAATACTTCTGGAGCCTTGGGAGAAAAGATGACTGATGAAAAGCTTGTAAGGAAGATTCTCAGATCTTTGCCAAAAAGATTTGACATGAAAGTCACAGCAATAGAAGAAGCTCAAGACATATGTTCTATGAAAACTGAAGAACTCATTGGTTCCCTTCAAACTTTTGAGATGGGAATGAATGACACACATGCTAAAAAGAACAAAAGCATAGCCTTGGTTTCAAATACAGATGAAGAAGAAGATGATGAATCAGCAAATGATAAAAGCTTATCAGAAAACCTTGCACTGATTGGAAGACAATTCAAACAGATTCTCAGAGGAATGGAAGGAAAATCCAAACCTAGTGGAAGAAACATAAACTCTGAGAACAGAAGACCTTATGATGCTAACAAAAGAGTAAAATATGCTGAAAAGACCAGTCAAGATAAAGGAGTCAAATGCCATGAATGTGAAGGATATGGACATATCAAGTTTGAATGTCCTACCTACTTAAAGAGGCAAAAGAAAGGACTCTCTGTGACCTGGTCTGATGAAGACTCAGGAGATTCAGAAGAAGAATCAGCTAAGCACATTACTGCTTTAGCTGGACTGTGTGAATATGATAGTGATTCCAGCTGTGGAGAGCTTACTTATGCAGATCTTGAGCAAGCCTTCAAGGATCTGTACAAGAGTAGTACTGAAGTATGCAGTGAGGTCATAAAGCTAAAGAAGCAGAATGAAGTACTAGAAGAAGAAAAAGCAAGTGATCAAGTAATCATTGATACCTTAAAAAGTGAAGTAACTCTTCTCAATTCTAAGCTGGAACATATGTCCAAATCTGTTAGAATGATGAACAGCAGCTCAAATACACTGGATGCTATTCTCTGCAATAATAAAGATTCAGGGGACAAAAGTGGACTGGGATATAACAGAGATGAAGCCAGCTCTAGCAAAACTACTTCAAAAATTACACAGTCAAACAAGATGTCCCAACAGATGCTTCAACATCAGAACACAAAGACAAACATAATGTTCCAACAGATGTCTCAACATTCTGGAAAGAACAAAATGAAGAAGAAGTATCAAAGATGGAGATGCCATCACTGTGGAAGATTTGGGCATATCAAACCTCACTGTTATAAGCTACATGGATATCCAAATCAGATGTGTCAGCAACCTTCCAAGCAGAAAGTAGAAGGTACCAAGAAAGTGCTGCATAGAAATCAGCAATCTCCTAAGCAAAAGACAGAAGTAATCAAGAAAGTTTGGAGACCAAAAGCTGACATTCAGACTGATCAAAGTCACATACCCAAGAACAAGATCAACAATCAAGCTTGGAGATCAGCTGAACAACACTCAGAGCAGAGGCATCAAAAGAAATCTCAACTCATCTGGTCAAAGAAAAGTACTGCATACATAGCACATACATCATTGAAAGTATCAGCTAAAGAAGACTGGTACTTTGACAGTGGATGCTCAAGACACATGACTGGATTGAAGAATTTGCTAGTAAACTTAAAGTCATATTCATCCAGGTATGTTACCTTTGGAGATGGAGCTAAAGGAGAGATCAAGGGAGTTGGAACCTTGGATTGTCAAGATGTTCCAAGATTAGATGATGTGCTGCTTGTTAAAGGTTTAACTGCTAACCTGATCAGTATAAGTCAACTATGTGATCAAGGATACAGTGTAAACTTTACAAAAACTGAATGCATAGTGACTAACCAAGAGCAAGAAGTTGTCATGAAAGGTGCAAGGTCTAAAGACAACTGTTACATGTGGGAGCCACTAGACTTCAGTCCCACTTCAACTTGTTCTCTAGCTAGAGAAGAAGAAGTAAAACTATGGCACCAAAGGCTAGGTCATCTTCATTTCAGAGGCATAAAGAAGATCATATCTATGGATGCTGTAAGAGGTATCCCTAAACTGAAGATTGATGATGGCAAAATCTGTGGTGAATGTCAAATAGGCAAACAAACCAAGATGTCCCATCCAAAGCTCCAACATCTGACAACTTCCAAAGTTTTGGAATTGTTACATATGGATCTCATGGGACCTATGCAAGTTGAAAGCCTTGGTGGTAAGAGGTATGCATATGTGGTGGTTGATGACTTTTCAAGATATACATGGATAAATTTCATTAAAGAAAAGTCAGATGTCTTTGATGTATTCAAGGAATTATGTCAAAGATTACAAAGGGAAAAATCCAGCTGTGTGATCAGAATTAGAAGTGATCATGGAAAGGAATTTGAGAATCAAAAATTCTTAGATTTCTGCTCTTCAGAAGGAATCAATCATGAATACTCTTCTCCTATCACTCCTCAACAGAATGGGATTGTTGAGAGAAAAAATAGAACTATTCAAGAATCTGCAAGAGCTATGATACATGCTAAAAAGCTACCTCTGTATTTCTGGGCTGAAGCCATGAACACTGCCTGCTATATCCATAACAGAGTTACCTTGAGAAAAGGAACTTTGTCCACAATATATGAAGTCTGGAAGGGCAGAAAACCCACTGTTAAGTACTTTCATGTGTTTGGAAGTAACTGCTACATTCTGGCAGACAGGGAGCAAAGGAGAAAAATGGATCCTAAAAGTGATGAAGGGATTTTCCTTGGATACTCTACAAACAGCAGAGCATACAGAGTATTTAATTCTAGAACCAAGGTTATCATGGAGTCCATAAATGTGATAATTGATGATGCTCCTACAGATGTCCCAGAAGATGTTGGAACATCTGCTGATATCAAGATTGAAGCTGAAGAAAAGGATGATCAATATAACTGCACTCAATCTGATACAAGGACAGAAGAATCCAGTAAACCTCCCTCCATCAGAATACAGAAGGATCATCCCAAAGATTTAATAATTGGTGATCCCAACAGAGGTGTGAGCACTAGATCAAGAGAAATGATTTCAGGTTCTTGTTTTGTGTCCAAAATAGAACCTAAAAACATCAAGGAGGCTCTCACTGATGAATACTGGATTTGTGCTATGCAAGAGGAATTAGGTCAATTCACAAGGAATGAAGTGTGGAATCTTGTTCCTAGACCTAATGACATAAATGTGATTGGTACAAAATGGGTGTACAAGAACAAGTCAAATGAACAAGGAATTGTTACAAAGAACAAAGCTAGACTTGTGGCTCAAGGATACACTCAAATTGAAGGGGTAGACTTTGATGAAACCTTTGCAACAGTAGCAAGGCTTGAATCAATAAGACTACTGTTGGGAATTGCTTGTATCTTAAAGTTCAAGCTATTTCAAATGGATGTGAAAAGTGCCTTTCTTAATGGTTATCTTAATGAAGAGGTATATGTAGAACAGCCTAAAGGATTTGTTGATCCAAGCTGTCCAAATCATGTATACAAACTCAAGAAAGCACTTTATGGTCTGAAGCAAGCTCCAAGGGCATGGTATGAAAGACTTACCACATTTCTTATCAAGCAAGGATACAGAAAAGGTGGGATTGATAAAACCCTGTTTGTTAAAGATGAAGAAGGAAATGTCATGATTGCACAAATATATGTTGATGACATTGTGTTTGGTGGGATGTCTGATAAGATGGTCAAACATTTTGTCAAGCAGATGGAAGCTGAATTTGAAATGAGTCTAGTAGGTGAATTAACCTATTTTCTTGGTCTGCAAGTTAAGCAAATGGAAGACTCAATGTTCATCTCACAAAGCAAGTACTCCAAGAACATAGTGAAGAAATTTGGAATGGAAAATGCTTCTCATAAAAGAACTCCTGCTCCTACACATTTAAAGCTGACTAAAGATGAGAAGGGTGAGAATGTAGATCATAGTTTATATAGAAGCATGATTGGAAGCTTGTTATACTTGACTGCTAGCAGACCAGACATTGCATTTGCAGTAGGAGTTTGTGCAAGATATCAAGCTGATCCAAAAGTCAGTCATCTCAATCAAGTCAAGAGAATCCTTAAATATGTTAATGGTACTTGTGACTATGGCATAATGTACTTTCATGGTTGCAAACCTATTCTCACTGGCTTCTGTGATGCTGATTGGGCAGGAAGTGCTGATGACAGAAAAAGCACTTCAGGAGGATGCTTCTTTCTAGGAAACAATCTGGTTTCTTGGTTCAGTAAGAAGCAGAATTGTGTATCTTTATCTACAGCTGAAGCTGAGTACATAGCAGCAGGTAGCAGTTGTTCTCAGTTGGTTTGGATGAAGCAGATGCTCACTGAGTACAATGTCCCACAGGATGTCATGACATTGTACTGTGACAACTTAAGTGCAATCAACATATCTAAAAATCCTATTCAACATAGCAGGACAAAGCATATTGATATCAGACATCATTTCATCAGAGATCTTGTAGAAGAGAAGGTGATTTCATTGGAGCATGTTGTTACAGATCTGCAATTAGCTGATATCTTTACCAAAGCATTGGATGCTACACAATTTGAGAACTTAAGGGGCAAACTTGGAATATGTTTATGTGATATTTAGCAGTTAATGAGATGTGCCAACATGTCATATGACATTGCATGGCATAAGTTCCAGATGGCAAAGCTAGTCTGGACAAGATCCTTGGGAATTCCATTCTTAATCATTTGGACTGTAACGGCTAATTATTTAGTAACTACTTATAAGAAGCTATCAAGATTCTCATCATATCATCACAAGCGAATCACATTAACTCTCAATTCTTCAGAAATCATAAACCCTAAAGCTGTTCATCCTTCTTCCTCTACAATGTCTCAAAACCCTAAAACAGCTGAGGAAATTCTCAACAAGGAAGACGTGGTTCATGCCACTCCAATCTCTGTTGTGCCAATGCCATCAACACCATTGGACGAGCTCAGGGGAAGCGCCTCTCACACTAAAAAGGCAAGAACACCAAAGAGATGTAAAGATCAAATCAGAAGCAAAGCTAAAGGCATTCCCTCTCCTGCTAACATGTCTACAAGATACTCCAAATATGTTGATGATTCCATCAAGGAGATTGTTAACCAAGTCTTTTCTGAACAAAGAGTGGTGAAAGGGATCTCTGTTCCTTTGAACACCATTCCTGCACCTCAAGAAGAACCAGCTCAAGCTACAAAGGACACTGCTGCAGAACAAGATGTCCCAACAGATGTTGGAACATCTGAAGATAAGAAAAAGAACTCATCTGATGTTGATCTGGAACAATCTAAGGACAAAGTTTCAAATGAAAATGATGAAGAGGTCTCTGAAGAACAGGCTCAAGGCTCAAATGAAGATCAAATCCCTGCTGATCAACCAGCTGAAGAGGAGGCTGCTCAATCTCCTCCAGTGGTCAATCTGGAGCAGGACTCTGATGCAGAGATCATAGCATCTGTGAAACCCAGCATTGCTAAAAGACTAAGGTCCAGGAAAGGAAAGATGCAAGCTGAACCTGTCATCCCTGAGAAGAAGAAGGCTAGTTCAAAGAAAGGCAAAGCTAAAGCTACCTTTGGTCCAACAAAACCATGGAGCAAAGTTCAAACCCAGAAGAGAAAAGCTGCAACACCATCAGATTCAGATGTTGGATCAGATGTCCCAACATCTCCTCCCAAGAAGAAACCAGCACCAGCTAGAGCTTCAACTGCTGTCCCAGAAGCTCCCTTGGACAACATATCCTTCCATCATGTCTCCAGTGTCAACAGATGGAAATATGTGTATCAAAGAAGGGTTGCCTTGGAAAGAGAACTAAGCAGCAATGCACTTGAGTGCACAGAACTGATAGACCTCATCTCTGCTGCAGGACTATTCAAAACAGTCTCAGACCTCTCTCCCTGCTATGAACTACTTGTCAAAGAGTTCATTGTGAATCTTCAGGAGGATTGCTCAAATGGTAAGTCTTCTGAGTTTAGAAAAGTTTTTGTTAGAGGTAAATGTGTACAGTTTTCTCCTCAAATCATCAATGAGTATCTAGGAAGAGAAACAGATGGACCCAATGAATTAGGTAAGACAGATAATCAAGTCTGTAAAGTGATCACTGCAAACCAGGTCAAGGCATGGCCTGTGAAGGGAAAGCTCTCTGTGAGCATGCTTACCAGAAAGTATGCCATGCTGAACAGAATTGGAACTGCTAACTGGGTGCCTACCAACCACACTTCCTCAATCTCAACTGGTCTAGCCAGATTCATCTATGCTGTGGGAACTCAAACCAATCTGGACTATGGAGCTTTTATCTTTGATCAAACCATGAAGCATGCCAGCTCCTCAGCAACAAAGCTTCCAATAGCCTTTCCATCATTGCTGTGTGGGATAGTGCTCAATCAATACCCGGGCATTCTCACTGACAAGGATACAACATGCAAAAGAGAGAGCCCCCTGGCTTTTCACTACAAATTATTTCTCAGTCACCATGCTGCAGATGTTGAAACACCTGCTGGGACATCTGCTGGTCCCTCCTCTGCTAAGAATCCAATCTCCAAGAAAGCCTTAATTGCTGAACTCAAAATCACCTGCAAAGAACTTGAAGCTAGAAAGCAGAAGCTTGAAGAAATAATTAAAAGATTGGAAAGTGAAGAAGATCAGAATGTTGCAACTGATGAAGACAGTGAAGCTGGTGAAGACAGTGAGGCTGCTGAAGAAAGTGAAGCTGCTAAGAATGAAGACACTGAAGTGGAAGAAGCAACTGAGAGTGATGAATCTGAGTGATCAATGTATGTGACAGCAATGTAATGACAGCAATGTAATGACAGTAATAGTGTCTTTGGCCCCTAATTTTGTGTCTACCAAGGGGGAGAACAACAACAAATTTGTACTGCTGTTTAATTTTTGAATGAAATCTGTTTGTTTCTGTCTGAACTGAATCAGTGTGTATTTCTGTTGAAACAAGACTGGACACATATTTGTTTGAGGGGGAGTAATCTCAAATAAAAATCAACAGAAAAGTAATGATATACTCTGATAAAAAGAACTTCTGCTGCACTCTGAAAACCAGGAAAGATGTTAGCCAAAAATTAGCCAAAGGGGGAGTTTGTAGATGTTTAAGAATTGGCAGAATTTTTGACCAAACAAGAAATGCTAAATTCAGTTCAGAATGTCCTATCAGATCTTGGGACATTATCAAACAGAGTATGTGAATTTATTTCAGGATGTCTCATCAGATGTTGGGACATTGTGTGAATAAATTAAGTTCAGTTTTTCAGGATGTCCCAACAGATGTTGAGACATCTCAGACCTGCTACCAGAATTAATTATTGATTAACAGATCAGAGATATTTAAGGAGAACTATCTGGGATTAATTAATGCTGGATAAAAACAGAACAAGGCGCATCTGTAGGGAGTTTTAAATTGAAGATTCAGATTAAAACAGAAGACCTAATGCACCTAGAATATAGGAGGTAACAAACCCTAAATTCAAGGTGACAGTTGCTGCACATTAGGGCTGGATCATTCTACAGAAAGCCCAAAATTCAGATACCTATTTAAACAACAGAAACTCATAGAATTGAGTACGAATTTCAGAAGACCAAATAGGGTGTCTAGTGTTTTAATAGCAGGTTGTTTTTATGTACCACTTTATGAGCTTTTAAGCAAAAGTGCATTTGTGACTTGATTGAAACTGTTAAGTAAGATCAAGCTGTTTTGTTTGAAGGATGTCTTCAATTTCAGTAAACTTGTAAACTTGATCACTGGGTGATTGAGGGGGAGTGAGTAGGGTACTCTTATCTAAGTGAGTCTTAGGTAGAAATTGCATTGGGTAAGTATTAAGTGATAGATTAAACAGAGTGGTTTAAGTCTAGAATTAATATTACTAATAGTGGATTTCCTCCTGGCTTGGTAGCCTCCAGATGTAGGTGTGGTTATACACTGAACTGGGTTAACAAACTTCTGTGTTGTTTACTTTTCTTGTTGTTTAAGTTTTGGTTAAATTTGTCAAATGTCCTATTAAGTGTTGGGACATCTCTTAGGACATCTCATACCTGATCACAGAATTTCAGAAGTCAAATCTCATAGGCTGGTAATCATCAATGGGTTGCTCAGCGAGATAATCAGACAATACACTGCCTTTGATGGCCTTTTGGGATGTGTACTGAATGTCGTATTCCGTGAGGATCATTTGCCATCTTGCAACCCGTCCGGTAAGTGCTGGCTTCTCAAAAATGTACTTAACTGGGTCCATCTTAGAAATCAATAAAGTAGTGTGGGTCAACATATACTGCCTTAGTCGGCGAGCAGCCCACGCTAAAGCACATCAAGTTTTCTCGAGCAGTGAATAACGCTGTTCACAGTCGGTAAACTTTTTGCTTAGGTAGTATATTGCATACTCTTTTCGACCAGACTCGTCATGCTAGCCCAGCACACACCCCATTGACTCTTCTAATACTGTCAAGTACATGATTAGAGGTCTTCCTTCAACTGGAGGCATAAGGATTGGAGGCTCTTGTAAGTATTCCTTGATTTTGTCAAAAGCCCTCTGGCAGTCTTCGTTCCACCTGACCGTTTGTTCTTTTCTTAGCAACTTGAACAAAGGTTCACAGGTTGCTGTATGGTGAGATATGAACCGTGAAATGTAGTTCAATCTACCTAGAAACCCCCGAACTTCTTTTTCTGACTTCGGTGCAGGCATTTCTTGAATGGCTTTGACTTTGTCAGGGTCAACTTCAATCCCTTTCTCACTTACAATAAATCCCAGCAGCTTACCGGATCGTACTCCGAATGTGCACTTGTTGGGGTTTAACTTCAGTTGGTACTTCCTCAAACGCTTGAATAACTTCAACAGATTACCAGGTGGTCTTCTTCTGTGAGGGACTTGGCAATCATGTCATCCACATAAAATTCAATTTCTTTGTGGATCATGTCATGGAATAATGTTACCATAGCCCGTTGATAAGTAGCACCAGCATTCTTCAGTCCGAATGGCATCACCTTATAACAGAATGTGCCCCAGGGTGTGATAAAAGTTATCTTCTCCATGTCTTCAGGTGACATCTTGATCTGATTGTATCCTGAAAATCCGTCCATGAAGGAGAATATCGAGAACTGAGCCGTATTGTCGACCAATACATCAATGTGAGGTAATGGGAAATCATTTTTCGGGCTGGCTCTGTTCAGGTCCCGGTAGTCCACACACATCCTCACCTTGCCATCTTTCTTAGGCACCGGTACAATATTAGCAACCCACGGCGAATAGCTAGTTACAGCAAGGAAACCGGCGTCCCACTGTTTTTGTACCTCTTCTTTTATCTTCATTGCCATATCTAGGCGAGTGCGGCGAAGTTTCTGTTTTACTGGCGGGCAGTCTTCTTTCAGAGGCAGCTTATGCGTGACAATGTCGGTGTCCAACCCTGGCATATCTTGATAAGACCAAGCAAAAACATCCACATATTCCCGAAGCATGTCAATCAATTGCTCTTTTACTGAATCTTGCAGGCAGGCCCCGATCTTAACTTCTTTCACGTCTTCTTCCGTACCAAGATTAACCGCTTCAATCTCCTCCTGGTGAGGAGCGATAACCTTTTCCTCTTGCCTTAACAACCTGGCTAGCTCTTCATCTAGCTCATAATCTTCTTCAACCCCTTCATCAACTTGATTGATTGGATTGTCAAAGTCATACGAAGTCATAGCAGTGTTGTTGTCGGTGCAATCTGGAGGGCACTTTCTGCAAGGGTTTAGATTGGTTTATTTTAGTGATCAATTTTAATCTTGTTTATAAAAAAGTGAAAATGAAGTTATTTATTTTGAAAACATTGCCATTTTATTGTTTTGTACAAAAGTGAAAAATGAAAAGACAGTGAGCGAAAAAGAGACTCGTTTGCAAAAGATGTTCGATATTCATTGATTAATCCATTTGCATAAAATTACAAGATGGCCCGATTACAAAATGAGTCTTGACATCTTGGGAAAAATGCAAGACTTGATGCATGCTTAAAAATACAGGAAATAATAATTACTCTGCAGGAGTAACTCTTATAATTTCCTGGGATGACAAGTTAAGGACTTGGCTCCCCGGGATCCTTGGACGTATCCAACTCTCCAGGTTGCAGTCGCTTTCCTCCTTGTCTTCCAAATTGTTTACAGCATCCGGGGTGAGCATTCCCCCGCTGACAAAATTGGGCTCTTTTGCAGCCTCTGATTGATCTTGTTGAGTTGGTCTGTAACCCAACCCAAATCGGTCTTCTTTCTTTTCCACGGGCAACAGCCTGCCCCAGCCTTGGGCGGTACCTTCCTCAACAACCTTCCGGGCTTGCTGATATGACGTTATGGAGGTTCCCAGTACAGCAGATGCTTCATTAATGTTCAGGGCCTCGAACCCCTGACTCATGGTTTCATGGATTTCTCCATCCATTTCTATGTACTTATACGTAGCCAGATGGCTAACAAAAATGTCCTCCTCCCCACAGATGGTGATGATCTGGCCTTCCCACTCGAATTTCAGCTTCTGGTGAAGAGTAGACGTAACAGCGCCAGCGGCATGGATCCAGGGTCTACCCAACAAACAGCTGTAGGCCGGCTGAATGTCCATCACAAAGAAGGTAGTTTTAAAAGTCTGCGGGCCAATCATCACTGGCAGATCAATCTCCCCAAGCACTGATCTTTTAGAGCCATCAAATGCTCTCACCACCAAATTACTCGGACGTAGTGCCAAGCCATCATACTCCATCTTCACTAAGGCTTTCTTTGGTAGAATATTGACCGATGACCCAGTGTCCACTAGCACATGAGATAGCACACCACCCTTGCATTCCAAGGTGATATGCAAAGCCTTATTATGGTTGCGTCCCTCCGTTGTTAAGTCAGCATTGGTAAAGCCCAGTCCATGACTGGTGTTGACATTTGCCACCACAGTTTCTAGCTGATTAATAGTAATCTCCTCCGGCACGTATGCTGCGTGCAGGACCTTCAACAATGCGTTCCTGTGAGCTTCGGAGCACATCAACAGTGATAATATGGAGATTTTTGAGGGAGTTTGGTGAAGCTCATCCACCACCTTGTAATCACTTCTTTTTATGATTCTCATGAACTCGTCTACATCTTGTTCAAAAGATGTCTTCTGAGTTTCTTTGACAGTTGGCTCTTCAAGCACCACACTTTTTCCTTTTGCTTTGGAAGCAACTTCTGCTTCAACATTAGGCCTTTGAGTTTGTGAGGCAAAAAGGCGTCCGCTTCTGGTGAAGCCTCCGCCTCCCCCAACATTATCAACTTGTGGAGAAGAGGTTGATAAATCCAGAGTGATTTTCTCCCCGTTGTAGTAGAGATCAGAGCCATAATGCCAAGGTATGGTATTACTGCTTTCATAAGGAACGGGTCCAGGTACCGTAATGGTGACTGGACTGACTGCTGCAGAGGAGGGTACTGTGACAGTATGCGGATCATAGTAAATTGTGACTGGTGACCTAGCAGGAGGTACCACTGTTTGTTGTTGGAAATTGCTGCTGGGAGGAACATTTGATGGATCATAGTAGATTGTAACTGCTGAGACATCTTCATTAATTTTTGCTGGTGTTGTAGAAGATCCTGCTATCAAAATGGATGCTAATGTTGTAGAAGAAATGGTTGTTGAAATTTGATTTGTTGAAGTGATGGACGGAGCCATTGTTGATGATATTGATGAATCGGTAGGAATGATTGTTGCTGCTGTTGTAGAAGAATCGGGAATTGTTGTTAAAGGAATTTATGGATTTGTAGGCGCCGTTGTTGAAATCTGAAGGATACCATCCTTAATAAGGCCATTTATGCCGCTTCTCAGATTTTCACACCCGTTGACTGCAATGTTGCAATACCCACAACCGAGCTCACACCCGGGGAACACTTGGCACTCTAGAAGCTGAGCTTTAATTTCGACCAGAGGTGTTCGTATTTGTGCAACACTAGTGATCAAGGTAGATGGCTTATCTTCCTCAATGGCATTAATTCTTGGCCCACCATGATTAGGCATAGGATTTCTGTTGACATTCGGAGGAGGTGCGAAGTTGAGGGCTTTAGAATCCACCAGATCTTGAACTTTCATTTGCAAGGCCCTGCACTTCTCAGTATTGTGACCAGGTGCATTGGAGTGGAAAGCACACCTGGCTTTGACATCATAATTCTTTGGGAGATTGAGGGGATCTGGGGGTGCCAATGTCCTTAACTCAACCAAGTTAAGCTTCAGGAGTTGTGGCAATAAAGCGGCATAAGGCATAGGGATAGGGTCAATCACCCTGTTTGCCTGTGATGGTCTTTGCTGGAAAGGACGTTGTTGTTGATTGCTATTGTTGTTGTTGTAGGTTCTCTGTTGCGGATACTGAACTTGCTGTTGATATTGTGGTGGTTGTTGTTGTTGATATGCTGATTATTGAGGAATCGGAGCTGGAATAGTGACAGCTGCTACTGATCTGTGGACATACTGAGGTCTGCCCCTGCTAGCATGAATGGCATTTGTATCACCGGTCCTTCGAGGTCCCACAAAAGGCTTCCTGGGATTACTGGACGAACTTGCACCATTATCAGATATTTTGCCCATTTTTAATAGACTTTCAATTCTTTCACCGGATATAACCACATCTGCAAAGCTGGTAGAGGAGAATGCAGCCAATCTATCAATATAGGTTCCTTGCAGAGTATTCATGAACATATCGGCCATTTCTCTTTCCGACATGGATGGTTGGACAGTAGCAGCAAGCTGTCTCCACCTCTGGGCATATTTCCTAAAGCTTTCTCTGGAAGATTGAGACATTCCCATTAGGAGGGTCCTGTTGGGAGCCATGTCCAGATTGTATTGATACTGCCTGATGAAGGCTTCAGCCAAGTCCTTCCAGCACCTAATGGTAGCTCTGGTCAAGTGTGAATACCATTCCCTTGAAGCCCCGGTCAGACTGTCTTCAAAGTAAAACATCCACAGCTTATCAACCATTGTATTTCTCAAAGCACGGGGGTTTGAATTTGTGGGGAATTCTCACCCCATCCACTAGCCCCATATCCATTACATCGAAGCCTAAGGGATTTTGAGACTCCAAAGATCTCAACTTCTCAGCAATTTCGTCTGACCTCCGGTCATAGACTTCATCTCCTGCTCCCATAACAGTAAACTGCTCCTCTTGGAGATCTTCTTGCAAGATTCTTCCCCCAGCAGCATTTCCTTGCACATTTCCCGGGATGTTGACTTCCGGATGTAGATGAGGTCCAAATACTGGTGGATTAACATGAGGTTGACCCCTCTCATTGTTACTTGTTCCTCCAGTTCCAAGATGTGGTTCCTCGGGAGTTTGTCTCTCCACTAGTTCCCTTAACCTTTCTTGGCTCCTGGCCAAGCCAGTCATTACAGCCATGAATTGAGTCATTTGGTTTCTCATCTCCACTCTTTCATTAGCCATCTGAGTTCTGACCTCTGTCAGGTCCTGCTGTACTTGCTCCATTTGGATACCAGGAAGGTTGTTGCGAGTAAGGTACCGGTGCGTGCGGTTGACAGGAAACACCCGGCGGCGAGCAATATTTCCTGAGATCACAACAAGGTTAGAAACAAAAATAATAACAAAACCTACAAAACAAAACAAAAGTTAGTATGCAATGCAGTATGCTTATTTGTTTTCCAAGGTATCCGGCTTGGTTCTTGGTTTTGACCTTTCCAGACCTCGAGGAAGATGCTTTGATGTTGTTGAGAAAAGAAACCCAATGAGAGCAAACTAATATATTACAAATGACGAACAATACATAGTCTGTTTTACAACACATGCCCCTGGAGGGTCAAAATACAATAAAAGGAAAAGTACATAAAATGGAAACAACAACAAACAAAGAAGTCAAACATTCAGTCCAAACTCATCCTCCTTGACCTCCTTCAGGAGTGCCTCAGTCACTGGACCAGCTGGGTGCTCTGTAATGGTCCTAATGAGGAGGTTCCTGGTGGCAATGGAAGTGGTCAGCTTCTCGTGCCTGTCCTGATCCTTTGATCTCTTCAATCCAGCCCTGAGCTTCAACTCTGAAATCTCCTTTTGGGCTGCCAACAAAGCTTCCTGCTGCTTCTTCTCATTGGCCTCTAGCAGTTCAATCTTAGCTTGAGTTTTCTGATCTTCTTGAGTACGGGCTTCAGTGATCCTGACCCACCTAGCCTGACTCTCTTGCAGATAGAGATCAATCCTGGCCTTCTGAAGTTTGGCCTCCTTACAGGCATTCTTCAATATTTGTTCCCCAGCTCTTGCCTTCTTGATGTAGTCCTCTGTTTTCTCAATCTTGGCCAGATGCTCCACCTTAAGCTTCTCCAATCTTTCAATATCCAGACGACCATCACTCCTTTCCCAAAGGGTCTTCTTCAAAGCTTGAGACAGATTCTCATTCCTTTCCTTCAGCTTCTCAAATTCTTCCAGGATGACAGTTGTTGCTGGCTGTACTGTAGAAGGTCCAGGTATGTCCTCCAAGGTGAAGGGCATTCCAGTAATCTGAGCTCTAGCATGAGACCAGTCATAGTACTGAGCTGAAGAAACATTATTACACCTTCCAAGAATAGCCATCCCTTTTGTCTGGATGTTGTCCCAAGCCCAGGATGCTTGTCTGACAGCAGCTGAATTAGGTTTTACTTCACAATACAGGGTCTCAGCTAAATCTTGCACTCTAGGAGGGTGAACCAAAGCATAACCCAGTTGCCTCTTAAACAGCAAAGGATTGTAGTTGATGCAACCCTTTACTCCTATCAGAGGTACATTTGGGTATTGTCTACAACTGGTGATAATGCCTTTGCCTTTGGTGCTCTGGGTGCACCATCTGATATCATCTGAAGTCAAAGCAATGAGCCTATTGGCCCAATTCTTCTGTTGGTGGGGATTTAGGAAGGTATCTGATTTAGGTAGGTGTTTAAGCAGCCAGGTGTGAAACAAAGGAGCACAACATCTCACCAACTTCCCCCTTTGTTTCTCATTCCTCTGATGGATGGAGTAATAGAAATCTCCCAGCAAGGTGGGTACTGGATTCCTCAGAAGAAAAAGATGAATGGAATTCTTGCTGACAAATTTAGGCTCATCTGCAAACAGTATAACCTCATATATGTTGAGGGCTAACATTGCACAAACTGCCCTCCATTCTCCCAAAGAGGCCTTCAGGATGGCCTGAGAAATCAAGAAGTCTAAGTGCAAACCAGGGATCCCAGCCTTTGTTGTCATGCTTTGCTCAATCAAGGCAGGCTCCAGGTGCAATGCTTTTGGTACTTCTCCATTACTGGGAGCTGGCATCTCTGGATTGAAGGGGATTCCACCCCTGACAGGTACTCCAATCAATGATGAAAACTCCTCCAGCAGAGGTCCTAGCTGAAAGTCTGGAAATGTGAAGCATCTCAAAGGAGGGTCATAAAACTGTAGGCAGGTGTGGATCATGCTCCTCTGAGAAGGGTCAAGGTCCATAACCATATCCAGGATGCCTCCATTATGTTCTCTAAACAGTGGGATGTGGTCTGGTGTGATAAGTGATTGGACCTGCCTGATACCAGTCAACACAGGCTCAAAGAAATGGTAGGATATATTGCTCTTCCTGGGAGTAGCCATGAGTACTGCTACAGGAACTGAAGATAAGTGTTGATGAGGATCAAGACTGATACTGAAGATGAGCCACTGATAGGTTGATGCTGGTGATGATGAGAATAGCTGAAGCAGGTAACTGATGAAGCAAAGGTCTATGTAGAAGAAGGGGTCAAAACCAAACCAGATATGATGTGGATACCCTGAAAAACGAATAAACAAATGTTAAATGATGCAAATGATGAGTATGCAAATGATATGCAAGGGTTTGTGATCAAGACGGATCTGATTATCTGTCTTGATATAAGTCCATGTATGTTCAAGAAGTCCAGATGAAGGTTAAGAAATCCAGTAACCAAGGTAGGGGACTCAAATAAAGAGTCACATGTCCAGGGTTAAATCACAAGAACTGTCCAAAATGAGGTACTCTTAAACCAAATAGTAACAAGGCATGATGTGGCCAAAGGTACCTGCAAACCTGTAAACAGCCCAACCCCCTCACAGGTAGTGTTCTAAAACAAAGATCCTCAGACTTGGATCAGTTATGAGAAGTGTAAACACTTCTAACCCGGAGGTAAAGTGTTTACAATAACCATAAAAGATCCTCCTCTAACTCACCTCAGTTTCTGAAGGTCATAATAAAGGTCATCCAGACTTAGCAGGCTTCCCAGATAGCCCTAGAACTACAGGAAATCCGTAGCACAGAGTTATCAAGAAGAAACCCACATCTGAACCGTGTTTCATATTCCCGCACCACACCGAAATGGAATGGGAAAGAACATGAACCACTGTAGCCTAGGTGTCACTCAGGTCCCAGGTATAGGACCTTAAACTCTCAATGAAACCCCCACCCATCAAAACAGCAAACCAGATCCAGCAATGATAATGACAGTATGATGTATAAAACTATAAAGAAAGCAATAAACAAAACTGTACATAAATCAATAAAAATAAACACATAAACACATATAGCACATAACACCCCAGTAAACACAAATCAAACAAGCGCTAGGAGGAACCCACAAAAAGAACCAGAAGCCCTGGTTACAGTATAAGGGTCCCCAGCAGAGTCGCCAAGCTGTCGCTCCAACCAAATGACACGGGGGCCAAGAGGGGTACAGACGCGAACGGTCGGCGAAACGAGAGAGAACACACAAGGGTGAACTCAAAAGACAAGAGTCGTCAGCTAGGCATTTTTATCCCGGAGGAAAGGTAATGCTGCATAGACCTAGAAAGATATGGATAAGACGGTTGCGAACCAGAGAGACTGAGAAAGGGGGTTGGTTACAACCTGGGAAGGTATTAGCACCCAGATTGTCTGCCGTAATCGGCGGGATCCACGCTTAAAATATTTGTGTTTTAAAAAGGGTAGTGTCAGTGCAGTTTGTGTATCAAAGCTGGAAAGAATGCAAGTGTCAGTGTAAAATAAATGTGAAGTGTATAAGAGAGGTGTCAGTCTGAGAACAAGAATGAAATGCTCAAGACTATAAGGCTTAAATAATAATGTTGTAGGAGGGGGAATATACAGAGACTTTTGTTCGATAACTGTTAAGTTCTGCCTACGTATCCTCTCGTGCAATGAGGAAGTCAGAACACCGTAGTTCGACTCAAAGAGACTGAAATATAAATTGACTTGTGAACTGCTTACTTGTCTATGCTCAAGTGTATGACCTGTCTGGCTCAGGTGCAAACTGTCTTGCATTAGATGGAAGAAGCAAGTTCTCGGTTATGAGTGAAAATGATGAGAAAAGAATCCCGGAGGAGACGATTATTGTTTGTTTTTGGGTGTTTTCAGTCTTGTTATTACTTTTGATATTTGTCATAAGTTAATGAGCTCAAGCCCAAACCAAGGGTTAGCAAACTCATCACATCTTCCCTCTAATTAGGGGTAATGAGAATACCTTAAATGTGAAGTAAGCACCTCACACTTAATCACCATGATGTAGGATTAAGATCATTAACCTACTTGCATTTATTTAGATGTTTTTGGAGTTTTTGTTTAGTGTTAAGTAATGAGTTTAAGCCATAATCAAGGATTTAATGGACCCATTACACCATCCTAATAGAAGGATAATAGATGAGAACATTTAAGCTGAGAAAGGCTCCTCAACTTAATCCATGGTTAGGGATTAACCTCATGACAAAACAAAACCTTTATTAAAGTGGATTTTAGTTAATGATAAGATTAAGAAGTGAATTTTATGGTTTGTAAGACAACTTGAGGGGGACTTGTCCATTAACACTAGGGTTAGTCCTTCTTAACCAATCAAGGAAGAATTAGAACCCTAATGCAAGGCCCAAGTTACAAGTTTGGTGTCTTAGTGATTATTAAATGGATTGATTAAAGTATTTAAACACATTAAGGGTTTAACACTTAGGATTAGAGTTATACACTCCATCCTAATAGAAGGATGCAGGCATAAACTTAATCACAAAGCCTTAAAACCTTTAGGGTTTAGTCCTTGATTATGAGGTGAGAAGAGAAGACTCAAATAAAACTCAAGGAAAGGGTCTAAGGGGGACTAAACAATCCTAAAATGTTATCATGCTTGGAAGTCCTAGGGTTTGTGAGGCTTAAGAGGAGAAATCTTCAAGGAAGCCACCAAGGAGAAACAAGATAGAAAAGGGATGAGATGAGAAGAGAAAAGAGGGAAGAGAGGCACAAGTGAGCAAGCTCACTCCAAGACAAGTAAAAATGCAGAAAGGATGTAAAATGATGAGGTGAGAAGAGGTAGGAGGTGAAGGCAAATCCACCTCCCAAACAAACTTACCATTAACCTGAAAAGTTAGTACAAGATGCATAAGGGAAGAAATGAGATGAAACAAATGCATATGGATGGGCAAAGGCCAAAGTCGAAAACATACACATGATGCTAATGATGCCAAGAGATGGTGCAAAGTCATACAAAATGCATATATGTGAGCATACAAGAGAATGGATGCATATGGAGCATGCCTTGAACCATGAAAGTTCATGAAAGTTTATGAAATGGAATGAACATATAACATGGCAAATGAAAGATGCAATGATCAAACATGATTATAATATATCCTAAGATGTCTTATATGCCATGTTGATGCACAAAATGTCATGGCAAATTCTTGTATGCAAGCAAATGAAAGATGGATGCAAAGGAAGGCAAGAACTAGGGTTTATGCATAACATGCAACACAAAACTCAAAATCAGAAGCAAATGACATGATAAAAAATTGAAAATGGGATCAAAGGAACCCTAACCCTACATAAGTTCACTGCCCAAAGGAGGAGACCTATATCTAAACCTAATGGAAGTTGTGATTTTTCTAAGTCAACTAGGGTTTCAAAGCACCTCAAAAAGGAAAATGCACATTAAATTGAAAATGGAAGATAAATTCAAACTCGTTTTACCCTAGAAACTATATGCTATGAAGGATGCAATGCAAGAAGAACCATTATCAAACTCTTTATGGTTAGGCAAAATGAATTTTCCTAAGTTTGAACAAAAATATTGCCTTTAAACAAATTTTATTCCAATTAAAATTGTCAAAATACATCAAGGACCAAAAGGAAATTTGTTTTGAGGGTTTGAT
This sequence comes from Lathyrus aphaca, assembly GCA_963966055.1. Classification (NCBI taxonomy): domain Eukaryota; kingdom Viridiplantae; phylum Streptophyta; class Magnoliopsida; order Fabales; family Fabaceae; genus Lathyrus; species Lathyrus aphaca. The sequence goes on from OZ014525.1 coordinate 241,738,676, forward strand.
AATGTTTCTAAATGTTTTAAAATGCAATGTGAATTTTTTTGTGATTTTTAAATACCTAAATGCATTTTTAATTAATTAATTTCCATTAACTAATTAAAAATAAACATTTAAATGAATTAAAAATGATTTTTAATGCAAAAAATAAAAATAAAAATATTTTTGGGTTCTGAAAATTAATAAAAGGTTTGACAAAAAATTTCAGAATTTTTTAATGTGTTTTACTATTTTTAAAAATTCGTGGAAATAAATACAATGAAAATGAAAATAAAATTGAATAAATGGGAAAGTATGCAGATCCAATGGCTGGGATTCAAAAGAAAATGGAGGGAATTGACTGGCGCCAGATCCTAAGGCTGTAATTCAAACTGACTAAATTCAAATTAAACCTAATTAATTAACTTAAATAATTATAATTAGTGATAAGTGGACTAATCCTGGCCATCAAACGCGCGCGGGAAACTGAAATCAAAGGCCAGAATTCAAACGAAACCCTAATCATAATTAAAAGCCCTAATGACTTTCAGGTCACCGGAGAAGAGCTCCGGTCGTCTTCTCCGGTGACATCCCTCCCTGAAAATTTCTATCTCTCTCCCTAGGTTATAAAAACATGCCAAAATCTCAAGAACACTTCCTCTAACATCAAATAACAAGAATCCAGCATTAATAACAATTTATTTTACTCACACAAAGAGAATCGAAGAGGAACAGATTTAGGGCAAAAGTTTCAGAGCAACATAAAATGCTTGTGTCTGGCTCATTTTCAAAAATAAACACATCCCCATGATCAGGGCAACACATAGAACAATATTTTAACAAGAAATCAGAGTTCTGGAAAAATTGTTCATCATGCTACCTGAGATTGAGCTTTTGCTTTTGGAGCTTTCTGGCCAGTTCCTTGCTTCAAAATCCCTCCAATGATCTCCTTGAAGATGCTTTAAGGTTTAGTTGGAGTGTATTGTGGTTGTTTTTGAGATTGATGAAGTTCTGACCAAGGGGAGTGAAAAATCGTATTTCTGTTTGTGGGCTTTTCAGGGCAAGATGAAGGGTGGTTTATGCTCTATGAAGCTTTTCTGAATGAATGGTGAAGTTGGTTTTGAGGTTTGATGATTGTGTGATGAGATTCAAATGAAAATGCATAAAGAGGGATTTTTGTGAATGCTGACTTGTGGGAGAACTCAGGCTGTGTTGTATGGTGTGTTGAGTTACTTTTGGTCCATGTATCAAGTTGGGATAGGTCAGAGAGTTGTTGCTGGCCTATGTTGATTGGTATAGTCCATTTTGCCAAAAGTCAATGTTAGGTGTCCTTTGAGGTATGGGTCATGACAGGCCAAGGACAAGGGCATGTCTTGTGCAGCTGTGATCAAGGAGAACCATGGAAGTGAGATTGAGGCAAACCAACAAGTGGATCAAAGCTTATGGGGGTTTTTGCAATTTTCATGAAGTTTGGCCCTTTTGAGATTTCTTAAAGCATAAGTCATGAAACTTGGAGATTCTTTGGTGCATTCTGAATTTTAGGTCATGATTTATGTTTGTGTAATGCTTAGAAGTTGATTTGAAGTCACAATTGGCCTTGGCATGTGAAATTGCAAGTTTCCCTCTTTGTGCAAAAGTGAAAATTTCATGATTTTGTCCAACTTTGACAAGCCATAACTTTTGATCCAAAATGAATTAGAAAGAGTTCTTGTACTTTTTGAAAAGAGAATGATCCAATCTACAACTTTCATGACCAAAGTTTTCTCAATTGAAGCATTTTTGAATCAAAAAGAGGAGGTTGAAAAACTTTCCCAAAATGGCAAGTTTTCATTACAAGTCACTTTCCCAAAAAGGCAACTTTGCAAATGGCTTGAAATTCTTCAATTTTGTGAACTTCTAACATCTTCTATGATCAAATAAAGATCATACACAATCAAAATGATGGATAAACCCCTTTGGTTGGGTCATTGGGGGCCTCAGATGCCCTGATTTTGCACTGACTTGCTCAAGAAGTCATCTCTTGATCAGATGCCTTCCCCATTGAATTTATTCATGAAAATTGATATGCATGATCCTCATATCATATAGAGACCAATAGAAACAAGAATGACCAAAAAATTTGGAGTTATGGCCTCTGAAACCAAAACCCTAATTTTAGGTCATCTGTGCAGTTAAACCTGGCTCTGCTTCCATGCCTTTCTCAGTTCTTGTGATTCTTTGACTTTCTTGACCTTGTGAGGATATAATATGATGCTTGACCACACATGGACCCCTTTGAAGTGATTGATGACCTTTGGAGTGGCTCAAATGGCCCAAGAATAGCTCAGATCACAAACCCTAAATGCAGATGACTTTGAAACTATGCAGTGGAGCAAAAATGCAATATGAGATAACATGATTGAACTTATGCATATGAGAAGATCACAAGCCATGGTGAAATGGGTGAGGGAAAATTTGGGGTGTTTACACAAGGCAAGGCATGTGATCAGTGGCGTGTCTGTGTTGTGTTGATCAAATAATCAAGTGTCTGTGCAGGGTCACAATAATAGTATAACAGTTTCTCTGAACAGAAATCCCGGATCTCAGAACCAAAGGACCATATAGAACCAGATCATATCACAAAGTAACACTGAAAATGTGGGTATGTTGTAAGTTTAGGGTTCCTGCAAACCTGTAAACCTCTCATATCTCACGGGTATGCTCCGGGTCAAACATCACGGACTCTCAAAGCTGAATAGTGATAATACGTTCACCATTTCCGAGAAATGGCTCATGACCAAATCAGGGAATCGGTTTAGCATTATGTACTACTCAGGGAGGTCTTAGCGTGAGTCTGGGAAAAACAAGCATCCCTCATAGGTCCCCAACTTCAAGCACTGAATCGAGAAATAATAGTACATTCAGCCCTTGGGATATAGTACTATCGTCATACGAAAAATTTTCTTTAACTGGGTTCCTATGAGAGAAACGGGCCATCCTATATGAGTTCCCAGTGGACCTTCGGATGTGAGTGGGTTTGCAAACAAATGTGGTATGCCACTGTCATCTCTGGAGAGGGTTGTTGCCACTAAGGTCCTCAATGATCAGTCTCATGATGCACATAACTATCAAGGGCCTATCCCGAAGTGGGGGAAATCCCCACACAAGATATTTCCAAGACGGTCGCAGTCTGGGTGTGGAACACACCGCCACTCATCATGATACCATGCGAGTACAATGTCTGTCCATGCTAAGTCCTAGGGTGCACTCAAGTCGGGTATTTGGTTTATCTCACAGTAACTCCATCCCAAAGAAAAAAAGTCAAACCAACACAAACATTATATATGATGCATGTAAAATAAATACTAAAAACGGTAAATGAAGTTGTAAATAAAAGTTGTAAATAAAAACAATAAAGCTAAACTAAAGCACACAACAACAAACAACTAAACACCCAAAGAAACAAAAACAGACAAGCGCTAGGAGTGACTCTCAAAAGGGAAACCAGAGATTCTGGGTTTGATCCCCAACAGAGTTGCCAGTTGTCACTCCCAGGATTTTCATCCTAGCACAAACGCAAAAATGGTGCGGAAAAGGTTGAGTCGCCAGCCAGGCATTTTTATCCCGAATGAATGGGAAAGATAATGTTGCACAAACCAAAGAGAAAAGGAAAGGACAAGGTCCTGCGAACCAAAGATACTAGGTTCGGGAGTCGGTTACAACCTGGGAAGGTATTAGCACCCCAAACCGTCTGCCGTACCCGACGGGATCCATGCTTGTTAGTCTGTTTCAAAGGGAAAGGAATAAAGCTACTACTGAACTGAAATCACTAATGGAACTGGAATGAGAAAGGGAACTGGAAAAATAGAATGAAAAGGTATGGGAAAAATGTAGGGAAAATAAAGAGTATGCTCGAACGGGCCCTACCCTGCTGCCTACGTACCTCATCGGGAAAATGAGGATCAGAGTCGACGTAGTTCGCCTAACTAAGGAGGGAACTTTGTTTGTATTTTTTATGATTGAACTGCTTATGTCTATGCTCAGGTGTTGCAGGCTCGTCTGGTACGAGTGCGTTTACTGTCTTGCAAAGAGACATATCGAAGCGAGTTCTTTTGTTATGATTGAATGAGATGAGAAGAGAATTCCCGTAGGAAATACGTTTGTTGGTTTAATGTCTTTTAGAAGAAATGTTTTGATTTTTGTTATTTGTGAAGTAGTCTCCATGCTAAGACTATTCATCTTGATAGATGCCTTACACCTCGCCCCGAAATGGGATGTATGCAAGTACCCCATGGTAAAATCTCCTGGCGCACGAGAAAGCTCGACCTTTATTAGGTTTTTTGTTGTTTTTTCTTTAAGATGAGAAAGAAGGACTCAAGTTAATAAAGGAAAAAAATATAGGGGAACTACGACTCACCTAAGTTGTTTATTGCATGAGAATCCTATGGTTTGTGGGGTCTTCTAATCCTAATGAAAAAAAGAAAAGAAGAAGAAACTAGAAAGCAACTTACTTCTCTAAAAAAGTTAAGTTGATTATAAAGAGGGATTAACATGAAGTTATTCAAGAAAAGAACAAAGGGCTAAGATAAAAACAATGTGAAAGCATGAAGAAGATAAGGAAGAAGTTGTATAAACAGGGCTTACCTCAACCTCCATACAAAACAAATATTAGCTTCACAATTTAGATTGAAAACATGAACACAAGTAAAGCCCCAATAAGGCTCACACTAGCTAAGGGACAATACTAAGGGTTCTCTAAAGCTAAGTCCTAAAAGTAAAGGGTCTTAAATGATAAGAAGCTTCTAAAGTCAGTAGCTAACTCTATTAAAGTGTTCTAAGGTTATAATATCAAACACTAACAAACTATGCCCAAACTAGGTACTAAACACCAAAGCTAGAATGTTAAATTCAGAACCTAACTTCAATTAAAAATGTCTTAAGAGGTGGACAAAAGTGAAAGAAAAGAGATTCAAGTATAAGATATTGAATGGAGAAGAAATAAGATGAAATGAATACATGGTGTCATAAGAAGTCAAATGAATTGAATAAAAATCAAACATGAACAATGTGAACTTCCCATACAAAAAACAAATGCTAGATGAGAATATAAGATGAAGATTATGTAAACACCCCAAATTTTCCCTCACTCATTTCACCATAGCTTGTGATTCTTTTCATATGCATAAGTTCAATCATATCATATCATATTACATTTTTGCTTCACTGCATTAGTTCAAAGTCATCTGCATCTAAGGTTTGGGATCTGAGGAATCCCTGAGCTATCTGAGCCACTCCAAAGGTCATCAATCATCTCAAGAGGGTCAATATATGTTCAAGCATCATATTATATCCTCCCAAGATCAAAGAAGTCAGAAAATCACAAGAGCTGGGGAAGGTGTGGAAGTAGAGCCAAGCTTAACTGCATAGATGACCTGAAATTAGGGTTTTGGTTTCAGAGGCCATAACTCCAATTTTTTTGGTCATTCTTGTTTCTATTGGTCTCTATGTGTTATAAGTATCATGCGTACCAATTTTCATGAAGAAATTCAATGGGGAAGGCATCTGATCAATAGATGACTTCTTGAGCAAGTCAGTGCAAAATCAGGGCATCTGAGGCCCTCAATCATCCAACCAAAGGGTCTTCTCCATCATTTTGGGTGTATATTATCTCTATTTGATCTTATAAGAAGTTAGAAGTTCACAAAATTGAGGAATTTCAAGCCATTTGCAAAGTTGCCATTTTGGGAAAGTGACTTGTAATGCAAAATTGTCATTTTGGGAAAGTTTTTCAACCTCCTCTTTTTGATTCAAAAATGCTTCAAATGAAAAATTATTGGTCATGAAAGTTATAGATTGGATCATTCCCTTTTCAAAAAGTACAAGAACTTGAGCTAATTCATCATAGAACTCAAGTCATGGCCTTGCAAAGTTGGGAAAAATCACAAAATTTCACCTATGCACCAAAGAGGGAAACTTGCAAAAACGCTTGCCAAAACATTTTGTGACCTCAATTTGACTTCTATCCATTACACAAGAAGCATACATGACATAAAATTCAGAATTTCCCAAGAGATTTCTCATTTTCATGCCTTAAATTACAAGTCACCATAAGGCATTTCTCATGAATCTTCAAAAATGGAATTTTTGCAAAAGGGACTTCTAGTGATTGGGTTAGTTGCTAAGTGACCTCAAAACATTATAACAACTTCATGTGGTCCATTTTTCTGCAAATTGCCCAAGAGTTCATAGGTTTCATTTCCTTGGTTCACAAAGAATTCCAAAGAGGGAAAAGTTGCAAGAGCCATGCTACCACTTGCCTCAGCATTTACAGCTGCACAAAAACAATCCAAAGGCTTTCCTTGATCCATGATGAGCCCAGCCATGCCCCTAATCTCCCTCTGACCCGAGCCATACCTATGGTACACAAAATCATGACTTTTTGCATCTTTGCCCATACCAATCAAACTGTGACATTACCAACCCTATGCCCAATCAAAACTTAATATGTGGACCTCATGGACTTAAAACATACACACACCAGCCAACATCCTCCCATAAGCCAGGATTGAGAAAAACTGCAATTTTCTTCATCTCTTCGAAACTCATCCCACAACCATTAAACCTCAAACTTTTCTTCACCAATAAGTCACAAACCATCCATGGATCAAGAACCAAGCATTGAAACAGCTTAGAACATCACATACACAATCCTCCAAATCTGCTACACCAGAGCCAAAACCTTCAAACCAGACCATACAAGCTTGTTCTAAGCTTCATTTCATCATCAGGAGGGTCATAGGAGAGGATTTGCATCAAAGAGGAACTCAGAAAGCCCAGAATCAGGAGGTTCCATCTCAGGTACACCTTATGAACTTTTTTCCCAGAAGTTTATTTTTAAGTTCTTTTATGATTCCTTGAGTTCCCCTGGTCATGGGGATGTGATTATTATTGAAAATGGTTGAGAAACCACCATGTATGCAAGCTCTGAAATTTCTGCCCGTTTCACGTTTTGGTTCGATTCTTGCTCATGATGCGAAATAAATGTTTTTTGATTGAGGGTTTAGGTTTAGGATTGTTGGGGGATCATTTCTGGGCAAGAAATTTGAGGATTAGAGGCTTAGGGAAGAAGCTAGGGTTTGAGTCCACCGGAGAAGATAACCGGAACACTGTTCTGGTCACCTGAAAGCGTTTAGCCCTAATCTGCGTAATTAATGGAATTTGAATAATGGCCCTTGGATTTGTCCTTCCCGCGTGAGGTGAGTGGCCCAAATCACGTATTAAGACCCTAATCCAGTCATTAACCTTATTAATTATGTTTAAAAATTCAAAAATCTCAGAGTGAATCCCAAACCTTCAAATACGCGCCAGTCAACTCCCGCGCGTTTCTTTTGAATCTGGATCCTTGGATTTGCTTACTTTCATTTTTAATTCATTTTAATTTCATTTTATTTACATTTCTTTGACCATTTTATTTAAAATAGCAAAATACTTTCAAAAAATTTTATTTTTTGCATTCCCCTTTCAAATATTTTTCTCATTCTGAAAATAATTTTTATTTTATTTTTTGCATAAAATTTCGTATTTTTAAAATATTTAAATGTTTATTTTAATTGATTAATGAGAATTAATTAATTATAATAGCATTTAAGTTTCTAAAAATCACCAAAAAAATCATATTACATCTTGATACATTTAGAGACATTATCAAACCCTTCACACAAATTTCCTTTTGGTTCTTGACCTATTTTGATATTTTTCTTTGGATTTAGGGTCTTTAAAAGTCAATATTTTTTCCTAACTTAGAAAAATCCCTTCTTCCTAACCATGAAGAGTTTGATGATGGTTCTTTTTGCATTGCATTCCATATATCATGTAGTTTCTAGGATAAAATTGGTTTGAATTTATTCTTCATTTTCAATTTGTTTTGCATTTATCATTGAGAGGTGCCTTAAAACCCTAGCCAACTTGAGAAAATCATAACTTTCATTAGGTTAAGAGTTAGGTCTTCCCCTTTGGGTAGTGAACTTATGTAGGGTTAGGGTTCCTTTGATCCTATTTTCAATTTTTTATCTTGTCATTTGCTTCTGATTTTGAATTTTGCATTGCATATTGTATGTAAACCCTAATTTTTGCCTTCATTTGCATTCATCCTTCATAAGCTTGCATACATGAACTTGCCATAACATTTTGTGCATTCACATGACATATAAGTCATCTTAAGACATATTAGAATCATTTGTGATCATTTCATCATCCATTTTCCATGCTTTTGTTTTCATTTCATGTCATATGCATTCATGAACTTTCATGGTTCTTACTTGTCTCATTTGCATTCCCATCCTTGTATGAACATCCTCATCTCTTGACATGCTTTTGCATCATCCCATAGCATCATTTTCATCATGATTTTGTTTCTGACTTTGGTGTTCATCTTTACATCTTATCTCATTCTCATTTCATTTTCATTTCCTTTCACTAACTTTTCAGGTGGTAAGTTACTTTGAGAAGTGAATTTGCCTTCACTTCTCACAATCTCTTCTAATCTCTATTATGCATCTTTGCTGCATTTTACTTATGAATTATAGTGAGCTTGCTCATTCATGTTCCCTCCTCACTTTCTCCCTTCAAGCAACTTGTCTTCTTAAGTGAAGCAAGTTGTCTTGCTTCTTCCTGCTCCTCCTTCCTTCATCCAGTCTTCTCCTTGGTGGCTTTTCTCTTGAATATCTTTTGAAAGCTTCATAAACCTTAGGAACAACCAAGCATGATCACAATTAGGGTTTGATTAATCCCCCATTAGTTTTTCCTTTGTGTCATCTTTGTGTCTTCTCTTCTCATCTCTTAATCAAGGACTAAATCCTTAAGGCTTTAAGGCTTTGTGATTAGGGTTATGCCTGTATCCTTCTATTAGGATGGGGTGTATAACTTTAATCCTAAGTGTTAAACCCTTAATATGTTTAATCCTTTAATCAATCCACCTAATAATCAATAAGACATCAAGCTTGTAACTTGGGCCTTGCATTAGGGTTCTAATTCTTCCTTAATTGGTTAAGAAGGAATAACCCTAGTGTTAATGGACAAGTCCCCCTCAAGTTGTCTTGCAAACAATAAAAATCACTTCTTAATCTCACCACTAACTAAAATCCACTTTAATAAAGGTTTTTTGTTCTCATGAGGTTAATCCCTGATCATGGATTAAGTTGAAGAGCCTTCCTCAGCTTAAATGTTCTCATCTATTATCCTTCTATTAGGATGGTTTAATGAGTCCATTAAATCCTTGATTATGGCTTAAACTCATCACTTAACAGTAAACAAAAACTCCAAAAACATCTAATTAAATGCAAGTAGGTTAATGATCTTAATCCTACATCATGGTGATCAAGTGTGAGGTGCTTACTTCATACTTAAAGTATTCTCATTACCCCTAATCAGAGGGAAGATGTGATGAGTTCACTAACCCTTGGTTTAGACTTAAGCTCATTAACTTATGACAAATCCAAAAGCAATAAAAGGTTGAAAACACCAAAAACAAACAATAATCGTCTCCTCCGGGATTCTTTTCTCATCATCTTCACTCATAAACGAGAACTCGCTTCTTCCGTCTAATGCAAGATAGTTTGCACCTGAGCCAGACAGGTCATACACTTGATCATAGGCAAGCAAGCAGTTCACAAGTCAATTTATCTTTCATTCTCTTTGAGTCGAACTACGGTGTTCTGACTTCCTCATTGCACGAGAGGATACGTAGGCATAACTTAACGGTTATCGAACAAAAGTCTCTGTATATCCCCCCTCCTCCAGCATTATTCTTTTAGCCTCGTTGTCTTGGGCTTTGCACTCCTGTTCTTACACTAACACTCCACATATTTTTTCACTTCACATTTCTTTTACACTGACACTTGCATTCTTTTCCAGCTTTTACACACAGATTGCACTGACACTACCCCTTTAAAACACAAATCTTTTAAGCGTGGATCCCGTCGAGTACGACGGACAATCTGGGTGCTAATACCTTCCCAGGTTTTAACCAACCCCCTTTCTCAGTTTCTCTGGTTCGCAACCGTCTTATCCATCTTTTCTTAGGTTTATGCAGCATTACCTTTCCTTCGGGATAAAAATGCCTAGCTGGCGACTCTTTTCTTTTAAGTTCACCCTTGTGTGTTCTCTCCTTTTCGCCGACCGTTCGCGTCTGTACCCCTTCTGACCGTGTGTCATTTGGTGGGAGCGAAAACTTGGCGACTCTGCTGGGGACCCTTTATATTGCAACCAGGGCTTCTGGTTCTTTTTTTGGGTTCCTCCTAGCGTTTGTTTGATTTGTGTTTATTGGGGTGTTATGTGCTATGTGTGTTTACTTATTTTGCTTTATTTACTGCTTTATGTACAGCTTTATTTATTGCTTTCTTTTCAGTCTTTTGCATATTTCATACTGTCATTGCTGGATCTGGTTTTCTTTGGTGGGTGGGGTTCCATTGAGAGTTTAAGGTCCTATACCTGGTACCTGAGTGACACCGAGGCTAGAGTGGTTCATGTTCTTTCCCATTCCAATTAGGTCTGGTGCGGAAATATGAAGTACGGTTTAGATGTGGGTTTCTTCTTGAGAACTCTGTGCTACAGATTTCCTGTAGTGCTAGGGCTATCTGGGAAGCCTGCTAAGTCTGGATGACCTTTATTATGACCTTCAGAAACTGAGGTGAATTAGAGGAGGATCTTTTATGGTTATCGTAAACACTGTACCTCCGGGATAGAAGTGTTTACACTTCTCATAACTGATCCAAGTCTGAGGATCCTTGTTCTAGAACATTACCTGTGAGGGGGTTTGGCTGTTTACAGGTTTGTAGGAACCCTTGGCGACATCATACCCTGTTACTATCTTGTTTAAGAGTACCTCATTTTGGACAGTTCTTGTGATTAACCCTGGACATGTGACTCTTTATTTGAGTCCTCCACCCTGGTTACTGGATTTCTAAACCTCCATCTGGACTTTTGAACATACATGGGCCGTATATCAAGACAGATAATCAGATCCAGCTAGATCACAAACCCTTGCACATCATTTGCATATTCATCATTGCATCATTTAACATTTGTTTATTTGCTTTTCAGGGTATCCACCTCATTATCTTGGTTTTGGTTTTGACCCCTTCATCAGCATAGACCTCTGCTTCAGCTGTCTTCATCAGCATCTGCTTCAGTTATCTTCACCATCACCAGCATCAGTCTATCAGAGACTTATCTCCAGTCTTAGTCTGCGATCTTCATCAGCACTCATCTTCAGCTTCTTCATCAGTACTCATGACTACTCCCAGGAAGAGCAACATATTCTACCACTTTTTTTAGCCTGTGTTGACTGGTATCAGGCAGGTCCAGTCACTCATCACACCTGACCATATCCCACTGTTTAGAGAACACTATGGAGGTATTTTGGATATGGTTATGGACCTTGATCCTTCTCAGAGGAGCATGATCCATACATGCTTACAGTTCTATGACCCTCCTCTGAGATGCTTCACCTTTCCAGACATTCAGCCGGGGCCTTTGCTGGAAGAGTTTTCTTTATTGATTGGAGTACCTATCAGAGGTGGAATTCCCTTCAACCCAGAGATGACTTCTCCCAAGAATGAAGAAATAACAAGGGCATTGTACTTGGAGCCTACCCTGATTGAGCAAAGTATGACAACAAAGGCTGGGATCCCTGGTTTGCACTTGGACTTCTTGATTTCTCAGGCCATCCTGAAGGCCTCATTGGGAGAGTGGAGGGCAGTCTATGCACTGTTAGCCCTCAGTATATATGGGACTATACTATTTGCAGATGAGCCCAAATTTGTTAGCAAGAATGTCATACATCTGTTTCTCCTGAAAAACCCAGTACCTACATTGCTGGGAGAATTCTATTACTCCATCCATCAGAGGAATGAAAAACAAAGGGGGGAGTTGGTAAGATGTTGTTCTCCTTTGTTTTACACCTGGCTGCTCAGACACCTGCCTAAGTTTGATGCCTTCCTGAATCCACACCAACAGAAGAATTGGGCCAAGAGGCTTATTGCTTTGACTTCAGATGATATCAGATGGTGCACTCAGAGCACCAAAGGCAAAGACATTATCACCAGCTGTGGACAATACCCAAATGTGCCTCTGATAGGAGTAAAGGGTTGCATCAACTACAATCCTTTACTGTTTAAGAGACAATTGGGTTATGTCTTGGTTCACCCTCCCAGAGGACAGGATTTAGCTGAGAACCTATATTGTGAAGTACAACCTAATTCAACTGTTGTCAGACAAGCATCCTGGGCTTGGGACAACATCCAAACAAAAGGGGTTGCTATTCTTGGGAGATGTAACAATGTTGCTTCAGCTCAGTACTATGATTGGTCCCGTACTAGAGCTCAGATTACCAGGATGCCTTTCACCTTGGAAGACATGCCTGGACCATCTACTGTACATCCAGCAGCAACTGTCAGCCTAGAAGAATTTGAGAAGCAGAAGGAAATGAATGAGAAGTTATCTGAGGCTTTAAAGAAAACTCTTTGGGAGAGGAGTGATGGTCGTCTGGACATTGAGAGATTGGAAAAGCTCAAGGTTGAGCATCTGACCAAAATTGAAAGGACAGAGGACTACATAAGGAAAGCAAGGGCTGGAGAACAGATATTGAAGAATGCCTGTAAAGAGGCCAAAATTCAGAAAGCTAGGGATGAGCACTACTTGCAAGAGAGTCAGGCTAGGTGGGTCAGGATCACCGAAGCCCGTACACAAGAAGACCAGAAGACTCAAGCCAAGATTGAACAGCTAGAGGCCAATGAGAAGAAGCAGCAGGAAGCTTTGTTGGCAGCGCAGAAGGAGAATTCAGAGTTAAAGCTCAGAGCAGGATTGAAGAGATCAAAGGACCAGGACAGGCACAAGAAGCTGACCACTGCTATTGCCACCAGGAACCTCCTTATCAGGACCATTACAGAGCACCCAGCTGGTCCGGTGACTGAGGCACTCCTGAAGGAGGTCAGAGAAGATGAGTTTGGATTGGATGTCTGATTCTTTGCTTGTTGTTTGTTTCCATTTGATGTACTTTTCTTCTTTTGTTTTATTTTGACCCTTCAGGGGCATGTATTGTAAAACAAACTATGTATTGTTCATCAGTTGTAATATATCTTTAGTTGTTTTCATTTGTGTTTTCTCTCAACAACATCAAGCATCTCCCTCAAGGTCTGGAAAGGTCAAAACCAAGAACCAAACCGGATACCTTGGAAAACAAATAAGCATACTGCATTGCATACTAACTTTGTTTTTGTTTTGTAGGTTTTATTATTAGTGTTTCTAACTTTGTTGTGATCTCAGGAAACATTGCTCGTCGCCGAGTGTTCCCTGTCAACCGCGCGCATCGGTACCCAACTCGTAACAACCTTCCCGGTATTCAAATGGAACAAGTACAGCAGGACCTGTTTGAGATCAGAAACCAGATGGCTAATGAGAGAGTGGAGATGAGAAATCAGATGTCTTAGTTTATGGCAGTGATGACTGGCTTAGCCCAGAGTCAAGAAAGGTTAAGAGAGCTGGTGGAAAGACAAACTCCTGAGGAGCCTCATCTGGGAACAGGAGGAACTAGCAACAATGAACGGGGCTAGCCTCGTATTGACCCACCAGTATATGGACCTCATCTGGATTCGGAGGTTAACATCCCGAGGAATGTTCAAGGTAACACTACTGGGGGCAGAATCCTGTAGGAGGATCCCCAGGAAGAACAGTTCACTGTCATAGGAGCTGGAGATGAGGTATATGACAGGAGATTGGATGAGCTTGCTGAAAAGTTAAGATCTTTGGAATCTCATAATTCTTTGGGCTTCGATGTAATGGACATGGGCTTAGTGGATGGGGTTAGAATTCCCCATAAGTTCAAACCCCCATGCTTTGAAAAGTACAATGGTACCTCCTGTCCTCGCACTCATCTGCAGTCTTTCCTGGGAAGGCTCAAAGCTTATACTATGGATGAAAAATTGTGGATGTTCTACTTTGAAGACAGTCTGACGGGGGCTTCAAGAGAATGATATTCGCATTTGTCTAGGGCCACCATAAGATGATGGAAGGATTTGGCCGAAGCTTTCATCCGTCAATATCAATACAATCTAGACATGGCTCCCAATAGGACCCTCCTAATGGGAATGTCTCAATATTCTAGAGAGAGCTTCCGGGAGTATGCTCAAAGATGGAGACAGCTTGCTGCTGCTGTCCAACCACCCATGTCAGAGAGGGAAATGGCTGACATGTTTATGAATACATTGCAAGGGACTTATATTGATAGACTGGCTGCTTTCTCCTCTACTAGTTTTGCTGACGTAGTCATAGCTGGTGAGAGAATTGAAAGTCTCTTGAAGATGGGCAAGATCTCCGACAGTGGTGCTAGTTCTTCCAGCAATCCAAGAAAACCATTTGCAGGACCCCGAAGGGCAGGTGAAACTAACTCCATTCATGCAAGCAGGGGCAGGCCTCAATATGCTCACCGGTCAGTAGCAGCTGTTACTATTCCAGCTCCAATTCCTCAACAACCATCATATCCTCAACAACAACAACCACAGTATCAACAACAAGTTCATTATTCGCAACAAAGCTCGTATAACAACAGCAATGGTAATCAACAGCAATGCCCTTTCCAACAAAGGCCATCACAAGCAAACAGGGTAATTGACCTAATTCCAATGCCGTATGCTGCACTGTTGCCACAACTCCTGAAGCTCAACCTAGTTGAGTTAAGGACATTGGCACCTCCAGATCCTCTTAATATGCCGAAGAACTATGATGCAAATGCCAGGTGTGCTTTCCACTCAAACGCACCAGGGCATAATACTGAAAAATGCAGGGCCCTACAGATGAAAGTCCAGGATTTGGTGGACTCAAAAGCTCTCAACTTTGCACCTCCTCCAAATGTCACAAGAAATCCAATGCCTAGTCACAACGGGCCTAGGGTCAATGCTATTGAGGAGGGCAAACCATCCACTTTAATCAACAGTGTTGCACAAATCCGAACACCTTTGGTTGAAATCAAAGCTCAGCTATTAGAATGCCAAGTGTTCCCTGGATGTGAGCTCGGTTGTGGATATTGCAACATTGCTGTTAATGGATGTGAGAGACTGAGAAACGGCATAAATGGTCTTATTAAGGATGGTATCCTTCAGATTACGACAACGGCGACTACAACTCCAACAATTCCTTCATCAACAATCACAGTCACTCCTACAACATCAGCAACCATTGTTCCAACAGATTCTACTACAACTCCAACAAATACCCAATCAATCACATCAACGGATACAAGTTCAGTCACCATTCCTTCTACAACGACAACACCCATTATTCCATCAGTTCCTGCTACAACTTCAACACCTTCTACAGCATTAACAACAATTAATGAAAGCGTCTCAATGGTTACGATATACTACGATCCCGCAGATGTTCCTTCCAACAACTTACAACAAATTACTACTCCTGTCAGAACTCCGGTTACCATATATTATGATCCACACACCATTGTGGTCCCCTCTGCAGCTGCTATCAGTCCAGTTACTATCATAGTGCCTGTGCCAGTTCCTTACGAAAGCAATAATGCCATCCCTTGGCATTATGGCTCAGATATATACTGCGAGGGGAAGAAAATCACTTTAGAATCTACAACTTCTTCACCTCAGATAGACAATGTGGGGGGAGGCGGAGGCTTCACTAGAAGCGGACGTCTCTTTGCCTCGCAAATACCAAGACCCATTGCTGAAGCAGAAGTTGCTGCTAAGGCAAAAGGGAAGAGCATGGTGCAAGAAGAACCGGTTGATAGAGAAGCTTTGAAGACTCCTTTTGATCAAGAGGTTGATGAATTCATGAGAATCATCAAGAAGAGTGATTACAAGGTGGTGGACCAGCTTCACCAAACACCTTCCAAAATCTCCATACTATCATTGCTAATGTGCTCCGAGGCTCATCGAAATGCACTATTAAAAGTCCTGCACGCGGCTTATGTGCCGGAGGAGATTATCGTCAATCAATTAGAGGTTGTGGTTGGAAATGTCAATGCTAGTCATGGACTAGGATTTACCAACATTGATCTGACAACGGAAGGTCACAATCACAACAAGGCTTTGCACATTACCTTGGAATGTAAGGGTGCAGTTATTTCTCACGTACTGGTGGACACAGGGTCATCCCTCAATGTCCTGCCCAAGAAAGCCCTTGTGAAGCTATAACATGATGGATTGGCACTACGCCCAAGCAACTTGGTAGTAAGAGCCCTTGACGGTTCTAAAAGATAAGTTCTGGGAGAGATAGAGTTGCCTATAATGATTGGCCCACAGGTTTTCAAAACGACCTTCTTCGTGATGGATATACAGCCTGCCTACAGCTGTCTATTGGGTAGACCATGGATCCACGCCGCTGGCGCCGTGATGTCAACCCTTCACCAGAAGTTAAAATTCGAGAGGGAGGGCCAAGTCATTACCATCTGTGGGGAGGAGGATATCTTTGTTATCCAGCTGGCTACGTTCAAATACATCGAGATGGACGGGGAGATCCATGAAACAATGAGTCAGGGGTTTGAGGCCCTCAATATTAATGAAGCATCTGCTGTGTTGGGGACCTCCATCACGTCATATCAACAAGCCCGGAAGGTTGTTGAGGAAGGTACCGCCCAAGGATGGGGCAAGCTGCTGCCCGTGGAGAAGAAAGAGGACCGATTCGGGTTGGGTTACAAACCAACTCGACAAGATCAACCAGAGGCTGCAAAGGAGTCCAAGTTTGTCAGCAGGGGAATGCTCACCCCGGATGCTGTGAAAAGTTTGGAAGATGAGTCAGAAGACGAGCGCAACCTGGAAAGCTGGATACATCCAAGAATCCCGGGGAACCATGTCTCAAACTGGTCTTCCCAGGAAATTATAAGAGTTACTCCTACAGAGTAATTATTATTTCCTGTTTTTAAAGCATGCATCAAGTCCTGCATCATGCCCAAGATGTCAGGGCTCATTTTGTAATCGGGCCATCTTGTATTTTGTGCAAAGATCAATTAATGAATATCAGGACATCTTTTGCAAATGAGTCTTTTCTTTTCCGCTCGTTGTTTTTCATTTTTTATTTTTTGTACAAAAATAAAATAGCAATGTTTTTCAAAATAATAACTTCATTTTCACTTTTTTCTAAGCAAGATAAAATTGATCACTAAAATGAACAAATCTAAACCCTTGCAGAGAGTGCCCTCCAGACTGCACCGACAACAACACTGCTATGACTCCGTATGACTTTGACAATCCGATTAATCAAGCTGATGAAGGGGTTGAAGAAGATTATGAGCTACCTGAAGAACTAGCCAGGTTGTTGAGGCGAGAGGAGAAGGTTATCACTCCTCATCAGGAGGAAGTTGAGACGGTTAATCTTGGTATAGAAGAAGACTTGAAAGAAGTTAATATCGGGGCCCTTCTGCAAGATTCAGTGAAGGAACAACTTATTGACATGCTTCGGGAGTATGTGGATGTTTTGCTTGGTCTTATCAGGATATGCCAGGGTTGGACACCGACATTGTTATGCACAAGCTGCCTTTGAAAGAAGACTGTCCGCCAGTAAAACAGAAGTTGCGCCGTACTCGCCCGGATATGGCCATGAAGATAAAAGAAGAGGTACAAAAATAGTGGGACGCCGGTTTCCTTGTTGTAACTAGTTATCCGCCGTGGGTCGTTAACATTGTACCTGTGCCTAAGAAAGATAGAAAAGTGAGGATGTGTGTGGATTACCGGGATCTGAATAGAGCCAGCCCGAAAGATGACTTCCCTTTACCTCACATTGATGTATTGGTCGACAATACGGCTCAGCTCTCGGTGTTCTCCTTCATGGATGGATTTTCAGGATATAATTAGATCAAGATGTCACCTGAAGACATGGAGAAGACAACTTTCATTACACCCTGGGGCACATTCTGTTATAAGGTAATGCCGTTCGGACTGAAGAATGCTGGTGCCACTTATCAACGGGCTATGGTAACATTATTCCATGACATGATCCATAAAGAAATTGAATGTTATGTGGATGACATGATTGCCAAGTCCCTCACAGAAGAAGACCACCTGGTGAATCTGTTGAAGCTGTTCAAACGTCTGAGGAAGTACCAATTGAAGTTGAACCCCAACAAGTGCACATTCGGGGTGCGGTCCGGTAAATTGCTGGGATTTATTGTCAGTAAGAAAGGGATTGAAGTTAACCCTGATAAAGTCAAATCCATCCAAGAGATTCCTGCACCGAAGACTGAAAAAGAAGTTCGAGGGTTTCTAGGTAGATTGAACTATATTTCAAGGTTCATATCTCACCTTACAGCAACCTGTGAGCCTTTGTTCAAGTTGTTAAGAAAAGAACAAACAGTCAGGTGGAATGAAGACTGCCAAAAGGCTTTTGACAAAATCAAGGAATACTTACAAGATCCTCCAATTCTTATGCCTCCAGTTGAAGGAAGACCTCTAATCATGTACTTGACAGTATTATAAGAATCAATGGGGTGTGTGATGGGCCAACATGACGAGTCTGGTCGAAAAGAGTATGCAATATACTACCTAAGCAAAAAGTTTACCGACTGTGAACAACGTTATTCACTGCTCGAGAAAACTTGTTGTGCTTTAGCGTGGGCTGCTCGCCGACTAAGGCAGTATATGTTGACCCACACTACCTTATTGATCTCAAAGATGGACCCAGTTAAGTACATATTTGAGAAGCCAGCGCTTACCGGACGGGTTGCAAGATGGCAAATGATCCTCACAGAATATGACATTCAATACACATCTCAGAAAGCTATCAAGGGCAGTGTGTTGTCTGATTATCTTGCTGAGCAACCCATTGATGATTACCAGCCTATGAGATTTGACTTCCCTGATGAAGACATCATGTTCATAAAAGCAAAAGATCATGAAGAGCCTATTCACACTGAAGAGCCTGACCCAGAAGAAGAATGGACTATGATGTTTGATGGGGTTGTTAATATGAATGGTCGTGGTGTTGGTGCAGTACTCATTGCACCTAAGGGAATTCACATGTCTTTCTCGGCAAAACTTACCTTTAACTGCACTAACAACGAAGCTGAATACGAAGCTTGCATTATGGGTCTTGAGGAAGCCATTGACCTCAGGATCAAGACGTTAACTGTATTCGGAGATTCAGCTCTGGTAATCAATCAAACCAACGGCAAATGGTACACTCACCAGGATCATCTGATTCCATACCGGGATTATACAAGGAGATTACTCACTTTCTTCACTACAGTCAAGCTTGAGTATATCCCGCGAGATGAAAATCAATTTGCAGATGCTCTGGCTACCATTTCATCCATGATCAAAGTTCAAGCCGCCAACTTTGTGCCTCGAATTTCAGTATCCAGGCTTGATAGACCAGCATACGTATTCTCTGCAGACCTTGCTAAAGATGATAAGCCTTGGTTCCATGACATCAAGTGCTTCTTGGAGGATCAAACATACCCACCTGGGGCATCATCCAATGATAAAAAGACATTAAGAAGGCTAGCT
Source organism: Lathyrus aphaca (assembly GCA_963966055.1). Lineage (NCBI taxonomy): Eukaryota > Viridiplantae > Streptophyta > Magnoliopsida > Fabales > Fabaceae > Lathyrus > Lathyrus aphaca. The sequence continues at coordinate 241,758,145 of OZ014525.1, forward strand.
GGTAGTTTCTTCCTGAATACTGATGGATCTTTGTACAAGAGGAACTTTGATATGGTACTTCTCAGATGCGTTGATGAGACAGAGGCAGACTTGTTAATGCACGATGTGCACGAAGGAGCTTTTGGTACTCATGCGGGAGGGCATGCAATGGCTAAAAAGTTGCTAAGATTAGGCTACTACTGGATCACAATGGATGCAGATTGTTGTGCTTATGCCAGGAAGTGCCATAAATGCCAGATTTATGCAGATAAGGTGCATGTCCCTCCAAATCCTTTAAATGTAATGTCTTCACCTTGGCCCTTTGCCATGTGGGGCATTGACATGATAGGAAAGATTGAGCCGACTGCTTCAAATGGCCACAGATTCATCCTGGTAGCCATTGACTATTTTACCAAGTGGATTGAAGCAGCTTCATATGCGAACGTCACCAGGCAAGTGGTAGCCCGATTCCTGAAGAGAGACATCATCTGTCGGTATAAAGTGCCCGAGAGAATCATTACTGACAATGGTTCCAACTTAAACAACAAAATGATGGCAGAATTGTGTCGGGACATCAAGATCCAACACCATAATTCTTCTCCTTACAAGCCAAAGATGAATGGCGCTGTAGAGGCAGCTAACAAGAATATCAAGAAGATTGTGCAGAAGATGGTGGTCACATACAAAGACTGGCATGAAATGCTACCATTCGCCTTGCATGGGTACTGTACGTCAATCAGAACATCCACTGGGGCAACATTGTATCAGCTTGTGTATGGTATGGAGGCAGTCCTACCTGTTGAAGTTGAATTACCTTCCTTACGGGTATTGATGGATGTTAAGCTGAACGAAGCAGAATGGGTCCGATCCCGATACGAACAACTGAGCCTGATTGAAGAGAAGAGATTAGCTGCAATCTGTCATGGGCAGTTGTATCAGAAAAGAATGAAGAAAGCCTTCGATCAGAAAGTCAGGCTTCGGGAATACCAAGTAGGAGATCTTGTGCTGAAAAGACTCCTTCCTCCTCATACAGACCACAGGGGCAAGTGGACTCCGAATTATGATGGTCCGTTCGTAGTAAAGAAAGTCTTCTCTGGTGGAGTGCTGATGCTCAGTACTATGGATGGCGAGGACATCCAGTCCCCTGTGAATTCAGATGCCGTTAAAAAATACTTCGCATAAAATGACCCGCTGGACATAAAAACAGAATGTAATCCAGGCAAAAATAGGGCATCCCGGCGAGTCAAAAACAGAATAAAAGACTCGGGCAAAAATAAGGGAAAATAAATAAATAAAATGTACACCCGCTGAGTTGAAAAGCCGCATTGGACAACTCAGACAAAAATGGGTATCCCGGTGGATTGAAAACCCGAAAGGGCGGTCCACGAAAAAATAAGGGAATAAACGAACAACTGCATTTTGAATTCGTCTGTATCGCTCACAACATGGCAAACTTTGAAAGGATAAAGCATTGTTCAGAACCAACCTTCTTCATAAAGCAAGATGAGAAGAGCGTCAAGTGTCATACGGGTCATAGCAAGAGGAAGCACTGAAGCATCATCAACATTGCCAACTCTTTTTGTTTCTCAATTTGTAACAATCTCCTCATTTCAGGGGATTTGTTTCTTTGACTGTACTTGCCAATTAAGGGAACACAAATTAATAAAATCAGATCTTCAGTCACAATTGTGTCTCGTACATTTTACCTTTAGTTGCAAAAAATGTCCGATGTCCTTAATATAATGGTTGCATAAATACAGATGCATCTTTTCTAAATTACATGCTTGCAGGAAATATATTTACTCCCGGGAGTGTCTGAACTCTTATGATGGAATCCAGTAAGGGATACCTCGGGATATTTGTATGTTCCTTTGTCATAACAGGGTTGCAGGAATCCAAAGCGCAGCATTGGGCATGAAAGCTTCTCCCCAGCAGGTTGCCAAAGGCATTCTTCCCCAGCAACTTTTTCAAAGTAGCATCATGAGGGGCTCATATCCCCAGCTAAGTACATCATCCTCAACAGACTCCCCACAGAAATCATTAGGAGGATCATTCAGTGATCATCCCTCCCAAGCCAAGTGCAAAGACATGGGACCACTTCCCCGCAAAGTTTCAGCCTCTATCCGAAAGGGCAATGCCTGAGGATCTCACAACGGAGTGACAGAAGCTTCCGCAGACCCCAATTGGGCTTCTCATTACCAAGACAGGTCTGGTAGTGACTTACTTCCCCGAGCAGAATCATATATCAGTTCTACCAGTGATCTCATCCCCAGCTGGGATTTTCTTTCAAAACAAGATCAGTCATAAATCTCTACAACAACAGGATCCGAATCCCGGGTCGGTATCTTTGCATAATCATAGCATTTACATCATGTTTCCCCCAAAGCGTAGCATTCCGTTTAATACGGAGCATTACGGCAAAAATCAAACATATGGAATAATCACAAGCCATGTTTTGAATCAGTCACCTGTGAATATTAATATCCCATCAACAATATACAAGACACCTCTCAAATTCCCCGACAGAATATCAAAGCATTTCCTTTGTATTCCCAAAAATACAGATACATGCTCCTTTTGACATCCGTCCGTGTCATCTTTCCCCAGAAAGTCGTCAGAACATCCCCTACAAACAGATACTTATACATTACAGATAATCCTCGACACTCGTATGTGTCATATCCCCAACAGAAAGCCAAAGAGTCCCCTTTGCACTCACAAAAACATATTAACACACTCTCCTGACACCCGTCCGTGTCACCAATCCCCAGTGAGTTGAACATTCGTTTGTGTCTCACGTTTATTTTTATTCATACAGATTCTCGTCCATATCTTGTATACACACTTAATTCCCCTCAGAGTCGACACTTGTCCGTGTTCTTTGTTAACCGGTTGGTACTCGTCCGTATCATCATCTCTGAACATGCGTCAACGTTTGTTTCTACCGATACTCGTCTGTATCATAGTCTTAAGGATGCTCGTCCGCATCTTTAATCTATACACCGTGTCAAACACTTATACCTTTCTTTCATTGAATGTAGATGCTCGCCTGTATCTACTATTCCCCCGAAGAGTTCCCAGCAAATTTTCAAGAACATTTCTATCTGACATTCGTCCTATGTCACGATACTTTTTGGCAGCCATCCCCTGCTAGGTGATCGTCCTTCACCTTTTGATGATCGTTCTTCATCATCCCCCCAGCGGAGTCTCCATTAGTGGACCCTTTCAATCCGACATTCGTCCTATGTCGTGATAGCTTAGCAGCCGTCCCCTGCTAGGTGATCGTCTTTCACCTCTTGATGATCGTCCTTCATCATTTTATCCGATGGTCGTCCCCATCGTTGATCCTGTTATCTGACATTCGTCCTATGTCATGATAAACCTTCAGAGAAGCCGTCCCCTGCCAGGTGATCGTCCTTCACCTCTTGATGATCGTACTTCATCATGCTTACCCGATGGCCGTCCCTATCGTCGACATTTTCTATCCGACATTCGTCCTATGTCGTGATACTTTCGGCAACCGTACCTTGCCAGGTGATCGTCCTTCACCTTAGATGATTGTCCCTCATCTTATCCCCAACAGAGCAGCCGTCCCCTGCTAGGTGATCGTCCTTCACCTTCGATGATTGTCCCTCATCATTTATTGCTTCAAACCTGATGATCGTCCCCATCATTACCTTTACCTCAATCCCCAGAGAACCTTGTTACTTTGCTTGATGGTCGTCCCCATCATGATCCCTTTACTTCCCCATCATGTCGGCCGTACCCGTCATTGCTTTATCCCCAGCAGTCGTCCTCTACTCGATGTTCGTCCTCCATCGCCCGCACTTTATAATCATACTTTACTTTCTTTTACAATCTATATCCCTTTTCTTCTTCACCCAGTGAGTGCAAATTTTGGATTGTCTTTGGTATTCAACCACAAGTCATCTTGTTTGTCTGTTAAACCGCTGCTTACATCCTGCACAGCTAACTCATGCTTGAATAGGGGCAGCTGTAAACACCCCAAATTTTCCCTCACTCATTTCACCATGGCTTGTGATTCTTTTCATATGCATAAGTTCAATCATATCATCTCATATTACATTTTTGCTTCACTGCATTAGTTCAAAGTCGTCTGCATATAGGGTTTGTGATCTGAGCAATCCCTGAGCTATCTGAGCCACTCCAAAGGTCATCAATCATCTCAAGAGGGTCCATATATGTTCAAGCATCATATTATATCCTCCCAAGATCAAAGAAGTCAGAAAATCACAAGAGCTGAGGAAGGTATGGAAGCAGAGCCAAGCTTAATTGCATAAATGACCTGAAATTAGGGTTTTGGTTTCAGAGGCCATAACTCCAATTTTTTTTGGTCATTATTGTTTCTATTGGTATCTATGTGTTATAAGGATCATGCATACCAATTTTCATGAAGAAATTCAATGGGGAAGGCATCTGATCAATAGATGACTTCTTGAGCAAGTCAGTGCAAAATCAGGGCATCTGAGGCCCTCAATCATCCAACCAAAGGGTCTTCTCCATCATTTTGGGTGCATATGATCTCTATTTGATCTTAGAAGATGTTAGAAGTTCACAAAATTGAGGAATTTCAAGCCATTTGCAAAGTTTCCATTTTGGGAAAGTGACTTGTAATGCAAAATTTCCATTTTGGGAAAGTTTTTCAACCTCCTCTTTTTGATTCAAAAATGCTTCAAATGAAAAATTCTTGGTCATGAAAGTTGTAGATTGGATCATTCCCTTTTCAAAAAGTACAAGAACTTGATCTAATTCATCATAGAACTCAAGTTATGGCCTTGCAAAGTTGGGAAAAATCATAAAATTTCACTTATGCACCAAAGAGGGAAACTTGCAAAAACACTTTCCAAAACATTTTGTGACCTCAATTTGACTTCTAACCATTACACAAGCATCATACATGACATAAAATTCAGAATTGCCCAAGATATTTCTCATTTTCATGCCTTGAATTACAAGTCACCATAAGGCATTTCTCATGAATCTTCAAAAATGGTATTTTTGCAAAAGGGACTTCTAGTGATTGGGTTAGTTGCTAAGTGACCTCAAAACATTATAACAACTTCATGTGGTCCATTTTGCTGCAAATTCCCCAAGAGTTCATAGGTTTCATTGCCTTGGTTCACAAAGAATTCCAAAGAGGGAAAAGTTGCAAGAGCCATGCTACCACTTGCCTCAGCCTTTACAGCTGCACAAAAACAATCCAAAGGCTTTCCTTGATCCATGCTGAGCCCAGCCATGCCCCTAATCTTCCTCTGACCCGAGCCATACCTATGGTACACAAAATTATGACTTTTTGCATCTTTGCCCATACCAATCAAATGGTGACATTACCAATCCTCTGCCCAATCAAAACTTAATATGTGGACCTCATGGACTTAAAACATACACACACACCAGCCAGCATCCTCCCATAAGCCAGGATTGAGAAAAACTGCAATTTTCTCCATCTCTTCGAAACTCAGCCCACAGCCATCAAACCTCAAACTTTTCTTCACCAATAAGTCACAAACCATCCATGGATCAAGAACCAAGCATTGAAACAGCCTAGAACATCACATACACAATCCTCCAAATCTGCTACACCAGAGCCAAAACCTTCAAACCAGACCATACAAGCTTGTTCTAAGCTTCATTTCATCATCAGGAGGGTCATAGGAGAGGATTTGCATCAAAGAGGAACTCAGAAAGCCCAGAATCAGGAGGTTCCATCTCAGGTACACCTTATGAACTTTTTTCCTAGAAGTTTATTTTTAAGTTCTTTTATGATTCCTTGAGTTCCCCTGGTCATGGGGATGTGATTATTATTGAAAATGGTTGAGAAACCACCATGTATGCAAGCTCTGAAATTTCTGTTTGTTTCACGTTTTGGTTCGATTCTTGCTCATGATGCGAAATAAATGTTTTTTGATTGAGGGTTTAGGTTTAGGATTGTTGGGGGATCATTTCTGGGCATGAAATTTGAGGATTAGAGGCTGAGGGAAGAAGCTAGGGTTTGAGTCCACCGGAGAAGATGACCGGAACACTGTTCCGGTCACCTGAAAGTGTTTAGCCCTAATCTGCGTAATTAATGGAATTTGAATAATGGCCCTTGGATTTGTCCTTCCCGCGTGAGGTGAGTGGCCCATATCACGTATTAAGACCCTAATCCAGTCATTAACCTAATTAATTGTGTTTAAAAATTCAAAAATCTCAGAGTGAATCCCAACCCTTCAAATACGCGCCAGTCAACTCCCGCGCGTTTCTTTTGAATCTGGATCCTTGAATTTGCTTACTTTCATTTTTAATTCATTTTAATTTCATTTTATTTACATTTCTTTGTCCATTTTATTTAAAATAGCAAAATACTTTCAAAAAATTTTATTTTTTGCATTCCCCTTTCAAATATTTTTCTCATTCTGAAAATATATATATTTTTTTTTTTTGCATAAAATTTCGTATTTTTAAAATATTTAAATGTTTATTTTAATTGATTAATGAGAATTAATTAATTAAAATAGCATTTAAGTTTCTAAAAATCACCAAAAAAATAATATTGAATCTTGATACATTTAGAGACATTATCAAACCCTTCACACAAATTTCTTTTTGGTTCTTGACCTATTTTGACATTTTTCTTTGGATTTAGGGTCTTTAAAAGTCAATATTTTTGCCCTAACTTAGAAAAATCCCTTCTTCCTAACCATGAAGAGTTTGATGATGGTTCTTTTTGCATTGCATTCCTCATGTCATGTAGTTTCTAGGATAAAATTGGTTTGAATTTATTCTTCATTTTCAATTTTTTTTGCATTTATCATTGAGAGGTGCCTTAAAACCCTAGCCAACTTGAGAAAATCATAACTTTCATTAGGTTAAGAGTTAGGTCTTCCCCTTTGGGTAGTGAACTTATGTAGGGTTAGGGTTCCTTTGATCCTATTTTCAATTTTTTATCTTGTCATTTGCTTCTGATATTGAATTTTGCATTGCATATTGTATGTAAACCCTAATTTTTGCCTTCATTTGCATTCATCCTTCATAAGCTTGCATACATGAACTTGCCATAACATTTTGTGCATTCACATGACATATAAGTCATCTTAAGACATATTAGAATCATGTGTGATCATTGCATCATCCATTTGTCATGCTTTTGTTTTCATTTCATGTCATATGCATTCATGAACTTTCATGGTTCTTACTTGTCTCATTTGCATTCCCATCCTTATATGAACATCCTCATCTCTTGACATGATTTTGCATCATCCCATAGCATCATTTGCATCATGATTTTGTTTCTGACTTTGGTGTTCATCTTTACATCTTATCTCATTCTCATTTCATTTTCATTTCCTTTCACTAACTTTTCAGGTGGTAAGTTACTTTGAGAAGTAAATTTGCCTTCACTTCTCACAATCTATTCTCATCTCTCTTATGCATATTTGCTGCATTTTACTTATGAATTAGAGTGAGCTTGCTCATTCATGTTCCCTCCTCACTTTCTCCCTTCAAGCAACTTGTCTTCTTAAGTGAAGCAAGTTGTCTTGCTTCTTCCTGCTCCTCTTTCCTTCATCCAGTTTTCTCCTTGGTGGCTTTTCTCTTGAAGATCTTTTGCAAGCTTCATAAACCTTAGGAACACCCAAGCATGATCATAATTAGGTTTTGATTAGTCCCCCATTAGTTTTTCCTTTGTGTCATCTTTGTGTCTTCTCTTCTCATCTCTTAATCAAGGACTAAATCCTTAAGGCTTTAAGGCTTTGTGATTAGGGTTATGCATGTATCCTTCTATTAGGATGGGGTGTATAACTTTAATCCTAAGTGTTAAACCCTTAATGTGTTTAATCCTTTAATCAATCCACCTAATAATCACTAAGACATCAAGCTTGTAACTTTGGCCTTGCATTAGGGTTCCAATTCTTCCTTAATTGGTTAAGAAGGACTAACCCTAGTGTGAATGGACAAGTCCCCCTCAAGTTGTCTTGCAAACCATAAAAATCACTTCTTAATCTCACCACTAACTAAAATCCACTTTAATAAAGGTTTTGTGTTTTCATGAGGTTAACCCCTAATCATGGATTAAGTTGAGGAGCCTTCCTCATCTTAAATGTTCTCATCTATTATCCTTCTATTAGGATGGTGTAATGAGTCCATTAAATCCTTGATTATGGCTTAAACTCATCACTTAACACTAAACAAAAACTCCAAAAACATCTAATTAAATGCAAGTAGGTTAATGATCTTAATCCTACATCATGATGATCAAGTGTGAGGTGCTTACTTCATACTTAAAGTATTCTCATTACCCCTAATCAGAGGGAAGATGTGATGAGTTCACTAACCCTTGGTTTAGACTTAAACTCATTAACTTATGACAAATCCAAAAGCAATAAACGGTTGAAAACACCAAAAACAAACAATAATCGTCTCCTCCGGGATTCTTTTCTCATCATCTTCACTCATAAACGAGAACTCGCTTCTTCCGTCTAATGCAAGACAGTTTGCACCTGAGCCAGACAGGTCATACACTTGAGCATAGGCAAGCAAGCAGTTCACAAGTCAATTTATTTTTCATTCTCTTTGAGTCGAACTACGGTGTTCTGACTTCCTCATTGCACGAGAGGATACGTAGGCATAACTTAACGGTTATCGAACAAAAGTCTTTGTATATCCCCCCTCCTCCAGCATTATTCTTTTAGCCTCGTTGTCTTGGGCTTTGCACTCCTGTTCTTACACTGACACTCCACATATTTCACTTCACATTTCTTTTACACTGACACTTGCATTCTCTTATAGCTTTTACACATAGATTGCACTAACACTACCCATTTAAAACACAAATCTTTTAAGCGTGGATCCCGTCGAGTACGACGGACAATCTGGGTGCTAATACCTTCCCAGGTTGTAACCAACCCCCTTTCTCAGTTTCTCTGGTTCGCAACCGTCTTATCCATATTTTCTTAGGTTTATGCAGCATTACCTTTCCTTCGGGATAAAAATGCCTAGCTGGCGACTCTTTTCTTTTCAGTTCACCCTTATGTGTTCTCTCCTTTTCTCCGACCGTTCGCGTCTGTACCCCTTCTGACCGGGTGTCATTTGGTGGGAGCGACAGATTAGAATTAAAAAATGACCATTAATGAACATGTATGAAGCACATTAGGGTTATGGAACAAGGAAGTTTGATTTTGGAGTACTTAAGTACAAAAGTATACCAAATGAAATAAATGGTACTATGACTTGATGAGATGAAATTAGAATGGAGGTAAACACATTATGATATGTATAACAAGTTATATAACATGGATACAATCTCCACAAAGTGGGTTATGAATGAGCAAAGTGAAGGTAGAAGGTGAATTAAGTCAAATGGAACACATAAGGACAAAATGAAGCTTAAGGTACAAGTAACCCCAAAGTTCCAAAGGTAAACACCTATAATGGTAACAAGTGACATATAAACATTAAAATAAAATAAAAGAACTTATGTGAAAGTGTAACATCCATATAATATATATCTAGAATAATATCATACATAGTTAATTTTTGGTACTGACACCATCATAAATACCTACTAGTATAATTCACTTTCTTGTCCCATACTAAAAACAATACAAACTATGGCACAAGACATGGAAATCATACTAAAATAAAAGCTAAGAATAATACAATATCCATTATTGTACAAAGATAAAGAAATACACAACGGAGGACTAAAACTACGTTTCACTTAAAACATCCGAGCATAGCTCCACTTGTAAATCAAACCTGCAAAAGAAACCTGAAAAGCAAGAACAATAGTGGGGTGAGATAACAACATCTCAGTGGGTTCCCTATCTTAGAGTCTTATCGGCTCCAAGGGTTCTATCAAACCTAACACAAGTCTTTGGAAAAGGCAACGACCTTGAGTTCACACATCTCACCTATGAGACATTATCACAAGTTAACAACCTACATTCTGACACTCATTTGGAACCATGTCTAAGAGTCCTATAAATCCTACTATCACTAGCTAGGATATTACCTTTTTACTTCCCACGGGACTCGGTATAACACCCATCTCAAGCCTAAGGTCACTTCTCTATAAGGAAATAAAACAATATGGAATATCCATATAACATTCTCGACACTTCACGCGGGACTCAATGTAATACCCACCTCAGGTGTAAGCCATGGTTCCCGTGGGACTCAATGTAATAATCACCTCAAGACTTATCATTTTCTTCCCGTGGGACTTAGTGTAATACCCACCTCAAGACTTATCATTTGCTTCCCGTGGGATTCAGTGTAATACCCACCTCAAGACTTATCATTTGCTTCCCGTGGGACTCAGTGTAATACCCACCTCAAGACTTATCATTTTCTTCCCGTGGGACTCAGTGTAATACCCACCTCAACACTTATCATTTGCTTCCCGTGGGACTCAGTGTAATACCCACCTCAAGACTTATCATTTGCTTCCCGTGGGACTCATTGTAAAACCCACCTCAAGACTTATCCAAGACTATTACGGAGGCCTAGTGTATATCACGCTAATGGTTCGCAGCAACCTAGGAAAACCTAGTTATTTGCACAAGTTACACCATCCACAAATTCCAGTTACAATGCTAGGCCACACTATTGGTTAAGATAAGGTTTCCTCACTCTTTCTCCAATTTGATTCTTTTAAAAATTATAGTTCCAAACATAAAATTCTAGTGTTTTTGTTAAATCATTAACATTAAATAATCCTCGCCATAAACTCGTTGTCTCTTCTTCCATTCGAGTCTCACAATAATCTCATGTCTCTACTCTCAATCAATTCTCAATAGATTAATACCTCAATTCCTTAATTTTTAATAATAATGGTTTATCGGAAAAGTCGAGTAAAAGTCAGGTGTAAATAATATTTATCGGCATCAAAAATAGTTCATGTTTTTAGCTTCTAATCGATATGTGGAACGCTAAAAACAGATACCCGGATCAAAAGTTATGAATTAAATACCAAAACTGGAACCTATAGGTCCTGCTGAGCGAGCCTTCAGCTCGTTGAGCGAGAAAACTTCTGGAACTCTCGCTGAGCGAGTTATACCAGTTCAGGAAAATTCAGGCTTACGAGAAACAACCTTTCCAAGCCAAACTCAACCCTAAACATCAACCAATACAGAAAAAACATAGCCAAACATGTTCATAGACATTATGTGAGTATCATAGTTAAGTTTTAATCGAGTTTTAACCGTTAATCCATTATTTCTCAAGATTTCTACCAAAAACCCTAAAACTCTTAAACTCCAAAACTTAACCAAAAACTAAAATAAAAGTATCTAACTGCGAACCCACCTCGAGAGATGAAGATTGGCGGAAAGAATGAGCCGATTCGATGAACGGATGATGGAGAATGATGCATTTGAAGTTCTAGGGTTCACTTCCTCTTCTTCTTCTCTTCTCCTTTCTTTCTCTTCCTTTCTTTTCTTTCTTTCCAATTCTCTTACTAACTTTCTCTCTTTTCTTTTTCCTTTTATAATACTTAACTTATTTTCCTTATTAACCAAACAAATTATATCTATCAATTAGTAATATTAATGGGTCCAATTTGAGAGTATCCAAAAAAATGACTTTGAGCTGATTATTTAATAAAGCCTATGTTTCAGATAATACTAATTAATCTTAATTAATATTATCCAGAACGTTAATTAAATACGGGGTATTACATCCTCCCCTCCTTGAATTGAAATTCGTCCTCGAATTTCCTTTACTCATCCACAACAATAGTTTACATCACAATCTTAGATCCATACTTATCCTTAATTCTCTTACCTATCCTGATATACTCAAATTCCAATTTGACTCCGCGGCTCGAATCCTTGTTTCTCGATAAAATCAAACCTCACATCCTTACTCATACGCGCGTTTCTAATATCGGGTTAACTTTCAAGTTACTATTTTTGCAACTTATTTGTTGCTTCATGCTGAACACTTAGTCTCATTCCTTATTCGGAGATGACATACCGGTCTAATTCTTTTCATTGAATCACAACACAGAACATAACACTCCGGCTTCATTCTGGAACATTCAACACTTGACAATATCTACAAGATATCTTGGCGAAATCTTAACCATATTCAATTTCCAACGAAACTCTTATTACAAGCCTTCAATTATTAAAACCATTTCAAAAGTTTCCAAATGACTTCTTTAGCCATCCCACATGCTCTTATACCAAAATTGTAATAATTTACATCAGACGATTCATCCTATCGGTATCTTACCATAGACAACCTAATCAGGACAAGGTTCCATTACTTCGACACTTATAAATAAATCATCTCAAATTTTCATAATCTAACAAGACTCTTTTATATGTCTCTTTCCATCATGCTTCAAAAGCCTAACAGTGGAGATACCATGAATTCTCAAGCAATACCAAGTATTTGATAGTCATCGAAGAAAACACTTATCCATCGGAGCTCTCATCAACTAAGAGAATAAGAACTTGCAAACATGTGACGGTAGAACAATTCACTTGTCTACTACACAATTGACAACATTGGTCCAACTCTCCAATAACAAAGACGCAGGGTTGCACTACTGCAAACACAACCAATACAATTCCAATTCCATTCAAAACTCGAAGCAATTCATCCAATTAAACTTAACCAATCTGACATGATCACAATGTTTCATATTGATTCTCTTTACAAAATTTCCATTCATTCGAGGTTTTTGTTGACACAAAGTCTCCATTAATAACAACGCAATCACGCCATAAAACTTATAATAACCAGCGAAACACCAAAACCAAACTCAAATCATCCCTAGTACACTTGCGGGTTTTGACCGGAAAATAGCAAGTGTACTATTTTTACCGATGTAGTAATAGAAGGGATTAACCCAAAATATCGATCACAAGGACTGCGTATAAAAAATAAGTTCTTCGTGATTAATTTCAATTGGACAAAACTCAAGGTTTGAGATTAAATTAAATAAATTGAACAGAATAAAACGTAAAAACAAATAATTTCACTTATATAAAAGTAATGCCAGGTAGGGTGTATGATTCGCAATGCAATGACTCATAGGTTCCTTAATTTTAGAGATGTGCTTTAGAACGCGTCTTTCCTAAGCCTACAATGTTTTTCCAAAATTCCTTTAAAGAAAAACCTTTGGTATTCTTCATAGACCATGATTCCTCAAAGGTCATAGAAGAATATCAAGCAATAATTCTGACATAAAAAGGTTCATATAAAAATATCCCAATTCCTCAGTAATATTTTTTACGATAAAATTATGCAACGAGGTTAGAATGGTTGGTCAGACCAAATCCTAACCACGATCAATTATCTTATTTTCCAATACCGATAAAGCATTAAGGACGTTGCGATAAAATAAAGAAACGAAACTAAAACATAATACTAAATTGAAGAATTCAACAAGTCATTACAAAATGCAAATCAGGGACACCCCCCTGGCATTGGGGGGTTTAGCCACTCATGTTCAAACTGGAAATAAAAACAGAGTAAGCAAATTTAGACATTACAATTAACGTTGGATTAGTCAGATCGTCAATTGCTTCCGCTCTTGATCAATCTTTCTTCTCCCGTCTTTGTTCTCTCCAAAAAGCCCCAATTCAAAAGTGTCTCTTCACAGTCATCATGGGCAAATATAAATCAGTCTTCAAACAGCACTGCGAAATGTCCGGAATACCCTCGAAGCAGCAAAACATAAAATTCTCTCTGGTCTTCACAACACGGGCCGTGTTGTGCAACACGGGTGGCCGTGTTGTGACTCTGGATTGCAACCAAAAACATCCTTTTCCCAATTGCCATGACACGGGCCGTGTTGTACAACACGGGTGCCCGTGTCACACCCCTGTCTTCTTATTTTCTGAGCTGAATTCTTTGTTTCTTCTGGTCTTTACAACACGGGCCGTGTTGTGCAACACTGGCACCCGTGTTGTGTCTCTGAACTCTCATTTTCTATCTGTTTTTAAAAGCTCGGACCCTCTTTCGGACACCTCGAACCATTGATTACATATTTACCTGAAACACCACAAAGAAACAACCACATAACCCATTCCACTGATAAAAACAAAGTAAAGACGATAAATATCAACTTGCACGCAATAATGAGAAAACTTAAGCAAAACATGCACGAGACACTACAAACAAAATAAAAATAGACTCGAAAGACGCTGAAAACTGGCTTGAATATTACCACTAAATATCACTGGTCAAACTCCCCCAAACTTGAATTCTTGCTTGCCCTCAAGCAAAAATCCTACATTTACATCTTCAAAACTAGCAATATGAATTATGATACTCATACGTGGATCCTTCGTTCCAATTCACCCAATGAGTTCTTTTTGTACTTTTCTCTCAGTATAGATATCACACAAACACTACACCATGGAAAACCACGGATCCGAATCTCCCTTTTCGGTAACCTCTCCGACTATGCTTCGTGCTTAGGTCTTATTTTTCCGATTTTCAACCCTTTTCATTCGGACAATCACTTTTAAGGCTTTTAATGATTTTCACTATGTGTGCAAGATTGATTCCTCTTTTTATCGTTGGCACCGATTTTTCTGTCCCTTCGGGAAACATTTATGTTCAACCGCCGTTAGGTTGAATAACCTTGTGAGAGTTACCCAACTTAGAAGGATCGATCGTTCTAATGTTTTTATTCATTTTTTTTTTCTCGGTGCCTTGAAGCTTTTTTTTTTTCTTTTGGATCATCTTTGCACACATAATTATTATAGATAAAGCCAGATATATCAATATAAACTACTTCGGGTTTACTTCTCAAATCAAAGCACCATGGCACGAATCTACATGTCGAACTCGTTCCTAATTCCGAAAACTCAGTGTGCTTATGTAGTACCTATACATCAAAATTTTCCATATTTTCTCATCGGGATTCTTTTTCACTCGCATCCTATATACTTTCTCATAATTCACATGTAACACACAGCAGGTTAACTTAGGGGTGTTTTTACAGATAACATAAAGCTATAATCTTCAAGCCGACACTATGATACTATTAAAATAAACAAAGATTAACATAAAATAAACGAAAACATCAAAACTAAACCCCCCCACACTTGAACTCAACAGTGTCCTCACTGTTTAAGAACCAATGTCGGAGGGGACTCACAATTATCACTGTTCGGGAGGAAATCCATGAAGCTTCATCTGCTGCATCCATGCATGCAGCTCATCGATTAAGTCCCCTTGCCGGGTCTTCTCTCTAATCATTTCATCCCACTGGTCCTTGGAAACATTCCACTGACCAGTTGCTTGGTTAGAAGAACCACCAGCAGTTTGCACCGGGACCTCTTCAGGTTGGTTCCCTGCATCCTCCTCATCTGAAAAATACTCATCAAACTGATCGGAACCACCCAGCATGGGGTCCTCATACAGCCAGTTAGCTCTATTATCTATGGTAATCATGTTAGGTGCAGGCAACAAAATCAAATGCTTGTTACGAGACATCACAGCATAATAATTATGAGCAGTTTTAATCATACCTTGGTTGACCAATGTTTCAAGGTCAATTTTTGTCTTACCTGCCACTGCAGGCACTTCAAGCAACCTCTCATTATACCCCAGATGCTGAGCGATCTGTGTAATCATCCCTCCAACGGAAATCTCACCCGAGGCAGCATTGGCTACCCGCTTCAGGTGGTCTGCTGCGAAGGCCGCAACATTAATCAGCTCATTGTTTGCCATTCCATATAGGAAGTATAACTCCCGCAGAGTTGCGACTCCTGTACTGTCGCCTCGGCAGAAAAGGGTATAAGCTAACCCTTTTTGAGCGTACCGGAATGACGGGTTATGAATGCATGAGGCCTTTGCAGCAGATGCGGCATACTCGGTGTTGCCGGTGATATCCTTCCAGAATGATCCTGCATCGAATGTACTTGGCGGTGCACCAGGCCCATAGACTGGGAGATCTAAAATCTTCCCCAGATCAGCCACCGACATCACATGATCATTGTCATAAAGGCGGAACTTCAGAGTACCGAAATACTCAGTGTCGGATCCGGTCCAGGTATGCTTGAGCTGAAACTGTAAAGAACTCAAAAATTCCAAGGTTATGCGCTCAAAAGTTGGCGCTTCATACTGCATGAAATTTAACATCCCGATACTGTGAAACATTCTATGGACTTCAAATTTGAGCCCTAGATTTTCAAGAGTTTCGTTGCACATGTACCGGGCCGGTATCAACTTACGTCTTACCAACTTTGCATACTTAGCTTGATGCTCCGGGTCCTCGAATAAGATGCCATGAGCATTCGGCATCCGGTGTGCTCTCTTGCGAGGACGAGAAGATTCAGCAACATTTTTACCGGTATCCCTTCTAGGAGGCATTTTTCAGGCCTGCACAAATGAAGCACACAAAAATTTTTAAAGATTAGAGGAAACGATCACCGTAGAAGTGACAAGCAAGTGATGGGGAACAAATTTCGTGAATGGAGAAGTAGGTTTCGGTGAGTGGGTGCTTGCGAAAATGGAGGTTTTGAGAGGAATAACAATGGTGTTAGGGTTTTTAGAGAGAAAAGGGTTGGAGAAGATGAAAGAAAAGTGATAAATGGTAGGTTAATGAGCCTTTAATTAAAAATTAGGGAATTAAACACGTGGGGCCCACAGGACAAAATTGGGAAAATTTAAAAAATTTTGAATTTTAGGATTCCCGCATGAGCAACACGGGCCGTGTTGCACAACACGGGCACCCGTGTTGCACAACACGGGCACCCGTGTTGCCTCCCTGGATGCTTCAATTTCTCTGGCTCAAAAATTCATGTCAAACAGCACTTGCAACACGGGCCGTGTTGCACAACACGGGCACCCGTGTTGCACCCCTGGTATCTCTTCTCAAAATTTCTGAAATCAAACAATCTCCAGACATTGCAACACGGGCCGTGTTGCACAACACGGGTGGCCGTGTTGCATCCCTGGAATCCATCAGAACTTCCCAAAAACAACCATCTGTATGCATCATGCAACACGGGCCGTGTTGCCCAACACGGGCACCCGTGTTGCACCTCTGATTTTCCGTTTTCTGGCTTTATTGATCTTCCTATTATGACTTCAAACCTCATTCATTCCTTCTTAAAATTAGTGATAAACAAAACCTACAAAACAGAAACACACAAAAGTCAGACTGAAAAACTTGTGGGTTGCCTCCCACGAAGCGCTGCGTTTAACGTCGCATGGCTCGACGGTCCGTCGTACTACTGGGTAAGACGAGTGACATGCACATCACCAGTGGGCTGGCCTTTGAAATAATGCTTTAATCTCTGCCCGTTCACTTTGAAAATATCTCCGTTGATCTGATTTTTAATCTCAACAGCTCCGTGAGGAAATACCTTGTGAACAACAAAAGGTCCCGACCATTTTGACCTTAATTTGCCTGGGAATAGCTTCAGCCTTGAATTGTACAGAAGGACCAGTTGTCCTTCCCAAAACTCTTTTCTTTGAATCCTTTTATCATGCCATTTTTTCGTTTGCTCTTTGTATACCTTGGCATTCTCATACGCCCGATTCCTGAATTCTTCTAACTCATGCAGTTGAAGAATCCTTGAACTTCCAGCTTTTGACAAATCCATATTAAGATACTTAGATGCCCAAAAAGCTTTATGCTCAAGTTCCAAAGGTAAGTGACATGCCTTTCCATAAACCAGCTGATATGGTGACATACCGATAGGCGTTTTGAAAGCCGTCCGGTACGCCCATAAAGCGTCATCCAGCTTAAGAGACCAATCCTTCCTGGATGCATTCACTGTCTTTTCCAAGATTTGTTTCAGTTGTCTATTAGACACCTCGACTTGACCGCTCGTTTGGGGGTGGTAAGGAGTAGCTATCCGGTGTTTCACATTGTACTTTTGCAGCAACTTCTCCATAAGGTGATTCAAGAAATGTGTCCCTTCGTCGCTTATCAACGCCCTCGGGACACCGAACCTTGCGAAGATGTTTTCTTTTAGGAATCTAACCACTACCTTAGCATCATTGGTGGGTAATGCCACAGCTTCTACCCATTTGGACACATAATCCACAGCCACCAAAATATAGTTTTTTCCGAACGATGGTGGAAATGGCCCCATAAAGTCTATCCCCCATACATCAAACAATTCAACCTCGAGCATAGAATTTTGGGGCATCTGATTTCTTTTTGATATATTCCCAGTCCTCTGACATCTGTCACACTCTTTCACTACCTCTTGCGCATCCTTAAATAAAGATGGCCAATAAAGTCCTGATTGTAGGACTTTAGCAGCTGTTCGATCAGTACTGAAATGTCCCCCATACTCAGAGTCGTGACATGCTTTCAGCACATCTTTTTGTTCTTCTTCAGGTACACATCTTCTCACCAGGCCGTCCACCCCTCTTTTGTAGAGGAACGGATCATCCCATAAATAAAACCTGCAATCATGAACAAACTTTTTTTTCTTGTTAGAATCAAAATCGTCGGGTATAATACCGCCAACGAGATAGTTTGCATAATCTGCAAACCAAGGCACCCCTATAACAGCTAGGATGTGTTCGTCAGCGAACTCATCCTTTATAGGGCGTTGCTCTTCCGTCTCCTCAATTGGTGACATTCGAGAAAGATGATCTGCAACAGTGTTTTCACACCCTTTCTTGTCACGAATCTCCACATCAAATTCCTGAAGGAGTAAAATCCACCTCAACAACCTGGGCTTGGAATCCTGCTTAGCAAAAAGATATTTCAAAGCAGCATGGTCAGTATAAACAATCACTTTTGAACCCAACAGATATTGCCTGAATTTATCGAAGGCATACACAACTGCTAACAACTCCTTCTCGGTAGTTGCATAGTTTATCTGTGCAGGGTTCAGAACATGACTAGCATAGTAAATCACATGAAGCAATTTTCCTCTCCGCTGTCCAAGAACAGCCCCCACCGCAATGTCACTAGCATCGCACATAATCTCAAAGGGTAGGGACCAATCGGGGGCTATAACAATAGGTGCAGACACTAATTCTTTTTTTAGTGTTTCAAAAGCGTCGCTGCATTCCTTATTGAAAACGAAAGCCTTATCTTTAACCAACAGAGTAGTTAAAGGTTTGGCTATCTTTGAGAAATCTCTTATGAACCTGCGGTAAAATCCCGCATGTCCCAAAAAACTTCTTATGCCCTTTTCGTTGATTGGCGGAGGTAACTTAGAGATCACTTCCACTTTGGCTTGATCCACTTCGATCCCTTTTTGTGAGATCTTGTGACCAAGAACAATGCCTTCTTTCACCATGAAATGGCATTTTTCCCAGTTCAATATTAAGTTGCTTTCTTGACATCGCTGCAAAACAAGTGAAAGGTTAGATAAACAATGCTCAAATGAGGATCCGAACACGGAAAAATCGTCCATGAACACCTCCATGTGTTTTTCCAGCATATCCGCAAAAATGGAAGTCATGCATCTTTGGAATGTAGCGGGGGCATTACATAGCCCAAATGGCATCCTTCTATAAGCAAAAATGCCATAGGGGCATGTAAACGCCGTTTTCTCTTGGTCTTCCGGTGCAACAGCGATTTGATTGTACCCGGAGTAGCCATCAAGAAAACAATAGTACTCATGTCCCGCTAGTCTTTCCAGCATTTGGTCAATGAATGGCAACGGAAAATGGTCCTTTCTCGTAGCCAAATTCAATCTTCTATAATCGATGCACACTCTCCACCCAGTAACGGTTCTAGTAGGAATCAACTCATTTTTTTCATTTGTTATAACAGTTGTTCCCCCCTTTTTGGGCACCACATGAACCGGACTCACCCAAGCACTATCGGATATGGGGTAAATCAATCCCGCATCCAATAGCTTAACAACTTCTTTTCGCACAACTTCCTTCATCACCGGGTTCAATCTCCTTTGAGGTTGTACAACCGGTTTATGATCTTCTTCCATCAGAATTTTATGCATACACACTGTGGGACTTATACCCTTTAGGTCTTCAATCTTCCACCCAATAGCTCCCTTGAATTTTTTAAGAACTTCAATTAACTTGCCTTCTTGCATGTCTTTCAAATTAGCGCTAATAATAGCGGGACATTTTTCTTCCGTGTCAAGAAAGACATATTTGAGATTCTCGGGAAGTTGCTTCAATTCAGATATTTTTGGTCTCTCTTTGCCTTCATCAACCGTTGTAGGCTGTCGCAACTCTTCCCACCGGTGCATTCTACTTCTTTTGAAGATAGGTTGATCTTCCAGCATAGCAACCACTTCCATATCCTTATCTCCAACTTCCTTATCACCTTCAAAAATGGACATACTCAACACCTTCTCCAGAGGTAACTTGGACACACTTTCTAAATGCTCACTAGCTTCCATTTGGTCTAACACTTGTATGTTGCTACTAGTGCCCACATCATCTTTGTGCTTTAAAGTGTTCCTAACATCAATTTTTAACTCTTCATCATACACCTTCATTGTTAGCGTTCCACCTTCCATGTCTATCATAACTCTCCCGGTTTCTAGAAAAGGTCTTCCCAAAATCAAGGGAATTTCTTCATCTTCCGGCATTTCAAGGATCACGAAGTCAACCGGGAACACAAATTTGTCCACCCTAACCAATACATCATGGACAACTCCATAAGGTCGCTTCACCGAATGGTCCGCGAATTGGAGAGTCATCCTAGTGTCTTGTACAACACCAATACCTAACTTTTTGTAGATAGATAAAGGCATTAAACTGATGCTCGCTCCCAAGTCGATGAGAGCTCTCTTGAACGATCGGTCACCAATAGTGCATGGAATGGTAACAGCTCCTCTATCTTTTCTCTTCACCGGAATCTTCAATCCCTGCAAAATAGCACTACAAGTTTCGGTTAGAATAATAGGTTCAGCTCCCATAGTCCTCTTTTTAGCAATTATATCTTTCATGAACTTGGCATAAGTGGGCATTTGTTCAAGAGCTTCAAGCAATGGGATATTCAATTCCAGCTTTTTGAACAAGTCAAGAAATTTTTCAAAATTCTTCTCTTGCTGCCCTTTCTTCTTGTTTCTTGTAGGATACGGAAGTTTGACCACCGGTTTAGGTTCAACCGCTTTTTCTTTGATGACCGGTGTTTGGGTAACTTCTTTGTCGTTGTCAACCTCTTCATTGTCTTTGATTTCAAGCTCAACCTCAATCAATTGATTTTCAACTTCAGAATTTTCTTGAACCTCTTCACTAACTTTACCTCTTCGCGTTGTGACTGCATTTACTTTATGATTATCTCTAGGATTTGTTACCGTAGCACTAGGAAGAGTCCCAGGAGCGTTAGGGATAGCAAGGTGTTGAGCAATTTGGCTCATTTGCACCTCAAGATTCTTTATAGATGCTCCAGTGTTCTTGAAATTACTTTTGGTTTCTTCTTGAAATTGACAGTTGTGAGCTGCCATCTTTTCAATGGCAATCTCCCAATCAGCTTTTCTTGACACAGGAGGCTGATAAGGTTGTTGTTGGGGTTGGTACTGTTGTTGGCCTTGAACCGGTTTCTGGATGTTCCCTTGATGATCTTTCCAAGAGAAATTTGGGTGATTTTTCCACCCCGGATTATATGTGTTGGCATAAGGATTGTTTTGCCTCAACATATTAATCTGTTCAACCTGCTCTTAAGTTGCCAAACAGTGCATGGCAAAGTGTGGACCACAACATATCTCGCAAATCACCGCTTGAACGGGTTCAACCTGAGCAACTGTGTGAGTTCCCAGATTCATCTTCTTCAACCTTCTTTCAACTTCTGCGGCAATTTGATCTTCCATTTTTACAACCTGTTCTGTTAGCTTAAGATCGATTTTCCCGTCTGGTTGACTCACGGTGCGATCATATAACTCAAGGTGTTCATTGGCAGCAATAGCTTCTATGATTCTTTTAATACCTGTGGCTGTTGAGAAGTTTGTTGAGCCACCTGCAGCAGTATCAATCAGTTGCTTTGTCTTGAGTCTCAACCCATTTACAAAGTTTTGCATTTGCTCTGTTGCGTCCATGTTATGGGTAGGACACGAAGTCAAACACCTTTTGAATCTTTTATAAGCATCTCCGAGTGATTCACCCTCTTTTTTTTTAAAATTGACTATATCATATCTTTTCCGGATGAACACTGAAGCAGGAAAGTATTCGTTAAGGAAGGCTGTTTCCATCTCTTGCCATGTTGTGATACTAGCTGCGGGAAGAGAATAGAACCACTCTTCAGCATCGTCAGTAAGAGTGAATGGAAACATCACCAGTCGTTTTGCCTCCTCTGAATGACCTTCGATCTTCAAAGAAGTGGTAGTAGTAAGAAATCTCTGAAGATGCTTATTTGCATCCTCATTAATTCTCCCGGAGAAAGGCTTGCTCTCTAACTGGCGGATAGTAGATGGATGTAACTGGAAGTGTGCTACATTCACCGGTTGATTAACAATCGTCATCCTGTTAGGTTGAGCATTTGCCCCTCCGTAATCACCTAAGAGCCTCTCTGGAGCAGGTTGATTTCCTGCCATGTCGTTGAATTCAGGGTCAGTTTCTCTGTTTGAATCAGAGTCACTGTGCTCCGAGTGAACTGAAATATAGTCCTCAGTTTCCTGATACGGGACACTTGAACAAGTCTTAGCCAGACTATCAATTCTTGCCTTGCGGCGTCTCTCGTGCAAGGCTCTTTCTGGTTCTGTGTCAAAAGAAAATTTAGCTGAGGCCTGACCTCGCATAAACAGTTAGACACGAGTTAGAAAACAAAATTTCAATAACAGTAAAATGATATACAGAGTAAAGTAAAATTTTAGTCGCAGAGCAACAAAATTCCAATTGATATAACACAAACAACTTAATTCTTTGGCAGTCCCCGGCAACGGCGCCAAAAACTTGACCGGAAAATAGCAAGTGTACTATTTTTACCGATGTAGTAATAGAAGGGATTAACCCAAAATATCGATCACAAGGACTGCGTATAAAAAATAAGTTCTTCGTGATTAATTTCAATTGTACAAAACTCAAGGTTTGAGATTAAATTAAATAAATTGAACAGAATAAAACGTAAAAACAAATAATTTCACTTATATAAAAGTAATGCCAGGTAGGGTGTATGATTCGCAATGCAATGACTCATAGGTTCCTTAATTTTAGAGATGTGCTTTAGAACGCGTCTTTCCTAAGCCTACAATGTTTTTCCAAAATTCCTTTAAAGAAAAACCTTTGGTATTCTTCATAGACCATGATTCCTCAAAGGTCATAGAAGAATATCAAGCAATAATTCTGACATAAAAAGGTTCATATAAAAATATCCCAATTCCTCAGTAATATTTTTTACGATAAAATTATGCAACGAGGTTAGAATGGTTGGTCAGACCAAATCCTAACCACGATCAATTATCTTATTTTCCAATACCGATAAAGCATTAAGGAAGTTGCGATAAAATAAAGAAACGAAACTAAAACATAATACCAAATTGAAGAATTCAACAAGTCATTACAAAATGCAAATCAGGGACACCCCCTGGCATTGGGGGGTTTAGCCACTCATGTTCAAACTGGAAATAAAAACAGAGTAAGCAAATTTAGACATTACAATTAACGTTGGATTAGTCGGATCGTCAATTGCTTCCGCTCTTGATCAATCTTTCTTCTCCCGTCTTTGTTCTCTCCAAAAAGCCCCAATTCAAAAGTGTCTCTTCACAGTCATCATGGGCAAATATAAATCAGTCTTCAAACAGCACTGCGAAATGTCCGGAATACCCTTGAAGCAGCAAAACATAAAATTCTCTCTGGTCTTCACAACACGGGCCGTGTTGTGCAACACGGGTGGCCGTGTTGTGACTCTGGATTGCAACCAAAAACATCCTTTTCCCAGTTGCCATGACACGGGCCGTGTTGTACAACACGGGTGCCCGTGTCACACCCCTGTCTTCTTATTTTCTGAGCTGAATTCTTTGTTTCTTCTGGTCTTTACAACACGGGCCATGTTATGCAACACTGGCACCCGTGTTGTGTCTCTGAACTCTCATTTTCTATCTGTTTTTAAAAGCTCGGACCCTCTTTCGGACACCTCGAACCACTGATTACATATTTACCTGAAACACCACAAAGAAACAACCACATAACCCATTCCACTGATAAAAACAAAGTAAAGACGATAAATATCAACTTGCACGCAATAATGAGAAAACTTAAGCAAAACATGCACGAGACACTACAAACAAAATAAAAATAGACTCGAAAGACGCTGAAAACTGGCTTGAATATTACCACTAAATATCACTGGTCAGGTTTCCATAACACTTTCCTTTTAAATACAATATTCCGCTTACTAACCGTTTTAGATCACACAAAACTTATCATTCGAATTCACTTCTCTCAAGGGTCTTGTTCCTTAAGCGACCCAATATACATGCTTAACTTCGGGACATCATCTCTTATTCACACAATAATTCAAATACTAAAACATTTCCGGAAAGACCAACACTTCACGAATCTCTTATAACTTCTCAATTTAGGTCCTTAGTAGTCGCAATGATAATACGCCAAAAATTTAGATCATTTACTATTTACCAATCATGCTCAAAAGGTAATTCCATACTTTAACCTCTGATACTTCGAACGGAAGCCAAAACAGACTTACAATTCAGAAAGTACTATTCTCTAAAGTCTTCCACAAAAGCTATGTGTCAATCGATTACCTATCTGAGGCTAAACGGTCGAACACAACTAAACTTTCTCCTCTTGCTAACAAATAATCCAACTCGGAACTATCCATCTAGTCCATACTAACTTGTAATATTATTCTCACTTGTGGACTCTAAACAGGTGCAACAATCGTTCACCATCCACAACCCAAGATAACACAATAGGCACAAAATGTTGATTATACTCTCCAACAAACGACAAAGTACAACTACCATTCTGTTACGGTCACAACACAAATACTCAACGGAATATTCTGATTCCACTCGTACAACAATGCTAGCAGGAACGATAAGGACAACATCAAAGGGTTTTAGCTACAAGCTAATGCTTGGTTCGTCCGCAAACAAAATCCGACACCCAATCCTTATCGGGTAAAACAAAGAAAAACAAAGGACATCTTATCCCTAGTATACAACTTTGTCCCCTCTCTCTAATTCCTTGCAAGAATTAGTATCAACAACAACATTCATAACCTCGCCAGGGCATAATCCAAATACTTCGATTATTCACAAACACAAGATTTTTCCCTTACACCTGAAGACTGAGGTAAATAACTCATTTGAAGAGCCTTACTGTCTATGCTTACATATTAACCTGGGTTTCCTTACCCTCTACCAAACATTGCATAGAAAGTTTCCATAGTTCTTTATTTGTATCAAGAACGATCAAATTCGGTACTCACATCAAAATGTATGCATTTTAGAAAAATGCAATTTTCCAAAACATAACAACGATAACCGGTCACTACCAGGAGGGTAATTGATCACTCAGTATGATCCAGTACTTCTAGTAACTGAAAGAGATTTAGAAACACAATTCTGTAACCGGGTACTACCCAGAGGACAATCCGATTACTCAGTGCAGAAGCAAACTTCTGACCTTCATTGTTACCTCCAAACTTATTCCAATCACATCCAAAAGATAAAACCATACCAACCGATGATTCCATGCAATAGTAATCACACTACCAGAGTCCTATTGGGTGAACCATCACTAATTACACTCTCTCAGCTTTAGTTTCAATAATAACTTAACAATTCCATTGCACACTCGTCCAAAACTACATTTCGTTATCACTTCCTCATATTGCGCTGCTAAAACCGTTTCCATATCGTGTTAGCTTCACGCTCTGCGGTAATCCTCTCATGCTCAACAATAATCCATTTTACTATAATTTTCCCGAATCCAAGGTGTCTATTCTATCACTTATCACAACTTTATCAATTTCGTACTTCATACACCTCACATCACTAAATAGAGCATATTCTTCCTCCAATATTATACCTTATACCATTCCTTGGGTCACCACATAATTCCGAATTAATATCTTACAAAAATATAACACCATGATGTATCACTCTAAACTTATCTCGCTTGAAACGTGCAATCACATCCTCGTGTTTCTTTCCACGTTTCGCCATAATTTTTTTGTTTAGGCTTCCCAAAAGAAAATGAACATTCTTTACTCGTAACTCCTATCCATATGCAAGGTATTATCCGAATACATTCCTTGGAGTACCCTTGCTCATCCAAGATGCCACTATGATCTTGGGTCTGAAACCCAAACAATTAACTCATTCCGGAACCTTAAGTCACACATTCCATAAACATCTTCTCTTCTCGTGAAATGAAACTTCTCAACATTTTTATCCATACCAGTGACCAACATTGATCCACCAGTGACTTCACTTATTATGTGGGACACCGACCACTCATCCTGTAGATACTTGTAACTTACAGTCACTATCCATTCCAAAGGATTTCTCGAACAACATACTACTCTGCAACTCCATGTTACAGGAAGTAGAACTCTTATGAAGACTCCAACTGAGTTAACCAAAGCTCCCTTTGCTAACTCTTGGCTTGGATCTACTCTCACAGCACCAGTTATGACAACACTTCGGAGTCCCCATGGTCGCACAACCATGATCCTGCCTACCACACACATAACACTAGGCTGATCAGACCCATTACTATATAGTATGATATTAAGAATCATGACGGCCAGACACACTTAAGAGGCATGACCTGCTCTGATACCAAATGTAACACCCATATAATATATATCTAAAATAATATCATAGAAAGTTAATTTTTGGTATTGATACCATCATAAATACCTACTAGTATAATTCACTTTCTTGTCCCATACTAAAAATAATACAAACTATGGCACAAGACATGGAAATCATACTAAAATAAAAGCTAAGAATAATATAATATCCATTATTGTACAAAGATAAAGAAATACACAACGGAAGCCTAAAACTATGTTTCACTTGAAACATCCCGAGCATAGATCCACTTGTAAATCAAACCTGCAAAAGAAATCTGAAAAGCAACAACAATAGTGGGGTGAGATAATAACATCTCAGTGGGTTCCCTATCTTAGAGTCTTCTCAGCTATAAGGGTTCTATCAAACCTAACTCAAGTCTTTGGAAAAGGGAACGACCTCGAGTTCACACATCTCACCCTATGAGACATTATCACAAGTTAACAACCTACATTTTGACACTCAATTGGGACCACGTCTAAGAGTCCTATAAATCCTACTATCACTAGCTAGGATATTACCTTTTTACTTCCCATGGGACTCGGTATAACACCCATCTCAAGCCTAAGGTCACTTCTCTATAAGGAAATAAAACAAGATGGAATATCCATATAACATTCTCGATACTTCACGT
Source organism: Lathyrus aphaca (assembly GCA_963966055.1). Taxonomy (NCBI): domain Eukaryota; kingdom Viridiplantae; phylum Streptophyta; class Magnoliopsida; order Fabales; family Fabaceae; genus Lathyrus; species Lathyrus aphaca. Next base: position 241,785,436 of record OZ014525.1, read on the forward strand.
GGGACTCAATGTAATAACCACCTCAAAGTGTAAACCATGCTTCCCGTGGGACTCAGTGTTATACTCACCTTAAGACTTATCATTTGCTTCCCGTGGGACTTAGTGTAATACCCACCTCAACACTTATCATTTGCTTCCCGTGGGTCTAGTGTAATACCCACCTTAAGACTTATCATTTGTTTCCCGTGGGACTCAGTGGAACGCTAAAAACGGATACCCGGATCAAAAGTTATGAATTAAATACCAAAATTGGAACCTACAGGTCTCGCTGAGCGAGCCTTCATCTTGCGGAGTGAGAAAACTTCTGGAACTCTCGCTGAGCGAGGAACTACTCGTTGAGCGAGCTATACCAGTTTAGGAAAATTCAGGCTTATGGGAAACAACCTTTCCAAGCCAAAATCAATCCCAAACATCAACCAATACAGAAAAACATAGCCAAACATGTTCTTAGACATAATGTGAGTATCATAGTTAAGTTTTAATCGAGTTTTAACCGTTAATCCATTGTTTCTCAAGATTTCTACCAAAAACCCTAAAACTCTTAAACTCCAAAACTTAACCAAAAACTAAAATAAAGTATCTAACTACGAACCCACCTCGAGAGATGAATATTGGCGGAAAGAATTAGCCGATTCGATGGACGGGTGATGGAGAATGATGTATTTGAAGTTTTAGGGTTCGCTTCCTCTTCTTCTTCTCTTCTCCTTTCTTTATCTTCATTTATTTTCTTTCTTTCCAATTCTCTTACTAACTTTCTCTCTTTTCTTTTTCCTTTTATAATACTTAACTTATTTTCCTTATTAACCAAACAAATTATATCTATCAATTAGTAATATTAATGGGTCCAATTTGAGAGTATCCAAAAAAATGTATCTGAGCTGAATATTTAATAAAGCCTATGTTTCAGATAATACTAATTAATCTTAAATAATATTATCCAGAGTGTTAATTAAATATGGGGTATTACAGAATGACTTCTAAGGGATGGTATAAATACCTTACCAAAATGGGATTAGAAGAATAAGAAAATAAGGACCAAAATGTGACTTATAAAAAAAAGGTACCAAAACAATACTTGTGGACATGAAACAATTATGAGAATTAGGACACAAAATCATAAACCAGGGGTAAATGAACCTATAAAATATCTCACAAAAATTTACATTCTAATTAACCCAAATAATTGTCCTAAGAGAATTAGGGTTTTGAAGGATGAGACTCAAAGAAAGGACTCTCAAATGGACCAAACATGACCTAAAAAATATGAGAAATTTTTTTTTGGGACCTCAACATGTTCTCTGGTGAAAACAAAAAGAATGAAGTCAAGACTATTTTTAGTTTAGGAGAAATTAAATAGAGAAGGACTAGGGGTCACAAATGAGAAAAATCCAAAAGAAATTAAAAGGAAATTAATTTCTGGTCAAAAAAATAAAGAAAAATGAAATTAAAAAATGTGGAAAATTTAGGAATATTGTGAAAATCCATAGGGAATTATTTGAGAATTTTGTGTGAAGGTTTGATATTTTTAGAAATTGGAAACTGAAATGAATTAAAATGGAAAAATAAAAATAAAATAACATTCAAAGGAGGTGTGTATAGAAACAAATTCATGTTGAAATTGTTTGGGCTTTCTAAAAGGGGTGCGAATATTAACTATGAGTCCAGTCTATAAAACGCTGAGTCTATGGGACTATGGTAAGGCTTAGTCAACAAGTTGACCTAATCAGGACCTTAGGATCTATATCACGCTCGTAAAAAAAGTCAAAGCACTCCAATCAAGTAGATCTGACCTAGGACACATGGCATTAGGGTGGATGTCACGCATGGGAAGACTGTGGTGTATAGATTTGTCACGTGAAGCGCATGCTCTTTATTAATGTGCTGGCGTGATTTGGAATATAGGATGGAGAGGATCTAGTGGTCAAGACTTAAATATGGAGAAATAGTTAGGGCATTATTCAGGTCACTAGAGATGACCTCCAGTCATCTTCTCCGGTGACCTCGGGTTAGGGAAAACTCAAATCTTCACTAAAATGTCATTTAAGACCATCATCACAATCCCTATGTTGAGTACAACACAAATCCAGTTTCAAATTTCATTTAGCACACAAAAACATCACAAATAGAAGCCAAGAAGTTTAGACCTAAAAACTACATCTAAGCATCTATTATGCCTATCAACTAGCTAGAGGTTGCATTGCTTCTATCAAGCTTCAAATGACACAAAACAAACAAAAAGAAGTGAAATTGTGGAAGTGAATTTCAAGATCAAACTTGTGAATGCGGATCTTCAATGGTTGAGGAAAACCAGAGGTGAGGTTCCAAAGCTTGAGGAAATGCACTATTGATTTTCAATGGAGTGAAATTAACACTCTAAGATGCTTGAATGCTTGATGATGAGAAAAATACAGAAATTCAGTGGAAGCTTGTTCTTGATATTTAACTAAATTGAGCTATGGAGAGTGATCCCAATATGATGTTGATGATGAATAGAGGAAGATTGAAGTGTGATTGATGAAGAATGAAGCAACTCGAAGTAAAATGCAGTGAGGAACTCTTCCAAAACCAGAGAAAATTCAGAGAAAGAGATTGTGATTTTCAATGCAATTTTGATCAAATGGTGATTGTAGTGTAATTAAGTTAGATCTTAGGCTTATATATCCATGGTCAAAAGTTAACTAAGCCAGTTGATGGTTAGAACCATGGTTAGAAGTTAACTTGAGGTGGAATAATCAAAGTGATGGGTGTTTGGTGCAATGTAGTGCAATGCTGAGTTTGTGATTAGAATTTGATCCAATGTGGAGCTAAACACATTAATTATGATGAGCTTGATGATGTAGAGTGAAGCTGACTTGATCAATGTTGCAACATGCTTGAAGCTTCTCATTTGGCTTGATTCTTCATGAGATGCATGGTTGTTAACATGCATGGACATGTATGAAATCCTATGAACCCTTCAAATGCAATGCAATGTGATCCAAACATGATGAATGGAGCAAACACATTTGGACTGAACTGAATCAAGCATGAGATACATTGCCTTAGACCTCAAGCAACCAGATTGCAAGTTATGATCTTCAATGTGGAATAACTTCATGATCAAGCTATCCAAACATGGAGTTATTGTACTCAATTTGAAGTGAATGATTCATACAACAAGTTTATAGTTCATTCCATGATGAGATAAGGCCATTAGGTACCTAAAAAATGTCATGGAACTTTGTATCATAAGATTGCACAATTGGCCTGCATAGGTTTGGCATGCCTAGGGAAAAAATGCCTATGGTTGATCAGGATGGGGACACTACTTTGACCCTTCAAATCTTTTGATCCTTTGATCAAATCAATTTTTGGCCAACATGAAAGTTGTAAAGAGTGTAACAATGAACAACTTTTATGTTTGAGAAAAATTCATTTGAGGTCATATTGATGGAGTAAAATTCCTTCACATGTTTCTGTCGCTCCCACCAAATGACACCCGGCCAGAAGGGGTACAGACGCGAGCGGTCAACGAAAAGAGAGAACACAAGGGTGAACTGAAAAGAGTCGCCAGCTAGGCATTTTTATCCCTAAGGAAAGGTAATGCTGCATAAACCTAAGAAAAGATGGATAAGACGTTTGCGAACCAGAGAAACTGAGAAAGGGGGTTGGTTACAACCTGGGAAGGTATTAGCACCCAGATTGTCCGTCGTACTCGACAGGATCCACGCTTGAAAGATTTGTGTTTAAAAGGGGTAGTGTCAGTGCTATTTTGTGTGCTAAAGGATGGAAAAGAATGCAAGTGTCAGTGCAAGAGAAATGGGAAGTGAAATAAAAGAGTGTCAGTGTAAGGAAAGAATGTGAAGCTCCAAAACTATGAGGCTTAAAGAATAATGTTGGAAGAGGGGGGATGTACAGAGACTTTTGTTCGATAACTGTTAAGTTATGCCTACGTATCCTCTCGTGCAATGAGGAAGTCAGAACACCGTAGTTCGACTCAAAGAGACTGAAAGATAAATTGACTGATGAACTGCTTACATTGTCTATGCTCAAGTGTATGACCTGTCTGGCTCAGGTGCTAACTGTCTTGCATTAGACGGAAGAAGCAAGTTCTCGATTATGAGTGAAGAGGATGAGAAAAGAATCCCGGAGGAGACGATTATTGTTTGTTTTTGGGATTTTCAATCTTTTATTGCTTTTGGAGTTTGTCATAAGAAAATGAGCTTAAGCTTAAACCAAGGGTTAGTAAACTCATCACATCCTCCCTCTGATTAGGGGTAATGAGGATACCTTAAGTGTGCAGTAAACACCTCTCACTTAGTCACCATGATGCAGGATTAAGATCATTAACCTACTTATACTTATTTAGATGTTTTTGGAGTTTTTGTTTAGTGTTAAGTAATGAGTTTAAGCCATAATCAAGGATTTAATGGACTCATTACACCATCCTAATAGAAGGATAATAGATGAGAACAATTAAGCTGAGGAAGGCTCATCAACTTAATCCTTGATTAGGGATTAACCTCATGACAAAACAAAGCCTTTATTAAAGTGGATTTTAGTTAATAGTAAGATTAAGAAGTGAATTTTATGGTTGGTAAGACACTTGAGGGGGACTTGTCCATTAACACTAGGGTTAGTCCTTCTTAACCAATTAAGGAAGAATTAGAGCCCTAATGCAAGGCCCAAGTTACAAGCTTGATGTCTTAGTGTTTATTAGATGAATTGATTAAAGGATTTAAACACATTAAGGGTTTAACACTTAGGATTAAAGTTATACACTCCATCCTAATAGAAGGATACAGGCATAACCCTAATCACAAAGCCTTAAAGCCTTAAGGGTTTAGTCCTTGAATATGAGGTGAGAAGAGAAGACTCAAAAGATGACACAAAGGTAAAACTAAATGGGGGACTAATCAAAACCCTAATTGTTATCATGCTTGGGTGTTCCTAGGGTTTATGAGGCTTGTAATAAGATCTTCAAGAGGGCCACCAAGGAAGAAGTAGAATGGAAGAAAAAGAAGCAGCAAGAAGCAAGACAACTTACTTCACTTAAGAAGATAAGTTGCTTAAAGAAAGAAAGAGGATAAGGAGCATGAATGAGAAATCTCACTCTAATACATAAGTAAAAATGCAGCAATGATGCATAAAAGAGATGCGAAGAGATCATGAGAAGTGAAGGCAAATTCACTTCTCAAACACTTACCACCTGAAAAGTTAGCAACAAGAAATGAAATGAAATGAAAATGAGATGAAATGCAAAGATGAAAGCCAAATTCAGAAGCATATCAAGATGCAAATGATGCTAAGAGATGATACAAATGGATGTCATGAGATGTGGATGATCATACAAGTAATGAAGATGCAACTGAGACATGAAAGGAAGCATGAAAGTTCATGAAAACTTATGAAATGCAATGGATGCATAACATGGAAAATGGATGATGCAATGATCAAACATGATTTCAATATGTCCTAAGATGTCTTACATGTCATGTGGATGCACAAAATGTGATGGCAAGTTTATGTATGCAAGCTTATGAAGGATGAATGCAAATGAAGGCAATGATTAGGGTTTATGTACAAGATGCAATGCAAAATTCAAAATCAGAAGCAAAACATGAGATAAAAAATTGAAAATGGGATCAAAGGTACCCTAAACCTATACAAGTTCACTGCCCAAAGGGGAAGGTCAGAAGCTAAACCCTAAAGGACTTATGATTTTTCTAAGTTTGCTAGGGTTTTAAGGTACCTCACAAGGAAAAATGCAAAACAAATCAAAAATGAAAGATAAATTCATGCCAATTTTATCCAAGAAACTACATGATATGTGGGATGCAATGCAAAATGAATCATTATCACACCCTTCATGGTTAGGCAGAAAAGATTTTTTAAGTTAAGGTCAAAAATATTGATTTTTAAGAACCCTAAATCCAAAGAAAATGTCAAAATGGATCAAGAACCAAAAAGAAATTTGTATGAATGGTTTGATAATGTCTCTAAATGTGTCATGATGCAATGTGATTTTTTTGGTGATTTTTAGAAACTTAAATGGTATTTTAATTAATTAATTTCCATTAATTAATTAAATTAAACATTTAAATATTTTAAAAATACAAATTTTGTGCAAAAAATAAAATAAAAATTATTTTCAGAATTTGAAAAATATTTAAAGTCATGATGCAAAAAATGAGAATTTTTGAATGCATTTTACTATTTTAAATAAAATGAACAAAGAAATGCAAATAAAATGAAAATAAAATCAATTTAAATGTGAAGTCAACGCATCTGGTGATCAGGATTCAAACCTGGGGGTGGAGGGAAAGACTTGGCGCGCGAAGGGACGACTGGGATTGGTTCTGGCAAAATTCAAACTAATCCTAATTAACTATCCTAATTAATTAAAATTAGGGCTAAGTGACAAATCCTGGCAATTGAGAACACGTGCGAAAACAAATCCAACACACCAAATTCAAACTGAGCTAATCACGTGGCTAAAACCTAATTAGGGCTAATGACCTTCAGATGACCGGAACAGTGGTTCCGGTCATCTTCTCCTGCAAGCCCAAAAACTAACTCTCTCCCTACGCAATTTTAAACCCTCTAACACTCCAGATCACATCCTCTAATCACCCTAAGCAAGAATCAAGCACAAGAACTCATTTATATTTCAACATAAACAAGAATCGAATCAAACAAGTTTTCAGGTCAAACTTTCAGAGACACGGTTCAGACTCAAAACTCAATCATTTTCAAAACCAACAAGCACAGCATGATCAGAGAAGCATAAGCAACATTTCTATGGCATAAAAAATGATTTCTGGAAAAAATGTTCTTGGTGATACCTGAACTGGAGCTTTCACCTTTGGAGCTTTCTGGCCAGTTCTTTGCTTCAAATCACCTCAAATGATCCCCCTCAAGAGTTTGCAATGCTTGGTTGGAGTTTATATGGCCTCTATGTGAAGTTTGCTGAAGCTCAGGTCAAGGGATGTGAAAATCGTATTTTTGATATGGGGTGTTTAAAGGCAAAATGAAGGGTGGGAAATGATCAGTGATGAATGTGGAGTTGAATGGTGGAAAAAGTTTGGAGTTTTGTTGGCTGAGCTATGAGTTTCGAAGAGAAATGCAAAATGGGAAGCTTTGGTGAATGCTGAGTTGTGGGAAGATTCAGCTTGTGTTCTTGTATGAAATGGCTTGCTTAAGGTCCATATAACATGTTTTGATTGGGCAGAGAGTTGTTGTGGAGCAGTGTGATTGGTATGGCTCATTTTGCTAAAAGTCAAGAAAGTTGTACTTGGAGGTACGGGCTCATGGCAGGCTGAGGACAAGGGGGTGTCTGGCACAGCCTGATTCATGGGCAGCCATGGAATTCAGATTGAGGCAAAATATCAAGTGGAATGAAGTTTGTGGGTGATTTTGAAATTTGTGAAGGTTTTGGCCCCTTTAGAAATACTTGATGATCAAGGCATGAAACTTGGGATTTCTTTGGGCAATTCTGAATTATAGGTCATGTATGATGTTTGTGTAATGGTTAGAAGTCAATTAGAGATCACAAATTGCCTTGGTATGAGTTTTTGCAAGTTTCCCTCTTTGGTACATAAGTGAGATTTTGTGATTTTTCCCAACTTTGCAAGGCCATATCTTGAGTTCTATGATGAATTAGATCAAGTTCTTGTACTTTTTGAAAAGGGAATTATCCAATCTAAAACTTTCATGACCAAGAATTTTTCATTTGAAGCATTTTTGAATCAAAAAGAGGAGGTTGAAAAACTTTCCCAAAATGGCAAGTTTGCATTATAAGTCACTTTCCCAAAATGGCAACTTTGCAAATGGCTTGAAATTCTTCAATTTTGTGAGCTTCTAAATTATTATAAGATCAAATAAAGATCATATACACCTAAAATGATGGAGAAGACCCTTTGGTTGGATGATTGGGGGCCTCAGATGCCCTGATTTTGCACTGACTTGCTCAAGAAGTCATCTATTGATCAGATGCCTTTCCCATTGAATTTCTTCATGAAAATTGGTGTGCATGATCCTCATATCATATAGAGACCAATAGAAACAATAATGGCCAAAACACTTGGAGTTATGGCCTCTGAAACCAAAACCCTAATTTCAGGTCATTTGTGTAGTTAAACCTGGCTCTGCTTCCATGCCTTGCCAGTTCTTGTGATTTTTTGACTTCCTTGATCTTGGAAGGATAAAATATGATATTTGAACATACATGGACCCCCTTGAGATGGTTGAAGACCTTTGGAGTTGCTCAGATAGCCCTTGGTTTGCTCAGATCACAAACCCTAGATGCAGGTGACTTTGAACCAATGTAATGAGGCAAAAATGCAATATGAGATGATATGTTTGAACTTATACAAATGAAAAGTTCATAAGCCATGGTGAAATGAGTGAGGGAAAATTTGGGGTGTTTACAACTGCCCCTATTCAAACATGAGTTAGCTGTGTAGGATGTAAGCGACGGCTTATCAGGAAAACAAGATAACTTGTGGTTGAATACCAAAGACAGTCCAAAATTTACACTCACTGTATGAAGAAGAAAAGGGATATAGATTGTAAAAGGAAGTAAAGTAAGATTATAAAGTGCGGGCGACGGAGGACGACTACTAGGGATAAAGTGATGACGGGGACGGTCGACATGCTGGGGTGATGGAAGGACCGTGATGGGGACGGCCATCAGGTAAAGAAATAAGACTCTCTAGGGATCAAAGGTAAAGGCAATGATGGGGACGACCATCAGGTTGAAGAAATAAATGACGAGGGACGGTCATCAAAGGTGAAGGACGGTCACCTAGCAGGGGACGGCTGCTCTGTTTGGGATAAAGATGAGGGACGGTCATCCAATGGTGAATGACGATCACATGGCAGGATACGGCTGCCGAAAATATCACGACATAGGACGAATGCCGGATAGAAAAGGTCGACGATGGGGACGGCCATCGAATAAGCATGATGAAGGACGATCATCAAGAGGTGAAGGACGGTCACCTGGCAGGGTACGACTGCTCTGGGGTTTATCACGACATAGGACGAATGTCAGATAACAAGATCGACGATGGGGACAGCCATCGGATGAAATGATGAAGGACGATCATCAAAAGGTGAAGGATGATCACCTGGCAGGGGACGACTGCTAAAAATATCACGACATAGGACGAATGTCGGATAGGGAAGGGTTCCAATAATGGAGACTCCGCTGGGGATGATGAAGGACGATCATCAAAAGGTGAAGGACGATCACCTGGCAGGGGACGGCTGCCGAAAGTATCATGACACCGGACGAATGTCAGATAGAAAGGAAATAAATCATTGGGATTCGCCGGGGACTCTTCTGGGGAAGGGTAGACACAGACGAGTGTCTAAATTCAAGAAAAAGGTATAAGTGTTTGACACTTTATATAGATTAAAGATGCGGACGAGCATCCTTAAAACTACGATACCGACGAGTATCGGTAGAAACAAACGCTGACGCATGTTCAGAGATGATGGTTCGGACGAGTACCAACTGGTTAACAAAGAACACGGACGAGTGTTGAATCTGAGGAGAGATACGTGGTGCATACAAGATACAGACGGGTATCTATATGAGTAAAAAAGTATGAGTGAGACACAGACGAGTGTTCAACTTGCTGGGGAGAGTGACACGCACGAGTGTCAAAGAGAGAATGTATAAGTCATGAACTCATAAGTGTAAAAGATATTCTAACAATCTGTGGGTATAAGACGACACGGACGGGTGTCGGAAAAAGTGTATTATAAACAAGTGTTTGATTTTCAATAAGTGTTTTGGCAACCATGTTGAGGAATGGTGACACAGACGGGTGTCGATGGAGTGTATATAGATGTATCTGTCTGTAGAGAATGCTCGGGCGACTTTACTAGGGAATGATGACACGGACGAGTGACAAAAGGAGCATGTATCTGTAGTGCAAAGAGGATGCTTTGGCTTTCTGCTGTGACTGTGGGCCTTTGTATATATATATGGTTGATGGAATGTCGGTATAAACAGGTGTTTGATTCAAAACATGGCTTATGATTATGCAATATGTTTGACTTTTGCCGTAATGCTCCATATTAGACGGAATGCTACGCTCTGAGGGGAAATATGATGTGAATGCTATGATTGTGCAAAAGATACCGATCCGGGATACGAATCCCGTTGCGGTGAAGATCTCTGGCTGATCTGCTTTAAAAGAATATCCCAGCTGGGGGAAAAGATCATTGGTAGATCTGATAAGATGTATGACTGCTTGGGGGAACAGGTCACTGATAGACCTATCTTGGTAGTGAGAAGCCCAGCTGGGGTCTGTGGAAGCTTCTGTCACTTTGTTGTGAGATCTTAAGACATTGTTCTTCTAGATAGAGGCTGAAACTCTGTGGGGAGATGATTCCCTGCCTGACACTTTGCTGGGGAGGAATGATCACTGAACGATCTTCCTAGAGATTTTTGTGGGGATCCTGCTGAGGATAACGAACTCAGTTGGGGAAATGAGCCCCTCCTGATGCTGTCCTGGAGAAAGTGCTGAGGAAATAATGATTTGGCATCCTGCTGGGGAGAAGCTTTCATGCCCCATTTTGCACTTTGAGCACCTGCAATCATGTTATAGCAAAGATTTGTACAAGTACCCCGAGGTATTTCTTACTGGATTCCATCATAGGAATTTAGAAACTCCCGGGAGCAAATATATTTCCTACAAGCATGTAATTTAGAAAAGACGCATCTGTATTTATGCAACCATTATATTAAGGACATCGGACATTTTTGCAAATAAAGATAAAATGTACGAGACAAAATGTGACTGAAGATCTGATTTTATTAAATTGTGTGTCCTGAATTGGCAAGTACAGTCAAAGAAACAGATCCCCTGAAATGAGGAGATTGTTACAAAATTTGAGAAACAAAAAGGTGCTGGCAATGTTGATGACGCTTCAGTGAGCTTCCCTTTTGCTATGACTCGTAAGACATTGACGTTCTTCTCATCTTGCTTTTTGAAGAAGGCTGATTCTGACCGATGCTCGAACCTTTCGAAGCTTGCCATGTTGTAGGTGATACAGACGAATTCAGAATGCAGTTGTTCGCTTATTCCCTTATTTTGCGTGGATCGCCCTTTCGGGTTTTCAATCCACCGGGATACCCATTTTTGCCTGAGCTGTCCAATGCGGCTTTTCAACTCAGCGGGTGTACATTTTTTATTATTTATTTTCCCTTAGTTTTGCCCGAGTCTTTTATTCTGTTTTTGACTCGTCGGGATGCCCTATTTTTGCTTGGACTTACATTCTGTTTTTATGTCCAGCGGGTCATTTTATGCGAAGTATTTTTTAACTGCATCTGAATTCACAGGGGACAGAAAATCTTCACCATCCATAGTACTGAGTATCAGTGCTCCACCGGAGAAAACTTTCTTTACAATGAATGGACCATCGTAGTTCGGGGTCCACTTGCCCCTGTGATCTGTATGAGGAGTGTAGATGTCTTGAATTGGCAGAATTTTTGACCAACAAGAAATATTGAATTCAGTTCAGAATGTCCTATCAAATGTTGGGACATTATAAAACAGAGTATATGAACTTATTTCAGGATGTCTTATCAGATGTTGGGACATTGTGTTAATGACTTAAGTTCAGTTTTTCAGGATGTCCCAACAGATGTTGAGACATCTCAAACCTGCTACCAGAATTAATTATTGACTAACTGATCAGAGATATTTAAGGAGAGTTATCTGGAATTAATTAATGATGGATAAAAACAGAACAAGGCGCATCTGTAGGGAGTTTTATATTGAGGATTTAGATTAAAACAGAAGGCCTAAATCACCTAGAATCTAGGAAGTAACAAACCCTAAATTCAAGGTGAAAGCTGCATGCGCATTAGGGCTGGATCATTCTACAGAAAGCCCAAATTACAGATACCTATTTAATCAACAGAAACTCATAGAATTGAGCACGAATTTCAGAAGACCAAATAGGGTGTCTAGTGTTTTTAAATAGCAGGTTGTTTTATTGTACCACTTGATGAGCTTTTAAGCATAAGTGCATTTGTGACTTGATTGAAACTGTGAAGTAAGATCAAGCTATATTGTTTGAAGAATGTCTTCAATTTTATTAAACTTGTAAACTTGATCACTGTGTGATTGAGGGGGAGTGAGTAGGGTACTCTTATCTAAGTTGTGTCTTAGGTAGAAATTGAATTGGGTAGTTATTAAGTGATAGATTAAACAGGGTGGTTTAAGTCTAGAATTAATATTACTTATAGTGGATTTCCTCCTGGGTTGGTAGCCTCCAGATGTAAGTGTGGTTATACACTAAACTGGGTTAACAAACTTCTGTGTTGTTTACTTTTCTTGCTATTTAAGTTTTGGTTAAATTTGTCAAGTGTTGGGACATCTCTTAGGACATCTCATACCTGATCACAAAATTTCAATTGGCATCAGAGCAGGCACCCTGCCTGTTTATACTGGGTGAGATCTAGGGAATACAAATTCTGTAACATGGACAGAGATATAGGGTCAGTAAATAGACCACCTATTCTGGATGGATCTAATTATGACTACTGGAAGCCAAGAATGATTGCATTCTTAAGATCACTTGACAACAGGGCATGGAGAGTAGTCAATGTTGGATGGGATCATCCTGTCCAAGATACCAAAGATGGATCAAAAGTGCTGAAACCTGAAGAAGAATAGAGTAAGGAGGAATAAGATTCAGCACTAGGAAACTCAAAGGCATTAAATGCTTTATTCAATGGCATTGATAGAAACATCTTTAGACTTGTGCATCACTGTGAGCTAGCCAAAGATATGTGGGATACTCTCAAAACAACTCATGAAGGAACATCAAAGGTAAAGATGTCAAGACTTCAACTTCTCACCACCAAGTTTGAAAACTTGAGAATGAAGGAAGATGAGACAGTTCATGAATTCTACATGAACATCTTGGAAGTAGCTAATACTTCTGGAGCTTTGGGAGAAAAGATGACTGATGAAAAACTTGTAAGAAAGATCCTCAGATCTTTGCCAAAAATATTTGACATGAAGGTCACAGCAATAGAAGAAGCTCAAGACATATGCACTATGAAAGTTGAAGAACTCATTGGTTCCCTTCAAACATTTGAGATGGGAATGAGTGACACAAATGTTAAGAAGAACAAAAGCATAGCCTTGGTGACAAACACTGATGAAGAAGAAGATGATGAATCAAAAACTGGTAAAAGCCTATCAGACAACATTGCTATGCTTGGAAGACAATTCAAAAAGATTCTCAGAGGGATGGAAGGCAAATCCAATCCAAGTGGAAGATACACAAACCCTTCTGAGAACAAGAGACCTTATGATGCTAACAGAAGGTCAAATTATGCTGATAAGACCAGTCAAGAAAAAGGAGTCAAATGCCATGGATGTGAAGGATATGGACACTTCAGGAATGAATGCCCTACCTACTTAAAAAGACAAAAGAAAGGACTCTCTATGACCTGGTCTGATGAAGACTAAGGAGGTGACTCAGAAGAAGAATCAGCTAAGCATATCACTGCTTTAGCTGGACTATGTGAATCTGAAAGTGATTCCAGTGATGGAGAGCTTACTTATGAAGAACTTGAGCAAGCATTCAAAGATCTATACAAAAGAAGCACTGAAATATGCAGTGAGGTTATAAAGCTAAAGAAGCAGAATGAGGCATTAGAAGATGAAAAAGAAAGTGATCAAGAGATCATTGACACCTTGAAAAGTGAAGTAAGTCTTCTCAACTCCAAGTTGGAACATATGTCCAAATCTGTTAGAATGTTGAACAGCAGCTCAAATACACTGGATGTTATTCTCAACAACAATAAGCACTCAGGGGATAAAAGTGGACTGGGATTTAACAGAGTACATAAAGATGAAGCTAGCTCTAGCAAAACAACTTCAAAATTCATACAGTCAAACAAGATGTCCCAACAGATGCTTCAACATCAGGAAAAGAACACAAAGTCAAACATAATGTTCCAACAGATGTCTCAACATTCTGGAAAGAACAAATTGAAGAAGAAGTATCAAAGATGGAGATGCCATCACTGTGGAAGATTTGGACATATCAAACCTCATTGTTATAAGCTTCATGGATATCCAAATCAGATGTGTCAGCAACCTTCTAAGCAGAAAATAGAAGTTAACAAGAAAGTGCTGCATAGACATCAAAGAAATCAGCAACCTCCTAAGCAGAAGACAGAAGTCATCAAGAAGGTATGGAGACCAAAAGCTAGCATTCAGGCTGATCAAAGCTACAAGAACAAGATCAACAATCAATCTTGGAGATCTTCTGATGAACAACACACAGGGCAGAGGCATCAAAAGAAATCTCAACTCAAATGGTCAAAGAGAAGTGCTGCATATATAGCACATACATCACTAAGAGTATCAGCTAAAGAAGATTGGTACTTTGACAGTGGATGTTCAAGGCACATGACTGGATTGAAGAATCGGCTAGTAAACTTAAAGTCACATTCATCCAGGTATGTAACCTTTGGAGATGGAGCTAAAGGAGAAATCAAGGGAGTTGGGACCTTGGACTGTCAAGATGTTCCAAGACTAGATGATGTGCTGCTAGTTAAAGGTTTAACAGCTAACCTGATCAGCATAAGTCAATTATGTGATCAAGGGTACAGTGTAAACTTTACCAAAACTGAATGCATAGTGACTAACAAAGAACAAGAGGTTGTCATGAGAGGAGCCAGATCTAAAGACAACTGTTACATGTGGGAATCTCAAGACCTCAGTCTCACTTCAACTTGCTCTTTAGCTAAAGAAGAAGAAGTGAAACTATGGCACCAAAGACTAGGTCATCTTCATTTCAGAGGCATCAAGAAGATAATATCTATGGATGCTGTAAGAGGTATTCCTAAACTGAAGATTGATGATGGCAAAATATGTGGTGAATGTCAAATAGGCAAGCAAACCAAGATGTCCCATCCAAAGCTCCAACATCTGACAACTTCCAAAGTTTTGGAACTTTTGCATATGGATTTTATGGGACCTATGCAGGTTGAAAGCCTTGGTGGTAAGAGGTATGCCTATGTGGTGGTTGATGACTTTTCAAGATATACATGGATAAATTTTATCAAAGAAAAGTCTGATGTATTTGATGTATTCAAAGAATTATGTCAAAGATTACAAAGGGAAAAATCCAGCTGTGTGATCAGAATAAGAAGTGATCATGGAAAAGAATTTGAGAACCAAAAATTCTTAGATTTCTGCTCTTCAGAAGGAATCAATCATGAATATTCTTCACCTATCACTCCTCAACAGAATGGGATTGTTGAGAGGAAGAATAGAACTATTCAAGAATCAGCAAGAGCAATGATCCATGCTAAAAAGTTACCCTTGTACTTCTGGGCTGAAGCTATGAACACTGCTTGTTACATTCATAACAGAGTTACTTTAAGGAAAGGAACTTTGTCCACAATATATGAAGTCTGGAAGGGCAGAAAACCCACAGTTAAGTACTTTCATGTATTTGGAAGTAACTGTTATATTCTGGCAGATAGGGAGCAAAGGAGAAAAATGGATCCTAAAAGTGATGAAGGGATTTTCCTTGGATACTCTATAAACAGCAGAGCATATAGAGTATTTAATTCTAGAACCAAGGTTATCATGGAGTCCATAAATGTGATAATTGATGATGCTCCTACAGATGTCCCAGAAGATGTTGGAACATCTATTGATATCAAGATTGAAGCTGAAGAAAAGAATGATCATTATAACTTCACTCAAACTGATACAAGGACAGAAGAACCCAGCAAACCTCCCTCCATCAGAATACAGAAGGATCATCCCAAAGATTTGATAATTGGTGATCCCAACAGAGGTGTGAGCACTAGATCAAGAGAAGTAATTTCAGGTTCTTGTTTTGTTTCTAAAATAGAACCTAAGAACATCAAGGAAGCTCTTACTGATGAATACTGGATTAGTGCTATGCAAGAGGAATTAGGTCAATTCACAAGGAATGAAGTATGGAATCTTGTTCCTAGACCTGATGACATAAATGTGATTGGAACAAAATGGGTGTATAAGAACAAGTCAAATGAACAAGGAGTTGTTACAAAGAACAAAGCTAGACTTGTAGCTCAAGGATACACTCAAATTGAAGGAGTAGACTTTGATGAAACCTTTGCACCAGTAGCAAGGCTTGAATCAATTAGACTACTTTTGGGAATTTCTTGTATCTTAAAGTTCAAGTTATTTCAAATGGATGTGAAAAGTGCCTTTTTAAATGGTTATCTTAATGAAGAGGTATATGTAGAACAGCCTAAAGGATTTGTTGATCCAAGCTGTCCAAATCATGTATACAAACTAAAGAAGGCACTTTATGGTTTGAAGCAAGCTCCAAGGGCATGGTATGAAAGACTGACCACATTTCTTATCAAGCAAGGGTACATAAAAGGTGGAATTGACAAAACCCTGTTTGTTAAAGATGAAGAAGGAAATGTCATGATTGCTCAAATATATGTTGATGACATTGTCTTTGGTGGGATGTCTGACAGGATGGTCAAACATTTTGTCAAGCAGATGGAATCTGAATTTGAAATGAGCCTAGTAGGAGAGTTAACCTACTTTCTTGGTCTGCAAATAAAGCAAATGGAAGACTCAATGTTCATTTCCCAAACAAGTATACCAAGAACATAGTCAAGAAATTTGGAATGGAAAATGCTACTCATAAGAGAACTCCTGCCCCCACACATTTAAAGCTGACTAAAGATGAAAAGGGTGAGATTGTAGATCAAAGCTTATACAGAAGCATGATTGGAAGCTTGTTATACTTGACTGCTAGCAGACCTGACATAGCATTTGCAGTAGGTGTATGTGCAAGATATCAAGATGATCCAAAAGTCAGTCATCTCAATCAAGTCAAGAGAATTCTTAAATATGTTAATGGTACTTGTGACTATGGCATAATGTACTTTCATGGATGTAAACCAATTCTCACTGGCTTCTGTGATGCTGATTGGGCTGGAAGTGCTGATGACATAAAAAGCACTTCAGGAGGTTGCTTCTTTCTAGGAAACAATTTGATTTCTTGGTTCAGTAAGAAACAAAATTGTGTATCCTTATCTACAGCTGAAGCTGAATATATAGCAGCTGGAAGCAGTTGTTCTCAGTTGGTTTGGATGAAGCAAATGCTTACTGAGTACAATGTCCCACAGGATGTCATGACATTGTACTGTGACAACTTAAGTGCAATCAACATATCAAAGAATCCCATTCAACATAGCAGGACCAAGCATATTGATATCAGACATCATTTCATCAGAGATCTTGTAGAAGAAAAGGTGATTTCATTGGAACATGTAGCTACAAATCTGCAGTTGGCTGATATCTTTACAAAAGCATTGGATGCTACACAATTTGAGAACTTAAGGGGCAAACTGGGAATCTGTTTATGTGAGATTTAGAAGTTAATGAGATGTGCCAACATGTCATATGACATTGTATGGCATAAGTTCCAGATGGCAACACCAGTCTGGACAAGAACCTTGGGTATTCCATTCCTAATCATTTTCAATATAACGGCTACTTATTTAGTAACAGCTTATAATCAACTATCAAGTTTCTCATCACACCATCAAAAGCGAATCGTATTATCAAGCTGTTATTCAGAAATCAAAAACCCTAAAACTCTTCATCCATCCATCTTGACAATGTCTCAAAACCCTAACACTCCTGAAGAAGTTCTTAACAAAGAAGATGTTGTTCATGCAACTCCTATTTCTGTAGTTCCCATGGAGTCTACCCCACTGGACGAATTAAGAGGAAGTGTTCCTCATGCTAAGAAGCCAAGAACTCCAAAAAGAGCTAAAGATCAAGTCTGCAGCAAATCCAAAGGCATTCCTTCTCCAGCAAACATGCCTCAAAAATCCTCTGAATATGTGGATGATTCAATAAAGGAGTTAGTTACCAAGATCCTATCTGAACAAAGAGTGGTTAGTGGGATTTCTATTCCTCTGAACACCATGCCTGCCCCTCAAGAAGAACAAGCTCAAGCTGCAGAGGACACTCCTGCTCAACAGGATGTCCCAATAGATGTTGGAACATCTGAGGATGAGAAAAAGAACTCATCTGATGTTGCTGCAGAAGAATCTGAGGACCAGAAAAAGGCCTCAAGTGAAAGTGATGAAGAAGAATCTGAGGATCAGACCAGAGCCTCATCTGAAGATAATAGCCCTGCTGATCAACCAGCTGAAGAGGAGACTGCTCAATCTCCTCCTGTGGTGAACCTGGAGCAGGATTCTGATACAGAGATCATAGCCTCTGTAAGACCTAGCATAGCCAAAAGGCTCAGGTCTAGGAAAGGAAAGATGCAAGCAGAACATGCTGTCCCTGAGAAGAAGCAAGCCACTCCAAAGAAAGACAAAGCCAAAACTGCCTTTGGTCCAACAAAACAATGGAGTAAAGTCCAAACCCAGAAAAGGAAAGCTGTCACCCCATCAGACTCAGATGTTGAATCAGATGTCCCAACATCTCCTCCCAAGAAGAAACCAGCACCAACTAGGGCTTCATATGCTGTTCCAGAAGCCCCCTTGGACAACATATCATTCCATCATGTCTCTAGTGTTAACAGATGGAAGTTTGTGTACCAAAGAAGGGTTGCCCTAGAAAGAGAGCTGAGCAGTAATGCACTTGAGTGCACTGAACTGATTGACCTCATCTCTACTGTAGGCCTCTTCAAAACAGTCTCAAATCTCTCTCCCTGCTATGAACTTCTTGTTAAAGAATTCATTGTCAATCTTCAGGAAGACTGTGCAAATGGTAAGTCCTCTGAATTTAGAAAAGTCTTTGTTAGAGGTAGGTGTGTAGAGTTCTCTCCTCAAATCATCAACCAATACCTAGGAAGAGAAACAGATGGGCCAAATGAGCTAGGTAAAACAGATAACCAAGTCTGCAAGGTTATCACTGCAAACCAGATCAAGGCATGGCCAGTGAAAGGAAAGCTCTCAGTGAGCATGCTAACAAGAAAATATGCCATGCTGAACAGGATTGGTACAGCAAACTGGGTGCCTACCAATCACACCTCTTCAATATCCACTGGTCTGGCCAGGTTTATCTATGCTATGGGAACTCAGACTAAGCTGGACTATGGTGCTTACATATTTGATCAGACCTTGAAGCATGCCAGCTCTTCTGCAACAAAGCTGCCAATAGCTTTTCCCTCCTTGCTGTGTGGTATAGTGCTCAATCAATACCCTGGAATCCTCTCTGAAAAGGATACAGTCTGCAAAAGAGAAAGCCCCCTGGCTTTTCACTACAAATTGTTCCTCAGTCATCATGCAGCAGATGTTGAAGCACCTTCTGGGACATCTGCAGGTCCTTCAACTGCCAAGACTCCAATCTCCAAGGCTGCATTGATTGCTGAACTAAAAAGCACCTGCAAAGAACTTGAAGCAAGAAAGCTGAAACTTGAAGAAATCATTCAAAGGCTGGAGAGTGAAGGAGATCAGAAAGCTGCCTCTGATGAAGAAACTGAAGCTGAAGAAGAAACTGAAGTTGATGAAGAAACTGAAAGTGATGAGTCTGAGTGATCATTGTATGTGAGGACAAATGTAATGACAACTGCATTGTAATTTAGATTTAGTCTCTTTGGCCCCAAAATTTGTGTCTAACAAGGGGGAGAACAACACCAACAATGTAATGAACAATGTAATGCTGTTTGATTATGAATAAAAATTTTGTTTGCTTCTGAACTGAATAAGTTTTTTTCTGTTGCAACAAGATTGGACACATATATGTTTGAGGGGGAGTAATCTCAAATATGAATCAATAGAAAAGTAGGATTATACTCTGATAAAAGAACTTCTGCTGCACTCTAAAAACCAGAAAAGATGTTAGCCAAAAATTAGCCAAAGGGGGAGTTTGTAGATGTCTTGAATTGGCAGAATTTTTGACCAACAAGAAATATTGAATTCAGTTCAGAATGTCCTATCAAATGTTGGGACATTATCAAACAGAGTATATGAACTTATTTCAGGATGTCTTATCAGATGTTGGGACATTGTGTTAATGACTTAAGTTCAGTTTTTCAGGATGTCCCAACAGATGTTGAGACATCTCAAACCTGCTACCAGAATTAATTATTGACTAACTGATCAGAGATATTTAAGGAGAGTTATCTGGAATTAATTAATGATGGATAAAAACAGAACAAGGCGCATCTGTAGGGAGTTTTATATTGAGGATTCAGATTAAAACAGAAGGCCTAAATCACCTAGAATCTAGGAAGTAACAAACCCTAAATTCAAGGTGAAAGCTGCATGCGCATTAGGGCTGGATCATTCTACAGAAAGCCCAAATTACAGATACCTATTTAATCAACAGAAACTCATAGAATTGAGCACGAATTTCAGAAGACCAAATAGGGTGTCTAGTGTTTTTAAATAGCAGGTTGTTTTATTGTACCACTTGATGAGCTTTTAAGCATAAGTGCATTTGTGACGTGATTGAAACTGTGAAGTAAGATCAAGCTGTATTGTTTGAAGAATGTCTTCAATTTTATTAAACTTGTAAACTTGATCACTGTGTGATTGAGGGGGAGTGAGTAGGGTACTCTTATCTAAGTTGTGTCTTAGGTAGAAATTGCATTGGGTAGTTATTAAGTGATAGATTAAACAGGGTGGTTTAAGTCTAGAATTAATATTACTTATAGTGGATTTCCTCCTGGCTTGGTAGCCTCCAGATGTAAGTGTGGTTATACACTGAACTGGGTTAACAAACTTCTGTGTTGTTTACTTTTCTTGCTATTTAAGTTTTGGTTAAATTTGTCAAGTGTTGGGACATCTCTTAGGAAATCTCATACCTGATCACAGAATTTCAAGGAGGAAGGAGTCTTTTCAGCACAAGGTCCCCTACTTGGTATTCCCGAAGCCTGGCCTTCTGATCGAAGGCCTTCTTCATTCTCTTCTGATATAGCTGCCCATGACAGATCGCAACTAACCTTTTCTCTTCAATCAGATTCAGTTGTTCGTATCGGGATCGGACCCATTCTGCTTCATTTAGTTTAACATCCATTAGTACCCGCAAGGAGGGTAATTCTACTTCAACAGGTAGGACTGCCTCCATACCATACACAAGCTGATATGGTGTTGCCCCAGTGGATGTTCTGATTGATGTACGGTACCCATGAAAGGCAAATGATAGCATTTCATGCCAGACTTTATATGTGACCACCATCTTTTGCACAATCTTCTTGATATTCTTGTTAGATGCCTCAACAACGCCATTCATCTTTGGCCTGTAAGGAGAAGAATTGTGATGTTGAATTTTGAAGTCCCGGCACAGCTCTGCCATCATTTTTTTGTTCAAGTTGGAACCATTATCAGTAATGATTCGCTCGGGCACTCCATACCGACAAATGATATCTCTCTTCAGGAATCGGGCTACCACTTGCCTGGTGACATTCGCATATGAAGCTGCTTCAACCCACTTGGTAAAATAGTCAATGGCTACCAGGATGAATCTGTGGCCATTTGAAGCAGTCGGTTCAATCTTGCCAATCATATCAATGCCCCACATGGCAAAAGGCCAGGGTGAAGACATTACATTCAAAGGATTCGGAGGCACATGCACTTTATCTGCATAAATCTGGCATTTGTGGCATTTCCTGGCGTAGGCACAACAGTCTGCATCCATTGTGATCTAATAATAGCCTGATCTAACAACTTTTTAGCCATTGTATGCCCTCCAACATGGGTACCAAAAGATCCTTCATGCACCTCGTGCATCAGCAAGTATGCTTCTGTTTTATCAACACATCTGAGAAGTACCATATCAAAGTTTCTTTTGTACAAGGAACCATCAGCATTCAGGAAGAAACTACCAGCTAGCCTTCTTAATGTCTTCTTGTCATTGGATGATGCCCCAGGTGGGTATGTTTGATCCTCCAAGAAGCACTTGATGTTATAGAACCAAGGCTTATCATCTTTAGCAAGGTCTGCTGAGAATAAATATACTGGTCTGTCAAGTCTGGATACTGAAATCCGTGGCACAAAGTTGGCAGCTTGAACTTTGATCATGGATGAAATGGTAGCAAGAGCATCTGCAAACTGATTTTCGTCTCGAGGGGTATACTCAAGCTTGACTGTTGTGAAGAAAGTCAGTAATCTCCTTGTATAATCCCGGTAACGTATCAGATGCTCCTAGTGAGTGTACCATTTGATGTTGGTTTGATTGATTACCAGAGATGAATCTCCGAATACAGTTAAAGTCTTGATCCTGGGGTCAATGGCTTCCTCAAGACCCATGATACAAGCTTCGTATTCAGCTTCGTTGTTAGTGCAGTTAAAAGTTAGTTTTGTCGAGAAAGGCATGTGAACTCCCTTAGGTGTAATGAGTATTGCACCAACACCACGACCATTCATATTAACAGCCACATCAAGCATCATAGTCCATTCTTCTTCTGGGTCAGGCCCTTCAGTGTGAATAGGCTCTTCGCGATCTTTTGTTTTTATGAACATGATGTCTTCATCAGGGAAGTCAAATCTCATAGGCTGGTAATCATCAATGGGTTGCTCAGCGAGATAATCAGACAATACACTGCCTTTGATGGCCTTTTGAGATGTGTACTGAATGTCATATTCTGTGAGAATCATTTGCCATCTTGTAACCCTTCCGGTAAGTGCTAGCTTCTCAAAAATGTACTTGACTAGGTCCATCTTTGAGATCAATAAGGTAGTGTGGGTCAACATATACTGCCTTAGTCGGCGAGCAGCCCACGCTAAAGCACAACAAGTTTTCTCAAGCAGTGAATAACGTTGTTCACAGTCGGTAAACGTTTTGCTTAGGTAGTATATTGCATACTCTTTTCGACCAGACTCGTCATGCTGGCCCATCACACACCCCATTGACTCTTCTAATACTGTCAAGTACATGATTAGGGGTCTTCCTTCTACTGGAGGCATAAGGATCAGAGGCTCTTGTAAGTATTCCTTGATTTTGTCAAAAGCCCTTTGGCAGTCTTCATTCCACCTGACCGTTTGTTCCTTTCTCAACAGCTTGAACAAAGGCTCACAGGTTGCTGTAAGGTGAGATATGAACCTTGAAATGTAGTTCAATCTACCTAAAAACCCCCGAACTTCTTTCTCAGTCTTTGGTGCAGGCATTTCCTGAATGGCTTTAACTTTGTCAGGGTCAACTTCAATCCCTTTCTCACTTACAATAAATCCCAGCAGCTTACCGGATCGCACCCCGAATGTGCATTTGTTGGGGTTTAGCTTCAGTTGGTACTTCCTCAGACGCTTTAATAGCTTCAACAGATTCACCAGATGGTCTTCTTTTGTGAGGGACTTGGCAATCATGTCATGCACATAACATTCAATTTCTTTGTGGATCATGTCATGGAATAATGTTACCATAGCCCGTTGATAAGTGGAACCAGCATTCTTCAGTCCGAATGGTATCACCTTATAACAGAACGTGCCCCAGGGTGTGATGAAGGTTGTCTTCTCCATGTCTTCAGGTGATATCTTGATATGATTATATCCTGAAAATCCATTCATGAAGGAGAACACCGAGAACTGAGCCGTATTGTCGACCAATACATCAATGTAAGGTAAAGGGAAGTCGTCTTTCGGGCTGGCTCTGTTCAGATCCCGGTAATCCACGCACATCCTTACTTTGCCATCCTTCTTAGGCACAGGTAAAATGTTAGCGACCCACGGAGGGTAACTAGTTACAGCAAGGAAGTCGGCGTTCCACTGTTTTATTACCTCTTCTTTTATCTTCATTGCCATATCTGGGCGAGTACGGCGCATCTTCTGCTTTACTGGCGGACAATCTTCTTTTAGAGGAAGCTTGTGCAGAACAATATCAGTATCCAGACCTGGCATGTCTTGATAGGACCAAGCAAAGACGTCAACATATTCTCGAAGCATGTTAATGAGTTGTTCTTTCACTGAATCTTGCAGGCTGGCCCCGATCTTCACTTCTTTCAAGTCTTCTTCAGTACCAAGATTAACCGTTTCAACCTCTTCCTGATGAGGAGTTATAACCTTCTCCTCTTGTCTTAACAACCTGGATAGCTCTTCAGGTAACTCGTAATCTTCTTCAACCCCTTCATCGGTGTAAACACCCCAAATTTGCCCTCACCCATTCACCATGGCTTGTGATCATCCTCATATGCATAAACACAATCATATCATCTCATATTTCACTTTTGATTCACTGCATAGTTTCTAAGGCATCTGCACCTAGGGTTTGTGATCTGAGCAATCCCAAAGCATCTTGAGCCATTCCAAAGGTCACCAATCATCTCAAAGGGATCCATGTGTGTTCTTACATCATATTCCATCTCCTCAAAGTCATAAAATGCAAAAGAATCACAAGAACTGGGATTGGTATAGATGCAGAGCCAGGATGAACTGCACAGTTGACTGAAAATTAGGGTTTTGGTTTCAGAGGCCATAACTCCAAAAATTTTGGTCATTCTTGTTTCCATTGATCTCTATATGGTATAGGGAGTATGCACATCAATTTTCATGAAGAAATTCCATGGGGAAGTCATCTGATCA
Source organism: Lathyrus aphaca (assembly GCA_963966055.1). Classification (NCBI taxonomy): domain Eukaryota; kingdom Viridiplantae; phylum Streptophyta; class Magnoliopsida; order Fabales; family Fabaceae; genus Lathyrus; species Lathyrus aphaca. Next base: position 241,809,956 of record OZ014525.1, read on the forward strand.
AGGGTTGACTTTCTGGACAAGTCAGTGCAAAATCAGGGCATCTGAGGCCCCCAATGACCCAACCAATGGGTGATCTTCATCATTTTGAGTGTATATGATCTTTATTTGATCATGGAAGAAGGTTGAAGTTCATAAGAATCAAGAATTTAGGGTTTTTGCAAATGTTGACTTTTTGGGCATAGTTGACTTTTCAAGAATGCATCATTTTAGGTCAATTTTCAAGCTTTGATTCTTGGTCCAAAAAGGCTCCAAATGGAAAAACTTTGGTCATGAAAGTTGTAGATCCCATCTTTCCCTTTTCAAAAAGTACAAGAACATGATCAAACTCTTCTTGGATCAAAAGTTATGACAATGCAAAGTTGGCAAAAATCATTAATTTCTATGGCATGCTTCAAATGGAAATTTTGCAAAGTCTTGAACCAAAGCCAAATGTAGCCTCTAATTCATTTCAAACCAACACATAAACATTCTCTAAGTGCTGAAAATCAGAATTGGATCAAGTTTGCCTATGGTTTGGTTTAGGTAACAAGGTTTTCTTCACATGTGAGCAAAAAGGTTACAACTTGCAAAACACTCATGACCCTTCCCTCAACTTGCTGCCTTGGCCTTTGGACCTTGCTGGCTCTCTCACCATACCATGATGCGCCAGACCTAGCTTTGTACCAAGCTAGTATCAAGCCCATGCTTCTCTTACAAGATTTTTGACTTTTGGCAAAAGCAAACTTACCAATCACAAAAGCACAAGTCACATCATCCGGCCAATCAGATTTGTTTATGTTATCAATTTGCAAGCTAGCCATAACAAGAGGCAAGGCTGAAACACATACATTCCACACATTCACAAAATCCCTTCACATTGCAAAAACCTTCGAATTTCTCTATGCAGCCTGCACATACTAAAACTTTCTTCATCATCCAACTCAACACACTTCATAGACAAGAAACCACCAAAGCTCAAGCCTGAAACAAGCCTGACCTGAGCTCCACCATTCTTCACCCTCAGAACCAGTTCTATTCGAATCCCACTTTTCAGCCATCCAACACTCCATTTTCCTTCACCAACAAATCAGAAACACTCAAAGGAGTCCAAACCACCCATTACACTGACCTAAAACAGCCTACACACCAAGTTCATTCTCTGCTATATCAGTTTGGTAACTCATGAAATAGCTTGCTAGAGCTCATTTCAAACCTGCCATTGACACCAGGGGAGTCATTAGAGTTAGCTTGCATCAAGAAACGGCCCTGGAAGCCCAGAAACAGGATTTGTCACCTCAGGTAGTCTCAAACTTCAAACTTTTTAAAGCTTGTTTCTTTTGTTACAAATCGAAAGTGCATGCTCTGAGGATCACTGTGATGTGTTTAGAATTTAAAATGGTGGAGAAATGAACATTTGGTGGGTGTCTGAAAGTTTGGCCCCATTTTTTGTTTTGCTTCGATTCAAGCTGTTCTTGATGGTAAAATGATGTTTGATCATGGATTTGGGTTGTAGGAAGTGTGGGAAATGTTTCTGGGCAGTTGATTTGACATGGGGTGGCCTGGATAAAGAACTAGGGTTTTGGTATGGCCGGAGAAGACGACCGGAGCTCATCTCCGGTCGCCTGAGTGTAATTAGGGTTAACCATCATTAATTAACGAACTTTAAATTTGGGCCTTTGATCTTTGTTTCCCGCGCGCCAGTGAGTGGTCAGGATCACCCCATTTGCCCTAATCCATTTGATTAATATTAATTAATTCGTAATTAATTTAATCTGGCCAGATTGCATCCTCACCCTTCATTCACGCGCCAGTCAACCAATTCAAATCCTAGGCTCATCCTGGCCCTCCATTCCTCTGACTTTTATTTTACTTAATTTTTAATTCATTTTCTTTCAATTAACTTGTATAATTATTTTAAAATAGCAAAAAATTCATAAAAATTATGAAACTTTTTCCTTAAGGTTTTATTATTTTTTATGACACAAAAATATTTTTTATTTTATTTTTATCATTAAAAAAGTATTTTTAAATATTTAAAAGATTATTTTTAATTGATTAATGGGAATTAATTAATTAAAAATACTTTTAGGTATTTAAAAATTACAAAAAAATTCATGAAATGTTCTAAGACATTTAGAAACATTGTCCAACCTTTAAACCAAATTTCTTTTTTGATCTTGATGCATTTTAAGAATTTTTCATTGAATTAAATCATTTTTTATGCATTATTTTGATCATGGATTCAAAAATTCATTTCTGCCTTTTGGAGAAGGTTGAGACATTGATTCTTCTTGCATTGTTTTGTGTTTAGCATGCATTTTCAAGGATAAAAAGGCCATGAATTGTTCTTGCATTTTCAAATTGTTTGGCATTTCTTTTGTTAAGAACCCTAAAAAACCCTAATAACTTAGAAAATTCATATCTTGAGTTTGGTTGAGAGTTGAGAGCTCCCCTTTGGGCAGTGGTTCATTATAGGTTTAGGGTTTCTTTGGGTGGCATTTTCCATTTTTTATCTTAGGGTTTGCTTCTGTTTTGGGTTTTTTGTTTGATGTTTGATCCATGAACCCTAATTTGGGCTTTCTTTTGCATCCTCCTTGCATTTCCTTGCATAACTTGACTTGTCTTTGCATTTTGTGCATTCTTGTGATTCATCTGACATCTTGAGACATATAGAAAGCATCTTTGATCATTGCATCCCATATTTGCCATGTCATTTGTCTTGTATGATTCATAACTTTCCATGCTTGTTCATGCTCCTTAGCTTGCATCATTTGCATTCATAATCTTGTATGAGCATCTCCATGTCTTGCCTCATGTTTGCAGCACCTCATAACACCATAATCATCATCAACATGCTTCTGGTTTTGCCTAGCATCATACCATTTCATCTCATCTTGTATTGCATTGCATTTTCTTTCTAACATTGCAGGTGGTAAGTAAACTTGAGAAGTGGATTTGCCTTCACTTCTCATACCTTTTCTTTTCATCTCTCTTGCATCCATTGCTGCATTTCTATTTGTGTTTGAGATTGAGCTTGCTCATTCTTGTTCTTCCCACTTTCTTTCTTCAAGTGACTTGACTTCTTGAATGAAGCAAGTCACTTTGCTTCTCTTGATCCTGTTCATCTGCTTCCTGGTGGTTCCATTGAAGATTGTTCTTGCAAACCTCACAAACCTTAGGAACAACCAAGCATGACAATGATTAGGGTTTTGATTAGTCTCCCCTCTTAGTTTTACCTTTGTGTCTCTCTTTGAGTCCTCTCTTCTCATCTCATAATCAGGGACTAAACCCTAAAGGCTTTAAGACTTTGTGATTAAGCTTATGCCTACATCCTTCTCTTAGGATGGAGTGTATAACTTTAATCCTAAGTATTAAACCCTTAAGGTGTTTAAATCTCTTAATCAATTCACTTAATAATCATCAAGACATCACACTTGTAACTTGGGCCTTGCATTAGGGTTCTAATTCTTCCTTAATTGGTTAAGAAGGACTAACCCTAGTGTTAATGGACAAGTCCCCCTCAAGTTGTCTTACAAATCATAAAAATCACTTCATCATCATATCAGTAAATAAAATCCACTTAATCAAAGGCTTGTTTTGTCATGGGTTTAATCCCTAATCATGGATTAAGTTGAGGAGTTTTTCTCAACTTAAACACTCTCATCTATCATCCTTCTTTTAGGATGGTGTAATGGGTCTGTTTAATCCTTGATTATGGCTTAACCTCATTACTCAACACTAAACAAAAATCCCAAAAACATCTAAATAATCACAAGTAAGTTAATGATCTTAATCCTACACCAAAGGTGATTAAGTGTGAGAATCTGACTTCACACTTAAGGTATTCTCATTACCCCTAATCAGAGGGAAGATGTGATGAGTTTACTAAATCCATTGGTTTAGACTTAAGCTCATTATCTTATGACAAACTCCAAAAAGAAATAAAAGACTGAAAATACAAAAACAAACAATAATCGTCTCCTCCGGGATTCTTTTCTCATCATCTACACTCACAAACGAGAACTTGCTTCTTCCGTCTAATGCAAGACAGTTAGCACCTGAGCCAGACAGGTCATACACTTGAGCATTGACAAGCAAGCAGTTCACAAGTCAATTCACCTTTCAGTCTCTTTGGGTCGAACTACGGCGTTCTGACTTCCTCATTGCACGAGAGGGTACGTAGGCATAACTTAACAGTTATCGAACAAAAGTCTCTGTACATTCCCCCTCCTTCCAGCTTATTCCTTTAAGCCTCATGATCATGAGCATACTCTTTCCTTACACTGACACTGTACATTTATACATTTCACACTTCCTTTACACTGACACCTGTACATTCTTTTCCAGCTATTTTACACACAAATTGCACTGACACTACCCCTTTATAACACAAATCTTTTAAGCGTGGATCCCGTCGAGTACGACGGACAATCTGGGTGCTAATACCTTCCCAGGTTGTAACCAACCCCCTTTCTCAGTCTCTCTGGTTCGCAAACCGTCTTATCCATCTTTTTCTAGGCTTATGCAGCATTGCCTTTCCTCCGGGATAAAAATGCCTAGCTGGCGACTCTATTCATCTCCAGTGAGTTCACGGCTGTGTGTTCTCACTGTCCCTTTCGCCGACCGTTCGTGTCTGTACCTTCATCTGACCCAGTTTCACTTGTCGGGAGCGACAATCGGCTTGATTAATCGGATTGTCAAAGTCATATGAAGTCATAGCAACGTTGTTGTCGGTGCAGTCTGGAGGGCACTCTCTGCAAGGGTTTAGATTTGTTCATTTTAGTGATCAATTTTATCTTGCTTAGAAAAAAGTGAAAATGGAGTTATTATTTTGAAAACATTGCCATTTTATTTTTGTACAAAAAATGAAAAATGAAAAACAGTGAGCGGAAAAGAAAAAAAGACTTATTTGCAAAAGATGTCCTGATATTCATTAATTGATCGTTTGCATAAAATACAAGATGGCCCGATTACAAAATGAGCCCTGGCATCTTGGGCAAGATGCAGGACTTGATGCATGCTTAAAGACAGGAAATAATAATTACTCTGCAGGAGTAACTCTTATAATTTCCTGGGAAGACCAGTTTGACACATGGTTCCCCGGGATCCTTGGACGTATCCAGCTTTCCAGGTTGCGCTCGTCTTCTGACTCATCTTCCAAACTATTCACAACATCTGGGGTGAGCATCCCCCCATTGACAAATTTGGGCTCCGTTGCAGCCTCAGGTTGATCTTGTCGAATTGGTTTGTAACCCAACCCGAATCGGTCTTCTTTCTTTTCAACTGGCAGCAGCTTGCCCTAGCCTTGAGCGGTACCCTCCTCAACAACCTTCCGGGCCTGTTGATATGATGTGATGGAAGTCCTAGACACAACAGATGCCTCATTGATATTAAGGGCTTCAAACCCTTGACTCATGGTCTCATGGATCTCCCCATCCATTTCTATGTACTTGAAAGTAGCCAGCTGGCTAACGAAGATATCCTCTTCCCCACAAATGGTAATGACTTGGCCCTCCCACTCAAATTTTAACTTCTGGTGAAGGGTTGACATCACGGCGCCAGCGGCGTGTATCCATGGTCTACCCAATAGACAGCTGTAGGCAGGCTGTATATCCATCACAAAGAAGGTCGTTTTGAAAACCTGTGGGCCAATCATTATTGGCAACTCTATCTCTCCCAGAACTGATCTTTTAGAACCGTCAAAGGCTCTCACTACCAAGTTGCTTGGGCGTAGTGCCAATCCATCATGTTCCAACTTCACAAGGGCTTTCTTGGGTAGGACATTGAGTGATGACCCTGTGTCCACCAATACGTGAGAAAGAACTGCACCCTTACACTCCAAGGTAATGTGCAAGGCCTTGTTGTGATTGTGACCTTCCGTTGTCAGATCAGAGTTGGTAAATCCTAGTCCATGACTAGCGTTGATATTTCCAACCACAGCCTCTAACTGATTGGCAGTAATCTCCTCCGGCACATAAGCTGCGTGCGGGACTTTTAATAGTGCGTTCCGATGAGCCTCGGAGCATATTAGCAATGATAGTATGGAGATTTTGGAAGGTGTCTGGTGAAGCTGGTCCACCACCTTATAATCACTTTTCTTGATTATTCGCATGAATTCATCAACCTCTTGATCAAAAGGAGTTTTCAAAGTTTCTTTAGCAACTGGTTCTTCTTGCACCACGCTCTTCCCTTTTGCCTTAGCAGCAGCTTCTGCTTTAGCGATGGGTCTTGGTATTTGCGAGGCAAAGAGACGTCCGCTTCTAGTGAAGCCTCCGCCTCCCCTCCACATTGTCTATCTGAGGTGAAGAAGTTGATGACTCTAAAGTGATTTTCTGCCCCTCGCAGTATAGATCTGAGCCATAATGCCAAGGGATAGCATTATTGCTTTCGTAAGGAACTGGCCCAGGCACTATGATAGTGACCGGACTGATAGCAGCTGCAGAGGGGACCACAATGGTGTGTGGATCATAATATATGGTAACTGGGGCTCTGACAGGAGTATCATTTTGTCGTGAGTTATTGGAAGGAACATTTGCAGGATCGTAGTATATCGTAACCGTTGAGACGCTTTCATTAACCATTGCTGATGTTGTAGATGGTACCGTTGGCTGGACTGGTGTTGAAGTTGTAATAGGAACTGATGGAATAATGGGTGTTGTCGTTGTAGAAGGAATTGTGACTGAATCTCTATCCGTTGAAGTGATTGATTGAATATTTGTTGGAGTTGTAGCAGAATCTGTTGGGACAAGGGTTGCTGATGTTGTAGGAGTATCTGTGATTGTTGATGAAGGAATTGTTGGAGTTGTAGTCGTTGTTGTTGTAATCTGAAGAGTGCCATCTCTAATGAGGCCATCTATGTCGTTTCTCAGTCTCTCACATCCATTAACGTCAATATTGCAATATCCACAGCCGACCTCACACCCGGGGAACACTTGGCATTCTAACAACTGAGCTTTGATTTCAACCAAAGGTGTTCAGATATGTGTAACACTACTAATTAATGTGGATGGTTTGCCCTCCTCAATAGCATTGATCATAGGCCCGTTGTGACTAGGCATTAGATTTCTTGTAACGTTCGGAGGAGGCGCAAAATTGAGAGCTTTTGAGTCCACCAAATCCTGGACTTTCATCTACAGGGCCTTGCATTTTTCAGTATTATGCCCCGGTGCGTTTGAGTGGAATGCACACCTTGCATTAGCATCATAGTTCTTTGGCAGATTAAGAGGATCTGGAGGAGCCAACTTCCTTAACTCAACTAGGTTGAGCTTTAGGAGTTGTGGCAAGAGTGCAGCATACGACATTGGGATTGGGTCAATTACCCTGTTTGCTTGTGATGGCCTCTGTTGGAAGGGATGCTGCTATTGGTTGCTATTGCTGTTGTTGTATGACCTTTGTTGCGGATAATGAGCTTGTTGCTGATACTGTGGTTGTTGTTGTTGAGGATACAATGGTTGTGGTGATACTGGAGTTGGGATGGTAACAGCTGCTACTGACCTGTGAGAATACTGGGGCCTGCCCCGGCTTGCATGAATGGAATTAGTTTCACCTGCCCTTCGGGGTCCTGAAAATGGTTTTCTTGGATTGCTGAAGGAAATTGCACCACTATCGGAGATTTTGCCCATCTTCAAGATACTTTCAATTCTCTCACCAGCTATGACCACATCAGCAAAACTGGTAGAGGAGAAGGCAGCAAGTCTATCAATATAAGTCCCTTGTAATGTGTTCATGAACATGTCAGCCATTTCCCTTTCTGACATGGGTGGTTGGACAGCAGCAGCAAGCTGTCTCCACCTCTGAGCATAATCCCGGAAGCTCTCTCTGGAAGACGGAGACATGCCCATTAGAAGAGTTCTATTGGGAGCCATGTCCAGGTTGTACTGATATTTCCGGATGAAAGCTTCGGCCAAATCCTTCCAACATCTTATGGTAGCCCTAGTCAAATGCGAATACCATTCTCTCGACGCTCCAGTCAAACTGTCCTCAAAGTAGAACATCCATAACTTTTCATCCATGGTATAAGCCTTGAGCCTTCCCAAGAAAGACTGCAGATGAGTGCGAGGACAGGAGGTACCATTGTACTTTTCAAAGCATGGGGGTTTGAATTTGTGGGGAATTCTCACCCCATCCACTAATCCCATATCCATCACATCGAAGCCCAAAGAATTCTGAGATTCCAAAGATCTTAACTTTTCGGCAATCTCATCCAATCTTCTATCATATACCTCATCTCCAGCCCCTATAACGGTAAACTGTTCTTCCTGGGGATCCTCCTGCAGGATTCTGCCCCCAGCAGTATTACCTTGAACATTCCTTGGGATGTTAACTTCTGGATTCAAGTGAGGTCCATACTCTGGTGGATCAATACGAGGCTGGCCCCGTTCAATGTTGCTAGTTCCCCCTGTTCCCAGGTGAGGCTCTTCAGGAGTTTGTCTTTCCACCAGCTCTCTTAACCTTTCCTGACTCTGGGCTAAGCCAGTCATCACTGCCATAAACTGAGACATCTGATTTCTCATCTCTACTCTCTCATTGGCTATCTGATTTCTGACCTCTGTCAGATCCTGTTGTACTTGTTCCATTTGAATGCCGGGAAGGTTGTTATGAGTCGGGTACCGGTGTGTGCGGTTGACAGGGAACACTCGGCGACGAGCAATGTTTCCTGAAATCACAACAAAGTTAGAAACAATAATTATAACAAACCTACAAAACAAAAACAAAGTTAGTATGCAATGCAGTATGCTTATTTGTTTTCCAAGGTATCCGGTTTGGTTCTTGGTTTTGACCTTTCCAGACCTCGAGGAAGATGCTTGATGTTGTTGAGAAGCCCAAATGACAACAAACTAAAATATATTACAAATGATGAACAATACATAGTTTGTTTTACAATACATGCCCATGGAGGGTCAAAATACAACAAAAGGAAAAGTACATCAAATGGAAACAAACAACAAGCAAAGAATCAGACATCCAGTCCAAACTCATCTTCTCTGACCTTCTTCAGGAGTGCCTCAGTCACCGGACCAGCTGGATGCTCTGTAATGGTCCTAATGAGGAGGTTCCTAGTAGCAATGGCAGTAGTCAGTTTCTTATGCCTGTCCTGGTCTCTTGATCTCTTCAATCCTGCTCTGAGCTTCAACTCTGATATCTCTTTCTGAGCTGCCAACAAAGCTTCCTGCTGTTTCTTCGCATTGGCCTCTAGCTGTTCAATCTTGTCTTGGGTTTTCTGGTCTTCTTGTGTACGGGCTTCGGTGATCCTGACCCACCTAGCCTGGCTTTCTTGCAGATAGTGCTCAGCCCTAGCTTTCTGAATCTTGGCCTCCTTGCAGACATTCTTCAATATTTGTTCCCCAGCCCTTGCCTTCCTTATGTAGTATTTTGTCTTCTCAATTTTGACAAGGTGTTCAACCCTGAGCTTTTCCAATCTCTCAATGTCCAGGCGACCATCACTCATTTCCCAAAGAGTCTTCATTAAGGCCTGGGATAGCTGCTCATTCCTTTCCTTCAACTTTTCAAATTCCTCCTGGCTAACTGTTGTTGCAGGTTGTACTGTGGATGGCCCAGGTATGTCTTCCAAGGTGAAAGGCATTCTGGTAATCTGAGCTCTAGTACGGGACCAATCTGAGTACTGAGCTGAAGCAACATTGTTACATCTTCCAAGAATAGCTACCCCTTTTGTCTGGATGTTATCCCAAGCCAAGGATGCTTGTCTGATAACAGCTGAATTAGGTTGCACTTCATAATATAGGGTCTCAGCTAAATCTTGTCCTCTGGGAGGGTGAATCAAGGAATAACCCAATTGTCTCTTAAACAGTAAAGGATTGTAGTTGATGTAACCCTTTACTCCTATCAGAGGCACATTTGGGTATTGCCCACAGCTGGTGATAATGTCCTTGCCTTTGGTGCTCTGGGTGCACCATCTGATATCATCTTAAGTCAAGGCAATGAACTTCTTAGCCCAATTCTTCTGCTGTGGGGGTTCAAGAAGGCATCTGACTTGGGCAGGTGTCTGAGCAGCCAGGTGTAAAACAAAGGAGCATACAATCTTACCAACTTCCCCCTTTGTTTCTCATTCCTCTAATGAATGGAGTAGTAGAAATCCCCTAGCAATGTAGGTACTGGGTTCTTCAGAAGAAACAGATGGATAGCATTCTTACTGACAAATTTAGGCTCATCTGCAAACAGTATAGCCCCATATATGCTAAGGGCTAAAAGTGCACATACTGCCCTCCACTCTCCCAATGAAGCCTTCAGGATGGCCTGAGAAATCAAGAAGTCTAAATGCAAACCAGGAATCCCAGCCTTTGTTGTCATACTTTGTTCAATAAGGGCAGGTTCCAAATACAGTGCCCTTGCTATCTCTTCATTTCTGGAAGCAGCCATCTCTGGGTTGAAGGGGATTCCACCTCTGATAGGTACTCCAATCAATGAAGAAAACTCTTCCAGTAGAGGCCCTATCTGGAAGTCTGGAAAGGTGAAGCATCTCAGTGGTGGGTCATAAAACTACAAACATGTGTGGATCATGCTCCTCTGAGAAGGATTAAGGTCCATAACCATGTCCAAGATACCCCCATAGTGCTCTCTAAACAGTGGGATGTGGTCAGGTGTGATAAGTAACTGGATCTGCCTGATACCAGTCAACACAGGCTCAAAAAAGTGGTAGGATATGTTTCTCTTCCTAGGAGTAGTCATGAGTGTTGCTGAAGAAGCTGAAGATAAGTGCTGATGAAGATCACAGACTGATGCTAGTGAGGATGGAGATAACTGAAGCGGATAACTGATGAAGATAGTTGAAGCAAGGGTCTATGCAGAAGAAGGGGTCAAAACCAAAACCAAGATACAATGAAATGGATACCCTGAAAAGCAAATAAACAAATGTTAAATGATGCAATGATGATATATGCAAATGATATGCAAGGGTTTGTGATCAAGCTGGATCTGATTATCTGTCTTGATATAAAGTCCATATATGTTCAAATGTTCAAGATGAAGGCTCAGAAATCCAGTAACCATGGTGGGGGACTCAAATAAAGAGTCACGTGTCCAGGGTTAATCACAAGAACTGTCCAAAGTGAGGTACTCTTAAACAAAACAGTAACAGGGTATGATGTGGCCAAGGGTTCCTGCAAACCTGTAAACAGCCCAACCCCCTCACAGGTAATGTTCTAGAACAAGGATCCTCGGACTTGGATCAGTTATGAGAAGTGTAAACACTTCTAACCCGGAGGTACAATGTTTACAATAACCATAAAAGATCCTCCTCTAATTCACCTCAGCTTCTGAAGTTCATAATAAAGGTCATCCAGACTTAGCAGGCTTCCCAGATAGCCCTAGTACTACAGGAAATCTGTAGCACAGAGTTCTCAAGAAGAAACCCACATCTGAACCGTGTTTCATATTCCCGCACCAGACTGAAATGGAATGGGAAAGAACATGAACCACTCTAGCCTAGGTGTGACTCAGGTCCCAGGTATAGGACCTTAAACTCTCAATGGAACCCCACCCACCAAAATAGAAAACCAGATCTAGCAAATGACAGTATGAAATATGCAAAACTGTAAAAGAAAACAATAAATAAAGTTGTACATAAAGCAATAAATAAAGCAACATAAATAAACACACATAGAACATAACACCCCAATAAACACAAATCAAACAAGCGCTAGGAGGAACCCATAAAAAGAACCAGAAGCCCTGGTTGCAATATAAGGGTCCCCAGCAGAGTTGCCAAGTTGTCGCTCCCACCAAATGACACCCGGTCAGAAGGGGTACAGACGCGAACGGTTGGCGAAAAGAGAGAACACAAGGGTGAACTGAAAAGAGTCGCCAGCTAGGCATTTTTATCCCTAAGGAAAGGTAATGCTGCATAAACCTAAGAAAAGATGGATAAGATGGTTGCGAATCAGAGAAACTGAGAAAGGGGGTTGGTTACAACCTGGGAAGGTATTAGCACCCAGATTGTCCATCGTACTCGACGGGATCCACGCTTGAAAGATTTGTGTTGAAAAGGGGTAGTGTCAGTGCTATTTTGTGTGCTAAAGGATGGAAAAGAATGCAAGTGTCAGTGCAAGAGAAATGTGAAGTGAAATAAAAGAGTGTCAGTGTAAGGAAAGAATGTGAAGCTCCAAGACTATGAGGCTTAAAGAATAATCCTGGAAGAGGGGGGGATGTAAAGAGACTTTTGTTCGATAACTGTTAAGTTATGCCTACGTATCCTCTCGTGCAATGAGGAAGTCAGAACACCGTAGTTTGACTCAAAGAGACTGAAAGATAAATTGACTGATGAACTGCTTACATTGTCTATGCTCAAGTGTATGACCTGTCTGGCTCAGGTGCTAACTGTCTTGCATTAGACGGAAGAAGCAAGTTCTCGATTATGAGTGAAGAGGATGAGAAAAGAATCCTGGAGGAGACGATTATTGTTTGTTTTTGGGATTTTCAATCTTTTATTGCTTTTGGAGTTTGTCATAAGAAAATGAGCTTAAGCTTAAACCAAGGGTTAGTAAACTCATCACATCCTCCCTCTGATTAGGGGTAATGAGGATACCTTAAGTGTACAGTAAACACCTCTCACTTAGTCACCATGATGCAGGATTAAGATCATTAACCTACTTATACTTATTTAGATGTTTTTGGAGTTTTTGTTTAGCGTTAAGTAATGAGTTTAAGCCATAATCAAGGATTTAATGGACTCATTACACCATCCTAATAGAAGGATAATAGATGAGAACAATTAAGCTAAGGAAGGCTCCTCAACTTAATCCATGATTAGGGATTAACCTCATGACAAAACAAAGCCTTTATTAAAGTGGATTTTAGTTAATGGTAAGATTAAGAAGTGAATTTTATGGTTGGTAAGACACTTGAGGGGGACTTGTCCATTAACACTAGGGTTAGTCCTTCTTAACCAATTATGGAAGAATTAGAGTCCTAATGCAAGGCCCAAGTTACAAGCTTGATGTCTTAGTGTTTATTAGATGAATTGATTAAAGGATTTAAACACATTAAGGGTTTAACACTTAGGATTAAAGTTATACACTCCATCTTAATAGAAGGATACAGGCATAACCCTAATCACAAAGCCTTAAAGCCTTAAGGGTTTAGTCCTTGAATATGAGGTGAGAAAAGAAGACTCAAAAGATGACACAAAGGTAAAACTAAATGGGGGACTAATCAAAACCCTAATTGTTATCATGCTTGGGTGTTCCTAGGGTTTATGAGGCTTGTAAGAAGATCTTCAAGAGGGCCACAAAGGAAGAAGTAAAATGGAAGGAAAAGAAGCAGCAAGAAGCAAGACAACTTACTTCACTTAAGAAGATAAGTTGCTTAAAGAAAGAAAGAGGATAAGGAGCATGAATGAGAAATCTCACTCTAATACATAAGTAAAAATGCAGCAATGATGCATAAAAGAGATGCGAAGAGATCATGAGAAGTGAAGGCAAATTCACTTCTCAAACACTTACCACCTGAAAAGTTAGCAACAAGAAATGAAATGAAATGAAAATAAGATGAAATGCAAAGATGAAAGCCAAAGTCAGAAGCATATCAAGATGCAAATGATGCTAAGAGATGATACAAATGGATGTCATGAGATGTGGATGATCATACAAGTAATGAAGATGCAACTGAGACATGAAAGGAAGCATGAAAGTTCATGAAAACTTATGAAATGCAATGGATGCATAACATGGAAAATGGATGATTCAATGATCAAACATGATTTCAATATGTCCTAAGATGTCTTACATGTCATGTGGATGCACAAAATGTGATGGCAAGTTTATGTATGCAAGCTTATGAAGGATGAATGCAAATGAAGGCAAGGATTAGGGTTTATGTACAAGATGCAATGCAAAATTCAAAATCAGAAGCAAAACATGAGATAAAAAATTGAAAATGGGATCAAAGGTACCCTAAACCTATACAAGTTCACTGCCCAAAGGGGAAGGTCAGAAGCTAAACCCTAAAGGACTTATGATTTTTCTAAGTTTGCTAGGGTTTTAAGGTACCTCACAAGGAAAAATGCAAAACAAATCAAAAATGAAAGATAAATTCATGCCAATTTTATCCAAGAAACTACATGATATGTGGGATGCAATGCAAAATGAATCATTATCACACCCTTCATGGTTAGGCAGAAAAGATTTTTTAAGTTAAGGTCAAAAATATTGATTTTTAAGAACCCTAAATCCAAAGAAAATGTCAAAATGGATCAAGAACCAAAAAGAAATTTGTATGAATGGTTTGATAATGTCTCTAACTGTGTCATGATGCAATGTGATTTTTTGTGATTTTTAGAAACTTAAATGGTATTTTAATTAATTAATTTCCATTAATTAATTAAATTAAACATTTAAATATTTTAAAAATACAAATTTTGTGCAAAAAATAAAATAAAAATTATTTTCAGAATTTGAAAAATATTTAAAGTCATGATGCAAAAAATGAGAATTTTTGAATGCATTTTACTATTTTAAATAAAATGAACAAAGAAATGCAAATAAAATGAAAATAAAATCAATTTAAATGTGAAGTCAACACATCTGGTGATCAGGATTCAAACCTGGGGGTGGAGGGAAAGACTTGGCGCGCGAAGGGACGACTGGGATTGGTTCTGGCAAAATTCAAACTAATCCTAATTAACTATCCTAATTAATTAAAATTAGGGCTAAGTGACAAATCTTGGCAATTGAGAACACGTGCGAAAACAAATCCAACGCACCAAATTCAAACTGAGCTAATCACGTGGCTAAACCCTAATTAGGGCTAATGACCTTCAGATGACCGGAACAGTGGTTCCGGTCATCTTCTCCGGCAAGCCCAAAAACTAACTCTCTCCCTACGCAATTTTAAACCCTCTAACACTCCAGATCACATCCTCTAATCACCCTAAGCAAGAATCAAGCACAAGAACTCATTTATATTTCAACATAAACAAGAATCGAATCAAACAAGTTTTCAGGTCAAACTTTCAGAGACACGGTTCAGACTCAAAACTCAATCATTTTCAAAACCAACAAGCACAGCATGATCAGAGAAGCATAAGCAACATTTCTATGGCATAAAAAATGATTTCTGGAAAAAATGTTCTTGGTGATACCTGAACTGGAGCTTTCACCTTTGGAGCTTTCTGGCCAGTTCTTTGCTTCAAATCACCTCCAATGATCCCCCTCAAGAGTTTGCAATGCTTGGTTGGAGTTTATATGGCCTCTATGTGAAGTTTGCTGAAGCTCAGGTCAAGGGAGGTGAAAATCGTATTTTTGATATGGGGTGTTTAAAGGCAAAATGAAGGGTGGGAAATGATCAGTGATGAATGTGGAGTTGAATGGTGGAAAAAGTTTGGAGTTTTGTTAGCTGAGCTATGAGTTTCGAAGAGAAATGCAAAAGGGGAAGCTTTGGTGAATGCTGAGTTATGGGAGGATTCAGCTTGTGTTCTTGTATGAAATGGCTTGCTTGAGGTCCACATAACATGTTCTGATTGCGCAGAGAGTTATTGTGGAGCAGTGTGATTGGTATGGCTCATTTTGCAAAAAGTCAAGAAAGTTGTACTTGGAGGTATGGGCTCATGGCAGGCTGAGGACAACGGGTGTCTGGCGCAGCCTGATTCATGGGCAACCATGGAATTCAGATTGAGGCAAAATATCAAGTGGAATGAAGTTTCTGGGTGATTTTGCAATTTGTGAAGGTTTTGGCCCCTTTAGAAATACTTGATGATCAAAGCATGAAACTTGGGATTTCTTTGGGAAATTCTGAATTATAGGTCATGTATGATGTTTGTGTAATGGTTAGAAGTCAATTAGAGATCACAAATTGCCTTGGTATGAGTTTTTGCAAGTTTCCCTCTTTGGTACATAAGTGAAATTTTGTGATTTTTCCCAACTTTGTGTCGCTCCCGATAAATGGAACTGGCCCAAATAAAGGTACAGACGCGAACGGTAGGCGAGAGGGACAATGAGAACACACAGCCGTGAACTCACTGGAGATGAATAGAGTCGCCAGCTAGGCATTTTTTATCCCGGAGGAAAGGTAATGCTGCATAGACCTAGAAAGATATGGATAAGACGGTTGCGAACCAGAGAGACTGAGAAAGGGGGTTGGTTACAACCTGGGAAGGTATTAGCACCCAGATTGTCCGCCGTACTCGACGGGATCCACGCTTAGAAGATTTTTGTTTTAAAGGGGTAGTGTCAGTGCATTTTGTGTATAAAATAACTGGAAAATGATGTACAGGTGTCAGTGTAAAAGAAGTGAAGTGTATAATGATGTGTCAGTGTAAGAATGAGAATGAATTGCTCATGATAATGAGGCTAAGAGAAAGATGCTGGAAAGAGGGGGAATATACAGAGACTTTTGTTCGATAACTGTTAAGTTATGCCTACGTATCCTCTCGTGCAATGAGGAAGTCAGAACACCGTAGTTCGACCCAAAGAGACTGAAAGATGAATTGACTTGTGAACTGCTTACTTGCCTATGCTCAAGTGTATGATCTGTCGGGCACAGATGCAAACTGTCTTGCATTAGACGGAAGAAGCAAGTTCTCGGTTGTGAGTGAATGATATGAGAAAAGAATCCCGGAGGAGATGATTATTGTTTGTTTTTGAGTTTTCAGTCTTTTATTGCTTTTGAAAGTTTGTCGTAAGTTAATGAGCTTAAGCCTAAACCAATGGATTTAGTAAACTCATCACATCTTCCCTCTGATTAGGGGTAATGAGAATACCTTAAGTGTGAAGTCAGATTCTCACACTTAATCACCTTTGGTGTAGGATTAAGATCATTGACCTACTTGTGATTATTTAGATGTTTTTGGTGTTTTTGTTTAGTGTTAAGTAATGAGGTTAAGCCATAATCAAGGATTAAACAGACTCATTACACCATCCTAATAGAAGGATAATAGATGAGAATGCTTAAGCTGAGGAAAGCTCCTCAACTTAATCCATGATTAGGGATTAAACTCATGACAAAACAAGCATTTGATTAAGTGGATTTTATTTAATGGTATGATGATGAAGTGAGTTTTATGATTTTTAAGACAACTTGAGGGGGACTTGTCCATTAACACTAGGGTTAGTCCTTCTTAACCACTTAGGGAAGAATTAGAACCCTAATGCAAGGCCCAAGTTACAAGTGTGATGTCTTGATGATTATTAAGTGAATTGATTGAGAGATTTAAACACATTGAGGGTTTAACACTTAGGATTAAAGTTATACACTCCATCCTAATAGAAGGATGCAGGCATAAGCTTAATCACAAAACCTTAAAGCCTTTAGGGTTTAGTCCCTGATTATGAGATAAGAAGAGATGACTCAAAAGAGACACAAAGGTAAAACTAAAAGGGGATACTAATCAAAACCCTAATCATTGTCATGCTTGGTTGTTCCTAAGGTTTGTGAGGTTTACAAGAACAATCTTCAATGGAACCACCAGGAAGCAGATGAAAGGATCAAGAGAAGCAAAGTGACTTGCTTCATTCAAGAAGTCAAGTCACTTTGAAGAAAGAAATTAGGATGAAAAAGAATGAGCAAGCTCAATCTCACACACATACAAAGAATGCAGCAAGGATGCATAAAAGGGAGATGAAGAGAAGTTATGAGAAGTGAAGGCAAATTCACTTCTCAAAGTCACTTACCACCTGAAAGGTTAGGAAAGAAATGCAATGCAATGCAAAATGGGATGAGATGACATGATGAGAAACAAAACCAGAAGCATTTACATGATGCTAATGATGCTATGAGATGCTACAAACATGAGGCAGCACATGGAGATGATCATACAAGTTCATGAATGCAAATGAAGCAAGTTAGGAAGCATGGACATACATGAAAAGTTATGAAGTGCACATGGCATACAACATGGCAAATATATGATGCAATGATCAAACATGCTTCTAACATGTCTTATGATGTCAAATGAATCAAATGGATGCTTGAAATGTCATGGCAAGTCATGTTATGCAAGAGAATGCAAGATGGATGCATATGAGAAGCCCAAATTAGGGTTTATGAACAATACATCAAACAAAAATAAAAATCAGAAGCAAACCCTAAGATAAAAAATGGAAATGCCACTCAAAGGACCCCTAATCCTATACTAAACCAATGCCCAAAGGAGAGGTCTCAACTCCTAACCAAGTTCAAGTTATGGTTTTCTTAAGATTTCTAGGGTTTTAGGGTTCCTAAACAAGAGAAATGTCAAACAAATTGAAAATGAAAGATCAAATCATGGCCATTTAATCTCACAAACTACATGCTAAACACAATGCAATGCAAAAAGAATCAATGTCCAACTCTTCATGGATAGGCAGAAATGATTTTTTGAACATTGGATCAAATTAATGCATAAAAATGATTTTTATTCAATGAAAAATTCTCAAAATGCATCAAGATCAAAAAATAAATTTGGTTTGAAGGTTGGACAATGTTTCTAAATGTCTTAGAACATTTCATGTATTTTTTGGTGATTTTTAAATACCTAAAAGTATTTTTAATAAATTAATTTCCATTAATCAATTAAAAATAAACTTTTAAATATTTAAAAATACTTTTTAAATGCTAAAAATGAAAATAAAAATATTTTTGTGTCATAAAAATTAATGAAACTTTTGACAAAAAGTTTCATAATTTTTAAACAATTTTTACTATTTTAAATAAATTATGAAAGTTAAATGAAAGAAAATGAAATAAAAAAAAAAAGACTGAAGTATGCAGGATGGAAGGCCAGGATTCACTCTGGATTTGAAATGGTTGACTGCGCGCGCCATCTGATGGCCCATATTCAAACTGAATTTATCTCATTTAATTAAATAAATAATGGTGATTAGGGTTTAATGACTGCATCTCAGCCATACACACGCGCGCGAAGTCAACAGGTCAAAGCAATCTAACGCTCCAGATTCAAACTTCATTTAATTACCTGATTAAACCCTAATGATTTTCAGGTGGCCGGAGAAGACCTCCGGTCGTCTTCTCCGGTGGGAACCCCACCTGAAAATCCCCAAAATCCACAAAACGCAACCAAAATGAAATCCAAACACACAGAAATGATTCCCACACTCCCCTGAATCAAAACCCTAAGCTAGAAATCATTTATATTTCCCCAAACTCTTGAATCGAACAAAACATTTTTTAGGTCAGGGAGTTTCAGAACACGATTACACCCTCATTTTCCAACCATTTTCAAAACCAATGACATAGTTGTGATCAGGAAAGCATATAGAATAACTTAAGAACTTAAAAAATGATTTCTGGAAAAAAAGTTCTTGAGCTACCTGAGTTTCGAAGCTTTCACTCCTGTAACTTTCTGACCCCTTCCTTTGATGCAAACCACTCCTTGTGACCCCTAGATGATGTTTGGATGCTTGGAAGAAATTTATGCTGGCTGGTTAAGGAGTTTGAGCAGCTTCTGTTCAAACTCAGGTGAAAATGGTGTTGGTGATTCAGGCTGTTTCAGGCAAAGGTGAAGGGTTCTTTATGACCAGGATGATGAATGGAGAAGGTTTATGAAGTTTGTTCAGGTGTTTGTGAGCTGTGGAATGAGATTCGAATGTTTTTGCTTTGGGGGTGAAAAATGGGGAAGCTCAGTTCTTGCTTAGTTCAGGCCTGAGTCTTGCTGGTTTTGGCTCAGTGAAGCAAGGTGAGTTGATCAGTGGAGCTAGTTTTTATGTTTGTGAGCTATGGAGACAAATTCGAAAGGTTTTGCTTGAGAGGGTGATTTTGTGAATGTGTTGTGTCTATGTGTTTCAGCCTTGCTTTCTATGTGAAATGGCCTGCATTTTGCTTGCATAAAATAATCCCATTGGTCAGATGATGTGACCTGGTCTGCTGTGATAGGTAAGTTCACTTTTGCAAAATGTCAACTTTGGTGTAAGGAAGGCATGGGATGGGTTCTAGGCAGGTACAAGTGTATGGGCTGGCGCAGCATGGTGTGTGAGTGAGGCTAGAATGGTTCAGCATTGTAGGCAACAAGTGGATGAGGTGTGATGATGGTTTTTGCAAGTTGATCATCCTTGGTTCACATGAAACTTTCT
The DNA here is from genome assembly GCA_963966055.1 of Lathyrus aphaca. Taxonomy (NCBI): domain Eukaryota; kingdom Viridiplantae; phylum Streptophyta; class Magnoliopsida; order Fabales; family Fabaceae; genus Lathyrus; species Lathyrus aphaca. Next base: position 241,829,953 of record OZ014525.1, read on the forward strand.
TGTCCCACAAGCCATAAAACATGAGGAAATCTTGGTCCAATCTGAACTTTAGGACTTACATGATGCTTGTGTAATGGTTTGACATGAATTAGAAGTTACAAATGCCTTGGTACAAAGTTTTTGCAAGTTTCTCATTTGAGGCATGTCTTGAAAATTAGTGATTTTTGCCAACTTTGACACACCATAACTTTTGATCCAAAATGAATTAGGTCATGTTCTTGTACTTTTTGAAAAGGGAAAGATCTAATCTACAACTTTAATTACCAAAGTTTTTCCATTTGAAGCATTTTTGGATCAAAAAGTAAGGGTTGAAAAAGTGGCATAAAATGACATTTTATGAAAAGTCAACCATGCCCTAAAAGTCAACTTTGCAAAAACTTGTAATTCTTGAATTTTGTGAACTTCAACCTTATTCCATGATCAAATAAAGATCATATACACTCAAAATGATGAAGATCACCCCTTGGTTGGGTCATTGGGGGCCTCAGATGCCCTGATTTTGCACTGACTTGTCCAGAAAGTCAACTCTTGATCAGATGACTTCCCCATGGAATTTCTTCATGAAAATTGATATGCATACTCCCTATACCATATAGAGACCAAATGAAACAAGAATGACCAAAAAAATTGGAGTTATGGCCTCTGAAACCAAAACCCTAATTTTAGGTCAACTGTGCAGTCAAACTTGGCTCTGCATCCATACCAATCCCAGTTCTTGTGATTCTTTGGCATTTTTGACTTTGAGAGGATGTAATATGATATAAGAACACACATGGATCCCTTTGAAGTGATTGTTGACCTTTGGAGTGGCTCAGGAAGCTCTTGGATTGCTCAGATCACAAACCCTAGATGCAGATGACCTAGAACCTATGCAGTGAATCAAAATTAAGATATGAGATGATATGATTGTGCTTATGCATATGAAATGATCACAAGCCATGGTGTGAATGGGTGAGGGCAAATTTGGGGTGTTTACAGCTGCCCCTATTCAAACATGAGTTAGCTGTGCAGGACGTAAGCGACGGCTTAACAGGCAAACAAGATAACTTGTGGTTGAATACCAAAGACAGTCCAAAATTTGCACTCACAGAATGAAGAAGAAAAGGGACATAGATTGTAAAGGAAAATAAGGTATATTGTAAAGTGTGGGCGACGGAGGACGACCGTCGAGCAGAGGACGACTGCTGGGTAAGTAGCAATGACGGGGACGACCGACATGCTGGGGAAAGTGTGGGAAATAAAGCAATGACGGGGACGGCCGACATGCTGGGGATAAAAGGTAAAGCCAAGACGGGGACGGCCAACTAGCTGGAAAAAATAAGAAATTAAGATGGGGACGGCCATCAAGATAAAGTTGCAAGACTCTCTGGGGATTGAATGAATCATGACGGGGACGACCATCAAGTTCATAAAGTAAAGTAACCGACGATGGGGACGGCCATCGGGCTAAAAAGAAAAGGGACCACGATGGGGACGGCCATCGGGTTAAAGAATAAATGAAATAAACAGATGATGAGGTACGGTCATCAAAAGTGAAGGACGATCACCTAGCAGGGGACGGCTGCTCTGTTGGGGTAAGATGAGGGACGGCCATCTAAGGTGGAGGACGACCACCTGGCAGGGTACGGCTGCCGAAAATATCGCGACATAGGACGAATGCCGGATAGAAAAGGTCAACGATGTGGACGGCCATCGGACGAGCATGATGGAGGACGACCATCAAGAGGTGGAGGACGACCACCTAGCAGGGGACGGCTGCTCTCGAGGTTTCTCATGACATAGGACGAATGCCAGATAACCAAAATCAACAATGGGGACGGCCATTGGATAAAATGATGAAGGACGATCATCAAAAGGTGGAGGACGACCACCTAGCAGGGGATGGCTGCTAAAATATCAATGATGGGGACGGCCATCGGATGAGTATGATGGAGGACGACCATCGAGAGGTGGAGGACGACCACCTAGCAGGGTACGGCTGCTCTCAAGGCTTATCATGACACAGGACGAGTGTCAGATAAAAAGAAGAAAATTTGCTTTGTTGGCGATCTACTGGGGAATAGTAAACACGGACGAGCGTTTACATCCAAGAAACAAAAGGTATAAGTGTTTGGTATGTTTGTGTATAGATTAAAGATGCGGACGAGCATCCTTAAGACTACGATACGGACGAGTATCGGGTGGAAACAGACTGACACGTGTTCAAAGATGATGATACGGACGAGTATCAGCTGGTTAACAGAGAACACGGACGAGCGTTGAATCCGAAGGGATTCTTCCAGGGAATAGTAGACACAGACGAGTATCTATATTCAAGAAGACAAGAGTATTTGACACGGTGTATGGATTAAAGATGCGGACGAGCATCCTTAAGACTACGATACAGACGAGTATCAGGTAGAAACAAACACTAGACGCAGGTTCTGAGATGATGGTACGGACGAGTACCAACTGGTTAACAAAGAACAAGGACTATTGTTGAATCTGCGGGGATATAACTGGTGTATACAAGATACGGACGAGTATCTGTATAAGTATGAGTAGTATGAGTGGTGTAGATGAGTATTTATCTGCTGGGGAGAGTGACACGGACGAGTGTCAAAAGGAGAAGAGTATAACATAAATAAGTATATGGGCTGTAAAAGTGTAAGCGACTGCGCTAGGGATATGACACGGACGGGTGTCAGGAAGTATCTGTAATACGGGTGGTTTTGTTTGTAAAGAGTGTTCAGGCGACTTTACTGGGGAGTGATGACGCGGACGGGTGTCAAAAAGGAGTATAAACTGGTGTTTGTGATTTGTGAGGCAACTGCTTTTGCTGGGGACTCTGGTGGGGATTTTGGGGGAAAGTATTCTGCATTTTGATGAATGGTTTATTATTCACAAGTGTTCGATTCACAACATGGCTTATGATTATGCTATGTGTTTGATTTTTGCCGTAATGCTCCGTATTAGACGGAATGCTACGCTTTGTGGGTGAATATGATGCAAATGTCATGATTATGCAAAGATATCAAACCGGGATTCGGATCCCGTTGCTGCGAAGATCTCTGGCTGATCTGTTTGAAATGGACCTCCCAGCTAGGGATGAGATCATTGGTAGATCTGGAGAGATGTATCTGCTTGGTTATATAGGTCACTGATTGACATATCCTTGTAATATAGGACCCAGCTGGGGTTTGTAGAAGCCTTCATCACTCTGTTATGATTCCTTCATGCGTTGCTCTTCTGAATAGAGGCTGAGGATTCTGTGGGGAGATGGTTCCTTGAATTTCTGCATTCTGCTGGGGAAGAATCAACAACTCGGCTGGTGGTAGTAGCAAGTGGCAGCTCACAGGGGAAAGTTGTTGGCAACTCAGCTGGGGAGAAAACACCTCTGGTGCCAAGAGTGAGTGTTTATTTGCCAGCTTGCTGGGATGTAACTTGCATGCCCCAAGTTGCGTTCTGGATACCTGCAATCCTGCAAAGATAGGGAAACGCACAAATGATCCCGAGGTATCCTTTACTGGATTCCGTCATAGGAGTTAAGCACTTTCGAGAGTAGGTATATTCCCTGCAAGCATGTGTTTTTATTTTCTTAGAGAAGAGCATCTGTACTCGTGCAATTAGTTTTTTAGAGACATCAGACATTCTTTGCAAATAAAAATGTACAAAACGAAACATGACTGAAAAATCTGATTTTATTAATTCATGTGCCCTGAACTGGCGAGATACAGTCAAAGAAACATATCTCCTGAAAGGAGGAGATTTTTACAAATTGAGAAACAAGGTGCTGGCGATGTTGACGACGCTTTAAGGAGCTTCCTCTTCTGCTATGACTCGTATGACTTTTGACGTTCTTCTCGTCTTGCTTTCTGGAGAAAGTTGATTCTGACTGAGGCTTGATCCTTTCGAAGCTTACCAAGTTGCGGATAATACAGACGAATTCAGAATGCAGTTGTTCGCTTATTCCCTTGTTTTGCATGGATCGCCCTTTCGGGTTTTCAATCCATCGGGATACCCATTTTTGCCTGAGCTGTCCAATGCGGCTTTTCAACTCAGCGGGTGTACATTTTTTATTTATTTCCCTTATTTTTTCCCGAGTTTTTCATTCTGTTTTTGACTCGCCGGGATGCCCTATTTTTGCCTGGACTTACATTCTGTTTTTTATGTCCAACGGGTCATTTTATGCGAAGTATTTTTTAACTGCATCTGAATTCACAGGGGACGGGAAATCTTCACCATCCATGGTGCCGAGCATCAGTGCTCCACCAGAGAAAACTTTCTTTACCACGAATGGTACTTCATAATTGGGAGTCCATTTGCCCCTGTGGTCTGTATGAGGAGGGAGAATTCTTTTCAGCACAAGATCTCCTACTTGGTACTCTCGGTGCCTGACTTTCTGATCGAAGGCTTTCTTCATTCTTTTCTGATATAACTGCCCATGACAAATTGCAGTCAATCTCTTCTCTTCAATCAGGCTCAGTTGTTCGTATCGGGACCGAACCCATTCTGCTTCGTTCAGTTTAACATCCATCAATACCCGTAGAGAGGGTAATTCAACTTCAACAGGTAGGACTGCTTCCATACCATACACAAGCTGATACGGTGTTGCCCCAGTGGATGTTCTGATTGACGTGCGGTACCCATGCAAGGCAAACGGTAGCATTTCATGCCAGTCTTTGTAAGTGACTACCATCTTCTGCACAATCTTCTTGATATTCTTATTAGCTGCCTCAACAGCGCCATTCATCTTTGGCCTGTAAGGAGAAGAATTGTGGTGTTGGATTTTGAAGTCCCGGCATAACTCGGCCATCATTTTGTTGTTTAAGTTGGAACCATTATCAGTAATGATTCGCTCGGGAACTCCATATCAACAGATGATGTCTCTCTTCAGAAATCTGGCTACCACTTGTCTCGTAACATTGGCATAGGAAGCTGCTTCGACCCACTTGGTGAAATAATCAATGGCGACTAGGATGAATCTGTGGCCATTTGAAGCAGTTGGCTCAATCTTGCCAATCATATCAATACCCCACATGGCGAAGGGCCATGGCGAAGACATTATGTTCAAAGGATTGGGAGGCACATGCACCTTATCCGCATAAATCTGGCATTTGTGGCATTTCCTGGCATAAGCACAACAGTCTGCATCCATTGTGATCCAGTAATATCCTGATCTTAACAATTTCTTAGCCATGGCATGCCCTCCGGCATGGGTACCAAAAGATCCTTCGTGCACTTCATGCATCAACAAATCTGCTTCCGTCTTGTCAACATATCTGAGGAGTACCATATCAAAGTTCCTTTTGTATAAAGACCCATCAGTGTTCAGAAAGAAACTACCAGCGAGCCTTCTCAAAGTCTTTTTATCATTGGAAGATGCCCCAGGTGGGTATGTTTGATCCTCCAAGAAGCATTTAATGTCATGGAACCAAGGCTTATCATCTCTAACAACATCTGCTGCAAATACATATGCTGGTCTATCAAGTCTGGACACTGAAATCTGAGGTACAAAGTTGGCAGCTTGAACTTTGATCATGGATGAAATGGTAGCAAGAGCATCTGCAAACTGATTCTCGTCCCGAGGGATATACTCAAGCTTGACTGTTGTAAAGAAGGTCAATAACCTCCTTGTATAATCCCTGTAAGGTATCAGATGATCCTGGTGGGTGTACCATTTTCCGTTGATTTGATTAACCACCAGAGCTGAATCTCCGAATACAGTCAATGTCTTGATCCTGAGGTCAATGGCTTCCTCAAGACCCATAATGCAAGCTTCGTATTCAGCTTCGTTGTTAGTGCAGTTGAAAGTGAGTTTTGCCGAGAAAGGCATGTGAACTCCTTTTGGTGAAATGAGTACTGCACCAACACCACGACCATTCATATTAACAGCCCCATCAAACATCATAGTCCATTCTTCTTCCGGGTCGGGCCCTTCAGTGTGAATAGGCTCTTCATGATCTTTTGCTTTAATGAACATGATATCTTCATCAGGGAAGTCAAATCTCATAGGCCGGTAGTCATCAATGGGTTGCTCGGCAAGATATTCCGACAATACACTGCCCTTGATGGCTTTCTGAGAAGTGTACTGGATGTCATATTCTGTGAGAATCATTTGCCATCTTGCAACCCGCCCGGTAAGCGCTGGCTTCTCAAATATGTACTTAACTGGGTCCATCTTCGAGATCAATAAGGTGGTGTGGGTCAACATATACTGTCTCAGTCGGCGAGCAGCCCACGCTAAAGCACAACAAGTTTTCTCGAGCAGTGAATAACGCTGTTCACAGTCGGTAAACTTTTTGCTCAGGTAGTATATTGCATACTCTTTTCGACCAGACTCGTCATGCTGGCCCAGCACACACCCCATTGACTCTTCTAATACTGTCAAGTACATTATCAGAGGTCTTCCTTCAACTGGAGGCATAAGGATTGGAGGCTCTTGTAAGTACTCCTTGATCTTGTCAAAAGCTTTCTGGCAGTCTTCATTCCACCTGACCGTCTGTTCTTTTCTTAACAGCTTGAACAAAGGTTCACAGGTTGCTGTAAGGTGAGATATGAACCTTGAAATGTAGTTCAATCTACCTAAGAACCCTCGAACTTCTTTCTCTGTTTTCGGCGCATGCATCTCTTGAATAGCTTTGACTTTATCGGGATCAACTTCAATCCCTTTCTCGCTTACAATAAATCCCAGCAGCTTACCAGATCGCACCCCGAATGTGCACTTATTGGGGTTCAGCTTCAGTTGGTACTTCCTCAGACGCGTGAATAGCTTCAGCAGATTTACCAGGTGCTCTTCTTCAGTGAGGGACTTGGCGATCATGTCATCCACATAACATTCTATTTCTTTATGGATCATATCGTGGAATAATGTCACCATAGCCCGTTGATATGTGGCACCAGCATTCTTCAGTCCGAATGGCATCACTTTGTAACAGAACATGCCCCAAGGTGTGATGAATGTTGTCTTCTCCATGTCTTCAGGTGACATTTTGATCTGATTGTATCCTGAAAATCCGTCCATGAAGGAGAATACCGAGAACTGAGTCGTGTTATCCACCAATACATCAATGTGAGGTAATGGGAAATCATCTTTCGGGCTGGCTCTGTTCAGGTCCCGGTAGTCAACACACATTCTTACTTTGCCGTCTTTCTTAGGCACCGGTACTATATTAGCAACCCACGGCGGGTAGCTAGTTACAGCAAGGAACCCGGCGTCCCATTGCTTTTGTACCTCTTCCTTGATCTTCATTGCCATGTCTGGGCGAGTACGGCGCAGTTTCTGTTTAACCGGTGGGCATTCTTCTCTTAAAGGCAGCTTGTGCATAACAATGTCGGTGTCCAACCCTGGCATATCCTGATACGACCAAGCAAACACATCCACATACTCTTGAAGCAGGTCAATCAGTTGTCTCTTCACTGAGTTCTGTAGGCAAGCCCCGATTTTAACCTCTTTCACGTCTTCAACTGTACCAAGATTAATCACTTCAACCTCCTCCTGGTGAGGAGTAATAACCTTTTCCTCTTGTCTTAACAACCTGGCTAGCTCTTCAGGAAGCTCATATTCTTCTTCAACCCCTTCATCAGCTTGATTGATCGGATTGTCAAAGTCATACGAAGTCATAGCCGTGCTGTTGTCGGTGCTGTCTGGAAGGCACTCTCTGCAAGTTTTCAGTTTGTTCATTTTAGTGATTGATTTTAATCTTGTTTAGAAAAGTGAAACAAAGCTATCATTTTGAAAACATCGCCATTTATTTTTTGTACAAAAAGAAAAAAAATGGAAAAACAGTGAGCGGAAAAGAAAAAGACTCATTTGCAAAAAGATGTCTGATATTTCATTGATTAATCTTGTTTGCACAAAAAGTACAGATGGCCCGATTACAAAATGAGTCTTGTCATCTTGGGCAAGATGCAAGACTTTGATGCATGCTATAAAAATACAGGAAATAATAATTACTCTGCGTGAGTAACTCTTATAATTTCCTGGGAAGACCAGTTTGAGATACTGCTCCCCGGGATCTTTGGACGAATCCAATTCTCCAGATTGCGCTCCTCTTCCAGCTCGTCTTCCAAATTGTTGATAGCATCAGGGGTGAGCATCCCCCCACTGACAAAACCGGGCTTCTTAGCAGTCTCTGCTTGATTTTGTTGAGTTGGTCTGTAACCCAACCCAAATTTGTCCTTCTTCTCCTCCACAGATAAAACCTTGCCCCAGCCTTGGGCAGTTCCTTCTTCAACAACCTTCCGGGCTTGTTGGTAAGATGACATGGAGATTCCAGATACAGCAGATGCTTCATTAACATTCAGGGCCTCAAACCCTTGGCTCATTGTTTCATGGATTTCCCCATCCATCTCAATATACTTATAAGTAGCCAGATGGCTAACAAATATATCCTCCTCCCCACAGATAGTAACAACTTGGCCTTCCCACTCAAATTTTAACTTCTGGTGAAGGGTAGACGTTACTGCGCCAGCGGCGTGAATCCATGGTCTACCCAACAAACAGTTGTAGGCAGGCTGAATGTCCATCACATAGAAGATCGTTTTAAAGGTTTGTGGGCCAATCGTTACAGGCAGCTCAATCTCTCCCAGAACCGATCTCTTAGAACCATCAAAGGCTCTTACTACCAGGTTGCTGGGACGCAATGCTAATCCTTCATACTCTAGCTTCACCAGGGCCTTTTTCGGTAAGACATTAAGGGACGACCCTGTGTCTACCAGCACATGGGAAAGGACTGCACCCTTACATTCCATGGTGATGTGCAAGGCCTTGTTATGGTTGCGGCCTTCCGTTGTCAAGTCAGTATTGGTGAACCCTAGCCCATTGCTAGCAGTAACATTTCCAACCACGGTTTCCAACTGATTGACAGTGATCTCTTCAGGCACGTAAGCTGCGTGCAAGACTTTGAGTAATGCATTCCGATGGGCTTCGGAGCACATAAGTAGTGATAGGATAGAGATCTTGGATGGCGTCTGGTGAAGCTGATCCACTATTTTGTAATCGCTCTTTTTTATGATTCTCATAAACTCATCAACTTCTTGATCGAATGGTGTTTTCAAAACTTCCTTAGCAGCTTGATTTTCCTGCACCGGGCTCTTTCCTTTTGCCTTGGCAGCAGCTTCTGCTTCGGCAGTGGGTCTTTGAATTTGTGGAGCAAAGAGACGTCCGCTTCGAGTGAAGCCTCCGCCTCCTCCCACATTGTCTATTTGTGGTGCAGGTGTTGATGGTTCAAGGGTGATTCTTTGTCCCTCGCAGTATATGTCAGAGCCGTAGTGCCAAGGGATGGCCCTATTGCTTTCATAAGGTACCGGTCTAGGCACTGTGATAGTGACTGGACTGATGGCAGCTGCAGAAGGGATTGTAATAGTTTGTGGATCATAATAAATTGTGACTAGTGCCCTGATGGGAGCAGCACTTTCTGAGTTGTAGGCAGAGTTGTTTTCAGGATCATAAAATATTGTGACAGTTGAGACGTCTTCAGAGTTTGTTGCCGATGTTGTAGGAGATATTGTCGGAAGGATGGACGTTGTTGTTGTAGGATATTCAAAATGGAGTGATGCTGAAGTTGTAGAAGAAAAATTTGTTGATAGCTGATCAGTTGAGATGATAGATGAAGTACTTGTTGATGAAGCCGAAGAATTGTCAGGAACAATGGTTGCTGCAGTTGTAGGAGATACCGGAATTGTTGCTGATGAGATTGCTGGATTTGTTGGAAATGATGTGGTGATCTGAAGTTGGCCACTCTGAATGAGACCATCTATGCCATTCCTCAGGTTATCGCACCCATTTACTGAAATATTGCAGTAAGCACACCCTAACTCACACCCCGGGAACATGTGACATTCGAGGAGCTGAGCCTTAATCTCCACCAACGGTGTCCGAATCTTACCCACACTGGTTATTAAATAAGACGGCTTGTCTTCTTCAATAGCGTTGATTCTGGGACCACCGTGGTTTGGCATGGGGTTTTTGTTGACATTGGGTGGTGGTGCGAAATTCAGGGCCTTAGAGTCTACCAGGTCTTGTACCTTCATGTGCAAGGCTCTGCACTTTTCTGTACTATGGCCAGGTGCATTCGAATGAAAAGCACATATGGCGTTGGAGTCATAATTCCTGGGTAAACTGTTGGGATCTGGAGGTGCCAATGTCCTTAGCTCAACTAGGTTGAGTTTCAGGAGTTGTGGCAACAATGTAGCATATGGCATAGGGATCAGATCGATCACCCTGTTGGCTTGAGATGGCCTCTGCTGGAATGGCCTTTGCTGGTTATTGTTGTTGGTGTTACTGTTGTTGTAATTTCTCGGAGGATACTGATTTTGCTGATGGTACTGAGGTTGTTGCTGATAGTTTTGCTGCGGAGGTTGATAGGCTGGTTGTGGGTGAGCTGGAGCGGGAATGGTGACTGCTGCCACAGATCTATGAACATATTGGGGCCTGCCCCTGTTGGTGTGGATGGCATTGGTCTCACCAGTCCTTCTTGGGCCTGCAAAAGGCTTTCTTTCATTACTGGATGAGCTTGCACCGTTGTCTGAGATCTTACCCATCTTCAATAGGCTTTCAATTCTCTCCCCGGCTATGACTACATCTGCAAAGCTGGTAGATGAGAAGGCAGCTAGCCTATCAATGTAAGTCCCCTGGAGGGTGTTCATGAACATATCTGCCATCTCCCTCTCTAACATAGGAGGCTGGACAGCAGCAGCTAATTGCCTCCATCTCTGAGCATACTCTCGGAAGCTTTCTCTAGATGACTGTGACATTCCCATTAGGAGGGTCCTGTTGGGTGCCATATCCAGATTATACTGATACTGTCTGATGAAGGCCTCTTCCAGGTCCTTCCAGCATCTAATAGTTGCTCTTGTCAGATGGGAATACCATTCCCTCGAAGCTCCAGTCAAGCTATCCTCAAAATAAAACATCCACAGCTTCTCGTCCATGGTATAGGCCTTTAGCCTCCCGAGAAAAGATTATAGATGGGTTCGGGGACAGGAAGTCCCATTATACTTCTCAAAGCATGGTGGCTTAAACTTGTGGGGAATCCTGACCCCGTCTACCAAGCCCATATCCATAACATCAAAACCCAAAGAGTTTTGAGACTCTAAGGATCTTAATTTCTCAGCTATCTCATCCAACCTTCTATCATAAGCTTCTTCCCCGGCTCCCATCACTGTGAACTGGTCTTCTTGGGGGTCTTCTTGCAGTACCCTCCCTGCTGTGGCAGTCCCTTGTATATTGACAGGGATGTTGGCCTCTGGATGGAGGTGGGGTCCAAAGACTGGGGGATTGACATGAGGTTGGACTCTTTCATTGTTGCTAGTCCCAGCAGTCCCTGGCTGATGATCTTCCTGATTTCTCCCTTCCACCAGTGCTCTGAGCCTCTCCTGGCTTTGAGCCATGTTGTTCATTACCTCCATAAATTGTGTCATTTGGTTCCTCATTTCCAACCTCTCGTTGGTCATTTGGTTCCTGACCTCTGTAAGGTCCTGCTGCATCTGATCCATTTGTATGCCCGGAAGGTTACTGCGGGTGGGGTACCTGTGTGGTCGGTTGAGTGGAAACCCTCGTCGTCGAGCAATAATTCCTGAACATCACAACAGAGTTAGCAACAATAAAACAAACACCTACAAAACAAACAAAGGGTTAGCATGAAATGCAGTATGCTTATTTGTTTTCAAGGTATCCGGCTTGGTATTCAGTTTTGACCCTTCCAGACCCTTGAAGATGCTGTTGGTGTTGCTTTCGAAGTAAACTCGGATGGAACAAACTTAAACATATATTACAAAAGGCCAATGGTACATAGTTCGTTTACAAATACAAGCCCTCTGAGGGGTCAAAATACATTACAAGAAAATAAAAGTACACGGAATGAAAGCAACAACAAGCAAATAGTCAAACACCAAGACCAAACTCATCCTCCCGAACTTCCTTGAGAAGTGCTTCGGTCACAGGATCAGCCGGACGCTCCGTGAGATTCCTGATAGGGAGGTTCCGGGTAGTAACAGCTGCAGTTAGCTTCTTGTGCTGACTTTGGTCCTTTGACGTCTTCACTCCAGCTCTGATCTTTAGCTCTGATATCTCCCTCTGGGCTGCTGCCAGGGCTTCCTGCTGATCTTTTGCACTAGCTTCCAGCTGCTCTATCTTGTCTTGGACCCTCTTGTCCTCCAGAGTACGAGCCTCGGTGATCCTGACCTACCTAGCCTGACTCTCCTTCAGATACAAGTCCGTCCTGGCTTTCTAGAACTGGGCTTCCTTGCAAGCATTCTTCAGAATTTGTTCTCCATCCCTAGACTTCTTAATGTAATCCTCAGACTTCTCAATTCTAGCCAAGTGCTCCATCTTCAACTTCTCCAACCTCTCAATATCCAGTCTGCCATCACTCCTCTCCCAGAGGGTCTTCTGTAGAGCTTGAGTTAACTTCTCATTTCTCTCTTTCAACTTCTCAAACTCCTCTAAGCTAACAGTTGCTGGAGGTGGTGTTGTGGAAGGCCCAGGCATATCTTCTATAGTAAAAGGCATCCCAGAGAATTGAGCCCTGGCATGGGACCAATCATAGTATTGTGCTGATGCCACATTGTTACACTTCCCCAGGATGGTTACCCCTTTAATCTGCACATTGTCCCAGGCCCAGGCTGCCTGTCTAACAATAGCCAGATTAAGCTTGTTCTCACAATAAAGAGTCTCAACCAAGTCTTGTGCCTTAGGAGTGTGGACAAGTGCATAGCCCAGTTGTCTTTTGAACAGCAGAGGGTTGTAGTTAATACTACCCTTGACTCCTATTAGGGGCACATTGGGAAAATGCCCACAGCTGGTGATGATATCCCTGCCTTTTGTGCTTTGAGTGCACCACCTGATATCAGCTGAAGTTAGTGTAGTAAGTCTTCCAGCCCAGTTTCTCTGCTGATGAGGGTTCAAAAATGCATCTGTCCTGGGTAGATGCCTGAGAAGCCAAGTATGGAACAAAGGAGCACAGCATCTTACTAATCTTCCCCTCTGCTTTTCATTCCTCTGATGCACTGAATAGTAGAGATCCCCCAATAAAGTTGGCACTGGGTTCTTTAGAATGAACAGATGGATTGCATTCTTACTAATGAATCGAGGTTCATCTGCAAATAATACAATTCCATATATGCTCAAGGCCAATAAAGCACAGACTGCTTTCCACTCTCCTAAAGAAGCATTCAAGGTGGCTTGAGAGATCAAGAAATCCAGATGCAGGCCAGGGATTCCAGCCTTAGAAGTCATATGCTGCCCAATCAGGACTGGCTCCAGATGCAATGCCTTTGCTACCTCTTCATTACCAGGAAAGACCATCTCAGGGTTGAAAGGGACTCCACCCCTGATAGGTATACCAACTAATGATGAGTATTCTTCCAATAATGGGCCCAGCTGAAAGTCCTAGAAAGTGAAACATCTCAGTGGGGGATCATAAAACTGAAGGCAAGTGTGGATCAGGCTTCTCTGTGAGGGGTCCAGATCCATAACCATATCAAGTATATCTCCATGGTGTTCCCTGAACAGTGGTATATGGTCTGGAGTGATCAGGGTTTGAATCTTCCTGATGTCAGCTAACTCTGGCTGGAAGAAGTGGTAGGTGATGTTGATCTTTTTAGGTGCCATGATGTTGAGACTGAGTAGAGACAAGTGCTGATGATGATACTGAAGAATGGGTCACTGATTGGCTGATGCAGGTGACTGAAGTAGATAGCTGATAGCAGAAGCAGATGCTGATGAAGATAAGTCAAAACTGAAGATGGGGTCAAAACCAAAACCAAATGAAGATGGATACCCTGAAACACAAATAAACACATGTTAAAATGATGCAATGATTATGTATGCAAATGATATGCAAGGGTTTGTGACTGAGCTGGATCTGATCAAATACTCTGATATAAGTCCATGTGTGTAAGAAATCCAGATAGAGGTCTATAAGTCCAGTAACCAAGGTGGGGGGGCTCAAATAAAGAGCCACATGTCCAGGGTTTAGAATCACAAGAACTGTTCCAACATGGAGTAATCTTAATCAAATCAAAGTAACAGGGTATTCTGAGGTCAAGGTACCTGCAAACCTGTAAACAGCCCAACCCCCTCACAGGTGATGTTCTAAAACAAGGATCCTCGGACTTGGATCAGTTATGAGAAGTGTAAACACTTCTAACCCGGAGGTGCAGTGTTTACAATAACCATAAAAGTTCCTCCTCTAATTCACCTCAGTTTCTGAAGGTCAATACTAAAAGGTCATCCAGACTTAGCAGGCTTCCCAGATAGCCCTAGCATTGCAGGAAATCTGCAACACAGAGTTCTCAAGAAGAAACCCATATCTGAACCGTGTTTCATATTCCCGCACCAGACCGAGATGGAATGGGAAAGAATATGATTCACTCTAGCCTAGGTGTCACTCAGGTCCCAGGTATAGGACCTTAACTCTCAATGAATCACCCACCCACCAAAGCAAACAAACAGATCCAGCCAGCAGCACAGTATGACAATATGATAATATGCAAAACTATAAAGAAAACAGTAAAGCAACTGTACATAAAGCAAAAATAAATACAAATATACAAACACAAATAAGCACATAACACCCCAGTAAACACAAATCAATCAAGCGCTAGGAGGAACCCACAAAAAAGAACCAGAAGCTCTGGTTACAGTATAAGGGTCCCCAGCAGAGTCGCCAAGCTGTCGCTCCTGATAAAATGGGACTGGCCCAAATAAAGGTACAGACGCGAACGGTCGGCGAGAGGGACAATGAGAACACACAGCCGTGAACTCACTGGAGATGAATAGAGTCGCCAGCTAGGCATTTTTTATCCCGGAGGAAAGGTAATGCTGCATAGACCTAGAAAGATATGGATAAGACGGTTGCGAACCAGAGAGACTGAGAGAGGGGGTTGGTTACAACCTGGGAAGGTATTAGCACCCAGATTGTCCGTCGTACTCGACGGGATCCACGCTTAGAAGATTTGTGTTTTAAAGGGGTAGTGTCAGTGCATTTTGTGTATAAAATAACTGGAAAATGATGTACAGGTGTCAGTGTAAAAGAAGTGAAGTGTATAATGATGTGTCAGTGTAAGAATGAGAATGAAGTGCTCATGATAATGAGGTTAAGAGAAAGATGCTGGAAAGAGGGGGAATATACAGAGACTTTTGTTCGATAACTGTTAAGTTATGCCTACGTATCCTCTCGTGCAATGAGGAAGTCAGAACACCGTAGTTCGACCCAAAGAGACTGAAAGATGAATTGACTTGTGAACTGCTTACTTGCCCATGCTCAAGTGTATGATCTGTCGGGCATAGATGCAAATTGTCTTGCATTAGACGGAAGAAGCAAGTTCTTGGTTGTGAGTGAATGAGATGAGAAAAGAATCCCGGAGGAGACGATTATTATTTGTTTTTGAGTTTTCAGTCTTTTATTGCTTTTGAAAGTTTGTCGTAAGTTAATGAGCTTAAGCCTAAACCAATGGATTTAGTAAACTCATCACATCTTCCCTCTGATTAGGGGTAATGAGAATACCTTAAGTGTGAAGTCAGATTCTCACACTTAATCACCTTTGGTGTAGGATTAAGATCATTGACCTACTTGTGATTATTTAGATGTTTTTGGTGTTTTTGTTTAGTGTTAAGTAATGAGGTTAAGCCATAATCAAGGATTAAACAGACTCATTACACCATCCTAATAGAAGGATAATAGATGAGAATGCTTAAGCTGAGGAAAGCTCCTCAACTTAATCCATGATTAGGGATTAAACTCATGACAAAACAAGCATTTGATTAAGTGGATTTTATTTAATGGTATGATGATGAAGTGAGTTTTATGATTTATAAGACAACTTGAGGGGGACTTGTCCATTAACACTAGGGTTAGTCCTTCTTAACCACTTAGGGAAGAATTAGAACCCTAATGCAAGGCCCAAGTTACAAGTGTGATGTCTTTATGATTATTAAGTGAATTTATTGAGAGATTTAAACACATTGATGGTTTAACACTTAGGATTAAAGTTATACACTCCATCCTAATAGAAGGATGCAGGCATAAGCTTAATCACAAAACCTTAAAGCCTTTAGGGTTTAGTCCCTGATTATGAGATAAGAAGAGATGACTCAAAAGAGACACAAAGGTAAAACTAAAAGGGGAGACTAATCAAAACCCTAATCATTGTCATGCTTGGTTGTTCCTAAGGTTTGTGAGGTTTACAAGAACAATCTTCAATGGAACCACCAGGAAGCAGATGAAAGGATCAAGAGAAGCAAAGTGACTTGCTTCATTCAAGAAGTCAAGTCACTTTGAAGAAAGAAAGTAGGATGAAAAAGAATGAGCAAGCTCAATCTCACACACATACAAAGAATGCAGCAAGGATGCATAAAAGGGAGATGAAGAGAAGTTATGAGAAGTGAAGGCAAATTCACTTCTCAAAGTCACTTACCACCTGAAAGGTTAGGAAAGAAATGCAATGCAATGCAAAATGGGATGAGATGACATGATGAGAAACAAAACCAGAAGCATTTACATGATGCTAATGATGCTATGAGATGCTACAAACATGAGGCAGCACATGGAGATGATCATACAAGTTCATGAATGCAAATGAAGCAAGTTAGGAAGCATGGACATACATGAAAAGTTATGAAGTGCACATGGCATACAACATGGCAAATATATGATGCAATGATCAAACATGCTTCTAACATGTCTTATGATGTCAAATGAATCAAATGGATGCTTGAAATGTCATGGCAAGTCATGTTATGCAAGAGAATGCAAGATGGATGCATATGAGAAGCCCAAATTAGGGTTTATGAACAATACATCAAACAAAAATAAAAATCAGAAGCAAACCCTAAGATAAAAAATGGAAATGCCACTCAAAGGACCCCTAATCCTATACTAAACCAATGCCCAAAGGAGAGGTCTCAACTCCTAACCAAGTTCAAGTTATGGTTTTCTTAAGATTTCTAGGGTTTTAGGGTTCCTAAACAAGAGAAATGTCAAACAAATTGAAAATGAAAGATCAAATCATGGCCATTTAATCTCACAATCTACATGCTAAACACAATGCAATGCAAAAAGAATCAATGTCCAACTCTTCATGGATAGGCAGAAATGATTTTTTGAACTTTGGATCAAATTAATGCATAAAAATGATTTTTATTCAATGAAAAACTCTCAAAATGCATCAAGATCAAAAAAGAAATTTGGTTTGAAGGTTGGACAATGTTTCTAAATGTCTTAGAACATTTCATGAATTTTTTGGTGATTTTTAAATACCTAAAACTATTTTTAATAAATTAATTTCCATTAATCAATTAAAAATAAACTTTTAAATATTTAAAAATACTTTTTAAATGCTAAAAATGAAAATAAAAATATTTTTGTGTCATAAAAATTAATGAAACTTTTGACAAAAAGTTTCATAATTTTTAAACAATTTTTACTATTTTAAATAAATTATGAAAGTTAAATGAAAGAAAATGAAATAAAAATAAAAAAAGACTGAAGTATGCAGGATGGAAGGCCAGGATTCACTCTGGATTTGAAATGGTTGACTGTGCGCGCCATCTGATGGCCCATATTCAAACTGAATTAATCTCATTTAATTAAATAAATAATGGTGATTAGGGTTTAATGACTGCATCTCAGCCATACACACGCGCGCGAAGTCAACAGGTCAAAGCAATCTAACGCTCCAGATTCAAACTTCATTTAATTACCTGATTAAACCCTAATGATTTTCAGGTGGCCGGAGAAGACCTCCGGTCGTCTTCTCCGGTGGGAACCCCACCTGAAAATCCCCAAAATCCACAAAACGCAACCAAAATGAAATCCAAACACACAGAAATGATTCCCACACTCCCCTGAATCAAAACCCTAAGCTAGAAATCATTTATATTTCCCCAAACTCTTGAATCGAACAAAACATTTTTTAGGTCAGGGAGTTTCAGAACACGATTACACCCTCATTTTCCAACCATTTTCAAAACCAATGACATAGTTGTGATCAGGAAAGCATATAGAATAACTTAAGAACTTAAAAAATGATTTCTGGAAAAAAAGTTCTTGAGCTACCTGAGTTTCGAAGCTTTCACTCCTGTAACTTTCTGACCCCTTCCTTTGATGCAAACCACTCCTTGTGACCCCTAGATGATGTTTGGATGCTTGGAAGAAATTTATGCTGGCTGGTTAAGGAGTTTGAGCAGCTTCTGTTCAAACTCAGGTGAAAATGGTGTTGGTGATTCAGGCTGTTTCAGGCAAAGGTGAAGGGTTCTTTATGACCAGGATGATGAATGGAGAAGGTTTATGAAGTTTGTTCAGGTGTTTGTGAGCTGTGGAATGAGATTCGAAAGTTTTTGCTTTGGGGGTGAAAAATGGGGAAGCTCAGTTCTTGCTTAGTTCAGGCCTGAGTCTTGCTGGTTTTGGCTCAGTGAAGCAAGGTGAGTTGATCAGTGGAGCTAGTTTTTGTGTTTGTGAGCTATGGAGACAAATTCGAAAGGTTTTGCTTGAGAGGGTGATTTTGTGAATGTGTTGTGTCTATGTGTTTCAGCCTTGCTTTCTATGTGAAATGGCCTGCATTTTGCTTGCATAAAATAATCCCATTGGTCAGATGATGTGACCTGGCCTGCTGTGATAGGTAAGTTCACTTTTGCAAAATGTCAACTTTGGTGTAAGGAAGTGTCGCTCCCGATAAATGGGGAATAGGCCCAGATTAAGGTACAGACGCGAACGGTCGGCGAAAGGGACAATGAGAACACACAGCCGTGAACTCACTGGAGATGAATAGAGTCGCCAGCTAGGCATTTTTATCCCGGAGGAAAGGCAATGCTGCATAGGCCTAGAAAGAGATGGATAAGACAGTTGCGAACCAGAGAGACTGAGAAAGGGGGTTGGTTACAACCTGGGAAGGTATTAGCACCCAGATTGTCCGCCGTACTCGACGGGATCCACGCTTAAAAGATTTGTGTTTTAAAGGGGTAGTGTCAGTGCAATTTGTGTATAAAAGAGCTGGAAAAGATGTGCAGGTGTCTGTGTAAAAGAAGTGAAGTGAAGTATGAAAGTGTCAGTGTAAGAAAGGAGTGAAATGCTCAAGATCATGAGGCTAAAGAATGAAGCTAGAAGGAGGGGGAATACGCAGAGACTTTTGTTCGATAACTGTTAAGTTATGCCTACGTATCCTCTCGTGCAATGAGGAAGTCAGAACACCGTAGTTCGACCCAAAGAGACTGAAAGATGAATTGACTTGTGAACTGCTTGCTTGCCAATGCTCAAGTGTATGACCTGTCTGGCTCAGGTGCAAACTGTCTTGCATTAGACGGAAGAAGCGAGTTCTCGTTTATGAGTGAATGAGATGAGAAAAGAATCCCGGAGGAGACGATTATTGTTTGTTTTTGTATTTTTAGACTTTTATTGCTTTTGAATTTGTCATAAGTTAATGATCTTAAGCCTAAACCAATGGATTTAGTAAACTCATCACATCTTCCCTCTGATTAGGGGTAATGAGAGTACCTTAAGTGTGGAGTCAGATTCTCACACTTAATCACCTTTGGTATAAGATTAAGATCATTAACCTACTTGTGATTATTTAGATGTTTTTGTTGTTTTTGTTTAGTGTTAAGTAAAGAGATTAAGCCATAATCAAAGATTGAACAGACTCATTACACCATCCTAATAGAAGGATAATAGATGAGAATGTTTAAGCTGAGGAAAACTCCTCAACTTAATCCATGATTAGGGATTAAACTCATGACAAAAAAAGCCTTTGATTAAGTGGATTTTATTTAATGGTATGATGATGAAGTGATTTTTATGATTTGTAAGACAACTTGAGGGGGACTTGTCCATTAACACTAGGGTTAGTCCTTCTTAACCAATTAAGGAAGAATTGGAACCCTAATGCAAGGCCCAAGTTACAAGTGTGGTGTCTTGATGATTATTAGATGGATTGATTAAAGGAGTTAAACACATTAAGGGTTTAACACTTAGGATTAAAATTATACACTCCATCCTAAGAGAAGGATGCAGGCATAAGCTTGATCACAAAGCCTTAAAGCCTTTAGGGTTTAGTCCCTGATTATGAGATGAGAAGAGAAGACTCAAAAGAGACACAAAGGTAAAACTAAGAGGGGAGACTAATCAAAACCCTAATCATTGTCATGCTTGGTTGTTCCTAAGGTTTGTGAGGTTTTCAAGAGAAGTCTTCAATGGAACCACCAGGAGGCAGATGAAAGGATCAAGAGAAGCAAAGCAACTTGCTTCATTCAAGAAGTCAAGTCACTTGAAGAAAGAAAGTGGGAAGAGGAAGAATGAGCAAGCTCAAACTCAAACACAAACAAAAATGCAGCAATGGATGCAAGAGAGATGAAAAGAAAAGATATGAGAAGTGAAGGCAAATTCACTTCTCAAAGTTACTTACCACCTGAAAGGTTAGAAAGAAATGCAATGTGGTGCGAAATGGGATGAGATTACATGATGAGAAACAAAACCAGAAGCATATACATGATGCTAATGATGCTATGAGATGCTACAAACATGAGGCAGCACATGGAAATGATCATACAAGTTCATGAATGCAAATGAAGCAAGTTAAGAACCATGAACATACATGACAAGTTATGAAGTGCACATGGCATACAACATGGCAAATACATGATGCAATGATCAAACATGCTTTCAATATGTCTTATGATGTCACATGGATCAAATGGATGCTTGGAATGTCATGGCAAGTCATGTTATGCAAGAGAATGCAAGATGGATGCATATGGAAGCCCAAATTAGGGTTTATGAACCACACATCAAACACAAACCAAAATCAGAAGCAAACAACATTACAAAAAATTGAAAATGCACTCAAAGGACCCCTAATCCTATACTAAACCAATGCCCAAAGGAGAGGTCTCAACTCTTAACCAATCTCAAGTTATGATTTTCACAAGTTTTTTAGGGTTTTAGGGTTCCTAAACAAGAAAAATTCCAATCAAATTTAAAATGAAAGATCAAATCATGGCCATTTATTCTCACAAACTAAATGCTAAGCACAATGCAATGCAAAAAGAATCAATGTCCAACTCTTCATGGATAGGAAGAAATGATTTTTTGAACTTTGGATCAAATTAATGCATAAAAATGATTTTAATTCAATGAAAAATTCTCAAAATGCATCAAGATCAAAAAAGAAATTTGGTTTGAAGGTTGGACAATGTTTCTAAATGTCTTAGAACATTTCATGAATTTTTTGGTGATTTTTAAATACCTAAAAGTATTTTTAATAAATTAATTTCCATTAATCAATTAAAAATAATCTTTTAAATATTTAAAAATACTTTTTTAATGCTAAAAATAAAAATAAAAATATTTTTGTGTTTTAAAAATTGGTGAAACTCTTGAGAAAAAGTTTCATAATTTTTAAAACAATTTTGCTATTTTTAACAAATTATGTAAAACAAATGAGAAAAATATGAAAATAAAATGAAAATAAATGAATTATGAGAGAAGTCAGCTGATCCAAGGGCCTGAATTCAAACTGGCCAGCGCGCGCATTGACCTGGCGCCATATCCAAGGGCCAGCATTCAAACCTGGCTAATTAATGCTTAAACCCTAATCTCGCCGCTAATCACTTTCAGATGACCGGAACAGTGTTCCGGTCATCTTCTCCGTTCACCCCAAACCTCAAACTCCTTCAAAACGCATCTAAAACGAAATCTAAAAACACAGAAATGATTCCCACTCACTCACGAATCAAAACCCTAAATCAAAACAAATTTATTTTTCCAAGAATGGCTGAATCGAAGGAAACAAGAACTAGGGCAAAAGAGTTTCAGAGGTTGATTAAACTCTCATCTCTCAACCATTTTCAAAACTAATGACATCAGAGTGATCAGGAGAGCATATAGAACAACTTGAGAACTTTAAAAATGATTTCTGGAAAAAAAAGTTCTTGAGCTACCTGAGTTTCGAAGCTTTCACTCCAGCAGCTTTCTGACCTCTCCCTTTGATGCAATCCACTTTACTTGGTCCCCTGATGATCCTTGAATGCTTAGGAGGAGTTTATGTTGGCTGGTTGAGGAGTTTGAACTGCTTCTGCTCAAGCTCAGTTGAAAATGGTAATGGTGATTCAGGCTGTTTCAGGCCAATGTGGGTGGTTCTTTGTGATCAGGATGATGAGTGGAGAAGGTTTGTGGAGTTTGTTTGGGTGTTTATGGCCTGTGGAGTGAGTTTCGAATGGTTTTGCTTCTGAGAGTGAAAATGGAGGAATGGTGTTCTTGCTTGATTCAGGCCTAAGTCTTGTTGGTTTTGGCTCAATGAAACAAGGTGAGTTGATGTGTGGAATTTGTTTGAATGTTTGTGAACTGTGCAGAGAGATTCGAAGGCTTTTGCTTGAGGGAGTGTTTTTGTGAATGGGGAGCTCTTGTGTGTTTCAGCCTTGCTTGAGGTATGAAATGGCTAGCATTTTGTCCACATAAACATCTCTCATTGGTCAGATGATGTGACCTGCCCTTTATTGATTGGTATGGCCACTTTTGCAATTTGTCAACTTTTGTGTAAGAGAAAGTATGGGAAACTTCTAGGCTAGTACATGGGCTGTGTGATGCGCAGCAAGGTGAGGGGAGAGGGCTAGGGTGGTTCAGCATCCAATGCAGCAAGTTGGTGAAGTGTGATGAGTGGTTTTGCAAGTTGCTCTCTTTTGGTTCACATGGAATTTTCTAGTCCCAAAAGCCATAAAACATGAGGAAACCTTGGTCCAATCTGAACTTTAGGACTTACATGATGCTTGTGTAATGGTTTGATGTCAATTAGAAGTAACAATAATGCTTGGCACATGAAATTGCAAGTTTTCCTTTTGAGGCATAACTTGAAAATTAGTGATTTTTGCCAACTTTGACACACCATAACTTTTGATCCAAAATGAATTAGGTCATGTTCTTGTACTTTTTGAAAAGGGAAAAATGTATTCTACAACTTTCATGACCAAAGTTTTTCCATTTGAAGCATTTTTGGATCAAAAAGCAAGGCTTGAAAAATGACATAAAATGACAAATTCCTTAAAAGTCAACTATGCCCTAAAAAGTCAACTTTGCAAAAACTTCAAATTCTTGAATTTTGTGAACTTCAACCTTATTCCATGATCAAATAAAGATCATATACACTCAAAATGATGAAGATCACCCCTTGGTTGGGTCATTGGGGGCCTCAGATGCCCTGATTTTGCACTGACTTGTCTGAAAAGTCAACTCTTGATCAGATGACTTCCCCATGGAATTTCTTCATGAAAATTGATATGCATACTCCCTATACCATATAGAGACCAATGGAAACAAGAATGACCAAAAAATTGGAGTTATGGCCTCTGAAACCAAAACCCTAATTTCAGGTCATCTGTGCAGTCAAACCTGGCTCTGCATCCATGCCATTTCCAGTTCTTGTGATTCTTTGCCATTCTAGACTTTGAGAGGATTCAATATGATACTTGAACATACATAGGCCTCTTTGAAGTGATTGCTGATCTTTGGAGTGGCTCAAGAAGCTCTTGGATTGCTCAGATCACAAACCCTAGATGCAGATGACTTTGAATCTATGCAGTGAATCAAAAATGTGATATGAGATGGTATGATTGAGTTTATGCATATGAGGAGATCACAAGCCATGGTGTGAATGGGTGAGGGCAAATTTGGGGTGTTTACAGCTGCCCCTATTCAAACATGAGTTAGCTGTGTGGGATGTAAGCGACGGCTTAACAGGCCAACAAGATAACTTGTGATTGAATACCAAAGACAGTCCAAAATTTGCACTCACAGAATGAAGAAGAAAAGGGATATAGATTGTAAAAGGGAAATAAAGTATATTGTAAAGTGTGGGCGACGGAGGACGACCGTAGAGCAGAGGACGACTGCTGGGTAAAGAGCAATGACGGGGACGGCCGACATGCTGGGAAAAGTGCGGGAAATAAAGCAATGACGGGGACGGCCGACATGCTGGGGATAAAAGGTAAAGCCAAGACGGGGACGACCGACTAGCTGGGAAAAGTAAGAAATTATGATGGGGATGACCATCAAGATAAAGTTGTAAAATTCTCTGGGGATTAATGAAACATGACGGGGGCGGCCATCAAGTTCATAAAGCAAGGTAACCGACGATGGGGACGGCCATCGGGATAAAAAGAAAAGGGACCACGACGGGGACGGCCATCGGGTTAAAGAATAAATGAAATAAACAGATGATGGGGTACGACCATCAAAGGTGAAGGACGATCACCTAGCAGGGGACGGCTGCTCTGTTGGGGAATAAAGGAATTATGATGGGGACGGCCATCAAAGGTGGAGGACGACCACCCGGCAGGGTACGGCTGCCGAAAATATCAACGATGGGGACGGCCATCGGATGAGCATGATGGAGGACGACCATCAAGAGGTGGAGGACGACCACCTAGCAGGGGACGGCTGCTCTCGGGGTTTATCATGACATAGGACGAATGCCAGATAACCAAAATCAACAATGGGGACGGCCATTGGATAAAATGATGAAGGACGATCATCAAAAGGGTGGAGGACGACCACCTAGCAGGGGACGGCTGCTAAAATCAACGATGGGGACGGCCATCGGATGAGCATGATGGAGGACTACCATCAAGAGGTGGAGGACGACCACCTAGCAGGGTACGGCTGCTCTCAGGGTTTATCATGACACAGGACGAGTGTCAGATAAAAAGGAAAATATTGCTTTGTTGGCGATCTACTGGGGAGTAGTAAACACGGACGAGTGTTTATATCCAAGAAACAAAAGGTATAAGTGTTTGGTATTGTGTATAGATTAAAGATGCGGACGAGCATCCCTAAGACTACGATACGGACAAGTATTGGGTAGAAACAAATACTGACACGTGTTCAGAGATGATGATACGGACGAGTATCAACTGGTTAACAAGGAACACGGACGAGTGTTGAATCTGAAGGGGCTCTTCTGGGGAATAATAGACACAGACGAGTATCTATATTCAAGAGGACATAAGTGTTTGACACGGTGTATGGATTAAAGATGCGGACGAGCATCCTTAAGGTTATGATACGGACGAGTATCATGTAGAAACAAACGCTTGATGCATGCTCTGAGATGATGATACGGACGAGTACCAACGAGTTAACAAAGAACAAGGACCAGTGCTGAATCTGTGGGGATCTGAATGGTATATACAAGATACGGACGAGTATCTGTATGAGTGTAACATGAGTATATATAGATGAGTGTTTATCTGCTGGGAGGGTGACACAGACGAGTGTCAAGAGAGAAAAGTATAATAATATCAACAAGTATGTGGGTTGCAAAAGTGTAGGCGACTGTGCTGGGGGATACGACACGGACGGGTGCCAAGAAAGTGTATATAGGTATATGTGAGTGCAAAGAGGATGTCTTTGGCTTTCTGCTGGGAGATATGACATGGACGGGTGTCAAGGAGTATCTGTAGTGCGGGTGATCTTGTTTGTAAAGAGCGTTCAGGAGACTTTACTGGGGAAAGATGGCACGGACGAGTGTCAAAATGAGTATACACTGATGTTTGTGATTTGTGAGGCAGCTGCTTTTGCTGGGGACTCTGGGGGGATTTTTCTGTACGTTGATGAACTGTCATTATTCATAAGTGCTGATTCAAAACATGGCTTATGATTATGCTATGTGTTGAATTTTTGCCGTAATGCCCCGTGTTAGACGGAATGCTACGCTTTGTGGGTAAATATGATGCAAATGCT
Organism: Lathyrus aphaca; assembly: GCA_963966055.1. Classification (NCBI taxonomy): domain Eukaryota; kingdom Viridiplantae; phylum Streptophyta; class Magnoliopsida; order Fabales; family Fabaceae; genus Lathyrus; species Lathyrus aphaca. The sequence goes on from OZ014525.1 coordinate 241,855,662, forward strand.
ATGATTATGCAAAGCTACCAAGCCGGGATCCGGGTCCCGTTGCTGCGAGGATCTTCGATCGATCCGTTTGAAGTGGACATCCCAGCTGGGGATGAGATCGTTGGTAGATCTAATGAGATGATATTTTCTTGGGGATACGGGTCACTGATAGACCTATCCTAATAAATGAGAGACCCAGCTGGGGTTTGTAGAAGCTTTCTTCACTCTGTTGTGATCCTTCATGCGCTGCTCTTCTGGATAGAGGCTGGAGCTCTGTGGGGGGATGGTTCCCTGACTTTTGTGTTCCGGCTGAGGATAAAATGGCAACTCGGCTGGGGAGAAAGAGAGATCACTGAGAGACCTCCTTAAGGATTCTGTTGAAGAGGATCCTTGACTCAGCCGGGGATATAGGTGCCTTTTGTGATGCCTGGCAACTCTGATGGGGATAAGCAACAAGTGGCAACTCAGCTGGGGGAAGTCATGGGAGGCAACTCAGCTGGGGAGAGAGCACTTCGGGCGCTAAAATTGAGTGTTGATTTGCCAGCTTGTTGGGATAAAGTTTTCATGCCCCAAGTTGCGTTCTGGATACCTGCAATCCTGAAAAAGGTAAAAAAAACGCACAAGATAAACCCGAGGTATCCTTTACTGGATTCCGTCATAGGAGTTTAGATACTTCTGAGAGTAAGCATATTTCCTGCAAGCATGTTTTTGTTTGAAGATAAGCATCTGTATTCTTATGCAATCAGTTTTTTTTCTTTTAAGACATCAGACATTTTTTTGCAAATAAAATGTACAAAACGAGACATGACTGAAAATCTGGTTTTATTAATTCATATGCCCTGAATTGGCGAGATACAGTCAAAGGAAAATATCCCCTGAAATGAGGAGATTGTTACAAATCGAGAAACAAAATGTTGACAGTGTTGATGACGCTTTAAGGAGCTTCCTCTTCACTATGACCCGTATGACTTTTGACGTTCTTCTCATCTTGCTTTTTGAAGAATGTTGATTCTGATTGAAGCTTGATCCTTTCGAAGCTTACCAAGTTGTAGATGATACAGACGAATTCAGAATGCAGTTGTTCGCTTATTCCCTTATTTTGCATGGATCGCCCTTTCGGGTTTTCAATCCATCGGGATACCCATTTTTGCCTGAGCTGTCCAATGCGGCTTTTCAACTCAGCGGGTGTACATTTTTGTTTATTTTCCCTTATTTTTTCCCGAGTCTTTTATTCTGTTTTTGACTCGCCGGGATGCCCTATTTTTGCCTGGACTTACATTCTGTTTCTGTGTCCAGCGGGTCATTTTTATGCGAAGTATTTTTTAAATGCATCTGAATTCACAGGGGACGGGAAATCTTCACCATCCATGGTGCTGAGCATTAGTGCTCCACCAGAGAAAACTTTCTTTACCACAAATGGTCCTTCATAATTCGGAGTCCACTTGCCCCTGTGGTCTGTATGAGGAGGGAGGATTCTTTTCAGCACAAGATCTCCTACTTGGTACTCTCGGTGCCTGACTTTCTGATCGAAGGCTTTCTTCATCCTTTTCTGATACAACTGCCCATGACAGATTGCAGCCAATCTCTTTTCTTCAATCAGACTCAGTTGTTCGTATCGGGCCCTAACCCATTCTGCTTCGCTCAGTTTAACATCCATTAGTACCCGTAGAGAGGGTAATTCAACTTCAACTGGTAGGACTACTTCCATACCATATACAAGCTGATACGGTGTTGCCCCAGTGGATGTTCTGATTGACGTGCGGTACCCATGCAAGGCAAATGGTAGCATTTCATGCCAATCTTTGTAGGTAACTACCATCTTCTGCACAATCTTCTTGATATTCTTGTTCGCTGCCTCAACAGCGCCATTCATCTTTGGCCTGTAAGGAGAAGAATTGTGATGTTGGATCTTGAAGTCCCGGCACAGCTCTGCCATCATTTTGTTGTTTAAGTTGGAACCATTATCAGTAATGATTCGCTCGGGCACTCCATACCGACAGATGATATCTCTTTTCAGAAATCTGGCTACCACTTGTCTTGTGACGTTTGCATATGAGGCTGCTTCAACCCACTTGGTGAAATAGGCAATGGCGACCAGGATGAATCTGTGGCCATTTGAAGTAGTCGGCTCGATCTTGCCAATCATATCAATGCCCCACATAGCAAAGGGCCAGGGTGAAGACATTATGTTCAAGGGATTGGGAGGCACATGCACCTTATCTGCATAGATCTGGCATTTATGGCATTTTCTGGCGTAGGCACAACAGTCTGCATCCATTGTGATCCAGTAATAACCTGATCTTAACAACTTTTTAGCCATGGCATGCCCTCCAGCATGGGTACCAAAGGATCCTTCGTGCACTTCATGCATCAACAAGTCTTCTTCTGTCTTATCAACACATCTGAGGAGTACCATATCAAAGTTCCTTTTGTATAGGGAACCATCAGTGTTCAAGAAGAAACTACCAGCAAGCCTTCTCAAAGTCTTCTTATCATTGGAAGATGCCCTAGGTGGGTATGTCTGATCCTCCAAGAAGCACTTAATGTCATAGAACCAAGGCTTATTATCTTTGACAACATCTGCTGCGAACACATATGCTGGTCTGTCAAGTCTGGACACTGAAATCTGAGGTACAAAGTTGGCGGCTTGAACTTTGATCATGGATGAAATGGTAGCCAGGGCATCTGCAAACTGATTCTCGTCCCGAGGGATATACTCAAGCTTGACTGTTGTGAAGAAAGTCAATAGCCTCCTTGTATAATCCCTGTAAGGTATTAGATGATCCTGGTGTGTGTACCATTTGCCATTGGTTTGATTGACTACCAAAGCTGAATCTCCGAATACGGTCAACGTCTTGATCCTGAGGTCAATAGCCTCCTCAAGACCCATAATGCAAGCTTCGTATTCAGCTTCGTTGTTAGTGCAGTTGAAAGTGAGTTTTGCCGAGAAAGGCATGTGAACTCCTTTAGGTGTAATGAGTACTGCACCAACACCACGACCATTCATGTTAACAGCCCCGTCAAACATCATAGTCCATTCTTCTTCCGGGTCAGGCCCTTCAGTGTGAACAGGCTCTTCATGATCTTTTGCTTTTATGAACATGATGTCTTCATCAGGGAAGTCAAATCTCATAGGCTGGTAATCATCAAGGGGTTGCTCAGCAAGATATTCAGACAATACACTGCCTTTGATGGCTTTCTGAGATGTGTACTGGATGTCGTATTCTGTGAGGATCATTTGCCATCTTGCAACCCGTCCGGTAAGAGCTGGCTTCTCAAATATGTACTTAACTGGGTCCATTTTTGAGATTAACAAGGTAGTGTGGGTCAACATATACTGCCTCAGTCGGCGAGCAGCCCACGCTAAAGCACAACAAGTTTTCTCGAGCAGTGAATAACGTTGTTCACAGTCGGTAAACTTTTTGCTTAGGTAGTATATCGCATACTCTTTTCGACCAGACTCGTCATGCTGGCCCAACACACACCCCATCGACTCTTCTAAAACTGTCAAGTACATTATTAGAGGTCTTCCTTCAACTGGCGGCATAAGAATTGGAGGTTTCTTGTAAGTATTCCTTGATCTTGTCAAAAGCCCTCTGACAGTCGTCGTTCCACCTTACCGTCTGTTCTTTTCTCAATAATTTGAACAAGGGTTCACAGGTTGCTGTAAGGTGAGATATGAACCGTGAGATGTAGTTCAATCGACCTAAGAACCCTCGAACTTCCTTCTTTTTTCGGTACAGGCATCTCTTGAATAGCTTTGACTTTATCAGGGTCAACTTCAATCCCTTTCTCGCTCACAATAAATCCCAACAACTTACCGGATCGCACCCCGAACGTGCACTTGTTGGGGTTCAGCTTCAATTGGTACTTCCTCAGACGCTTGAATAACTTCAGTAGATTCACCAGGTGATCTTCCTCTGTAAGGGACTTGGCAATCATGTCATCCACATAACATTCTATCTCTCGTGGAATAATGTTACCATAGCCCGTTGATATGTTGCACCGGCATTCTTGAGCCCAAATGGCATTACCTTGTAGCAGAACGTGCCCCAGGGTGTGATGAAGGTTGTCTTCTCCATGTCTTCAGGTGACATCTTAATCTGGTTGTATCCTGAAAATCCGTCCATGAAGGAGAACACCGAGAACTGAGCCGTATTATCCACCAATACATCAATGTGAGGTAAAGGGAAATCATCTTTCGGGCTGGCTCTGTTCAGATCCCGGTAGTCAACACACATTCTTACTTTGCCGTCCTTCTTAGGCACAGGCACAATATTAGCAACCCACGGTGGATAGCTAGTCACAGCAAGGAACCCGGCGTCCCACTGCTTTTGTACCTCTTCCTTGATTTTCATTGCCATGTCCGGGCGAGTACGGCGCAGTTTCTGCTTAACTGGCGGGCATTCTTCTCTCAAAGGCAGCTTGTGCACGACAATGTCGGTATCCAACCCCGGCATATCTTGATACAACCAAGCAAACACGTCCACATATTCTCGAAGCAGATCAATCATTTGTCTCTTCACTGAGCCTTGTAGGCAGGCCCCGATTTTAACCTCTTTCACGTCTTCATCTGTACCAAGATTAATAACTTCAACCTCCTCCTGGTGAGGAGTAATAACCTTTTCCTCTTGTCTTAACAACCTGGCTAGCTCTTCAGGAAGCTCATATTCTTCATCAACCCCTTCATCAGCTTGATTGATTGGATTGTCAAAGTCATACGAAGTCATAGCCGTGCTGTTGTCGGTGCTGTCTGGAAAGCACACTCTGCAAGGGTTCAGTTTGTTCGTTTTAGTGATTTGATTTTAATCTTGTTTTAGAAAAGTGAAATAAAATTGTCATTTTGAAAACACTGCCATTTATTTTTTTGTACAAAAAGAAAAATGGAAAAACAGTGAGCGGAAAAGAAAAAGACTCGTTTGCAAAAAGATGTCTGATATTTCATTGATTAATCTTGTTTGCACAAAAAGTACAGATGGCCCGATTACAAAATGAGTCTTGTCATCTTGGGCAAGATGCAAGACTTTGATGCATGCTATAAAAATACAGGAAATAATAATTACTCTGCATGAGTAACTCTTATAATTTCCTGGGAAGACCAGTTTGAGATACTGCTCCCCGGGATCTTTGGACGAATCCCGATTTCCAGGTTCCGTTCTTCTTCCAGTTCGTCTTCCAGACAGTTGACAACATCAGGGGTGAGCATCCCCCCACTAACAAAGTTGGGCTCTTTCGCAACCTCTGCTCGATCTTGTTGAGTTGGTCTGTAACCCAACACAAATCTATCCTCTTTCTTCTCCACCGATAACAGTTTGCCCCAGCCTTGGGCGTTTCCTCCCTCAACAACCTTCCGAGCTTGTTGGTATGATGATATTGAAGTACCAGGCACAGCAGATGTTTCATTGACATTCAAGGCTTCAAAACCTTGGCTCATTGTTTCATGGATCTCCCCATCCATCTCAATATACTTATAGGTAGCCAGGTGGCTGACAAAAATATCCTCCTCTCCACAGATTGTAACGATTTGACCCTCCCACTCATATTTTAACTTCTGGTGAAGGGTAGAGGTCACGGCGCCAGCGGCGTGAATCCATGGCCTACCCAATAGACAGCTGTAGGCAGGCTGTATATCCATCACGTAGAAGGTTGTTTTGAAAGTTTGTGGGCCAATCGTTATGGGCAACTCGATCTCTCCCAGAACCGATCTCTTTGAGCCATCAAAGGCTCTCACCACCAGGTTGCTGGGTCTTAACGCCAATCCGTCGTATTCTAGCTTCACCAGGGCCTTTTTAGGTAAGACATTGAGGGATGACCCCGTGTCTACCAGCACATGGGAAAGGACATCACCTTTACATTCCATGGTTATGTGCAAGGCCTTGTTATGGTTGCGGCCTTCCGTAGTCAATTCAGTGTTGGTGAACCCTAGTCCGTGACTAGCATTAACATTTCCAACTACAGCTTCCAGCTGATTGACAGTGATCTCTTCAGGCACGTAAGCTGCGTGCAAGACTTTGAGTAGTGCGTTCCGATGGGCTTCGGAGCACATAAGCAATGATAGGATTGAGATCTTGGAAGGCGTCTGATGAAGCTGATCCACTACTTTATAATCACTCTTCTTGATGATTCGCATGAACTCATCAACCTCTTGATCGAATGGTGTTTTCAAAGCTTCTTTAACAGTCTGATCTTCCTGCACCAAGATTTTTCCTTTTGCTTTAGCAGCAGCTTCTGCTTCGGCAGTGGGTATCTGAATTTGTGGAGCGAAAAGACGTCCGCTTCGAGTGAAGCCTCCGCCTCCTCCCACATTGTCAATTTGTGGTGCAGGGGTTGATGATTCAAAAGTGATTCTTTGTCCTTCACAGTACAGGTCAGAGTCGTAATGCCACGGGATGGCATTGCTGCTTTCATAAGGTACTGGTCCAGGCACCGTGATAGTGACTGGACTGATTGCAGCTGCTGAAGGAACTGTGATAGTCTGTGGATCATAATAAATTGTAACTGGTGCTCTGATGGGAGCAGCACCTTCCGAGTTGTAGGGAGAGTTGTTCTCAGGATCATAAAATATTGTGACAGTTGAGACATCTTCATGATTTTTTGCTGGTGTTGTAGGAGACATTGTTGGAAGAATGGATGTTGTTGTTGTAGGAGTTTCGAAATGGAGTGGTGTTGGAGTTGTAGAAGCAAAATTTGTTGATGACTGATCAATTGAGATAATAGATGAAGTACTTGTTGATGAAGCCGAAGAATTGTCAGGAACAATGGTTGCTGCAGTTGTAGGAGGTATAGGAACTGTTGCTGATGAGATTGCTGGATTTGTTGGAAATGATGTGGTGATCTGAAGTTGGCCACTCTGAATGAGACCATCTATGCCATTCCTCAGGTTATCGCACCCATTGACTGAAATATTGCAGTAAGCACACCCCAACTCACACCCCGGGAACATTTGACATTCGAGGAGCTGAGCCTTAATTTCTACCAACGGTGTCCGGATCTGACCCACACTGGTTATTAAATAAGACGGCTTGTCTTCTTCAATAGCGTTGATTCTGGGACCACCGTGGTTTGGCATGGGGTTCTTATTGACATTAGGTGGTGGTGCGAAATTCAGAGCTTTTGAGTCTACCAGGTCTTGTACCTTCATGTGCAAAGCTCTGCACTTTTCTGTACTGTGGCCAGGTGCATTTGAATGGAAGGCACATCTGGCGTTGGAATCATAATTCCTGGGTAGGCTGTTGGGATCTGGAGGTGCCAACGTCCTTAGCTCAACTAGGTTGAGTTTCAGGAGTTGTGGCAGCAATGTAGCATATGGCATAGGGATCGGATCGATTACCCTGTTGGCTTGAGAAGGCCTCTGTTGGAATGGCCTTTGCTGGTTATTGTTGTTGGTGTTGTTGTTGTTGTAATTTCTCGGAGGATACTGATTCTGTTGATGGTACTGAGGTTGTTGCTGATAGTTGGGCTACGGAGGTTGATAAACTGGTTGAGGATGGGCCGGAGCGGGAATGGTGACTGCTGCCACTGATCTGTGAACAAATGGAGGTCTGCCCCTGTTGGTGTGGATGGCATTGGTCTCGCTAGTTCTTCTTGGGCCTGCAAAAGGCTTCCTTGTGCTACTGGACGAGCTTGCACCATTGTCAGAAATCTTACCCATTTTTAACAGGCTCTCAATTCTCTCCCCAGCTATGACAACATCTGCAAAGCTAGTGGAAGAGAAAGCAGCCAGCCTGTCAATATATGTCCCCTGAAGGGTGTTCATAAACATATCTGCCATTTCCCTCTCAGACATAGGTGGTTGAACAGCAGCAGCCAATTGCCTCCATCTCTGGGCATATTCTCGGAAACTTTCCCTTGACGATTGTGACATTCCCATTAGGAGGGTCCTGTTGGGTGCCATATCTAAGTTGTACTGATACTGCCTGATGAAGGCCTCTGCCAGGTCCTTCCAGCATCTGATAGTTGCCCTTGTCAAGTGAGAGTACCATTCTCTTGACGCTCCAGTCAAGCTATCCTCTAAATAGAACATCCAGAGCTTCTCATCCATAGTATAGGCTTTCAGCCTCCCCAGAAATGATTGTAAATGAGTCCGGGGGCATGAAGTCCCGTTGTATTTTTCAAAACAAGGAGGCTTAAACTTATGGGGAATCCTGACCCCGTCTACCAAGCCCATGTCCATGACGTCGAAACCCAAATAGTTTTGAGACTCTAAGGACCTCAATTTCTCAGCTATCTCATCCAGCCTTCTATCATAAGCTTCTTCCCCAGCACCCATTACTGTGAACTGATCCTCTTGGGGGTCTTCTTGAAGTACCCTGGCTGCAGTGGCAGTCCCTTGAACATTTGCAGGAATATTGACCTCTGGATGAAGATGGGGGCCGAATACAGGGGGGTTAACATGAGGTTGGACCCTTTCATTGTTGCTGGTGCCGGCAGTCCCTATATGTGGATCTTCTTGATTTTGCCTTTCCACCATGGCCCTCAATCTTTCTTGGCTCTGAGCCATGTTGTTCATTACTTCCATAAACTGAGTCATCTGGTTCCTCATTTCCAATCTTTCGTTCGCCATTTGGTTTCTGACCTCAGTAAGGTCCTGCTGCATCTGATCCATTTGAATGCCCGGAAGGTTGTTACGGGTCGGATAACGGTGCGGACGGTTGAGGGGAAATACTCGGCGCCGAGCAATAGTTCCTGAATATCACAATAGAGTTAGCTGCAATAAAACAAAAACCTACAAAACAAACAAAAGGGGTTAGCATGCAATGCAGTATGCTTATTTGCTTTCAAGGTATCCGGCTTGGCATTCAGTTTTGACCCTTCCAGACCCTTGAAGATGCTGTTGATGTTGCTTTCGAAGTAAACTAATACATATATTACAAAAGACAAATGGTACATAGTTTGTTTACAAGTACAAGCCCTCGAAGGGGTCAAAATACATTACAAGAAAAAAGGAAAAATACACGGAATGAAAGCAACAACAAGCAAATGGTCAGACACCAAGACCAAACTCATCCTCCCGAACTTCCTTGAGAAGTGCTTCGGTCACAGGATCAGCTGGACGTTCCGTGAGATTCCTGATGAGGAGATTCCGGATAGTAACAGCTGCAGTTAGCTTCTTGTGCTGGCTTTGGTCCTTCGACCTCTTCACTGCAGCTTTGAATTTCAGCTCTGATATCTCCCTCTGGGCTGCTGCCAGGGCTTCTTGCTGCACTTTTGCACTAGCTTCCAGTTGCTCCATCTTGTCTTGAACTCTCTTGTCCTCTAGAGTACGAGCCTCGGTGATCCTGACCCACATACCTGACTCTCCTTCAGATACAAGTCTGTCCTTGCTCTCTGGAACTGGGCTTCCTTGCAAGCATTCTTCAGAATTTGTTCTCCAGCCTTAGACTTTTTGATATAATCCCCAGACTTCTCAATCTTAGCCATATGCTCCACTCTCAACTTCTCTAACCTCTCAATCTCCATCCTACCATCACTCCTCTCCCGGAGGGTCTTCTGCAAAGCCTGGGTTAACTTCTCATTTCTTTCCTTCAAGCTCTCAAACTCCTCCAAACTGATAGTGGCAGGGGGTGGTGCTGAAGATGATTCAGGCATATCTTCTATGGTAAAGGGCATTCCAGAGAATTGAGCCCTGGCACGGGACCATTCATAATATTGTGCTGATGCCACATTGCTGCACTTCCCCAAAATGGTTATTCCCTTGGTTTGAACATTATCCCAGGCCCAAGCAGCCTGCCTAACAATAGCCAGATTAGGCTTGTTCTCACAATAAAGTGTCTCAACCAAGTCCTGTGCCTTAGGAGTGTGGACCAGTGCATAGCCCAGTTGCCTTTTGAACAGCAGAGGGTTGTAGTTAATACTCCCCTTAACTCCTATTAGGGGCACATTGGGAAAATGCCCACAGCTGGTGATGATATCCCTGCCTTTGGTGCTTTGGGTGCACCACCTGATATCGGCTGAAGTTAGAGCAGTGAGTCTCTTAGCCCAGTTTTTCTGCTGATGAGGATTCAAAAATGCATCTGTCCTGGGTAGATGCCTGAGAAGCCAAGTATGGAATAATGGAGCACAACACCTCACTAATCTTCCCCTCTGCTTTTCATTCCTCTGATGCACTGAGTAGTAGAGGTCCCCCAATAAAGTGGGCACTGGGTTCTGCAAGATGAAAAGATGGATTGCATTCTTGCTAATGAATCGAGGCTCATCTGCAAACAATACAATTCCATATACACTCAAGGCCAATAAAGCACAAACAGCTTTCCACTCTCCTAAAGAAGCTTTCAGGGTAGCTTGAGAGATCAAGAAATCCAGATGAAAGCCAGGGATTCCAGCTTTAGAAGTCATATGCTGCTCAATCAGAACAGGTTCTAGATGCAAAGCCTTTGCTACTTCTCCATTACCAGGAAAGACCATCTCAGGGTTGAAAGGGATTCCACCCCTGATAGGTATACCAACCAATGATGAATATTCTTCTAATAGAGGGCCTAGCTGAAAATCTTGGAAAGTAAAACACCTCAATGGGGGATCATAAAAATGAATGCAGGTGTGAATCAGGCTTCTCTGTGAAGGGTCCAGATCCATAACCATATCAAGTATATCTCCAAAGTGTTCCCTGAACAATGGTATGTGATCTGGAGTGATCAGGGTCTGAATCCTCCTGATGTCAGATAGCTCTGGCTGGAAGAAGTGGTAGGTGATGTTGCTCTTTTTAGGAGCCATGATGATGAAGATGAGTGGAGACAGGTGCTGATGAGGATACTGAATAACCGGGCCACTGATTGGCTGGTGATAGCTGAAGCAGATGCTGATAGCTGAAGCAGGTGCTGATGAAGATAGGTCAATACTGAAGATGGGGTCAAAACCAGAACCAAATGAAGATGGATACCCTGAAACGCAAATAAGCAAATGTCAATATGATGCAATGTTTATGTATGCAAATAATATGCAAGGGTTTGTGACTGAGCCGGATCTGATCAAATGCCTTGATATAGGTCCAAGTATGTTCAAGAAATCCAGATGGAGGTCTATAAATCCGGTAACCAAGGTGGGGGGCTCAAATAAAGAGCCACATGTCCAGGGTTTTAGAATCACAAGAACTGTTCCAACATGAAGTATTCTTAATCAAGTCAAAGCAACAGGGTATTCTGAGGTCAAGGTACCTGCAAACCTGTAAACAGCCCAACCCCCTCACAAGTGGTGTTCTAAAACAAGGATCCTCAGACTTGGATCAGTTATGAGAAGTATAAACACTTCTAACCCGGAGGTACAGTGTTTACAATAACCATAAAAGTTCCTCCTCTAATTCACCTCAGTTTCTGAAGGTCAGTACTAAAAGGTCATCCAGACTTAGCAGGCTTCCCAGATAGCCCTAGCATTGCAGGAAATCTGCAACACAGAGTTCTCAAGAAGAAACCCATATCTGAACTGTGTTTCATATTCCCGCACCAGACCGAGATGGAATGGGAAAGAATATGATTCACTCTAGCCTAGGTGTCACTCAGGTCCCAGGTATAGGACCTTAACTCTCAATGGAACACCCACCCACCAAAGTAAACAACAGATCCAGCCAGCAGCACAGTATGACAATATGATAATATGTGCACAAAGCTATAAAGAAAGCAATAAACAAAACTGTACAAAATAAATACGAATATACAAACACAAATAAGCACATAACACCCCAGTAAACACAAATCAATCAAGCTCTAGGAGGAACCCACAAAAAGAACCAGAAGCCCTGGTTGCAATATAAGGTTCCCCAGCAGAGTCGCCAAGCTGTCGCTCCCGATAAATGGGGAATAGGCCCAGATAAAGGTACAGACGCGAACGGTCGGCGAAAGGGACAATGAGAACACACAGCCGTGAACTCACTGGAGATGAATAGAGTCGCCAGCTAGGCATTTTTATCCCGGAGGAAAGGCAATGCTGCATAGGCCTAGAAAGAGATGGATAAGACGGTTGCGAACCAGAGAGACTGAGAAAGGGGGTAGGTTACAACCTGGGAAGGTATTAGCACCCAGATTGTCCGCCGTACTCGACGGGATCCACGCTTAAAAGATTTGTGTTTTAAAGGGGTAGTGTCAGTGCAATTTGTGTATAAAAGAGCTGGAAAAGATGTATAGGTGTCTGTGTAAAAGAAGTGAAGTGAAGTATGAAAGTGTCAGTGTAAGAAAGGAGTGAAATGCTCAAGATCATGAGGCTAAAGAATGAAGCTAGAAGGAGGGGGAATACGCAGAGACTTTTGTTCGATAACTGTTAAGTTATGCCTACGTATCCTCTCGTGCAATGAGGAAGTCAGAACACCGTAGTTCGACCCAAAGAGACTGAAAGATGAATTGACTTGTGAACTGCTTGCTTGCCTATGCTCAAGTGTATGACCTTTCTGGCTCAGGTGCAAACTGTTTTGCATTAGACGGAAGAAGCGAGTTCTCGTTTATGAGTGAATGAGATGAGAAAAGAATCCCGAAGGAGACGATTATTTTTTGTTTTTGTATTTTCAGTCTTTTATTGCTTTTGAATTTGTCATAAGTTAATGAGCTTAAGCCTAAACCAATGGATTTAGTAAACTCATCACATCTTCCCTCTGATTAGGGGTAATGAGAGTACCTTAAGTGTGAAGTCAGATTCTCACACTTAATCACCTTTGGTATAAGATTAAGATCATTAACCTACTTGTGATTATTTAGATGTTTTTGTTGTTTTTGTTTAGTGTTAAGTAATGAGATTAAGCCATAATCAAAGATTGAACAGACTCATTACACCATCCTAATAGAAGGATAATAGATGAGAATGTTTAAGCTGAGGAAAACTCCTCAACTTAATCCATGATTAGGGATTAAACTCATGACAAAACAAGCCTTTGATTAAGTGGATTTTATTTAATGGTATGATGATGAAGTGATTTTTATGATTTGTAAGACAACTTGAGGGGGACTTGTCCATTAACACTAGGGTTAGTCCTTCTTAACCAATTAAGGAAGAATTGGAACCCTAATGCAAGGCCCAAGTTACAAGTGTGGTGTCTTGATGATTATTAGATGGATTGATTAAAGGAGTTAAACACATTAAGGGTTTAACACTTAGGATTAAAATTATACACTCCATCCTAAGAGAAGGATGCAGGCATAAGCTTGATCACAAAGCCTTAAAGCCTTTAGGGTTTAGTCCCTGATTATGAGATGAGAAGAGAAGACTCAAAAGAGACACAAAGGTAAAACTAAGAGGGGAGACTAATCAAAACCCTAATCATTGTCATGCTTGGTTTTTCCTAAGGTTTGTGAGGTTTTCAAGAGAAGTCTTCAATGGAACCACCAGGAGGCAGATGAAAGGATCAAGAGAAGCAAAGCAACTTGCTTCATTCAAGAAGTCAAGTCACTTGAAGAAAGAAAGTGGGAAGAGGAAGAATGAGCAAGCTCAAACTCAAACACAAACAAAAATGCAGCAATGGATGCAAGAGAGATGAAAAGAAAAGTTATGAGAAGTGAAGGCAAATTCACTTCTCAAAGTTACTTACCACCTGAAAGGTTAGAAAGAAATGCAATGTGGTGCAAAATGGGATGAGATGACATGATGAGAAACAAAACCAGAAGCATATACATGATGCTAATGATGCTATGAGATGCTACAAACATGAGGCAGCACATGGAAATGATCATACAAGTTCATGAATGCAAATGAAGCAAGTTAAGAACCATGAACATACATGACAAGTTATGAAGTGCACATGGCATACAACATGGCAAATACATGATGCAATGATCAAACATGCTTTCAATATGTCTTATGATGTCACATGGATCAAATGGATGCTTGGAATGTCATGGCAAGTCATGTTATGCAAGAGAATGCAAGATGGATGCATATGGAAGCCCAAATTAGGGTTTATGAACCACACATCAAACACAAACCAAAATCAGAAGCAAACAACATTACAAAAAATTGAAAATGCACTCAAAGGACCCCTAATCCTATACTAAACCAATGCCCAAAGGAGAGGTCTCAACTCTTAACCAATCTCAAGTTATGATTTTCACAAGTTTTTTAGGGTTTTAGGGTTCCTAAACAAGAAAAATGCCAATCAAATTGAAAATGAAAGATCAAATCATGGCCATTTAATCTCACAAACTACATGCTAAGCACAATGCAATGCAAAAAGAATCAATGTCCAACTCTTCATGGATAGGCAGAAATGATTTTTTGAACTTTGGATCAAATTAATGCATAAAAATGATTTTAATTCAATGAAAAATTCTCAAAATGCATCAAGATCAAAAAAGAAATTTGGTTTGAAGGTTGGACAATGTTTCTAAATGTCTTAGAACATTTCATGAATTTTTTGGTGATTTTTAAATACCTAAAAGTATTTTTAATAAATTAATTTCCATTAATCAATTAAAAATAATCTTTTAAATATTTAAAAATACTTTTTTAATGCTAAAAATAAAAATAAAAATATTTTTGTGTTTTAAAAATTGGTGAAACTCTTGAGAAAAAGTTTCATAATTTTTAAAACAATTTTGCTATTTTTAACAAATTATGTAAAACAAATGAGAAAAATATGAAAATAAAATGAAAATAAATGAATTATGAGAGAAGTCAGCTGATCCAAGGGCCTGAATTCAAACTGGCCAGCGCGCGCATTGACCTGGCGCCATATCCAAGGGCCAACATTCAAACCTGGCTAACTAATGCTTAAACCCTAATCTCGCCGCTAATCACTTTCAGATGACCGGAACAGTGTTCCGGTCATCTTCTCCGTTCACCCCAAACCTCAAACTCCTTCAAAACGCATCTAAAACGAAATCTAAAAACACAGAAATGATTCCCACTCACTCACGAATCAAAACCCTAAATCAAAACAAATTTATTTTTCCAGGAATGGCTGAATCGAAGGAAACAAGAACTAGGGCAAAAGAGTTTCAGAGGTTGATTAAACTCTCATCTCTCAACCATTTTCAAAACTAATGACATCAGAGTGATCAGGAGAGCATATAGAACAACTTGAGAACTTTAAAAATGATTTCTGGAAAAAAAGTTCTTGAGCTACCTGAGTTTCGAAGCTTTCACTCCAGCAGCTTTCTGACCTCTCCCTTTGATGCAATCCACTTTACTTGGTCCCCTGATGATCCTTGAATGCTTAGGAGGAGTTTATGTTGGCTGGTTGAGGAGTTTGAACTGCTTCTGCTCAAGCTCAGTTGAAAATGGTAATGGTGATTCAGGCTGTTTCAGGCCAATGTGGGTGGTTCTTTGTGATCAGGATGATGAGTGGAGAAGGTTTGTGGAGTTTGTTTGGGTGTTTATGGCCTGTGGAGTGAGTTTCGAATGGTTTTGCTTCTGAGAGTGAAAATGGAGGAATGGTGTTCTTGCTTGATTCAGGCCTAAGTCTTGTTGGTTTTGGCTCAATGAAACAAGGTGAGTTGATGTGTGGAATTTGTTTGAATGTTTGTGAACTGTGCAGAGAGATTCGAAGGCTTTTGCTTGAGGGAGTGTTTTTGTGAATGGGGAGCTCTTGTGTGTTTCAGCCTTGCTTGAGGTATGAAATGGCTAGCATTTTGTCCACATAAACATCTCTCATTGGTCAGATGATGTGACCTGCCCTTTATTGATTGGTATGGCCACTTTTGCAATTTGTCAACTTTTGTGTAAGAGAAAGTATGGGAAACTTCTAGGCTAGTACATGGGCTGTGTGATGCGCAGCAAGGTGAGGGGAGAGGGCTAGGGTGGTTCAGCATCCAATGCAGCAAGTTGGTGAAGTGTGATGAGTGGTTTTGCAAGTTGCTCTCTTTTGGTTCACATGGAATTTTCTAGTCCCAAAAGCCATAAAACATGAGGAAACCTTGGTCCAATCTGAACTTTAGGACTTACATGATGCTTGTGTAATGGTTTGATGTCAATTAGAAGTAACAATAATGCTTGGCACATGAAATTGCAAGTTTTCCTTTTGAGGCATAACTTGAAAATTAGTGATTTTTGCCAACTTTGACACACCATAACTTTTGATCCAAAATGAATTAGGTCATGTTCTTGTACTTTTTGAAAAGGGAAAAATGTATTCTACAACTTTCATGACCAAAGTTTTTCCATTTGAAGCATTTTTGGATCAAAAAGCAAGGCTTGAAAAATGACATAAAATGACAAATTCCTTAAAAGTCAACTATGCCCTAAAAAGTCAACTTTGCAAAAACTTCAAATTCTTGAATTTTGTGAACTTCAACCTTATTCCATGATCAAATAAAGATCATATACACTCAAAATGATGAAGATCACCCCTTGGTTGGGTCATTGGGGGCCTCAGATGCCCTGATTTTGCACTGACTTGTCTGAAAAGTCAACTCTTGATCAGATGACTTCCCCATGGAATTTCTTCATGAAAATTGATATGCATACTCCCTATACCATATAGAGACCAATGGAAACAAGAATGACCAAAAAATTGGAGTTATGGCCTCTGAAACCAAAACCCTAATTTCAGGTCATCTGTGCAGTCAAACCTGGCTCTGCATCCATGCCATTTCCAGTTCTTGTGATTCTTTGCCATTCTAGACTTTGAGAGGATTCAATATGATACTTGAACATACATAGGCCTCTTTGAAGTGATTGCTGATCTTTGGAGTGGCTCAAGAAGCTCTTGGATTGCTCAGATCACAAACCCTAGATGCAGATGACTTTGAATCTATGCAGTGAATCAAAAATGTGATATGAGATGGTATGATTGAGTTTATGCATATGAGGAGATCACAAGCCATGGTGTGAATGGGTGAGGGCAAATTTGGGGTGTTTACAGCTGCCCCTATTCAAACATGAGTTAGCTGTGTGGGATGTAAGCGACGGCTTAACAGGCCAACAAGATAACTTGTGATTGAATACCAAAGACAGTCCAAAATTTGCACTCACAGAATGAAGAAGAAAAGGGATATAGATTGTAAAAGGGAAATAAAGTATATTGTAAAGTGTGGGCGACGGAGGACGACCGTAGAGCAGAGGACGACTGCTGGGTAAAGAGCAATGACGGGGACGGCCGACATGCTGGGAAAAGTGCGGGAAATAAAGCAATGACGGGGACGGCCGACATGCTGGGGATAAAAGGTAAAGCCAAGACGGGGACGACCGACTAGCTGGGAAAAGTAAGAAATTATGATGGGGATGACCATCAAGATAAAGTTGTAAAATTCTCTGGGGATTAATGAAACATGACGGGGGCGGCCATCAAGTTCATAAAGCAAGGTAACCGACGATGGGGACGGCCATCGGGCTAAAAAGAAAAGGGACCACGACGGGGACGGCCATCGGGTTAAAGAATAAATGAAATAAACAGATGATGGGGTACGACCATCAAAGGTGAAGGACGATCACCTAGCAGGGGACGGCTGCTCTGTTGGGGAATAAAGGAATTATGATGGGGACGGCCATCAAAGGTGGAGGACGACCACCCGGCAGGGTACGGCTGCCGAAAATATCAACGATGGGGACGGCCATCGGATGAGCATGATGGAGGACGACCATCAAGAGGTGGAGGACGACCACCTAGCAGGGGACGGCTGCTCTCGGGGTTTATCATGACATAGGACGAATGCCAGATAACCAAAATCAACAATGGGGACGGCCATTGGATAAAATGATGAAGGACGATCATCAAAAGGGTGGAGGACGACCACCTAGCAGGGGACGGCTGCTAAAATCAACGATGGGGATGGCCATCGGATGAGCATGATGGAGGACTACCATCAAGAGGTGGAGGACGACCACCTAGCAGGGTACGGCTGCTCTCAGGGTTTATCATGACACAGGACGAGTGTCAGATAAAAAGGAAAATATTGCTTTGTTGGCGATCTACTGGGGAGTAGTAAACACGGACGAGTGTTTATATCCAAGAAACAAAAGGTATAAGTGTTTGGTATTGTGTATAGATTAAAGATGCGGACGAGCATCCCTAAGACTACGATACGGACAAGTATTGGGTAGAAACAAATACTGACACGTGTTCAGAGATGATGATACGGACGAGTATCAACTGGTTAACAAGGAACACGGACGAGTGTTGAATCTGAAGGGGCTCTTCTGGGGAATAATAGACACAGACGAGTATCTATATTCAAGAGGACATAAGTGTTTGACACGGTGTATGGATTAAAGATGCGGACGAGCATCCTTAAGGTTATGATACGGACGAGTATCATGTAGAAACAAACGCTTGATGCATGCTCTGAGATGATGATACGGACGAGTACCAACGAGTTAACAAAGAACAAGGACCAGTGCTGAATCTGTGGGGATCTGAATGGTATATACAAGATACGGACGAGTATCTGTATGAGTGTAACATGAGTATATATAGATGAGTGTTTATCTGCTGGGAGGGTGACACAGACGAGTGTCAAGAGAGAAAAGTATAATAATATCAACAAGTATGTGGGTTGCAAAAGTGTAGGCGACTGTGCTGGGGGATACGACACGGACGGGTGCCAAGAAAGTGTATATAGGTATATGTGAGTGCAAAGAGGATGTCTTTGGCTTTCTGCTGGGAGATATGACATGGACGGGTGTCAAGGAGTATCTGTAGTGCGGGTGATCTTGTTTGTAAAGAGCGTTCAGGAGACTTTACTGGGGAAAGATGGCACGGACGAGTGTCAAAATGAGTATACACTGATGTTTGTGATTTGTGAGGCAGCTGCTTTTGCTGGGGACTCTGGGGGGATTTTTCTGTACGTTGATGAACTGTCATTATTCATAAGTGCTGATTCAAAACATGGCTTATGATTATGCTATGTGTTGAATTTTTGCCGTAATGCCCCGTGTTAGACGGAATGCTACGCTTTGTGGGTAAATATGATGCAAATGCTATGATTATGCAAAGCTACCAAGCCGGGATCCGGGTCCCGTTGCTGCGAGGATCTTCGATCGATCCGTTTGAAGTGGACATCCCAGCTGGGGATGAGATCGTTGGTAGATCTAATGAGATGATATTTTCTTGGGGATACGGGTCACTGATAGACCTATCCTAATAAATGAGAGACCCAGCTGGGGTTTGTAGAAGCTTTCTTCACTCTGTTGTGATCCTTCATGCGCTGCTCTTCTGGATAGAGGCTGGAGCTCTGTGGGGGGATGGTTCCCTGACTTTTGTGTTCCGGCTGAGGATAAAATGGCAACTCGGCTGGGGAGAAAGAGAGATCACTGAGAGACCTCCTTAAGGATTCTGTTGAAGAGGATCCTTGACTCAGCCGGGGATATAGGTGCCTTTTGTGATGCCTGGCAACTCTGATGGGGATAAGCAACAAGTGGCAACTCAGCTGGGGGAAGTCATGGGAGGCAACTCAGCTGGGGAGAGAGCACTTCGGGCGCTAAAATTGAGTGTTGATTTGCCAGCTTGTTGGGATAAAGTTTTCATGCCCCAAGTTGCGTTCTGGATACCTGCAATCCTGAAAAAGGTAAAAAAAACGCACAAGATAAACCCGAGGTATCCTTTACTGGATTCCGTCATAGGAGTTTAGATACTTCTGAGAGTAAGCATATTTCCTGCAAGCATGTTTTTGTTTGAAGATAAGCATCTGTATTCTTATGCAATCAGTTTTTTTTCTTTTAAGACATCAGACATTTTTTTGCAAATAAAATGTACAAAACGAGACATGACTGAAAATCTGGTTTTATTAATTCATATGCCCTGAATTGGCGAGATACAGTCAAAGGAAAATATCCCCTGAAATGAGGAGATTGTTACAAATCGAGAAACAAAATGTTGACAGTGTTGATGACGCTTTAAGGAGCTTCCTCTTCACTATGACCCGTATGACTTTTGACGTTCTTCTCATCTTGCTTTTTGAAGAATGTTGATTCTGATTGAAGCTTGATCCTTTCGAAGCTTACCAAGTTGTAGATGATACAGACGAATTCAGAATGCAGTTGTTCGCTTATTCCCTTATTTTGCATGGATCGCCCTTTCGGGTTTTCAATCCATCGGGATACCCATTTTTGCCTGAGCTGTCCAATGCGGCTTTTCAACTCAGCGGGTGTACATTTTTGTTTATTTTCCCTTATTTTTTCCCGAGTCTTTTATTCTGTTTTTGACTCGCCGGGATGCCCTATTTTTGCCTGGACTTACATTCTGTTTCTGTGTCCAGCGGGTCATTTTTATGCGAAGTATTTTTTAAATGCATCTGAATTCACAGGGGACGGGAAATCTTCACCATCCATGGTGCTGAGCATTAGTGCTCCACCAGAGAAAACTTTCTTTACCACAAATGGTCCTTCATAATTCGGAGTCCACTTGCCCCTGTGGTCTGTATGAGGAGGGAGGATTCTTTTCAGCACAAGATCTCCTACTTGGTACTCTCGGTGCCTGACTTTCTGATCGAAGGCTTTCTTCATCCTTTTCTGATACAACTGCCCATGACAGATTGCAGCCAATCTCTTTTCTTCAATCAGACTCAGTTGTTCGTATCGGGCCCTAACCCATTCTGCTTCGCTCAGTTTAACATCCATTAGTACCCGTAGAGAGGGTAATTCAACTTCAACTGGTAGGACTACTTCCATACCATATACAAGCTGATACGGTGTTGCCCCAGTGGATGTTCTGATTGACGTGCGGTACCCATGCAAGGCAAATGGTAGCATTTCATGCCAATCTTTGTAGGTAACTACCATCTTCTGCACAATCTTCTTGATATTCTTGTTCGCTGCCTCAACAGCGCCATTCATCTTTGGCCTGTAAGGAGAAGAATTGTGATGTTGGATCTTGAAGTCCCGGCACAGCTCTGCCATCATTTTGTTGTTTAAGTTGGAACCATTATCAGTAATGATTCGCTCGGGCACTCCATACCGACAGATGATATCTCTTTTCAGAAATCTGGCTACCACTTGTCTTGTGACGTTTGCATATGAGGCTGCTTCAACCCACTTGGTGAAATAGGCAATGGCGACCAGGATGAATCTGTGGCCATTTGAAGTAGTCGGCTCGATCTTGCCAATCATATCAATGCCCCACATAGCAAAGGGCCAGGGTGAAGACATTATGTTCAAGGGATTGGGAGGCACATGCACCTTATCTGCATAGATCTGGCATTTATGGCATTTTCTGGCGTAGGCACAACAGTCTGCATCCATTGTGATCCAGTAATAACCTGATCTTAACAACTTTTTAGCCATGGCATGCCCTCCAGCATGGGTACCAAAGGATCCTTCGTGCACTTCATGCATCAACAAGTCTTCTTCTGTCTTATCAACACATCTGAGGAGTACCATATCAAAGTTCCTTTTGTATAGGGAACCATCAGTGTTCAAGAAGAAACTACCAGCAAGCCTTCTCAAAGTCTTCTTATCATTGGAAGATGCCCTAGGTGGGTATGTCTGATCCTCCAAGAAGCACTTAATGTCATAGAACCAAGGCTTATTATCTTTGACAACATCTGCTGCGAACACATATGCTGGTCTGTCAAGTCTGGACACTGAAATCTGAGGTACAAAGTTGGCGGCTTGAACTTTGATCATGGATGAAATGGTAGCCAGGGCATCTGCAAACTGATTCTCGTCCCGAGGGATATACTCAAGCTTGACTGTTGTGAAGAAAGTCAATAGCCTCCTTGTATAATCCCTGTAAGGTATTAGATGATCCTGGTGTGTGTACCATTTTCCATTGGTTTGATTGACTACCAAAGCTGAATCTCCGAATACGGTCAACGTCTTGATCCTGAGGTCAATAGCCTCCTCAAGACCCATAATGCAAGCTTCGTATTCAGCTTCGTTGTTAGTGCAGTTGAAAGTGAGTTTTGCCGAGAAAGGCATGTGAACTCCTTTAGGTGTAATGAGTACTGCACCAACACCACGACCATTCATGTTAACAGCCCCGTCAAACATCATAGTCCATTCTTCTTCCGGGTCAGGCCCTTCAGTGTGAACAGGCTCTTCATGATCTTTTGCTTTTATGAACATGATGTCTTCATCAGGGAAGTCAAATCTCATAGGCTGGTAATCATCAAGGGGTTGCTCAGCAAGATATTCAGACAATACACTGCCTTTGATGGCTTTCTGAGATGTGTACTGGATGTCGTATTCTGTGAGGATCATTTGCCATCTTGCAACCCGTCCGGTAAGAGCTGGCTTCTCAAATATGTACTTAACTGGGTCCATTTTTGAGATTAACAAGGTAGTGTGGGTCAACATATACTGCCTCAGTCGGCGAGCAGCCCACGCTAAAGCACAACAAGTTTTCTCGAGCAGTGAATAATGTTGTTCACAGTCGGTAAACTTTTTGCTTAGGTAGTATATCGCATACTCTTTTCGACCAGACTCGTCATGCTGGCCCAACACACACCCCATCGACTCTTCTAAAACTGTCAAGTACATTATTAGAGGTCTTCCTTCAACTGGCGGCATAAGAATTGGAGGTTTCTTGTAAGTATTCCTTGATCTTGTCAAAAGCCCTCTGACAGTCGTCGTTCCACCTTACCGTCTGTTCTTTTCTCAATAATTTGAACAAGGGTTCACAGGTTGCTGTAAGGTGAGATATGAACCGTGAGATGTAGTTCAATCGACCTAAGAACCCTCGAACTTCCTTCTTTTTTCGGTACAGGCATCTCTTGAATAGCTTTGACTTTATCAGGGTCAACTTCAATCCCTTTCTCGCTCACAATAAATCCCAACAACTTACCGGATCGCACCCCGAACGTGCACTTGTTGGGGTTCAGCTTCAATTGGTACTTCCTCAGACGCTTGAATAACTTCAGTAGATTCACCAGGTGATCTTCCTCTGTAAGGGACTTGGCAATCATGTCATCCACATAACATTCTATCTCTCGTGGAATAATGTTACCATAGCCCGTTGATATGTTGCACCGGCATTCTTGAGCCCAAATGGCATTACCTTGTAGCAGAACGTGCCCCAGGGTGTGATGAAGGTTGTCTTCTCCATGTCTTCAGGTGACATCTTAATCTGGTTGTATCCTGAAAATCCGTCCATGAAGGAGAACACCGAGAACTGAGCCGTATTATCCACCAATACATCAATGTGAGGTAAAGGGAAATCATCTTTCGGGCTGGCTCTGTTCAGATCCCGGTAGTCAACACACATTCTTACTTTGCCGTCCTTCTTAGGCACAGGCACAATATTAGCAACCCACGGTGGATAGCTAGTCACAGCAAGGAACCCGGCGTCCCACTGCTTTTGTACCTCTTCCTTGATTTTCATTGCCATGTCCGGGCGAGTACGGCGCAGTTTCTGCTTAACTGGCGGGCATTCTTCTCTCAAAGGCAGCTTGTGCACGACAATGTCGGTATCCAACCCCGGCATATCTTGATACAACCAAGCAAACACGTCCACATATTCTCGAAGCAGATCAATCATTTGTCTCTTCACTGAGCCTTGTAGGCAGGCCCCGATTTTAACCTCTTTCACGTCTTCATCTGTACCAAGATTAATAACTTCAACCTCCTCCTGGTGAGGAGTAATAACCTTTTCCTCTTGTCTTAACAACCTGGCTAGCTCTTCAGGAAGCTCATATTCTTCATCAACCCCTTCATCAGCTTGATTGATTGGATTGTCAAAGTCATACGAAGTCATAGCCGTGCTGTTGTCGGTGCTGTCTGGAAAGCACACTCTGCAAGGGTTCAGTTTGTTCGTTTTAGTGATTTGATTTTAATCTTGTTTTAGAAAAGTGAAATAAAATTGTCATTTTGAAAACACTGCCATTTATTTTTTTGTACAAAAAGAAAAATGGAAAAACAGTGAGCGGAAAAGAAAAAGACTCGTTTGCAAAAAGATGTCTGATATTTCATTGATTAATCTTGTTTGCACAAAAAGTACAGATGGCCCGATTACAAAATGAGTCTTGTCATCTTGGGCAAGATGCAAGACTTTGATGCATGCTATAAAAATACAGGAAATAATAATTACTCTGCATGAGTAACTCTTATAATTTCCTGGGAAGACCAGTTTGAGATACTGCTCCCCGGGATCTTTGGACGAATCCCGATTTCCAGGTTCCGTTCTTCTTCCAGTTCGTCTTCCAGACAGTTGACAACATCAGGGGTGAGCATCCCCCCACTAACAAAGTTGGGCTCTTTCGCAACCTCTGCTCGATCTTGTTGAGTTGGTCTGTAACCCAACACAAATCTATCCTCTTTCTTCTCCACCGATAACAGTTTGCCCCAGCCTTGGGCGTTTCCTCCCTCAACAACCTTCCGAGCTTGTTGGTATGATGATATTGAAGTACCAGGCACAGCAGATGTTTCATTGACATTCAAGGCTTCAAAACCTTGGCTCATTGTTTCATGGATCTCCCCATCCATCTCAATATACTTATAGGTAGCCAGGTGGCTGACAAAAATATCCTCCTCTCCACAGATTGTAACGATTTGACCCTCCCACTCATATTTTAACTTCTGGTGAAGGGTAGAGGTCACGGCGCCAGCGGCGTGAATCCATGGCCTACCCAATAGACAGCTGTAGGCAGGCTGTATATCCATCACGTAGAAGGTTGTTTTGAAAGTTTGTGGGCCAATCGTTATGGGCAACTCGATCTCTCCCAGAACCGATCTCTTTGAGCCATCAAAGGCTCTCACCACCAGGTTGCTGGGTCTTAACGCCAATCCGTCGTATTCTAGCTTCACCAGGGCCTTTTTAGGTAAGACATTGAGGGATGACCCCGTGTCTACCAGCACATGGGAAAGGACATCACCTTTACATTCCATGGTTATGTGCAAGGCCTTGTTATGGTTGCGGCCTTCCGTAGTCAATTCAGTGTTGGTGAACCCTAGTCCGTGACTAGCATTAACATTTCCAACTACAGCTTCCAGCTGATTGACAGTGATCTCTTCAGGCACGTAAGCTGCGTGCAAGACTTTGAGTAGTGCGTTCCGATGGGCTTCAGAGCACATAAGCAATGATAGGATTGAGATCTTGGAAGGCGTCTGATGAAGCTGATCCACTACTTTATAATCACTCTTCTTGATGATTCGCATGAACTCATCAACCTCTTGATCGAATGGTGTTTTCAAAGCTTCTTTAACAGTCTGATCTTCCTGCACCAAGATTTTTCCTTTTGCTTTAGCAGCAGCTTCTGCTTCGGCAGTGGGTATCTGAATTTGTGGAGCGAAAAGACGTCCGCTTCGAGTGAAGCCTCCGCCTCCTCCCACATTGTCAATTTGTGGTGCAGGGGTTGATGATTCAAAAGTGATTCTTTGTCCTTCACAGTACAGGTCAGAGTCGTAATGCCACGGGATGGCATTGCTGCTTTCATAAGGTACTGGTCCAGGCACCGTGATAGTGACTGGACTGATTGCAGCTGCTGAAGGAACTGTGATAGTCTGTGGATCATAATAAATTGTAACTGGTGCTCTGATGGGAGCAGCACCTTCCGAGTTGTAGGGAGAGTTGTTCTCAGGATCATAAAATATTGTGACAGTTGAGACATCTTCATGATTTTTTGCTGGTGTTGTAGGAGACATTGTTGGAAGAATGGATGTTGTTGTTGTAGGAGTTTCGAAATGGAGTGGTGTTGGAGTTGTAGAAGCAAAATTTGTTGATGACTGATCAATTGAGATAATAGATGAAGTACTTGTTGATGAAGCCGAAGAATTGTCAGGAACAATGGTTGCTGCAGTTGTAGGAGGTATAGGAACTGTTGCTGATGAGATTGCTGGATTTGTTGGAAATGATGTGGTGATCTGAAGTTGGCCACTCTGAATGAGACCATCTATGCCATTCCTCAGGTTATCGCACCCATTGACTGAAATATTGCAGTAAGCACACCCCAACTCACACCCCGGGAACATTTGACATTCGAGGAGCTGAGCCTTAATTTCTACCAACGGTGTCCGGATCTGACCCACACTGGTTATTAAATAAGACGGCTTGTCTTCTTCAATAGCGTTGATTCTGGGACCACCGTGGTTTGGCATGGGGTTCTTATTGACATTAGGTGGTGGTGCGAAATTCAGAGCTTTTGAGTCTACCAGGTCTTGTACCTTCATGTGCAAAGCTCTGCACTTTTCTGTACTGTGGCCAGGTGCATTTGAATGGAAGGCACATCTGGCGTTGGAATCATAATTCCTGGGTAGGCTGTTGGGATCTGGAGGTGCCAACGTCCTTAGCTCAACTAGGTTGAGTTTCAGGAGTTGTGGCAGCAATGTAGCATATGGCATAGGGATCGGATCGATTACCCTGTTGGCTTGAGAAGGCCTCTGTTGGAATGGCCTTTGCTGGTTATTGTTGTTGGTGTTGTTGTTGTTGTAATTTCTCGGAGGATACTGATTCTGTTGATGGTACTGAGGTTGTTGCTGATAGTTGGGCTACGGAGGTTGATAAACTGGTTGAGGATGGGCCGGAGCGGGAATGGTGACTGCTGCCACTGATCTGTGAACAAATGGAGGTCTTCCCCTGTTGGTGTGGATGGCATTGGTCTCGCTAGTTCTTCTTGGGCCTGCAAAAGGCTTCCTTGTGCTACTGGACGAGCTTGCACCATTGTCAGAAATCTTACCCATTTTTAACAGGCTCTCAATTCTCTCCCCAGCTATGACAACATCTGCAAAGCTAGTGGAAGAGAAAGCAGCCAGCCTGTCAATATATGTCCCCTGAAGGGTGTTCATAAACATATCTGCCATTTCCCTCTCAGACATAGGTGGTTGAACAGCAGCAGCCAATTGCCTCCATCTCTGGGCATATTCTCGGAAACTTTCCCTTGACGATTGTGACATTCCCATTAGGAGGGTCCTGTTGGGTGCCATATCTAAGTTGTACTGATACTGCCTGATGAAGGCCTCTGCCAGGTCCTTCCAGCATCTGATAGTTGCCCTTGTCAAGTGAGAGTACCATTCTCTTGACGCTCCAGTCAAGCTATCCTCTAAATAGAACATCCAGAGCTTCTCATCCATAGTATAGGCTTTCAGCCTCCCCAGAAATGATTGTAAATGAGTCCGGGGGCATGAAGTCCCGTTGTATTTTTCAAAACAAGGAGGCTTAAACTTATGGGGAATCCTGACCCCGTCTACCAAGCCCATGTCCATGACGTCGAAACCCAAATAGTTTTGAGACTCTAAGGACCTCAATTTCTCAGCTATCTCATCCAGCCTTCTATCATAAGCTTCTTCCCCAGCACCCATTACTGTGAACTGATCCTCTTGGGGGTCTTCTTGAAGTACCCTGGCTGCAGTGGCAGTCCCTTGAACATTTGCAGGAATATTGACCTCTGGATGAAGATGGGGGCCGAATACAGGGGGGTTAACATGAGGTTGGACCCTTTCATTGTTGCTGGTGCCGGCAGTCCCTATATGTGGATCTTCTTGATTTTGCCTTTCCACCATGGCCCTCAATCTTTCTTGGCTCTGAGCCATGTTGTTCATTACTTCCATAAACTGAGTCATCTGGTTCCTCATTTCCAATCTTTCGTTCGCCATTTGGTTTCTGACCTCAGTAAGGTCCTGCTGCATCTGATCCATTTGAATGCCCGGAAGGTTGTTACGGGTCGGATAACGGTGCGGACGGTTGAGGGGAAATACTCGGCGCCGAGCAATAGTTCCTGAATATCACAATAGAGTTAGCTGCAATAAAACAAAAACCTACAAAACAAACAAAAGGGGTTAGCATGCAATGCAGTATGCTTATTTGCTTTCAAGGTATCCGGCTTGGCATTCAGTTTTGACCCTTCCAGACCCTTGAAGATGCTGTTGATGTTGCTTTCGAAGTAAACTAATACATATATTACAAAAGACAAATGGTACATAGTTTGTTTACAAGTACAAGCCCTCGAAGGGGTCAAAATACATTACAAGAAAAAAGGAAAAATACACGGAATGAAAGCAACAACAAGCAAATGGTCAGACACCAAGACCAAACTCATCCTCCCGAACTTCCTTGAGAAGTGCTTCGGTCACAGGATCAGCTGGACGTTCCGTGAGATTCCTGATGAGGAGATTCCGGGTAGTAACAGCTGCAGTTAGCTTCTTGTGCTGGCTTTGGTCCTTCGACCTCTTCACTGCAGCTTTGAATTTCAGCTCTGATATCTCCCTCTGGGCTGCTGCCAGGGCTTCTTGCTGCACTTTTGCACTAGCTTCCAGTTGCTCCATCTTGTCTTGAACTCTCTTGTCCTCTAGAGTACGAGCCTCGGTGATCCTGACCCACATACCTGACTCTCCTTCAGATACAAGTCTGTCCTTGCTCTCTGGAACTGGGCTTCCTTGCAAGCATTCTTCAGAATTTGTTCTCCAGCCTTAGACTTTTTGATATAATCCCCAGACTTCTCAATCTTAGCCATATGCTCCACTCTCAACTTCTCTAACCTCTCAATCTCCATCCTACCATCACTCCTCTCCCGGAGGGTCTTCTGCAAAGCCTGGGTTAACTTCTCATTTCTTTCCTTCAAGCTCTCAAACTCCTCCAAACTGATAGTGGCAGGGGGTGGTGCTGAAGATGATTCAGGCATATCTTCTATGGTAAAGGGCATTCCAGAGAATTGAGCCCTGGCACGGGACCATTCATAATATTGTGCTGATGCCACATTGCTGCACTTCCCCAAAATGGTTATTCCCTTGGTTTGAACATTATCCCAGGCCCAAGCAGCCTGCCTAACAATAGCCAGATTAGGCTTGTTCTCACAATAAAGTGTCTCAACCAAGTCCTGTGCCTTAGGAGTGTGGACCAGTGCATAGCCCAGTTGCCTTTTGAACAGCAGAGGGTTGTAGTTAATACTCCCCTTAACTCCTATTAGGGGCACATTGGGAAAATGCCCACAGCTGGTGATGATATCCCTGCCTTTGGTGCTTTGGGTGCACCACCTGATATCGGCTGAAGTTAGAGCAGTGAGTCTCTTAGCCCAGTTTTTCTGCTGATGAGGATTCAAAAATGCATCTGTCCTGGGTAGATGCCTGAGAAGCCAAGTATGGAATAATGGAGCACAACACCTCACTAATCTTCCCCTCTGCTTTTCATTCCTCTGATGCACTGAGTAGTAGAGGTCCCCCAATAAAGTGGGCACTGGGTTCTGCAAGATGAAAAGATGGATTGCATTCTTGCTAATGAATCGAGGCTCATCTGCAAACAATACAATTCCATATACACTCAAGGCCAATAAAGCACAAACAGCTTTCCACTCTCCTAAAGAAGCTTTCAGGGTAGCTTGAGAGATCAAGAAATCCAGATGAAAGCCAGGGATTCCAGCTTTAGAAGTCATATGCTGCTCAATCAGAACAGGTTCTAGATGCAAAGCCTTTGCTACTTCTCCATTACCAGGAAAGACCATCTCAGGGTTGAAAGGGATTCCACCCCTGATAGGTATACCAACCAATGATGAATATTCTTCTAATAGAGGGCCTAGCTGAAAATCTTGGAAAGTAAAACACCTCAATGGGGGATCATAAAAATGAATGCAGGTGTGAATCAGGCTTCTCTGTGAAGGGTCCAGATCCATAACCATATCAAGTATATCTCCAAAGTGTTCCCTGAACAATGGTATGTGATCTGGAGTGATCAGGGTCTGAATCCTCCTGATGTCAGATAGCTCTGGCTGGAAGAAGTGGTAGGTGATGTTGCTCTTTTTAGGAGCCATGATGATGAAGATGAGTGGAGACAGGTGCTGATGAGGATACTGAATAACCGGGCCACTGATTGGCTGGTGATAGCTGAAGCAGATGCTGATAGCTGAAGCAGGTGCTGATGAAGATAGGTCAATACTGAAGATGGGGTCAAAACCAGAACCAAATGAAGATGGATACCCTGAAACGCAAATAAGCAAATGTCAATATGATGCAATGTTTATGTATGCAAATAATATGCAAGGGTTTGTGACTGAGCCGGATCTGATCAAATGCCTTGATATAGGTCCAAGTATGTTCAAGAAATCCAGATGGAGGTCTATAAATCCGGTAACCAAGGTGGGGGGCTCAAATAAAGAGCCACATGTCCAGGGTTTTAGAATCACAAGAACTGTTCCAACATGAAGTATTCTTAATCAAGTCAAAGCAACAGGGTATTCTGAGGTCAAGGTACCTGCAAACCTGTAAACAGCCCAACCCCCTCACAAGTGGTGTTCTAAAACAAGGATCCTCAGACTTGGATCAGTTATGAGAAGTATAAACACTTCTAACCCGGAGGTACAGTGTTTACAATAACCATAAAAGTTCCTCCTCTAATTCACCTCAGTTTCTGAAGGTCAGTACTAAAAGGTCATCCAGACTTAGCAGGCTTCCCAGATAGCCCTAGCATTGCAGGAAATCTGCAACACAGAGTTCTCAAGAAGAAACCCATATCTGAACTGTGTTTCATATTCCCGCACCAGACCGAGATGGAATGGGAAAGAATATGATTCACTCTAGCCTAGGTGTCACTCAGGTCCCAGGTATAGGACCTTAACTCTCAATGGAACACCCACCCACCAAAGTAAACAACAGATCCAGCCAGCAGCACAGTATGACAATATGATAATATGTGCACAAAGCTATAAAGAAAGCAATAAACAAAACTGTACAAAATAAATACGAATATACAAACACAAATAAGCACATAACACCCCAGTAAACACAAATCAATCAAGCTCTAGGAGGAACCCACAAAAAGAACCAGAAGCCCTGGTTGCAATATAAGGTTCCCCAGCAGAGTCGCCAAGCTGTCGCTCCCGATAAATGGGGAATAGGCCCAGATAAAGGTACAGACGCGAACGGTCGGCGAAAGGGACAATGAGAACACACAGCCGTGAACTCACTGGAGATGAATAGAGTCGCCAGCTAGGCATTTTTATCCCGGAGGAAAGGCAATGCTGCATAGGCCTAGAAAGAGATGGATAAGACGGTTGCGAACCAGAGAGACTGAGAAAGGGGGTAGGTTACAACCTGGGAAGGTATTAGCACCCAGATTGTCCGCCGTACTCGACGGGATCCACGCTTAAAAGATTTGTGTTTTAAAGGGGTAGTGTCAGTGCAATTTGTGTATAAAAGAGCTGGAAAAGATGTATAGGTGTCTGTGTAAAAGAAGTGAAGTGAAGTATGAAAGTGTCAGTGTAAGAAAGGAGTGAAATGCTCAAGATCATGAGGCTAAAGAATGAAGCTAGAAGGAGGGGGAATACGCAGAGACTTTTGTTCGATAACTGTTAAGTTATGCCTACGTATCCTCTCGTGCAATGAGGAAGTCAGAACACCGTAGTTCGACCCAAAGAGACTGAAAGATGAATTGACTTGTGAACTGCTTGCTTGCCTATGCTCAAGTGTATGACCTTTCTGGCTCAGGTGCAAACTGTTTTGCATTAGACGGAAGAAGCGAGTTCTCGTTTATGAGTGAATGAGATGAGAAAAGAATCCCGAAGGAGACGATTATTTTTTGTTTTTGTATTTTCAGTCTTTTATTGCTTTTGAATTTGTCATAAGTTAATGAGCTTAAGCCTAAACCAATGGATTTAGTAAACTCATCACATCTTCCCTCTGATTAGGGGTAATGAGAGTACCTTAAGTGTGAAGTCAGATTCTCACACTTAATCACCTTTGGTATAAGATTAAGATCATTAACCTACTTGTGATTATTTAGATGTTTTTGTTGTTTTTGTTTAGTGTTAAGTAATGAGATTAAGCCATAATCAAAGATTGAACAGACTCATTACACCATCCTAATAGAAGGATAATAGATGAGAATGTTTAAGCTGAGGAAAACTCCTCAACTTAATCCATGATTAGGGATTAAACTCATGACAAAACAAGCCTTTGATTAAGTGGATTTTATTTAATGGTATGATGATGAAGTGATTTTTATGATTTGTAAGACAACTTGAGGGGGACTTGTCCATTAACACTAGGGTTAGTCCTTCTTAACCAATTAAGGAAGAATTGGAACCCTAATGCAAGGCCCAAGTTACAAGTGTGGTGTCTTGATGATTATTAGATGGATTGATTAAAGGAGTTAAACACATTAAGGGTTTAACACTTAGGATTAAAATTATACACTCCATCCTAAGAGAAGGATACAGGCATAAGCTTGATCACAAAGCCTTAAAGCCTTTAGGGTTTAGTCCCTGATTATGAGATGAGAAGAGAAGACTCAAAAGAGACACAAAGGTAAAACTAAGAGGGGAGACTAATCAAAACCCTAATCATTGTCATGCTTGGTTTTTCCTAAGGTTTGTGAGGTTTTCAAGAGAAGTCTTCAATGGAACCACCAGGAGGCAGATGAAAGGATCAAGAGAAGCAAAGCAACTTGCTTCATTCAAGAAGTCAAGTCACTTGAAGAAAGAAAGTGGGAAGAGGAAGAATGAGCAAGCTCAAACTCAAACACAAACAAAAATGCAGCAATGGATGCAAGAGAGATGAAAAGAAAAGTTATGAGAAGTGAAGGCAAATTCACTTCTCAAAGTTACTTACCACCTGAAAGGTTAGAAAGAAATGCAATGTGGTGCAAAATGGGATGAGATGACATGATGAGAAACAAAACCAGAAGCATATACATGATGCTAATGATGCTATGAGATGCTACAAACATGAGGCAGCACATGGAAATGATCATACAAGTTCATGAATGCAAATGAAGCAAGTTAAGAACCATGAACATACATGACAAGTTATGAAGTGCACATGGCATACAACATGGCAAATACATGATGCAATGATCAAAC
Organism: Lathyrus aphaca; assembly: GCA_963966055.1. Taxonomy (NCBI): domain Eukaryota; kingdom Viridiplantae; phylum Streptophyta; class Magnoliopsida; order Fabales; family Fabaceae; genus Lathyrus; species Lathyrus aphaca. Next base: position 241,888,205 of record OZ014525.1, read on the forward strand.
ATGCTTTCAATATGTCTTATGATGTCACATGGATCAAATGGATGCTTGGAATGTCATGGCAAGTCATGTTATGCAAGAGAATGCAAGATGGATGCATATGGAAGCCCAAATTAGGGTTTATGAACCACACATCAAACACAAACCAAAATCAGAAGCAAACAACATTACAAAAAATTGAAAATGCACTCAAAGGACCCCTAATCCTATACTAAACCAATGCCCAAAGGAGAGGTCTCAACTCTTAACCAATCTCAAGTTATGATTTTCACAAGTTTTTTAGGGTTTTAGGGTTCCTAAACAAGAAAAATGCCAATCAAATTGAAAATGAAAGATCAAATCATGGCCATTTAATCTCACAAACTACATGCTAAGCACAATGCAATGCAAAAAGAATCAATGTCCAACTCTTCATGGATAGGCAGAAATGATTTTTTGAACTTTGGATCAAATTAATGCATAAAAATGATTTTAATTCAATGAAAAATTCTCAAAATGCATCAAGATCAATAAAGAAATTTGGTTTGAAGGTTGGACAATGTTTCTAAATGTCTTAGAACATTTCATGAATTTTTTGGTGATTTTTAAATACCTAAAAGTATTTTTAATAAATTAATTTCCATTAATCAATTAAAAATAATCTTTTAAATATTTAAAAATACTTTTTTAATGCTAAAAATAAAAATAAAAATATTTTTGTGTTTTAAAAATTGGTGAAACTCTTGAGAAAAAGTTTCATAATTTTTAAAACAATTTTGCTATTTTTAACAAATTATGTAAAACAAATGAGAAAAATATGAAAATAAAATGAAAATAAATGAATTATGAGAGAAGTGAGCTGATCCAAGGGCCTGAATTCAAACTGGCCAGCGCGCGCATTGACCTGGCGCCATATCCAAGGGCCAACATTCAAACCTGGCTAATTAATGCTTAAACCCTAATCTCGCCGCTAATCACTTTCAGATGACCGGAACAGTGTTCCGGTCATCTTCTCCGTTCACCCCAAACCTCAAACTCCTTCAAAACGCATCTAAAACGAAATCTAAAAACACAGAAATGATTCCCACTCACTCACGAATCAAAACCCTAAATCAAAACAAATTTATTTTTCCAGGAATGGCTGAATCGAAGGAAACAAGAACTAGGGCAAAAGAGTTTCAGAGGTTGATTAAACTCTCATCTCTCAACCATTTTCAAAACTAATGACATCAGAGTGATCAGGAGAGCATATAGAACAACTTGAGAACTTTAAAAATGATTTCTGGAAAAAAAGTTCTTGAGCTACCTGAGTTTCGAAGCTTTCACTCCAGCAGCTTTCTGACCTCTCCCTTTGATGCAATCCACTTTACTTGGTCCCCTGATGATCCTTGAATGCTTAGGAGGAGTTTATGTTGGCTAGTTGAGGAGTTTGAACAGCTTCTGCTCAAGCTCAGTTGAAAATGGTAATGGTGATTCAGGCTGTTTCAGGCCAATGTGGGTGGTTCTTTGTGATCAGGATGATGAGTGGAGAAGGTTTGTGGAGTTTGTTTGGGTGTTTATGGCCTGTGGAGTGAGTTTCGAATGGTTTTGCTTCTGAGAGTGAAAATGGAGGAATGGTGTTCTTGCTTGATTCAGGCCTAAGTCTTGTTGGTTTTGGCTCAATGAAACAAGGTGAGTTGATGTGTGGAATTTGTTTGAATGTTTGTGAACTGTGCAGAGAGATTCGAAGGCTTTTGCTTGAGGGAGTGTTTTTGTGAATGGGGAGCTCTTGTGTGTTTCAGCCTTGCTTGAGGTATGAAATGGCTAGCATTTTGTCCACATAAACATCTCTCATTAGTCAGATGATGTGACCTGCCCTTTATTGATTGGTATGGCCACTTTTGCAATTTGTCAACTTTTGTGTAAGAGAAAGTATGGGCAACTTCTAGGCTAGTACATGGGCTGTGTGATGCGCAGCAAGGTGAGGGGAGAGGGCTAGGGTGGTTCAGCATCCAATGCAGCAAGTTGGTGAAGTGTGATGAGTGGTTTTGCAAGTTGCTCTCTTTTGGTTCACATGGAATTTTCTAGTCCCACAAGCCATAAAACATGAGGAAACCTTGGTCCAATCTGAACTTTAGGACTTACATGATGCTTGTGTAATGGTTTGATGTCAATTAGAAGTCACAAGAATGCTTGGCACATGAAATTGCAAGTTTTCCTTTTGAGGCATAACTTGAAAATTAGTGACTTTTGCCAACTTTGACACACCATAACTTTTGATCCAAAATGAATTAGGTCATGTTCTTGTACTTTTTGAAAAGGGAAAAATGTATTCTACAACTTTCATGACCAAAGTTTTTCCATTTGAAGCATTTTTGGATCAAAAAGCAAGGCTTGAAAAATGACATAAAATGACAAATTCCTTAAAAGTCAACTATGCCCTAAAAAGTCAAATTTGCAAAAACTTCAAATTCTTGAATTTTGTGAACTTCAACCTTCTTCCATGATCAAATAAAGATCATATACACTCAAAATGATGAAGATCACCCCTTGGTTGGGTCATTGGGGGCCTTAGATGCCCTGATTTTGCACTGACTTGTCTGAAAAGTCAACTCTTTATCAGATGACTTCCCCATGGAATTTCTTCATGAAAATTGATATGCATACTCCCTATACCATATAGAGACCAATGGAAACAAGAATGACCAAAAAATTGGAGTTATGGCCTCTGAAACCAAAACCCTAATTTCAGGTCATCTGTGCAGTCAAACCTGGCTCTGCATCCATGCCATTTCCAGTTCTTGTGATTCTTTGCCATTCTTGAATTTGAGAGGATTCAATATGATACTTGAACATACATAGGCCTCTTTGAAGTGATTGCTGATCTTTGGAGTGGCTCAAGAAGCTCTTGGATTGCTCAGATCACAAACCCTAGATGCAGATGACTTTGAATCTATGCAGTGAATCAAAAATGTGATATGAGATGGTATGATTGAGTTTATGCATATGAGGAGATCACAAGCCATGGTGTGAATGGGTGAGGGCAAATTTGGGGTGTTTACAGGAAGGCATGGGCTGGGTTCTAGGCAGATACAAGTGTATGGGCTGGCGCAGCATGGTGTGTGAGTGAGGCTAGAATGGTTCAGCATTGTAGGCAACAAGTGGATGAGGTGTGATGATGGTTTTTGCAAGTTGATCATCCTTGGTTCACATGAAACTTTCTTGTCCCACAAGCCATAAAACATGAGGAAATCTTGGTCCAATCTGAACTTTAGGACTTACATGATGCTTGTGTAATGGTTTGACATGAATTAGAAGTTACAAATGCCTTGGTACAAAGTTTTTGCAAGTTTCTCATTTGAGGCATGTCTTGAAAATTAGTGATTTTTGCCAACTTTGACACACCATAACTTTTGATCCAAAATGAATTAGGTCATGTTCTTGTACTTTTTGAAAAGGGAAAGATCTAATCTACAACTTTCATGACCAAAGTTTTTCCATTTGAAGCATTTTTGGATCAAAAAGTAAGGGTTGAAAAAGTGGCATAAAATGACATTTTATGAAAAGTCAACCATGCCCTAAAAAGTCAACTTTGAAAAAACTTGTAATTCTTGAATTTTGTGAACTTAAACCTTCTTCCATGATCAAATAAAGATCATATACACTCAAAATGATGAAGATCACCCCTTGGTTGGGTCATTGGGGGCCTCAGATGCCCTGATTTTGCACTGACTTGTCCAGAAAGTCAACTCTTGATCAGATGACTTCCCCATGGAATTTCTTCATGAAAATTGATATGCATACTCCCTATACCATATAGAGACCAAATGAAACAAGAATGACCAAAAAAATTGGAGTTATGGCCTCTGAAACCAAAACCCTAATTTTAGGTCAATTGTGCAGTCAAACTTGGCTCTGCATCCATACCAATCCCAGACGCGAACGGTCGGCGAGAGGGACAATGGGAACACATAGCAGTGAACCCACTGGAGATGAATAGAGTCGCCAACTAGGCATTTTTATCCCGGAGGAAAGGTAATGCTTCATAGACCTAGAAAGATACGGATAAGACGGTTGCGAACCAGAGAGACTGAGAAAGGGGGTTGGTTACAACCTGGGAAGGTATTAGCACCCAGGTTGTCTGTCGTACTCGACGGGATCCACGCTTAAAAGATTTGTGCTTTAAAGGGGTAGTGTCAGTGCAATCTGTGTATAAAGTAGCTGGAAAAGAATGTACAGGTGTTAGTGTAGAAGAAGTGTGAAGTGTGATATATATAGTGTCAGTGTAGGAACAAGAATATGATGCTCAAGATTATGAGGCTTAAAAGATGAGGCTGGAAAGAGGGGGGAATATACAGAGACTTTTGTTCGATAACCGTTAAGTTATGCCTACGTATCCTCTCGTGTAATGAGGAAGTCAGAACACCGTAGTTCGACCCAAAGAGACTGAAAGATGAATTGACTTGTGAACTGCTTACTTGCCTATGCTCAAGTGTATGATCTGTCGGGCACAGATGCAAACTGTCTTGCATTAGACGGAAGAAGCAAGTTCTCGGTTGTGAGTGAATGAGATGAGAAAAAAATCCCGGAGGAGACGATTATTGTTTGTTTTTGAGTTTTCAGTCTTTTATTGCTTTTGAAAGTTTGTCGTAAGTTAATGAGCTTAAGCCTAAACCAATGGATTTAGTAAACTCATCACATCTTCCCTCTGATTAGGGGTAATGAGAATACCTTAAGTGTGAAGTCAGATTCTCAAACTTAATCACCTTTGGTGTAGGATTAAGATCATTGACCTACTTGTGATTATTTAGATGTTTTTGGTGTTTTTGTTTAGTGTTAAGTAATGAGGTTAAGCCATAATCAAGGATTAAACAGACTCATTACACCATCCTAATAGAAGGATAATAGATGAGACTGCTTAAGCTGAGGAAAGCTCCTCAACTTAATCCATGATTAGAGATTAAACTCATGACAAAACAAGCCTTTGATTAAGTGGATTTTATTTAATGGTATGATGATGAAGTGAGTTTTATGATTTGTAAGACAACTTGAGGGGGACTTGTCCATTAACACTAGGGTTAGTCGTTCTTAACCACTTAGGGAAGAATTAGAACCCTAATGCAAGGCCCAAGTTACAAGTGTGATGTCTTGATGATTATTAAGTGAATTGATTGAGAGATTTAAACACATTGAGGGTTTAACACTTAGGATTAAAGTTATACACTCCATCCTAATAGAAGGATGCAGGCATAAGCTTAATCACAAAACCTTAAAGCCTTTAGGGTTTAGTCCCTGATTATGAGATAAGAAGAGATGACTCAAAAGAGACACAAAGGTAAAACTAAAAGGGGAGACTAATCAAAACCCTAATCATTATCATGCTTGGTTGTTCCTAAGGTTTGTGAGGTTTACAAGAACAATCTTCAATGGAACCACCAGGAAGCAGATGAAAGGATCAAGAGAAGCAAAGTGACTTGCTTCATTCAAGAAGTCAAGTCACCTTGAAGAAAGAAAGTAGGATGAAAAAGAATGAGCAAGCTCAATCTCACACACATACAAAGAATGCAGCAAGGATGCATAAAAGGGAGATGAAGAGAAGTTATGAGAAGTGAAGGCAAATTCACTTCTCAAAGTCACTTACCACCTGAAAGGTTAGGAAAGAAATGCAATGCAATGCAAAATGGGATGAGATGACATGATGAGAAACAAAACCAGAAGCATTTACATGATGCTAATGATGCTATGAGATGCTACAAACATGAGGCAGCACATGGAGATGATCATACAAGTTCATGAATGCAAATGAAGCAAGTTAGGAAGCATGGACATACATGAAAAGTTATGAAGTGCACATGGCATACAACATGGCAAATATATGATGCAATGATCAAACATGCTTCTAACATGTCTTATGATGTCAAATGAATCAAATGGATGCTTGAAAAGTCATGGCAAGTCATGTTATGCAAGAGAATGCAAGATGGATGCATATGAGAAGCCCAAATTAGGGTTTCTGAACAATACATCAAACAAAAATCAAAATCAGAAGCAAACCCTAAGATAAAAAATGGAAATGCCACTCAAAGGACCCCTAATCCTATACTAAACCAATGCCCAAAGGAGAGGTCTCAACTCCTAACCAAGTTCAAGTTATGATTTTCTTAAGATTTCTAGGGTTTTAGGGTTCCTAAACAAGAGAAATGTCAAACAAATTGAAAATGAAAGATCAAATCATGGCCTTTTAATCTCACAAACTACATGCTAAACACAATGCAATGCAAAAAGAATCAATGTCCAACTCTTCATGGATAGGCAGAAATGATTTTTTGAACTTTGGATCAAATTAATGCATAAAAATGATTTTTATTCAATGAAAAATTCTCAAAATGCATCAAGATCAAAAAATAAATTTGGTTTGAAGGTTGGACAATGTTTCTAAATGTCTTAGAACATTTCATGAATTTTTTGGTGATTTTTAAATACCTAAAAGTATTTTTAATAAATTAATTTCCATTAATCAATTAAAAATAAACTTTTAAATATTTAAAAATACTTTTTAAATGCTAAAAATGAAAATAAAAATATTTTTGTGTCATAAAAATTAATGAAACTTTTGACAAAAAGTTTCATAATTTTTAAACAATTTTTACTATTTTAAATAAATTATGAAAGTTAAATGAAAGAAAATGAAATAAAAATAAAAAAAGACTGAAGTATGCAGGATGGAAGGCCAGGATTCACTCTGGATTTGAAATGGTTGACTGCGCGCGCCATCTGATGGCCCATATTCAAACTGAATTAATCTCATTTAATTAAATAAATAATGGTGATTAGGGTTTAATGACTGCATCTCAGCCATACACACGCGCGCGAAGTCAACAGGTCAAAGCAATCTAACGCTCCAGATTCAAACTTCATTTAATTACCTGATTAAACCCTAATGATTTTCAGGTGGCCGGAGAAGACCTCCGGTCGTCTTCTCCGGTGGGAACCCCGCCTGAAAATCCCCAAAATCCACAAAACGCAACCAAAATGAAATCCAAACACACAGAAATGATTCCCACACTCCCCTGAATCAAAACCCTAAGCTAGAAATCATTTATATTTCCCCAAACTCTTGAATCGAACAAAACATTTTTTAGGTCAGGGAGTTTCAGAACACGATTACACCCTCATTTTCCAACCATTTTCAAAACCAATGACATAGTTGTGATCAGGAAAGCATATAGAATAACTTAAGAACTTAAAAAATGATTTCTGGAAAAAAAGTTCTTGAGCTACCTGAGTTTCGAAGCTTTCACTCCTGTAACTTTCTGACCCCTTCCTTTGATGCAAACTACTCCTTGTGACCCATAGATGATGTTTGGATGCTTGGAAGAAATTTATGCTGGCTGGTTAAGGAGTTTGAGCAGCTTCTGTTCAAACTCAGGTGAAAATGGTGTTGGTGATTCAGGCTGTTTCAGGCAAAGGTGAAGGGTTCTTTATGACCAGGATGATGAATGGAGAAGGTTTATGAAGTTTGTTCAGGTGTTTGTGAGCTGTGGAATGAGATTCGAAAGTTTTTGCTTTGGGGGTGAAAAATGGGGAAGCTCAGTTCTTGCTTAGTTCAGGCCTGAGTCTTGCTGGTTTTGGCTCAGTGAAGCAAGGTGAGTTGATCAGTGGAGCTAGTTTTTGTGTTTGTGAGCTATGGAGACAAATTCGAAAGGTTTTGCTTGAGAGGGTGATTTTGTGAATGTGTTGTGTCTATGTGTTTCAGCCTTGCTTTCTATGTGAAATGGCCTGCATTTTGCTTGCATAAAATAATCCCATTGGTCAGATGATGTGACCTGGCCTGCTGTGATAGGTAAGTTCACTTTTGCAAAATGTCAACTTTGGTGTAAGGAAGGCATGGGCTGGGTTCTAGGCAGGTACAAGTGTATGGGCTGGCGCAGCATGGTGTGTGAGTGAGGCTAGAATGGTTCAACATTGTAGGCAACAAGTGGATGAGGTGTGATGATGGTTTTTGCAAGTTGATCATCCTTGGTTCACATGAAACTTTCTTGTCCCACAAGCCATAAAACATGAGGAAATCTTGGTCCAATCTGAACTTTAGGACTTACATGATGCTTGTGTAATGGTTTGACATGAATTAGAAGTTACAAATGCCTTGGTACAAAGTTTTTGCAAGTTTCTCATTTGAGGCATGTCTTGAAAATTAGTGATTTTTGCCAACTTTGACACACCATAACTTTTGATCCAAAATGAATTAGGTCATGTTCTTGTACTTTTTGAAAAGGGAAAGATCTAATCTACAACTTTCATGACCAAAGTTTTTCCATTTGAAGCATTTTTGGATCAAAAAGTAAGGGTTGAAAAAGTGGCATAAAATGACATTTTATGAAAAGTCAACCATGCCCTAAAAAGTCAACTTTGCAAAAACTTGTAATTCTTGAATTTTGTGAACTTCAACCTTCTTACATGATCAAATAAAGATCATATACACTCAAAATGATGAAGATCACCCCTTGGTTGGGTCATTGGGGGCCTCAGATGCCCTGATTTTGCACTGACTTGTCCAGAAAGTCAACTCTTGATCAGATGACTTCCCCATGGAATTTCTTCATGAAAATTGATATGCATACTCCCTATACCATATAGAGACCAAATGAAACAAGAATGACCAAAAAAATTGGAGTTATGGCCTCTGAAACCAAAACCCTAATTTTAGGTCAACTGTGCAGTCAAACTTGGCTCTGCATCCATACCAATCCCAGTTCTTGTGATTCTTTGGCATTTTTGACTTTGAGAGGATGTAATATGATATAAGAACACACATGGATCCCTTTGAAGTGATTGTTGACCTTTGGAGTGGCTCAGGAAGCTCTTGGATTGCTCAGATCACAAACCCTAGATGCAGATGACCTAGAACCTATGCAGTGAATCAAAATTAAGATATGAGATGATATGATTGTGCTTATGCATATGAAATGATCACAAGCCATGGTGTGAATGGGTGAGGGCAAATTTGGGGTGTTTACACTTTGCAAGGCCATAACTTGAGTTATATGATGAATTAGATCAAGTTCTTGTACTTTTTGAAAAGGGAATGATCCAATCTACAACTTTCATGACCAAGAATTTTTCATTTGAAGCATTTTTGAATCAAAAAGAGGAGGTTGAAAAACTTTCCCAAAATGGCATGTTTGCATTATAAGTCACTTTCCCAAAATGGCAACTTTGCAAATGGCTTGAAATTCTTCAATTTTGTGAACTTCTAACTTCTTCTAAGATCAAATAAAGATCATATACACCTAAAATGATGGAGAAGACCCTTTGGTTGGATGATTGGGGGCCTCAGATGCCCTGATTTTGCACTGACTTGCTCAAGAAGACATCTATTGTTCAGATGCCTTTCCCATTGAATTTCTTCATGAAAATTGGTGTGCATGATTCTCATAACATATAGAGACCAATAGAAACAAGAATGGCCAAAAAAATTGGAGTTATGGCCTCTGAAACTAAAACCCTAATTTCAGGTCATCTGTGTAGTTAAACTTGGCTCTGCTTCCATGCCTTGCCAGTTCTTGTGATTTTTTGACATCCTTGATATTGGGAGGATACAATATGATATTTAAACATACATGGACCCCCTTGAGATGGTTGAAGACCTTTGGAGTTGCTCATATAGCCCTTGGTTTGCTCAGATCACAAACCCTAGATGCAGATGACTTTGAACCAATGTAGTGAGGCAAAAATGCAATATGAGATGATATGTTTGAACTTATACAAATGAAAAGATCATAAGCCATGGTGAAATCAGTGAGGGAAAATTTGGGGTGTTTACAGTTTCCCCTGACATGTTTGATGAAATGCATGACCTGGCGCGCGCAGGAGGCTTGGCATGACTTGGGTTTTGCCCTAGTTTAATCATGCTTTGAATGATCATAACTTTCTCAATTTTAATCTTATGAACATGATCCACCTATAGATTTAAAGCTTATAATTCCCTCTTTCAAATAGTCCAAGTGGAATTTTTGTTTGACTTTTATTTTGGGAGAAGGCCTCTCTTGAACATGACTGAAAATGGCTAAAACTTGCCATATTTGGAAACTCTAATTTTCCCAAAATGGTAAGTTTTGATTTTCTTGATTCTTGATGATTCATCCCTAATTTCTTGATCAAATTTTTTCCATTGACTCCTTGTAACATCAATTTCATGATTTTGATCTCAAAAAGTCAGGAGTTGACTTTTTCCTCTGCATAGTTGACTTTTCCCCAATTTCTTGATTTTCAAGTAACTGATCAATTGAAGACCCTTTGAAATGATTCAATGGATGATATTTCAACCCTAGACACTTGACACCATGTGGAAAAAAATAAGATCAATTTTGAACAAAAATTCCTTGGGAAGCTCCATTAATCAGAAACCCTAATTTTAGCCCCTTTTGTTGGGAGGTGTTGCACTGCATGAATTCTTTGATCAATCCACATTTGTTCTAAGACTTGAGGAATAAATTGAGATCTTGTGGGATGATGTGAACCCTTTGAAAATTGTTTAGAAGCCATTTGACCCTTCTCTTTCCTTTGGATGATCATAAATTCATCATTCATTGATTACATGCACTATGCCTCTAGTTGTGGATGCTATGCTTCAAATTTATGCAAAGATATGGAATCATGTATGCAATATGATATGCTATATTCCATGAAATGAGAAGGAAAATTTTGATGTGTTACATATTTGTTGTATTTTGTTTGATGTCGATGTTGATTTATGTTGATTCATATATTGTGTTGTTGATTTTGTTGATCGATTCCGTATAATTGTTGACTGGTTGATGATGAATAGGTTGTGGTTAAGTTGAATTGTTGTCATGATTTTGTAGAGTCTTGATTATTGATATGTTGTTGTGATTTTGTGGAATTCTGGAAAAACCTAAGTTGGGACGATGAACCCTGTGCAGAAGTACAGGGGTGGCGTTGGCCACCCACCATTCAAATAGGTGTGGCGCAGGCTACCCAAATGGAGAAACAATTAAAGTGGCAGGAGCCACATTATGTAATGGAGGGAGCCACCTCCCCCATATATCCAAATGGTCCAAGCCATTGTGAGATCAAGGGAAGAGTGGCGCTAGCCACCCTGTTTGGGAGGGGTCCGCTTAAATTTTGTTAATTAAATATTAATCTTGTAGTTCTTAGTTGGTATTCTTAAAGAATAAATTAATCTAAGTTTTCTTTTATATAAAGTACTACTAATCCAATATTACCATATTATACCTTCTTTATAGAAATTTAGGGGTATGTAAAACTATGATAATTCGGTAATACGGAGTGTTATAATAATGTAGCTAGTTTTAGAAGAAGAAGGAAACATGTTTTTGACAGAAACAAAAATTTGAGAAACTTATGGTAGAGAACTAAAATTGTTGAAGAGGCTATAATTTAGTAAGCAGAAAAGTTATAGGATATTATGATAAATCATTATTAATAGTAGGAGCTGAAATAGTGTTGGTTTAGTCGGTTTAGCCGAAGTAGGCGAAAAAAACTTAGTTTCCTGGAATTTAACGAAAATCGTCGGGGTAAGTCGGGTAATTTAATAATTGATTTTGTTGTGTTGTTTTGTTGAAAAGATGTTGTAAAGTCGAGTTGCAGGTACAGTTGAGTTGGTAAATGATTCTTGTTTATGGAAAATCTCTAAGTTGTTATGTTGAAGGCCTTATAAGTTACCTATGTCGTATAAGTTGTTTATGTTGCTTGTAGAAGTTGTTTAAGTTGCTCATGTTGTCTAAGTTGTTCCGTGTTGACGAAGTTGTAAGTTGGTAAAGTTGGAGGCTTAATAGCCAATGTTGATACTAAGTTGTTTATGTTGTATACGTTGTTGTGTTGCTGATGTTGTTATATTGTCGGAGTGTTGCTCACACCATGTTGGCCTGGATTGGCACTAAGTTGAAAGTTGAAGGCTTATGCCTTGATTCCATCGATAACCTGGCAATAATTTTATGTTGGGAGTTTTACTCCAATGGTACCACATGCATATTCATAGTTGAGTCGCATTTGTGTTGAATTATTTATGTTGGTTAAGTTTTTTATGTCGTTCAAGTGGATAAGTTGTTTATGTTGTTCAAGTTGGTAAGTTGTTTATGTCATTTCAAGTTTATTAAGTAATTCGTGTTGATTAGGTTGATTAAGTCGTTCTTGTTGGATATATGATTATGTGGTCTAATTAAAAAAGGTTGATGAATATAATAGTAGTAAATTAGGTTGATGAAAGGTGGATGAATGTAAAGTCGTTGTTTTGTTGTTGATGTTGTGAAGTGGTGAATTGTTTATGATCCTTATCTAAGTATTATTTATCATATATCATTTATAATTATCGATCTCACCCCTTCTGTTTGAATGTTGCCCTTATGTTGGTAACGTACAGGTAGCTTACAGAAAGATGGTTATCTTCATTAGTTCGAGTCGGTGTCGGTTCTCTGATACGTAACACTCAGGGAATGGACACTTAGTTGTTTTGTGTTGTTTTCAAGTTTTTTTAGTTTAAATATGTTGTTACTATGTTGTTTTAAGTTGAATAACATGTTACACCATGTTTAGTTGAATAATTTGAAAATCCGATATGTAGCTCTAAAAGTTGAAATTGGTTTCATAAATGAATAAATGTTATTGTTTTTACTTTCTTACTAACCGAAAGTGTTATGTATCAATTCCCATGAACATAAATGATGTTTTTATAAGTTGAAGAATGTAGCATCCTATTTTTGTGTTGATTGACTTTTTAATACTCTGATTTTAATATAATCGCTGGGTAGAAATGGAGTGTTACACATTATGCTAGAGGAAGATTGTAAAACCTCTAGAGAGCCCCATAGAAGGATTAATCAGATTCTAAGTATTGTAGTCAAGGATGAAGTAAAGAAGTTGTTAGACGTCGGGATTATATATCCAATATTCGACAGTCAGTGGGTCAGCCCAGTGCATGTCGTACCAAAGAAGGGAGGTATTACAGTCACCAAGAACGCCAAAGTCGAGTATATAACACAAAGAGTAGTAATCGGGAGTAGAATGTGTATCGATTATCGAAAACTGAACAAAGCTACCCGGAAATATCATTTTCCTTTGCCCTTCATCGATCAAATGTTAGAAAGATTAGCCAAACATTCTAATTTTTGCTACCTGGATGGTTACTCGGGATTTTTCCAAATACCTATTCACCCTGATGACCAAGTAAAGACAACATTCACTTGTCCCTACGGAACATTTGTTTATCGATGTATGCCATTTGGTTTATGTAACGCCCCAACGACATTTCAAAGATGTATGATGGTGATCTTTTCTAATTTCATAGATGATATCATGGAAGTGTTTATGGAAGATTTTTCCGTATGCGGACAAAGTTTTGAAGGATGTTTATCTAACCTAGAAATGGTACTCAAACGATGCGTAAAAGTAAACCTTGTAATAAATTTGGAAAAGTGTCACTTTATGGTCAGACAAGGAATTGTCTTAGGACATGTGATATCCAACAGAGACATCGAGGTAGATAAAGCAAAGATAGAAGTGATAAAAGACCTCTAACCCCCTAAAACCGTGAAAGATATAAGAAGTTTCCTAGGACACGCTGGTTTTTACCAATGATTCATTAGGGACTTCTCTAAAATCACTTAGCCGTTGACAAGTTTATTAATGAAAGACGTTTAGTTTATCTTTGACGAAGATTGTTTTACAGCTTTTGAAACACTCAAAACAACTCTTATCATTGCACCCATCATGCAACCACCGGATTGGACGCTACCGTTCGAGATTATGTGTGATGCAAGTGATTACGTTGTAGGCGCAGTCTTAGGCCAAAGAAAAGAAAAGAAACTCCAATATATTACGCAAGTAGAACATTAGACCCTGCTCAGATGAATTACGCCATAATAGGAAAAAAAACTCTTAGTCGTAGTATTCGTGCTTGATAAATTTCGTTCTTACCAAAATCGTCATTTATACCGATCAAGTAGCCATCAGATACCTAAGTAAAAAGGATGCAAAACCCATATTACTAAGATGGATTTTATTACTACAAGAGTTAGAAATCAAGGATAAGAAAGGAACAAACAACGTAGTAGCAGACCACTTATCACATATGGAAGGAATTAAACCTGGCCCAATACCAATAAATGATGATTTCCCTGATGAACGTCTTATAGCCAAATTAGAACAAGAGATATCTTCTCTAGACGAACAGAACAAAGAAAAAACAATGGAAGAAGGTTATACGCAAACCATTTTGCCATGGTATGCTGACATAGTCAACTATTTAGCTGTTAGAGTACTTCCACCAGATCTCACTTATCAGCAAAAGGAGAAATTTTTCCATGATTTAAAATAGTATTAATGGGATGAACAATTTCTTTTCAAGCGAGGATCCGATAGTATTTACCGTCGATGCGTCCCAGATTAAGAAATAGAAAACATAATTTCCCATTGTCACTTTGCTCCTTACGGTGGACATGCAAGTACTTCTAAGACTTGTGCGATATCCTTCAATCATGCTTATTTTGGCCCATTCTTTGGAAAGATGTTCACCTTGCCATTCTAAATTACGACCGATACCAACACACTGGTAACATCTCGAGGCACGATGAGATTCCCCAAAAAGGTATTCTTGAAGTAGAAGTTTTCGATATTGGGGGAATTGATTTTATTGGACCATTCCCAGCTTCTTTTGGAAATAAATTCATACTCGTAGTTGTTGATTATGTTTCAAAATGGATAGAAGCCATAGCTTCCCCAACAAATGACACTCGATTAGTCATAAAGCTTTTTAAGAACATTATCTTCCCAAGACTCGTCATAAGTGACAGAGGCTCTCATTTCATATCTAGAATATTTGATAAACTTTTATTAAAATATGGAGTAAGACACAGAATAGTTACATTTTACCATCCACAAAATAGTGGACAAGTAGAAGTTTCAAATAGAGAAATAAAACAAATTCTATAAAAAAACTGTATCTACATCAAGGAAAGATAGGTTTATCAAATTACCTAAAACTTTATGGGCCTATAGAACATTTTTTAAGACACCTATCGGAACCACACCGTTCAAATTAGTCTACAAAAATATTGCCACTTGCCGGTAGAATTAGAGCATAAATCCTATTGGGCGATGAAAACCCTTAACTTTAACTACATTAACGTAGGTGAGAAACGTATTCTAGACTTACATGAATTGGAGTAACTAAGACTAGACACTTACGAGAATGCCCGTATTTACGAGAATGACAAGTGAATTTCTAGGAAAGAATTCAGTGTGGGAGATAACATTCTGTTATTCAATTCTAGACTTAGGTTGTTTCCAGGAAAATTACGATCTAGATGGTCCGGTCCATTCGAAGTAACTAAAGTTTTAAGTAGTGGTGCTATTGAAATTAAGGGTAGGTCTAGTGCGTCAATTATAGTAAATGGGAAATGCCTTAAACATTACAATTGTGTAAAGGACAAAGAATATTCAATGGGTTTGAAATTGGAAAAATTGCCATCGGAAATCTTATATTAGTTTCCCTTAAGTTGTGTCAAGCCCCGACATTAAATGAAGTGCTTAGGGGGAGGACACCCGCGTTTTAATTTTATTTTTATTTTTTACTTTACTTTAAATCCGCGTTTTAATTATTTTTTCAAAATTTTTATTTTTTGATGTTTTAAATTCACTGATTTTTTGTGTGATTTATTTTACTGTGTGATTCCAGGATTTTAAAGTTTTCTACCTTCTACTCATCTTTCTCTGTTTTTCATTGACTCTGATCATGACTTCCAAGCTGATTGTGGAATTTAGAGATGGCGTCCAGAGGTGCCATTATGAAGCTTTAACCCTACGACCTATGGCCTTGACCAAATTTTCCCATGGACCTACCATGAAAGCTTTAGGCATAGGTGCTAGCATCGATTACCTGTTTAGCCAGCTAGGTTGGCACAGATTTGTACTTAGGAAACATAGAACCTACTATGAGCTAACTTTAGAATTCCCGAGTTCATTGGTTTACCACCCAAACTACAGAAAAGGCTTAACCAGAGGAAAGATAACATTTAGACTATTTGGATACCCCTGTGAGTTTAATATCCATGAGATGGGTAACCTTTTAGGTTTCCCAGATGGCCCTACTGTTTTCTCAAAAGTACAGGAAAATTTGTTTGCATATGGTGAGTTAGATAATTTTTTTAGTAGTATCTCAGGATGACCTGATCATGACCAATACCCTAGGTTTTCCACCGAGATCCGTAACCCAGCTATTATTTATTTCCATATGATCATAGCTTACATGTTGTTTGGAAAAGCTAAAAGTGATAACACCATTTCAAAAGATGAGTTATTTATCATGTATTGTGCTTTCACCTCCGGAGAGGTTAATGCAGTCACATTTATGTTTGCCAACTTTTGCAAAATTATTCTGAGTGATCACCGTCAAATTATGATAGGTGGATTAGTCACTAAGATTGCTGAAGCAATGGGCTTTAGACCCCGTCTTTCTAATATTACCCCACTTGGAGAGTTTAGGCCTATGAATATAACCTTCTATTTTGAGAGAGCAATGTTGTATAACCACGGGCCTGACCATTTTACGCTCCTAATCAATGGTGTAGTTGTGCCACATTTAGTATTACCTGACCATGTGCGCACAAGTGTGCATAAGAAGGAAAACTGGCTATTTGATTTGGATGAACCATTTTATGAACCCCAAATTTGCCCTCACCCATTCACACCATGGCTTTTGTTCATTTCATATGCATAAACTCAATCATACCATCCCATATTACATTTTTGATTCACTGCATTGATTCTAAGTCATCTGCACCTAGGGTTTGTGATCTGAGCAATCCAAGAGCTTCTTGAGCCACTCCAAAGGCCACCAATCACTTCAAAGGGGTCCATGTGTGTTCAAACATCATATTATATCCTCTCAAAGTCAAGAATGCCAAAGAATCACAAGAACTGGGATTGGTATGGAAGCAGAGCCAGGCTTAACTGCACAGTTGACCTAAAATTAGGGTTTTAGTTTCAGAGGCCATAACTCCAAATTTTTTGGTCATTCTTGTTTCTATTGGTCTCTATATGGTATAGGGAGTATTAATATCAATTTTCATGAAGAAATTCCATGGGGAAGTCATCTGATCAAGGGTTGACTTTCTGAACAAGTCAGTGTAAAATCAGGGCATCTGAGGCCCCCAATGACCCAACCAAAGGGCATTCTTCATCATTTTGATTGTATATGATATTTATTTGATCATGGAAGATGTTGTAAGTTCACAAAATTGAGAAATTTCAAGTCTTTTGCAAAGTTGACTTTTTGGGCAAGTTTGACTTTTAATGAAAATGTCATTTTATGCAACTTTTTCAACCCTTACTTTTTGATTCAAGAAAGCTTCAAATGGAAAAACTTTGGTCATGAAAGTTGTAGAATAGATCTTTCCATTTTCAAAAAGTACAAGAACATGACCTAATTCATTTTGGATCAAAAGTTATGGTTTGTCAAAGTTGGCAAAAATCACTAATTTTCAAGTCATACTCCAAAGAGGCAAAGTTGCAAATTCTTTTCTCAAGGCCAATTAAGTTATCAAATGCACTTCTAACCCACACAACATGATCACACAAGCCCTAAAATTCAGAATTCACCCAAGGAATCACATGTTTTATGGCCCATGGATCAAGTTTCTCTCATGAAAACCAAAGGCAAGGCAAGTTGCAAAAGTCATGATAACTTCTCATCCACTTGCTAGCTACTTTGCTGATCAACCCTAGCCTTTTCCCTCACCATGCTGCACAGCACACCCACCTTGTACTTGGCTAGAGATTGACCCATGCTTCTCTTACACAAAAGTTGACAATTTGCAAAAGTAACCATACCTATCACAAAAGGACATGTCACTTCATCTGACCAATAGCAATTGTTTATACAAACAAATTGCAAGCCAAACCACACAAGAGGCCAACCTGAAACATACAGCAACACCACATTCTCATTTTCACTCCATTGAGCAAAAGCATTCGAAACACACAACACAGCCCACAAACTCATAAACAAACTTCATAAACTTTCTCAACACCTCTCCCTGATCACAAAGCACCCTTCAAAGCAACCTGAAACTCAAAGAATCACAAACACGATTCTCACCTGAGCTTGAACAGAACTTGCTCAAACTTCCAAACCAGCCAACACAAACTCTTTCTAAGCATCAAGGCTTCATCGGGGAGGTCACAGGAGTGGGTTTGCACAAGAGAGGAGGTCAGAAAGTGCCAGACTGAAAAGCTTCAAACTCAGGTAGCTTCATGAACATTTTTTCCAGAAATGGATTTTTAAGTTCCTAAGTTGTTCTTCATGATTCACTGATCACTCTGATGTCTTTGGTTTTGAAAATGGTTGAGAGATAAGAGTTTAATCTTGTTCTGAAACTTTTTGCCCTAAAACTATTTTGATTCGATTTAGCCAATTTAGGAATGATAAATGGTGTTTGAGTGAGGGGTTTTATTCGTTTTTGGGTGGGGATGATTTCTGGATAGTTAGTTTTCATTTTCATTGCGTGTAGAGTGATTTAGCATTTGGGCTCGCCGGAGAAGATGACCGAAACCACTGTTCCGGTCATCTGAAAGTCATTAAGGCTGGATTAGGGCTAATTAATTAGGGTTAGTGAGTTTGAATGTAGGCCGTCCAGATGCGCGCCTAGTCAACTCCCGCGCGTGTGAGTTTGAATGCTGGCCTTAGGATCTGTTGACTTCTTCATTAATTCATTTAATTTCATTTTTATTTTCATTTAAATACATTTGTTTTCTATATTTTATTTAAAATAGCAAAACTTATTCAAAAATTCTGAAATTTTTTGTACAAACTTTTATTAAATTTCAGAACACAAAAATATTTTTATTTTTATTTTTTGCATTTGAAAAATATTTTTAAATATTTAAAAGTTTATTTTTAATTAATTAATGAGAATTAATTAATTAAAAATGCTTTTAGGTATTTAAAAATCACCAAAAAATTCATGAAACATTTAAAACCATTTAGAAACATTGTCCAACCCTCAAACCAAATTTCTTTTTTGATCTTGATGCATTTTGAGAATTTTCCATGGAATTAATTCATTTTCAAAGCATTATTTTGATCCAAACTTCCAAAAATCATTTCTGCCTAACCATTGAGAGTTGGACCTTGATTCTTTTTGCATTGCATTGTGTTTAGCATGTAGTATGTGAGATTAATTTGGCATGAATTGATATTTAATTTTCCATTTGTTTGACATTTTTCTTGTTAAGGAACCCTAAAACCCTAGAAAACTTAGGAAAATCATAACTTGAATTAGGTTAAGAGTTGGAACTTCTCCTTTGGGCAGTGAGTTAGTATAGGATTAGGGATCCTTAGAGTGCATTTTCAATTTTTTATATTGATGTTTGCTTCTGATTTTGGTTTTTGTTTGATGCTTTGATCATAAACCCTAATTTGGGGCTGTCTTTTGCATTCATCTTGCATTTGCCTGCATACCATGACTTGCCATGACATTTTATGCATTCATTTGATTCATTAGACATCTTAGGACATATGAGAATCATGGTTGATCCTTGCCTCATTCATTTGCCATGTTGTATGTCATTTGCATTCCATAACTTTTCATGTATGTTCATGGTTCTAAGCATGCTTCTCTTGCATCCACATGTTTGTATGATCATCCCCATGCCTTGTTTCATGTTTGCATCATCTCATAGCATCATTATCATCACACACATGCTTCTGGTTTTGGTGTGCATCATGCCATTTCATCTCATTTTGCATTGCATTGCATTTATTTACTAACTTTTCAGGTGGTAAGTTACTTGGAGAAGTGAATTTGCCTTCACTTCTCACAATTCCTTCTCATCTCTCTTATGCATCATTGCTGAATTTTGTCTTATGTTTGAGATTGAGCTTGCTCATTCTTCTTCTTCTTACTTTCTTCCCTCAAGTGACTTGTCTTCTTCAATGAAGCAAGTTACTTTACTTCTCCTGATCCTTTCATCTGCTTCCTGGTGTTTCCATTGAAGATCTTTCTTGATAAACCTCACAAACCTTAGGAACAACCAAGCATGACAATGATTAGGGTTTTGATTAGTCCCCCCTCTTAGTTTTACCTTTGTGTCTCTTTGAGTCTTCTCTTCTCACCTCATAATCAGGGACTAAACCCTAAAGGCTTTAAGGCTTTGTGATTAAACTTATGCCTGCATCCTTCTATTAGGATGGAGTGTATAACTTTAATCCTAAGTGTTAAACCCTTAATGTGTTTAACTCCTTTAATCAATCCACTTAATAATCATCAAGACATCACACTTGTAACTTGGGTCTTGCATTAGGGTTCTAATTCTTCCTTAATTGGTTAAGAAGGACTAACCCTAGTGTTAATGGACAAGTCCCCCTCAAGTTGTCTTACAAATCATAGGCTTGTTTTGTCATGAGTTTAATCCCTAATCATGGATTAAGTTGAGGAGCTTTCCTCAGCTTAAACATTCTCATCTATTATCCTTCTATTAGGATGGTGTAATAAGTCTGTTTAATCCCTGATTATGGCTTAATCTCATTACTCAACACTAAACAAAAACACCAAAAACATCTAAATAATCACAAGTAGGTTAATGATCTTAATCCTACACCAAAGGTGATTAAGTGTGAGAAGCTGACTTCACACTTAAGGTACTCTCATTACCCCTAATCAGAGGGAAGATGTGATGAGTCTGCTAATCCATTGGTTTAGGCTTAAGCTCATTAACTTATGACAAACTTCAAAAAACAATAAAAGACTGAAAACACAAAAACAAACAATAATTGTCTCCTCCGGGATTCTTTTCTCATCTAATTCACTCATAAACGAGAACTTGCTTCTTCTGTCTAATGCAAGACAGTTTGCACCTGAGCCAGACAGGTCATACACTTGAGCATTGGCAAATAAGCAGTTCACAAGTCAATTCACCTTTCAGTCTCTTTGGGTCGAACTACGGTGTTCTGACTTCCTCATTGCACGAGAGGATACGTAGGCATAACTTAACAGTTATCAAACAAAAGTCTCTGTATATTCCCCTTCTTTCTAGCCTTATTCTTTTAGCCTCATTATCATGAGCATTCCATCTTTGTTCTTACACTGACACTTCACTTATACACTTCACACTTCTTTTACACTGACACCTGTACATCCTTTTCCATCCCTTTTATACACAGATTGCACTGACACTACCCCTTTAAAACATAAATCTTTTAAGCGTGGATCCCGTCGAGTACGGCGGACAATCTGGGTGCTAATACCTTCCCAGGTTGTAACCAACCCCCTTTCTCAGTCTCTCTGGTTCGCAACCGTCTTATCCATATCTTTCTAGGTCTATGCAGCATTACCTTTCCTCCGGGATAAAAATGCCTAGTTGGCGACTCTATTCATTCCCTGTGAGTTCACTCCTGTGTGTTCTCACACCCCCTTTCGCCGACCGTTTGCGTCTGTACCCTTATCTGGGCCATTCCCATTTATCGGGAGAGACACATGTGATGCTTGGTCTGAAGCTGATATAGATCCTAGGACTCCTTCAAATTATTATGATTCAGAGGATATGATTGAAGAAGAAGTGAAACCTAAATTGGAAGAAGAACTTAAACCTGCTAAGACACCTACTCCAATTCCAACAAACCCCGAACTTACTTTAGAAAGTCTACAAACTGAGATTCAAACCATGCAGTATGACATTCGCGACCAGCACATCGATATTATCACTCTAAGAGATATGGCAATGGATCAGTTTGAGTATTTGAGGGATGAGGTAGATTTAATCAACAAAAATCGTGGCTGAATTTCAACAACACTTTAATCAGAATTTTTCTTGCAAATTTTATTAAATTTCAGCATTTTTAGTTTAGTCAATTTTTTATTTTCAGCTTATTTTGAGTTGAGACTCTGGAAGTTTTAGGTTGATTCTAAGTTTTAATAAAATACTTTGGTTTTATTCTTGATTTGTGAATGCTTTAAATTTTGATTGCTACTAAAGTTGAGAAATGTTTAATTAATTATTGGAGTCTCATGTGTTATATGTGTTAAATTATATCAGTTTGATAAATTTATGTTGCACTGGTAGTTTGATACAATGATGAATTATTATTTAACCACTTCTAGAAGAAAATTTAATTTCATTAATGATATATGAATCATATCTATTATTTGATTTATTCTGTTACCTGCTACATATACCAGCTACATAAAAAAGTGTACAAATGCATTGTGTATGATTCAGTATGAAACAGATTGAGTAGGAATACAATTATTGGGAGTAGTTAGAAATTTCTAGGTGAGACGACCGTCAAAGCTTTGAGACGACCGTCTCAGGCTTGTGACGATCGTCACAGATGCCTGACGAGCGTCTCAAAGTCTAGACCCCGTAACATTCTGATTGCAACGGTCATCAGGATCGTTGCAACCCCACTCCCAACGGCTATGATTACATCTCCTAATTATATGGCCTATTCCAACTCTATTTTCACACAAACCACATCCTGCAACATTTTCTTAGCATTTTTCTCAAATATACCACACTTTGTTTCTATATTTTTGTTCACAACATAATTTTCTTTGCACACCAGTCCAACACTTTCACAAATTTCTGTCAAATTTGCTTACAATTTCATCTTTTATTCTTCAATACCTTTCTAAAATGATTGAGCCAAGACCAACAACCCTCATTTCAAGAGAAGGAGATGTCACAATTCTCCAAAGGGAACGCTTTCAAGAGTTCTGTGAGAGACAAGTCAAAGTCACTTGTTATGCTAATGAGGAGTTCCTAACTCATTTGGGTCTCCTCGACAGTATTAACTACATGATGGAGAGGACTAATCTCACGACACTTTACAAAAGCAACTGGCCTACCTACGCCACACTTGTGTTGTTGTTCTTAAGTTCTTTTGATTACCACACGCCTAGAGGTGAAACAAAGTTCCTGGTGGGGAATATTACCTTCCATCCTTTGCAAGGGAATTCTCTGTCACTCATGAGCAGTTTAGCGAGTGGTTTGGATTCCCGCAAGGTGAAGGCGTTCACCTAACCATTCCAAAAGGTCGAGACTAGAAGATTAGTGCTTTTGATATGTGGGAAGAATTGTCGGGAGAGAGGAAGAATGGATGGGAGTTGTATGCAACTCATATCCAAAACCCCGACATCCGTTCCTTTCGGAGGGCGGTATCTAGTGTAATCTTCCTGAGGGACAACAACCATAAAGTAAATCAGAGGGAGTTGTTCTTGATTTACTGTGCCTTTTTAAACACGTGAGTGAACCCCTTCGCCTTCATCTTTGACAACATCAAGTACATTTGTAATAGAGGGAAATCACCCTTCTATTTTGGCGGTTTGATTATCGACATCGCACTTAAGTTGGGTTTAGAGGAAAACCAGAACCAATTGTATGGAGCATCAGACCTGTACCTTGACATGGAATTCTGCAAGTCCAGTCACCTAATCAAGGCAATGAAGGATGGCAGATACAACCTGGTTGTCAACGGGAAACTCATCTGAAGCATCATCCTGCCCTGTCATACTAAGACATGTGTGAGAGTCCGAGCCAACTGGAATTTCGATCTTTGTGCTCCTTCACCATGTGCGGCTGCACAAGAAGCTCAACAAGACGTCGGGATCGATGAAGTCCAGCAATCTATGGATGATGAGGAAAGATGTGAATAGAGAGCCGCTGATTTCTCTAGCCCCAACACCTCCACTAGACGCCGAAGAAGGAATCAACAACCCGCGTCTATGGGTGACATTATGGTGTCCATCATGCAGAACCAGGAGATGCAGTAGAAGCACTACCAGGATATATCCTAGAGGATGGAGAGGATGGATCTAACTCAAACAAAGCACGAAAAAGTTATTACTGCTAACACTGAAGTTTTAGGTGATTTGACTCGTCAAGTTCATGGTATGCATGATTTCATATATCATGTAGGTGTACCAGACCACTTAGCTCGAAGCAGAGCTAGAGGCAGATGCCAAAGACCGATGTAACACCCAAAATTTTCCCTCTCACTTTTATATCATTTTTGTATATCATAAGCATGACATGTAGTTTGCATACTCTAGCATTTAGCAAAGAAAAATGAAGCATAAGCACCTATGATCCCAAGCATAAGGCATATGATCAGTCATCTGGAAAGTCATGATTTTCCAAGTCAAGCTAAGAGCCAAGTGACAACACAAGTAGCTTACAAGATATCCTCACATCTTATATAAGCTCAATGGCACCCTCAAGGTCCTAGAAGAGTGAAACATCATCAGAAGCTCAATAGTGCAACATCCTCATACACAGACAAACCCTAATTACGGTTTTGCTTCAGATTTTAGAATTCTCATATATTTGACCAATTCTTGTGGTCAAAGGCTCTCATGTGATATATAAGGCCTATGGATGAAGTTTGATGCAGAAACTCATTGAGGAAGGCAACTATGTGATCAATTACATATAAATAAAGAAAGAGGTCAACTGAGCAAATGAAAAGTCAACCAATGGATTTCAAGGCCTCCAATCATGATTTTCAAGTCAAGAGACCTTATTAAGGGCAAAAAATACCTTTGGTGATCTTAGGAATCAATAAATTAGGGTTTGATAAGTTTTTTCCAAATTTAGATAGTGGTTTGCATGGAAACTTACTATTTTTGGTAAATTTTGCCCTAATCTTCAATTGATTCTTTCATGGCCAATATGGATCCAAATGGATTTTCTTCAAACATGAAACTTGTAGATCATTCTCTCATATTTCCAAAAAGTCATAGAAATTGTTCATAACATGTGTGGTTTGGAAATTATGGCCATTTGAAGTTGGTAGATTTTTAGGGTTTACCGTATTTTTAAAACATACACCATATGCAAAAAGGCTTGTATTGCATTTCTAAGGCTTCTAACACCTCAATGATGGTTACTATATTCAAGTACAATTCACAATAAGCAAGTTTTCCAAATAATTCACAAGAACCCGTGGATGGTGCTTGAGATAATTAGCTACTTGCATTTTTGCAAAACTTATCATAATCCAAATTTCCCAGCATGCTGAGCCTTGTGATTGATCTAAGGGTGGTAAGTGAATCAAAATGAAGCTGAACATGCACATGAACTCAAGGATGCACGCATAAATCACCCCATGTGAACTTTCATGCAAAATGGAAAAACACTCCCTATCACGCTTCTCATGCTCTCATTTCTTCAAAAACCCTAATCAGCATTTTAAATACATCATATATAAAGGAACCACAAGAATTTCATAGGGAGAGAATCTCTCATTTCACACTTTCAACTTTTCTTGCACTCTTTCAAATCCATTCGAATCTCTCACATCACACACTCATTGTTTCAACTCTTCATATATTCTCCATCCTTAGAGTGTAAGGATCACAAATCAACCATCAATTTGGTCTGAAAGCAACGATTTCACATAGTGCTATTTTGAAGAAAGTTGGTTCGAAATTCACAATTCAAGTAGATATGAAGATCTATTTTCATTTATTTTTCAAATAGAGAAGCTAAGGAGGAGATTTGCACGTGGTTGAGGGTTTACTTGAAGGATTTGAGGAACTGTAACATCAGGTTAGCTTCCAAATTCATTTTTCTAGATCTTTTTTTTTATGTATGCATTGTGATCTGCCTGCTTCATTGATTATCCTGATGTGATTAGTTTTGAATTTGGTTGAGATTTGAGCATGTATGATGGATCTAAAGTTTTGATGGGCAAAATGTTTGGCTTCAATCCTTATGTGTCTTTGATTGTTTGTTGTTTTTAATGGTATATTCGCGTTCAACATGTTACAATTAGTGGATCTGGGGATTTTTTATTGAATTTTGTGATGTTTTGTTCTTCGTATGCTTTTTCCGGTGACTTGAGCTAGGGCTCCGTCACCGGATTCTGGGTTTTGCATTTTCAGGTGGAAGGGAAGACCAAGGTGGAAGACGAAATCTTGTCCATTGTTTTTTTGAATCCTACGCACCAGTATTTGACACCGCATAAAAAGTTGTACCTGCTGGTCACATGTTTTTTGTTTCACAGTTATTCCTTGTGTGTGCTTGGGTACAATTGTTATCATGTTCTTGCATCTGAATGCCTTTGGATTCGTTGACCTTGTGACTTTGTTGACTCCATTGGCGAGCGTATGATCAATCTTGTGGTTCTACGTTTGTTGTTGACTTTGACTAGGCTCAAGGTAACATTATAAATCCAGGCACCTTTGGACTGGGCCCTGTGTGCTATTCAAACCTCCCTTTTAAGCCCATTTCTAAATGTCAATGTGTATTATGCGCTATTCATACCTCCTTGCTTTATTTCAACTTTATTTTCTTTTTAACTTCTAGTTTCAAAATTTATTTTTAGGAATAGTAAAACACTTTGAAAATTTCTATAAAAAAATTCATAGATGATATTTAAGGTTTTATAAAATTTGTGCAAATTTTATTTTCCATTTTTATTTTAATTTCATAGCCTGAATTAATTGTTCTTTTATTTTCCTTATTCTTGTTTCTTCCTTTGCACAACCTGCCTTGTTGAATTTCTATCTTGAATTCCATGGAGTGTATGAACTTGATTCTTTTTGGTATGGATTCTTGACATGTTAAAGTATGTTTTAGCTTTTTACAATGATTTATAGGACCTGTCTGGTTAGGTTTTGAGGTATTTCTTTGTGAAGAAGTTTGTGAAACCCTAACTGATATTTGAGCCATCGTTTGAGTTAGTTTGCTTCTGATTTTTTCCATGTGGTTTTGTTATGATGTTCTTACATGATTAGAGTGTCTTGGTACATAATTGTGGATTTTTTAAGACATGATCTAAATTTTTTTGAATTTTGTGATTAGCATGCCCTAATTTGATGTTTATATGATCATTGTGTGCTTGTTAGGTTAGAGGGGAACTTGTGCCAACTCCTAAGACTTGTTTTGTCCTTGTTAACCTGTTGTTTGACCCCTAGATTTGGTATGAGAAATTTGTTCTTGATCATTTGTTGTTAACATGTTCACTAAGTTTCTTTTGCACGTGTATGCTTCACAACACCTCAAACTTCTCCATGCTTCTCTTAATTGATATTGTATGAACTTCTATGCCTCCCATGATGTTTGGATCTCCTTCTTAGGCACTACTTGACCATATTTAGGTTCTTACCTTGGTGATTGTGGTTCATTTTTTACTTGTTTGATGTTTCTAATCTCATGTATTCACCTCACTTCTCCTTGAATGCTTTGTCTGTTTACTTAGTGCTTCTCCTAATTCCTTTTGACTAGCATTGCATGCCTAACCTTAGAGTTATTTCTTGACCTTTAGGTTCTTACTTTGATAGTTTGTTATGATTAGAGCTTGTTTCTTTCATGTCTCACTTTTGCTTGAACTTCTTTGCTCATTTGTGATAACTTCTAACAGTTTTAGAGGCTTTGGTAAGTGAGAGGTGTGGATGAGATTTCCACATCTCCAACTTTTTTCTCTTCTCATTTATGCTTTAATACTTGTTTATGAGATGTGCTTTGGCCATCATTTTTTTAACTTCTTTACATCCCCCTTAGAGAACAACTTAACTTCTTTAGGAGAAGTAAGTTGATTTTCTACCTTCTCTCTTCTTCTTCTTTTCTTCCATCCTTCTTCTTTAGGATAGTTGAAACCTCACTAACCTAGGATCATACTCTGTATGAGAACATTAGGTCTTGATTAGTCCCCCTTAGTTGTGTTACCTTTGCTCCCTTTGGTTTCTTCTCTTTCTCATCTTCATACAAAAACCTAAAAAACACTTAATAAATGGTTGAAGTAGTCTCTTGTGTATAGCCTTATTCCATTGGGCACTTGTAGTATACCCATCTTTGGATAGTACAAGCTTCTCTAGCATGATGCACAATTCTGATCATGAGGCTATTTTTATAAAGAAAATCATAAAAGATACTTCTTAACAAAAGATAAAAAAACACCTAAGAAGTTCAACAAGTTAGTGAGCTTATGCCCTAGTCCACGAAACCAAGCTTTGGGGATTTTCTCCTTGTTTGGGTGTGCTTGTTCTATTATTCCATCTTAGAATGTAGTAGCAAGTACACATTCCATTGAAAAGAACTTGAGTTCACTTCCTTGTTTCACACTCATAAAAAACACTGGACAAAGATTAAGCATCTCTCCTTCGGGACTTCTTTTCTCATCACCTTCACTCTTTACATACGAAATTGCTCCTACTTGTCACCTTGAAAGACAGTTACGCACTTGTCGTCTGATACTGCAACACCTGAGCATTAACATAAGCAGTTCAAGCCTTAAAACACAAGCAATTTTTCCACCCCTAGTTAGGGGAACTATTGTGACTCTGATCCTCATGTCCAGATGAGGTACGTAGGCAGCGGGGTAGGGCCCGTTCGAGCACAATCTTTATTTTCCCTACATTTTTCCTCTTTAATTTCTTTTTCAGTTCCTTTTCTTATCCAGGTTCAGTCTTTCTTTTTGCAGCAGCTTTCATTTCATCACCCTTTGAAAAAGTTTCTTTGCAAGTGTGGATCTCGTCGGGTACGGCGAATGATCTGCAGTGTTAATACCTTCCCAGGTTGTAACCGACTCCCGGACCCAATTTCTTTGGTTCGCAGGACCTTTGTACTTCCTTTCTTTTCTTAGGGTTGTGAAGCATTACCATTCCCGTTCCTTCGGGATAAAAATGTCTGGTTGGCGACTCTACCCTTTTCCGTGCCACTTTCGCATTTGTACCAGGATGGAAATCCAGGGAGCGACAACTGGAGACTCTGCTGGGGATCGAACCCAGAATCTCTGATTTCCCCTTGAGAGTCACTCCTAGCGATTGCACGTTTTCTTTTCATTGTGTGTTTATGTTTTATGTTGCGTGTTTATTTTACAGTTTATTTATAGTTTTATTTACAGCTTTTTTTACAATTTTCAGTATTTATTTTCATGTATCATATATTTTACTGGACTGTCTGGACTAGTTTTCTGTTTGATGGGACTTGGGTGATATTGTTACTGTGATATGAGCTCATTACCAAGGCTCGATTGCACCTTAGGAGTTAGAGTTGTTCCACTTTGGCATCATGAGATCTTGTCATCGGGGTAGTAGTGAGTTCCACACCCAGATTTGCGACCGTCTTGGAAATGTCTTTATTTAGGGATCTTCCCTTCTCATTTCACGGCATTGATAGTTATGTGCATCTAGGGACCGATCATTGAGAACCTTTGAGGAAACATCCCTCTCCATTGATGAAAGTGGTAGACCACATTTCATGGCAAACCCACTCGCATCCAAGGGCCCACAAGGAACTCGTATAGGATTGTCTGGTTCTCTTATAGGAACTCAGTCAAAGCATTTGGTCGTATGACGATAGTACTGTATCCTACGGGCTGAATGCACTATTATTTCTCGATTTCAGTGCTCGAAGCTGGGGACTTATAAAGGATTCTTGTTTTCCCTGACTCACATTGAGACCTCCCTGAGTAGAACATAATGCTTAATTGATTCCCTGATTTGGTCATGAGCCATTTCTCGGAAATGGTGAACGTATTATTGCTCTTCGGCTTTGAAAGTCCGTGATGTTTGACCCGGAGCACACCCGTGAGATGGGGATGTGTTTACACGTATTGCAGGAACACTTGGCCTCCACATATCCTTTATCGTCAGTGTGATCCTATGTTTTGATCTGGTTACTATGGTTCTGGAGTTCTTAATCTTGGATTGTGAGTTTTTATCTAAGGGGTTTTTATTCAGAGGATCTCTTGGATTTCAGATCACTTGGCTTTTGGTTCTCAGAACATTGTATCCAGACAGTTCCAAACTGATAATATTCCTGCATTTCATTTGCATAGCATCATACTAGCATTAACTGTTTGTGTTTTCCTTTTCTCAGGTTATTATTTGCATCTTGCACCTAGTTCTGGTAGTTATTCCCCATCCAGATGGCAGAAATTAAGAAGGTGCCAAGGAAGAAAAATGTTCATTATACTTTTCTCCAACCAGAGGTCAGGTGCATTCAGAAACTGATAAGTTTGATGAACGGTCAGGTTTTAGATGATTTCAGAAAGAGATATGGTCAAATTTTGAAGTACGTGGATAAGCCAACTGCAGGTCAGAGAGATAACTTGCATACTCTACTCCATTTTTATGATTCTCCATTGCGGTATTTTGTATTTCCATACTACATCCTGGCTCCCACTTTTGAAGAGATTTCCAGCATCCTGGGTATTCATGTCAGAAATAGCTTGCCTTACTATGGTTCAGAGATAGTTCTTCGGGAAGAAGAGATAACCAAAGTGTGTCATATACCAACTGCTAAGGTTAAGAAGGGTTTGCAAGTTAGTGAAGGTAAATGACTTCATTGGGATATACTCATAGCAGAAGCTGAGGGATATGCTCGAGAGAACAAATGGACAGATTTTAGTGTTGTGTTGGCCTTAATGGTGTATGGGGCTAGTCTTTTCCCAGGAGAAAAGGAGTTTGTAAGCATGGAAGTGGTCTCTAATTTTGCTAAAGGAAACCTCATACCTACCCTGTTAGGAGATTTCTATTATGGCGTTCATTACCGGAATGAGAAAGGAAGAGGTGGACTAGTGAATTGTTGTGTTCCATTATTTTTATGTTGGTTCGCTAAGCAGCTCCCAAAATCAGGACCTTTCAAACACTTGAAAGAAGAGTGGAGATGGTCTAGAAGGTTGATGGGATTAACTTCTGAAGATGTAGCTTGGGGATGCAACAGGGACTTGTTAGGAAAAGAGTTACTTATCAGTTGCGGCAATTTTCCTAATGTGCCTATGCTTGGAAGGAAAGGAGTGATAAACTACAATCCAGTACTAGCAAGGAAGAAATTTGGCTATCCTTTGAAGAGTTCACCATCTGCTGAAGAAATAACTGAACCTTTGTACCTTCCGATAGAAGGAAATAAGCAGTTGATTATCCAGGAATCTCAGGCTTTGGCACATATGATACAGAAAGGAAAGAAAGAATTTGGAAAGGTGTACCCGAAGACATATCCTCCTTTTGCTACCTGGTTATAGACTCGTGTAAAATACCTTCTTCTTCCGTTTTCAGCAGAAGCTCCATTGTACCCAAGGGAAGTACCAGCTCAGGCTAGTGTTTCTGTTGAAAGTTATTAGAAGCTGGAAGCATTGATACAAGAGTTAAGGGTTGAAAATATAGAGATGACCGACTTGTACCATTGTGCGGTCCATTCTAAGGAAGAGGTAGAAGAAAAGCTGAGTTGGAAGCAGGTAGCTCAGGAAGCTAGAGAGAAGGAGTTGGCTAGTAGAGAAGCTTATTTCCAAAGAAGATGCTTGATGGACACAAAGAGAGAAGCAGAGTATAAGAAAACCAGGAATACTCTCAGAGAAGCCAGACAATCCATTACCTGGTTGCAAGGGATGAGGGACAAAGATCAAAAAATGTACAAAGAAAAAGAGAAAGCTTATAAGCTGCATATTCAATACCAGAAAGAGGAGTTGGAAAAATCTCACAAGATCCATCGGGAGAAGTCTCAACAGCTGGTGCAGAGTCAGCAAGCCTTAGAAGAAGCACTCAAGGAGGTAGAAGATATTAAGTTGATGGCAGATGTTAAGAGATCTAGATCTGGGCCAAGATCTAGTGGGGAAGGATCAGAATCCTCTTGCAGTCTTAGTTTTTATTTTATTGTATTTGGATTACCTACAGACTTGTTGTAGGAATCTTTGTTAGTTTCTTTCAGCGTGTTCTTTGTTTTTTAAGACCTGTAACCCTTCGGGGATTTTTTTTGTGACTCTTTCCTTGGAGGTTGTTCATGTTATGCATCTTTTTTTCAGTTTCTCGTTTACTTTTCTGAATGCACTGAAATCACTGACACTGGTCGTTCAAAGTCATTAGAATTTGAATACCTCGCAAAGAATCATGTGTTAAAAAGCCAAAAGCCATCTGGGTTATTTTCGGCCAAATACCGGAACTGGGGCACCAAATGCCTGACTATGGGAACACAAATAGTTGCATTGCATGCATGTAACCCTCTTTCTTTGTTTTGCAGGTACAATTCCCAGATTTCTAACATCTCTTATGTTTCAGGCACTATTGCTATGAAGAATGTTCACAAGTATCCTACTAAAGAAAACAGAAGGCGAGTTATGGATCAAATGCAAGCTGACTTAGCAGAACTATGCAACCGGATAGACGTATTCATGACCCTCATGACTAGTGTGAATCAGAACCAAGAGCGTCTGTGGGAAATGATGGAAAGGAATCAAATTGTGAATGATGACCATGGTGATGGTGGTAATCCTAATGGTACATGGGTTCGTAATACTAGTATTCCTCAACTACAACCTGGTGTTACTATTGTCAATGATGGTACTGGTGCTTGTAACATTATCATAGATAATCAAGAGGGTCATTTCATTATGCTGGATGCAAAAGAGGGCCATGGTGCTTAGGTGAATCTTCGTTTCGAGGAAATGGCAGAGCAAATTTGTTCTATTCAATCCTAGAACTCTTTGGGATTCGATATCATTGACTTGGGTCTTGTTCCTGGGGTGAGAATTCCCCACAAGTTCAAATCTCCCACCTTTGACAAGTACAATGGTACTTCTTGCCCAAGAACCCATCTCCAGTCTTTTGTCGGTAGAATTGATGCACATACCAATGATGAAAAGCTGATGCCAACTCCTAAGACTTGTTTTGTGCTTGTTAACCTGATGTTTGACCCCTGGATTTGGTATGAGATATTTTTTCTTGATTATTTGTTGTTAACTTGTTAACTAAGCTTCTTTTGCACATGTATGCTTCACAACACCTCAAACTTCTCCATGCTTCTCTTAATTGATCTTGTATGAACTTGTATGCCTCCCATGATGTTTGGATCTCCTTCTTAGGAACTTCTTGACAGTGTTTAGGTTCTGACCTTGATGATTATGGTTCATTTTTTACTTGTTTGATGTTTCTAATCCCATGTCTTTAACTCACCTCTCCTTTAATGCTTTGTCTGTTTGCTTGGTTCTTCTCCTACTTCCTTTTGACTAACATTGCATGACTAACCTTAGATTTCTTTCTTGACCTTTAGGTTCTGACTTTGATAGTTTTTTATTATTAGAGCTTGTTTCTTTCATGTCTCACTTTTGCTTGAACTTCTTTGATCATTTGTGATTACTTCTAACAATTTAAGATGCTTTGGTAAGTGAGAGGTGTGGATGAGATTTCCATATCTCTAACTTTTTTCTCTTCTCATTTATGCTTTCATACTTGTTCATAAGATGTGCTTAGGCCATCATTTGTTCAACTTCTTTCCATCCCCCTTAGAGAACAACTTAACTTCTTTAGGAGAAGTAAGTTGATTTTCTACCTTCTTTCTTCTTCTTCTTCTTTTCTTCTTTCCTTCTTCTTTAGGATAGTTGAAATCTCACTAACCTATGATCATGCTCTGCATGAGAACATTAGGTCTTGATTAATCCCCTTAGTTATGTTACCTTTTCTCCCTTTGGTTTCTTCTCTTTCTCATCTTCATACAAAAACCTAAAAATCAATTAATAAATGGTTGAAGTAGTCTCTTGTGTATAGCCTTATTCCATGGGGCACTTGTAGTCTTCCTATCTTGGGATAGTACAAGCTTGTATAGCATGATGCACAAGTCTGATCATGAGGCTATTTTCATAAAGAAAATCATTAAAGATACTTCTTCATAAAAGATACAAAAACACCTAATAAGTTCAAAAAGTTAGTGAGCTTATGCCCTAGTCCATGGAACCAAGCTTTTGTGTGCTTGTTCTATTATTCCATCTTGGAATGTAGTAGCAGGTACACATTCCATGGAAAAGGACTTGAGTTCACTTCCTTGTGTCACACTCATAGAAAACTCATAAAAACACTGGACAAAGATTAAGTGTCTCTCTTTTGGGACTTCATTTCTCATTACCTTCACTCTTTACGTATGAATTTGCTCCTACTTATCACTTTGCAAGACGATTACACACTTGTCGTCCAAGCCTGCAACATATGAGCATTGACATAAGCAGTTCAAGCTTTAAAACACAAGCAATCTTTCCACCCCTAGTTAGGGGAACTACAACAACTCTGATCATCATGTCCAGATGAGGTACGTAGGCAGCGGGGTAGGGCCCGTTCGAGCACAATCTTTATTTTCCCTACATTTTTCCTCTTTGATTTCTTTTTCAGTTCCTTTTCTTATCCATTTTCAGTCATTCTTTTTGCAGCATCTTTTATTTCTTCACCCTTTGAAACAGTTTTTTTGCAAACATGGATCCCGTCGGGTACGTCAGATGATCTAGGGTGTTAATTCCTTCTCAGGTCGTAACCGACTCCCGAACCCAGTTTCTTTGGTTCGCATGACCTTTGTCCTTCCTTTCTTTTCTTCAGTTTGTGCAACATTACCATTCCCGTTCCTTTGGGATAAAATTGTCTGGTTGGCGATTCTACCCTTTTTCGCGTCACTTTCGCGTTTGTACTAGGATGGAAATTTAGGGAGCGACAACCACCACCACTGCAGGAGTAGTTTTATTAGTTTTTAATTATTGCTATGTTCTTATTGTTATTTTTAGAAGTGTACCTATATCTCACAATATTGAGGACAATGTCTGAGATAGTGTGGGAAAAGGTATTAGATTTCCCATTTCATTGTACGAAACCAATTAAATTAATCGAAGTATTTAGTTTCAAATTCTCTCTAGTATTTTTAGCATTACCAGAATTTTTTTTATTCCTTTACAATATTTTCATTTAACATACTCTTCAAGTATATAGGTTAATGGGCCCTGTTAGAGAAACTGAGAAAAGACTTAACAAAATTTATACAGTCTTGACACCTTGAACCCTTAGAAACAATATCGATTTGGATACTTGTTATACCAAAATCTGAAGCTTGAAATATAAATTAGACCGGAGTAGTTTATATTAGCAGTCAGCGCCGCCTGAAGTACAAGCTACGTGGAAAGCCGATGCAAATAAGTGATTGACCGTAAAAATGCCAAAAAAAGAAGAAAAAGAAAAATATTAAGAATATGCAAGCCATTGGTAAAACAATTAAGCTACACAAAAGGAAAAGAAAAAAAAAAGACCGATGTCAGTTGGTTAAGAGGAATCTGGTTATGAACTCGGTATGGCGAATTACTATTCGATCCCCCACAACTTACACTCAGTGTGATAAAGGGTTACCACACTTGTGTACCAGACCCCGTTTGAAAAGAAGGATCAAATTCACAAACAGGCTATTTCACTATGCGCGTGCAAAGGTAAAGGGCTTAATGTGACTGCGTCAGAATGAAACCGGGTGAAATAGATATAAGAGCATCAGGCTGAGTTATAACAGCATGATTCAGATTGGTTTGTATAGGAGGCTTAAGAACGTTATTCGTTTTTAGTGTCATTAGTGTATTTTTAGTGTTGGAGTTAATATTAGTTCTTTTAACATAAAGTCGCACCACCACGTACGGATAGGTGTTATATTTCGTGTCTGCATGTAGAGATATTTTATTTAAAAACATACTTGATTGTTTGCTTGAGGACAAGCAAAGATTCAGGTTTGGGGGAATTTGATAACTCGGATTCATATCGATTATTTAATGTGATTTATGATTGTTTAATATGTTTATTTATCTGTTTTGGACGATATTATGCGTGAGCTGTGTCTGTTTTGTAGACATTTGATCACACAGGTCATTTGGAGGCAAAAGTGCAAAAAGGAGCTTTTTAAGCAAGAAACCATGGAAAACAAAAGGAAAACAACAGGAAAATGCATTTTGCATTTTTACCTGTGAGACGACCGTCTCACTCTCAAACGAACATCTCAAGGGTCAGACGCCCAACTCAATTCTAATTTCAGCGTCTCATAGCCAAGGTGTCGGTCTCAGAAATCAAACGTTTGTCTCAACTAAATTACGCAAAAACGTAAAATGCGTAACAGACGAAACAGAAGACAAATTAAAGTGAGATTTTTGCATTCAAGTAGAGAAGTTTCCTCTGAAGGTGCGTAAAACACAAGGAAGGGGGGTTGGAATTGGGTTTTCCTTAACAACTAAAAAAAACTTCTAATGACAAGTTAATTTATCCTGGTTCGTTTGAACTCAAACTACGTCCAGTCCACCCGCCAAGGTGATTTTGCCTCTATCACTGAGGTCTTAATCCATTATTCAATAACCGAATACACACAATGATCTATAGTCAATGTCCTCTTGAGTCTTCTGACTGAAACTAGTCACTCAAGGAATATTACTTAACTATTACAATAATAATAATATAGTAACAATTTTGCTTCTAATAAAGCTAGGATCACTAAGTGAATGTTACAATATTTTAGCACAAATGATTCAGTCTTTTGCTCGTGAGTGTATTGTCATCAAATCTTCAATTTGATTCCTTTATATAGTTCTTGAATAAATGTAGCCGTTGGAGACATCTTTGAGCTAGTTTAGGATAATAGTTAATACCATAAATTCCTTCCAAAACAAGAGATACTTGTCTTAATCATTAATTAAAATATTCTTTAATTAATGTCTTCATTATGAAGATCATTATCTTCTAGACGTAAATAAGAGATAGTAAAGACTTGATGCGCAGCCAATTAATCATGTCATTAAATGATGGATTCTTCATTAAGTGTATCTTCTATATATGGCTCAATATATCTTCTAGTAATGATCGTCTCCTTTAATTAAATTCCTTTTCTACACAATAATAAAGGTAGTCATTAGAACTTCTATTCTAGTATAATAATATTTGTTATCATCAAAACTCTTAGAGGTTTAGAACCATAATTGTTCTAACAATCTCCCCCTTTTTGATGATGACAAAACATTTATTTAGATATTGAGAATAGAGTTTAATAGGATTAGAAGAACTCCCTTTGATTGAATAAAATCAAATATTTCTATTAAAGATCTCTTCAGAAGTTATATCCTTCAGAAGTTTCATTAGCCTTGGCTCCCCCTGAGTTGATTTCTTGACCTGTTTCTATTTTAGAATCACTACTCAAATAGTTTTATTAGAATTTTATATGTTAGAGGCAAATCATGATAAACTTCTATAGATCAGGATCTTCTACGTTTCTCCCCCTTTTTGTCATAATCAAAAAGAAAAGATGCAGAAAAAAAATTTCAAGAGTATAGAAGCAAAACAAGTGTTCATTAAACAGAATTAAAAGAAACCAGTAAGAACATAACCAGTAGAACTTAAAAAGTCATGAAGAGACAGAAGATAAAACAGAAAAAGTTAAGCAGAAGATAAACAGAAAATCAGGAGTGCATCTTAGTAACTAAGGCCTCCAGCAGAGACATGATCTCAGAGGATGATTCCACTTGCTTTCCAAGCATTGTCTTTAACTCAGCAGTGGTTGCATCTTGCTTATCCAGGCGTTGCTTAACCATCTCATTTTCCTTCTTCAACTCTTCCAAGGTCTGCAGAACAAGATTTGTTGGTAGAGGTTCTTCAAATTCTGGAGCAGCTTGATTCTCAGGAACTTCTACATTTGCTGGTGATTGAGCAGGTTCATCATCCTGATCTTCTTCAGAAGGTACCAGAACCATTTGAAGTCCAGAGGTTTCTTCCAGAGGTTCTGACTCTGTCTAGGGTTTGTTGTCCAGCAGAAAAGGTTTATTCTGTTCAATGTTAGAAACAACTGCTTTGAGATACTCACAGAAGTTCATGTGAGCAATGTCATAGCAGATGTCCTTAAGTCTCTTTGTCTCAACATTAAACCATTTTCTGAAGGTTGCCCACAGAAAGTCAAAAGCAGCTGGATCAGGAAGCTCTGAGCAAGCAGACTTCAGATCCTCTAACTTTAGTTTCATTGCTGTTTCAAAAGCAAGTAACAGTGCAGAAATGTCTGTTTTTGAGGGTTTTGGTTTTGGTGCAGGTATGGCAGTTTTGTTAGAGACAGAGGACAATTTGTGTAAAGCTTCAATATCAACAGAGGTTCTAAGGGGATTTTCATGTTCAACTTCTTCTGGTTGTGTGTCAGGGATGGTTATAAAAGTTGGTGAGTTAGGAGGGGTAGTCTCATATGAAGACAGGGAGCTTTCTCTTATAGGTGAGAGATTAGAAACAAGGCCATCAGAATTTGATGGTTGGAAACTGCTATGGTGATGTGTTTCAACATTTTCAGAGGATGGGATTTGGACATATTCTGGGGGTTAGAAATTATCGATGTCAGAGAGAACATGTTGCAGGGCAGTGTGTGTTTCAGCTGTTGGTGAGCGGTCAATATCAGAAAGGGGTGTTGTATCAATTGGAATATCAAAATCTGAAAGTGTTTGTGGTTGATGGTGTTCATCTTCTGGTGGATAAAGTGATGATAGAATGGATGAGATAGCAGCAGTTGCAGGTATAACAGAGGAAATATGGTTAGAAGGTGGAATAGGTTTAGAAGATTGAGGTGGTTCAGATGATGGGATTTGTGCAGAAGGAATGTCAACAGAAGGTGTTGGGTCAGAAGGGGTTTCAGACACTTCTACTATAACTGCTTCTACTACAGAAATGAATTCAGAGTTAGAGGCAGAAGTTTTACCTGTTCTTCTGATTGATTTGGGAACCTTCTGAGACGATCCTTCTCCAGCCTTTCTTTTCTTGGTTCTTGCAGAGGCAGCATCTGGAGTTTGCTGAGTGAGTTCTGTTGCCTTGAACATTGGATCCACACCATGTTTCTTGCATAAGTCCAAGTAATTGACCACAACCTCTGGAGGTGTGTCAGAAGTGACGAGGGGGAAGTTCTGCAGGGGAATCTTCCTGGTGGTTATAACTTCTCTAGAATAGAGGACAGGTTCTTTCTTGATAGAAGTTATAAACTTCATCTTCTTCAGATTCTTTGCATTCAGAGGCTTACTAACATCTGTTATAAGAAGTTCTATCTGATTTAGTTCTGCCAGAAAGTCCACC
The DNA here is from genome assembly GCA_963966055.1 of Lathyrus aphaca. NCBI lineage: Eukaryota > Viridiplantae > Streptophyta > Magnoliopsida > Fabales > Fabaceae > Lathyrus > Lathyrus aphaca. The sequence continues at coordinate 241,927,003 of OZ014525.1, forward strand.
AACTTATTCTCACAGAGAATGTCAGATATTAGACGTCCTAGAGGAATCCAATCCCTCTTGGTTTTCTCCCCATCTCTTGTTTCCTTCACACTATTTTTCAGATGTTGAAACAGAGTGTGTGCAAGGTTGACCTTCTTCTGTTTAGCAATAATGTACAGTAGGAACTGCTGATCCATGTTGATATAGTCTGGAGAGTTTGTAGCTTTCCTGTGGCAGATTGTTCCAAGAATGATCTTGGCCCAAATTCTGAGAGGAATCTTCAGATCCTTTATCTTGTTAGAAGGTTGGCCAGAAGTGAAGATTTCCTTGGCTATCAGCTTTATATCAGACATTTTGTCCATTTCACTACACTTAATTCCATTGCCATCAGATTCTATGAGCTTGGCAATGTGGTCTTCAGAAATTATTATTCTTTTACCCAGCACATACGAAGTAACATGAGTGTTGGAGGCAGTTGCATATACCCAGAATTCCTTTACCAATTTTGGGAAAACTGGTCCCATGAGACAATCAAAGTACTTCTCCCAGCTTTGAGCTTGGACGGCAGGAAGGAGGTCAAAACCATTATCTTCCAGACTGTTGAAATCCACAAAGAGCTCACAAAGAACTTCCAGTTTATCAGTAGGAGTAAGAAGGGTCTTCACAGGTTCAACGTAAAACACATCAGTTGAGTCTTCTTGTTTTTGAGGAGAGGAAGCCATTGTTACTAAGATGAGGTTTTTGTGGTTTAGGGTTTTAGAAAAAATTCAGAGAGAACGCAAAAGTGAAGGTGGAAAAAAAAATTCAGTAAGAATGCAGTGAAGGTAAAAGGTAAAAGTGAAAGTGAAAAGTTATTTATATAGATAAAAATTCATTTAATAATACGAGAAATTAGTGGGGAAAATTAATTTTAAAAACATAATGATTATATGCAATAAATGCAGCAGACATAGGGTAAGGCGTAAAAGATTCTGGAACAGTAACCCAAGAGATTTTTGCCTTTTTGGTGTCAAGTCATCCGTATCAGTTTACCAGAAGATCAACAGATGTCCTTCTGTAGAGGACAGTTGTCCAATGCATGTTCTGTCACTCTTAAAACTTTGGACACTTGTTTTAATTCTGATGGGATTCCTTAGAGCCTTGTTGACACTTGTTGATTTGAAGATATGCATGTTATTCCTTTGAACAGAAGTTCTCAGAATGAAACAGTTAGAACATAATATCTTCTGAGGTAATAATATAGAGGATTAATTTCAGAACTTCTAAGAGTTAAAGACATATAATTAAAGCATTTTCATTCTGGATATAATTTCATAATAAGGTTGGTTAGTATGAAATTAAATCTATCTTCAGGAAGGGGTTTTGTAAAAATATCAGCCCATTGGTGATTTGTATCTATGAGTTTTAACATTAAAATTCCCTTCTGAGTATAGTCCCTAATGAAATGATGTTTAACTTCTATGTGTTTAGCTCTAGAATGTAAAATTGGATTTTTTGATAGACAAATAGCAGAGGTATTATCACAGAGGATGGGAATGTTACTCTCATAAATATTGAAATCCTCAAGCTGATTTTTCATCCAGAGCATCTGAGTACTGCATCCAGCTGCTACAATGTATTCAGCTTCTGCAGTTGATAATGCTATGGTTGACTGTCTTTTGCTGGACCAAGAAATTAGATTATCTCCCAGAAATTGACAACTTCCAGAAGTACTTTTTCTTTTTGTTCTGTCTCCAGCAAAATCAGCATCACAATATCCAACAAGTTTATAATCTTTGGATCTTCTGTAATATAGACCAAGATTAGTAGTACCTTTCAGATACCTAAAGATTCTTTTAACTGCTGTTAAGTGAGTTTCTCTAGGATCTGATTAGGATCTAGCACATAAACATACACTGTATAGAATATCTGGTCTAGAAGCAGTTAGATAGAGGAGAGAGCCAATCATACCTCTGTAGAGCTTCTGATCTACTTTCTTACTTACCTCTTCTTTCTCCAGAATACATGTAGGATGCATAGGAGTTTTAGATATGATGCTTTCTAATAAATCAAAATTCTTCAGAAGTTCTTTGACATATTTGCTTTGATGGATATATGTTCCTTCTGATGTTTGATTTATTTGAATTCCCAGGAAGAACTTTAATTCTCCCATCATGCTCATTTCAAATTCTGCCTGCATAGACTTAGCAAATTCCTTTCCCAAGGAACTTTTAGTAGAACCAAAAATTATATCATCTACATAAATTTGGCATATCAGAAGATCATTTTTAATGTTTTTACTGAAAAGAGTTGTATCCACTTTCCCTCTGATGAAATTATTTTCCAGAAGAAAAGTACTTAGTCTTTCATACCAAGCTCTGGGAGCTTGTTTCAGACCATATAAAGATTTTTTGAGTTTGAAAACATGTTCTGGAAATTTTATATTTTCAAAGCCAGGGGGTTGGTGTACATACACTTCTTCATCAATATAACCATTTAAAGATGCACTCTTGACATCCATTTGATATAGAATGATATTATGGTTTACAGCAAATGAAATTAGCAGTCTAATTGATTCTAACCTGGCAACTGGTGCATAGGTTTCTGTATATTCAATTCCTTCTTGTTGACTATAACCTTGTGCAACTAGTCTTGCTTTGTTTCTGACAACTTCTCCTTTTCATTTAGCTTGTTTCTGAATACCCACTTGGTGCCAATGATGTTGAATCCTCTAGGCCTTGGAACTAGATCCCATACATCATTTCTGGTGAATTGGTTAAGTTCTTCTTGCATAGCCAGAATCCAATCATTTTCTGAGAGAGCTTCTTCTACAGATGTTGGTTCAATCAAAGAAACAAGTCCCATTAGAGATTCTTCAGAGTTTCTGAATGATGATCTTGTTCTGATTGGTTCATCCTTCTTTCCCAAGATTTTATCTTCTGGATGATTCACTTTGCTTTTGGATAGTTTCTTCTGAGTGGGTTCTTCAGAGTTTGCTAGAGTAATTGTCTTATTTTGTTCTGTAGGTAATTGATCTTCAGATGTTCTGTTTGTAGAAATTTCAACTTCTATATTTGCAATAAGTTTATTCTGCTTTGGTTTTTCAGAATCAAGCTTATCATCAAATCTGACATAAATAGATTCTATCACAATACGTGTTTCTGTGTTGTATACTCTGTATCCCTTACAACGTTCAGAGTATCTTAACATATAACACTTTTGTGCCTTAGAGTCAAATTTATTCAGAGTATCATTAGTATTCAGAATAAAACATATACACCCAAAGGGATGAAAATATGAAATGTTAGGCTTTCTGTTCTTCCATAATTCATAAGGAGTCTTTTCAAGAATAGGTCTTATAGAGATTCTATTCTGAATATAGCATGTTGTATTTACTGCTTCTGCCCAAAAATGTTTAGCCATATTAGTCTCATTGATCATGGTTCTGGCCATCTCTTGCAATGTTCTATTCTTACGTTCTACAACCCTCATTTTGTTGAGGAGTTCTAGGACAAGAAAAATCATGAGAGATGCCATTTTCATTAAAAAATGATTCTAATTGTTTGTTTTCAAATTCTCCACCATGATCACTTCTGACTTTAATAATTTTAAATTCTTTTTCATTTTGAACTTGTTTGTAGAAGTTGGAAAATACAGCAATTGACTCATCCTTGTGTCTAAGAAACTTTACCCATGTCCAACTGCTGAAGTCATCTACGATCACCAATCCATACTTCTTGCCACTGACAGAAGCAGTTTTCACTGGTCCAAACAAGTCAATGTGCAGAAGTTCTAATGGTCTAGAGGAAGATACAACATTTTTATCTTTAAAACCAGGTTTTGAAAATTTGCCTTTCTGACATGCTTCACACAGAGCTTCTGAGTTGAACTTCAAATTTGGAAGTCCTCTGACTAGATTGAGTTTGTTAAGTTGAGATAATCTTCTCATATTAACATGTCCCAATCTTCTGTGCCAGACCCATTGCTCAGTTTCCACAGACATTAGACATTTTACATTCTGAATTTTTAATTCTGAAAGTTTTATTTTATAAATGTTGTTCTTTCTCTTTCCACTGAAGAGGATTGTTCCATCTTTCTGACTAAAAGCTTTACAGAACTTTTGATTAAAGATTATGTCATAGCCATTATCACTTAATTGAATTATGGATAATAAATTATGCATTAATCCTTCTACTAATAGAACATTAGAGATAGAGGGAAGATTTCCATTACCAATAGTTCCAGAGCCAATTATTTTTCCTTTTTGATTTCCTCCAAAACCTACGTGGCCTCCATCTTTTAATTCAAGACTTTGGAACATATGCTTTCTTCCCGTCATGTGTCGTGAGCATCCAGAGTCCAGGTACCATGATTGGTGTTTCAGTTTTGTTGTTAAAGACATCTGCAACATACACAATTTTATCTTTGGGTACCCATATTCTTCTGGGTCCTTGTTTGTTAGTTTTTACAAACTTCTGATTCATTTTAGGTTTCAAATCAGAACTTGTGGAACAAGATGACTCACTAGTGTATATTAGATCATGGTTATGACCATAGGTAAAATGAGAACTTAGAGGAGTATTAGTTTTTATGACAATGTAATCAATCTTTTTATACTTCAGAGTTTCGTTAGTTTTCACATAGCCTATGCCTCTTCTATCATTTCTGCTAACTCCATAGATTATAGATGCAATTTTGCTTCTATCTATGCTTTTAGCTAGGAATTTTTGAAAACCATAATCATATTGTTTTATGATACTATCAGAATTGATTAGATCTTCTAAGTCAGATTCCTTCTGAGTTTTAAGTTTTTCAAACGAGTTTTTGCATTCAAAAATATTTTCTTTCAGCTCAGAGTTTTCTGTTTTTAGTTTTCTAACTTCTTCTAATTCAGATACCAGACTTTGTTTCATGTCTTTGTATTTGAATTGAAGCTTCTGATATTTTTCAAGAATTTCTGAGAGGCTAGCTTCTAATTGAGATCTAGAAAGTTTAGAAAATACCTCTTTTGAATCTGATTCTGATTCTGATGAGTGATCATCTTCTGGTATGTTTGCCATTAGTGCAATATTAGCTTGTTCATCTTCAGAATCTGACTCTGCTTCAGATGATTCAGAATCATCCCATGTTGCCATGAGACTATTTTTCTTTTCTCTGCTGAATTTGTTTATGGGTTTCTCTTTCTGGAGTTTTGGACATTCACTCTTGTAGTGTCCTGGTTCTTTGCATTCATAGCACACAACTTCTTTGCTTCTGGGTTTCTTGTGACCAGATGTTGATTCAGAATAGTTGTTTGTTCTTCTGGTATTTCTGAACTTCTTTTGACGATGCTTCCAGAGTTGTTGGACTCTTCTGGATAGGAGAGATAATTCATCTTCTTCTGATGAGCATCCAAAAATTTCTTCTTCTTCTGCCTGTAAAGCTTTAGAAACAGATTTGTTAGATTTAAGAGCTACAGACTTACCTTTCTTCTGGGGTTCATCTTCTTCTAGTTCAATCTCATGACTTCTCAAGGAGCTGATCAGTTCTTCTAAGGATATTTCATTCAGATTTTTAGATAGCTTTAGAGCAGTGACCATGGGCCTCCAAGCCTTTGGTAAACTTCTGATGATTTTCTTCACATGATCTGCTGTTGAGTAGCCTTTGTCCAGAAATTTCAGTCCAGCTACCAGAATTTGGAACCTTGAGAACATTTTTTCAATTGTCTCATCTTCTTCCATTTTTAAAGCTTCATACTTCTGGATGAGGGCTAGAGCTTTAGTCTCCTTGACTTGAGTGTTGCCTTCATGTGTCATCCTCAGAGAATCAAACATGTGTTTAGCTGAGTCCCTGTTTGTGATCTTCTCATATTCTGTATATGAGATAGCACTTAGAAGTATGGTTCTAGCTTTGTGATGATTTCTGAATTCCTTCTTCTGTTGAGCTGTCATATTTTTTCTTTCAATCTTCTGACCATCTGCTCCAACAGGATGAATGTATCCATCTATACCATGTCCCAAAGATCTCCATCTAGAGCTAGAAAGAAACTTTCCAGAACATCCTTCCAGTAGTAAAAATTGTCACCATTGAACACTGGAGGTTTAGCGTTGATCTTGTTATTTTGGTAGTCATTGTTGTTATTGCCAGCTTCTGCCATGTGTTTTAACTTCTGGATCTTTTACTGACACGGTTAAGTGTTTTTCTCAGAACCTAGCGCTCTGATGCCAATTGAAGGTGTATAAAACACAAGGAAGGGGGTTGGAATTGGGTTTTCTTTAACAACTAAAAAAACTTCTAATGACAAGTTAACTTATCCTAGTTCGTTTGAACTCAAACTACGTCCAGTCCACCCGCCAAGGTGATTTTGCCTCTATCACTGAGGTCTTAATCCACTATTCAATAACCGAATACACACAATGACCTATAGTCAATGTCCTCTTGAGTCTTCTGACTGAAACTAGTCACTCAAGGAATATTACTTAACTATTACAATAATAATAATATAGTAACAATTTTGCTTCTAATAAAGCTAGGATCACTAAGTGAATGTTACAATATTTTAGCACAAATGATTCAGTCTTTTGCTCGTGAGTGTATTGTCTTCAAATCTTCAATTTGATTCCTTTATATAGTTCTTGAATAAATGTAGCCGTTGGAGACATCTTTGAGCTATTTTAGGATAATAGTTAATACCATAAATTCCTTCCAAAACAAGAGATACTTGTCTTAATCATTAATTAAAATATTCTTTAATTAATGTCTTCATTATGAAGATCATTATCTTCTAGACGTAAATCAGAGATAGTAAAGACTTGATGCGCAGCCAATTAATCATGTCATTAAATGATGGATTCTTCATTAAGTGTATCTTCTATATATGGCTCAATATATCTTCTAGTAATGCACGTCTCCTTTAATTAAATTCCTCTTCTACACAATAATAAAGGTAGTCATTAGAACTTCTATTCTAGTATAATAATATTTTTTATCATCAAAACCCTTAGAGGTTTAGAACCATAATTGTTCTAACATCCTCCACCCTAGTCTACTCAGTATTTACAACTCAGTCTCAAGTCCAATCGGAGTCCAAGCCTACTATTTTTCAACAAACCCTACCACACTGCTTATAAATAGAGCTCTCTGCCATTTGCAAAGAGAGCTTCGTTTTGACGTCCATTTGATGCCATTTTTATTCCGTCGAAGTTCACTTTTATTTTCAGTATTTCATTCGTTTTTATTTTCCTTTACCAAACATTAGTGATAGTTTCCACCATTAGGAAACTATCACCATTTTTATTGTTTCCAGCCACTACATTATTGTTTTTCGTTTCAAGTTTCAAAGTTTTATTGATCAAGAACATTGCAACCAGGTTTCTGATTTTAATGTTTATTTATTTATTTATTACCGCATTTATTTATATCATGTATTTCTCCTCCTTCTACCTTTCTTTATTTAATATGTCTAGCTAAACTATTAATCGGTATGTAATTGTGTAAACCGGAACAAATTCGATAGAATTAGGCTAAAACCTTAAATTAAGTTATAATCTGGTTTCGATTTCTTGTTTTAATTAACTTTCGTTACGAGAGTAAGAGAGTACAAAGATTAGGATTAAGACCATGGGAGTGTGAGATCATAATTAGATAGCCGAGATCGAGCATTAGTTTTAAACATAGTGGAAGCGCTTTAAAACCAATTAGACCCTTTAGGTTTCCAAAAAGTATTTCTAACTTGAATTGACATAGCGGGAGTGCTCAATTGAACTTAGGAGTATAGTAATAGGAAAGACCACGAGAGTGTGAGTCAACGACTTTTAAACCGAGAGTTTCTACGGAGAGATAACTTAATAAATCTTAACAAGCCAACCCTCTATTGAATTCGCGAAGGCGAAATCAATTATGTACCAATAATTTATATCATTAATTTAATTTTATTAACTCTTAATCTTTTAAAACCAAAAACATCGCTTGCCTTAGCTAAACATAGCAACACCCGATATTACTAGGTTGATTATCGAGTCTCTGTGGGATCGATATCTTTTATTACTACGTGATAGACTGTGCACTTGCAATTAGTAATCATTAGACTCATAAGTCTACCACACCATTTACCAAATTCATTCACAAAGTCTTTTAAGGTTTCCGCAATTTTTGTTCCTTTTAACAAAGAAGGTGCATACCTAAGTTCTTTTTTTCCATTAAAGGACCTTTTATTTGACCTCCACGCATGGCTCGTTGGTAAAAAGACACGATGAACCATGTAGCACATCTTATGGTTGTTTTTAAATACAATGACTCAGTGTTATGATTGCAACACGCACATGCCAACTTTACTTTGGTGCTCCAACCTGATAACATAGCGTACCTAGGATAATCACTAATAGTCCATAGAAGTGATGCACGAATTTTAAATCTTTGATTTTTTGAGGCATCATATGTATCTACTCCTAATTCCCATAACTCCTTTAACTCCTCAATTAATGGTTGAAGGTAGACATCAATGTCGTTCCCCGGAGATTGTGGCCCAGGAATCAACAATGACAACATTGTATATTCAGATTTCATGGATAACCAAGGAGGATAGTTGTATACTACCATCATGACAAACCATGTACTGTGTGATAAGCTCATGGTCCGGAATAGATTGAAGTTGTCACTTGATAAGCCAAGTCTTAAGTTATGTGGCCCAAAAGCAAAGTCCTGATGAAGTCTATCAAAGTCCTTCCATGCTTGTCCATCTGCGGGATGCCTTAATTTTCCATCCTTTGAGCATTCTTCTTCATGCCACCTCATTTCCTTTGTCGTCATTGAACACATAAATAATCTTTGGAATCGTGGAATCAATGGAAAATGTCTCAAAACCTTAGCAGGGACTTTATG